>CM067845.1:5233726-6534033 GCA_034509565.1 Triticum monococcum | reverse complement strand
ACTGACCTCGCTCCTCTCTCTCATTTCCTTCACATTGCCGTTACTCGCTCCTCCAACTCGCTCCTCCACCGGGCTACACCTCTCACAGCGGCAGTATGCTTTAGATATCATTGATCGTGCCGGCATGACTGATTGTCATCCCGTTCGCACCCCCATTGACTCTGGCGCCAAACTATCCATCTCAGACGACGATCTCCTAGAGAACCCTACCAGTTACCGTAGCTTAACCGGCGCACTCCAGTACATGACTATCACTCGTCCTGACCTGTTCTACGCTGTTTAGCAGGCCTGCCTTTTCATGCATGCCCCTCACTCCTCCCATTATAACCTCGTCAAACGCATCATTAGTTATCTCAAGGGCACCCTAGACTTCGGCCTCCACATCACCCCTTCCCCACCGTCCACTCTCTTAGCATATTCCGACGCAGACTGGGCCGGCTGCCCCGACACACGATGCTCCACCTCTGGTTTTTACTATTTTTCTTGGGGATAATTTGCTATCTTGGTCGTCGAAACGGCAGCTTACTGTTTCCAGGTCGAGCGCTGAGGCAGAGTACCGGCCGTTGCCCACGTCGTTCCGCTTGGTTATGCCAGTTGTTGCAGGAGCTCCATCAGCCTATCGCCAAGTCCACAGTGGTGTATTGTGATAATGTCTCTGCTGTGTACATGTCCGCTAATCCAGTGCAGCATCGATGCACGAAATACATTGAGATCGACATTCATTTCGTGCGGGACAAAGTTTCTCTCGGGGAAATTTGTGTGCTTCACGTCCCTACAACCTCTCAGTACGCGGACATCTTCACGAAGGGCCTACCTACTACTACTTTCACTCAGTTCCGGTCCAGTCTCAATGTTCGGCAAGCCCACGTTGAGACTGCGGAGGGCTGTAAGTCTGAGATTCACCAGCCGAGCTGGGGTCAGGCTTTCCTGCTGGGTTCCCAGCATGTAGTATTGTGCAGGGTCAACGAGGGGCTAACACGTGTTCTGACGGAACCCACCACTCAAACAACCACAATTCATTTTCCTAATTTACAGAAAATGTTTTTGCCTTTCCTTATCTCGGCCGGAATGCTGCTACTGCACACTCCATAGCCACTCGTTCTACAGCTCTCGTGGCCGGCGGCCAGACGGGAGCTGTCGCGGCTAGCGCTGCACGCGTCCAGCGCGCTGGAACGTTCGGGCCCTAGGCTTGGAAGACGGCAAGACGGGCCCGTCGCGGGTAGTGCCGCCCGCCTTCGGCCGGCATGCTGCGCCGCGTGGGGTAGTGGCCTTGAACTGGAGGCAAGATGGGGTCCATGGAAGCTAGCTCCGCTCGTGGCGCTGCGCCGCCCAGGCCGTCGCCTTGGCCCGATGGGAAGGCGGGGCCGTCGCGGGCTCGCGGCTAGCTCCGCCCGCCTCCGGCGTGCCCAGGGCTGTGGCCGACTGTGGCCGGTGGCGAGATGCCGCGGGAGGTCGCCGGGTCACACTTGAAGAAGGCGTGAGCTCGATGCGACTCAACCTGCAAAGGTGATTGTACAGTTGATTGCTTCTATGTCTGTACTAGCTAATTAGCTCTCTCTTATCCATCTATATGCACGTACTGAAATTGGAAATATACCAGCTATCCAGCTTCATCTATACATATTCTCTACTTTTCAATCACACCAGTGCAGGTGAAATCATAAATTGGTGAAAACTCCTTTCAAATTTAGTGCCCAAGACCAACTGGAAAGTGGAAAAATTACCAGCGACTAATCAATATATTTCTTGAGGATAGAACAGTTACACATCTATCTAAAAGAATAGTAATGTAAAATATTACATCTCAAGGGGAAGTATTGCATCTGAAGGTAATTGTTTGAGATCAATCTTCAGAAGCAAAGTTTATATAGAGCTATTTAAAAGTGTTTCTCTTGTGCATGACTTGATTGGCTACCACAGTCCTGGTTTTAGTGAAACCTGAAAAGCGCTTCAAGACAACAAAAGGTTTTGCAAAAAAATCACACAGTATTCACAAGAGCATTAGCAAAATATTTATCTTTTAATTTGATACATTAATCTCTATCATTAGAGTTGGCAAAAGGAGAATATGTCAAACGAGAAATCACAAAATTAGGTTGTACTCTGCTAGTAGTGGACTTTGATTGTAGATAAGATCGAGCTGATGTCTCATTACTAAATCAACTCATGATGCTATGTATAATATGCTTTAGCAAAACTGGTATAATATCTCCATCTTTTGGATAAGCAGCAAACAAATGCAGATGATTCCGAGTTTCCAAGCATATTTGTTTATCTAGACAGAAACAAAGTAATGCAATTTCGAAGGATTAATTTGCATGTGTTTGAACACAAGAAACAGGGTTATGGAAGATGAAGTACGGGGAGCTATTTCTGAAGGATTAATTTGCATGTCATAGTTGTTTATTTGTGTTCATCTTATTTGAGTGTTAATAATCTGTAGATTCCAGGGGCAATAACGGACCTATGGGTGACAAAGTGCCGGGAGCTCCTTCCATGCTGAAGAACACGTAGAGGGCACTTTTCTATCAATCCTAATCTATTCTCCTGTATCCAGTGTGTAACAATCAACAATGGAGTAGATGGGTAGGAGACACAGGATGTTGGATGATACCACGAAGAAATTTTGGTGGCAATCTGTTGTTATGCGGTAGAAAAAAAAAGGTTGTTTTGCTGATTTTCTGGAACGAAACAGCAATTAGAGAGATGCGTTGTGTTTATTGCGTGGTGGGGTCCGCCATGACAAGTGTCGGCTGCTGGCTGGCCCTGCACGATACTGCGTGCTGGGAACCCAGCAGGAGAGCTGAACCCTTTTTTTTCTACCGCATAACAACAGATTGCCACCAAAATTTCTTCGTGGTATACATCCAACATCCTGTGTCTCCTACCCATCTACTCCATTGTTGATTGTTACACACTGGATACAGGAGAATATATTAGGATTGATAGAAAAGTGCCCTTTACGTGTTCTTCAGCATGGAAGGAGCTCCCGGCACTTTGTCACCCATAGGTCCGTTATTGCCCCTGGAATCTACAGATTATTAACACTCAAATAAGATGAACACAAATAAACAACTATGACATGCAAATTAATCCTTCAGAAATAGCTCCCCGTACTTCATCTTCCATAACCCTGTTTCTTGTGTTCAAACACATGCAAATTAATCCTTCGAAATTGCATTACTTTGTTTCTGTCTAGATAAACAAATATGCTTGGAAACTCGGAATCATCTGCATTTGTTTGCTGCTTATCCAAAAGATGGAGATATTATACCAGTTTTGCTAAAGCATATTATACATAGCATCATGAGTTGATTTAGTAATGAGACATCAGCTCGATCTTATCTACAATCAAAGTCCACTACTAGCAGAGTACAACCTAATTTTGTGATTTCTCGTTTGACATATTCTCCTTTTGCCAACTCTAATGATAGAGATTAATGTATCAAATTAAAAGATAAATATTTTGCTAATGCTCTTGTGAATACTGTGTGATTTTTTTGCAAAACCTTTTGTTGTCTTGAAGCGCTTTTCAGGTTTCACTAAAACCAGGACTGTGGTAGCCAATCAAGTCATGCACAAGAGAAACACTTTTAAATAGCTCTATATAAACTTTGCTTCTGAAGATTGATCTCAAACAATTACCTTCAGATGCAATACTTCCCCTTGAGATGTAATATTTTACATTACTATTCTTTTAGATAGATGTGTAACTGTTCTATCCTCAAGAAATATATTGATTAGTCGCTGGTAATTTTTCCACTTTCCAGTTGGTCTTGGGCACTAAATTTGAAAGGAGTTTTCACCAATTTATGATTTCACCTGCACTGGTGTGATTGAAAAGTAGAGAATATGTATAGATGAAGCTGGATAGCTGGTATATTTCCAATTTCAGTACGTGCATATAGATGGATAAGAGAGAGCTAATTAGCTAGTACAGACATAGAAGCAATCAACTGTACAATCACCTTTGCAGGTTGAGTCGCATCGAGCTCACGCCTTCTTCAAGTGTGACCCGGCGACCTCCCGCGGCATCTCGCCACCGGCCACAGTCGGCCACAGCCCTGGGCACGCCGGAGGCGGGCGGAGCTAGCCGCGAGCCCGTGACGGCCCCGCCTTCCCATCGGGCCAAGGCGACGGCCTGGGCGGCGCAGCGCCACGAGCGGAGCTAGCTTCCATGGACCCCATCTTGCCTCCAGTTCAAGGCCACTACCCCACGCGGCGCAGCATGCCGGCCGAAGGCGGGCGGCACTACCCGCGACGGGCCCGTCTTGCCGTCTTCCAAGCCTAGGGCCCGAACGTTCCAGCGCGCTGGACGCGTGCAGCGCTAGCCGCGACAGCTCCCGTCTGGCCGCCGGCCACGAGAGCTGTAGAACGAGTGGCTATGGAGTGTGCAGTACAGCATTCCGGCCGAGATAAGGAAAGGCAAAAACATTTTCTGTAAATTAGGAAAATGAATTGTGGTTGTTTGAGTGGTGGGTTCCGTCAGAACACGTGTTAGCCGCTCGTTGACCCTGCACAATACTGCATGCTGGGAACCCAGCAGGAAAGCCTGACCCGAAAAAAAAAGTTGTTTTGCTGATTTTCTAGAACGAAACAGCAATTAGAGAGATGCGCTGTGTTTATTGCGTGGTAGGGTCCGCCATGACAAGTGTCGGCTGCTGGCTGGCCCTGCACGATACTGCATGCTGGGAACCCAGCAGGAGAGCTGAACCCGCCGAGCTGGTCTTGCGCCAGATGAGCTGGCCATGCACGTTATCCATGCAGCACCGCCCTTGCATGGGCCATGCACGAGTCAGCCGCTCCTATCCATCCTCAGAAATAGGATCGCCTGGTTGTTTGTTAGTGTGTGCTTGCGTTGTATCTTCTCTCCCTCTCACATATGTACTCTCTTATATATGCTACCCTTGAGAGGATGAATACAAGTTATGTTTTGAGATCAATCTAGTTATTCAACACTTGGCGATAAGCATTTCTCGTAGGTATGAGTGCACGATCGCACTATACTAAATCACGTAAGTTTTCATTCTTACAGGTATCATTGACAGGCTAGAGGTGCTCAAACCTCAAGAATGGACAATGCTCATTGCCCCAACATGACCAAGTGTACTGGCGCTCGTGGGATTGGCTTACTACACCTAAGTCTCTCGGTGGCATGGGCTTTAGCGACTTTGTGAGCTTCAACCAAGCAATGCTGGGCAAATAGTGTTGGCGTCTCATTACGGAACCCAACTCCCTGTGAGCTAAGGTCCTCGAAGGAAGGTATTTCCCGGACTGCAATTTCTGGGATGCCTCGAAACCCCGCTCGCCATCCTATACTTGGCGTGGCATTTTGTTTGGAAGGGGGACTTGTGAAGAAAGGGGTCCTGTGGGGTGTGGGTGATGGCTGCTCCATTAAAGTGCTTCTGGACAATTGGATCCCTGGTTACCCAGCAGCTGTTCTCAAAACTTTGGTGCCTTTGCCAGTCGGGGACACGGCGAACTCCCTGATGCTTGATGATGCGGCAGAGTGGGATGAGGAGTTGGTTCCGATTAGCCACCATGGTGGTGAAGATTTTCCTTCCTGGCCCCACGACAAACATGGCCTCTACACTGTTCGGTCTGCCCACAATTTGGTGCGTTCGGCAAGTTTCTTGGCCACACAAAGTTGTAAAGGCAGAGGGCTACCTTCAGCGTTGGATGTTGATTTGCAGGGATGGAAGGCTCTTTGGAAGATCAATGCCCTTGGGAAGATGAAAATCAATTTGTGGCGCGTGGCACATGACTGTCTTCCTACGGGCTTTCAACTCCGCAATCGCCACATCCCCAGTCTGGATGGATGCATTTTTTGTGGCAGAGATGATCAAGCTGAACATGTCTTTCTCCTTTGCCCTTTTGCTGCAGCTGTCTGGGACAGAGTGAAGCTTCACTTTCCTCTCGAGTTGTGCAGGAAGAGTATGGTGAATATTAAACAATGGGTTTTTGATTTTCTGAAACGGGGACCGAACCTTCAAAATACTGTCCTGGCAATCAGTTTGTGGCACATTTGGGAGGCGAGAAATGATGCGAGGAATAACAATGGCTCCCTGCACCCAAGGCGCGCGGCTGAGAAGATTTGTGCCTATGTGGAGATGGTGGTGCAGTATTGTTTACTGAAAAAGGGTTTCCCCCCGCTTTGTATTTCAAAGCACCAACACCGATTACAGAGCAAACGCTGGGGTGAGCAGCACAACAAGTCAAAGAAAAAGAAAAAGAAACAATGCCAGCACCGGCAGCTTGACAGATGCGAATGACCTACAACCGCTGCGCCCTCCGAAATCTACTCACCACGATCCTAGGCTCCGATCCTCCGTGTACCAAGCAGCACCTCCAGGAAGGAAACGACGCCGACAACGCTGCTGCCCGGACGTATCCTAGGGTTTCCCCCAGCACACGGAGGGAAGAGGGGAATGAAGACCACAATTTTCTCTTTTCAAAAAGGGGGTTAATCCCCGGCCTCTGCATTAGAACGATGCATGCGGCCATATAATTAATAATTCAGATGTTCAACAAAAATCTTCAGGTCTCAAAACAAGACAGAAAAAAAGCTCACTAAGAGCTAACAAAATATAGGAAAGCCACAACGGAGTCGGCATAAAAAAAGATAGGAACACTAAATGCCTATCGTATTACATGACCGCCATCCAATCCGGTTGAAGATAGCCCGTACTATCGTCTCCCATCGGATAGATCCAGTAACCAAACGCTCTCTGGCCTCCGTTGAAGTGAGTAACGATTACATACAAATCAGTGCAGTGGCTCGGAACATCCGGATTGCATCCGGGAGACTCTATGTACCGATGTTTTTAATCAATGAATTGTTGTATTTGACTCAAAAAGAAAACATGACCAAGTGTATGCGTTCTTTGCAGATATGACAGTGCACATTGGAGGTTGAGGCCACTTTCTGATAAAATAACTGAAGTACATCGCCTTTAAACCTTTGGATTGCCATATTTTGCGTTCTTCCAGCAGGTTGTCGATTGTGATGTGTGCAGACCGAAAATTTCTATGCAGAACTAATATCTCTAATCATTTACCTGCAGAACTAAATATTCCAATGCCTTTCTAAAGAAACATGTATATTTCTGTGTGGGAACACATTCCCACATAAGGTCATAACAGGCACTCGCACGGGCACCAACACCTACCAGCGCGGGCTTGCGCCTCCCTCTTCTCCCGCTAGTAAGAAACAAAGAATGCATGCGTTGCTTCATGCAGACTGTGTCACCCAAGCTGTGCACCACGTTGATATTCCCATGAGATAGCACCATATGCCATTGAGAAATAAAAACTCCTCACATAAATCACCATGCAGCAAGAAAATAGTGCTCACGCTTGGAACGCGAACGCGAGGTTGTGAGCTATCATGCAAGCAAGGAACCAAGTTGAATTGTTGTGAGCTATCATGCTTTTGATTCCCCTTCCAATTTCTCAGGCACATACAAAGCATGAGAGAAGGCCCTTACGGTGCTGTGCAACTCCACCCATCTATCTATATATACACATGTTTTCCTTCCGGATATCATATCAATGGTCTCAAACTATCAACACGATAGGGCCAGCCACTAAATTAATTAGCTTTTTTCATGAGAATTTGGAGGAAACCAAATTCACGCATAGGATGTAGAACTCCTGGCTGTATGCGTTCATGAGCCGTCCCTCGCCAAGCCGCCGGCCGTTACCTTCCTCCCTTGCGTGGATGCGTCAAGGCCATCCCTTTCCTCCCATACATGGCGGCACCGAGGCTGTCGGTTGTCTCCATGCATCGACGCCAACACCAGGCCAAGGTCGTCCACTGGGGCCATCCATAGTGCTATACGCCGTCGGCACCAGGTTCTACATCGCGTGCGCTGGACCGGTGGCGCTCAGGGATTTTTCACAGAGTAGACCATTGCAAACTATAACACTAGTGTATTGTGGCCATGAAAGCATAGCTAAATTTACTGTATGTGTGTACAACAGTGTCGCTTATCGTTTGTGTTTACTTACCGTGTATTGGAGATAAAATGTAACAGCGTCAATGTACAACTGTGTTTACTGTCCTGAACTCAATTATATGTCCTCCTTAATATCCAAGGAATGATTATAACTGGAGGTTTGTGTACTATTCATTGATGCATTTTTCCTTGTCATCAATCGTTTGGAATATTTGTTTGTTTCAGTCGACAGCTTGTATTGATATCTTGTATTGTGTTGAATACAACTGTGTTTCCTTGATAAATGTGCGCAGTGGCGGAGCTATAGCAATGCCGGATGGGCCATAGCCCGCCCAGCCCATGCCATTTTCTACATATTTTTGGGCCACGAAATGCAATCCTTATAGTTATTTTCTACAGCCGGCCCATCCATCTTTCTGGGCCAAGCTCCGCCACTGAATGTGCGTCTGGTCAAACCCAACTGATCTTGTATTGTGTTGTTATCGGGCCCACTTGAGATATCGTGAATGTCTGCCTACTGCAGTTATTGTGTCGCCGGCTGCTAGAATGTCTGCATTGCAATGCACACACGTGCTTCTTGTTTGAGTGCAGAGGCAAAAACAAAAAAGGAAAAACTGTTCGGGCATTGTTACTTTGCATTGATAATTGTCTGAGTTATTTATGCAAAACCACCACATTTGGGGCTAGGGTAACTATTTGATACCATATTTGTGTCAGGGCACAAAAAACCACCAACTTTGTGTCTAATTGGTAACGCGGAGCACTGATTGTCCGATTTGCTCGTGAAAACAGGAAAACTGACAGTTTGGCCCCACCTGTCGGGCTGATGTGGCGAAGACCAAAAACTTTGACCAGCTGACGTGGCCAAAAAAACATGGGTCCTACCTGTCAATGACTGTAACGCCATCTTCTTCACATCTCTTTCTAAGGGGCATTCCGTCGAGCAGGTTCTGGGCGGCCGAAGTATGTTTGCTGCGTCGTGCCTCCGGTGATCACCGTGAAGGCCACTATAGAGAGGAGACGCTCGGAGCTGCCTGTGTGTGTTTGGCCTCCACGGGAGCCGCGGGAGCCGTCGCTTCGACAGCCGAACCGGCCGCCATGCCCAGCGCGAGGAGCCATGGGAGCCGTCGCGTCGCACAGCCCGGCGAGCCGCCATGTCCAGCGCAACGAGCTACGCCACCAACACGACAACTGCAGCAAGGAGCAGACATGCTCACAAACACCAAACACGCACACACACATCGAGCTAGAGCACGCGCACACACAATCACACAGAGAACTCACGTTGGCCGTCCAAATTGACGCTCGCTGACCATCGTAATCATGGTTAGACATCCAAATCAAGGACCAGTGCACTTCCATGGCTAAAGGCCTTGTCCGCCCCGCCCAATTTCACCCTCTTGTCAGCGCGGCCGGAGACCTGCGGAAGATGCGCCGCCGCTCGGCTCGCGAAGATCAGCAGGCCCGGATTCCTACGCGTCTGCTGCTCCCATGGCTGGAGAGGCAGCAACCACTTGCCCGTGGCTCTCATGACCGGCTCTCTGGTGCGCCGCCGCTCGCCGCCACGCGGCCTTGCTAGTGCGGACAACGCCGGGATGTCAAGCGGTCGTGGAGCCGGCGAGATGGCATACACTAGTGAAGCCGTGTTGCAGAGGAAGGATGGGGGATGTGGGTCGACTTGGGAGGCAGCAGCGGTCGAGACCGCCGGAATTCCTACCGTCGGGAGAGAGAGAGACGAGGAGGAGGAAGAAGAAAATAGGGGGGAAAATGACGGGAAGCTGACAGGTGGGACCCTAGTCCACATCAGCATATTGTCCACATAGGTACGCCAAGTCAGCCCGACAGGTGGGGCCAAACAGTCAGTTTTCCTGTTTACGCGAGCAAATCGGACAATCAGTGCTCCGGTTACCAATTAGGCACAGAGTTGGTGGTTTTTTGTGCCCTGGGACAAATGTGGTACCAAGTAGTTACCCTAGCCCTAAGTGCGGTGATTTTGCGTAAATAACTCTAATTGTCCGCTCGATATACCAGTTCTTGATGAGCACAAACAGTCCTCTCGCCCACAGATTGATATGAAAACCAAAAATCCCTCTAAATATTAAAATTCATTTCGATATCTGCAAGGCGGGGTATTTTTTAAAAGATAATTTATCAAAAAGAAATTGGAAAGGGAATAAGAGATGTTGTTTCCGTAATAGCAATGAAACAATTAATCACCTTCTCTTCAATTGGCATTGCCAAAGCAATCTGAAGGATGGTACATATAACTACGGCTTTAACCCAACTAGATCGGACATGCTAGAAAATTAGTTCTGAGGAGTTAATATTACTGAAAAAAGGATCATCCTGGGCAGCCGCTCTATGTTGGACCATTTGGAGATGTCGAAATGATATAATGATTAATAATGTCAAACATTCATCCTTTTTGCAGGGACCATTTGGTGATGTTGAAATAATATAATCTTTAATAATGTCAAACATTCATCCTTTTTGCATGCCATTTTCATGAGAACATACTAATTGGAAGACAAAGGAGCGAATACAATCAGCAAGCAAGTCTTTGGAGATCATTTGGTTTGGAGTTGTTCGACACAAATGGATGGTAACATACTAAGGCCCTGTTTGTTTCAGCTTCTCAGCTGGCTTTTCCAGTTGAAAGGCTGAAAAGCTGAAACAAACATGAAAAAGCCGATCTGGCTTTTGGAACACTGAAAAGCAAGCTTATGGAGAAATGAACTAAAACCTGAAAAGCTTACTTAGAGGAGAGCGGCGATTTGAGTATGGTGATTTGCAAAAGAAGAAAAGTTCAAAAAAAATCCAATTTTTTTTCTCGTGCAAGATGCTTCCATGCAGTGGCGGAGCCAGAAATTTTGTGAAGCCTGGGCGAACTTGCTCGTAATTGTCTAATTTTCAAATCGCCTAGATAACGTTTGAATACACAAGATATAACATAGCCCCAAACCACTGAATGACTAATTGACATATTAATAATGAAGTAGAATACAAGTATAATTCTAAAGTGAACTAATATATCAATATTCATTTTTGTAGACGTAACTAAAGTTGTGACTTGACAACACAAGTCACAGAACTAGGCCATGCATAGAGCCAAACTCATATTGCGAGAGATATCCAAATTATGGTCCAAACAACATAGAAGACAATATAATGTAAAACATGGGTTTGTAATTCACATAAATTAAGTGTTGTGATTGGTGAATATATTCAAAATAGAGAGCTTGCAAGAATATAGATTGTCAGACAAAACATATTAATGCCCTTTCCCTTACTTGATTGCAGCAAAAAAAATCAAATAACCTCCTTATCGTCAACTATCTAAAAAAAGATTCTAAATCAAACACTGTCCTCAAAATTAAAGCCCTAAGTGTCTATGAACTCGGATGGCCAGATTTGTTTGCAATTTTTACCTAATCACAAAGATAAGACAAGTAGTCGAGGATCCAGTCGCTTCCCCGCCGCCGCCGGCACGCCCAGCCTCGCTTCTTGCCGCTAGTCCGTCTCAGCGTCCGCGCCACTCCCAACCGGGTGCGGCAAAGACGAACAACCGAACAGGCAGGGTAGCAGGGAGGTTTTTTATTTTTGAGAGAGATGGGTAGCAGGGAGGTGGAGCACTCGCTTTCGAGAGTAAACCACATTCATTTGTCTCGCTCGGCTCTTTCTATTCCTAGGTCCAGGTGCTTACACGAAGCCCAACACTGAACGTAGCTCAACACAGTTTTGCCCGGGAAACCATCACGTCGGTGTGTATTTTTTTTTTGAAAGTACGTCGGTGTGTATTTTGCAAGCTGTGACAGGACGTCCTACGGCGTCGTGCATGCAGCGAGCTTGGGCAAGTGCCCGGGGTCGCCGGGCGCTGGCTCCGCCCCTGCTTCCATGCATGAACTCCGTGCAAAAATTGTATGAAGTTTGAACATTCGAGGAGCTCATGGCAAAAAGATAAATTTTGGATGTCTGAGAAACTTTTGAAAGTCGCACTGTTCACACCTAATTTTGTCTTTTTTGCCATGAGCTCCTCGAATGTCCAAATTTTACAAAATTTTACGTGGAGTTCACACACAGGAGCATCTTGTGTCACAAAAAAATGGAATTTTTTTGAACTTTCTTCTATTTCAAATCGAGGTACTGTTCACCAGGCTCATCTGAGCCCGGGCTCTGGGTTGAATTATCGTACTTAGAGCTGATTTTCTGGCTTTTGGTGTGCAGAGAAGCTAAAGATATATTACAAAAGCCAATAAGTTAATTTCATCATTCAGCTTTTCTACTAGCTAACAACCAGCTTTTTCAAATGTTCAAAAGCTCCAGCCCAAACAAACAGGCCCTAAATAAACTTGTTCTTCTCGACTTTATTTGTGTTCCCTCATATGTGTGCCACATGGCCACAAAGTTGTACAATAAGAAGCAAGCTTTGTGCTACATGCAGAGGTCGGAAAAAAAAATTTCATTTTCTAAAAAAACACTGATAAACGATAGTGTACAAGTACCTGGAGGAGGACTGCGATGATGAGCTGAGGGCGGTTACGGTGGTGGAGGAGGTTGCAAAAGGGGTGCTTGACCTCTTGGGCGGTACGGCTTGCCAACAACATCTCGTTGAACTTGGGCTCCACATTGTTGGTGGCATGGATCTTCTTGAGCACGACCCTGCCCTCCTCGAGGCGGTCCTGCTCGATGAAGCTCTAGGGTGTGTCCACCAAGAAGAGCGCACCGATGGTGAGTAGCACTCCCGAGATGCCGGCAAGGGACAACGAAAGCCTCCAGCCCCAAGGATTGATCCTGCACGCGTCTCAGTTTCGACACACGTCATTGCCGGCTAGGCAGAGGTGTGCAAACCGCAAACAGATCAAGCGAGAGCGTGCGAATTGGGGGCGTGTTCCTACTTGTTGGTGCCGTAGTTGACGAGGTTGGCGATGAGGATGCGTGTGGTGATGTTGAGCTGGAACATGATGTTGAGCCCACCGCGAATCCTCATTGGTGCAATCTCCGATAGAACAAAGGAACAACCTGCACTGCACGAACGATAATCATTCGCGTAGATATATGCATTATGGAGTCTCGCGACAAATTTAGGTTCCATGAAAGAATAAAAAAAGAAAAAAGTATATTTTTCATCGCTAAACTTTTTCAAAAGTATAGAGATGGTCCCTTAATTTCAATAATGGCAAATCTTAGTCCCTCAATTGTTAAAACCGGATATTTTTCATCCCTCGTAGATTTGGATGGTTTTGTGTTGCCATGGCATGGTTTTGACCTTTGACCTCGCCGCATCATTGTCCATCTCATCTTCCCCTTCTACCTCACGCGCCATCCCGATGTACCGGAGTTAGCACTGGACTGACTGCCCATGTACTCCACGCCGCCGCATGCAGGGATCGGCTGGACTTGCACGAGGCACCGGCGTCCGGAGCTGGGCCAGGAAATAGTGCTGGAATCGCACGCGGCGCACCGGCGGGAGCCCAGCTGCGAGGTGCCGTTGTTGGACACGATGCACACCACAGTCTTTCTCAGGCCATCCATCTCATTGCCTCTCTTCCATTCCAGATCTTCTGTAGGCCAATGGACGCAGAGGAGGACCACACACACAGGACCAAACCAGCTGCGTGACCTCGGCGTCGCCCTGAGGTAAGTAGTAGTGTGCGTCACCGCCTAGCTCTGGATTGAGTGCTCGGATGCCGCTTGATCCCTGCTTCCCGACGAGGCCACGACCCCGCTCCTCAGTACTCTCTTCGATCCTTTTTAGTTCGCATACAAGATGTGACTGAAATCAAGCTTCGTAAAATTTGATCAATTTTGTAGAAAAAAGTGCCAACATTCACAATCTAAAATCAATATTACTAGATGTGTCATGACTTAAAGTTTTTATATTATATAACTTTAGCATGGTAGATGCTGATATTTTTTCATATAAATACGATTAAACTTTGTGAAGTTTTACTTCAGAAAATTTTAATTTACAGAGTAAAAAGGATCGAAGGGAGTACACTACGACGACCCTCCACACTGCCTTCTGCACTCGTGCGCTTGCTCACCTGCTCCAAGCCGCGACCAGCACCGAGTCGCTCGACCTCGGGAAGGAGGCATGCCGCTAGGAGCTCGGACATCGCACGCCATGTGCTTGACAAAATGTCTACAACAGTGTGAAGATGAAAGCAGAGTAACGTTGCCACATGGACGAAGACCGATCAAAACCAAGCCACGTCAACTAAACAACCACATAAGAGCATCTTCAACTGTTGCTCTATATAAATGCCGTCCTCGAAAATTAGTGGTTTTTGCGCGCGCTTCCGCTTCGGGCAGCGCTTTAGCGGAGGCGCAAAAACCGCACGCACGGTATAACTAGTTCAGCATGCGGTACGAAACGTCATCGCGCGTCGTTTGTTTGCTGCGCCCGCTCCCCCGCGCCACACCCTCTCCGCCGCGCCGCTTTCACCCCGCCCGCGTCGTCGCCGGCGAATTCGCCCGATGGACGGACACGCCGACATCCTCCTCACTCCTTCCTACACCCGCGACCCCTCCTCCGCCGCCGCCGTAAATCCTAGCGCTGGGAGCTTCGGCTTCCCCACCGCCGGTGCTCCTCCAAGCACCGGCATCGCGCGCAGCCTTTTCATGCCGCCACGGACGGCCTCAAGGGCGGGTGGCGTCACGCCGTCATGAACCCCTCTCAAAGCAACATATGGCAAGTGTCGGCTGCTCGTGCATGCTGCAGTTTAGCGCGTCTATTGGAGCGGCTCGGGCGCGCTATATTTTGCAACGGCCGCCCGAGCCAGCGCGTTGCGGCGCGCAAAAGCTAGCGATTCCGTATACTGTTTTTTTAGTGCGCCGCGTGTTGCGTGTTTGTTGGAGATGCTCTAAGTGAGCAAAGGAACTTAACTGGTATGAGGAGTTAAGGGACTAAGGTTTGCCGGTTTCAGAGTTAAAAGGAGTCGTTGCTATACTTACGGAAGAGTTAAGAGATGAAAATTATATTTTTTTTCCTAAAAAAACACAGCCCGTTTACCTGATTGGCGAAGCCAACGTGAGCCTATCGGCAATGAGCATGGTGAGGCTCCGGGCAGCACCGTTGAAGATGACGCCGATGATGAGGAAGGAGCCTGCCATAACCATGGTGAGGCGGTGGCGGCCAAGTTGGCGGGTGGTGTATGAAGCGAACAAGGTGGCGACGAGGCCACCGAGGTAGAGCGACGACGTGAAGAGCTGAACACTTCGCCCCTGCAATTTTTTCTGTAGCTAGAACTGAAGATACAATTTTAACAAGGATGCAGATGAATGGAACCAACAGGAGCATGCATCCCCGCAGCCTAGCTTGTTTGTTTTTACAGTTTGTCTAATTTATATCTAGATGTTTTTTAAGAATGTCGCATATAAGCTTTCATAAATAATTTAGCAATAAGAAACAAAAAAACTGGGACAAAAGAAATAGAACACAAACGTGGACATCAGATTAGGCCCTTGTTTTTAGGAAATAAGCCTGCCGTACCTGAGACGCCAATGTCGTAGCCAAACATGAGACCGCCGGTGGCCGCCATGACACACAATATCACCACGGTCATCGGGATCTTCGCCTCAAACTCCATTTCAGGCTGTGCCGACGATACCGAGAGCCCTCCGGCCGGCATATCTTGGCCCGTGAACCAGCCTGTCCTTGAGGAAACTGTTGAGATTTTGGGTGGAAAATCTTGCCGTGCTCCCCTTCAACACACTCACTCCATTTTATTCCTTCAATATGCATAAAAGTTATTTACAAACATTCAATCTCCACATGCTTCATTCGGTCAAACAGAACCGGATTGTTTACGATATTGATTGCAGCTACATTATCATAACTAGATGATACCCCGCGCGTTGCTGCGGAACTTCATCACGACATGATTTAAACAATAAAGTGAAATAATAGATGTGATGATATATTTCAAACAAATAGGACTGAGACATAATGATAGTAGGCAACACTATGGCAGTTTGTTATAATAAAATATATTACGTATACAGACCGATAAGATATTCTTGTGTCACTGCAAGTACTTGCAGATTAGCCTTTTTCATGATAATAACAGAAGCCTAAGAAGGTATGCATGCTAGTAAAAAGAATGCTATGCAAATTACAGTTGTGTATCTCTCTTCTTGTCTGTTGGCCAGTAAACTCTGGATCAGATACAGCAAGAACAAATCAGCATGTGCAACTTAATATTGATCAATAATGACATTTACTATCACTACAACAACTATATCATGAAAATCTTGTTATATCAGCTATGCTTGAGGGGCTGACGAAAAAGAAAGAGGTAGATATAAAGATGTTTGATTGTTCTTAGACCTTGTGAAAGGTGAAACTGAATTGATGAGAGGAGCAAACACTTTTGATTTGGATGTGGACATTTAACACTATTGCTCATATGGGATAAACTTAGTGAGGGCACTTGAGTTGATACTTCATAACACAAAAAATGTTGAGTTTAAAGACAATGGTATGCATCAGAACTAATTGTTGGTTGCAGAGAAATATATGGACATACACAACATCAATTCATTAAAAAGAAAATTGGTGTTAATATACTGATGTAAGATAATGGTTATAAGTACAATTTTATTCAAAAATGCATTAACATAGCCAAACATATATAATTCACAAAACACCAAACCGAATGACCCTATTTGTCAACTAAAAGCATACAACTTCATAATAAAAATACTGGAGTACTTTCTTAGACAATAGATTACCATACAGGGCACCATACTCAAAATTTACCCTATTTGGATCTGACTATTAGCGCCAAAACATATCTTGTTCTGAGTTTAGGACGAATTCCATGAATCATTTGCTAGGACAAATAGTGACATGCCCGGTCTGTAAAATTGATAGTGGAGATGCTCAATGATCAGGACGAACATCTTGTCAATCTTAGATAAAAGATTTTCTGCATAGATAAACAAATAGTGAGACATGCGCGGTCTGTAAAATTGATGAGACGCTCAATGATCAGGACAAACGTCTTGTCAATCTTAGATAAAAGATTTTCTGGAAATAGATAAACAAATAGTGACATGCGTGGTCTCTAAGATTGATAGAGGAGATGGCCAACGATCAGGACGAACATCTTGTCAATCTTAGATAAAAGATTTTCTGCATAGATAAAGGTACCTCCTATCGGCCTCGAGTTTGATCAAATCCCTTATTGACATAGATTAAAAAGAACACCCAGACTGACGCATCATGGCATGTTGTGGTACTTGCTGCATGAACCAAAAAAGACAATCATAATTAAATCTCTAATGGAAGTACATACCAAAATTTATCCCAATAAAATCAACTAATGGAAGTACATACCAAAATTTATCCCAATAAAATCAAGTGGACATATCGAAATGAATTGTTGCAGCATTTGCAGGGCTATGAAGTTAGGAGGGGGAAAGCACCAACAAAGGGGAACGAACAAATCGGCCAGCGTGTGGATAAAGATGGCAGTGCGAACCTGTATTTAAGCGCGAACACGACGACGACTCAGTTCTGCAATTGCAGGTAACCGAGGGTGAGATATTAAGTGGCGATGAATGCAGCGGTGTCATTTCGTGTCTGTCGTAGACCCACCGATGGGATGGACAGTGGCGTAAATACAAGCCACCGCGGGGAAGCTGAACCAAGAATTGAATTTTTGTGCTCTCGGGAAGGCGGAAGGGCCAGCTGCGGCGGCTGCCCGAGGGAGGAGCATCGTGATGCTACGTAAAGGGCTTGGCGAAACCTAGCGGCGAGTCACTGCATGGGCTATTTTTATGTTCTTCGGGCTGAAATCATTCAACGAAAAAAGGCTTGGGACGTTCAAAAACCAGCTTTAGCCCACGTACCAAAGTTTGGCTAGGACAGCCCAAGTGCAAAAAGTGAAGCGAAGCCAAGAAGTCTAACCGGGGGAAGGCAGCGAGCGTTCCAACGTGGCGCAGCGGTAACACCGAAAACTTGTGAAGCGGAATACATAGCTAAGCGAGCGGTAACACCGAAAACTCTTTAGTCGGTAACTGAGAGCTTATATGGCAGCTGCAGTAGTGGTAGGTCCCATATGTAAGTCCCTGATAGAATGCTGACATGGCAGGTGTGCTGAGGTGGATAGGCTGCATGTCAAGAGAAATAGGATAATGAGGATGAACTATTTAGGTATTATAGATTAGGCAACATAGTCTCATTCCTCAACACTGAAGCTCCTTCAGAAGACCCTTTAGGCACATCATTTCACATAGAGCTAATGTCATTGCTCTATTTTCGGCCTCCGCAGTAGACCGAGACACCACCGCTTGCTTCTTGCTTCGCCATGAAACAAGATTACCTCCCACAAACACATAATAAATGTGGATCTCCAATCATCCCTACTACTTACCAAATCCGCATCACAATAACCCTCCAGATTCAAGTGTTGGTTCGGCCTGAACTACAACCTACAACTACATAATCAAATGTGTAAGTACTATGTATTTATAATTTTAGTTCTCGTGTTATCAAATTGTCATTGACCAATCCACGCAGCAATGCACAGGGTATCTTCCAATTACTATAATTTACTAGGCCTTCTCCCCTTGAGACCTAGGACGACTGCCCTGTTAGACCGGCTTAGGAGCCGACCCAGTTTACAAGGCATCTACTCCCCTCAAACTGCACACTTCAACATGTACGCTGTGAGGATTATATGCATCCACCCAGAATAGGAGTGCCAGGACACCGGGTGATACAGGACATCTGAAAGTATGCTCCAGTCAGGTTTTCTTATATAAATAGTTCGAGATGAGCCCGACTTTGAATTAACAAGTCATCAACCGGTCAGGATTGCAGCCAACATCAACATATTAATGAAGCAGGAAAAAAGACCAACGAACAGCTTACACCACAATACAACAACCAAACTAAATGCAAGAAAAACTAAGAACCTCCGCTTGTCGAAGGAGACGCCTGTGAGCTTGACAAACAAGACATGAACTACAATACCCCACTTCTTCCCCTGATCTTTCTTTACTTCTTCCCACCGGGGTTCCCCTTGGTTGCTTTGCCGGAAGGAGACACCAGCTGCCTTGAAAACAATCTCGCCAACGCCTGCAAGGGGACTGAGAACACCGCATACCCACCACTTCCTCGCCGAAGAGGAACCATACCCCCTCGTCCTGGCTCGAAGGACGCTGCATCGTCGAGCAAGGTGTTCACCCTAGATCAAGGTGGTGTGCAGACCCAAGACCGAGAAGACTGGACATCCGCACATGACGACCGCCTCACCGCAAAGAGTACACCTTAACTACTCCAATGTGTTATGGTTGATGGAGGGGTCTTCTCTCAAGATTCAGGGATGATGACACAGGGCTCCGGAGATCTTCTTGTGTTATGGTTGTCTTAGGGTACTCTAGGTGTTCATGGTCCTTTGTTTTTACGTTTCAATGTGCTTGTAAGGGTCACCTACTCTGTTCTGATTCGTGATTTGAATGAACAATTTCTCAAAAAAGAAAAAACTATTCCAATGTTGCATATCACCTGAGCCAAAAAAAGAAAAGGCAAGCCGAGGGAAGGACTCGCAGCTAGGCGAAGAACTGTTGCCACTAAAATGCCTCAGTGCCAAACAGAGGATAGCTGCCATCAATTCACCGAACCTCAACCGCTGCAACATGAAAAAGCTTGGCTGGTTAGCACCACCCAACCAGGCGTCACACACCTACACCCCCTGATCCAGATGTCACCCAAACATGGTCACAACGCCGAACGCCGTCATCGCCGAATCCAGACAACATTGTAGATTCTCATCATAGATCAGAGGAAGAGGGGGTGCGGAGACTGAGACCTCTATGATGCCTCCAAGGAGGAATGCAACGCTCTTGCGCATTGCCAATTTGCCTTCGTCGAGTCGGACATGCCAACCAGGGATTTCTCCCTATCCCGAGGCTCAGGCCGCCCTACACAGGTAACATAGGAGCGAGCAATGAAGATCAACGCTATTCAGATCTAGTAGGGCGATAGCCTTGAGGGGGAAGAACACTGACCTGCCGATTCCACTACCATGAACCCGTTCAATAGATTACACATCCCTCTCGAGACACACGTTGCCCACACGGCCAAAGGACACCATCCTGCACCAACGAACCCTCCAGCCGCCCAAAAGGCACCGACCCACCACCCTGGCGCCCAAAGGCCTTCCGCCCAAGCAGCGGAGCTACCGAGGCCTCGCCACCACCTTCATTGGCAACCGTGAAAGCTTGCCCACTGGCTACCCCCCGGTGGCGGTAAGGAGAGGAAAAGTGGTGGCGGCGGCGGCATGGAAACCGTAGTCGCCCTCATATCCCTCATGGGGGCCGGTGCTAGGGCTGAAGCGGCTTGTTTTAATCAAACTTGCTTCAGCCAGGTTTGCCGGCATCTTGCTCAGAGGACGCGCAATGTTCAGAACTGGGACTTCATGAAGCTATTTGAAATGTTCAAATTTGAATGGTGCGAACATTTTTTAGTAATTATGCGAATAATTTTTAAATTTTCATAAACAATTAAAAATGTAATAATCATATATTTTTAAACATTTGAACATTTTTTAAATGCATAGACATTTTTAGAATGGAAAAGGCTTTAAAAAAATGTGTGACAGGGAACGAACGAACAAACTGAAGCGAAGAAAGGAGCCCTATTGGGCTCACCTATTCTACCGACGCTTGAGTACGTTTGTAGTCATGTGTCAAGCAAGATATGCTCGTTGCGTCCAATAGGTCGTGTGACGTAGGAGGAAGCTTGACTGACCCGGCCCATCGGAATGCACTGCAGCAGTGCGATTTATTCTAGGGCGTGTTTACTAAAGCAAGGCAATTTCTTGTAGCGCGTATTATTAGGAAAAATCCTAGCAGTACCGCAGGTTGAAGGCCTGGCAGTATCGTGGGCACCTGCAGTACTGCTACAATGCTATAGCTAACTTTTAGCAATAGCAGGGTTTGTCTAAAAAAAAGCAGTAGTGGGGTACTAGTCCCGCCCTACTGCTAATGAAACATAGCAGTAGCGAGGGTCCCACACGCGCTACTGCTAACTAGCTGCAGTGCGGCTATGGAAATCGCGCTACTGCTACACATTTACACACACTACTGCTAATATTTTCTATATTTTCTGCTACTTATTTATGTTGTATTTGTATAAGTTTTATACAATAGTCTCATCATATCATCAACTGATATGTAGTAAAGAATACAAGTGAATACAGCGCGGATTAGATAAAAGTAGCTGGATGCCTGGATCCAAAGTGAGCAATTGAATCTAATCATTTTTCTCTTCCACCCAATGATATATGACCATAATAACAACTCATCCTCCTCATCATCATAGTCATAGTCATAATACAACTCCTCATTCTAGCACATTCTAGCACATAACTCATCATCATCATAATAATAACAACTCCTCACCATCATCATAGTCATAACCAACACTAGCTTATTCTTAGCACATGACAAGTACTATGTAGAACCTACTCCTCTCCCTTAGGTAAAATAGCATAAAACAGGTAAACCGGTCTATCTCCATAATGGAGAATAGATATACACCTGTCTCTAATTTGTGGCTTGAGAACATTCATGTTGTCTCCAATTGGTTGCCCGCGTGCATTTATTACTTTGCTCCATTATTTGATATCGAGCCTTTCATCTTTTAGAGAAATCGAGTAAGCACTGTGGTAAGCCGTCGGCGGAGTTGGTCGTAAGCTAACCATATGCATATGACCTTCGGTAAACATCATGTCAGGCACAACATCCTTCGGAAGATTCTGTTGAAGAACATAATAGCAACATATATAGTTAGCATTGTAGTTTACTTAAGAAGACTGTATGCAACCATAGTTAACAAAATCATACCGGGTTTTCTGCAATGAAGTTACCATCATGCTATTCATGGACTAGTGGCACATATCCACTATAATTTGGGCTAATTTGATAATTGATCTTAAAAGTCTCAATATCATTTATAAATGAGACAAGAAATCATTTGCCCTGGCAAGTTAGCTTGGAGCCATAACTGTACTACGTCTTGTCTAGAGCCATCCGTGTATTTCTTAGGGAAAAGAATAAGCTGTCAATTATAAATAAACAAGTTTAGTACGGATGAATACCAAATATTTTTAAATAAACAATATAAATTACTTAACAAATTTATTTGACAAACTCACATAGAGGTAGAACTGGAAGCATATCCACGTCCACCCAAATGTGGATATTATCTTCAATATCATCTTCAGGACGAATACCAAAGATTATTTGCAAATCCTCTTGAAATTCATAGGCCTTGCATAGAGCTCCCCAATTTGAGCAACTAAAATGTAAGTGATTAACTGCATTGCAGAGCTTAACCCGAAAAGCGTAACCATGTTTAGTCCTAAAGTGAGATTTTGTCGTCTCCATATTCTCACTATCTTGGAAACCGAGCTTCTCCAAGACATACCGTCTTGCATCACAGGGGATGCACTAGTCGAATTGTAAAAAACAGAAATCACACGTTGAAGCAAATGAAGCACAAGTCATGATTAATTACGAAAAAAATACTTGTTGTCATTACGTACCATTAAAACATCAAAGGTCTCGTTCAGCTTGATGGTGAAGAACCTACCCTTTTCCAGGTGAGGCCTGTCGCACATACCCCGGCCGTCGCCACGGTAATTGCATTCATGGATCCTATCAAATGTCAGTCATTTCCTTTTTCCTATTCAAAGATTATAAATCGATGGCAATTACCAGGAACTCAATCAGATCACTATTCAGCACGGGTTGACTTTCGGTCTGTCGAGTCTTCATTGAAAACTCTCATCTCACGTGGTCTATATGGTGGGCACTCCCTCTCTGATATATTCGACCGTTGGTGATGGTCGCTCCTCCCTTCGTTCCTGAGTGCATTACACCAAAAATGTCTAGCACACGAGAATGAAGGAGAAGCGACCCCATGATAACAGTCAGGATTCTTCCTCTCTGATATTTCGATAGTATACGGTGGACACTCCCTCATAGATATTTCGACCGTCGGGATGGACGCTTGCCCTCCTCTCGTGCATTAGCAAGGTATATCATGAGAAGAGGGAGAGAAAATGACCCCCATGACAACAGTCAGCATCCAGCCTTCAAGAATAGATTGAAAGTCACACAAGGAGCCCCGATAGAATAACCGTTAGCCCGTTACATATATCGAGTAATGACATAAAAAATGGCCTATGGTTTGCTGGAATGTTGTTTAATTCCTATCCCGGCAAATCACGGGCACTCGATATTTCTTACTTTATAGCACAAGTCATGTTGAAATCTATGAAATTTTTTGGCATGACCTTTCCTAAAACCAGGACATATCGGGTGATACGTTTCCAACGTATCTATAATTTATGAAGTATTCATGACATGTTTATTAAAATATTATATGGTTTTGGTATGATTTGATTATATCTAACCCGGACTGGTGCTTTTTTCAGCAAACTACTGCGGTGCCATTTTTTGTGCAGAAATAAAAGTTCTCAGAATGGGCTGAAAATTTACGGTGATTTTTGATGGACCAAAAGAGACCCCCGAAGCTTCATGGGAGGACCTGAAGACCCACGAGGGCACAACAAGCTCGCTAGGCGCGCCCTACCCCCCAAGGTGCTTGAGGTGAGCTTGTCGCTCCCTCGTGGGCCCCCCTTGCAATGAATACTATGCCAAAAATTCCTATAAATACCAAAACGCCCGAAAAGAACCCTAGATGAGAAGTTCCACTGCTGCAAGTCTTTGTATCCATGAAAACTTAATCGGGACCCTGTTCCGGCACCCTGCCGGAGGGGAAATCAAAACCAGATGCCATCTTCATCATCCCAGAGGCCACTATGATGAGGAGGGAGTAGTTCATCCTCGGGGATGAGGGTGTGTACTAGCAGCTATGTGTTTGATCTCTCTCTCTCTCTCTCTCTCTGTCGCGTGTTCTTGATTTGACACGATCTTGATGTACCACAAGCTTTGTTAATATTGTTGGATCGTATGGTGTTTCTCCCTCTCTATCTTATTGTGATGAATTGAGTTCTTACCTTTGAGGTTTCACTATTACCAGATTGAATACTTTTATTGATTTGAGAACACTTGATGTATGTCTTGCATATGAATACCCGTGGTGACAATGGGGTATTATATTGATTCACTTGATGTATGTTTTGGCACTCAACTCGCGGATTCCTGAGGTGACATCGAGGTAATCTATGCATAGGGGCTGATGCACGTTTTCGTCCTACTTTCTCTAGTAGAAATCTTGGGGCACTCTTTGAAGTTCTTTGTGTTGGATTGAATATTATGAATATGAAGTTGTTTGATGCATATGCTATAATCAACTCACGGATACTTGTGGTGACATTGGAGTATCTAGGTGACATTAGAGTTGGTTGATGTATATCATATGGTGTTATTTTAGTACGAAATCTAGGGCTGTTTGTGACACTTATAGGAATAGCTCAATAGATTGATCAGAAAGGATAACTTTGAGTTGGTTTCGTACCCTACAAACAATTTCTTCTTATGTTCTCCGCTAGATAAGAACTTTGGAATGACTCTTTGTCGCATGTTGAGGGATTGCCATATGATTTAATTATGTTAGCACTGTTGAGAGATTTCACTAGTGAAAGTATGAACCATATTCCTTGTTTATAAGCATTGCAATACCGTTTGTGCTCCGTTTTGTCATTTGCTACCTTGTTGTATTTTATTTTAGATTACAAAAACCTTTATCTACTATCCATACTACACTTGTCTCACCATCTCTTCGCCGAACTGGTGCGCCTATATAATTTACCATTGTATTTGATGTGTCAGAGACACAAGAGATTTATTGTATTTAATTGCAGGGTTGTTTGAGGGAGTCCATCTTTATCCTAAGTCTCCCACGGATTGATAAATCTTAGGTCATCCACTTGAGGGAAAATTGCTACTGTCCTACAAAACTCTGTGCTTGGAGGCCCAACAAGAGTCTACAAGAATAAAGTTTCCTAGTAGACATCATTGGGTGCCTGAAATTTTTCCGAACGAAAATGAATCAACATTTTAGCAAAACATAGGCCACTCGGAGTTTCCCTGCAATAGAAAGAGACATATGTGGCCATCTTTGGCACCACATACACAACAGCTCAAATTCAACATGTTCATACACATACACATGTCCAAATAGTACAAAGTATCAACCTTGAAATGATCTCATACAAACTTTGTATGTAAATGTTGGTCATTTTATGTATACTCCTAGTGTGCATACTTTCCTGCCATGTCTACCATTTGTTCTTAGTAGTATATACCCGAATCGGTCGCAATAATATTTCTTCTAGTTGTATAGCCTAAAACAATCAAGCCTAAAAAACACAACTACTAATTGTATAAAACAATCTAGCCTAAAAAAACCTAAATATATAAATCCTAAAACAATCTAGCCTAAAAAACCTAAACATAGTTGTAATAACCCTAAATATAGCAAAAAATACTAAAGGAAAATTGGCCTAAATAAAACTAAATAAGAACCAGACTATATATATAATGCCATGTCTACCGTAGTGTGCATACTTTGTGGCCATCTACCATATGAACCCTAGAAATTAAAATGAAGAAGAAGAGAGGCAGAGGAGGGAGGCTACCTGCGGCGAGGGGACTTGGAACGACAGAGGGGGTTGAAGACGAGGAGAGAGGCAGCGGGGCTTGGCGGCGACAGGGAAGGGCTACTGCGCGGGGAGGGCCCGCACGGAGGACAGCAGCGCGGGGAAAGCCGAGATGGGGAGGGCGGCTGCACAAGGAGGGCCGGGACGGGGGAGGGCGGCCGCGTGGGGGAGGGCCGGCCGGGATGGGGGATGGCGATTGCCGGAGCAAGGAGAGTGAGAGTGAGAGTCTGGATAGTGTGAAGAGGGAGGGTGATGGGCACAAGGGGATAGTGTTGTTTGGCAGTAGCGCGGGTTACAGACGACGCTTGACGGAGTCCTGGATTAGGGGGTCTCCGGACAGCCGGACTATATCCTTTGGCCGGACTGTTGAACTATGAAGATACAAGATTGAAGACTTCGTCTCGTGTCCGGATGGGACTCTACTTGGCATGGAAGGCAAGCTAGGCAATACGGATATGTATATCTCCTCCTTTGTAACCGACTTTGTCTATATAAACCGGAGGGTTTTAGTCCGTAGGACAAAATACAATCATACCATAGGCTAGCTTCTAGGGTTTAGCCTTTCCGATCTTGTGGTAGATCAACTCTTGTAATATTCATACCATCAAGAATAAATCAAGCAGGACGTAGGGTTTTACCTCCATCAAGAGGGCCCGAACCTGGGTAAAACATCGTGTTCCCTGCCTCCTGTTACCATCCGCCTTAGACGCACGGTTCGGGACCCCCTACCCGAAATCCGCCAGTTTTGACACCGACATTGGTGCTTCCATTGAGAGTTCCTATGTGTTGTCGCCGTTAGGCTTGATGGCTCCTACGATCCTCGATAGCGATGCAGTCCAGGGTGAGACTTTTCTCCCCGGACAGATCTTTGTGTCCGGCGGCTTCGCACTGCGGGCCAACTCGCTTGGCCATCTGGAGCAGATCAAAAGTTACGCCCCTGGCCACGAGGTCAGGTTTGGAAGCTTAAACTACATGGCCGATATCCGCGGAGACTTGATCTTCGACGGATTCGAGCCCCTGCCTTGTGCGTCGCGCGATCACGATGAGTACGATTTAGCTCTACCATCGGACCGTATTCAGGATATCGCACCGGCAGCCACTCCGACCCTCAATTCGGAGCCAGTTTCGCCATCCGTGGACGGGTGGATAGACCCCGTCACGAAGGCCGTATCCTCTGCAGCGATCGAGCCGAATATCGACCCTACCTTTCACGAGAGCTGTGTTGCCAAACTACCGGATTCTTCTCCGGCCACGGACTCCGAACCGCTTGCGCCCGTTCCTATCGAATCCGACTGGGCGCCGATCATGGAGTTTACCTCCGCGGATATTTTTCAGCACTCGCCTTTCGGCGACATACTGAACTCATTAAAGTCTCTCTCCTTGTCAGGAGGATCCTGGCCGAACTACGTCCGGCAGGATTGGGATGCGGATGACGAAGATTTTCGCCGCCCACCCACCACCCACTCAGTAGCCACTGTCGATGAATTAACCGACATGCTCGACTTCGACTCCGAAGACATCGACGGTATGGACCACGATGCGGGAGTCGAAGAGGAATCACTGCCCAGAGGGCACTGGACAACCACCTCATTATACGATATATACATGGTGGGGACACCCAAAGAAGGCAATGGTGATGCGACAACGGAGGATGACCCCTCCAAGAAGCAACCCAAGCGCCGGCGTCAGCGACGCCGCTCTAAGTCCCGCCAAGGCAAAAGTGGTGATACCGACACCGGAGATAATAGCACTCCGGACAGTGCCGAAGACAACAACAATCCCCTCCAGCAAGATTTATAGCAGGAGGATAGAGGAGCCAGCTCTCTTGAGAGAACGGTAGATGGAGAGGCGGAGGATGATAATTACATGCCTCCCTCCGAAGACGAGGCAAGCCTCGGCGATGACGAATTCGCCGTGCCAGAGGATCCCGTCGAACAAGAGCGCTTCAAGCGCATGCTTATAGCCACGACAAATAGCCTTAAGAAAAAGCAGCAGCAGCTTCAAGCTGATCAAGATCTGCTAGCTGACAGATGGACTGAAGTCCTGGCAGCCGAGGAGTATAAACTCGAACGCCCCTCCAAGAGTTACCCAAAGTGCAGGTTGCTTCCCCGACTGGAGGAGGAAGCACCAAAACCTACATCCCCGGCGTATGACGCGGCTGATCGGCCACCTCGCGGCCGCGACAGAGAGACATTCCAGCCAAAAGCTCAGCCCGCACCCCGACGTCATTCAAATAAAAAGGCAGGGGGAAATACGCCAGACCTGCGAGACTTATTGGAGGACAAAGCAAAACATGCAAGATCGATCTACGGATCATGAGGGCGCGCCACTATGCGAGATGATAATCGTCACACCGGATAAAGTAAAAGTAAGTCCGGCCGGGCTGAACAAAGCGGGCAAGACTCATTCGAGCTGTGTCGCGACATAGCCCAGTACAGAGGCGTCACACACCCCTTATGCTTCACAGACGAAGTGGTGGACCATCAAATCCCAGAGGGTTTCAAACCCGTAAATATAGAATCAGATGACGGTACAACAGATCTTGCAGTATGGATCGAGGATTTCCTCCTGCACATCCATATGGCCCGCGGTGATGACCTACACGCCATCAAATACCTCCCACTCAAACTCAGAGGACCAGCTCGGCATTGGCTCAACAGCTTTCTAGCAGAGTCCATTGGCTGTTGGGAAGATCTAGAAGCCGCATTCCTCGACAACTTTCAGGGCACTTATGTGCGACCACCAGATGCCGATGACTTGAGCCACATAATTCAGCATCCAGAGGAATCGGCCAGGCAATTCAGGACACGGTTCCTAATAAAGAAAAATCAAATCGTTGATTGTCCAGATGCAGAGGCCCTAGGAGCTTTCAAGCACAACATCCGCGATGAGTGGCTAGCCCGGCACCTTGGTCAGGAAAAGCCGAAATCTATGACAGACCTCACGACACTCATGACCCGCTTTTGCGCGGGAGAAGACAGCTGGCTGGCTCGCAGCAATAACATATCAAAGAACCATGGTACTTTGGATACCAAGGACGGCAATGGCAGGTCACGTCGCAACAAGCATAAGCGCCGCAGTAACAGCGACAATACCAAGGATACAGCAGTCAATGCCGGATTCAAAGGCTCTAAACCCGGTCAGCGGAAAAAGCCATTCAAAAGAAGCACTCCGGGCCCGTCTAGTTTGGACCGTATACTCGATCGCTCGTGTCAAATACACGGCACCCCCGACAAGCCAGCCAACCACACCAACAAGGACTGTTGGGTGTTCAAGCAGGCCGGCAAGTTAAATGCCGAAAACAAAGATAAGGGGTCACATAGCGATGACGAGGAGGAGCCCCGGCAGCCGAACACCGGAGGACAGAAGAGGTTCCGCCCACAAGTGCGGACGGTGAACATGATATACGCAACCCACATCCCCAAGAGGGAGCGGAAGCGTGTGCTCAGGGACGTATATGCGTTGGAGCCATTCGCCCCCAAGTTCAACCCATGGTCCTCCTGTCCGATCACCTTCGATCGTATGGACCACCCCACTAGCATCCGTCATGGCGGATTCGCCGCACTGGTCCTAGACCCAATCATTGACATATTTCACCTCACTCGAGTCCTAATGGATGGCGGCACCAGCCTGAACCTGCTTTATCAGGATACAGTGCGCAAAATGGGTATAGACCCCTCAAGGATCAAACCCACTAAAACGACCTTTAAAGGTGTCATACCAGGTGTAGAGGCCCATTGCATAGGCTCAGTCACACTGGAAGTGGTCTTCGGATCTCCGAATAACTTCTGAAGCGAAGAGTTAATCTTCGACATAGTCCCGTTCCGCAGTGGCTACCACGCACTGCTCAGGCGAACCGCATTTGCAAGATTCAATGCGGTACCACATTATGCATATCTCAAGCTCAGAAAATGCCAGGACCTCGGGGGGTCATCAAAGTCAATGGAAACACAGAGCGCTCTCTCCGCATGGAGGAACACACTACGGCCCTCGCAGCAGAAGCGCAAAGCAGCCTCTTAAGGCAATCCACTAGTTCGACGATTAAGGACCCGGACAACTTCAAGTGCACCCGGAGTAATCGGCAACTGGACCGACTGGCACGTCCCGAGCTCGCATAGCAAAGCGGCCCCCACCCCGGCCCCAGCCAAACGGTGAAATCCGTGCCATGCATACATAACTATGCATTAAAATGACCATGGGCACAGGCGGGGAGGGGGGCACGACGGCGGCACGCCCCAAGTCGCGGCTTGCTACATCTTGAGCTTGCATTGGTTTTCCCCGAAGAGGAAGGGATGATGCAGCAGAGTAGCTTAAGTATTTCCCTCAGTTTTTGAGAACCAAGATATCAATCCAGTAGGAGGCCACGCTCAAGTCCCTCGTACCTGCACAAAACGATAGCTACTTGCAACCAACGCGATTAGGGGTTGTCAATCCCTTCACAGTCACTTACGAGAGTGAGATCTGATGGATATAATATTTTTGGTATTTTTGGTATAAAGATGCAAAGTAAAAAGTAAAGGCAAAGTAAAAGCAAAGCAAGATTAAAGTGATGGAGATTGATATGATGAGAATAGACCCGGGGGCCATAGGTTTCACTAGTGGCTTCTCTCAAGAGCATAAGTATTCTACGATGGGTGAACAAATTACTGTTGAGCAATTGACAGAATTGATCATAGTTATGAGAATATCTAGGCATGATCATGTATATAGGCATCACGTCCGTGACAAGTAGACCGAAACGATTCTGCATCTACTACTATTACTCCACTCATCGACCGCTATCCATCATGCATCTAGATTATTAAGTTAAAAATAGAGTAACGCCTTAAGCAAGATGACATGATGTAGAGAGATAAATTCATGCAATATGAAATAAACCCCATCTTGTTATCCTTGATGGCAACGATACAATACGTGCCTTGCTGCCCCTTCTGTCACTGGGCAAGGACACCGCAAGATCGAACCCAAAGCTAAGCACTTCTCCCATGGCAAGAACTACCAATCTAGTTGGCCAAACCAAACGGATAATTCGAAGAGACTTGCAAAGATAACCAATCATACATAGAATAATTCAGAGAAGATTCAAATATTATTCATAGATAGACTTGATCATAATGAAGGAAATATGCCCTAGAGGCAATAATAAAGTTATTATTTATTTCCTTACATCATGATAAGTGTTTATTATTCATGCTAGAATTGTATTAACCGGAAACATAATACATGTGTGAATACATAGACCAACAGAGTGTCACTAGTATGCCTCTACTTGACTAGCTCGTTAATCAAAGATGGTTATGTTTCCTAACCATGAACAAGGAGTTGTTATTTGATTAACGAGGTCACATCATTAGTAGAATGATCTGATTGACATGACCCATTCCATTAGCATAGCACCCGATCGTTTAGTATGTTGCTATTGTTTTCTTCATGACTTATACATGTTCCTATAACTATGAGATTATGCAACTCCCGTTTACCGGAGGAACACTTTGGGTACTACCAAACGTCACAACGTAACTGGGTGATTATAAAGGAGTACTACATGTGTCTCCAATGGTAGATGTTGGGTTGGCGTATTTCGAGATTAGGGTTTGTCACTCCGATTGTCGGAGAGGTATCTCTGGGCCCTCTCGGTAATGCACATCACATAAGCCTTGCAAGCACTGCAACTAATATGTTAGTTGTGAGATGATGTATTACGGAACGAGTAAAGAGACTTGCCGGTAACGAGATTGAACTAGGTATTGGATACCGACGATCGAATCTCGGGCAAGTAACATACCGATGACAAAGGGAACAACGTATGTTGTTATGCGGTCTGACCGATAAAGATCTTCGTAGAATATGTAGGAGCCAATATGGGCATCCAGGTCCCGCTATTGGTTATTGACCGGAAATGTGTCTCGGTCATGTCTACATTGTTCTCGAACCGTAGGGTCCGCACGCTTAACGTTACGATGACAGTTATTATGAGTTTATGCATTTTGATGTACCGAAGGTTGTTCGGAGTCCCGGATGAGATCACGGACATGACGAGGAGTCTCGAAATGGTCGAGACGTAAAGATTGATATATTGGAAGCCTATGTTTGGACATCGGAAGTGTTCCGGGTGAAATCGGGATTTTACCGGAATACCGGGAGGGTTACCGGAACCCCCCGGGAGACTAATGGGCCTATTGGGCCTTAGTGGAAAAGAGAAAAGGGAAGCCCACTAGCTGGCCGGCGCCCCCCCAAGTCCTATTAGGAATAGGATAAGGGGCCGGCCCCCCTTCTCTCTCTTTTCCCCCCCGGGAGTCCTAATTGGATTAGGATTGGGGGGAGGAGTCCTACTCCCGGTGGGAGTAGGACTCCCCTGCGCCTCCCCTCCCTTGGCCGGACGGCCCCCCTCCTCCAACCTTTATATACGGGGGCAGGGGGCACCCCAAGACACACAACTTGATCCTTGAGATCGCTCCTTAGCCGTGTGCGGTGCCCCCTGCCACCAAATTCCACCTCGATCGTACCGTTGTAGTGCTTAGGCAAAGCCCTGCGTCGGTAGTACATCAAGATCGTCACCACGCCGTCGTGCTGACGGAACTCCTCCCCGAAGCTTTGCTGGATCGGAGCCCGGGGATCGTCATCGAGCTGAACGTGTGCTAAGAACTCGGAGGTGCCGGAGTAACGGTGCTTGGATCGGTCGGATCGGGAAGAAGACGTACGACTACTTCCTCTACGTTGTGTGATCGCTTCCGCAGTCGGTCTGCGTTGGTACGTAGACAACACTCTCCCCTCTCGTTGCTGTGCATCACCATGATCTTGCGTGTGCGTAGGAAATTTTTTGAAATTACTGCGTTCCCCAACAGTGGCATCCGAGCCTAGGTTTTATGGTTTGATGTTATATGCACGAGTAGAACACAAGTGAGTTGTGGGCGATACAAGTCATACTGCCTACCAGCATGTCATACTTTGGTTCGGCGGTATTGTTGGTTGAGACGATCCGGACCAACCTTACGCGTACTCTTACGCGAGACCGGTTCCCTCGACGTGCTTTGCACATAGATGGCTTGCGGAAGACTGTCTCTCCAACTTTAGTTGAACCAAGTGTGACTACGCCCGGTCCTTGAGAAGGTTAAAACGAAGTCTATTTGACGAACTATCGTTGTGGTTTTGATGCGTAGGTGAGATGAGTTCTTGCTTAAGCCCGTAGCAGCCACGTAAAACTTGCAACAAACAAAGTAGAGGACGTCTAACTTGTTTTTGCAGGGTATGTTGTGATGTGATATGGTCAAGACATGATGCTGATTTTATTGTATGAGATGATCATGTTTTGTAACCGAGTTATCGGCAACTGGCAGGAGCCATATGGTTGTCGCTTTATTGTATGCAATGCAATCGCGATGTAATGCTTTACTTTAGTACTAAGCGGTAGTGATAGTCGTGGAAGCATAAGATTGGCGAGACGACAACGATGCTACGATGGAGATCAAGGTGTCGCGCCGGTGACGATGGTGATCATGACGGTGCTTCGGAGATGGAGATCACAAGCACAAGATGATGATGGCCATATCATATCACTTATATTGATTGCATGTGATGTTTATCCTTTTATGCATCTTATCTTGCTTTGATTGACGGTAGCATTATAAGATGATCTCTCACTAAATTATCAAGAAGTGTTCTCCCTGAGTATGCACCGTTGCCAAAGTTCGTCGTGCCCAGACACCACGTGATGATCGGGTGTGATAAGCTCTACGTCCATCTACAACGGGTGCAAGCCAGTTTTGCACACGCAGAATACTCAGGTTATACTTGACGAGCCTAGCATATGCAGATATGGCCTCGGAACACAGAGACCGAAAGGTCGAGCGTGAATCATATAGTAGATATGATCAACATAACGATGTTCACCATTGAAAACTACTCCATCTCACGTGATGATCGGTTATGGTTTAGTTGATTTGGATCACGTGATCACTTAGAGGATTAGAGGGATGTCTATCTAAGTGGGAGTTCCTAAGTAATTTGATTAACTGAACTTAAACTTATCATGAACTTAGTACCTGATAGTATCTTGCTTGTTTATGTTGCTTGTAGATAGATGGCTCGTGCTATTGTTCCGTTGAATTTTAATGCGTTCCTTGAGAAAGCAAAGTTGAAAGATGATGGTAGCAATTACACGGACTGGGTCCGTAACCTGAGGATTATCCTCATTGCTGCACAGAAGAATTACGTCCTGGAAGCACCGCTGGGTGACAGGCCTGCTGCTGGAGCAACGCCAGATGTTATGAACGTCTGGCAGAGCAAAGCTGATGACTACTCGATAGTTCAGTGTGCCATGCTTTACGGCTTAGAATCGGGACTTCAACGACGTTTTGAACGTCATGGAGCATATGAGATGTTCCAGGAGTTGAAGTTAATATTTCAAGCAAATGCCCGAATTGAGAGATATGAAGTCTCCAATAAGTTCTATAGCTGTAAGATGGAGGAGAACAGTTCTGTCAGTGAGCATATACTCAAAATGTCTGGGTATAATAATCACTTGATTCAGATGGGAGTTAATCTTCCAGATGATTGCGTCATTGACAGAATTCTCCAATCACTACCACCAAGCTACAAGAGCTTCGTGATGAACTATAATATGCAAGGGATGAACAAGACTATTCCCGAGCTCTTCGCAATGCTGAAAGCTGCGGAGGTAGAAATCAAGAAGGAGCATCAAGTGTTGATGGTTAGCAAAACCACTAGTTTCAAGAAAAAGGGCAAAGGGAAGAAGAAGGGAAACTTCAAGAAGAACAGCAAGCAAGTTGCTGCTCAGGAGAAGAAACCCAAGTCTGGACCTAAGCCTGAAACTGAGTGCTTCTACTGCAAGCAGACTGGTCACTGGAAGCGGAACTGCCCCAAGTATTTGGCGGATAAGAAGGATGGCAAAGTGAGCAAAGGTATATGTGATATACATGTTATTGATGTGTACCTTACTAGAGCTCGCAGTAGCACCTGGGTATTTGATACTGGTTCTGTTGCTAATATTTGCAACTCGAAACAGGGACTACGGAATAAGCGGACACTAGCAAAGGGCGAGGTGACGATGCGCGTGGGAAACGGTTCCAAAGTCGATGTGATCGCGGTCGGCACGCTACCTCTACATCTACCTTCGGGATTAATATTAGACCTAAATAATTGTTATTTGGTGCCAGCGTTAAGCATGAACATTATATCTGGATCTTGTTTAATGCGAGACGGTTATTCATTTAAATCAGAGAATAATGGTTGTTCTATTTATATGAATAATATCTTTTATGGTCATGCACCTTTGAAGAGTGGTCTATTCTTGTTGAATCTCGAAGATAGTAACACACATATCCATAATGTAGAAGCCAAAAGATGCAAAGTTAATAATGATAGTGCAACTTATTTGTGGTACTGCCGTTTAGGTCATATCGGTGTAAAGCGCATGAAGAAACTCCATACTGATGGGCTTTTGGAACCACTTGATTATGAATCACTTGGTACTTGCGAACCGTGCCTCATAGGCAAGATGACTAAAACACCGTTCTCCGGTACTATGGAGAGAGCAACAGATTTGTTGGAAATCATACATACCGATGTATGTGGTCCGATGAATATTGAGGCTCGTGGCGGATATCGTTATTTTCTCACCTTCACAGATGATTTAAGCAGATATGGGTATATCTACTTAATGAAACATAAGTCTGAAACATTTGAAAGGTTCAAAGAATTTCAGAGTGAAGTTGAAAATCATCGTAACAAGAAAATAAAGTTTCTACGATCTGATCGTGGAGGAGAATATTTGAGTTACGAGTTTGGTATACATTTGGAAAATTGTGGAATAGTTTCGCAACTCATGCCACCCGGAACACCACAGCGTAATGGTGTGTCCGAACGTCGTAATCGCACTTTACTAGATATGGTGCGATCCATGATGTCTCTTACTGATTTACCGCTATCGTTTTGGGGTTATGCTTTAGAGACGGCCGCATTCACGTTAAATAGGGCACCATCAAAATCCGTTGAGACGACGCCTTATGAACTATGGTTTGGCAAGAAACCAAAGTTGTCGTTTCTTAAAGTTTGGGGCTGCGATGCTTATGTGAAAAAGCTTCAACCTGATAAGCTCGAACCCAAAGCGGAGAAATGTGTCTTCATAGGATACCCAAAGGAAACTGTTGGGTATACCTTCTATCACAGATCCGAAGGCAAGACATTCGTTGCTAAGAATGGATCATTTCTAGAGAAGGATTTTCTCTTGAAAGAAGTGAGTGGGAGGAAAGTAGAACTTGACGAGGTAACTGTACCTGCTCCCTTATTGGAAAATAGTACATCACAGAAAACAGTTTCTGCGACACCTATGCCAATCAGTGAGGAAGCTAATGATGATGATCATGGAGCTTCAGAACAAGATACTACTGAACCACATAGATCAACCAGAGTGAGATCCGCACCAGAGTGGTACGGTAATCCAGTTCTGGAAGTCATGATGCTAGATCATGATGAACCTACGAACTATGAAGAAGCGATGCTGAGCCCAGATTCCGCAAAGTGGCTTGAGGCCATGAAATCTGAGATGGGATCCATGTATGAGAACAAAGTATGGACTTTGGTTGACTTGCCTGATGATCGGCAAGCAATTGAGAATAAATGGATCTTCAAGAAAAAGACTGACGCTGACGGTAATGTTACTGTCTATAAAGCTCGACTTGTCGCAAAAGGTTTTCGACAAGTTCAAGGGGTTGACTACGATGAGACTTTCTCACCCGTAGCGATGCTTAAGTCCGTCAGAATTATGTTAGCAATTGCCGCATTTTATGATTATGAAATATGGCAGATGGATGTCAAAACTGCATTCCTGAATGGATTTCTGGAAGAAGAGTTGTATATGGTACAACCAGAAGGTTTTGTCGATCCAAAAGGAGCTAACAAAGTATGCAAACTCCAGCGATCCATTTATGGACTGGTGCAAGCATCTCGGAGTTGGAATAAACGCTTTGATAGTGTGATCAAAGCATTTGGCTTTATACAGACTTTTGGAGAAGCTTGTATTTACAAGAAAGTGAGTGGGAGCTCTGTAGCATTTCTGATATTATATGTGGATGACATATTGCTAATTGGAAATGATATAGAATTTCTGGATAGCATAAAGGGATACTTGAATAAAAGTTTTTCGATGAAAGACCTCGGGGAAGCTGCATACATATTAGGCATAAAGATCTATAGAGATAGATCAAGACGCTTAATTGGACTTTCACAAAGCACATACCTGGACAAGATTTTGAAGAAATTCAAAATGGATCAAGCAAAGAAAGGGTTCTTGCCTGTGTTACAAGGTATGAAATTGAGTAAGACTCAATGCCCGACCACTGCAGAAGATAGAGAGAAAATGAAAGATGTTCCCTATGCTTCAGCCATATGCTCTATCATGTATGCAATGCTGTGTACCAGACCTGATGTGTGCCTTGCTATAAGTTTAGCAGGGAGGTACCAAAGTAATCCTGGAATGGATCACTGGACAGCGGTCAAGAACATCCTGAAATACCTGAAAAGGACTAAGGATATGTTTCTCATATATGGAGGTGACAAAGAGCTCACCGTAAGAGGTTACGTTGATGCAAGCTTTGACACTGATCCGTACGATTCTAAATCGCAAACCGGATACGTGTTTACTTTAAACGGTGGAGCTGTCAGTTGGTGCAGTTCTAAACAAAGCGTCGTAGCGGGATCTACATGTGAAGCGGAGTACATAGCTGCTTCGGAAGCAGCAAACGAAGGAGTCTGGATGAAGGAGTTCATATCCGATCTAGGTGTCATACCTAGTGCATCGGGTCCAATGAAAATCTTCTGTGACAATACTGGTGCAATTGCCTTGGCAAAGGAATCCAGATTCACAAGAGGACCAAACACATCAAGAGACGCTTCAACTCCATCCGGGATTTAGTCCAGGTGGGAGACATAGAGATTTGCAAGATACATACGGATCTGAATGTTGCAGACCCGTTGACTAAGCCTCTTCCACGAGCAAAACATGATCAGCACCAAGGCTCCATGGGTGTTAGAATCATTACTGTGTAATCTAGATTATTGACTCTAGTGCAAGTGGGAGACTGAAGGAAATATGCCCTAGAGGCAATAATAAAGTTATTATTTATTTCCTTACATCATGATAAGTGTTTATTATTCATGCTAGAATTGTATTAACCGGAAACATAATACATGTGTGAATACATAGACCAACAGAGTGTCACTAGTATGCCTCTACTTGACTAGCTCGTTAATCAAAGATGGTTATGTTTCCTAACCATGAACAAGGAGTTGTTATTTGATTAACGAGGTCACATCATTAGTAGAATGATCTGATTGACATGACCCATTCCATTAGCATAGCACCCGATCGTTTAGTATGTTGCTATTGTTTTCTTCATGACTTATACATGTTCCTATAACTATGAGATTATGCAACTCCCGTTTACCGGAGGAACACTTTGGGTACTACCAAACGTCACAACGTAACTGGGTGATTATAAAGGAGTACTACAGGTGTCTCCAATGGTAGATGTTGGGTTGGCGTATTTCGAGATTAGGGTTTGTCACTCCGATTGTCGGAGAGGTATCTCTGGGCCCTCTCGGTAATGCACATCACATAATCCTTGCAAGCACTGCAACTAATATGTTAGTTGTGAGATGATGTATTACGGAACGAGTAAAGAGACTTGCCGGTAACGAGATTGAACTAGGTATTGGATACCGACGATCGAATCTCGGGCAAGTAACATACCGATGACAAAGGGAACAACGTATGTTGTTATGCGGTCTGACCGATAAAGATCTTCGTAGAATATGTAGGAGCTAATATGGGCATCCAGGTCCCGCTATTGGTTATTGACCGGAAACGTGTCTCGGTCATGTCTACATTGTTCTCAAACCGTAGGGTCCGCACGCTTAACGTTACGATGGCAGTTATTATGAGTTTATGCATTTTGATGTACCGAAGGTTGTTCGGAGTCCCGGATGAGATCACGGACATGACGAGGAGTCTCGAAATGGTCGAGACGTAAAGATTGATATATTGGAAGCCTATGTTTGGACATCGGAAGTGTTCCGGGTGAAATCGGGATTTTACCGGAATACCGGGAGGGTTACCGGAACCCCCCGGGAGACTAATGGGCCTATTGGGCCTTAGTGGAAATGAGAAAAGGGAAGCCCACTAGCTGGCCGGCGCCCCCCCCCCCCCCCCAAGTCCTATTAGGAATAGGATAAGGGGCCGGCCCCCCTTCTCTCTCTTTCCCCCCCCCCCCCCCGGGAGTCCTAATTGGATTAGGATTGGGGGGAGGAGTCCTACTCCCGGTGGGAGTAGGACTCCCCTGCGCCTCCCCTCCCTTGGCCGGCTGGCCCCCCTCCTCCAACCTTTATATACGGGGGCAGGGGGCACCCCAAGACACACAACTTGATCCTTGAGATCGCTCCTTAGCCGTGTGCGGTGCCCCCTGCCACCAAATTCCACCTCGATCGTACCGTTGTAGTGCTTAGGCGAAGCCCTGCGTCGGTAGTACATCAAGATCGTCACCACGCCGTCGTGCTGATGGAACTCCTCCCCGAAGCTTTGCTGGATCGGAGCCCGGGGATCGTCATCGAGCTGAACGTGTGCTAAGAACTCGGAGGTGCCGGAGTAACGGTGCTTGGATCGGTCGGATCGGGAAGAAGACGTACGACTACTTCCTCTACGTTGTGTGATCGCTTCCGCAGTCGGTCTGCGTTGGTACGTAGACAACACTCTCCCCTCTCGTTGCTGTGCATCACCATGATCTTGCGTGTGCGTAGGAAATTTTTTGAAATTACTGCGTTCCCCAACACATAAACCCACAATTCATCGGTCTCAACAAACACACCGCAAAAAGAAGATTACATCGAATAGATCTCCACAAGAGAGGGGGAGAACTTTGTATTGAGATTCAAAGAGAGAGAAGAAGCCATCTAGCTACTAACTATGGACCCGAAGGTCTGAGGTAAACTACTCACACTTCATCGGAGAGGCTAGGATGATGTAGAAGCCCTCTGTGATGACGGCCCTCTTCCGGCGGAGCTCCGGAACAGGCCCCAAGATGGGATCTCGTGGATACAGAAAGTTGCGGCGGTGAAATTAGGTTTTTGGCTCCTGTTCTGATCGTTTGGGGGTACGTGTGTATATATAGGAGAAAGGAGTACGTCGGTGGAGCACCGAGGGGCCCACGAGGCAGGGGGCGCGCCCTGGGGGGGGGGGGGGCGCCCCCCACCCTTGTGACCGCCTCTTTTGTTCCTTGGAGCAGGGTCCAAGTCTCCTGGATCACGTTCGGTGAGAAAATCACGTTCCCGAAGGTTTTATTTCGTTTGGACTCCGTTTGATATGCTATTTCTCGAAACACTGAAATAGGCAAAAAACAACAATTCTGGGCTGGGCCTCCGGTTAATAGGTTAGTCTCAAAAATAATATAAAAGTGGAAAATAAAGCCCAATATAGTCGAAAATAGTAGATAATATAGCATGGAGCAATCAAAAATTATAGATACATTGGAGACGTATCAGGCATCCCCAAGCTTAATTGCTGCTCGTCCTATAGTAGGTAAATGATAAAAAGAGAATTTTTGATGCGGAGTGCTACTTGGCATAATTTCAATGCAAATCTTCTTAATTGTGGTATGAATATTCCGATTAGAAAGATTCAAGACAAAAGTTTATATTGACATAAAAATAATAATACTTCAAGCATACTAACAAAGCAATTATGTCTTCTCAAAATAACATGGCCAAAGAAAGTTATCCCTACAAAATCATATAGTCTGGCTATGCTCCATCTTCACCACACAAAGTATTTAAATCATGCACAACCCCGATGATAAGCCAAGCAATTGTTTCATACTCTAACTTTTTCAAAACTTTTTCAATCTTCACGCAATACATGAGCGTTAGCCATGGATATAACACTATAGGTGGAATAGAATGGTGGTTGTGGAGAAGACAAAAAGGAGGGGAAGATAGTCTCACATCAACTAGGCGTATCAATGGGCTATGGAGATCCCCATCAATAGATATCAATGTGAGTGAGTAGGGATTGCCATGCAATGGATGCACTAGATCTATAAATGTATGAAAGCTCAAAAAGGAACTAAGTGGGTGTGCATCCAACTTGCTTGCTCACGAGGACCTAGGGCAATTTTGAGGAAGCCCATCGTTGGAATATACAAGCCAAGTTCTATAATGTAAAATTCCCACTACTATATGAAAGTGACAACATATGCGACTCTCTATATGAAGAACATGGTGCTACTTGGAAGCACAATATATGAGACTCGCTATATCATGGTGCTACTTTGAAGCACAAGTGTGGAAAAAAAATAGTAGCATTGCCCCTTTATTTATTTTCTTTTTTGGCCTTCTTTTTTTCTTTGGCCTTCCCCCCTTTTTTGGGACAATGCTCTATTGAATGATGATCATCACACTTTTATTTATTTACAACTCAATGATTACAACTCGATTCTAAAAACAAAGTATGACTCTATATGGATGCCTCCGGCGGTGTACCGGGATATGCAATGAATCAAGAGTGACAAGTATGAAGAAATTATGAATGGTGGCTTTGCCACAAATACTATGTCAACTACATGATCATGCTAAGCAATATGAGAATGATGAATGTGTCATGATGAACTAGGTGGTGGTAAGTTGCATGGCAATATATCTCGGAATGGCTATGGAAATGCCATGATAGGTAGGTATGGTGGCTGTTTTGAGGAAGGTATATGGTAGGTGTATGATACCGGCGAAAGGTGCGCGGTATTAGAGAAGCTAGCAAAGGTGGAAGGGTGAGAGTGTGTATAATCCATGGACTCAACATTAGTCATAAAGAACTCATATACTTATTGCAAAAATCTAGAAGTTATCAAAGCAAAGTATTACACGCATGCTCCTAGGGGGATAGATTGGTAGGAAAAGACCATCGCTCGTCCCCGACCGCCACTCATAAGGAAGACAATCAATAAATAAATCATGCTCCGACTTCATCACATAACGGTTCACCATACGTGCATGCTACGGGAATCACAAACTTTAACACAAGTATTCTATAAATTCACAACTACTCAACTAGCACGACTTTAATATTATCACCTCCATATCTCAAAACAATTATCATGCTTCAATTTTTTCTTAGTATTCAACACACTCAAAAGAAAGTTTCACAAATCTTGAATGCCAAGCATATTATTATTAAGAAAATTACCATGCTATTAAGAGACTCTCAAAATAATTTAAGTGAAGCATGAGAGATCAATAGTTTCTTTAAAACAAATCCACCACCGTGCTCTAAAAGATCTAAGTGAAACGCATAGAGCAAAATTATAACGCTCAAAAGATATGAGTGAAGCACATAGAGCAAAACTACATAGCTCAAAAGATATAAGTGAAGCACACAGAGCAAAACTACTTAGCTCAAAAGATATAAGTGAAGCACATAGAGCAAAACTACACAGCTCAAAAGATATAAGTGAAGCGCATAGAGCAAAAACTACTTAGCTCAAAAGATATAAGTGAAGCACATAGAGTATTCTATCAAATTTTAATTCATGTATGGCTCTCTCAAAAGGTGTGTACAGCAAGGATGATTGTGGCATACTAAGACACAAAGACACAAATAATACAAGATGCTCCAAGCAAAACACATATCATGTTGGTGAATAGAAATATAGCTCCAAGTAAATTACCGATGGAAGTGGACGAAAGAGGGGATGCCTTCCGGGGCATCCCCAAGCTTTGACTTTTTGGTGTCCTTGGATTATATTGGGGGTGCCATGGGCATCCCCAAGCTTAGTCTCTTTCCTCTCCTTGTTCCATGATCCATCAAAAGAATTCACCCAAAACTTGAAAACTTCACAACACAAAACTCAAAATAGAAAACTCATGAGCTCCGTTAGCGAAAGAAAACAAAATACCACTTCAAGGAACTGTAATGAACTCATTCTTTATTTATATTGGTGTTAAACCTACTGTATTCCAACTTCTCTGTGGATTATAAACTATTTTACTAACCATAGATTCATCAAAATAAGCAAACAACACACGAAAAACAGAATCTGTCAAAAACAGAACAGTCTGTAGTAATCTGTAGCTAGCGCAAGATCTGGAACCCCAAAAATTATAAAATAAATTTCTGGACGTGAGGAATTTATCTATTAATCATCTGCAAAACGAATTAACTAAATATCACTCTTCAAATAAAAATGACAGCAGTTCTCGTGAGCGCTAAAGTTCCTGTTTTTTACAGCAAGTTCAACAAGACTTTCCCCAAGTCTTCCCAACGGTTCTACTTGGCACAAACACTAATTAAACACTAAAAACACAACCAAAACAGAGGCTAAATAATTTATTTATTACTAAGCAGGAGCAAAAATCAAGGAATAAAAATAAAATTGGGTTGCCTCCCAACAAGCGCTATCGTTTAACGCCCCTAGCTAGGCATAAAAGCGAGGATAGATCTAGGTATTGCCATCTTTGGTAGGCAATCCTTAAGTGGCTCTCATGATAGTTTCATATGGTAATTTTATTTTCTTTCTTTAAAAGTGTTCCATGCCCTTTTTTTAATGGAAATTGAAATCTAATATTCCCTTCCTTCATATCAATAATCGCACCAACCGTTCTAAGGAAAGGTCTACCAAGAATAATAGGGCAAGAAGGATTGCAATCTATATCAAGAACAATGAAATCACATAATTCCTATTTGCAACAGTAAGAACATCATTAATCCTTCCCACAGGTTTCTTAATAGTGGAATCCGCAAGATGCAAGTTTAGAGAGCAATCATCAAAATTACGGAAATCTAGTAAATCACACAAAGTCTTTGGAATAGTAGAGACACTAGCACCCAAATAACACAAAGCATAAAACTCATGATATTTAATTTTAATTTTAATAGTTGGTTCCCACTCATCATAGAGTTTTCTAGGGATAGAAACTTTCAACTCAAGTTTTTCATAAGATTGCATCAAGGCATGAACAATATGTTTGGTAAAGGCTTTATTTTGACTATAAGCATGTGGAGAATTTAGCACGGATTGCAACAAGGAAATACAATCAATTAAAGAGCAACTTTCATAATTAAATTCCTTGAAATCCAATATAGTGGGTTTAGCAACATCTAGATTTTTATTTCTTTCAATCCCACTTTCATCAATTTCATCATTAAGATCTAAATACTCTGAATTTTTAGAACACCTTCTAGGTAAAGGAAGATCATATTCAGTTTCATCAAGATTCATATTGCAAAACAAAGATTTAATAGGGGACACATCAATAACTTTTAGATCTTCATCTTGATTTTCATAGGAATTGGAGGAACACGCTTTAATAAAGGCATCTTTGGAAGCACGCATCCTAGCGGTTCTTTCCTTGCACTCATCAATGGAAATTCTCATGGCTTTGAGAGACTCATTGATATCATGTTTAGGAGGAATAGATCTAAGGTTTAAAGAATCAACCTCAAGAGAAATTCTATCAACGTTTCTAGCCAAATCATCAACTTTAAGCAATTTCTCCTCAAGCAAAGCATTAAAATTCTTTTGTGAATTCATAAATTCTTTAACACTATTCTCAAATTCAGAGGGCATCTTATTATAATTTCCATAAGAGTTGTTGTAGGAATCCCCATAATTATTAGAAGGATTACTAGGATATGGCCTAGGATTAAAATTCCCTCTATAAGCGTTGTTACCAAAATTATTCCTACCAACAAAATTCACATCCATAGATTCATTGTTATTCTCAATCAAAGTAGACAAAGGCATATCATTAGGATCAGAAGAAACACTCTTAGTAGCAAATAATTTCATAAGTTCATCCATCTTTCCACTCAAAACATTGATTTCTTCTATCGCATGCACTTTTCATTAGAAGATCTTTCAGTATGCCATTGAGAATAATTAACCATAATATTATCTAGGAGTTTAGTAGCATATCCTAAAGTGATTTCCATAGAAGTGCCTCCCGCGGCCAAATCTAAAAGATTTCTAGAAGCAAAATTCAATCCGGCATAAAAAATTTGTATGATCATCCACAAATTCAAACCATGAGTAGGCCAATTACGTATCATTAATTTCATTCTCTCCCAAGCTTGTGCAACATGTTCATGATCAGGTTGTTTAAAGTTCATAATATCATTTCTAAGAGAGATGATCTTAGCAGGAGGAAAATACTTAGAGATAAAAGCATCTTTGCACTTGTTCCATGAATCAATACTATTCTTAGGCAAAGACGAAAACCAAGATTTAGCACGATCTCTAAGCGAAGAAGGAAATAGCTTCAATTTAACGACATCATTATTGACATCTTTTTTCTTTTGCATATCACATAAATCAACGAAGCTATTCAGATGAGTAGCGGCATCTTCACTAGGAAGGCCAGCAAATTGATCTTTCATGACAAGATTCAACAAAGCAGTATTAATTTCACAAGATTCAGCATCAGTAAGAGGAGCAATCAGAGTGCTAAGGAAATCATTATTATTGGTATTGGTGAAGTCACACAATTTAGTATTATCTTGAGTCATCGCGATAAACAAGCAATCTAACACACGAGCAAACAAAAGCAAATAGGCAAAAGCGGAAAATAGAGAGGGAGGATAGAGAGAGAGAGAGGGCGAATAAAACGGCAAGGGTGAAGTGGGGGAGAGGAAAACGAGAGGCAAATGGTAAATAATGTAATGCAAGAGATAGGGATTGTGATGGGTACTTCGTATGTTGACTTTTTGCGTAGACTCCCCGGCAACGGCGCCATAAATCCTTCTTGCTACGTCTTGAGCTTGCGTTGGTTTTCCCCGAAGAGGAAGGGATGATGCAGCAGAGTAGCGTAAGTATTTCCCTCAGTTTTTGAGAACCAAGGTATCAATCCAGTAGGAGGCCACGCTCAAGTCCCTCGTACCTGCAAAAAACGATAGCTACTCGCAACCAACGTGATTAGGGGTTGTCCATCCCTTCATGGTCACTTACGAGAGTGAGATCTAATAGATATAATATTTTTGGTATTTTTGGTATAAAGATGCAAAGTAAAAAGTAAAGGCAAAGTAAAAGCAAAGCAAGATTAAAGTGATGGAGATTGATATGATGAGAATAGACCCGGGGGACATAGGTTTCACTAGTGGCTTCTCTCAAGAGCATAAGTATTCTACGGTGGGTGAACAAATTACTGTTGAGCAATTGACAGAACTGAGCATAGTTATGAGAATATCTAGGCATGATCATGTATATAGGCATCACGTCCGTGACAAGTAGACCGAAACGATTCTGCATCTACTATTATTACTCCACTCATCGACCGCTATCCAGCATGCATCTAGAGTATTAAGTTAAAAACAGAGTAACGCCTTAAGCAAGATGACATGATGTAGAGAGATAAATTCATGCAATATGAAATAAAACCCATCTTTTTATCCTCGATGGCAACGAATATGTGCCTTGCTGCCCCTTCTGTCACTGGGTAAGGACACCACAAGATCGAACCCAAAGCTAAGCACTTCTCCCATGGCAAGAACTACCAATCTAGTTGGCCAAACCAAACGGATAATTCGAAGAGACTTGCAAAGATAACCAATCATACATAAAAGAATTAAGAGAAGATTCAAATATTATTCATAGATAGACTTGATCATTGAGGGAGTCCTGGATTAGGGGTGTTCGGGTAGCCGGACTATACCTTCAGCCGGACTCCAGGACTATGTGTTGGGGAACGTTGCAGAAAACAAAAATTTTTCCTACTCGTTTCACCAAGATCATCTAGGAGTTCATCTAGCAACGAGTCACGAGATGCATCTACATACCTTTGTAGATCGCGAGCGGAAGCGTTCGTTAGAACGTGGTTGATGTTGTCGAACACGCCGTGATCCAAATCACCGATGACCAGCGCCGAACGGACGGCACCTCCGCGTTCAACACACGTACGGGACGGGAGACGTCTCCTCCTTCTTGATCCAGCAAGGGAGAAGGAGAGGTTGATGAAGATCCAGCAGCACGACGGCGTGGTGGTGGATGCAGGGCGTCACGACAGCAGGGCTTCGCCGTGCACTACGAGGGAGAAAGGTGTAACAGGGAGAGAGGGAAGCACCAAATGCGTGGGCAGCAAGTCCCTCCTCTCCCCACATATATATAGGGGTGCCAGGGGGGGCGCCGGCCCCTGGTAGATGGGATCTACCAGGGGGGGCGGCGGCCAAGGGGTGGGGGGCTTGCCCCCCAAGCAAGGGGGCGCCCCCCTTAGGGTTTCCCCCCCCCCCCACCAACCCTAGGCGCATGGGCCTTGGGGGGGATGGCGCCCCAGCCCACTATGGGCTGGGTTCCCACCTATTTCAGCCCAGGGGACCCTCCGGGATAGGTGGCCCCACCCGGTGGACCCCCGGGACCCTTCCGGTGGTCCCGGTACAATACCGGGTACCCCGAAACTTGTCCCGATGGCCGAAACTGCACATCCTATATATAATTCTTTACCTCCGGACCATTCCGGAACTCCTCGTGACGTCCGGGATCTCATCCGGGACCCCGAACAACATTCGGGTTACTGCATATACCTATCTTCACAACCCTAGCGTCACCGAACCTTAAGTGTGTAGACCCTACGGGTTCGGGAGACAAGCAGACATGACCGAGACGACTCTCCGGTCAATAACCAACAGCGGGATCTGGATACCCATGTTGGCTCCCACATGCTCCACGATGATTTCATCGGATGAACCACGATGTCGAGGATTCAATCAACCCCGTATGCAATTCCCTTTGTCTATCGATATTTTACTTGCCCGAGATTCGATCGTCGGTATCCCAATACCTCGTTCAATCTCGTTACCGGCAAGTCACTTTACTCGTACCGTAATGCATGATCCCGTGACCAGACACTTGGTCACTTTGAGCTCATTATGATGATGCATTACCGAGTGGGCCCAGTGATATCTCTCCGTCATACGGAGTGACAAATCCCAGTCTTGATCCGTGTCAACCCAACAGATACTTTCGGAGATACCCGTAGTATACCTTTATAGTCACCCAGTTACGTTGTGACGTTTGGTATACCCAAAGCACTCCTACGGTATCCGGGAGTTACACGATCTCATGGTCTAAGGAAAAGATACTTGACATTGCAAAACTCTAGCAAAACGAACTACACGATCTTTATGCTATGTTTAGGATTGGGTCTTGTCCATCACATCATTCTCCTAATGATGTGATCTCGTTATCAATGACATCCAATGTCCATAGTCAGGAAACCATGACTATCTGTTGATCAACGGGCTAGTCAACTAGAGGCTTACTAGGGACATGTTGGTGTCTGTTATTCACACATGTATTACGATTTCCGGATAACACAATTATAGCATGAATAAAGACAATTACCATGAACAAGGAAATATAATAATAATGCTTTTATTATTGCCTCTAGGGCATATTTCCAACAGTCTCCCACTTGCACTAGAGTCAATAATCTAGTTACATTGTGATGAATCGAACACCCATGAAATTCTGGTGTTGATCATGTTTTGCCCTAGGGAGAGGTTTAGTCAACGGATCTGCTACATTCAGGTCCGTATGTACTTTACAAATTTCTATGTCTCCATCTTGAACATTTTCACGAATGGAGTTGAAGCGACGCTTGATGTGCCTTGTCTTCTTGTGAAACCTGGGCTCCTTGGCAAGTGCAATAGCTCCAGTGTTGTCACAGAAGAGTTTGATCGGCCCCGACGCATTGGGTATGACTCCGAGGTCGGTGATGAACTCCTTCACCCATATTGCTTCATGTGCTGCCTCCGAGGCTGCCATGTACTCTGCTTCACATGTAGATCCCGCCACGACGCTTTGCTTGCAACTGCACCAGCTTACTGCCCCTCCATTCAAAATATACACGTATCCGGTTTGTGACTTAGAGTCATCCAGATCTGTGTCGAAGCTAGCGTCGACGTAACCCTTTACGACGAGCTCTTCGTCACCTCCATAAACGAGAAACATCTCCTTAGTCCTTTTCAGGTACTTCAGGATATTCTTGACCGCTGTCCAGTGTTCCTTGCCGGGATTACTCTGGTATCTTCCTACCAAACTTACGGCAAGGTTTACATCAGGTCTGGTACACAGCATGGCATACATAATAGAACCTATGGCTGAGGCATAGGGGATGACACTCATCTCTTCTATTTCTTCTGCCGTGGTCGGACTTTGAGCTGAGCTCAATTTCATACCTTGTAACACAGGCAAGAACCCCTTCTTAGACTGATCCATATTGAACTTCTTCAATATCTTATCAAGGTATGTACTTTGTGAAAGACCTATGAGGCGTCTCGATCTATCTCTATAGATTTTGATGCCTAATATATAAGCAGCTTCTCCAAGGTCCTTCATTGAAAAACTCTTATTCAAGTAGGCCTTAATGCTGTCCAAGAGTTCTATATCATTTCCCATCAAAAGTATGTCATCTACATATAATATGAGAAATGCTACAGAGCTCCCACTCACTTTCTTGTAAACGCAGGCTTCTCCATAAGTCTGCGTAAACCCAAACGCTTTGATCATCTCATCAAAGCGAATGTTCCAACTCCGAGATGCTTGCACCAGCCCATAAATCGAGCGTTGGAGCTTGCACACTTTGTCAGCATTCTTAGGATCGACAAAACCCTCCGGTTGCATCATATACAATTCTTCCTTAAGGAAACCATTAAGGAAAGCCGTTTTGACGTCCATTTGCCATATTTCATAATCGTAAAACGCGGCAATTGCTAACATGATTCGGACGGACTTTAGCTTCGCTACCGGTGAGAAAGTCTCATCGTAGTCAACCCCTTGAACTTGTCGATAACCCTTAGCGACAAGCCGAGCTTTATAGATGGTCACATTACCATCCGCGTCTGTCTTCTTCTTAAAGATCCATTTATTTTCTATGGCTCGCCGTTCAACGGGCAAGTCGGTCAAAGTCCATACTTCGTTTTCATACATGGATCCTATCTCGGATTTCATGGCTTCTAGCCATTTGTCGGAATCCGGGCCCGCCATTGCTTCTTCATAGTTCGAAGGTTCACCGTTGTCTAACAACATGATTTCCAGGACAGGGTTGCCGTACCACTCTGGTGCGGAACGTGTCCTTGTGGACCTTCGAATTTCAGTAGAAGCTAGATCAGAAGTATCTTGATCATTATCATTAACATCCTCTCTAGTCGGTGCTGGTACCTCAGGAACATTTTCTTGAGTTGCGCCATTTTCCGGTACAAGAGGCAATACTTCATCTAGTTCTACTTTCCTCCCACTTACTTCTTTCGAGAGAAACTCCTTCTCTAGAAAGGATCCATTCTTGGCAACAAAGACCTTGCCTTCGGATCTGAGGTAGAAGGTATACCCAACAGTTTCTTTAGGGTATCCTATGAAGACGCATTTTTCCGACTTGGGTTCGAGCTTTTCAGGTTGAAGTTTCTTGACATAAGCATCGCATCCCCAAACTTTTAGAAATGACAGCTTAGGTTTCTTCCCAAACCATAATTCATACGGTGTCATCTCAACGGATTTTGACGGAGCCCTATTTAAAGTGAATGCGGCAGTCTCTAAAGCATAGCCCCAAAAAGATAGCGGTAAATCGGTAAGAGACATCATAGACCGCACCATATCTAATAAAGTGCGATTACGACGTTCGGACACACCGTTACGCTGAGGTGTTCCAGGCGGCGTTAGTTGTGAAACTATTCCACATTTTCTTAAGTGTGTGCCAAATTCGTGACTCAAGTATTCTCCTCCACGATCTGATCGTAGAAACTTGATTTTCCTGTCACGTTGATTCTCGACCTCACTCTGAAATTCCTTAAACTTTTCAAAGGTTTCAGACTTGTGTTTCATTAAGTAGATATACCCATATCTACTCAAGTCATCAGTGAGAGTGAGAACATAACGATAGCCACCGCGTGCCTCAACACTCATTGGACCGCACACATCAGTATGTATGATTTCCAATAAGTTGGTTGCTCGCTCCATTGTTCCTGAGAACGGAGTCTTGGTCATTTTACCCATAAGGCATGGTTCGCACGTGTCAAATGATTCATAGTCAAGAGACTCTAAAAGTCCATCTTTATGGAGCTTCTTCATGCGTTTGACACCTATGTGACCAAGGCGGCAGTGCCACAAGTATGTGGGACTATCGTTATTAATCTTACATCTTTTGGTATTCACACTATGAATATGTGTAGCATTACGCTCGAGATTCATTAAGAATAAACCATTCACCACAGGAGCATGACCATAAAACATATCTCTCATATAAATAGAACAACCATTATTCTCGGATTTAAATGAGTAGCCATCTCGAATTAAACGAGATCCTGATACAATGTTCATGCTCAAAGCTGGCACTAAATAACAATTATTGAGGTTTAAAACTAATCCCGTAGGTAAATGAAGAGGTAGCGTGCCGACGGCGATCACATCGACTTTGGAACCATTCCCGACGCGCATCGTCACCTCGTCCTTTGCCAGTCTCCGCCTATTCCGTAGTTCCTGCTGTGAGTTACATATGTGAGCAACTGCACCGGTATCAAATACCCAAGAGCTACTACGATTACTGGTAAGGTACACATCAATTACATGTATATCACATATACCTTTTGTTTTGCCGGCCTTCTTGTCTGCTAAGTATTTGGGGCAGTTCCGCTTCCAGTGTCCGCTTCCCTTGCAATAAAAGCACTCAGTCTCGGGCTTGGGTCCATTCTTTGGCTTCTTCCCGGCAGCTTGCTTGCCGGGCGCGGCAACTTCCTTGCCGTCCTTCTTGAAGGCTTTCTTACCCTTTCCCTTCTTGAACTTAATGGTTTTATTGACCATCAACACTTGATGTTCCTTCTTGACTTCTACCTCTGCTGATTTCAGCATTGCAAACACCTCAGGAATGGTCTTTTGCATCCCTTGCATGTTGAAATTCATCACAAAGCTCTTGTAGCTTGGTGGAAGCGACTGGAGGATTCTGTCAATGACCGCATCGTCCGGGAGATTGACTCCCAGCTGAGACAAGCGGTTATGTAATCCAGACATAGTGAGTATGTGCTCACTGACAGAACTATTTTCCTCCATCTTACAGCTGAAGAACTTATCGGAGACTTCATATCTCTCGATCCGGGCATGAGCTTGGAAAACCATTTTCAGCTCTTCGAACATCTCATATGCTCCATGTCTCTCAAAACGCTTTTGGAGCCCCGGTTCTAAACTGTAAAGCATGCCGCACTTAACGAGGGAGTAGTCGTCAACACGTGTCTGCCAGGCGTTCATAACGTCCAGGTTCTGTGGGACGGGAGCTTCACCTAGCGGTGCTTGTAGGACGTAATCTTTCTTGGCAGCTATGAGGATGATCCTCAGGTTCCGGACCCAGTCCGTATAGTTGCTGCCATCGTCTTTCAGCTTGGTTTTCTCTAGGAACGCGTTGAAGTTGAGGACTACGTGGGCCATTTGATCTACAAGACATATTGTAAAATGTTTTAGACTAATGTTCATGATAATAAAGTTCATCTTAATCAAATTATATAATGAACTCCCACTTAGATTAGACATCCCTCTAGTCCTCTAAGTATTACATGATCCGAGTTAACTAGGCCGTGTCCGATCATCACGTGAGACGGACTAGCCAACGTCGGTGAACATCTTCATGTTGATCGCATCTTCTATACGACTCATGCTCGACCTTTCGGTCTTCTGTGTTCCGAGGCCATGTCTGTACATGCTAGGCTCGTCAAGTTAACCCTAAGTGTTTTGCATGTGTAAAACTGTCTTACACCCGTTGTATGTGAACGTAAGAATCTATCACACCCGATCATCACGTGGTGCTTCGAAACGACGAACTTTAGCAACGGTGCACAGTTAGGGGAGAACACTTCTTGAAATTGTTATGAGGGATCATCTTATTTACTACCGTCGTTCTAAGTAAACAAGATGCAAAACATGATAAACATCACATGCAATCAAATAATAAACGTGACATGATATGGCCATTATCACATAGCTCCTTTGATCTCCATCTTGGGGCTCCATGATCATCCTGTCACCGGCATGACACCATGATCTCCATCATCATGATCTCCATCATTGTGCCTCCATGAAGTTGCTCGCCAACTATTACTTCTACTACTATGGCTAACGCGTTTAGCAATAAAGTAAAGTAATTTACATGGCGTTTCTTGATGACACGCAGGTCATATAAAAGAATAAAGACAACTCCTATGGCTCCTGCCGGTTGTCATACTCATCGACATGCAAGTCGTGATTCCTATTACAATAGCATGAACATCTCATACATCACATATAGATCATTCATCATTCATCACAACTTTGGCCATATCATATCACAAACCACTTGCTGCAAAAACAAGTTAGACGTCCTCTAATTGTTGTTGCAAGTTTTACGTGGCTGAATTAGGGTTCTAGCAAGAACGTTTTCTTACCTACGTGAAAGCCACAACGTGATTTGTCAACTTCTATTTACCCTTCATAAGGACCCTGTTCATCGAATCCGCTCCAGCTAAAGTGGGAGAGACAGACACCCGCCAGCCACCTTATGCAACTAGTGCATGTTAGTCGGTGGAACCGGTCTCACGTAAGCGTACGTGTAAGGTTGGTCCGGGCCGCTTCATCCCACAATACCGCTGAAGCAAGAAAAGACTAGTAGCGGCAAGAAGGTTGACAAATCCACGCCCACAACGAATTGTGTTCTACTCGCGCAAGAAGAACTACGCATAGACCTAGCTCATGATGCCACTGTTGGGGAACGTTGCAGAAAACAAAAATTTTTCCTACTCGTTTCACCAAGATCATCTAGGAGTTCATCTAGCAACGAGTCACGAGATGCATCTACATACCTTTGTAGATCGCGAGCGGAAGCGTTCGTTAGAACGTGGTTGATGTTGTCGAACACGCCGTGATCCAAATCACCGATGACCAGCGCCGAACGGACGGCACCTCCGCGTTCAACACACGTACGGGACGGGAGACGTCTCCTCCTTCTTGATCCAGCAAGGGAGAAGGAGAGGTTGATGAAGATCCAGCAGCACGACGGCGTGGTGGTGGATGCAGGGCGTCACGACAGCAGGGCTTCGCCGTGCACTACGAGGGAGAAAGGTGTAACAGGGAGAGAGGGAAGCACCAAATGCGTGGGCAGCAAGTCCCTCCTCTCCCCACATATATATAGGGGTGCCAGGGGGGGGCGCCGGCCCCTGGTAGATGGGATCTACCAGGGGGGCGGCGGCCAAGGGGTGGGGGGCTTGCCCCCCAAGCAAGGGGGCGCCCCCCTTAGGGTTTCCCCCCCCCCCCCCACCAACCCTAGGCGCATGGGCCTTGGGGGGGATGGCGCCCCAGCCCACTATGGGCTGGGTTCCCACCTATTTCAGCCCAGGGGACCCTCCGGGATAGGTGGCCCCACCCGGTGGACCCCCGGGACCCTTCCGGTGGTCCCGGTACAATACCGGGTACCCCGAAACTTGTCCCGATGGCCGAAACTGCACATCCTATATATAATTCTTTACCTCCGGACCATTCCGGAACTCCTCGTGACGTCCGGGATCTCATCCGGGACCCCGAACAACATTCGGGTTACTGCATATACCTATCTTCACAACCCTAGCGTCACCGAACCTTAAGTGTGTAGACCCTACGGGTTCGGGAGACAAGCAGACATGACCGAGACGACTCTCCGGTCAATAACCAACAGCGGGATCTGGATACCCATGTTGGCTCCCACATGCTCCACGATGATTTCATCGGATGAACCACGATGTCGAGGATTCAATCAACCCCGTATGCAATTCCCTTTGTCTATCGATATTTTACTTGCCCGAGATTCGATCGTCGGTATCCCAATACCTCGTTCAATCTCGTTACCGGCAAGTCACTTTACTCGTACCGTAATGCATGATCCCGTGACCAGACACTTGGTCACTTTGAGCTCATTATGATGATGCATTACCGAGTGGGCCCAGTGATATCTCTCCGTCATACGGAGTGACAAATCCCAGTCTTGATCCGTGTCAACCCAACAGATACTTTCGGAGATACCCGTAGTATACCTTTATAGTCACCCAGTTACGTTGTGACGTTTGGTATACCCAAAGCACTCCTACGGTATCCGGGAGTTACACGATCTCATGGTCTAAGGAAAAGATACTTGACATTGCAAAACTCTAGCAAAACGAACTACACGATCTTTATGCTATGTTTAGGATTGGGTCTTGTCCATCACATCATTCTCCTAATGATGTGATCTCGTTATCAATGACATCCAATGTCCATAGTCAGGAAACCATGACTATCTGTTGATCAACGGGCTAGTCAACTAGAGGCTTACTAGGGACATGTTGGTGTCTGTTATTCACACATGTATTACGATTTCCGGATAACACAATTATAGCATGAATAAAGACAATTACCATGAACAAGGAAATATAATAATAATGCTTTTATTATTGCCTCTAGGGCATATTTCCAACACTATGAAGATACAAGATTGAAGACTTCGTCCCGCGTCCGGATGGGACTTTCCTTGGCATGGAAGGAAATCTTGGCGATGCGGATATTCAAGATCTCCTACCATTGTAACCGACTTTGTGTAACCCTAACCCTCTGCGGTGTCTATATAAACCGGAGGGTTTTAGACCATAGGACAACCTCATCATACAACAATCATACCATAGGCTAGCTTCTAGGGTTTAGCCTCCTTGATCTCGTGGTAGATCTACTCTTGTACTACCCATATCATCAATATTAATCAAGCAGGACGTAGGGTTTTACCTGCATCAAGAGGGCCCGAACCTGGGTAAAACATCGTGTTCCTTGCCTCCTGTTACCATTCGGCCTAGATGCACAGTTCGGGACGGCCTACCCGAGATCCGCCGGTTTTGACACCGACATTGGTGCTTTCATTGAGAGTTCCTCTGTGTCGTCGCTTTTAGGCCCGATGGCTCCTTCGACCATCAACAACAATGCAGTCCAGGGTGAGACTTTTCTCTCCGGACAGATCTTTGTCTTCGGCGGCTTCGCACTGCGGGCCAATTCGCTTGGCCACCTTGAGCAGATCGAAAGCTACGCCCCTGGCCATCAGGTCAGGTTTGGAAGCCTAAACTACACGGCTGACATACGCGGGGACTTGATCTTCGACGGATTCGAGCCACAGCCAAGCGCGCCGCACTGTCTCGATGGGCATGATATAGCTCTGCCGCCGAACAGCGCCTTTGAGGCCGCACACGCATCAGTTCCGACCATTGATTCGGAGTCTACTGCGCCGATTGAGGATCAACGGTTGGACGCTACCTCAGGGGCTGCGATCTCAGAGGCGATCGAGCCGAACTCCAGCCCCGCACTCCGCATGGCCCGTGACTCCGAGGAGCTGGATTCCTCTTCGAACTCCGAGCCCCCCGCGCCCCTGCCGATCGAATCTGATTGGGCGCCGATAATGGAGTTCACCGCCACGGACATCTTTCAGCACTCGCCCTTCGGTGACATCCTGAATTCTCTAAAGTCTCTCTCTTTATCAGGAGAGCCCTGGCCGGACTACGGTCAGCAAGGTTGGGATACGGACGATGAAGAAATTCAAAGCCCACCCACCACCCACTTCGTAGCCACTGTCAACGACTTAACCGACATGCTTTACTTCGACTCCGAAGACATCGACGGCATGGACGACGATGCAGGAGACGAACAAGAACCAGCACCTGTAGGGCGCTGGAAGGCCACCTCGTCATATGACATATATATGGTGGACACTCCAAAGGATGGAGATGGCGATGGAACAGCAGGGGACGATACCTCTAAGAAACAGCCCAAGCGTCGGCGTCAGCGGTGCCGCTCTAAAGCCCGCCAAAGCAAAAACGGTGATTCCGGCACGGGAGATAATACTACTCCGAATAGCGCCGAAGAACACCCCCTCCAGCAAGATTCAGCACAGGAGGACAGAGAAGCTAGCCCTCACGAGAGGGCGGCGGACCAAGAGGATGAGGACGATAATTATACGCCTCCCTCCGAAGACAAGGCAAGCCTCGACGACGACGAGTTCGTCGTGCCAGAGGATCTCGTCGAACAAGAGCGTTTTGAACGCAGGCTTATGGCCACGGCAAGCAGCCTCAAGAAAAAGCAGCAACAACTTAGAGCTGATCAGGACTTGCTAGCTGACAGATGGACCGAAGTCCTTGCGGCCGAAGAGTATGAACTCAAACGCCCCTCCAAGAGTTACCCAAAGCGCAGGCTGCTACCCCGACTAGAGGAGGAAGCACCTACATCACCAGCGCATGACATGGCCGACCGGCCACCTCGTGGCCACGACAGAGAGGCCTCTTGGCCCTCCACTCAAGCCATGCCCCGACGCCGCGTCAAGCATACTAAGGCACATGAAAATGCGCCCGACCTGCGCGACATACTGGAGGACGAGGCAAGGCAAACAAGATCGATCTACGGATCGCGCAGGCGCCCCACGGCACGTGACGGTGATCGTCACTCCGGATGCAATAAATCTGGCCGGGCCGAACTCAACAGACAAAGCTCCTTCGAGCTGCGTCGTAATATATCCCAATACAGAGGCGCCGCACACCCACTATGCTTCACAGATGAAGTAATGGATCATAAAATCCCTGAGGGCTTCAAACCTGTAAACATCGAATCATACGATGGCACAACAGATCCTGTGGTATGGATCGAGGATTATCTCCTTCATATCCACATGGCCTGCGGTGATGATCTACACGCCATCAAATACCTCCCACTCAAACTTAAGGGACCGGCCCGACATTAGCTTAACAGCTTGCCAGCAGACTCAATCGGTTCTTGGGAGGACCTGGAAGCCAGATTCCTTGATAACTTCCAGGGCACTTATGTGCGACCACTGGACACCGATGACCTAAGCCACATAATTCAGTAGCCAGAGGAATCGGCCAGGCAATTCTGGACACGGTTCCTAACAAAGAAAAACCAGATAGTCGACTGTCGGACGCAGAGGCCTTAGCAGCCTTCAAGCATAATATCCGTGATGAGTGGCTTGCCCGGCACCTGGGACAGGAAAAGCCGAAATCTATGGCAGCCCTCACGACACTCATAACTCGCTTTTTCATGGGAGAAGACAGCTGGCTAGATCACAGCAACAATTTAACCAAGAACCCTGGTAATTCGAATACCAAGGACAAAAGCGACAGGTCGCGTCGAAACAAACAAAAGCGCCACATTAACAGGGACAGCAACGAGGATACGACAGTTAATGCCGGATTCCGAGGCTACAAATCCGGTCAACGGAAAAAGCCATTCAAAAGAAATACTCAGGGCCCGTCCAGTTTGGATCGAATACTCGACTGCTTGTGCCAGATACATGGCACCCCCGAAAAGCCAGCCAATCACACCAACAGGGATTGTTGGGTGTTCAAGCAGGCAGGCAAGTTAAGAGTTGAAAACAAAGACAAGGGGCTGCATAGCGACAACGAGGAGGAGCCCAGGCCGCCAAACAACAGTGGACAGAAGGTATTTTCCCCGCAAGTGCGGACGGTGAACATGATATACGCAACCCACATCCCCAAGAGGGAGCAGAAGCGTGCGTTACGGGACGTATATGCGATGGAGCCAGTCGGCCCAAAGTTCAACCCATGGTCCTCCTACCCGATCACCTTTGATCGAAGGGACCACCCCACTAGCATCCGTCACGGCGGCTTCGTCGCATTGGTTCTAGACCCAATCATTGACGGATTTCATCTCACAAGAGTCCTCATGGACGGCGGCAGCAGCCTGAACCTGCTTTACCATGATACAGTGTGAAAAATGGGCATAGATCCCTCGAGGATCAAGCCCACCAAAACGACCTTTAAAGGCGTCATACCAGGTGTAGAAGCCAACTGTACAGGCTCAGTCACACTCGAAGTGGTCTTCGGATCTCCGGATAACTTCCGAAGCGAGGAGTTAATCTTCGATATAGTCCTGTTCCGTAGTGGCTATCACGCACTGCTCGGGCAAACCGCCTTCGCAAAATTCAACGCGGTACCACATTGTGCATACCTCAAGCTCAAGATGCCAGGCCCTAGACGAGTAATCACGGTCAATGGGAAAACTGAACGCTCCCTCCGAACGGAGGAGCACACGGCAGCACTCGCAGCAGAAGTACAAAGCAGCCTCTCTAGGCAGTTCTCCAGTTCGGCCTTCAAAAAGCCGGACACTGTCAAGCGCGCCCAGAGTACCCTACAACAAGACCGCCTGGCACGTTCTGATCTAGCGTAGCAATGCGGCCCCAACCCTAGCCCTCACGATATAGCGAAACCAGTGCTTCGCGTACATAACTACGCTCTTGAAATACCATGGGCACAGGGGAAGGGGCACTATCACAGCACGCCCGAAATACGGCTTAAACCGCACCAGGGGCTGCCGGATTCCTTTTTTTTTTCTTTTTTTCTCTTACTCACAGGACTCCATACTTCGGATGACCCGTTCGGCAATTCAAGTGCCGCACAAACGATGCAAGATCCAGGAAAGCAGACAAGCCATGCCGCATTATGAAACTCCTAGGTTGTCTCTATTGCGAGCAGTATACCTGTTTTTTAAAACAATTTCGCGGCCTGCCCCTGGCTAGGACATGTTAAATAGTCCAATTTCTTTTGCTTATCGCACTATTTGTATCGTTCCGCTTTCATAGCAGCCTTTCTATAAACAATGCATAGCTTTTTGTCTATTTTTTGCATTATCCTCTTTTTATATATACATGTTTATTAATAACATGTTGCATCCGTACACTGTGGTACGGCAAAAATATGCCAGGGGCTTCAGTACCCATCAATATGGCATGAGAAGTCCGTACACTTTCACAAGTGCGGCACCCCGAACTTATAGCACTATATGCATCGGCTCCGAATCATGATTTGGGCCAATAGTTGGGTTTGCCCGGCTCCTATGTTTTGGTGCCTTACGTTCCTCTATATCGGTTAAGGTAGCACTAGGAGAACTATTGCGATTGTGCCCCAGTTAAGCTGGGCTGAGCACCTCAGTAGAGAAAGGTAAAACTGACTGTCATGATGAGGCGAGAGACCGGTCGCTGTTCGAGAGGTTTTTCGAGTCCTTAAAGACTTATGCCGCTTCGAGCGAGGAACCGGCTTTGTCCGGCCAAGGCGTGGATAGCGCCCCGAACTCGGTCTCCCGAATACTAGGGGCTTCGCCAAAATTTAAAATTATAGAGTTCTATGGCTAAGTGAGAGTGTTCAAGCACTATAGTCCGATTGCCTTGTTCGTTGTGCTGAGCGCCTCCCTCGACGGACCCAATCATGGGAAAAAGAGTGCTCAGGTTTATCCCAAACACCACAGCACTGGCCATCTCTCAATTTTTTGATAAACGGCCGCACAGAAAGTAATATTTTAAATTCAACAAGCATTGCTTAGCGCATATGAACAAGTTTTCAGCGCACAGGATAACACGAGTGAGTTCATTCAAAAATTACATCCTTGGTACATTCATCCGCCATAAGGCGGGCACCAGCCAGAACATCCTTGTAATAGTTCTCGGGCTTGCGATGCTCCTTCCCCGGTGGCGGCCCGTCCCTCACAAGCTTCTCACCATCCAGCTTACCCCAGTGCACCTTTGCATGGGCAAGGGCCCTATGGGCACGTTCGATGCAGACGGAGCGCTTGATGACCTCGAGCCTTGGACAAGCCTCCACCAGCCGCCGCACCAGTCCGAAGTAGCTCCCAGGCAGGGCCTCTCCAGGCCACAGCCGAACTATGAAGCCCTTTAGGGCTTGTTCGGCCGCCTTGTGGAGCTCGACCAGCTGCTTCAGCTGGTCGCTCAAGGGCATATGGTGTCCGGCCTCAGCGTACTGAGACCAGAACACCTTCTCCGTCGAGCTGCCTTCCTCCCCTCGGTAGAATGCGGCGGCATCGGATACGCTGCGGGGAAGATCTGCGAATGCCCCTGGAGAGCTCCGGATTCGGGTAAGTAACAAGTAGTTTACTTTTATGTGTCTGCTTTGCATAGAGAATGCCTTACCCGCCGCTATCGTTTTCACCGCATCCAATTCCTGGAGGGCCTTCTGGGCTTCGGCGTTGGCAGATTTGGCAGTTTTAAGGGCTGCAGCAAGCTCGGACGATCGCGTCTTCGAGTCGAGCTCCAAACTCTTATGTTTTTTCATGAGAGCCTGAAGCTCTTGCTGCACCTTGCCGACCTGCGCCTCAAATTTCTCCCGCTCGGTGCGCTCCGTGGCCGCTTTCTTCTCGGCCTCGGACAGCGCCTGCTTGAGGGTCGCCACCTCAGTTGTGGCCCCTACAATAAGTAGTGTACTCCTGTCATTTTTTGCAATTGCGTCTTCTTATAGGCATTTTTTTCTATAAGGTATCTCTTACCTTCTTTCTCCTCGAGCTGCCGTTTGGCAAGGCCGAGCTCTTGCTCAGTCCACTCGAGGCCCTGCTTCAGGGTACCCACCTCCGCAGTCAGTGCGGCGGTGGCTAGCAGCGAAGCCTGCATACGTATATTGACTCCTTTTTACTTAGACTCCTGCGATATTTAATAGATCCTCTATTCGGCTTTTCTTTCCGAACGCCAAATAGAGCATCAGGGGCTACTGTCTATGCGGTAATATTTTTACATATTTTTTACTTACCTTGAAGCCTGTTAGAAGGCTAGCACAAGCTTCAGTCAGTCCGCTTTTGGCGGACCGAACCTTCTGGACCACCGTACTCATGATGGTACGGTGCTCCTTGTCGATGGAGGCGCCCTTAAGCACCTCCAGCAGATTGTCCGGCGCCTCCAGTTGGACGGAGGACTCCGGCTCAATAGGCTTGCTCCTCTTGGCAGGAGTTCGCCTGCCGCGGTCCAGAACCGTTGATGATTCCGGCGCGGTGTCCGGCTTAAAGCCGGACTTGGAGCCCTGGGGGGTCTGGTCCCCTTTACCCCTGGAGTCCGGGAGGTCGCCTCGCGGTTCCTCCTGGACCAGCTCCTCTTGCCCCGGAGCTTGTCGCGATGCCACTTCGGCGTAATCCGCAGCACAGGGGGAGGCAGCGGGCGGAACTGAATTCATGTCCGATGAATCCAGGGAGCCGCTCGACGACTCGTTGAGCTCGTCCTTGGGCGGGCTGCATGATTATATTCGACATTAGGGAAAGCTGCGCAACAAAAGGAATATCATGAGTTACTCTGGTATCCGGACACTTATGATTTCGCCGGACGCTTGGCCCTGTCCGGCTGCTCCTCTTCGTCCTTGTCGGCATCGGGGGCGTAGTCCGGCGGAGGGGTTTTCCTCTTCTTGGACCCTTCGGCCTCGCCTACTAGGGCGGCCTTCCTCTTCTTTCCTCCCCCCTCTAGAGGGGGAGAGGTCTCTTCTTCCTCCTCGTCTTCACGGGAGGAGTGCGTCTCGGACTCGTCGGACGACGAGTCCGACACCACCATATGCCGGGAACTCTCTCGAGTCCCCGTGGCCTTCTTCTTCTTGGCCTTCTTCTCCGGCACCACATAAGGTGCCGGAACCAGCAGCTTTACTAGGAGAGCAGGGGCTGGGTCTTCGGGCAAGGGAGCCGGACAGTTAATCAGTCCGGACTTCGCCTGCCAATCATGTCAAAGGTGAGGGAGTTTAGATACCGCATAGAGTCAAACTATGAAGAAAACTTAACATCTTGTAAAAAGATGAAAATATTTTACCTCGCCGGCAGGACGCTGCGAGCTGAATCCGCGGTCTTCGGAGGCGGATGTGGGAGCCTCGGCGCCTTTGGTTAGCCCCTTCCAGACATCTTCGTATGTTGTGTCGAAGAGCCTGCTCAGAGTTCGGTGCTGCGCCTGGCTGAACTCCCACAAATTGAAGTCTCGTTCTTGACACGGAAGGATCCGGCGGACGAGCATGACCTGGACTACGTTGACAAGCTTGAGCTGCTTGTTCACCAGGGACTGGATGCATTTTTGCAGTCCGGTCACCTCTTCTTCGTCGCCCCACGACAAGCCCGTCTCCTTCCAGGACGTGAGCCGCGTAGGGGATCCGGATAGGAATTCAGGGGCTGCGATCCACTTCGGATCGCGTGGCTCGGTGATGTAAAACCACCCTGACTGCCACCCCTTCAAGGTCTCCACAAAGGAGCCCTCGAGCCATAGGACGTTGGCTATTTTGCCCGCCATGGCACCTCCGCACTCCGCCTGGTTGCCGCGCACCACCTTTGGCTTGACGTTGAAGGTCTTGAGCCAGAGGCCGAAATGGGGGCGGATGCAGAGGAAAGCCTCGCACACGACGATAAACGCCGAGATATTGAGGATGAAGTTCGAGGCCAGATCGTGGAAATCTAGGCCATAGTAGAACATGAGCCCGCGGACAAATGGGTGGAGAGGAAAACCTAGTCCGCGGAGGAAGTGGGGAAGAAATACTACTCTCTCATGGGGCCTTGGGGTGGGGAGAAGCTTCCCCTCCTCAGGAAGCCGGTGCGCGATGTCTTTGGACAGGTATCCGGCCTTCCTTAGGTTTTTGACATGGCCCTCCGTGACGGAGGAGACCATCCACTTGCCTCCCACTCCGGACATTGTTGGAGAAGTTTGAGGTAGGAAGTGCGGGCTTGGGCGCTGGAGCTCGGGGCAAAGGAGGAAGAAGGCGTAGGTAAAAAGGTGGATCCTTATCCCCTTATATGGGCGGATGCGACTATGCGTCCCCACCAGCCTAGTAAAACTCGCTTGCCTCCCAAGCGCCGTGATAAATGGCGCGGTTGGGTTACCCACGTCCGCATTGATGAGAATCCCATAAATGGGGGACACAATCTCTGCTTTGACAAGACGTGCCAAGGAAACCGGATCGCAAAACACGCTGAGGTGGAAAAGTGAAAATGATTCGAATAAAGGCTTGGCCGTAGTGTGATGTCACACTGCGGAATACGTCAGCAGATTAGATTTGTGTTAGTATTATTCTCTCTGTGGCAATACGTGGAAACTTATTTTGCAGAGCCGGACACTACTCTTGGTGTTTACAAACTTTTATGAAGAATTTGGAGGAGGAACCCGCCTTGCAATGCCGAAGACAATCTACGCACCGGACTCGTCGTCATTGAAGCCTGGTTCAGGGGCTACTGAGGGAGTCCTGGATTAGGGGGTGTTCGGGTAGCCGGACTATACCTTCAGCCGGACTCCAGGACTATGAAGATACAAGATTGAAGACTTCGTCCCGCGTCCGGATGGGACTTTCCTTGGCGTGGAAGGCAAGTTTGGTGATGCGGATATTCAAGATCTCCTACCATTGTAACCGACTTTGTGTAACCCTAACCCTCTCCGGTGTCTATATAAACCGGAGGGTTTTAGTCCGTAGGACAACCTCATCATACAACAATCATACCATAGGCTACCTTCTAGGGTTTAGCCTCCTTGATCTCGTGGTAGATCTACTCTTGTACTACCCATATCATCAATATTAATCAAGCAGGACGTAGGGTTTTACCTCCATCAAGAGGGCCCGAACCTGGGTAAAACATCGTGTTCCTTGCCTCCTGTTACCATTCGGCCTAGACGCATAGTTCGGGACCCCCTACCCGAGATCCGCCGGTTTTGACACCGACAATCATAAACCCACAATTCATTGGTCTCAACAAACACACCGCAAAAAGAAGATTACATCGAATAGATCTCCACAAGAGAGGGGGGAGAACTTTGTATTGAGATTGAAAGAGAGAGAAGAAGCCATCTAGCTACTAACTATGGACCCGAAGGTCTGAGGTAAACTACTCACACTTCATCGGAGAGGCTAGGATGACGTAGAAGCCCTCCGTGATGACGGCCCTCTTCCGGCGGAGCTCCGGAACAGGCCCCAAGATGGGATCTCGTGGATACAGAAAGTTGCGGCGGTGGAATTAGGTTTTTGGCTCCTGTTCTGATCGTTTGGGGGTACGTGTGTATATATAGGAGGAAGGAGTACGTCGGTGGAGCACCGAGGGGCCCATGAGGCAGGGGCGCGCCCTAGGGGGGGGGTGCGCCCCCCACCCTCGTGACCACCCCAAATCTCCTGGATCACGTTCGGTGAGAAAATCACGTTCCCAAAGGTTTTATTCCGTTTGGACTCCGTTTAATATTCTGTTTCTCCGAAACACTGAAATAGGCAAAAAAACAGCAATTCTGGGTCGGGCCTCCGGTTAATAGGTTAGTCCCAAAAATAATATAAAAGTGGAAAATAAAGCCCAATATAGTCCAAAACAGTAGATAATATAGCATGGAGCAATCAAAAATTATAGATACGTTGGAAACGTATCACGGCTTAAACTGCACTAGGGGCTTCCCGCTTTGTTATTTTTGTCTTTCAGGACTTTAATGTCTAGAAACCCTGTCCGGCAGCGTGATTGCCGAACACATGATGCAGCAACCAAGGAGGTAGAAAGCTACGTCACACCATGGAACTCCCAGGTGGATTACGATAACGAGGAAATATTTGTTTTAATACTATTCCTCAGCTTTCCCTTGGAAGGGACATGTCAAACAGTCCTACTTTTTGCTTATCGCACTACTTGTATCATTCTGCTTTAATGCACCTTTTTGAATAAAAAATGCATAGCATTAAGACTATTATTGCATTCTTCTTATATATATATGTTCATTTATGGCATCCAGCACCCGTACACTCTGGTACGGCCAATACGCTAGGGGCTTAAGCATACCCCATAATACGGCGTGAGAAGTTCGAACACTTTCGACAGTGCGGCACCCCGAACTTATAGCATTATATGCATCAGCTCCGAATCATGTCTTGGGTCAATAGTTGGGTTTGCCCGGCTCCCATGTTTTGGTACCTTACGTTCCTCTATATCGGCTAAGGTAGCACTGGGAGAACTACTGCGATTGTGCCCCGGTTCTGCTGGGCTAAGCACCTCAGTAGAGAAAGCTAAAACTGACTGTCATGATAAGGCGAGAGACTGGTCGCTGTTCGAGAGGTTTTCGAGTCCATAAAGACTTATGCCGCTTAGAGCGAGGTGTCGGCCCTGTCCAGCTTAAGGCCTGTATCGCGCCCCGAATTCGGCCTTCCGAATACTAGGGGCTTCGCCGAAATTTAAATTTATAGAATTCTATGGCTAAGTGAGAGTGATAACGCATTATAGTCTGATTGCCTTGTTCGTTGTGCTAAGCACCTTCCTCGAAGGACCCAACAATGGGAACAAGAGTTCTCAGGTTTATCCCGAACACCCCAACACTCGTGGCGTGGGGGCAGAAGCCGACGACTAGCCATCTCTTAGATTTGATAAACAGCCGAACAGAAGGTAATATTTTAAATTCAAACAAGCGTTGCATAGCGCATATGAACAAGTTTTCATAAATACAGGATTACACGAGCAAGTTTACTCGAATATTATATCTTTCGTACACTCGTCCGCTACAAGACGAGCACCCTTAGGACACCCTCATAGTACATCTCGGGGTGGCGATGCTCCTTGCCCCACGGCGGCCCTTCCTTCACCAGCTTCACGGCGTCCATCTTGGCCCATTGCACCTTCACACGGGCGAAAGCCCGGCGTGCACCTTCGATGCAGATGGACCACTTGATGACTTCAAGCCGTGGGTAGGCATCCACAAGCCGCCTCACTGATACGTCCATTTTGCATCATGCTTTTATATCGATATTTATTGAGTTATGGACTGTTATTTCACTTTATGTCACAATACTTAGGGCTAATCTCTCTTATTTTACAAGGTTTACATAAGGAGGGAGAATGCCGGCAGCTGGAATTCTGGTCTAGAAAAGGAGCAAATATTATAGACCTATTCTGCGCAACTCCATAAGTCCTGAAAATCCACGGAACGTCTTAAAAGAAATAAAGAAAAATCCACGCAAAAGATGAAGGCCATGGGGCCCACACCCTGCTCACGAGGGTGGCCCCCCCTAGGGCGCGCCCCCTACCTCATGGGCCCCCTGGTGGCTCTCCGACGCCCATCTTCTCCTATATGAGGTCTTTTGAGTAGAAAAAAATAATAAGGAACTTTTCGGGATGAGACTCCGTCGCCACGAGGTGGAACCTTGGCGGATCCAATCTAGAGCTCCGGCAGAGCTGTTCTGCCGGGGAAACTTCCCTCCGGGAGGGGGAAATCATCACCATCGTCATCACCAACGCTCCTCTCATCGAGAGAGGGCAATCTTCATCAACATCTTCACCAGCACCATCTCATCTCCAAACCCTAGTTCATCTCTTGTATCCAATTCTTGTCTCAAATTCCGGGATTGGTGCTAGTAGGTTGCTAGTAGTGTTGATTACTCCTTGTAGTTGATGCTAGTTGGTTTAATTGGTGGAAGATCATATGTTCATATCCTATATGTATATTATTACCCCTCTGATTATGAACATGAATATGCTTTGTGAGTAATTACGTTGGTTCCCGAGGACAAGGGAGAAGTCTTGCTATGAGTAGTCATGTGAATTTGGTATTCGTTTGATATTTTGATAAGATGTATGTTGTCTAGCCTCTAGTGGTGTTATGTGAACGTCGACTACATAACACTTCACCATTATTTGGGCCTAGAGGAAGGCATTGGGAAGTAATAAGTAGATGATGGGTTGCTAGAGTGATAGAAGCTTAAACCCTAGTTTATGCGTTGCTTCGTAAGGGGCTGATTTGGATCCATATGTTTCATGCTATGGTTAGGTTTACCTTAATACTTTTGTTGTAGTTGCGGATGCTTGCAATAGAGGTTAATCATAAGTGGGATGCTTGTTCAAGTAAGAACAGCACCCAAGCACTGGTCCACCCACATATCAAATTATCAAAGTATCGAACGCGAATCATATGAACGTGATGAAAACTAGCTTGACGATATTCCCATGTGTCCTCGGGAGCGCTTTTCCTATTATAAGAGTTTGTTCCGGCTTGTCCTTTGCTACAAAAGGATTGGGCCACCTTGCTGCACTTTATTTACTTTTGTTACTTGTTGCTCGTTACAATTTATCCTATCACAAAACTATCTGTTACCACTTATTTCAGTACTTGCAGAGAATACCTTGCTGAAAACCGCTTATCATTTCCTTCTGCTCCTCGTTGGGTTCGACACTCTTACTTATCGAAAGGACTATGATAGATCCCCTATACTTGTGGGTCATCAAGACTCTTTTCTGGCGCCGTTGCCGGGGAGTGTAGCGCCTTTGGTAGGTGGAATTTGGTAAGGAAAATTTTATATAGTGTGCTGAAATTTACTGTCACTTGTTACTATGGAAAGTAATTCTTTGAGGGGCTTATTCGGGGTATCTTCACCCCGACCAGTAGAGCAAAGAGTTGCTCCTCAACCTACTGAACCTATTAAAAATGAAATTCCTTATGAGTATTGTCGGTGTCAAAACCGGCGGATCTCGGGTATGGGGTCCCGAACTGTGCGTCTAGGCCGGATGGTAACAGGAGGCAGGGAACACGATGTTTTACCCAGGTTCAGGCCCTCTTGATGGAGGTAAAACCCTACGTCCCGCTTGATTAATATTGATGATATGGGTAGTACAAGAGTAGATCTACCACGAGATCAAGGAGGCTAAACCCTAGAAGCTAGCCTATGGTATGATTGTTGTATATGGAGTTGATGTCCTACGGACTACAACCCTCTGGTTTATATAGACACTAGATAGGGTTAGGGTTACATAGAGTCGGTTACAATGGTAGGAGATCTTGAATATCCGCACCGCCAAGCTTGCCTTCCACGCCAAGGAAAGTCCCATACGGACACGGGACAAAGTCTTCAATCTTGTATCTTCATAGTCCAGGAGTCCGGCTGAAGGTATAGTCCGGCTAACTGAACACCCCCTAATCCAGGACTCCCTCAGTAGCCCCTGAACCAGGCTTCAATGACGACGAGTCCGGCGTGCAAATTGTCTTCGGCATTGCAAGGCGGGTTCCTCCTCCAAGTCCTTCATAGAAGATTGTAAACACCAAGAGTAGTGTCCGGCTCTGCAAAATAAGCTTCCACATATTGCCATAGAGAGAATAATATTAACACAAATCAAATCTGCTGACGTATTCCGCAGTGCGTCATCACACTACGGCCAAGTCCTTTACTCGAATCGTTTTCACTTTTCCACCTCAGCGTGTTTTGCGAGGCGGTTTCCTTGGCACGTCTTGTCAAAGCAGAGATCGTGTACCCCCTTTTACGGGATTCTCATCAATACGGACGTGGGTAACCCAATCGTGCCCGTTAGTATCTTTTCTTGATTAAAGGCGAGTCCCAAACGGTTACGGCGAGGGCTCCTGGTATTCAACGTCTTATAAAGAGACCAGGGCCTTACTCCTTTTCTCCAATCCCAAAACAAGTTCGCCCGTCGCCTCGAGTTCCAACACCCTAGGCTCCAGATTCCGGGCGCCTCGGACCTTCGACAATGTCCGGTTCCGACCTTCAAGGACGATGGATGCCCTCCTCCATCACGGAGGAGGACGTGCTAAAGTTGAGAGAGGCTAAGTTCTTGAGCGCCAAAATTTTGCATAGGTTGCCTACTCAAAGGCAGGCTATCCCCAGTCCCCAGCCAGGTGAGAGCGTAGTGTTCATGTCTCACTTCCTTCGGGGGTTAGGCTTCCCGATGGATCCCTTTGTGAGGGGACTGCTGTTTTATTACGGGCTGGAATTCCATGACTTAGCTCCGGAGTCCATCCTCCATATCTCCTCGTTTATCGTTGTATGCGAAGCGTTCCTCCGTGTTACCCCTCACTTCGGATTATGGCTCAAGACCTTCAAAGTGGAGATGAAGATGATCAAGGGACGGCACGCAGAGTGTGGAGGCACTGTTATAAGCAAAAATGTTGATGCTCCATGGCCCGAGGGCTCTTTTCAAGAGGAGCTTGGCTTGTGGCAACGACAATGGTTTTGTATCACCGCTCCCCGGAGCACCAAGTGGGTGGCGTCTCCTGCCTTTCGCTCGGGTCCCCCACCACGGCTAGCGTCATGGGTCAACAAAGGGTTAGATTGGGGTTTGCCCAAAGACGTGCCCTTGTTACAGGGCCGAATTAAGGATCTCTTGGAAGGAGACCTCAGCCTGGTCAAGGTGACGCAGGTCATGCTAATTCGCCGAATATTGCCCGGCAAACGTCGCCCCCTTCGCCTGTGGGAGTTTAATCCAGAGGGACCGCGAGCTCTCCAGAACTTCATGGGCGCAATGCCCGCGGAGATGTATAAACTGTTCTTCGGATCACAAGAGATGTGTCCGGATTTAACCAAGGACGCAGGCCTAAGCTGCGATCGCCCGGATACTCAAGTAAGCAACCTTGTGGCCGGACCTTCTATCCGTATAATTGTCATGAACTTGCCCCTAAAAGAGCCGTCCTTTTAAACATGAGTGGATAGCGAAGGCAAAGCTGATCAGGTGTCCGGCTCCCCTTCCTGAAACCAGGCCGGATCCCGTGCTGGTCAGGATGCTGGAGATAATGCCTTTGGAGGGAAGCAAGGGGGAGGACAAGGAAACTACGGCCTCCTCGAAGGAGGCTGCTCCGAAGGGAGGAACCGACAATTCCTCTCCTAAGGGGAAGAAGAGAGCCGCCTCTGACGACCCGGAAACCATGGCCTCAAAGCGGGGGAGAAAATCCTCGTCAGAGGGTCCAACGCCGGGGAGTTCCTCGGCCGGACTACGCCCTCAAGGGGATCAGCCCTCCAGCGAGCCGTAAGTAGAGAAAGATTTTCCTTTTGAGGGATGAGGGAAATCCTTGATTTATATCTGGGAAGATTAACCAAACCTTTACCTTGTAGCTCGGACCTCAGCCCTTCTCAGCAGAGCTCGTCTTCGGGGGATCTCCTTCCGGAGATGATGGAGAGCGGGATGCCTCCCCCTGCCGTGCCGCCTAGCGAGGCAGGCGACCCTGAGGTGTTGTCGCGTAGGGTTTCTCCGAATCCGGCAGGGGCGGAAGGTAGCTATGTGGCCCCCCGAGGTTCTCCGCATCCGGCCTTCGAAAGAGGTCATGGGACGAGCCCGGCACCATCTGGTGCTCGGCCGGAGGAGCTAAAGATTCTGCTGGGGCGAGCTTCTATCTCAGAGGAGCACCGTGCATTGATGGGCACGGTGATTAAAAGGATTTCATCCACAGAGAGCGGATTGCATGAGGCCGTCAAAAGTTTACTGACGGGTTTCGAGGTACATTAGATAATGTACACTTTTGTCAGTCGCGCATGAATAAGATGCGCCCTGTGTAGATAGTAGCCCCTGAGACTCTACGCGTTGTCAAGAAATGACGGCATGCAGAGGATCATAATCCCAGGTCTAAGATGTCGCCTTTGAATGTAGGCGACAGGGTGTCCGGAATCGAGCCGAACTGACGATTTTGCCGAACTAAAGCGGCAACTGGACGTGGCAGATGCCGACATCACGCTTGTCAACAAGCGGCTTGATGAGGCTCAAGGTATGTAATTCCTCGGGCGGCATCAGGTAAGAACAATTTTATGCCTGTGTCTTACGATGTGTGTTCTTGACGCAGATGGTACGGCCACCATGGAGAGTCTTAGGGCTAAACTTGCCCGAGCTAAAGAACAAGCGAGAGAAAGTGATGCGGCCACCAAGAAAGCCCTTGAAGAGCTGAGAGCCGAACAGGCTGCTCATTGCCGAGGCAAGGAAGAGAGGGCCAAGATGGCCGAAAAGTTAACAAGCACTACAGACCGTTGCAGACTTCTTGAAAAAGAAGACCAGGCGAAACAGACGGACTTAGAGAAGTCCGTTGCCAATGCCAAGGACGTGTGCTCTGCGATGAGAGCTGCGAAGGAGGAGCTGCGTCAGGCCGAACAGATTGCGGCTGGAGAGCCCTTTATGCTGCGAAGGAAATTTTGCGTTCCGAAGTTTGCTCCGTTGGACCGGATGTGGAGTGCCGAGGATACCTATCTGGACTTGGCAGCGAGTGCTGCTGATGCAACCGAACACTTTCGAGATCAGAAAGATCGCGAAGTGGAAAAGCTTTTCTGGTCGTAGTTTCACAATCCAGAGCGTCCACTGGCAGTGGACGATCGTTTGGCTCAATGGTCCGAACTGAATAGGTTGCCCGGACTCGCCATGAAGTACGTCATTGGTCATCTGTGGCCGAGGAGATCAGAGCCGAAGAGTTATTTCAGCTTGGTGCAGCAATTCCTTGACGCGGTGCCGCGTATAAATGCAATGAAGAGGTCAGCATGCATAGAGGGCGCAAGGATGGCTCTTGCCCATGTTAAGACAAACTGGGCAGAGATGGAGACCACCGTTGTTGCGTCCCGAGATTCGGACAAAAGCCGAGTACCCTCCGAGCACTATTTTTAGGAAGTTCTTGAAGGCGCTCGTGTAATAGAGACGCAGTGCTCGAAAGATGCTATGTTATGATAGCATATGTAATTATAAAGTAATATTTTGATAAATTGTAGTGGCCTTTTTTATACTTGTGCCTTCAAGTATTGGGAACACCTCTTGTGCGGCCGTTTTAAGATATATATATATATATATATATATATATATATATATATATATATATATATATATATATATACAAAATCTGAAAGATGGCAGTCGTTGGCTTCAGCCCCCACGCACATAGTGCGGGGGTGCTCGCAGAAGACGCATTTTCACACTTAACCCAACATCTTGGTCCTACAAAGGAGGTGATAGCGCAGCGGGCCAGGCAACTGGACTATAATGCTTTAACACTTTCACTTAGCCATAGGAACTTGACAGTGAGACTATTTAGGTAGCCCCTTGGTGGCGACTGCGCTCATCCGAGTTCGGGGCGCGTATGTGCCTGACCGGGAAGCGGCCCTTCATTAAAGCGGAGGAATCCGATAGATTCCGATAGGTCATCGAGTGGCTGACCAGTCTCATGCTACATCATGACAGTCAGTTTTCGGCTTTCTCTACTGAGGTGCTCGCCCAGCCGAACCGGGGCACAATCGCAGTAGTTCTCCTGGTGCTACCTTAGCCGATAGAGCGGAACGTAAGGTAGCCGAACTCAGGAGCCGGGCAACCCAACATTTGACCAAAGACATGATTCGGAGCTGATGCATATAATGCCAAGACTCGCGATGCCGAACACTCCCTAAGGTGTGCGGTCTTTATGAGTGCGGGCGAAACAACACTCTTTATTAAAAAAGCCCCTAGTGTCCAGGTACGTGCAGAAATTCTGACGTGGCCACATGCCAGGACGCCAGCCTCCTCCTTGGTTATATCAGAAAAAACCAGGGGACGTGTAGCAATGAGAGACAGCAAAAAAGGTTTACGCAGGGTCTTAATCTAAAAAGAATCCTTTAGGATGGGTCCCTACTTCAGGTCTGCGCCTGTGTCTCCGTTGTGCCGTATCCTGGACGGGCGCCGTACGACGTTCATCTGTGAAAGAGAGGAACTGAGTTGAAAACGGGTCGTGCGGAACAAAAGTTTAAAATAAACAAAGTATAAAGTAAAATATATAAGATTGAGCTTTATTGTCTCTTATTGTATATGCGTGGAGCCCCTAGTGCGGGCGTATACGGCCACTAAGACCACTATCCGCGTTCGTGGTCTTGAATGACCTATTTCGAAGTTTTTTTTGGCCGGTGAGGCCATTTTGCTGTGGGGCTGTCAAAGCGGCCGCACAGTCCTCCGCTTGGGGAGGCGCACTTTAGTGCTTCCCCTTCAAAGAGATGATGCCTCGTGGACCGGGCATCTTAAGCGTAAGAGATGCATAATGCGGTATTGCGTTAAAGCGAGCGAAAGCTTCGCGTCCCAGTAGTGCTTGATAGCGACTTGAGAACGGGACGATATGGAAGGTCAGCTTTTCACGGCGGAAGTTATCGGCAGAGCCGAATATGACTTCGAGCCGGAGAAAACCCATACAATGGGTGTCCGGTCCAGGTATTACCCTTTGAAAGGAGGTTTTGCTACGGCGGATTCTTGCTGGGTTTATCCCCATGTGATGGATTGTATCCTGATATATCAGGTTTAGTCCACTGCCGCCGTCCATAAGGACATTTGAAAACTGGAGTCCGCCAATTATTGGATCGAGTATCAAGGCAGTCCAGCCTGCATTCTTGTTATTTCTGGAATAATCTACCTGATCGAAGATGATCGGTTTTGACAACCAGTGGCAGGACCCTTTGGGGATGGGTCGTGTGGTGCGTACCTTTACGGGCGCCGCACGTTTTGTTATGTGAAGTAAGTTCACTGTTTTTACTTCTTGTGGGAAGTTCTTTTGTTTCCTGGTGCTCTGCTTTTGGGGTTCGTCCTTGTCTTCGCTTGGTGTGTCGAGCCCCTTGTGTTTGGCATTGAGTCTGCCGGATTGTTTGAAAACCCAACAGTCTTTGTGGGTATGGTTAGCAGGCTTCCCGGGAGTACTGTGTATCTGACATATCCTGTCCAGGATTTTATTTAGGTTGGATGGATCGTCCCTGTTATCCTGGGGGGCGATTTTGCCTGATTTTGTCGTGAGCCTTTGAATCCGGCATTGACTGCCGTGCTCTTCGGACTTTTTTCCTTAGTCCGGCGACGGTCCTTGTTGCATCGCGGTTTTTCGTTTCCATCCCTAATTTCGGATGTACTTGGGTCGCTGGGGCTGCACCTTGCCAACCAGCTGTCCTCCCCTGCACAAAAGCGGGTCATGAGGCTTGTTAGTGCGGCCATTGTTCTTGGCTTTTCTTGGACGAGGTGTCTGGCGAGCCATTCGTCTCAGACGTTATGCCTGAAAGCTGCTAAGGCTTCGCCGTCCGGACAGTCGACTATCTGATTCTTTTTAGTGAGGAATCTATTCCAGAACTGCCGAGCTGATTTTCTGGGCTGTTGAGTTATGTGACTAAGATCGTCTGCATCCGGAGGGCGGACATAGGTCCCTTGAAAGTTTGCTCGGAAAGCATCCTCGAGCTCTTCCCAGCTTCCAATTGTGTTTTCGGGAAGGCTTTTAAGCCAATGCCGAGCTGGCCCTTTAAGCTTAAGGGGTAAATATTTTATGGCATGGAGATCATCTCCTCTAGCCATGTGTATGTGGAGGATATAATCCTCGATCCAAACTCCAGGGTCTGTTGTTCCATCATATGCCTCTATGTTTATGGGTTTGAATCCCTCTGGAAATTCATAGTCCAGGACCTCATCGGTGAAACATAGGGGGTGTGTGGCGCCCCTGTATTTGGGTGTGCTGGATTCTGATGATGGCTTCATAGCATTGCTTATGAGAGCTTGCTTTCTTGGCCCATAAATGGACCTCACTGGGCCATGATGCGAATCCTTAAGTGGGTCGCATACTGACTTAAGTGCGGCGCCGCTTGCCGCTTTATGGGGTCGTCTATCCAACCGTGTGGCTTTCTCATTTTTTGAATGCAAGGGCTCTAGGGCCTCTTTGTCGAATTCAGGCAGTAGCTTTCTTTTCGGATAGCTTTTAGTGCGGCGACCGTCGCCGTATTTATCTGCGGTATTGATTACTTTGCTCCATCTAATCCGGAGTGCATCTTCCGTTGTTTTTAGCTTCCGCTTCTGCTTTTTTAGGCTGCGTGCAGTTGCAACGAGCCTCTCGTGGAGATTCTTCTGCTCCATGGGTTTATCCGGCGTGAGGTCGTCCGGAATGCCGTTTTCGCCGGAGAAGGGATGTTCGGTTTCTCTATCCGTGTTGCCCTGTTCGGACGGTTGCTCTAAGGCCTGCTCGTCGTCTACCGACTTGTCCTGCTGTATGGCTGGGTTTTTATCGAGGCGGGGCTTGGGTCGGCGTTTACACCGACGCTTTGATTGCTTTTCGGGAGGTCGATCTCCCGTTCCATCCCCTTTTTCCTCGTTGTCGCTTCCTTTAGGGGTATGCACCATGTACAAATCGTGAGATGAGGTGGCTGTCCAATGCCCTATGGGCGTTGGTTCGTCGGTATCTCCTGCATCGTCATCCATGCTCTCGATGTCTCCGGAGTCGAAGTTGAGCACGTCGTTTAAATTGTCGACAGTGGCTACCAAGTGGGTGGTGGGTGGGCTTTGAATTTCTTCATCGTCCGTATCCCATCCTCGCTGACCGTAGTTCAGCTAGGGCTCTCCTGATAAGGAGAGAGACTTGAGAGAATTCAGGACATCGCCAAAAGGCGAGTGCTGAAAGATGTCCGCGGCGGTGAACTCCATTATTGGCGCCCAATCGGATTCGATCGGCAGGGGCGCGGGGGGTTCGGAGTTCGGAAAGGAGTCCAGATCCTCGGAGTCACGGATCATGCAGAGTGCGGAGCTAGCGTTCGGCTCGATCGCCTTTGAGATCGCAGCCCCCAAGGTGACGTCCAACTGCTCATCCTCGATTGGCGCAATAGGCTCCGAGTTAGGGGTCGGAACTGATGCGTGTGCGGCCTCCAGGACACTGTCCGGAGGCAGAGCTAGATCACGCCCCTCGAGATAGTGCGGCGCGCTTGGCCGTGGCTCGAACCCGTTGAAGATCAAGTCTCCGCGGATGTCAGCCATGTTGTTTAAGCTTCCAAACCTGACTTGATGGCCAGGGGCGTAGCTTTCGATTTGCTCCAGGTGGCCAAGCGAATTGGCCCGCAGAGCGAAGCCGCCGAAGACGAAGATCTGTCCAGGGAGAAAAGTCTCACCCTGGACCGCATCGTTGTTGATGATCAAAGGAGCCATCGGGCCTAAAGGCGACGACACAGAGGAACACTCAATGAAAGCACCAATGTCGGTGTCAAAACCGGCGGATTTCGGGTAGGGGGTCCCGAACTGTGCGTCTAGGCCGGATGGTAACAGGAGGCAGGGAACACGATGTTTTACCCAGGTTCAGGCCCTCTAGATGGAGGTAAAACCCTATGTCCAGCTTGATTAATATTGATGATATGGGTAGTACAAGAGTAGATCTACCACGAGATCAAGGAGGCTAAACCCTAGAAGCTAGCCTATGGTATGATTGTTGTATATGGAGTTGATGTCCTACGGACTACAACCCTCCGATTTATATAGACACCAGATAGGGTTATGTTTACATAGAGTCGGTTACAATGGTAGGAGATCTTGAATATCCGCACCGCCAAGCTTGCCTTCCACGCCAAGGAAAGTCCCATCCGGACACGGGACGAAGTCTTCAATCTTGTATCTTCATAGTCCAGGAGTCCGGCTGAAGGTATAGTCCGGCTACCCAAACACCCCCTAATCCAGGACTCCCTCAAGTATCCTTCGGGTATGATAGAAAAACTGCTAGCTAATCCTTTTACAGGAGATGGAACAAAGCATCTTGATGAGCACTTAATATATGTGGATGAAGTTTGTGGATTATTTAAGCTTGCAGGTATACCCGATGATGTTGCTAAGAAGAAGGTCTTCCCTTTATCTTTGAAGGGAGACGCATTGATATGGTATAGGCTATGTGATGACATGAGATTATGGTACTATAAAAGATTGAAGCTGGAATTTCATCAAAAGTATTACCCTATGCATCTTGTTCATCGTGATCGCAATTATATATATAATTTCTGGCCTCGCGAAGGAGAAAGCATCGCTCAAGCTTGGGGGAGGCTTAAATCGATGTTATATTCATGCCCCAATCATGATCTCTCGAGAGAAATAATTATGCAAAGTTTTTATGCTCGACTTTCTGAAAACAATCGCACCATGCTCGATACTTCTTGTGCTGGCTCTTTTATGATGAAGACTATTGAATTCAGATGGAATTTATTGGATAGAATTAAACACAACTCTGAATATTGGGACGCCGACGAAGGTAAGGAGTCAGGTATGACACCTAAGTTTGATTGTGTTAAATCTTTTATGGACACCGATATTTTCCGTAAGTTTAGCACTAAATATGGACTTGACACTGAGATAGTAGCCTCTTTCTGTGAATCTTTTGCTACTTATGTTGATCTCCCTAAGGAGAAGTGGTTTAAATATCATCCTCCCGTAAAAGTAAAAGTAGTTGCACCTATTAAAGTTGAAGAAAATACTCTCACTTATAATGATCCTATTGTTCCTACTTCTTATATTGAGAAACCACCTTTCCCTATTAGAATAAAGGATCATGCTAAAGCTTCAACTGTTGTTCGTAAAAGCAATATTAGAACTTATACACCTCCTGAACAAGTTAAAGTAGAACCTAATATTTCTATTGTTAAAGATCTCTTATCTGATAACATTGATGGGCATGTTATTTAGTTCGAAGGTGAAACTACGGGAATTGCTAAACCTTGTGCTAAAGATAAACATAGACCTGTGGTAGGCATGCCTGTTATTTCTGTTAAAATAGGAGATCATTGTTATCATGGCTTATGTGATATGGGTGCTAGTGCTAGTGTTATACCTCATGACTTATACAAAGAAATTAAGAATGAAATTGCACCTGTTGAGTTAGAAGATATTGATGTCACAATTAAACTTGCCAATAGAGATACTATTTCACCAATTGGAATTGTTAGAGATGTTGAAGTTTTGTGTGGGAAAACTAAATATCCTGCTGATTTTCTTGTTCTTACTTCTCCGCAAGATAGCTTTTGTCCCATTATATTTTGTAGGCCCTTCTTAAATACTGTCAATGCTACCATAGATTGCACTAAGAATGTTGTTACTGTTGGCTTGGATGATATGGTTCATGAGTTTAATTTCTCTAAATTTAGTAAACAACATCGTGAGGAAGAATTACCTAGTAAGGATGAAATTATTGGTCTTGCTTCTATTGCAGTACCTCCTAGTGATCCTTTAGAACACTATTTGCTAGACCATGAAAATGATATGTTCATGAATGAAAGAAGGGAAATAGATGAAGTATTCTTTAAATAGGAACCTATTCTGCATCACAACTTGCCTGTTGAAATCTTAGGGGATCCTCCTCCACCCAAGGGTGATCCCGTGTTTGAGCTCAAACCTTTGCCTGATAATCTTGAATATGCTTATCTTGATGAAAAGAAGATATATCCTGTTATTATTAGTGCTAACCTTTCAGAGCATGAAGAAGAAAGATTATTGAAAACTCTGAAGAAGCACCGTGCTGCTATTGGATATACTCTTGATGATCTTAAGGGCATTAGTCCCACTCTATGTCAACATAAAATAAATTTGGAAGCAGATGCCAAACCAGTTCGTGATCCTCAACGACGTCTGAATCCTAAAATGAAAGAAGTGGTAAGAAAAGAAATACTAAAGCTCTGGATGCAGGTATAATTTATCCCGTTGCTGATAGTGAGTGGGTAAGTCCTGTCCATTGTGTCCCTAAGAAGGGAGGTATTACTGTTGTCCCTAATGATAAAGATGAATTGATTCCACAAAGAATTATCACAGGTTATAGGATGGTAATTGATTTCCACAAATTAAATAAAGCTACTAAGAAAGATCATACCCCTTACCTTTTATTGATCAAATGCTAGAAAGATTATGCAAACATACACACTATTGCTTTCTAGATGGTTATTCTGGTTTCTCTCAAATACCTGTGTCGGCTAGAGATCAATCAAAGACTACTTTTACATGCCCTTTTGGTACTTTTGCTTATAGACGTATGACTTTTGGTTTATGTAATGCACCTGCTACCTTTCAAAGATGCATGATGGCTATATTCTCTGACTTTTGTGAAAAGATTTGTGAGGTTTTCATGGACGACTTTTCCGTTTATGGTTCCTCTTTTGATGATTGCTTGAGCAATCTTGATCGAGTTTTGCAGAGATGTGAAGAAACTAATCTTGTCTTGAATTGGGAAAAGTTCCACTTTATGGTTAATGAAGGTATTGTCTTGGGGCACAAAGTTTCTGAAAGAGGTATTGAAGTTGATAAAGCCAAGGTTGATGCTATTGAAAAGATGCCATGTCCCAAGGACATCAAAGGTATAAGAAGTTTCCTTGGTCACGCCAGATTTTACAGGATATTAAGGACTTCTCAAAAATTTCTCGGCCTCTGACTAATTTATTGCAAAAAGATATACCATTTGTCTTTGACGATGATTGTGTAGAAGCATTTGAAATACTTAAAGAAAGCATTAGTCTCTGCACCTATTGTTCAGCCACCTGATTGGAATTTACCCTTTGAAATTATGGGTGATGCTAGTGATTATGCTGTAGGTGCTGTTCTGGGGCAAAGAGTTGATAAGAAATTAAATGGTATTCATTATGCTAGTAAGACTCTAGACAATGCTCAAAGAAATTATGCTACTACTGAAAAAGAGCTTTTAGCAGTTGTATTTGCTTGTGATAAGTTCAGATCTTATATTGTTGATTCTAAAGTAACTATTCAAACAAATCATGCTGCTATTAAATATCTTATAGAAAAGAAAGATGCTAAACCTAGACTTATTAGATGGGTTCTCTTGCTACAAGAATTTAATTTGCATATTGTTGATAGAAAGGGAGCTGAGAACCCCGTTGCAGACAACCTGTCTAGGTTAGAAAATATTCTTGATGACGCACTACCTATTAATGATAACTTTCCTGATGAACAATTAAATGTTATAAGTACTTCTCGTAGTACTCCATGGTATGCTGATTATGCTAATTATATTGTTGCTAAGTTTATACTGTTGGGGAACGCAGTAATTTCAAAAAAATTCCTACGCACGCGCAAGATCATGGTGATGCACAGCAACGAGAGGGGAGAGTGTTGTCTACGTACCAACGCAGACCGACTGCGGAAGCGATCACACAACGTAGAGGAAGTAGTCGTACGTCTTCTTCCCGATCCGACCGATCCAAGCACCGTTACTCCGGCACCTCCGAGTTCTTAGCACACGTTCAGCTCGATGACGTTCCTCGGGCTCCGATCCAGCAAAGCGTCGAGGAAGAGTTCCGTCAGCACGACGGCGTGATGACGATCTTGATGTACTACCGACGCAGGGCTTTGCCTAAGCACTACAACGGTACGATCGAGGTGGAATTTGGTGGCAGGGGGCACCGCACACGGCTAAGGAACGATCTCAAGGATCAAGTTGTGTGTCTTGGGGTGCCCCCCGCCCCCGTATATAAAGGTTGGAGGAGGGGGAGCTGGCCGGCCAGGGAGAGGAGGCGCAGGGGAGTCCTACTCCCACCGGGAGTAGGACTCCTCCCCCCAATCCTAATCCAATTAGGACTCCCGGGGGGAAAGAGAGAGAAGGGGGGCCGGCCCCCTATCCTAGTCCTACTAGGACTTGGGGAAGGGGGGGGGGCGCCGGCCAGCTTGGGCTTGTCCCTTTTCTCTTTTTCCACTAAGGCCCAATAGGCCCATTAGTCTCCCGGGGGGTTCCGGTAACCCTCCCGGTATTCCGGTAAAATCCCGATTTCACCCGGAACACTTCCGATGTCCAAACATAGGCTTCCAATATATCAATCTTTACGTCTCGACCATTTCGAGACTCCTCGTCATGTTCGTGATCTCATCCGGGACTCCGAACAACCTTCGATACATCAAAATGCATAAACTCATAATAACTGTCATCGTAACGTTAAGCGTGCGGACCCTACGGTTCGAGAACAATGTAGACATGACCGAGACACGTTTCCGGTCAATAACCAATAGCGGGACCTGGATGCCCATATTGGCTCCTACATATTCTACGAAGATCTTTATCGGTCAGACCGCATAACAACATACGTTGTTGCCTTTGTCATCGGTATGTTACTTGCCCGAGATTCGATCGTCGGTATCCAATACCTAGTTCAATCTCGTTACCGGCAAGTCTCTTTACTCGTTCCGTAATACATCATCTCACAACTAACATATTAGTTGCAGTGCTTGCAAGGCTTATGTGATGTGCATTACCGAGAGGGCCCAGAGATACCTCTCCGACAATCGGAGTGACAAACCCTAATCTCGAAATACGCCAACCCAACATCTACCATTGGAGACACCTATAGTACTCCTTTATAATCACCCAGTTACGTTGTGACGTTTGGTAGTACCCAAAGTGTTCCTCCGGTAAACGGGAGTTGCATAATCTCATAGTTATAGGAACATGTATAAGTCATGAAGAAAACAATAGCAACATACTAAACGATCGGGTGCTATGCTAATGGAATGGGTCATGTCAATCAGATCATTGTACTAATGATGTGACCTCGTTAATCAAATAACAACTCCTTGTTCATGGTTAGGAAACATAACCATCTTTGATTAACGAGCTAGTCAAGTAGAGGCATACTAGTGACACTCTGTTGGTCTATGTATTCACACATGTATTATGTTTCCGGTTAATACAATTCTAGCATGAATAATAAACACTTATCATGATGTAAGGAAATAAATAATAACTTTATTATTGCCTCTAGGGCATATTTCCTTCAGTCTCCCACTTGCACTAGAGTCTATAATCTAGATTACACAGTAATGATTCTAACACCCATGGAGCCTTGGTGCTGATCATGTTTTGCTCGTGGAAGAGGCTTAGTCAACGGGTCTGCAACATTCAGATCCGTATGTATCTTGCAAATCTCTATGTCTCCCACCTGGACTAAATCCCGTATGGAGTTGAAGCGTCTCTTGATGTGTTTGGTCCTCTTGTGAAATCTGGATTCCTTTGCCAAGGCAATTGCACCAGTATTGTCACAGAAGATTTTCATTGGACCCGATGCACTAGGTATGACACCTAGATCGGATATGAACTCCTTCATCCAGACTCCTTCGTTTGCTGCTTCCGAAGCAGCTATGTACTCCGCTTCACATGTAGATCCCGCTACGACGCTTTGTTTAGAACTGCACCAACTGACAGCTCCACCATTTAAAGTAAACACGTATCCGGTTTGCGATTTAGAATCGTCCGGATCAGTGTCAAAGCTTGCATCAACGTAACCTCTTACGGTGAGCTCTTTGTCACCTCCATATACGAGAAACATATCCTTAGTCCTTTTCAGGTATTTCAAGATGTTCTTGACCGCTGTCCAGTGATCCATTCCAGGATTACTTTGGTACCTCCCTGCTAAACTTATAGCAAGGCACACATCAGGTCTGGTACACAGCATTGCATACATGATAGAGCCTATGGCTGAAGCATAGGGAACATCTTTCATTTTCTCTCTATCTTCTGCAGTGGTCGGGCATTGAGTCTTACTCAATTTCATACCTTGTAACACAGGCAAGAACCCTTTCTTTGCTTGATCCATTTTGAATTTCTTCAAAATCTTGTCCAGGTATGTGCTTTGTGAAAGTCCAATTAAGTGTCTTGATCTATCTCTATAGATCTTTATGCCTAATATATATGCAGCTTCCCCGAGGTCTTTCATCGAAAAACTTTTATTCAAGTATCCCTTTATGCTATCCAGAAATTCTATATCATTTCCAATTAGCAATATGTCATCCACATATAATATCAGAAATGCTACAGAGCTCCCACTCACTTTCTTGTAAATACAGGCTTCTCCAAAAGTCTGTATAAAGCCAAATGCTTTGATCACACTATCAAAGCGTTTATTCCAACTCCGAGATGCTTGCACCAGTCCATAAATGGATCGCTGGAGTTTGCATACTTTGTTAGCTCCTTTTGGATCGACAAAACCTTCTGGTTGTACCATATACAACTCTTCTTCCAGAAATCCATTCAGGAATGCAGTTTTGACATCCATCTGCCATATTTCATAATCATAAAATGCGGCAATTGCTAACATAATTCTTACGGACTTAAGCATCGCTACAGGTGAGAAAGTCTCATCGTAGTCAACCCCTTGAACTTGTCGAAAACCTTTTGTGACAAGTCGAGCTTTATAGACAGTAACATTACCGTCAGCGTCAGTCTTTTTCTTGAAGATCCATTTATTCTCAATTGCTTGCCGATCATCGGGCAAGTCAACCAAAGTCCATACTTTGTTCTCATACATGGATCCCATCTCAGATTTCATGGCCTCAAGCCACTTTGCGGAATCTGGGCTCACCATCGCTTCTTCATAGTTCGTAGGTTCATCATGATCTAGCATCATGACTTCCAGAACTGGATTACCGTACCACTCTGGTGCGGATCTCACTCTGGTTGATCTACGTGGTTCAGTAGTATCTTGATCTGAAGCTTCATGATCATCATCATTAGCTTCCTCACTGATTGGCATAGGTGTCGCAGAAACAGTTTTCTGTGATGTACTATTTTCCAATAAGGGAGCAGGTACAGTTACCTCATCAAGTTCTACTTTCCTCCCACTCACTTCTTTCGAGAGAAACTCCTTCTCTAGAAATGATCCATTCTTAGCAACGAATGTCTTGCCTTCGGATCTGTGATAGAAGGTATACCCAACAGTTTCTTTTGGGTATCCTATGAAGACACATTTCTCTGCTTTGGGTTCGAGCTTATCAGGTTGAAGCTTTTTCACATAAGCATCGCAGCCCCAAACTTTAAGAAACGACAACTTTGGTTTCTTGCCAAACCATAGTTCATAAGGCGTCATCTCAACGGGTTTTGATGGTGCCCTATTTAACGTGAATGTGGCCGTCTCTAAAGCATAACCCCAAAACGATAGCGGTAAATCAGTAAGAGACATCATGGATCGCACCATATCTAGTAAAGTGCGATTACGACGTTCGGACACACCATTACGCTGTGGTGTTCCGGGTGGCGTGAGTTGCGAAACTATTCCACAATTTTTCAAATGTATACCAAACTCGTAAGTCAAATATTCTCCTCCACGATCAGATCGTAGAAACTTTATTTTCTTGTTACGATGATTTTCAACTTCACTCTGAAATTCTTTGAACCTTTCAAATGTTTCAGATTTATGTTTCATTAAGTAGATATACCCATATCTGCTTAAATCATCTGTGAAGGTGAGAAAATAACGATATCCGCCACGAGCCTCAATATTCATCGGACCACATACATCGGTATGTATGATTTCCAACAAATCTGTTGCTCTCTCCATAGTACCGGAGAACGGTGTTTTAGTCATCTTGCCCATGAGGCACGGTTCGCAAGTACCAAGTGATTCATAATCAAGTGTTTCTAAAAGCCCATCAGTATGGAGTTTCTTCATGCGCTTTACACCGATATGACCTAAACGGCAGTGCCACAAATAAGTTGCACTTTCATTATTAACTTTGCATCTTTTGGCTTCTACATTATGAATATGTGTATTACTATCTTCGAGATTCAACAAGAATAGACCACCCTTCAAAGGTGCATGACCATAAAAGATATTATTCATATAAATAGAACAACCATTATTCTCTGATTTAAATGAATAACCGTCTCGCATTAAACAAGATCCAGATATAATGTTCATGCTCAACGCTGGCACCAAATAACAATTATTTAGGTCTAATATTAATCCCGAAGGTAGATGTAGAGGTAGCGTGCCGACCGCGATCACATCGACTTTGGAACCATTTCCCACGTGCATCGTCACCTCGTCCTTTGCTAGTGTCCGCTTATTCCGTAGTCCCTGTTTCGAGTTGCAAATATTAGCAACAGAACCAGTATCAAATACCTAGGTGCTACTACGAGCTCTAGTAAGGTACACATCAATAACATGTATATCACATATACCTTTGCTCACTTTGCCATCCTTCTTATCCGCCAAATACTTGGGGCAGTTCCGCTTCTAGTGTCCAGTCTGCTTGCAGTAGAAGCACTCTGTTTCAGGCTTAGGTCCAGACTTGGGTTTCTTCTCTTGAGCAGCAACTTGCTTGCTGTTCTTCTTGAAGTTTCCCTTCTTCTTCCCTTTGCCCTTTTTCTTGAAACTAGTGGTTTTGCTAACCATCAACACTTGATGCTCCTTCTTGATTTCTACCTCCGCAGCTTTCAGCATTGCGAAGAGCTCGGGAATAGTCTTGTTCATCCCTTGCATATTATAGTTCATCACGAAGCTCTTGTAGCTTGGTGGTAGTGATTGGAGAATTCTGTCAATGACGCAATCATCTGGAAGATTAACTCCTGTCTGAATCAAGTGATTATTATACCCAGACATTTTGAGTATATGCTCACTGACAGAACTGTTCTCCTCCATCTTACAGCTATAGAACTTATTGGAGACTTCATATCTCTCAATTCGGGCATTTGCTTGAAATATTAACTTCAACTCCTGGAACATCTCATATGCTCCATGACGTTCAAAACGTCGTTGAAGTCCCGATTCTAAGCCGTAAAGCATGGCACACTGAACTATCGAGTAGTCATCAGCTTTGCTCTGCCAGACGTTCATAACATCTGGCGTTGCTCCAGCAGCAGGCCTGTCACCCAGCGGTGCTTCCAGGACGTAATTCTTCTGTGCAGCAATGAGGATAATCCTCAGGTTACGGACCCAGTCCGTGTAATTGCTACCATCATTTTTCAACTTTGCTTTCTCAAGGAACGCATTAAAATTCAACGGAACAATAGCACGAGCCATCTATCTACAAGCAACATAAACAAGCAAGATACTATCAGGTACTAAGTTCATGATAAGTTTAAGTTCAGTTAATCAAATTACTTAGGAACCCCCAGTTAGATAGACATCCCTCTAACCCTCTAAGTGATCACGTGATCCAAATCAACTAAACCATAACCGATCATCACGTGAGATGGAGTAGTTTTCAATGGTGAACATCGTTATGTTGATCATATCTACTATATGATTCACGCTCGACCTTTCGGTCTCTGTGTTCCGAGGCCATATCTGCATATGCTAGGCTCGTCAAGTATAACCTGAGTATTCTGCGTGTGCAAAACTGGCTTGCACCCGTTGTAGATGGACGTAGAGCTTATCACACCCGATCATCACGTGGTGTCTGGGCACGACGAACTTTGGCAACGGTGCATACTCAGGGAGAACACTTCTTGATAATTTAGTGAGAGATCATCTTATAATGCTACCGTCAATCAAAGCAAGATAAGATGCATAAAAGGATAAACATCACATGCAAACAATATAAGTGATATGATATGGCCATCATCATCTTGTGCTTGTGATCTCCATCTCCGAAGCACCGTCATGATCACCATCGTCACCGGTGCGACACCTTGATCTCCATCGTAGCATCGTTGTCGTCTCGCCAATCTTATGCTTCCACGACTATTACTACCGTTTAGTAATCTAGTAAAGCATTACATCGCGATTGCATTGCATACAATAAAGCGACAACCATATGGCTCTTGCCAGTTGCCGATAACTTAGTTACAAAACATGATCATCTCATACAATAAAATCAGCATCATGCCTTGACCATATCACATCACAACATACCCTGCAAAAACAAGTTAGACGTCCTCTACTTTGTTGTTGCAAGTTTTACGTGGCTGCTACGGGCTTAAGTAAGAACTCATCTCACCTATGCATCAAAACCACAATGATAGTTCGTCAAATAGACTCCGTTTTAACCTTCTCAAGGACCGGGCGTAGTCACACTTGGTTCAACTAAAGTTGGAGAGACAGTCTTCCGCAAGCCATCTATGTGCAAAGCACGTCGAGGGAACCGGTCTCGCGTAAGAGTACGCGTAAGGTTGGTCCGGATCGTCTCAACCAACAATACCGCCGAACCAAAGTGTGACATGCTGGTAGGCAGTATGACTTGTATCGCCCACAACTCACTTGCGTTCTACTCGTGCATATAACATCAAACCATAAAAACCTGGCTCTGATACCACTGTTGGGGAACGCAGTAATTTCAAAAAATTTCCTACGCACACGCAAGATCATGGTGATGCACAGCAACGAGAGGGGAGAGTGTTGTCTACGTACCAACGCAGACCGACTACGGAAGCGATCACACAACGTAGAGGAAGTAGTCGTACGTCTTCTTCCCGATCCGACCGATCCAAGCACCGTTACTCCGGCACCTCCGAGTTCTTAGCACACGTTCAGCTCGATGACGTTCCTCGGGCTCCGATCCAGCAAAGCGTTGAGGAAGAGTTCCGTCAGCACGACGGCGTGATGACGTTCTTGATGTACTACCGACGCAGGGCTTCGCCTAAGCACTACAACGGTACGATCGAGGTGGAATTTGGTGGCAGGGGGCACCGCACATGGCTAAGGAACGATCTCAAGGATCAAGTTGTGTGTCTTGGGGTGCCCCCCGCCCCCGTATATAAAGGTTGGAGGAGGGGGAGCTGGCCGGCCAGGGAGAGGAGGCGCAGGGGAGTCCTACTCCCACCGGGAGTAGGACTCCTCCCCCCAATCCTAATCCAATTAGGACTCCCGGGGGGGAAAGAGAGAGAAGGGGGGCCGGCCCCCTATCCTAGTCCTACTAGGACTTGGGGAAGGGGGGGGCGCCGGCCAGCTTGGGCTTGTCCCTTTTCTCTTTTTCCACTAAGGCCCAATAGGCCCATTAGTCTCCCGGGGGGTTCCGGTAACCCTCCCGGTATTCCGGTAAAATCCCGATTTCACCCAGAACACTTCCGATGTCCAAACATAGGCTTCCAATATATCAATCTTTACGTCTCGACCATTTCGATACTCCTCGTCATGTCCGTGATCTCATCCGGGACTCCGAACAACCTTCGGTACATCAAAATGCATAAACTCATAATAACTATCATCGTAACGTTAAGCGTGCGGACCCTACGGTTCGAGAACAATGTAGACATGACCGAGACACGTCTCCGGTCAATAACCAATAGCGGGACCTGGATGCTCATATTGGCTCCTACATATTCTACGAAGATCTTTATCGGTTAGACCGCATAACAACATACGTTGTTCCCTTTGTCATCGGTATGTTACTTGCCCGAGATTCGATCGTCGGTATCCAATACCTAGTTCAATCTCGTTACCGGCAAGTCTCTTTACTCGTTCCGTAATACATCATCTCACAACTAACTTATTAGTTGCAGTGCTTGCAAGGCTTATGTGATGTGCATTACCGAGAGGGCCCAGAGATACCTCTCCGACAATCGGAGTGACAAACCCTAATCTCGAAATACGCCAACCCAACATCTACCATTGGAGACACCTGTAGTACTCCTTTATAATCACCCAGTTACATTGTGACGTTTGGTAGTACCCAAAGTGTTCCTCCGGTAAACGGGAGTTGCATAATCTCATAGTTATAGGAACATGTATAAGTCATGAAGAAAACAATAGCAACATACTAAACGATCGGGTGCTATGCTAATGGAATGGGTCATGTCAATCAGATCATTCTACTAATGATGTGACCTCGTTAATCAAATAACAACTCCTTGTTCATGGTTAGGAAACATAACCATCTTTGATTAACGAGCTAGTCAAGTAGAGGCATACTAGTGACACTCTGTTGGTCTATGTATTCACACATGTATTATGTTTCCGGTTAATACAATTCTAGCATGAATAATAAACACTTATCATGATGTAAGGAAATAAATAATAACTTTATTATTGCCTCTAGGGCATATTTCCTTCATATACCACCTAGCTTCACGTACCAACAAAAGAAAAAGTTCTTTTATGATTTGAGACATTACTTTTGGGATGACCCACATCTTTATAAAGAAGGAGTAGATGGTTTTATTAGACGTTGTGTACCTGAGCATGAACATGAACAGATCCTACGCAAGTGTCACTCCGAGTCTTATGGAGGACACCATGCTGGAGATAGAACTACACATAAGGTATTGCAATCTGGTTTTTATTGGCCTACTCTCTTCAAGGATGCCCGTAAGTTTGTCTTATCTTGTGATGAATGTCAAAGAATTGGTAATATTAGTAGACGTCAAGAAATGCCTATGAATTATTCTCTTGTTATTGAACCGTTTGATGTTTGGGGCTTCGATTATATGGGACCTTTTCCTGCCTCTAATGGATACACAGATATTCTAGTTGCTGTTGATTACGTTACTAAGTGGGTAGAAACTATTCCAACTAGTAGTGCTGATCATAACACTTCTATTAAAATGCGTAAGGAAGTTATTTTCCTGAGGTTTGGAGTCCCTAGATATTTAATGACTCATGGTGGTTCACACTTTATTCATGGTGCTTTCCGTAAAATGCTTGCTAAATATGATGTTAATCATAGAATTGCATCTCCTTATCACCCTCAGTCTAGTGGTCAAGTAGAGTTGAGCAATAGAGAGCTCAAATTAATTTTGCAAAAGACTCTTAATAGGTCTAGAAAGAATTGGTCCAAGAAACTCGATGATGCATTATGGGCTTATAGAACTGCATATAAAAATCCTATGGGTATGTCTCCGTATAAAATGGTTTATGGAAAAGCATGTCACTTATCTCTCAAACTAGAACATAAGGCGTATTGGGCTATTAAAGAGCTTAACTATGATTTTAAACTTGCCGATGAGAAGAGGTTATTTGATATTAGCTCACCTGATGAATGGAGAACCCAAGCTTATGAAAATGCCAAGTTGTTTAAAGAAAAAGTTAAAAGATGGCATGACAAAAGGATACAAAAGCGTGAGTTTAATGTAGGTGATTATGTATTGCTATACAACTCTCGTTTAAGATTTTTTGCGGGAAAACTTCTCTCTAAATGGGAAGGCCCCTATGTTATCGAAGAGGTCTATCGTTCCAGTGCCATAAAGATCAACAACTTCGAGGGCACAAATCCAAAGGTGGTAAACGGTCAAAGAATCAAACATTATATCTCAAGTAATCCCATAAATGTTGAAACCAATATTATTGAAACCATAACCCCGGAGGAATACATAAGGGACACCTTCCAGACCATTTCAGACTCCGAAAAGGAATAGGTATGTGGTACGGTAAGTAAACCGACTCCAAACAATTTTTAAGGCAATATTTCTCCGTTTTGGAATATTTAGAAAAATAGAAAAATAAGTAGCAGTCCGGGAAGGACACGAGGGTGGTGGGCGCGCCCTACCCCCTGGGCGCGCCCCCCTACCTCGTGAGCACCTCATGTGCCTTCCGGACTCCGTTTTCTTGCACGTTACATATTTTGGTCGGTAAAAATTCATTATATAATCTCCCGGGGGTTTTGACTCCCGTATCACGCAAAAATCTCCAGTCTTTGTTTCGAGCTGTTTTTCTGACAGATCTAGATTATCATGACATCCCCAAGTGCTTCCAAGGACAAGTTCTTCGAGAAGGTCATCAACCCTTACCTCGCAAAGGTGCTGCGACACCCTCAAGCCATTGAGATGCGTGATGGGTTGTTGCACATCCGCGATGTTGAGGGACCAAAGGGAACCGGAAGCGTGGATACGAGGCTCGAAGCAATGGAGCAACAAGTTTTCAAGTGCCAGGGGATGGTGGAGCGTGGAATCAATGCTAGCCACATGATGCTCGCGGAGTTCACTAACAACTACAAGCCGGATGCCAAGAACACCGAGGAGGCCATCTTCAAGCTATATGAGAAGATCGAGCACCTCCAAGCCCAAATCTATGACCTGCAAAACCAAAACTGTGAGTATGAATATAGATTCAAAAGAATGAGTTTGGCTGCAGATTCGAGGATTCCGGAGACTCGATCATCCTTCTATGATGGTGAACCTATGCCTTGGAAGATGGATGACAAGCCCGCATCATCAACAACACCTCCACCTTCTTCACCAACCAAGGAGATATAATCACATGGGTATGGGCGCTCCCCTTGGCAACTGCCAAGCTTGGGGGAGGTGCCCCGGTATCGTACCACAATCACAACTCCTATCTTTACCATTTTTCTTAGTTCGATCCTATTGGTAGTATCTTGATCTAGTAGAATAAAGTTTATGGCATGATCTAGTTCTGAGTTTTGCTTTATGATCTCTCTATGTAATCGAGTCCATGAGTTATATATAATAAAGATTAGTGTTGAGTCAAGGGCTTGATTATTTTGCCATGATCTTGGGTGAATAAAAGAAAAGAGAAAAAGAATAAAAAGAAACAAAAAGTTCATATTGATCTTATTGAGAGTAATGACTTCACATAGAAAGAGTATGATGATTAAAAGTTGTTGGGAGTTGGCAGACATAGCTTTGGTCATTGTTGCAATTCATAGGAAGTAATAAGGAAAGAGAGGTTTTCACATATAGATATATTATCATTGACATATTTTATGATTGGGAGCACTCATTAAAATATGACATGCTAAAGAGTTGATGTTGGACAATGAAGACAACATAATGAGTTATGTATTTCTTATATCTGAGATAAAGTATGTTGTCATGGATCCTCTAACTTGTTGAGCTTGCCTTTCCCCTTCATGCTAGCCAAATTCTCAGCACCAAGTAGAAATACTACTTGTGCTTCCAAATACCCTTAAACCAATTTTGCCATCAGAGTCCACCATATCTACCTATGGATTGAGTAAGATCCTTCAAGTAAGTTGTCATCGGTGCAAAGCAATAAAAATTGCTCTAAATATGTATGATTGATTGGTGTGGGAGAAATAAGCTTTATACGATCTTGTGATGTGGAAGTAATAAAAGCGAAGGACTGCATAATAAAGGTTCATATCACAAGGGGCAATATAAAGTGACGTTCTTTCGCATTGAGATTTTATATATCCAACCATAAAAGCGCATGGCAACCTCTGCTTCCCTCTGCGAAGGACCTATCCTTTATTATTATCTTCTACCTTATGCAAGAGTCATGGTGATCTTCACCTTTTCTTTTCATTTTATCCTTTGGCAAGCTCAGCATGTTGGAAAGAACATGATATATATATATATATATATATATATATATATATATATAATTGGATGTAGGGGAGCATGAACCAGTATTGTTGACATTACCCTTGAGGTAAAAGGTTGTGGGGCAAAACTATAAGCCCCTATCTTTCTCTGTGTCCGATTAAAACTCCATAACCACAAGTATCACGTGAGTGTTAGCAATTATGGAGGACTAAATGATAGTTGAGTATGTGGACTTACTTTTTAGCTCTGACATAGACTCTTTCCGATGTTATGATAAATTGCAATTGCTTCAATGACTGAGATTATAGTTTGTCTGAGCCCAATAAGGTTTATGATTTATACTTTTGCATTGTGAATAGATCATCACTTGAACATAAGTAATCATATGACAAAATCTATATATGTTGCTGTTATGAGAATAATCATGATGCCTTGATGTCCGTATTTTATTTTTATCGACGCCTCTACCTCTAAACATGAGGACATATTTATTGTTATTGGCTTTTCGCTTGAGGACAAGCAAGGTCTAAGCTTGGGGGAGTTGATATGTCCATTTTGCATCATGCTTTTATATCGATATTTATTAAGTTATGGACTGTTATTTCACTTTGTGTCACAATACTTATGGCTATTCTCTCTTATTTTACAAGGTTTAAATAAGGAGGGAGAATGCCGGCAGCTGGAATTCTGGTCTGGAAAAGGAGCAAATATTAGAGACCTATTCTGCGCAACTCCAAAAGTCATGAAACTCCACGGAATGTCTTAAAAGAAATAAAGAAAAATCCATGCAAAAGATGAAGGCCAGGGGGCCCACACCCTGCTCACGATGGTGGGGGGGCACGCCCCCCTAGGGCGCGCCCCCTATCTCGTGGGCCCCCTGGTGGCTATCCGACGCCCATCTTCTCCTATATGAGGTCTTTCGATGAGAAAAAAATAATAAGGAACTTTTTGGGACGAGACTCCGCCGCCACAAGGCGGAACCTTGGCGGATCCAATCTAGAGCTCTGGCAGAGCTGTTCTGCCGGGGAAACTTCCCTCTGGGAGGGGGAAATCATCACCATCATCATCACCAACGCTCCTCTCATCGGGAGAGGGCAATCTTCTGTCGGGGAACGCAGTAATTTCAAAAAAAATTCCTACGCACACGCAAGATCATGGTGATGCACAGCAACGAGAGGGGAGAGTGTTGTCTACGTACCAACGCAGACCGACTGCGGAAGCGATCACACAACGTAGAGGAAGTAGTCGTACGTCTTCTTCCCGATCCGACCGATCCAAGCACCGTTACTCCGGCACCTCCGAGTTCTTAGCACACGTTCAGCTCGATGACGATCCCTGGGCTCCGATCCAGCAAAGCTTCGGGGAAGAGTTCCGTCAGCACGACGGCGTGATGACGATCTTGATGTACTACCGACGCAGGGCTTCGCCTAAGCACTACAACGGTACGATCGAGGTGGAATTTGGTGGCAGGGGGCACCGCACACGGCTAAGGAGCGATCTCAAGGATCAAGTTGTGTGTCTTGGGGTGCCCCCTGCCCCCGTATATAAAGGTTGGAGGAGGGGGGCCGGCCGGCCAAGGGAGGGGAGGCGCAGGGGAGTCCTACTCCCATCGGGAGTAGGACTCCTCCCCCCAATCCTAATCCAATTAGGACTCCCGGGGGGAAAAGAGAGAGAAGGGGGGGCCGGCCCCTTATCCTATTCCTAATAGGACTTGGGGTGGGGGGGGCGCCGGCCAGCTAGTGGGCTTCCCTTTTCTCTTTTCCACTAAGGCCCAATAGGCCCATTAGTCTCCCGGGGGGTTCCGGTAACCCTCCCGGTATTCCGGTAAAATCCCGATTTCACCCGGAACACTTCCGATGTCCAAACATAGGCTTCCAATATATCAATCTTTACGTCTCGACCATTTCGAGACTCCTCGTCATGTCCGTGATCTCATCCGGGACTCCGAACAACCTTCGGTACATCAAAATGCATAAACTCATAATAACTGTCATCGTAACGTTAAGCGTGCGGACCCTACGGTTCGAGAACAATGTAGACATGACCGAGACACGTATCCGGTCAATAACCAATAGCGAGACCTGGATGCCCATATTGGCTCCTACATATTCTACGAAGATCTTTATCGGTTAGACCGCATAACAACATACGTTGTTCCCTTTGTCATCGGTATGTTACTTGCCCGAGATTCGATCGTCGGTATCCAATACCTAGTTCAATCTCGTTACCGGCAAGTCTCTTTACTCGTTCCGTAATACATCATCTCACAACTAACTTATTAGTTGCAGTGCTTGCAAGGCTTATGTGATGTGCATTACCGAGAGGGCCCAGAGATACCTCTCCGACAATCGGAGTGACAAACCCTAATCTCGAAATACGCCAACCCAACATCTACCATTGGAGACACCTGTAGTACTCCTTTATAATCACCCAGTTACGTTGTGACGTTTGGTAGTACCCAAAGTGTTCCTCCGGTAAACGGGAGTTGCATAATCTCATAGTTATAGGAACATGTATAAGTCATGAAGAAAGCAATAGCAACATACTAAACGATCGGGTGCTAAGCTAATGGAATGGGTCATGTCAATCAGATCATTCTACTAATGATGTGACCTCGTTAATCAAATAACAACTCCTTGTTCATGGTTAGGAAACATAACCATCTTTGATTAACGAGCTAGTCAAGTAGAGGCATACTAGTGACACTCTGTTTGTCTATGTATTCACACATGTATTATGTTTCCGGTTAATACAATTCTAGCATGAATAATAAACATTTATCATGATATAAGGAAATAAATAATAACTTTATTATTGCCTCTAGGGCATATTTCCTTCAGTCTCCCACTTGCACTAGAGTCAATAATCTAGTTCACATCGCCATGTGATTTAGCAGCAATAGTTCACATCACCATGTGATCAACACCCATAGTTCACATCGTCATGTGACCAACACTCAAAGGGTTTACTAGAGTCAGTAATCTAGTTCACATCTCTATGTGATTAACACCCAAAGAGTACTAAGGTGTGATCATGTTTTGCTTATGAGATAATTTTAGTCAACGGGTCTGTCACATTCAGATCCGTAAGTATTTTGCAAAATTCTTTGTCTATAATGCTCTGCACGGAGCTACTCTAGCTAATTGCTCCCACTTTCAATATGTATCCAGATTGAGACTTTAGATTCATCTGGATCAGTGTCAAAAACTTGCATCGACGTAACCCTTTACGACGAACCTTTTTGTTATGTCCATAATCGAGAAACATATCCTTATTTCACTAAGGATAATTCTGACCGCTGTCCAGTGATCTACTCCTAGATCACTATTGTACTCCCTTGCCAAATCAGTGCAGGGTATACAATAGATCTGGTACACAGCATGGCATACTTTATAGAACCTATGAATGAGGCATAGGGAATGACTTTCATTCTCTTTCTATCTTCTGCCGTGGTCGGGCTTTGAGTCTTTACTCAATTTCACACCTTGTAACATAGGCAAGAAACTTTTTCTTTGACTGTTCCATTTTGAACTACTTCAAAATCTTGTCAAGGTATGTATTTATTGAAAAACTTATCAAGCGTCTTGATCTATCTCTATAGATCTTGAAGCTCAATATGTAAGCAGCTTTACCGAAGTCTTTCTTTGAAAAAATCCTTTCAAACACTCCTTTTATGCTTTACAGAATAATTCTACATTATTTTCGATCAACAATATGTCATTCACATATACTTATCAGAAATGATGTAGTGCTCCCACTCACTTTCTCGTAAATACAGGCTTCACCACAAGTCTGTATAAAACTATATGCTTTGATCAACTCATCAAAGCGTATATTCCAACTCCGAGATGTTTGCACCAGTCCACAGATAGATCGCTGGAGCTTGCACATTTTGTTAGTACCTTTCGGATTGACAAAACCTTCTTGTTGCATCATATACAACTCTTCTTTAATAAATCCATTAAGGAATGCAGTTTTGTTTATCCGTTTGCCAGATTTCATAAAATGCGGCAATTACTAACATGATTCGGACAGACTCAAGCATAGATACGAGTGAGAAGCTCTCATCGTAGTCAACACCTTGAACTTGTCGAAAACCTTTTCCGACAGTTCTAGCTTTGTAGATAGTAACACTACTACCATCGTCCGTCTTCCTCTTGAATATCCATTTATTCTCAATTGCTTGCCGATCATCGGGCAAGTCAACCAAAGTCCATACTTTGTTCTCATACATGGATCCCATCTCAGATTTCATGGCCTCAAGCCACTTTGCGAAACCTGGGCTCACCATCGCTTCTTCATAGTTCGTAGGTTCATCATGATCTAGTAGCATGACTTCCAGAATTGGATTATCGTACCACTCTGGTGCGGATCTCACTCTGGTTGATCTACGTGGTTCAGTAGTATCTTGTCCTGAAGTTTCATGATCATCATCATTAGCTTCCCCACTAATTGGTATAGGTGTCGCAGAAACAGTTTTCTGTGATGTACTATTTTCCAATAAGGGAGCAGGTAGAGTTACCTCGTCAAGTTCTACTTTCCTCCCACTCACTTTTTTGAGAGAAACTCCTTCTCTATAAATGATCCATTATAAGCAACGAATGTCTTGCCTTAGGATCTGTGATAGAAGGTGTACCCAACAGTCTCCTTTGGGTATCCTATGAAGACATATTTCTCCAATTTGGGTTTGAGCTTATCAGGATGAAACTTTTTTCACATAAGCATCACAACCCCAAACTTTAAGAAACGACTACTTTGGTTTCTTGCTAAACCACAGTTCAGATTGTGTCGTCTCAACGGACTTAGATGGTGCCCCTTTTTAACGTGAATGCAGCTGTCTCTAATGCATAATCCCAAAACGATAGTGGTAGATCGGTAAGATACATCATAGATTGCACTATATCCAATAAAGTACAGTTATGACGTTCGGACACACCATTATGCTGTGGTGTTTCAGATGGCGTGAGCAGTGAAACTATTTCACATTGTTTTAACTGAAGACCAAACTCATAACTCAAATACTCTTTTCTACGATCAGATCGTAGAAACTTTATTTTCTTGTTACGATGATTTTCCACTTCACTCTGAAATTCTCTGAACTGTTCAAATGTTTCAGACTTATGTTTCATCAAGTAGATATCCCCATATCTGCTCAAATCATCTGTGAAGGTCAGAAAATAATGATACCTGCTGCAAGCCTTAATATCCATCGGACCACATACATCAGTATGTATGATCTTCAACAAATCTGTTGCTTGCTTCATTGTTCCGGAGAACGGCGTTTTAGTCATCTTGCCCAAAAGGCACGGTTCGCAAGCATCAAGTGATTCATAATCAAGTGATTCCAAAATCCCATCAGCATGGAGTTTCTTCATGCGCTTTACACCAATATGACCTAAACGGCAGTGCTACAAATAAGTTGCACTATCATTATTAACTTTGCATCTTTTGGTTTCAATATTATGATTATGTGTATCACCATGATCGACATCCAACAAACTATTTTCATTGGGTGTGTAACCATATAAGGTTTTATTCATGTAAACAGAACAACAATTTATTCTCTTACTTTAATGAATAATCGTATTGCAATAAACATGATCAAATCATATTCATGCTCAACGCAAAAACCAAATAACACTTATTTAAGTTCAACACTAATCCCGAAAGTATAGGGGAGTATGCCATGATGATCATATCAATCTTGGAACTACTTCCAACACACATCGTCACTTTAGCCTTAACTAGTCTCTGTTTATTCTGCAACTCCCGTTTCGAGTTACTACTCTTAGCAACTGAACTAGTATCAAATACTGAGGGTTTGCTATAAACACTAGTAAAGTACACATCAATAACATGTATATCAAATATACTTATGTTCACTTTGCCATCCTTCTTATCCGCCAATCACTTGGGGTAGTTCCGTTTCCAGTAACCAGTCCCTTTGCAGTAGAAGCACTTTGTCTCAGGCTTAGGACCAGACTTGGGCTTCTTCACATGAGTAGCAACTTGCTTGCCGTTCTTTTGAAGTTCCCCTTCTTCCCTTTGCCCTTTTCTTGAAACTAGTGATCTTGTAAACCATCAACACTTGATGTTTTTCTTGATTTCTACCTTCGTTGATTTCAGCATCACGAAGAGCTTGGGAGTTGTTTCCGTTATCCCTTGCATATTATAGTTCATCACGAAGTTCTACTAACTTGGTGATGGTGACTAGAGAATTCTGTCAATCACTATTTTATCTGGAAGATTAACTCCCACTTGATTCAAGCGATTGTAGTACTCAGACAATCTGGGCACATACTCACTAGTTGAGCGATTCTCCTCCATCTTTCAGCTATAGAACTTGTTGGAGACTTCATATCTCTCAACTCGGGTATTTACTTGAAATATTAACTTCAACTCCTGGAACATCTCATATGGTCCATGACGTTCAAAACGTCTTTGAAGTCCCGATTCTAAGCCATTAAGCATGGTGCACTAAACTATCAAGTAGTCATCATATTGAGCTAGCCAAACGTTCATAACGTCTACATCTGCTCCTGCAATAGGTCTGTCACCTAGCGGTGCATCAAGGACATAATTCTTCTGTGCAGCAATGAGGATAAACCTCAGATCACGGATCCGATCCGCATCATTGCTACTAACATCTTTCAACACAATTTTCTCTAGGAACATATCAAAATAAACACAGGGAAGCAACAACGCGAGCTATTGATCTACAACATAATTTGCAAAATACTACCAGGACTAAGTTCATGATAAATTTAAGTTCAATTAATCATATTACTTAAGAACTCCCACTTAGATAGATATCCCTCTAATCCTCTAAGTGATCACGTGATCCAAATCAACTAAACCATAACCGATCATCACGTGAGATGGAGTAGTTTTCAATGGTGAACATCGTTATGTTGATCATATCTACTATATGATTCACGCTCGACCTTTCGGTCTCTGTGTTCCGAGGCCATATCTGCATATGCTAGGCTCGTCAAGTTTAACCTGAGTATTCTGCGTGTGCAAAACTGGCTTGCACCCGTTGTAGATGGACGTAGAACTTATCACACCCGATCATCACGTGGTCTCTGGGCACGACGAACTTTGGCAACGGTGCATACTCAGGGAGAACACTTCTTGATAATTTAGTGAGAGATCATCTTATAATGCTACCGTCAATCAAAGCAAGATAAGATGCATAAAAGGATAAACATCACATGCAATCAATATAAGTGATATGATATGGCCATCATCATCTTGTGCTTGTGATCTCCATCTCCGAAGCACCGTCATGATCACCATCGTCACCGGCGCGACACCTTGATCTCCATCGTAGCATCGTTGTCGTCTCGCCAATTTTATGCTTCCACGACTATTACTACCGTTTAGTAATCTAGTAAAGCATTACATCGCGATTGCATTGCATACAATAAAGCGACAACCATATGGCTCCTGCCAGTTGCCGATAACTTAGTTACAAAACATGATCATCTCATACAATAAAATCAGCATCATGCCTTGACCATATCACATCACAACATACCCTGCAAAAACAAGTTAGACGTCCTTTACTTTGTTGTTGCAAGTTTTACGTGGCTGCTACGGGCTTAAGTAAGAACTCATCTCACCTACGCATCAAAACCACAATGATAGTTCGTCAAATAGACTCCGTTTTAACCTTCTCAAGGACCGGGCGTAGTCACACTTGGTTCAACTAAAGTTGGAGAGACAGTCTTCCGCAAGCCATCTATGTGCAAAGCACGTCGAGGGAACCGGTCTCGCGTAAGAGTACGCGTAAGGTTGGTCCGGATCGTCTCAACCAACAATACCGCCGAACCAAAGTATGACATGCTGGTAGGCAGTATGAATTTTATCGCCCACAACTCACTTGTGTTCTACTCGTGCATATAACATCAAACCATAAAACCTAGGCTCGGATGCCACTGTTGGGGAACGCAGTAATTTCAAAAAAAATTCCTACGCACACGCAACATCATGGTGATGCACAGCAACGAGAGGGGAGAGTGTTGTCTACGTACCAACGCAGACCGACTGCGGAAGCGATCACACAACGTAGAGGAAGTAGTCGTACGTCTTCTTCCCGATCCGACCGATCCAAGCACCGTTACTCCGGCACCTCCGAGTTCTTAGCACACGTTCAGCTCGATGACGATCCCCGGGCTCCGATCCAGCAAAGCTTCGGGGAAGAGTTCCGTCAGCACGACGGCGTGATGACGATCTTGATGTACTACTAACGCAGGGCTTCGCCTAAGCACTACAACGGTACGATCGAGGTGGAATTTGGTGGCAGGGGGCACCGCACACGGCTAAGGAGCGATCTCAAGGATCAAGTTGTGTGTCTTGGGGTGCCCCCTGCCCCCGTATATAAAGGTTGGAGGAGGGGGGCCGGCCGGCCAAGGGAGGGGAGGCGCAGGGGAGTCCTACTCCCACCGGGAGTAGGACTCCTCCCCCCAATCCTAATCCAATTAGGACTCCCGGGGGGAAAAGAGAGAGAAGGGGGGGCCGGCCCCTTATCCTATTCCTAATAGGACTTGGGGGGGGGCGCCAGCCAGCTAGTGGGCTTCCCTTTTCTCTTTTCCACTAAGGCCCAATAGGCCCATTAGTCTCCCGGGGGGTTCCGGTAACCCTCCCGGTATTCCGGTAAAATCCCGATTTCACCCGAAACACTTCCGATGTCCAAACATAGGCTTCCAATATATCAATCTTTACGTATCGACCATTTCGGGACTCCTCGTCATGTCCGTGATCTCATCCGGGACTCTGAACAACCTTCGGTACATCAAAATGCATAAACTCATAATAACTGTCATCGTAACGTTAAGCGTGCGGACCCTACGGTTCGAGAACAATGTAGACATGACCGAGACACGTCTCCGGTCAATAACCAATAGCGGGACCTGGATGCCCATATTGGCTCCTACATATTCTACGAAGATCTTTATCGGTCAGACCGCATAACAACATACGTTGTTCCCTTTGTCATCGGTATGTTACTTGCCCGAGATTCGATCGTCGGTATCCAATACCTAGTTCAATCTCGTTACCGGCAAGTCTCTTTACTCGTTCCGTAATACATCATCTCACAACTAACTTATTAGTTGCAGTGCTTGCAAGGCTTATGTGATGTGCATTACCGAGAGGGCCCAGAGATACCTCTCCGACAATCGGAGTGACAAACCCTAATCTCGAAATACGCCAACCCAACATCTACCATTGGAGACACCTGTAGTACTCCTTTATAATCACCCAGTTACGTTGTGACGTTTGGTAGTACCCAAAGTGTTCCTCCGATAAACGGGAGTTGCATAATCTCATAGTTATAGGAACATGTATAAGTCATGAAGAAAGCAATAGCAACATACTAAACGATCGGGTGCTAAGCTAATGGAATGGGTCATGTCAATCAGATCATTCTACTAATGATGTGACCTCGTTAATCAAATAACAACTCCTTGTTCATGGTTAGGAAACAAAACCATCTTTGATTAACGAGCTAGTCAAGTAGAGGCATACTAGTGACACTCTGTTTGTCTATGTATTCACACATGTATTATGTTTCCGGTTAATACAATTCTAGCATGAATAATAAACATTTATCATGATATAAGGAAATAAATAATAACTTTATTATTGCCTCTAGGGCATATTTCCTTCATCTTCATCAACATCTTAACCAGAACCATCTCATCTACAAACCCTAGTTCATCTCTTGTATCCAATTCTTGTCTCAAAGTCCGGGATTGGTGCTAGTAGGTTGCTAGTAGTGTTGATTACTCCTTGTAGTTGATGCTAGTTGGTTTAATTGGTGGAAGATCATATGTTCAGATCCTATATGCATATTATTACCCCTCTGATTATGAACATGCATGAATATGCTTTGTGAGTAATTACGTTCGTTCCGGAGGACAAGTGAGAAGTCTTGCTATGAGTAGTCATGTGAATTTGGTATTCGTTTGATATTTTGATAAGATGTATGTTGTCTAGCCTCTAGTGGTGTTATGTGAACGTTGACTACATAACACTTCACCATTATTTGGGCCTAGAGGAAGGCATTGGGAAGTAATAAGTAGATGATGGGTTTCTAGAGTGACAGAAGCTTAAACCCTAGTTTATGTGTTGCTTCGTAAGGGGCTGATTTGGATCCATATGTTTCATGCCATGGTTAGGTTTACCTTAATACTTTTGTTGTAGTTGCGGATGCTTGCAATAGAGGTTAATCATAAGTGGGATGCTTGTTTAAGAACATCACCCAAGCACCGGTCAACGCACATATCAAATTATCAAAGTACCGAACGCGAATCATATGAACGTCATGAAAACTAGCTTGACGATATTCCCATGTGTCCTCGGGAGCGCTTTTCCTATTATAAGAGTTTGTCCCGGCTTGTCCTTTGCTACAAAAGGATTGTGCCACCTTGCTGCACTTTATTTACTTTTGGTACTTGTTGCTTGTTACAATTTATCCTATCACAAAACTATCTGTTTACCACTTATTTTAGTACTTGCAGAGAATACCTTGCTGAAAACCGCTTATCATTTCCTTCTGCTACTCGTTGGGTTCGAAACTCTTACTTGTCGAAAGGACTACGATAGATCCCCTATACTTATGGGTCATCACTCACCAGGCCGAAGTAGCTATTGGGAAGGGCATCACCAGGCCACATCCGGACTATAAAGCGCTTCATGGCCTGTTCGGCCGCCTTGTGCAGCTCGACCAGTTGCTTCAGCTGGTCGCTCAGAGGCATCAGGTGTTCGGTCCCAGTATACTGAGACCAGAACAGCTTCTCCGTTGAGCTTCCCTCCTCGTCCTGGTAAAACTGTGTGGCATCCGACACGCTGCGGGGCAAATCTGTGAATGCTCCTGGAGAGCTCCGGATTCGGGTATGTAACAAGTAATTCACTTTCACATGCTTGCTTTGCATATAGAATGCCTTACCCGCTGCTATCTTCTTCATCGCATCAATCTCCTGGAGGGCCTTTTGGGCTTCGGCCTTGGCACTCTTTGCGCTCTCGAGGGCCGCGGCAAGCTCGGACTCTCGCGTCTTCAAGTCAAGCTCCAACGCCTCGTGCTTCGTCACGAGAGCATGGAGCTCTTGCTACACCTCGCCCACCTGAGCCTCATGCCTCTCCCGCTCGGTGCACTCCTGGGCCGCTTTGTTTTCGGCCTCGGATAGCGCTTGCTTCACGGTCGCCACCTTGGTCGTGGCCCCTGGAAAATTTATGATGATCCTGTCATTTTGCAATCGCATTCTTTTTATACATATTCATAGACTAGGTACTACTTACCTTTGTTCTCCTCGAGCTGCCTCTTGGCAAGGTCAAGCTCGTCCTTGGACCCTTTAAGGTCCTCCTTCAGCGCGGCAACCTCCGCAGTCAATGCGGCAGAGGCCAACAGCGAAGCCTGCATACGCATATAGACATACTTATATTAGACTCTTGCTATATTGTTTGATCCTCTGTTCGGCTTTTCTTTTTGAACACCGAGCAGAGCATCAGGGGCTACTGTCTATGCGGTACTATTTTTCCTATATTTCAAAAACTTACCTCAAAGCCGATTAGAAGGCTGGCACAGGCTTCAGTCAGTCCGCTCTTGGCGGACTGAACCTTCTGGACCACCGCACTCATAATAGTGCGATGCTTGCTACCTCTTGAGGTTGCGTTGGTTTTCCCCGAAGAGGAAGGGATGATGCAGCAGAGTAGCGTAAGTATTTCCCTCAGTTTTTGAGAACCAAGGTATCAATCCAGTAGGAGGCCACACTCAAGTCCCTTGTACCTGCACAAAACGATAGCTACTCGCAACCAACGCAATTAGGGGTTGTCAATCCCTTCACGGTCACTTACGAGAGTGAGATCTGATAGATATAATATTTTTGGTATTTTTGGTATAAAGATGCAAAGTAAAAGGTAAAGGCAAAGTAAAAAAGCAAAGCAAGATTAAAGTGATGGAGATTGATATGATGAGAATAGACCCGGGGGCCATAGGTTTCACTAGTGGCTTCTCTCAAGAGCATAAGTATTCTACGGTGGGTGAACAAATTATTGTTGAGCAATTGACAGAATTGAGCATAGTTATGAGAATATCTAGGCATGATCATGTATATAGGCATCACGTCCGTGACAAGTAGACCAAAACGATTCTGCATCTACTACTATTACTCCACTCATCGACCGCTGATACGACCGTGTATAAGTTAACTACGATGATCGCAGATGATACAACGTCTACACCTAGTACTGAATATGCTACAGACGTTTTCCAAGATGTAGATGGATTAGTAGGCGCCACAACTAAGCATGACATAGTTGTACAAATGATGAGCAAGAAAAAAGGAGATATGTTTCTTTCTTCCCATAAATTAGGACATGAAGGAGCACGCATGCATGGAAGTGGGTCCAACCAAAAATCAATTAGTGGACACCAAGTTATGTACTACATGGGCATGCAAGAGTCTGTTTTGGACGCAGAAAGAATAAATCAAGTTGGTTATTTCTTTCGACGTCCACGGCCACCAGAACAAGTTACATGCATCAAGAAGTTTATCACGCGGTACAGATTGTGCTTAAAGGAGTCAGGATGGGCTGCGCTGAGACAAATACATGTTAGATGGTGTCTGTTGCCGAGATGTAAAAGGCAACTACTAATTAAATATAGCACAGTCCAGAGTAGATTAAAGTGTGAGTTTCCCTTTGAGTTGTGCGTAGCATGTATAGATAGAATTTATTTTTTTACGTGAGGGTCAAGTTGATTAGATGGATCACGTCAGCTATAAGTACTAGAAGGGTGCGGTTATGTAAGCAGGTTATATTTGATGAAATAGACATGATGTGTATTTAGGGTAGACACCTGTATCAAGTTTTGGAGGGATCTTTAGAAAACCTCTGAGTTGCGATTTCTCTTCGTGGAAATTGTTTTGCGCGTGAGTACCTTCGTCGAGATTGGTTTTCTCGTGCTGGGCCACAAGGTTCAAACCCTCTACTTTGTGTACATCGCGTGCGCGGGCAAGAGGTGGCTGCTATTGGTGGTGGAGTGTCGTGAAAGGTCGGGCCACCACAACGGATCGGATCTCGCCACGGGGTTCGGTCTACATCAACCGCTATCCAGCATGCATCTAGAGTATTAAGTTAAAAACAGAGTAACGCCTTAAGCAAGATGACATGATGTAGAGAGATAAATTCATGCAATATGAAATAAACCCCATCTTGTTATCCTCGATGGCAATGATGCAATACGTGCCTTGCTGCCCCTTCTGTCACTGGGAAAGCACACCGCAAGATCGAACCCAAAGCTAAGCACTTCTCCCATCGCAAGAACTACCAATCTAGTTGGCCAAACCAAGCGGATAATTCAAAGAGACTTGCAAAGATAACCAATCATACATAAAAGAATTCAGAGAAGATTCAAATATTATTCATAGATAGACTTGATCATAAACCCACAATTCATCGATCTCAACAAACACACCGCAAAAAGAAGATTACATCGAATAGATCTCCACAAGAGAGGGGAAGAACATTGTATTGAGATCCAAAAAGAGAGAATAAGCCATCTAGCTACTAACTATGGACCCGAAGGTCTGAGGTAAACTACTCACACTTCATCGGAGTGGCTATGATGACGTAGACGCCCTCCATGATGACGGCCCTCTCCAGCGGAGCTCCGGAACAGGCCCCAAGATGGGATCTCATGGATACAGAAAGTTGCGGCGATGGAATTAGGTTTTTGGCTCCTGTTCTGATCGTTTGGGGGTACGTAGGTATATATAGGAGGAAGGAGTGCGTCGGTGGAGCATCGAGGGGCCCACGAGGCAGGGGGCGCGCCCTAGGGGGGGCGCCCCCACCCTCGTGACCTCCTCTCTGATGCCTTGGCGTAGGGTCCAAGTCTCCCGGATCACGTTCGGTGAGAAAATCACGTTTACGAAGGTTTCATTCCGTTTGGACTCCGTTTGATATTCCGTTTCTTCGAAACACTGAAATAGGCAAAAAAACATCAATTCTGGGCTGGGCCTCCGGTTAATAGGTTAGTCCCAAAAATAATATAAAAGTGGAAAATAAAGCCCAATATAGTCCAAAACAGTAGATAATATAGCATGGAGCAATCAAAAATTATAGATACGTTGGAGACGTATCAGGCATCCCCAAGCTAAATTCCTGCTCGTCCTCGAGTAGGTAAATGATAAAAAGAGAATTTTTGATGCGGAGTGCTACTTGGCATAATTTCAATGTAAATCTTCTTAATTGTGATATGAATATTCAGATTCAAAAGATTCAAGACAAAAGTTTATATTGACATAAAAATAATAATACTTCAAGCATACTAACAAAGCAATTATGTCTTCTCAAAATAACATGGCCAAAGAAAGTTATCCCTACAAAATCATATAGTCTGGATATGCTCTATCTTCACCACACAAAGTATTTAAATCATGCAAAACCCCGATGACAAGCCAAGCAATTGTTTCATACTCTAACTTTTTCAAAACTTTTTCAATCTTCACGCAATACATGAGCGTGAGCCATGTATATAGCACTATAGGTGGAATAGAATGGTGGTTGTGGAGAAGACAAAAAGGAGAAGATAGTCTCACACCAACTAGGCGTATCAACGGGCTATGGAGATGCCCATCAATAGATATCAATGTGAGTGAGTAGGGATTACCATGCAACAGATGCACTAGAGCTATAAGTATATGAAAGCTCAAAAAGAAACTAAGTGGGTGTGCATACAACTTGCTTGCTCACAAAGACCTAGGGCAATTTGAGGAAGCCCATCATTTGCAAGCCAAGTTCTATAATGAAAGATTCCCACTAGTATATGAAAGTGATAACATGAGAGACTCTCTACTATGAAGATCATGGTGCTACTTTGAAGCACAAGTGTGGTAAAAGGATAGTAACATTGTCCCTTCTCTCTTTTTCTCTCATTTTTTTTATTTGGGCCTTTTCTCCTTTTTTTATGGCGTCTTTTTAGTTGGGCTTCTTTGGCCTCTTTTTTTTCGTCCGGAGTCTCATCCCGACTTATGGGGGAATCATAGTCTCCATCATTCTTTCCTCACTTGGGACAATGCTCTAATAATGATGATCATCACACTTTTATTTTTCTTACAACTCAACAATTACAACTCGATACTTAGAACAAAATATGACTATATATGAATGCCTCCGGTGGTGTACCGGGATATGCAATATGACAATGATGGAGTGTGTCATAATAAACGGTGGAAAGTTGCATGGCAATATATCTCGGAATGGCTATGGAAATGCCATAATAGGTAGGTATGGTGGCTGTTTTGAGGAAGGTATATGGTAGGTCTATGATACCGGCGAAAGGTGCGCGGTATTAGAGAGGCTAGCAAAGTTGGAAGGGTGAGAGTGCGTATAATCCATGGACTCAACATTAGTCATAAAGAACTCATATACTTATTGCAAAAATCTAGAAGTTATCAAAGCAAAGTATTACGCGCATGCTCCTAGGGGATAGCATGGTAGGAAAAGACCATCGCTCATCCCCGACCGCCACTCATAAGGTAGACAATCAATAAATAAATCATGCTCCGACTTCATCACATAACGGTTCACCATACGTGCATGCTACGAGAATCACAAACTTTAACACAAGTATTCTTTAAATTCACAACTACTCAACTAGCATGACTTTAATATTATCACCTCCATATCTCAAAACAATTATCAAGTTTCAATCTTTTCTTAGTATTCAACACACTCAAAAGAAAGTTCCACAAATCTTGAATACCAAGCATATTAGTATTAAGCAAATTACCATGCTATTAAGAGACTCTCAAAATAATTTAAGTGAAGCATGAGAGATCAATAGTTTCTTTAAAACAAATCCACCACCGTGCTCTAAAAGATCTAAGTGAAGCACATAGAGCAAAATTATAGCGCTCAAAAGATATAAGTGAAGCACATAGAGCAAAATTATAATGCTCAAAAGATATAAGTGAAGCACATAGAGCAAAACTACTTAGCTCAAAAGATATAAGTTGAGCACATAGAGTATTCTATCAAATTTTAATTCATGTATGGCTCTCTCAAAAGGTGTGTACAGCAAGGATGATTGTGGCACACTAACAACCAAAGACACAAATAATACAAGACGGTCCAAGCAAAACACATATCATGTTGGTGAATAAAAATATAACTCCAAGTAAATTACCGATGGAAGTGGACGAAAGAGGGGATGCCTTCCGGGGCATCCCCAAGCTTTGACTTTTTGGTGTCCTTGGATTATGTTGGGGGTGCCATGGGCATCCCCAAGCTTAGGCTCTTGCCACTCCTTGTTCCATAATCCATCACAAGAATTCACCCAAAACTTGAAAACTTCACAACACAAAACTTAAAGTAGAAAACTCGTGAGCTCCGTTAGCGAAAGAAAACAAAAGACCACTTCAAGGTACTGTAATGAACTCATTCTTTATTTATATTGCTGTTAAACCTACTGTATTCCAACTTCTCTATGGATTATAAACTATTTTACTAACCATAGATTCATCAAAATAAGCAAACAACACACGAAAAACAGAATCTGTCAAAAACAGAACAGTCTGTAGTAATCTGTAGCTAGCGCAAGATCTGAAACCCCAAAAATTCTAAAATAAATTTCTGGACGTGAGGAATTTATCTATTAATCATATGCAAAAATAATTAACTAAATAGCGCTATTCAAATAAAAATGGCAGCAGTTCTCGTGAGCGCTAAAGTTTCTGTTTTTTACAGCAAGTTCAACAAGACTTTCCCCAAGTCTTCCCAACAATTCTACTTGGCACAAACACTAATTAAACACAAAAAACACAACCAAAAAATAGGCTAGATAATTTATTTATTACTACGCAGGAGCAAAAAGCAAGGAATAAAAATAAAATTGGGTTGCCTCCCAGCAAGCGCTATCGTTTAACGCCCCTAGCTAGGCATAAAAGCGAGGATAGATCTAGGTATTGCCATTCTTGGTTTTAGAGAGAAAGAGAGCAAACTTGTTATCTATGGAATTAATCTTTCTATTTTGGCAAAGTACATGTCCATTAATGGTAGAAGAAAGATTAAGAATGTTGCGGAAATTGGCATCTAGGCTAGCTTTTATCTCTTTAATAGATTCGTTTTGGTAAGAAAGCAAGAGATATATGATTTCAGTTTTCTCATTAATGGGGTACCCAAATATAGTTTTCATCCTCTCATAGGTATCTATGGGGTCCCCTTCAAGAAAACCCCCCTCGAAAATAGAATCTAAAACTTGTTTGAACGAAGGGGTAGCCCAACATAAAAGCTTTTTAAGTAAACCTCAATTTGATATTGGGGTACATAGCTAGCCCGGATCCTTAACAGCCTATCCCAAGCATCTTTCAAAGATTCATCAAGTAAATAACGAAAAATTCTAGAATCATCTTCATCAAAATTACTAAGGTTCTCATTGATAAATCCGGCAAGTTGTTCTATAGCATTCCGATTTATGAGTTTAGATAAGATAGCAGGATTGTCTAAAGCACTAGAACTTGGGAGAGAACCCCCAACTCTTTTTGGTTCTAACATGGCGAGGGAAAAGAGGAAAACAGAAAAAGAGAGGGAGGATAGAGAGAGAGAGGGCAAATAAAATGGCAAGTGTGAAGTGGGGGAGAGGAAAATAGAGGCAAATGGCAAATAATGTAACGCGAGAGACAGGGATTATGATGGGTACTTGGTATGTTGACTTTTTGCATAGACTCCCAGGCAACGGCGCCAGAAATCCTTCTTGCTACCTCTTCAGCTTGCGTTGGTTTTCCCCGAAGAGGAAAGGATGATGCAGCAGAGTAGCGTAAGAATTTCCCTCAGTTTTTGAGAACCAAGGTATCAATCCAGTAGGAGGCCACGCTCAAGTCCCTCGTACCTGCACAAAATGATAGCTACTCACAACCAACGCGATTAGGGGTTGTCAATCCCTTCACGGTCACTTACGAGAGTGAGATCTGATAGATATAATGTTTTTGGTATTTTTGGTATAAAGATGCAAAGTATAAAGTAAAGGCAAAGTAAAAAAGCAAAGCAAGATTAAAGTGATGGAGATTGATATGATGAGAATAGACCTGGGGGCCATAGGTTTCACTAGTGGCTTCTCTCAAGAGCATAATTATTCTACGGTGGGTGAACAAATTACTGTTGAGCAATTGACAGAATTGAGCATAGTTATGAGAATATCTAGTCATGATCATGTATATAGGAATCACGTTCGTGACAAGTAGACCGAAACGATTCTGAATCTACTACTATTACTCCACTCATCGACAGCTATCCAGCATGCATCTAGAGTATTAAGTTAAAAACAGAGTAACGCCTTAAGCAAGATGACATGATGTAGAGAGATAAATTCATGCAATATGAAATAAACCCCATCATGTTATCCTCGATGGCAATGATGCAATACGTGCCTTGCTGCCCCTTCTGTCACTAGGAAAGGACACCGCAAGATCGAACCCAAAGCTAAGCACTTCTCCCATGGCAAGAACTACCAATCTAGTTGGCCAAACCAAACGGATAATTCGAAGAGACTTGCAAAGATAACCAATCATACATAACAGAATTCAGAGAAGATTCAAATATTATTCATAGATAGACTTGATCATAAACCCACAATTCATTGGTCTCAACAAACACACCGCAAAAAGATGATTACATCGAATAGATCTCCACAAGAGAGGGGGAGAACTTTGTATTGAGATCCAAAAAGAGAGAAGAAGCCATCTAGCTACTAACTATGGACCCGAAGGTCTGAGGTAAAGTACTCACACTTCATCGGAGAGGCTATGATGATGTAGAAGCCCTCCGTGATGACGGCCCTCTCCGGCGGAGCTCCGAAACAGGCCCCAAGATGGGATCTCGTGGATACAGAGAGTTGCGGCGGTGGAATTAGGTTTTTGGCTCCTGTTCTGATCGTTTGGGGGTACGTAGGTATATATAGGAGGAAGGAGTACGTCGGTGGAGCATCGAGGGGCCCACGAGGCAGGGGGCGCCCCCACCCTCGTGACCGCCTCTCTGATGCCTTGGCGTAGGGTCCAAGTCTCCTGGATCACGTTCGATGAGAAAATCGCGTTTCCGAAGGTTTCATCCCGTTTGGACTCCGTTTGATATTCCATTTATTCGGAACACTAAAATAGGCAAAAAAAATAGCAATTCTGGGTTGGGCCTCCGGTTAATAGGTTAGTCCCAAAAATAATACAAAAGTGGAAAATAAAGCCCAATATAGTCCAAAACAGTAGATAATATAGCATGGAGCAATTAAAATTTATAGATATGTTGGAGACGTATTAGTGCTCTTCGTCGATGGAAGCGCTGCGAAGCGCTCCCAGCAGATTGTCCGGTGCCTCTGGATGGACAGAGGTCACCGGCACAAGTGTCTTACCCCTTTTGGAAGGAGGCCGCCTGCCCGAGTCCGTAACCACTGGGGGTTCCGGCGTGGTGTTCGGCTGAGGGCCGAACTCGGAGCCCTCGGGAGCCTTGCTCCCTCTTCTCCCAGAATCCGGGAGGTCGCCTCAAGGCGCCTCCGGGACTGTCTCACCTCGACCTGGTGCCTCTTGAGACAATACCTCGGCGTTGTCTGTAGGGCAAGGGGAGGTGGCGGTCGGAAGTGGATCGCTATCCATATCCGACGAGCCCAGGGAGCCGTCCGACGATACGTCGATACGGGCTCGTGGCGGTCTGCATAATCATAATTCGGCGTTAGGAGAAGCAGTGCGACAAAGGTATGCTATGAATTACTCTGGCATCCAAATACTTACGACTTCGCCAGGGGCCTGGCCCTGAGCAGCCTCTCGTCTTTGCCTTCGGCGGCGGTGGTGGAGTAGTCCGGAAGGAGGGTCCTTCCCTTCTTGGACCCTTCGCCCCCCCCCCCCAGTTGGGGTGGCCTTCCTTTTCTTGTCTCCCCCGACTGGAGGGGGAGCATCTTCATCCTCCTCCTCGTCTTCGGGAGAGGAGTGCGCCGCGGCGTTATCGGACGATGAATCCGATAACACCTGGCGTCGGGAACTCTTTCGGGTTCCCTTGGCCTTCTTGGCCTTCTCTGGCACCTTGTAAGGCGCCGGAGTCAGCATCTCCGTCAGGAGAGCGTCCGCAGTGTCTTAGAGCAGAGGGGCCGGACAGTTAATCTGCCCCGACGTCTCCACCCAGTCCTGTCAAAGGCATGGAGTTCAGACCCCGCACATGATTAAGCTAGGGGAAATAAAATATCCTACCAGATGTATAGAACTCACCGAATGTGCTCGGCGCTTCGCACTTAGCCCACGGTCCTCGGTGAGAGAGGGAGGGACCTCGGCGCCCTTGAACAGCACCCTCCAGACGTCTTTGTGCATCGTATCGAAGAGCTCACTCAGAGTCTGGTGCTGGGCCGGGTCAAACTCCCACAAGTTGAAATCCCGTTGTTGACACGGGAGGATCCGGCGGATGAGCATGACTTGGACTATGTTGACAAGCTTGAGCTTCTTGCTCACCATATTCTGGATACATTTCTGGAGTCCGTCCAGCTCCACCGATGAACCCCAGGACAGGCCCTTCTCTTTCCAGGAGGTGAGCCACGTGGGGATTCCGGATCGAAACTCAGGGGCAGCCACCCAGTTGGTGTCGCGCAGCTCGGTGATGTAGAACCACGCGATTGCCACCCCTTTATGGTCTCCACGAAGGAGCCTTCAAGCCATATGACGTTGGGCATCTTTCCCACCATGGCTCCGCCGCATTCTGCTTGTTGGCCGCCCACCACCTTCGGCTTGATATTGAAGGTCTTTAACCACAGGTCGAAGTGGGGCCGGATGTGGAGGAAAGCCTCACACATGACAATGAACGCCGAGATGTTGAGGATGAAGTTCGGGGCCAGATCATGGAAGTCCATCCCGTAGTAGAACATGAGACCATGGACGAATGGATGGAGGGGAAACCCAAGTCCGCGGAGGAAGTGGTGGAGGAAGACTACCCTCTCGTGAGGTTCAGGGGTAGGAATGATCTGCCCCGCAGCGGGCAGCCGATGCGCGATGTTCGCGGCTAAGTATCCGGCTCCGCGCAGCTTCTTGATGTGTCCCTCCGTAACGGAGGAAGCCATCCATTTGCCTCCCGCTCCGGACATGATTGGAGAAGGTTGAGGGGAAGGATGTGGACTTGGGCGTTGGAGCTCGAGTGTGCAAGAATGGATGGGCAAGGAGGAAGAAGGCGTGGGTAGAAAAAGGTTAAACATTGTCCCTTTATAAGGGTGGCCAAAACTATGCGCCCCCACTAGCCTGGTAAAACTCGTTTATCCCCAAGCGCCATAATCGATGGCGTGGTTGGGTTACCCACGCCCGTATTGATGAGAATCCCGCAATAAGGGGGACAGGATCTCTGATTTGACAAGACGTGTCAAAAAACTACCTCGCATTATGTGCGGCGCTAGTTAAAGAAAACGGTTCGAATAATCACCGGGCCATGGCATAATGTCATGTTGCCAAAACGTGGCAGCAGATTAGATTTGTGGAAATATTATTCTCTCTACAGTGGTATGTGGAACTTATTTTGCAGGGTCGGACACTATCCTTATATTCAAATTCTTCCGTGGTGTATTCGAAGGAGGAACCCGCCTTGCAATGCCGAAGACAATATTGTGCGCCGGACTCATCGTCATTGAAGCCTGGTTCAGGGGCTACTGAGGGAGTCCTGGATTAGGGGGTCTCCGGACAGCCGGACTATATCCTTTGGCCGAACTGTTGGACTATGAAGATACAAGATTGAAGACTTCGTCTCGTGTCCGGATGGACCCTACTTGGCGTGGAAGGCAAGCTAGGCAATACGGATATGTATATCTCCTCCTTTGTAACCGACTTTGTGTAACCCTAGCCCCCTCCGGTGTCTATATAAACCGGAGGGTTTTAGTCCGTAGGACAACATACAATCATACCATAGGCTAGCTTCTAGGGTTTAGCCTTTCCGATCTCGTGGTAGATCAACTCTTGTAATATTCATATCATCAAGAATAAATCAAGCAGGACGTAGGGTTTTACCTCCATCAAGAGGGCCCGAACCTGGGTAAAACATCGTGTTCCCTGCCTCCTGTTATCATCCGCCTTAGACGCACAGTTCGGGACCCCCTACCCGAGATCCGCAGGTTTTGACACCGACAACGCTACTACTAAAGGCAGAACCTGTAGCGTGGGCCACAGAGCCGGCGCTGCTACTAACTGAGATGTACCAGCTGGCTCCGTGTACCAGTAGTGCTAGTGCTTGGTACAAATCCGGCGCTACAGCTAGCGCCCTTGGCAGTAGCGTGTGTTGTGGACCGACGTTGCTACTACGGCTTGATCGGGGATACCGTGGGGCCCACATAATAGTAGCGTTGGTAGCCACTACACGCGCTACTACTAATACGTACCTGTAACGTGGGGTCTATTACCCTAAGCTACTACTACTTAACAATAGCGTGGGTCTCTTACCCTAAGATACTGCTAAGCATTTACCATAAGGTATTTCCTAGCGATCTACTGCGGTGCACTATTAAGCTTTTTTGCGGTTTTTCCAGGCAAGCATTTTCGCAACCCCAACAATTTCTTTTGAATATGCGAATATTTTTGAATATTTGAAAAATCACATTCAAACATTTCTTGAGAAAAGCAAACAATTTTTAAAATTTGGAACATTTTTTAAATTCCAAACAATTTTTAAAAAGGAGAACAAATTTTTAATTGATTGAGCAATTTGCGAAAGCCGAACATTTTGTTGTAAACACAAACAATTTTTGAAATTCTTCACAAAGTTTGAAACTTTAAACGCCCTTTGTAATTCTAAACTTTTTTTGGAAAATGAGAACAATTTTTTAAATACCAAATGTTAAGAATGTAGGGAATGGGATGCAGGTCGAGGGTGAAGATATCTGTGTTTGGAGCACCTTGTTGCAATCGAGCCATGGGACTGAATAGTGAGCATTGGATCTATCTCAATTTCCAGAACACAACAAAGCATTGTCAATGTAACGATCCAACAACAAAAAATGCAAATCGAAACCAAGTGATTCTTCTACAAAGTGTATATACGTTATGTGAACAGATTGCCACCAAATAGAAGCAGAGCTCAAAAATCAAGACATGCCATGGGAACCCAGTAAGATTCATGGATGTCGAACATATGAAAATATTGTTCGCATAACGTGCGTCAGTCATGGATTCTCTCATGTGAATAGCGGTAGCATGGTGGAAGGATGTGCCTCACCAATTCCAATGAGGATCTGCCTAGTGTGTGCAAAGGGAGATGGGACAGTGAGCGGGGAATGGACTGAAGATTGACTGTTGGCTGGGAGTATATAGCATCGGTGTGTGTACAGATGCCGAACCCCGGATGTAGCAGTAGATCGCCATGGTCTGCAGACTTGTGGGGAGCCCTAGCCGTGCCAAGGCCGCCACCAAAGAGGAAGCCACCTGTCGCGAGAAGCGGGGTTGCGGCGGCCTTGGCCGCTGCTTCCTCACTAGATTATGTAGTGCTATGGACACGCTCTTGCTGCAGATCATGGACAGCCTCAATGAGCTCCCTTGCACGCTTCTCCCTATCAGTTCTCTGGGCGAACAGGTCCTCGACCTTCGCGGTTTATCGAGGTAGATCACCGAAGTAGCTTGTCGAGGTAGCTTTTGATCGTCGGATCTGTGGCTTTAACAAGTTCCGATGAATTACGCCAGCAAGAGCAGTGGTAGAGGGGATCGACAGATGTCCCTGATACAAATGTTATGGTTATAATTATACTCTCATGAATTAGCATTGGTGTAAGGTGGATTCAATGTCACTATGTATTTTGTGTTCTACATACAGTTCACCCTGAGTCCTGAGTTGATCGATGAGATACAAAGGATTGCAGAAAGGGTGTGGAGCATCGAGGATGAGGAGGAGAGAAGGAAAGTTGTGCAGAGCCCAAGCACATATGTCGTCTTTGGGCACAATTCCGCCGACGATGCACGTCACGTGGTGACGACTGCATAAGCCCTAAACACATCTACAGTTGGGCCGATCCCTTGACCGTGGAGAAGACTTGCCTGTTCCGTGCCTCGGTCATCTGTTACCATCAAGAGAAAGCTCGCCAGCAAGCCGACGTACCCAAGGAGGCAAGGTGGCATGTGGAGGCAGAAATCACGGCATCGACATGGGCGGAGGACATGTCCCGTGCTCACAATTGGAGTATAGGCTTTGGTGAACTTCCACAACAACGAGTCTGCCCCGGACTGCACCAAACATGGCAAGATAGGCGAGGCGACTGCATGGACAAGCTACAACAGGATCATCGACATGATGAGCCTCAACAAGATGGGATATAGGATGACCTGCGGATGTGCCCGTCGAACTACATTTAATATTTCATACTAAATTTTTATATTTTGAACATTATTTTCATCATACTAATCTCTTAACGGATATGATTTTCTATTTCTTAGATGTCATAGTTAACCACATAAAAACATTATTAAATATTAAGTATAGTTTTTCCTTAATAACTTTCTAATGTATATCGCTGGAAATGGTGTTCTGTTAAATTTAGACTGCACATTCATAAGTTATATTTTAATTAAATTAGGAAAGTGCATAAATGCATAGTATATACATATATATTCCAGTGTACATGCATATGTTTGTGTATACTTTGATATGATTAAATATTGTGGTAGAGATTGCTAAACCTATTGTCTAACAAATATCTTAATAGTTATTTCTAGCATATTATAGGTACACATGTCTATAGAAATTTGTTGAGGATAAAAAAATCTGTTAGAAAATGGTTTTTGCAAGTTGTGCTTAGTAATAAGTTCATAACATGTGCATGCTTTGTACTTTGTGCCAACATTGCATTGCTTATAATAATACAAGTAAATATTAAAGTGTCCTCAATTCTACTTTTGCATAATAGGATTTGATTATTTGATACCCTCTTCTAGAATTCAATTGGTTTCATGTGCACACATGAGTTCCAGTCAGTCTCTCAAATAAATAAATAAATCACATATCACTACACATTGCCAGACGTCCTCAGGAGAAAGGATAGTTGCCTAATAAAACTCACTGATCCCAATTTAATTCTGTTGTTCCTAGTACATGCTATTTTTCCATGTTGTGGATCTGCTTCTGCAAATTGACTTTTTTATTATTTTTACTAATTCGAACATAATAAATAATGATATAGTACTCATTAGTAATCCCTCCGTCCCAAAATAAGTGACTTAACTTTGTACTAACTTTAGTACAAAATTTATCATTCTTAAGAAGTTGCTCCCTACTACTCTCTATTCTTTCAACATGCACACTGCCCACGTCACCGATATGCCATGTCATTTTTCAGTTTCCAAAAGCAGCCAATCAATCTTATTCCGCTGGAAAAAAGACATGTTTTTTCCTCCTTCACCTGCAGCCACTCATCTTGCGTCCCGCGCGGCCGCCGGCCCTTCCGCAGGATTGGATCCCACCGCTGGAGTGCCGCCCATCCCCCGCCCTTCCTCCTTTCCTTCCTCGGCCCCACACGTGCGTCTTCCTCCCTCGCGGAAAAAATTCTATGAGACTAGGTCTCACGCGAGACCCATCCTGATGAATGACACGTGGCATTCACAAATCACAAAGCACCCCCCCCCCCATCCCCCACTTAAAATCAAGGGGGAAAGAGATTAGATGCTTTGTGATTTGTGAATGTCATGTGTCATCCATCAGGACGGGTTTCACCTGCTAAGCGTGAGACCTGGTCTTATATAATTTTTTTTCCCTCCCTCACGGGCTGGCCCTCACAAATTCTCAGTGGCTCAGATCAGTGCATCCCAAGGGTTGGCCTCTCGCGTGCTCCACACCTTTCCCTGTTGGGTCCTCCTTCCTTGGCTCCTCGCCTCCCAATAATTCTAGAGTCAATTGATTTTCCAACGTTTCTACTGTCCAATCATCTCTCCAATTAACTTCCTCACAATTGATTTCCCATTATTCTCTTTATTATCTTCTATGGCAGATGATCTTCATCTTCGCTAAGATAAAGGGAACCGCTCATGTGTGAGGACATCTGTGCCGTCGAGGGGAAAGGTGCTTCCGGACGACACCATGGTGCATGCTCGTGGGATGGTGTCGTACCATCACAGTCCACGGGGAAGACGGAGTACAGCGCCGATGTCGCTAGCTTCTGGTCAGACCGATGGATCGGCGGCGACGGCGCTCGGCAAAACATCACCATTCAAGGAAGGGATGCAATCTACGTGAGCAAATACATGGTGTACCTGCAGATGAAGATGACGCTAGCCATCCTATGCAGGTTCTAGCTTGTGAAGGGCCACCCCGTCAAATACTGCATGTTGACCATCACTGGTGGAAAAAGGGCCTTTGGTCGCGGTTCGCAACTGCCATTAGTCGTGGTTGCGCAACCGCGACCAAATAGGCGCGACTAAAGGACCCCCACTTTAGTCGCGGTTGCTTAAGAACCGCGACTAAAGGCCTGTCCACGTGGGCGCCAGGCGGCCGTCAGGGCGGAGGACCTTTAGTCGCGGTTCTTCTGGCCAACCGCGACTAAAGGCCGCCACAAGTTTAGGGTTTTAGCCCCCCCCCCCCCCCCCTAAACCTGTTTTCTGTTTAATTTGTATTGTTTTATTTCTTTTGTGCTTTATTTTAATTTTGAAGGAGTTTCACATATTCTACGGTACTACATACATGCATATGAATGTACAATTTCAAACAAATTTGAAATTAGAACCAAAAAGAATTCAAGAGGAATATACAATATATATTCAATATCATCGGATGACCATATACAATTTTGAACAAGTTTCCATACATAATTTAATGCATATAAAGTTCTACGTCCTCGTAATGGTGTTCTCCTTTAAAATGGAGGACTTCCCTGCTGAACCATCCAGCTAGTTCCTCTTGAAGTGGTCGGAAGCGAGCTTCTGGACTAAGCATCATCCGGAGGTTATTCCTCTGAGCATTGGTATCACTCGGAACCCGCTCAGAGGTGTATCTCCGGATCATCTCACAGACATAGTATCCACATAGATTGGTCCCCGCTGGCTGAATATCCCCAGCATTCTTAGCCTTTGACCTTTTGAATTCTAGCTCTTTTTTGAATTCACCGACCTTTGTATCTACGAACCGTCTCCAAACCCTACGAGGCAAAGAAAATTAAATGAACAAGAGAGTTATTAGTTACTTGATATTAGGAAATGAACGAAATAGGCCGATCGATATAGAGCGCAAATGAATGAAAATAATTACTTCTGCAGCATTCTTCTCATGCCGCCCCAAAGCTTTGGATCCATATTCAAAGAGTCATGAACGAGACATTCTGAGGTGTCAACTTTAATTACTAGCAGAATCCAGTGGAACCTGCGGACACGATACATGCACAGTACGTCATGCATAACTCATTGATTAGCCGGCCACATACCATGTATGGAGTAAACAAAAGAGAATGTGCTCAAGACAGAAACACTCACCCAAAATGGTAAGGAAATAGAATATCACTTTTGAGTTCCTGCTTTGTAAGAAACTGCCACAGGTCTGCCTCCATGTCGGCGGGGTGATGCTCCAACACATATCCATTAACGATGTGTGGATCAATGAACCCAACATCATGGATGTTCCTTACTCTGCATTCCTTAATCTTCATTCTGCATGTATAATAGCGGACACAACAATATAGTTAGGACATATATATAGTGCAGGCAATATGAACGAGATGGGGTAGAAATAAATCACTTACAGAACGTAGCAACTGATGATAGATTTGTCGAGCTCGCGCGGATTGAAAAGCTGGAACAATTCACTCAGATGAATTTGTACATAGTAATGTTTGAAGTGATGCTCATATCTAACTTCCGCATAAATATATTCTTTGGCGTTTTTATTTTTTATGTAACCCTTGTACCATTTCAGCAGACCTTTCATTTGTGGAGGTAGATCCTTTTCCTGCGCAGGCTCGACGAGAGGCCCATTCTTCACATATGTAATTACTACCTCCTTCACTGGCGCCTCATCAAGGCCTAACAGTTCACGAAGAGTAATACCTAAGTTGGCCGCTTGTTCTCTGGCACTCGTTACAGTCAATCCATGTGCTGCCGCAGCTGCTATGATATCGGGGTCATCCGGACCGGCGGCTTTCACTATAAGCGGGGCAATCGATTGTTTACTTTGTTTCCCGAGCTGGGCAACTCGTTTCCCGCTTTTTTTACTTTCTAATTCCGTTTTCTCGGCCTCCTCCAAGGCTTTGTTCTCCTGGTTCTCCGCCCGCTCTTTCTTCTCCTTCAACATGAGTGCCTGCCTACGAAGTTCACGTGCATAGTCGTCAGGCAGATTCTTCGCGGCTTGGGACGGTGTGCTCAAAAATGACTTAGCCCACTTCTTTTGCTCATCAGAAAATACTGGCTTGGGCTCGGGCTCTCTTTTCTTCTTGCAGTCCGCCTTCCATTTGTCATGATCAGCAGCCGCGGCCGTGGCAGTTTCCTCGGCACTACGTTCCCAAGGCCTTGTGGGGAGAGGCTTCAGTGATGGCTCCGGTACCTTTGTGGTCTTAGGTACATAAGGGTCCGGGTTAATAATCCAGGACTGCTTCTGCTTCTTTGCCGGAGGTGGATTGGGGGGCGACGTCTGATCACCCGCCGGACGAGGACTGGGGGGCGGCGTCTGATCACCCGCCGGACATTGTGGACTGGGCGGCGTCGGCTGATCACCCGCCGGACGAGGACTGGGGGGCGGCGTCTGATCACCCGCCGGACTAGGCCTGGGGGCGGCGTCTGATCACCCGCCGGACGTTGTGGACTGAGGGGCGTCGGCTGACGTGACGGAGGTGTAGGTGAACCGCCACCACCACCACCACCACCACCACCACCACCGCCACCGCCACCACCACCACCGTAGGGGGGTGGACTTGTTGTCCTTGGCGCCTCGCCTGGAAACTTGATAAACTTCTTTTGCCATAGAATGAAATGGCGCTTGACATCTCCAAGTCTTTTCTCCCCTTCAGGTGTAGCAATGTCAATCTCCAGGTCCTCAAACCCTTGGACTATGTCCTCCACCGTGACACGAGCATAGCCATCTTGAATGGGGTTGTTGTGGTGGAGTGCTCCAGGTAAACATGGTAAAGCATTGCCGATGGCTACCTTCATGGACATGTTCCCGATAGGATAATACAGATGACATTCTTTCATCTCCTTTATATCGTCCACGGGGTAGCGAGGAGGCTCCGGTGCAGTAATTTCGACCACCAGAGGCTCCGGTGCAGTAATTTCGATCGTCGGTGCATCTGCACCAGTCGGTGGGGCCTCCGTGGAAGCCACGCTGCTTCTCCGCTGCTGGCTTCCGAGATCCGCTGGATGATCTTCATGCTGCGCCCGAGCTGCATCTCTTTCGGCTACTAGTACACTCACGGTTTTCTTCATCACATCCATTTCCGATGCCAACCGCGCCACAACATCTGCTTCCCGATCCATCTTTCTCTTACGGCTTCTGTAACCGTACGGGTCATCGTTCTGGGGGAACCCTATTTTCCACGGAATGTGCCCCATGCCTCGTACACGTCCTCCGTGTTCAGGATTCCCGAGGGCTTTTGTCAGCGCGTCGTTCTCTCTGTTGAACTTGATCTTCCCCTCTTGAGCATCCCTCATTGCGTCAATAAGGGCTTGGGTGGGTTTAATTATTTTGCCCCGGTAAACACACTCCCCTGTCTCCGGGTTCAGCGTTCCCCCATACCCGTACCACCAGCTTTTGGCCCTTGGGTCCCATCCCTCCGTACCTGGACGGATTCCTCGCGCCCTCAGCTCGTTCTCCATCTTCTCCAACCTAGGCACCCAAAGGCGATACCCTCCTGGCCCCATAATATGATTGTACTCCTTCTTAGCCGCATTTTCCTTATTTTTTTGATATTTGAATGAACTGCTCCGATTTCTTTTGCTTCACAAATTCTGGCCAATCATGTTTCAGTTTCTCATATTGTCCTTTGAGATCCGGAGTCTTGTTCTGCTTGACAAAGTCATGGGCTAGATTTTGCTTGAATTTCCGGAATGCGTCGGCCATCTTATGAAGAGCGAACTGTTTGACTAGCCTCCTCCTCTCCTTGTTTTCCTCAATCTTGTTACCCTCCTCATCGAATTTGTTGTATTCCGGAGGTAGAACGAAATGTTCCATAAGCTTCTTGAAGCAATCTTTTTTTGTTCTCTTATCGACAAAAGTGAAACCAGCAATTCGTGCCTTCTTTGGCTTATTCCACTCCTGGACGGTGATCGAGACGTTGTCTCTAACAACGGCTCCGCATTGGCTGACAAACTTGGTGGCGTTCTTGCGGGGCTCCAGCGGCCTGCCGGTTGCACTGTCGACAACCTCGATGGTGCATGTTTCTCCTTGTTTCATCGTCTTGGTTGCGCCACGCTTTGACGACGTACTCGATTGTTTCGATGATCCGGCCGAGGGCTAAAATAAGAAAGAGAGTCGCGTGCGTTAGTACACACATATTTATTCAAATCAGTTAGTTTGTATCACCAGAGGCTCAATGTATATATATACCTCGGCGCCGGAGGTGGTTGCTACTTCCATTTGAAGATCGTCGTTTATCGACGTTTGTTCGGCATCATCTTGCTGACGGCGTCCTTCATCTTCACCGTCAAGGTTCAGATAAGAAGAGATATCATCTTCTTCTTGTCCGGTCGGCACATATAGAATATCGCCGTTTATGATGCCGAACATATGTGCTTCACCGTCCGGATCATAGTTGTCCATAATCGGGTCAGCTCTATCGTCCGCCATTATGTCAGTCCTGGAAACATGTAGTAAAAACAAATTAATTAAGTGAAGAAGGGGGGCGGTGGCGGTGGCGGTGGCGGTGGCGAAAGGGCGGTGGCAAAAGGAGGGGGCGAGGAAGGGGTGGGAGAGGGTTTACACTCAAGTTGTAATAGGGTTTACAATAAAGTTGCCACGACATGTTTAATATAGTTTTTTATTCTAGATTTAAAGTTACCATTGTATTTAAACTAGTTTTCGCGGCAATCTTTATTAATCGGCCATGACAAATTTAATTCATGTATCATGGCAGCTTTTGATAATTCATCATGGCAAATTGAGTTTATAGATCATGACAATTCTAATATTTTGAACATGAAAAACATTTTTGTATGAACCATGGCAAATTTTAGTACATGTATCATGGCAAATTTAAGTAATTCACCATGATAGTTTTAGTTTATAGTTCATGCCAAATTTGAGCCAGTGACCATGCATTGTTAAAATAACTGATGACATATTTCTTTTTTTACTTATGAATCATGTCAAAATTATTTGATAGATCATGGCAAATTTTAGTAATTCATCATGGAAAGTTTTTTATTTGCTAGGTGTACCATAACGCGGTACGAGGTGCTACTGGTGAAGGGGGGAAACATCCGGGAAAGTATTCCCGGTGTTTCGCGTTTTCAGACAGATGGGTCGGAGGGGGAAAGTTGCGTGTTCGCTATGCTAGGGATGCGTGATGGACGAACGGGCTGCGTATCCGGATTCGTCTCGTCGTTCTGAGCAACTTTCATGTACAGAGTTTTCCCATCCGAGTTACGGTTTATTTTCTATTAATTTTCAAAGTTTTGGTTCATTTTCTAATATCCTGATTTAATTTAATTCAAATTATTAAATACAGAAACTGCTATGGGTACACGGAAGTGCACCCAGCAGTGTGTTCATGTGTATGACAGATGGGACCCGTTAACTGCTGAGTCAGCAGTCAACAGTCCCAGTTGACTGGTCAAAGTGGGCCAGGGGACCCGCATGTCATTCACTTTTAGTCCTAATTCAGATTAGTTAGATTAAATAGTTAATTAGTTTAATTAAACTTGATTAGTTAATTTAAACAAAATTAATTAGGTTAATTATTTAGTTAATTAATTGTTTAATATTTAATTTTATTTATTTATTTTCATTTTTTTAAACCGTTCCAAGGGCGTGGGCCCCGTTTGACATAGGTAAGGGGGGTCATTGGGGGCCACTAGTCAGCGACCCAGCGGGTGGCCCCGGGGGAATGCCACGTAGGCGGGTGCCGGAGAGAGCTCCGGTGAGCCTCTCCCGTGGCGGCACTTCACCGGAGAAGGCCGGAAACGCAGCAGAGGGGCGGGCGGGCCGGCGGCGTTGAGGGCGGGCGAGCGACGCGGCACGCGCGCGGTGGGCGAGGGAGGCCAGACCAACCGGAGGGCGAGGGCGACGTCGGGCAGCGTCGAGGGCGACGGCGACGGCGGGCGGCGTCGAGGGCGAGGGCGACGGCGGCAGGCCTTCGGCGCGGCAGAGAGTCGGAGAAGACGAGAAAAGGAGGCGAAGGTTCGGGCCCTTGTATTTATAGCCCCCCCCCCTCCCTTTAGTCGCGGTTGGGGAGGCGACCCGCGACTAAAGGGTAACCTTTAGTCGCGGTTGGCCAGACCAACCGCGACTAAAGGGTTTTTTGCGGGTTTTTGCGTTCCCGCGCGCAACGACCTTTAGTCGCGGTTGGCCAGGCCAACCGCGACTAAAGGTATTTTTGGCGGGTTTTTGCGTTCCCGCGCGCATATTTTTCAAAATACTTTTTCTTTTTCAAAATCTTAAAAATACAAATAATATATCAAAAAATTCAGAAAAATAAAACTAATTCAATTCAATATGTTAAAAACACAAATATTATATCAAAAAATTCAGAAAAATAAAACTAATTCAATTCAATATGTTAAAAATACAAATAATATATCAAAAAATTAAGAAAAATAAAACTAATTCAATTCAAAATCTTAAAAATACAAATAATATATCAAAAAATTCAGAAAAATAAAACTAATTCAATTCAAAATCTTAAAAATACAAATAATATATCAAAAAATTAAGAAAAATAAAACTAATTCAATTCAATATGTTAAAAATACAAATAATATATCAAAAAATTCAGAAAAATAGAACTAATTCATTTCAAAATTCTAAAAATACAAATAATATATCAAAAAATTCAGAGAAGTTCTTCCCGGCCGCCTCTGTCTTCCCACAAGTTCTTCCCGGCCAGTCTTCCCGCTAGTTCTTTCCCGCCTATGTCTTCCCGCCATTTCTTCACGCCTCTATCTTCCCGTGTATCGATGCTCCTTTTATAGGCACGGCGCCGCTTCTGCTTTGTCTTGTTCCTCCGACAGGGCGTCGTGCGCTACCCACGCGTCCTTATCCTGCCGACAGCTTTAGTCACGGTTGCACCCTCCAACCGGGACTAAAGCTTACCCAAACGTCCTTATCCCACCGACAGTTTTCTTAGATGACACAAAAACCACATTTAGTCCCGGTTGCACCAACCAGCCGGGACTAAAGCTTAGATGACCAGCTCTGGATTCCTCTTCTTCCTGCCATTTCTTCCCTGTCTTCCCGCCTCTTTCTTCCCACCACTTTCTTCCCGCCTCCTGTCTTCCCGCTCCCATTTTTCCCGCCATTTCTCACTATATATATGTAGCCCGGCTTGGCCAGCATTATCACATCTCTACAATCTCTCATCACTCTCTCATGGCTTCCACCGCACCTACTCTAACCTACCAGCAGGTGGAGGAGCTTTGCGCCTCGAACTACCCTTGTCCACCGGGCTACCGCGTCCCCACCGGCTGGAGCCTAAGCGCCGGCGGCGTGCCGGTCCCTCCCGTCCCTCAGGGTACTGCGCGCCGGGCGGCCATCATGAACCACTACTACCTCGACCTCACGCCGGAGCAGCGGATGAATCCCCGCTGGCATCCCGATAACCAGCATACTTGGGACACCTTCTTCATCAATCGGCGTGAGAGGGCGCTCGCCAGGTATGAGGAGGACGGTCTGCCTCCTGGGAACTTCCACGAGGCCGGCCGTCGGCTATGGTGGTACGGCCGGACTCTGCAGAGCGTCATGGACTACATCACGGCCGACGATATCCCCCGCCTGCGCTACCCTCAGTTCGAGCCACGAGCGCCGCCCGACGACAGCGACGACAGCAGCGACGACGACGGCGGCAACTTAGAAGGCGACGACTACCAATACAACGACGGCGGCTATGAAGACTACGAGTATGCATATTATACGCCTAGGCAGGAGTATGACTAAATCACTCCAAATTTCATGTATCATCAGTGGTATCTCGAATCATTCGAAAATGGACACCAAACACATCACGGGTAATATAATTCACATGATCCATTCAACAAAGTTTGGTACAATAAATTATTACACATCATTTCTTCCCTTGTGTCCCTGCTTGCTTACGATTGTGCCGTATCCATGGAGCATCCTCATCATTTAACTTAATGCTTGGGTCGGTGTTCACTTTGAAGGGCCGAATTTCAGCAAACATATTATAATCTTCTGACATGTCTGTCTTGTCCTCCACTCCCACGATGTTTCTTTTCCCTGAAAGAACAATGTAGCGCTTTGGATCATCGCATGATGTACTGATCGTTTTCTTATCTTTCCGTTTCCTCGGTTTGCTACTCATGTCCTTCACATAGAAAACCTGAGCGACATCTTTCGCTAGGACGAATGGTTCGTCAAGGTAACCAAGATTGTTGAAATCCACCATTGTCATTCCGTATTGCTGGTCCACCTTTACCCCACCTCCTGTTAGCTTGAACCATTTGCACCGGAACAAAGGGACCTTAAAGGAGGGTCCATAGTCAAGTTCACATATCTCCTCTATGTAACCATAATATGTGACCTTTTGCCCATTCTCGGTTGCTGCATCAAAGCGGACACCACTGTTTTGGTTGGTGCTCTTTTTATCTTGGGCGATCGTGTAAAATGTATTCCCATTTATCTCGTACCCTTGGAAAGTCGTTATAGTCGAAGATGGTGTCTTGGCCAACATGTACAGCTGATCTACAACATCATTGTCATTCATTAAATGTTTTCTCAACCAACTGCCGAAAGTCTCCATGTGGGCCTTCCTAATCCAGGATTCAGGCTTCCCCGGGTTGTCCGAGCGTAAAATATTCTTGTGTTTCTCAAAGTACGGAGCCACCAAGCTGGAATTGGTCAGTACAGTGTGGTGTGCTTCAGTCAGAGAATGGCCGTCCATACATATCGTTGATTTCCTTCCGATCGTGCCTTTTCCGCTTAGTCTCCCCTCGTGCCGCGATCGAGGAAGACCAATCGGCTTAAGGTCAGGAACAAAGTCAACACAAAACTCAATTACCTCCTCATTTCCATAGCCCTTGGCGATGCTTCCTTCTGGCCTAGCACGGTTACGAACATATTTCTTTAATACTCCCATGAACCTCTCGAAGGGGAACATATTGTGTAGAAATACAGGACCGAGAATGAAAATCTCTTCGACTAGGTGAACCAGGAGGTGCGTCATAATATTGAAGAAGGATGGCGGGAACACCAACTCGAAACTGACAAGACATTGGATCACATCGTTCTGTAACCGTGGTAGAACTTCTGGATTGATTACCTTCTGAGAGATTGCATTGAGGAATGCACATCGCTTCACAATGGCTACTCGAACATTTTCCGGCAGGAGCCCCCTCAAAGCAATCGGAAGCAATTGCGTCATAATCACGTGGCAGTCGTGAGACTTCAGGTTTTGGAACTTTTTCTCCGCCATGTTTATTATTCCCTTTATATTGGACGAGAATCCAGACGGGACCTTCATACTGCTCAGGCATTCAAAAAAGATGACCTTCTCTTCTTTGGTCAGAGCGTAGCTGGCACGACCTTGAAACCATTCCGGATGCCGGTCATCAGGGTATTTCAAACGTTGCTGGTCCTGCCGTGCTTCCTTTGTATCATTTGTCTTCCCATACACGCCCAAGAAGCTTAGGAGGTTCACGCAAATATTCTTCGTAACGTGCATCACGTCGATTGCAGAGCGGACTTCTAGGACTTTCCAATATTCTAGCTCCCAGAATATAGATTTCTTCTTCCACATGGCTGCGTGCCCGTCAGCTCCCTTCGGAACTGATTGTCCGCTAGGACCCTTTCCAAAGATGACTTTCAAATCCTTGACCATATCAAATACCTCAGCACCAGTGCGTTCCGCAGGCTTCGGCCGGTGATCTGCCTTGCCGTTGTAATGCTTGCCTTTCTTTCTTACTGGATGAATTTTCGGAAGAAATCAACGATGCCCAAGGTACACGTTCTTCTTACAATTTGGCAAATGTACACTTTCAGTCTCATGTAAGCAGTGCGTGCATGCATTGTATCCCTTATTTGACAGTCCCGAAAGGTTACTAAGAGCAGGCCAATCGTTGATGGTTACGAAAAGCAACGCTCGTAGGTCAAATTCCTCTTCTTTGTGCTCATCCCACACACGGACACCAGGTCTGCCCCACAGCTGTAAAAGTTCATCAACTAATGGCCTTAGGTACACATCGATGTCGTTGCCGGGTTGCTTCGGACCTTGGATGAGCACTGGCATCATAATGAACTTTCGCTTCATGCATAACCAAGGAGGAAGGTTGTAGATGCATAGAGTCACGGGCCAGGTGCTATGGCTGGAGCTCTGCTCGCCAAAAGGATTCATGCCATCTGTACTTAGACCAAATCTTATGTTCCTTGCGTCAGCTGCAAAATCTTTGAACTCTCTGTCGATCTTTCTCCATTGCGTTCCATCTGCGGTGTGTCTCAACTCCCCGTCCGACTTAAGGTCCTCTTTGTGCCATCGCAACAACTTGGCATGCTCTTTGTGTTGGGGAACGCAGTAATTTCAAAAAATTTCCTACGCACACGCAAGATCATGGTGATGCACAGCAACGAGAGGGGAGAGTGTTGTCTACGTACCAACGCAGACCGACTGCGGAAGCGATCACACAACGTAGAGGAAGTAGTCGTACGTCTTCTTCCCGATCCGACCGATCCAAGCACCGTTACTCCGGCACCTCCGAGTTCTTAGCACACGTTCAGCTCGATGACGTTCCTCGGGCTCCGATCCAGCAAAGCGTCGAGGAAGAGTTCCGTCAGCACGACGGCGTGATGACGATCTTGATGTACTACCGACGCAGGGCTTCGCCTAAGCACTACAACGGTACGATCGAGGTGGAATTTGGTGGCAGGGGGCACCGCACACGGCTAAGGAACGATCTCAAGGATCAAGTTGTGTGTCTTGGGGTGTCCCCTGCCCCCGTATATATAGGTTGGAGGAGGGGGGCTGGCCGGCCAAGAGAGAGGAGGCGCAGGGGGAGTCCTACTCCCACCGGGAGTAGGACTCCTCCCCTCCAATCCTATTCCAACTAGGACTCTTGGGGGGGAAAGAAGAGAGAGGGGGCCGGCCCACTTCTTCTAGTCCTACTAGGACTTGGGGAAGGGGGGGCGCCGGCCAGCCATGGGCTTTTCCCTTTTTCTCTTTTTCCACTAAGGCCCAATAGGCCCATTAGTCTCCCGGGGGGTTCCGGTAACCCTCCCGGTATTCCGGTAAAATCCCGATTTCACCCGGAACACTTCCGATGTCCAAACATAGGCTTCCAATATATCAATCTTTACGTCTCGACCATTTCAAGACTCCTCGTCATGTCCGTGATCTCATCCGGGACTCCGAACAACCTTCGGTACATCAAAATGCATAAACTCATAATAACTGTCATCGTAACGTTAAGCGTGCGGACCCTACGGTTCGAGAACAATGTAGATATGACCGAGACACGTCTCCGGTCAATAACCAATAGCGGGACCTGGATGCCCATATTGGCTCCTACATATTCTACGAAGATTTTTATCGGTCAGACCGCATAACAACATACGTTGTTCCCTTTGTCATCGGTATGTTACTTGCCCGAGATTCGATCGTCGGTATCCAATACCTAGTTCAATCTCGTTACCGGCAAGTCTCTTTACTCGTTCCGTAATACATCATCTCACAACTAACATATTAGTTGCAGTGCTTGCAAGGCTTATGTGATGTGCATTACCGAGAGGGCCCAGAGATACCTCTCCGACAATCGGAGTGACAAACCCTAATCTCGAAATACGCCAACCCAACATCTACCATTGGAGACACCTGTAGTACTCCTTTATAATCACCCAGTTACGTTGTGACGTTTGGTAGTACCCAAAGTGTTCCTCCGGTAAACGGGAGTTGCATAATCTCATAGTTATAGGAACATGTATAAGTCATGAAGAAAACAATAGCAACATACTAAACGATCGGGTGCTATGCTTATGGAATGGGTCTTGTCAATCAGATCATTCTACTAATGATGTGACCTCGTTAATCAAATAACAACTCCTTGTTCATGGTTAGGAAACATAACCATCTTTGATTAACGAGCTAGTCAAGTAGAGGCATACTAGTGACACTCTGTTGGTCTATGTATTCACACATGTATTATGTTTCCGTTTAATACAATTATAGCATGAATAATAAACATTTATCATGATGTAAGGAAATAAATAATAACTTTATTATTGCCTCTAGGGCATATTTCCTTCAGTCTCCCACTTGCACTAGAGTCAATAATCTAGATTACACAGTAATGATTCTAACACCCATGGAGCCTTGGTGCTGATCATGTTTTGCTCGTGGAAGAGGTTTAGTCAACGGGTCTGCAACATTCAGATCCGTATGTATCTTGCAAATCTCTATGTCTCCCACCTGGACTAAATCCCGGATGGAGTTGAAGCGTCTCTTGATGTGTTTGGTCCTCTTGTGAAATCTGGATTCCTTTGCCAAGGCAATTGCACCAGTATTGTCACAGAAGATTTTCATTGGACCCGATGCACTAGGTATGACACCTAGATCGGATATGAACTCCTTCATCCAGACTCCTTCGTTTGCTGCTTCCGAAGCAGCTATGTACTCCGCTTCACATGTAGATCCCGCTACGACGCTTTGTTTAGAACTGCACCAACTGACAGCTCCACCATTTAAAGTAAACACGTATCCGGTTTGCGATTTAGAATCGTCCGGATCAGTGTCAAAGCTTGCATCAACGTAACCTCTTACGGTGAGCTCTTTGTCACCTCCATATACGAGAAACATATCCTTAGTCCTTTTCAGGTATTTCAGGATGTTCTTGACCGCTGTCCAGTGATCCATTCCAGGATTACTTTGGTACCTCCCTGCTAAACTTATAGCAAGGCACACATCAGGTCTGGTACACAGCATTGCATACATGATAGAGCCTATGGCTGAAGCATAGGGAACATCTTTCATTTTCTCTCTATCTTCTGCAGTGGTCGGGCATTGAGTCTTACTCAATTTCATACCTTGTAACACAGGCAAGAACCCTTTCTTTGCCTGATCCATTTTGAATTTCTTCAAAATCTTGTCCAGGTATGTGCTTTGTGAAAGTCCAATTAAGCGTCTTGATCTATCTCTATAGATCTTTATGCCTAATATGTAAGCAGCTTCCCCGAGGTCTTTCATCGAAAAACTTTTATTCAAGTATCCCTTTATGCTATCCAGAAATTCTATATCATTTCCAATTAGCAATATGTCATCCACATATAATATCAGAAATGCTACAGAGCTCCCACTCACTTTCTTGTAAATACAGGCTTCTCCAAAAGTCTGTATAAAGCCAAATGCTTTGATCACACTATCAAAGTGTTTATTCCAACTCCGAGATGCTTGCACCAGTCCATAAATGGATCGCTGGAGTTTGCATACTTTGTTAGCTCCCTTTGGATCGACAAAACCCTCTGGTTGTATCATATACAACTCTTCTTCCAGAAATCCATTCAGGAATGCAGTTTTGACATCCATCTGCCATATTTCATAATCATAAAATGCGGCAATTGCTAACATTATTCTGACGGACTTAAGCATCGCTACGGGTGAGAAGGTCTCATCGTAGTCAACACCTTGAACTTGTCGAAAACCTTTTGCGACAAGTCGAGCTTTATAGACAGTAACATTACCGTCAGCGTCAGTCTTTTTCTTGAAGATCCATTTATTCTCAATTGCTTGCCGATCATCGGGCAAGTCAACCAAAGTCCATACTTTGTTCTCATACATGGATCCCATCTCAGATTTCATGGCCTCAAGCCACTTTGCGGAATCTGGACTCACCATCGCTTCTTCATAGTTCGTAGGTTCATCATGATCTAGCATCATGACTTCCAGAACTGGATTACCGTACCACTCTGGTGCGGATCTCACTCTGGTTGATCTACGTGGTTCAGTAGTATCTTGTTCTGAAGCTTCATGATCATCATCATTAGCTTCCTCACTGATTGGCATAGGTGTCGCAGAAACAGTTTTCTGTGATGTACTATTTTCCAATAAGGGAGCAGGTACAGTTACCTCGTCAAGTTCTACTTTCCTCCCACTCACTTCTTTCGAGAGAAACTCCTTCTCTAGAAATGATCCATTCTTAGCAACGAATGTCTTGCCTTCGGATCTGTGATAGAAGGTATACCCAACAGTTTCCTTTGGGTATCCTATGAAGACACATTTCTCCGCTTTGGGTTCGAGCTTATCAGGTTGAAGCTTTTTCACATAAGCATCGCAGCCCCAAACTTTAAGAAACGACAACTTTGGTTTCTTGCCAAACCATAGTTCATAAGGCGTCGTCTCAACGGATTTTGATGGTGCCCTATTTAACGTGAATGCGGCCGTCTCTAAAGCATAACCCCAAAACGATAGCGGTAAATCAGTAAGAGACATCATGGATCGCACCATATCTAGTAAAGTACGATTACGACGTTCGGACACACCATTACGCTGTGGTGTTCCGGGTGGCGTGAGTTGCGAAACTATTCCACAATTTTTCAAATGTATACCAAACTCGTAACTCAAATATTCTCCTCCACGATCAGATCGTAGAAACTTTATTTTCTTGTTACGATGATTTTCAACTTCACTCTGAAATTCTTTGAACCTTTCAAATGTTTCAGACTTATGTTTCATTAAGTAGATATACCCATATCTGCTTAAATCATCTGTGAAGGTGAGAAAATAACGATATCCGCCATGAGCCTCAATATTCATCGGACCACATACATCGGTATGTATGATTTCCAACAAATCTGTTGCTCTCTCCATAGTACCGGAGAACGGTGTTTTAGTCATCTTGCCTATGAGGCACGGTTCGCAAGTACCAAGTGATTCATAATCAAGTGGTTCCAAAAGCCCATCAGTATGGAGTTTCTTCATGCGCTTTACACCGATATGACCTAAACGGCAGTGCCACAAATAAGTTGCACTATGATTATTAACTTTGCATCTTTTGGCTTCTATATTATGAATATGTGTATTACTATCTTCGAGATTCAACAAGAATAGACCACTCTTCAAAGGTGCATGACCATAAAAGATATTATTCATATAAATAGAACAACCATTATTCTCTGATTTAAATGAATAACCGTCTCGCATTAAACAAGATCCAGATATAATGTTCATGCTCAACGCCGGCACCAAATAACAATTATTTAGGTCTAATATTAATCCCGAAGGTAGATGTAGAGGTAGCGTGCCGACCGCGATCACATCGACTTTGGAACCGTTTCCCACGCGCATCGTCACCTCGTCCTTTGCTAGTGTCCGCTTATTCCGTAGTTCCTGTTTCGAGTTGCAAATATTAGCAACAGAACCAGTATCAAATACCCAGGTGCTACTGCGAGCTCTAGTAAGGTACACATCAATAACATGTATATCACATATACCTTTGCTCACTTTGCCATCCTTCTTATCCGCCAAATACTTGGGGCAGTTCCGCTTCCAATGACCAGTCTGCTTGCAGTAGAAGCACTCAGTTTCAGGCTTAGGTCCAGACTTGGGTTTCTTCTCCTGAGCAGTAACTTGCTTGCTGTTCTTCTTGAAGTTTCCCTTCTTCTTCCCTTTGCCCTTTTTCTTGAAACTAGTGGTTTTGCTAACCATCAACAGTTGATGCTCCTTCTTGATTTCTACCTCCGCAGCTTTCAGCATTGCGAAGAGCTCGGGAATAGTCTTGTTCATCCCTTGCATATTATAGTTCATCACGAAGCTCTTGTAGCTTGGTGGCAGTGATTGGAGAATTCTGTCAATGACGCAGTCATTTGGAAGATTAACTCCCATCTGAATCAAGTGATTATTATACCCAGACATCTTGAGTATATGCTCACTGACAGAACTGTTCTCCTCCATCTTACAGCTATAGAACTTATTGGAGACTTCATATCTCTCAATTCGGGCATTTGCTTGAAATATTAACTTCAACTCCTGGAACATCTCATATGCTCCATGACGTTCAAAACGTCGTTGAAGTCCCGATTCTAAGCCGTAAAGCATGGCACACTGAACTATCGAGTAGTCATCAGCTTTGCTCTGCCAGACGTTCATAACATCTGGCGTTGCTCCAGCAGCAGGCCTATCACCCAGCGGTGCTTCCAGGACGTAATTCTTCTGTGCAGCAATGAGGATAATCCTCAGGTTACGGACCCAGTCCGTGTAATTGCTACCATCATTTTTCAACTTTGCTTTCTCAAGGAACGCATTAAAATTCAACGGAACAATAGCACGAGCCATCTATCTACAAGCAACATAAACAAGCAAGATACTATTAGGTACTAAGTTCATGATAAGTTTAAGTTCAGTTAATCAAATTACTTAGGAACTCCCACTTAGATAGACATCCCTCTAATCCTCTGAGTGATCACGTGATCCAAATCAACTAAACCATAACCGATCATCACGTGAGATGGAGTAGTTTTCAATGGTGAACATCGTCATGTTGATCATATCTACTATATGATTCACGCTCAACCTTTCGGTCTCTGTGTTCCGAGGCCATATCTGCATATGCTAGGCTCGTCAAGTATAACCTGAGTATTCTGCGTGTGCAAAACTGGCTTGCACCCGTTGTAGATGGACGTAGAGCTTATCACACCCGATCATCACGTGGTGTCTGGGCACGACGAACTTTGGCAACGGTGCATACTCAGGGAGAACACTTCTTGATAATTTAGTGAGAGATCATCTTATAATGCTACCGTCAATCAAAGCAAGATAAGATGCATAAAAGGATAAACATCACATGCAATCAATATAAGTGATATGATATGGCCATCATCATCTTGTGCTTGTGATCTCCATCTCCGAAGCACCGTCATGATCACCATCGTCACCGGCGCGCCACCTTGATCTCCATCGTGGCAACGTTGTCGTCTCGCCAATCTTATGCTTCCACGACTATCACTACCGCTTAGTAATAAAGTAAAGCATTACATCGCGATTGCATTGCATACAATAAAGCGACAACCATATGGCTCCTGCCAGTTGCCGATAACTTGGTTACAAAACATGATCATCTCATACAATAAAATCAGCATCATGCCTTGACCATATCACATCACAACATACCCTGGAAAAACAAGTTAGACGTCCTCTACTTTGTTGTTGCAAGTTTTACGTGGCTGCTACGGGCTTAAGTAAGAACTCATCTCACCTACGCATCAAAACCACAACGATAGTTCGTCAAATAGACTCCGTTTTAACCTTCTCAAGGACCGGGCGTAGTCACACTTGGTTCAACTAAAGTTGGAGAGACAGTCTTCCGCAAGCCATCTATGTGCAAAGCACGTCGAGGGAACCGGTCTCGCGTAAGAGTACGCGTAAGGTTGGTCCGGATCGTCTCAACCAACAATACCGCCGAACCAAAGTATGACATGCTGGTAGGCAGTATGACTTGTATCGCCCACAACTCACTTGTGTTCTACTCGTGCATATAACATCAAACCATAAAACCTAGGCTCGGATGCCACTGTTGGGGAACGCAGTAATTTCAAAAAATTTCCTACGCACACGCAAGATCATGGTGATGCACAGCAACGAGAGGGGAGAGTGTTGTCTACGTACCAACGCAGACCAACTGCGGAAGCGATCACACAACGTAGAGGAAGTAGTCGTACGTCTTCTTCCTGATCCGACCGATCCAAGCACCGTTACTCCGGCACCTCCGAGTTCTTAGCACACGTTCAGCTCGATGACGTTCCTCGGGCTCCGATCCAGCAAAGCGTCGAGGAAGAGTTCCGTCAGCACGACGGCGTGATGACGATCTTGATGTACTACCGACGCAGGGCTTCGCCTAAGCACTACAACGGTACGATCGAGGTGGAATTTGGTGGCAGGGGGCACCGCACACGGCTAAGGAACGATCTCAAGGATCAAGTTGTGTGTCTTGGGGTGTCCCCTGCCCCCGTATATATAGGTTGGAGGACGGGGGCTGGCCAGCCAAGACAGAGGAGGCGCAGGGGGAGTCCTACTCCCACCGGGAGTAGGACTCCTCCCCTCCAATCCTATTCCAACTAGGACTCTTGGGGGGGGGGAGAAGAGAGAGGGGGCCGGCCCACTTCTCCTAGTCCTACTAGGACTTGGGGAAGGGGGGGCGCCGGCCAGCCATGGGCTTTTCCCTTTTTCTCTTTTTCCACTAAGGCCCAATAGGCCCATTAGTCTCCCGGGGGGTTCCGGTAACCCTCCCGGTATTCCGGTAAAATCCCGATTTCACCCGGAACACTTCCGATGTCCAAACATAGGCTTCCAATATATCAATCTTTACGTCTCGACCATTTCGAGACTCCTCGTCATGTCCGTGATCTCATCCGGGACTCCGAAAAACCTTCGGTACATCAAAATGCATAAACTCATAATAACTGTCATCGTAACGTTAAGCGTGCGGACCCTACGGTTCGAGAACAATGTAGATATGACCGAGACACGTCTCCGATCAATAACCAATAGCGGGACCTGGATGCCCATATTGGCTCCTACATATTCTACGAAGATTTTTATCGGTCAGACCGCATAACAACATACGTTGTTCCCTTTGTCATCGGTATGTTACTTGCCCGAGATTCGATCGTCGGTATCCAATACCTAGTTCAATCTCGTTACCGGCAAGTCTCTTTACTCGTTCCGTAATACATCATCTCACAACTAACATATTAGTTGCAGTGCTTGCAAGGCTTATGTGATGTGCATTACCGAGAGGGCCCAGATATACCTCTCCGACAATCGGAGTGACAAACCCTAATCTCGAAATACGCCAACCCAACATCTACCATTGGAGACACCTGTAGTACTCCTTTATAATCACCCAGTTACGTTGTGACGTTTGGTAGTACCCAAAGTGTTCCTCCGGTAAACGGGAGTTGCATAATCTCATAGTTATAGGAACATGTATAAGTCATGAAGAAAACAATAGCAACATACTAAACGATCGGGTGCTATGCTTATGGAATGGGTCTTGTCAATCAGATCATTCTACTAATGATGTGACCTCGTTAATCAAATAACAACTCCTTGTTCATGGTTAGGAAACATAACCATCTTTGATTAACGAGCTAGTCAAGTAGAGGCATACTAGTGACACTCTGTTGGTCTATGTATTCACACATGTATTATGTTTCCGTTTAATACAATTATAGCATGAATAATAAACATTTATCATGATGTAAGGAAATAAATAATAACTTTATTATTGCCTCTAGGGCATATTTCCTTCACTTTGTTCCTGAACAGACGTTTCAACCGTGGTATTATAGGAGCATACCACATCACCTTGGCGGGAACCCTCTTCCTGGGTTTCTCGCCCTCAACATCGTCACCAGGGTCATGGCCTCTGATCTTATAACGCAATGCAGTGCATACCGGGCATTCATTCAAATTCTCGTATTCACCGCGGTAGAGGATGCAGTCGTTGATGCATGCATGTATCTTCAGAACCTCTAAACCTAGAGGGTAGACAACCTTCTTTGCTTCGTACGTACTGGCGGGCAACTCGTTATTCTTTGGAAACATATTCTTCAACATTTTCAGCAAGTTTTCAAATGCCGAGTCAGCTACACCTGCCTGTGCCTTCCATTTCACCAAATCCAGTGTGCAGCCCAGCTTTTTCAGACCATCATCGCATCCGGGATACAACAACTTTCTGTGATCCTCTAACATGCGATCCAAATTCTCCCTCTCCTTTTCAGTTTCGCAGCGTCTCCGTGCATCAGCAATGGTCCGACCAAGATCATCAACGGTCTCATCACGTGCCTCTTCTTCACCTTCACCTTCCCTTTCACCTTCAGCATCCTCCATGAAAGTATCACCGAAATGAGCAAGATAGCTTTCATCGATGAAATCATCCCCTTCTTCATCTTCTTCCATTATAACCCCTCTTTCTCCATGCTTGGTCCAACAATTATAGCTTGGCATGAAACCGTGCCGAAGCAGGTGCAGGTGAACTTCTCTTGAGGAAGAGTAACCCTTCTAATTCTTACAGTCAACACATGGACAGATAACAAAACCCTTCTGCTTGTTCGCATTAGCCACTACGAGGAAATCTTTCAAACCCGTAGTGAACTCGCGGGAGAGTCGGTTACCGTACATCCATTGCCGATTCATCTGCATTATTATAATATAAAATATATAATTAACCATCATGCATTTGTTAAACTAACTAGCTATAAACAATAGAAATTAAACAATGAACAACACACATGCATATTTTATCAATGACACACATGCATGAAAGGTTCAAGTTGCTAACCGCGATCGAGGAGGAAAAAATAAATGAGGAACCTCAAGTGTGGCTCCAACACTTCATATCATGTTTGTTTCACGCTCTTGGGGCATTTCATCAAACACCTTGTGTGCATAAGAGGAACCAAAAGCAAACCTACACCCCCTTGTGAAGCTTGCGAAGAGAAGTGGCACCAAATGGCTAAGTGAGTGTGCTGAACTGGTATATATAGGGGAGGAGTTTTAGTCGCGGTTGGCCTGGCCAACCGCGACTAAAGGCCTTTGGGCACCTTTAGTCGCGGTTGGCCTGGCCAACCGCGACTAAAGCCCCTCACGTGCACCAGCTGGCCACCGAGCGCCCTGGGCCCAGGCCTTTGGTCACGGTTCGTCTGCCGAACCGCGACTAAAGACTTCATTAGTCGCGGTTCCTACAGTTTCGCGACTAATGGGGCTGGACGGAAGCCTCTTTTTCTACCAGTGCATCTTCTCCATGGCGCACAATTTCAAGCTCCAGTTGCAGATTGGCTATTAACTATTTAAATTTTCTCTAGCATATTGTATCAATAGTGTTACTTAAGGTAACTCCAATTCCTCAGTTTTGTTAGCAGGATTGCACTGATTTTTCTGAAGACATGTGAAGAAATTATCTTGCACCAATTCACCATAACGTGGCTTCAATAATCTTCTTCGTGTTCAACACATCTTCTATTTGTGATTACTGATGTATTCTGGGTGTATCTCGAATAATCAAAATAGTTTTTGCAGGTTACTTTTGTTGTTAAATTCTTCTTAATGATGGACAACTCTAACCTGCTAGCCACGTTATGGTGATACAAATCTCCTTTGATGGTATGGCTTCCACATATCTCCTTTTATCGTTCAACGTATAATCCGCCAACCTGTGAAGAAATTAGCTTGCACAAATCTCCTTTGATGGACTAGCTTTCATAATCTTATTGCCGTTCAACACATCATCTATTTGTGACTACTGATGTATGCTGGATGTAACTCTAGATAATCAAAATATCATTTGTTTGCAGTTTACTTTTTTTTAATTTCTTAATGACGGGCAATTCTAACCCGCTAGACATGTTATGGTCATAAAACTTATTTTCCATATCTATGCATCTCTTTTTGTATTTCTCAACAATTTAAACGAACATTATCTCAATTCAGGCCATGGCTGATACTGCTCGATGGTCACATTTACCACACATCGTGGATGCGTTAGCCAGAGATGGTTGTCACTGTTTTCATGCTCAAGGCGATCAACTTGGAGACTATTTAATTAAGTATCCTTCCTTTGGCTATTTAATCAATTGGGGCATGTTTTTCTCGGTTCATACATCTTGATCAAGTTACTGAACCTAATTATTTTGGCATGTAATTCATCTTGATATCATATCATGAAACTAAATATAGGAAAATTTTGTTCCCCTGAAATATTTTTTTTCTTATTGGGCACACTATACCAATATAAACATTAAATTACCTACTTCCAGGGGCATAAGTTATGCCGCTATTACGGGACTGTACCATATGATATATGGTCTACATTGATATGTTAGAAGTTGCTCATTACTTTTCTGAACTCTGCTTAGTTGTACACCAGTATTTTTAGTGATATATTTTCTTCTCTGTCCTTTAGCAAACAAAGTGATTTATATTTGCAAAAGCTGGATGAGACCATACACTACAACCTTTCTCCCATATTAGAAACTTGGAAAAGTCCGAGGTGGTTCTAGAACGCGGAGATACATTTTAGTCGTCTTGGTATGTTAGAAGAGGTACCTTGTTTAGATCAATGTTTTGGTTTATGATGTTAGTTCCTCAACTCAACATCAAGAGAATTGATTGTAACATGCTGGTTTCAAAGTATGTTCTGACCAACAATTTGTGTTGCCCTTCCAGAATGGGTGAAGTATAATGCACGAGTGTGCAATTTAGTTGGTTAGCAAAGTGAAGGATTCAAGAAACCATCTATGTTTTTGTTAGTAAACTGATGAATTCACAGCAACTATTTATGTGTGATCCCTCTTTTAGCATGAGAGATAACATGCTTAACAAGTGTTTCAAATTATTTATATTTCCTTTGTCTAATATATTCAGTTTTTTCGGCCAGAATTTCCTCAGCAACGTGCGGGGTATCATCTAGTTAATACAAAGTTGAGTCACTTATTTTATTTTGGGACGGAGGGGGTATAATTTAGTATTTTGGGCCCTTCTCCTCTCGGGACTCAGGCTGGTTAGATACAATGGTGCAGCAAATTGATTGGACTCCTTGGTCCAACACAAGGATACATTCGATTTTTTACATTATGTTGTCCTAGAACCCCACAAAAATCCAAGAATCCAGGAAATGGGAACACAATCAAACGGCCAGAAAACCCTACCATTGAGACCTTCTAATCGGCAGCTTTTTTTTTTGAGGTGCACCACCTGTTATATATTAAAGTGGGATAGAAACAGGGATACAAGCAATGTCCGGGGGATTCAACAGCCACACATGGCGCCCTGAATCTAAAGAAAGAGCAGATTTTGCTAGGCAATGAGCTTCAAAATTTAAATCTCTCGCTTCATGCTCCACTTTGGCCTCTTCAAAAGGACACAGATCAGACTTGATATCTTTAATGATTACTGAACTTGGCCCCATATAATCTGACTGCAGATGAATAACAGTCGCTTTGCAATCTGTGACTACAAGAATCTTCCTGAGCTGCAGATCAGCAGTAAGGGCACATGCCTCTCTTACCGCCATGGCTTCACGGATTTCTGCATCAACCATACCCTGCATTAACACCGCCGAGGCACCAACATATTTTCCCTGATGGTCACGGCAAATCGTAGCAATGGATCCCTTTGCGTTGGCCCGATGAACTGCTGCGTCTACATTGATCTTGTAAAAATTCAGTGCCGGAGGTATCCATTTCCTCCGCCCCCCTATCCCTTTTACAGGTGCCAGAACACTTGCCTTTTTGTTTGGAATAAGAGCAAGATCCTTCAAAAAATTCTGAACAAAGCTCAGTGTGGCCATAGGTGATTGGAAAATATTCTCATGGATAGCCTTCCTTCTGACCCACCAAACTGACCAAAGTGACACAACTAGAGTGATAAACTCTTCGTCCTTCATCAAGTCTTTCATTTGCATGATCCAGATCCTTGCATCCATAGTCCTGCATGAGATCATGACTTCAACTAGATCCTCATCAAGCAGCGACCATATACACTTAGCCATATTACAGTCAATTAAAGCATGTCTCCAGTTATCCTCTGCTGACTTGCATATTGGGCATATGCTACACTCCGCCATGCTCCTATGGCTTCGAACGTCCTCCGTTGGGATCGAGTTTCTCGCCAGCCTCCACACAAAATTCTTGATTTTACCAGGAACATTGATTTTCCAAATAGCAGTCCATTCTTTTCTTACAGCTGCTGTGTTCGAGGGTGCCGGTCTATGTTCCAACCAGTCCTCCCTCCTCATTTTTGTCTCCATTAGCATCCTATAAACTGATCGGACTGTACAAACTCCACTTCTTTCATAATGCCATGCCCACTGATCAACCGAATTCCTCATGCTCAGAGGGATGTTAAGGAGTACATCCACATCCGGTTCCTGCATGTGCTCTCGTATAAGCTCTTGGTTCCAGGTTTTCGTACTAGCCACAATCAGGTCTGCCACCCTCAAAGGTGGGGCGACCGTCAGTGGGTGCAGAGCTCTCATCATATGATCCCGAGGGAGCCAGTTATCATCCCATATGCTTGTACCTTGCGTCCTTGCCCATCTCCTATACGTTTGATGAGACCCTGTTTGAGTACCGCAATCCCCTCACATAGACCTCACCATACTTGTGAAGGATGTGTTCCCAGTTTAGCCGACAGAATATTAGTTGATGGAAAGTAAACTGCTTTCAGAATTCTGGCGCTCAAAGTTGATTCATCCTGGACCAATCTCCAAGCCTGCTTCGCTAGCATGGCTAGGTTAAAGAGCTGGGTGTCCCTAAACCCCAGCCCCCCCATATATTTAGGCATGGTTAGTATTTCCCAAGACACCCATGCCACCTTCCTCTGTCCCTCTTTGCTCCCCCAAAAGAATTTCCGAAGCATTTTGTCTATTTCTTGGCATAATCCTCTTGGGAGTAGGAAGCAATTCATCGCATACGTTGGCACCGCTTGTGCTACTGACTTAATTAAAACTTCCTTTCCTGCTCCAGCCATACAACGCTCAATCCACCCCTTCACCTTTGACCATAACCTATCTTTTATGTACTTGAAAGATTGATTCTTTGACATACCCACATCTGTTGGGAGTCCAAGGTACCTCTCTGAGAGTGATTCGTTTGGGATGTCCAAAAGCACCTTCATCTCACTCCTTCTGTCATTGGGGCATCCCTTCCCAAAATATATGCTAGACTTGGCCAAATTGACACGCTGTCCTGATGCATTACAATATTTCTGAATGGTGTCTTTCACCACATTGGCAGCATCAATATTAGCCTTAAACATAAGCAAACAATCATCAGCAAACAAAAGATGATTTACCGGTGGGGCTGTTGGAGCCACAACCACACCCTTAACATTCTCATCAATGCTTCGAGCCCTCAACAAGCATGATAGACCCTCTGCTGCAATAAGAAACAGGTAGGGGGAGATAGGGTCCCCCTGCCTGATGCCACGAGAGGGTTTAAACTCTTCTAGTTTTCCCCCATTTAACAGAACCGTGAAAGATACAGTTCTAACACATTGCATAATCTTTGCCACCCAAACATGATTGAAACCTAATTTCATCATTACTGCTTCAAGATAGCACCATTCCACCCGGTCATAAGCCTTCATCATGTCAACTTTAAGTGCACAATAAGGGTTTCTCTTACTCCTAGATCTCTTCATGAAATGCAGACACTCGTAGGCTGTTATAATATTATCAGTGATGAGCCTCCCAGGAACAAACGCCGACTGTTCAGGAGAGATAATCTCTGGTAGAATCAACTTTAACCTGTTTGCATGTACCTTCAAGATAATCTTGAAGATGACATTACACAAGCTAATCGGTCGATACTGTGTCAAAGAGGTTGGATTAGATACCTTAGGAATTAAAACAATGAACGTTTTATTTATAACCTCTCGAGATTCTTCCCCGTTCAGCACACGAAGAACCATCTCGGTCACCTCCTCGCCACATACTTCCCAGTTCTTCTGAAAAAATAACGCTGGGAAGCCATCCGGCCCCGGCGCCTTTGTTGGAAACATTTGAAAGAGTGCCGCTTTTACTTCTGTCGCTGTGAATGGTGCTAGGAGCTTTTCGTTCATACTTTCATCCACCCTGCAAGGTATGTGGGAGAGGACTTCCTCCATCCCGATAGTACCCTCTGCTCTGTACAGATTTTCATAAAAAGCAGTCACCATCCCTCCCAACTCTCCCTCGTTATGGCATATTGTACCATCTTCCCGTGCTAGCTGGGAAATACGATTTTTTATCCTTCTATTCGTCGCCTTCTGACGGAAGAATTTCGTATTTCCGTCTCCTTCAGCTAGCCATTGGATCCGAGACCGCTGCCTCCACATAACTTCTTCATGAAAATTTAACTCAACAATTCTCTCTTCAATCTTTTTCTCCTCACAAGAAGGGCCCTCTCGCGATGGTTCTGCTCTCAGCTCGCCCAGTTTCTTTTTTAGATTTCGTAGCTCTCTACGCACGTGTCCAAAAGTGTTGCTTCCCCATGATGCCAGAGAGGCCGCAAGTCTCTCCAGTTTTTCCTTCATTGCCTGGACAGTAGTACTGTGACCTGTAGCATCCCTCCAGGCCTGTTCCACCATAGGAAAATAATCCTTATGCGACTCCCACATAGCTTCATAGCGAAAGGGCTTGTCCAAAGCAATCCTTCTATTCACCGGTTCATTCTCATTCATCAATATAATGGGACAGTGGTCTGATTTTGCTGCCACTAGATGTCGAAGGGTAGCGAAAGGAAATAATGCACTCCAGCTTGCTGTTGCTAAAGCTCTGTCAAGCCTAACTCGACAGAATTGACCCCCCGCTACTCTCTTCTCATATGTCCAGTCCACCCCAATGTAACCAATATCATCTAGACCGCACAAATCCATGGCTTCTCTGAACCCGCCCATCTGTGACACGTCTCTTTCATTTGGCCCCATTTGCTCTTCTCGCCGCAATACCTCGTTAAAGTCACCAATACACATCCATGGGAGGGTGGATTCCCCTCGCAACCGGATCATGGTATCCCATGTATTTTGCCTTAAACTCCTGTTAGCTTCTCCATAGAAATATGTGAGCCTCCACTCGTCTTTCCCCTCTTCTTTTACAGACATATCAATGTGATATTTTGAATCATTCTTAAGCCTTACATTCAGCCCATCCCGCCAGAACACAGCTAGACCACCACTTCTGCCACTACTAGCAACCGCAAATCCACCTTCAAAGCCTAACGTTGCCGTCAGGCCCTCCACTCTCTGTTTTGAAATTTGTGTTTCAGAAATGCATACCACCGACGACGCACACTCCATGATGAGCTCCCGGAGCTCACGAACTGTCGCGGGGTCGCCAATCCCATGGCAGTTCCAATACAAAGTTCTCATTGATCTCGGCGGACCTCCTCGAAGGAGTCCGCCTCATTGTTTGTTTCCATCTCCATAGTTTCATCCCCTGCTCCTTGTCTCCTGCGCTTCACCAATGGCACCTTTCCTGGAGTAGATGACAGTGACGGTTCACCCGGGTTGGCCGTCACTCCCGGGTGTTCGATCTGAAGCACAGTGCCAGCCACTTACCCCACAAGATCCGGGATAGCCTGGCCCCTGACATTAATAACGCCATCTGGACTGACAAGTCTTTTGCGTGCCCCTTTATTTTCCGTGTCCACATCAGCAAAGTCTCCCCCCCCCCCCCCCCCCCCCCCGTTCCTGGTAAACACGAGGGTTGGTACCCCCTCTCCCTCCAGCTCCACGGCCTAAACCTCCATCCCCATTCCCTCTGTCTCCCCGGCCGCCTCCTCGCCCGCGGCCTCCCACATCTCCTCTTCCTCCTCCTATGTCACCTCGTCCTCTTCCTCCTCCCTGCCTGCTGCTAGTGTAATCAAAGTTCCATTTAAGCCAGTTGCCCCATTCACATTCATCTGGATCATGGATGCCATCTCCACACTCTTCCACCAAATGTCCCAACAGGCCGCAATAGAAGCAGAAATCAGGCAGTTTCTCATAATAGACTGGATACTTCTTGCTTTCTTTTATTGTGATTGGTACAAACCGAACCAGAGGCACATTTACATCAAGAAACACTCTTGCCCGTAAGAACTTCGAGGGGTTTATGACTCCCTCGTTTACTAAAACAGTAATTGGTGGCTCACCCACCTTTCTTGCTACCTTTTCAGCCAACGCTTTCTTCCTCATCAGCCCCTCGGGTACCCCCTTAATCCTCACCCATACCGGCACTTTGTCTAGCTTATAATCTTCAACATTACTGAAGCCGTCATACTCCTGCATTACTACTGCTGCATCACGGAATAACCAGGGGCCCCCATCCATAACTCTCTTCCAGTCCCCCAAACAGCTAAACTGGGCTATGAACAAGTTGGGCCCCATGATCTTGAAAGTAATCTGTTGAGCCGCCGTCCACGCCGTACGCAGCGTATTGAACATCGCCGCATGACTAAAGGATCTTGTAGTGTGGATCCTGAAGATTGCTAACCAACGAACCTCCTTAACGTGGTCTTCTAATTCCCCTGAGAAGTCTAGATCAACCTCCTCTAATCAGCAGCTTGTTGGCCAGTTAGGAGTTCTAGCGCCCACTAGTCCACAGCCATGGGCCGGCCCATTAGACCCACAAGCCGTCACTTCGCCAGCGTGCATCTGGTTCGTAGATCAATGGTTGACCACTTAACCTATCAACCATGACTTTTTTTTTAAAACACAAACAAAGAAAGTTTACAAAAAGAGAAAAACATCAGAAAAATCTCGTGAAATTAAGAAAAGTTCATGGATTTCCAAAAACTAGTTCACAATATATAAAAAGGTCATGAGTTATGTAAAATATTTTTTTGTTTTTAAATAAATATTCAAAAAAAATAGAAAATTCAGGTATTTGAAAACAACTCAACAATATTTAAAAAATCACGAATTTGCAAACTATTGATGACTTTTGATAACAAAATCATTTATTTTTTAGAAAATCATTGATTTTGAAAGTAAATTCACAAATTTGAAAAAGTTTAAGACTTGGAAAAGTATGTAAGTTCAAAAAAATTCAAAAAATGGTTCATGAATTTAATCACAAAGAATAAAAACAGTTAATTGAAAAATAATTGACAAGTATTGAAATAAATGACAAATTTCAGAACATTCACAGATTTTAAGCAAAGTTCACAGAAATTTGGAAAAGGGAAAACAATTTTTCGAATAGTTTACGAATTTTACAAAAAAAATATAAAAATCAAATAAATAGAAAAGAAAACTAAAAAGAAAATACAAAAGAATAAAATAAAAACGAAAAATAAAATGAGAATAGCGTCTTCAGAAGAAAACAGGCAAGAAAAAATGCAGTAAATCATTGGAAAAAGGTTAACGGGAAAAACGGAAGAAAAAAACACTTTTATGCGCCGGTTAGCGATTTGTACTCTATATCCAGCTCTCAAGCCACGGAATAGGAATTGGACGTACTATTTCACATTTTCACGCATAAGTGCCAAGTAGGATTTGCCACCGCACTCGATTACACTCGCTCGCTCAACCGGTCTTTTGTCATTTGTTTTCCTGTGTGCTCTTCTTTCTAATAGACTAGGCCGTATTTTTTTGCCTCCTTTTATTTTTTATTTCTTTTTCTTTACTTTTTCTCTCAGGCCCATTTTTCATTGTGCATAGAAAATAATGTCCCTAGAGTTTTTACAAAATGTTTGACATGTATTTTGAAAAGTTTACCTCATATTTCGTAAAAACAATGTTTGCATGTATTTAAAAAATATTGACCATGCGTTACGCATTAGGCATGTCCTTTAATAAGGTTCATCATCTATTTTTTTTAAACATCATCTTTGAAAAAATAAGTTGAATATTCATTCTATTTTAATATGGGTTTATTCTTTTTAAATTTAGCTTGTTTTTAGTGTCCTTTCCTCATTTCAAATTTTCTTTCAATTTTTCCTTTCCTATTTTTTTCTTTTTTCAGAGTTCTATTTTCATCGTCGAATTTAAAAAATGTGTATATTGTTTTAAAACTGTCATCGTAATTGTAAAGGTGTTCATCATGTATTTTAAGACATATTCATTATTTTCTAAAATATGTCCATCATCTACTAAAATATAGTCTTCGTGTTGACAAAAGGGTCATCATGAATTTTAAGAAATTTCATGTTTTGAATAATATTCTTCATGTATTTCCGAAAAATTATTCATGTATTTTAAAAAATAGCTATCATGTATAAGAAAAATCGTCCATGGTATATTTGAAATTAATTGTGTAACTAGACAATGTCACCGTGTATTTTAAAAAAATGTTCGTAGTGTCTTTCAAAAATGTCTTCACGTTTTTAAAGAAATTATTGTGTATTTAAAAATAACTTTCACACTACATTTTAGAAAAATGCTCGTCTCATAACTTTCTTGCTTGAAACCAAACTGAATGTCCTCACAAGGCAAAATCGATCCGGTCTCAACTCATTCTAACGTTCTTGCCGGAGGCCATGCTGCTCCATGGAGAAGGGGTCGATTGGGATGACTATGGTGGTCAATATGCAAGAAAGCCTTGGAGGATAGTGCAGTTGAGTGGAAATCGTAGGGAGGAAGCTCCGTTATCACTTTCATTACGGTGCATATTGGGCGTAATCGGCAATGAATTGAGTCGTATCCGATTACCTGCTAACTAATTACATGGCAATGTAAATCAAATAAGTGTTACGTGATAAGTGGTAAACTGGTAACTAGTCGTATTACATGATGAAATCGATGAACTAAACACCTTTTTAGAGTATACCCCGCATCACGCAGGCCCGCAAAACGCGTTTGCAGTTCATGAAAAACCGTCTTTGCGGGCTGGCGCGGACCGCCGCAGATACAGACCCCGCATAATGGACCCGTAAAAAAGAATATTCACATATATTCTTTCCTGTGTGTTCTTCTTCCTCTCGCCTGTGTTCATAGTCAGCTACTTTGTCCATGGTAGTCGCCGAATCGATCCAGGAGCAAGCTCCTCCGTTGCCGGATGGATCCGGGAGCTAGCTAGCTATTCCATGGCCGGCTGGATCGAGGAGCTTGGTAGCTACTCCCTCAACGTTCGTGGCCGGATGGATCAAGGACCTTGCTACCTAGCTAGCTAGCTAGCTCGTTCATGGCCGGATGGATCGGGAGCTTGCGAGCTAGCTCGTTCGTGGCTGGGTAGCTGCTCGCTCTTGCGATCTACTCCGCAAGCCAACGCCGCAGCAGCGGTAAACGGCGAGTTTTCGGCGACATTCCGGCGAGTTCTATGGCGGAAGGTCACCGGAGCACGTGTGCGCACGGTGGAATTTCCTTGTCGCGTAGTGTTGACTGGTTTGCAGTTCCCCTTATATTTTACATCCAAATCTGCAAAATTAAGGGTCGTGGGGATGGATTCTCAGGGGCCTGCAAAAATTTACGGGTTTGACCGCTTTTGCGGGGTCTATTCGGGACGTTTTTTGACACCACAAAACTGAAAACGTGGATTTTTACGGGTTTGATTGTTTTTACCGGGTCTGCTAGAGATGCTCTTAGTAGGATCTAGAACAATATTATCTTGGAAAACAATGTTGAGCGTCCACATATAATGTGCTTCGACACTTGGAGCTGCAGAGTGTGCCGAGACCCGAGGGTCAGGTCCATCACATGTTCCTGGTCCTGCTCTTGCGTGGGAGGAGCCTTCTTGTTCCCTCCATTGGCAAAGTGCAAAGACTACTCCAGTGCAGAATAATCTTGTCATAATGCGTATGTTTTGCTCTCGGCCAATATATTTTTGTGTGATGTTTAGGATTGGATCTACAGAGCCTGATATATTGTTATGAAAATAATAATTGTAACTACAGGAGGGGAAAGGGTGAGAGCAGGAAGGGGGCAAGGCCCCCCTCCCGCTTCCCATGTATGAAGCTTATTAAATCAAGCTTGGATAATAACCACACTCAATTAGTAACTTGGGAAATATTATAAATCTTGAGAAAACCTCGATCATCTTTATACTCCCTCCGTTTGGAATTACTTGTCACAAAAATAGATGTATCTACAACTAAAATACATCTAGATGCATTCATTTCTTCGACGAGTAATTCCGAACGGAGGGAGTATAACTCAAGTCTTGCAACAAGCTCACCCACATCTTTATACATAGCAACCATGCGAGGGTCGATGGTAGTTGCACAACTACTTCTAGGCATGTCAAGTTCGTACCATTGATGTAGGTCTCTCAAGTCCTTGGCGAGGTCTTGGTCTTCTTGGATGGCCTCAGAGGTTTGACAGCGATGATTTCCTGTGAGGAAATAACCTTTGATCACATTGATGAACTTCCTGACTCTGTTCATGGTTTCTTGTGGTCAGTCTTCATTCTCTAGCTTGCGTAACATAAAATCATTAACGTAGTCCTCCATGTCGTATGGGAATTCTCTCACTTATCCTTCCTAGGCCTTGATTTGTGCATCAAGCTGATCCTGAGGCACCTCAAGCACCATGGAGAGGGTAGCCTGCATCACCATCAACTCCTATTCGAGACACTTGACGCCTTTCTTCAAAAGATTGTCCAGGTTTTATTCATCCTTGATCATCTCATGAGCATTGAGACGACGACAAGGCATCGGCCTCCAAAGCTGGAGTTGACCTTGCACACTCGGCAACTTTGTGTTCAAACTCTGTAACGTAATCATAATGATTTTTAGGAGGGGGAATTTGCAGAGTGTTCTTTGCAATGGATGGAATGACAACCTAAGATGAAGTAGTTGAAAATGAAACAACACCGAAATTCATTACCTCATATGGTTCAATATAGTGCCCAAATCTAAAGTTGTTTGCTTCGTGGAAACACCAGTGCACATATGAGAACCTGAATTTCAAAGGCGAAGATGAAGAAGAATACCCAGAATAGCGACTCTTCAACAGGACCGGCATTTTGGCTCCCGGGCTCAGATGAGCCCGGGCATGAATAGTAAATTCCTTACAAATAGAAAACAAATTAAAAAATTTCTCACATTTTTTTGTCGTGAAAGATGCTTGAGTGTGTGTTGTCCATAAAATTTTGGTGAAGTTTGGACAATTGAGGAGCTCTCAGAAAAAAAACTTCGGGCCTATGAGAATGTTTGAAATTCTGCACTGTTCGGAGGTCATTTTTTCTTTTTTGCTATGAGCTCCTCGAATGTCGAAACTTCACCAAATTTGCCATGGGCATCATGCACAGAAGGATCTTGCACCACAAAAAATGATTTTTATTATTTCTTTTGCCATTTTAATGATATTACAAATCAATCGAGAGCCAATAAAATATGGAAATTCGTTTCATGATTAATATAATGATATCGTTGTGATATTATGGATATTAATATACTTATCTACAAATTTGGTCATACTTAAAGAGGTTTGACTTTTCAAAAAACAATATACCTTATATTTTGAAACAAAGGGAATAGAAAATTATGAAAATGCAACAACACTAACGGTGCTGTAAAGCGTGCCCAACCCTTCTAGTATATACGAACCATGCATAGAGCAAGCACTTCATGGTCATACACTCATCAGTCCCGTTTACAAGAGTACAACCTATTAATAATCTCTAGTCCTCGGTGATGATGACCAAGTACATGAGGGACAATGTACAAGGTCTTGTGATACTTCCTTTCCTTCTTGTGGTGTGTTTGGCCTGTCTTTGATGCACATATGGTGATTAATAACTCATGGTTTGTTTATTTTGGGATATCAATTGTTGACTTCGATTGTTTATATGTTGAGATGATAAGTCTGTTCTTTCTTTTACATTATTTAGGTGAAATCATAAACGACAAGGGGGGCAACAAGATGATCAAAGTAAGCCACATACCCAAAGCCCACTGTTATAAAGACAAGCACAATCTCCAAAGACAATTCTGCTGTAAATAGATAAGTTGTGCTAGCCAAATCTTTGGGAATGCTTCATAAACTGACACTGCAAGATTAATTACATACCAGCAGCAGGAACAACAAAGTAGTTTTGTTATCTCTCCTTTATCCGGTGGATAAGTATCAACCTTATGGTTCTCGAAATAATGATGTGTTGATGAGATCATAAATTTGCCATGTTTTATAAATTAGATATTTTGATATTTATAAAACTAGTCGGTTGCCTATGTAATTGTGTGGCTAGATTTGTCACGTACCATTTACATATTCAATATTGGTTTATGTACATATTTTGATAGTCTCCTACTATGCCTAGTGACAGTGAACCTGTGATGGATACTAGAAAAATATGGACTATAATCTCCCTCTCTACTCAGTATTATGTTAACATCTTTCATATACTTTTTGTTGCATTGGATGGACGAACAACAGTTTTATAACAATTGTGAATCACCCATCATTGTAATTTGAATTATGTTTAGTAAGTATTATCGACTCTACAGGTCAAGCATGATGTATATATATTTAAAATACATAGACAACCCAACATAAATTGACTGTTAATTTCTCACGTTCAAGAGTGTTTTGTTTTAACATCTTAGTGTTTTAAGTTTTAACACTACTTCTTTTGCACACAGACCTCAAAGCAAGTCGAGCTAGCTAATCTAGGGTTTGTGTGTTGCGGATAGATAGGAAGTGAGGGGCGTTGCTCATGTAGCTACATCTCATACTGGCTCGCTCAACTACCATGTTTTTTGGCAATGGACATACCGTCAACACCGCAGATTCTTTTGGGACAACTGTGAGAAAGTTGAGGACACGTCAAGTCCATGACTGTCTCAATGTCCATGAGGAAATAGTGTGTCCATGACAACCGTTTGGTTAGTTTCTCACAGTTGTCGACAAGAAGAGACAGTTATAGTTACTTTCTCACAATAAGGACACTGGTCTTTTCTCTTTAGCGTATTTCCTTCTTCTTTGGACTTGTCATTTCTATATTGCTTAGCTTCTTGACGCAACCTCATCACTTAACCATATCCTACCCACAAGTGTTGTTAGCATTAGTATCCTTGGTAATGTTATTGTTGAGTCTCAATGACTCACGGATACCACAACAACAACAGGTGCGAGTACAATTAAAGTTTTGCTCTAAGGCAAGAGCATGAACGTTCTACGTGGAGATCTTTTTGTTCTTGTTCGATGACGGATCATTAGGATGGGATTCCAATTGGCAGCTTGGGAATAGCAGGGCGGACATTGCTTATTTCTCTTTCCTCGTAGGCATATTTGCTTCTTGTCTGTATTCGGAATCGTGCCTTCTTGCATGTATGACTGATGTAATGTTGGTGTGTCCTCTATTTGGTGAACTACTTATGTATTGGCATATGTTTGCCAAAATGTTATCTTGTATTACTCTTCTATTCATGAGTAGTTGTATTTGTTGTGATGTTCACCTTGTTACCAACATATGACCCTGTGTGTATGTTGGGGCGACTAATATGTGCTTCTGTCCTTAGCGAAGATTGCAAACTCTTCATGGTGCTAGGACCACATGTTGCGCGTGACAAGTTGGTATCAAAGCCATGTTACAATCCTCAGACCTATGGGTTATGGGCCCAATCAAAAGGAAAATTCATTGAAATAATTTCTTGGAAAGAGAGGTTGGACAAAGTTGAACTAAATGGCTTGATGAAGTGACAATCTTGAAATTCTATAAGGACCTTGAACGAAACAGGAATTTCTGAACAACTTCGAATAATGGAGAAAACAACGACACTAGAAAACCAATATGATATCTTCTATGTTCCGCAGATTCAAACTGAGAAAATATGAGAGAGAGAGAGAGAGGATACCTGCGTAAGAACTTCAGACACGCAAGAGCATAAAACAAAGAAAGATGAGTTCATCTCACTGGAAAAAATGATAGCGAAGAATTATGTCTTGGAGGTCCTGATCATCTTCATGGCATCGTCTTCATGAAGGAATCTCCAGATTAGAACACAAAATAAAATTAGAAAGATTCTTCTCATGAATAAAATGCACATTTCATTAGAGCATCTCTAACTTCTTGAAGAAAAAAGGGTGAGAGGGTGGGAAAAGATAATGCTTAGGACGGATGGAAAGAACAACGATTGGAGTGAAATTTCCAACGATACTTGTGATTGATCAAAAGGATTAGCATTCCCATAGGAATATGAGAACACCAGTTAGAAAGGTATGGAATCAACACTTGGCATCGAAGCAACTTGAATTCCATAACAAAGAATGAACCTAAGTGTACTACTTGAATTCCCAAATACGAGATTCCAAAATTTTGATTATGCAATCTGGCACAATTGATCCAATGAGTGAAATTACATAAATAAAAGCAACCTAATATCACAATATAGCTCCATATACAACCCCCATCAACACATAACCCAAACTTCACAAACTTGTCTACCTCGGACTTTCAAAAAAGCAATGATACTTGATATGCCAGTACCATCTGCGTTGTCTATCAAGTACCAGGGATCATGCTCAGCCTACTTCCACCATCAATAGTATTGAAATGATTTCGAAAATCCGTGTCCAGAAGTAATGGAACTGAAATGATGCAATTGTGGCAAGAATCTCTTGTAAATCAACTCCCGAGACACATCCATACGGTAAGGAGGCACCAAGACCAGAATTCCCGCCGGCAATCGATATCATATCAATTCCAAAAACCCCATGATCCTAAAACTTTTGAAAGGTGTAAGGAATAGATGATGACACTTACATCACACTTCCTTACAAGATGGAGGGCAGGTGGGGAAAGAAGTAAAAAAAGAGTTCCTAATCTTCGATAACTGCACCAACATAGTTTTTCTTGGTAGACTCAACAACGACCAAAAGGGGCTCCTACGGTTGGTACTACTCTGATTTAGCAAGTCTTTGTCTGGTCAAATGAGTAGGATCTTTTGGTTTGGCTTTGCTACTATGTCTTGGGCATTTTGGACCACTAGAAACAAGTTCTCGATTGAACATACTAAATTGCTTAAACTTTTACAGCAGTGGAAGCCGCTAGTTAAAGATGTTGACATTGAGGTCACAACGTCGAATCTCATCGGCTGGGAAAGGGTCCCTTTGTCTACCTAATGCTTCCATGTAGTCTTTTTGCTAAATCTTTTAGTGTGTGGGTTGCTGGCATGCATGTCATGTCTGTCGTTATGACTGCAATCCTTGTTGGTGCAGCATTTAAACTTGTTGGTTGTTTGCTACCTTTATGTATGCTTGTGCTGCATACTGCCGTGTGATTTAATTATAAAGTCAGGTTCTCTCTTTTTCTCTAAAAAGATCAGCTGACATCATAAAGCCATGCGAGGGAGGAGGAAGTCCTCAGAACTCTGATACACTAGTAAATCCTGGACGCCATTCTGGGCGAGCAAAAAAATGAATATTTGATAGAAAGAACCCCTTTGCACTTTGATCTATGATTTTGGTTCCCAACTTACTCTGTTCCACTTCCGCACCGTCGCTATGGTTACGTCCAGTTTCTCGCAGAAATAGTCTGGCTATTTATTTATTTGTCATGCCAACGAAAAATACATGTTAATCTAGAAATTTATGCATGAAAAACCGTCCAATAAGAAATGCAACAAAAAGGTTCAACTATGTATATTCACATCACAATTCACGCACATAGCTGCAAAACAGAGTCCATATATACCAAAAATATTAGCGTCACAACATTAGAGACAAAATATTCCTTCTTTCAGTCTAAGAAGTGGAATCAGGCCGAGTCATTGCACATCACCAGTTGTTATCAGCAACTAGGAAGGATAGATTAATGCTTCAGGACATAACATCGGAATTGTCCATGTACCAAAATCAATAATAGGGAACACTGCAAATTCCATGCCAAATGACTAGTAGAAGTCAAGACACAAATAGATAAGAGACCTTACACTTGCTAGGATTCTGACACATGGTTTAATAGTGGAGAGGCGTATATATGACACATGCCAAATGCCTAGAAGTCAACATGCCATGGTAGGATTGTGACACGTGGTTTCATAATGGGGAGGCCACCTTAAACTTGCAACTTAGAATTTTCATCTAAGTATAACACCCAGAAAAAATATACACGTGTCTACAATCAGATCACCCTGGAAAAGAATTTCCACAAATCAGCAACAGTTAAAAATTAGTAGTGCTTTTTCACAAAGTTCACGAGCCAAGATACTTGGTCCTTCTCATGCATAGCCAAATGAGATAAGGCAACAAAGAACAAACAATGCTTCCTCAGGAACTAAGATGGGTTTCAGTTACAGATAAAAACGTTATTTCTAATATATCTAGAGTACTACATGTGGTCACAGGTAAGCGTGTATCACAGTAAGCCACACTATACAAACATCCCTCCTCAACCGAGCAGCCAGTTCAAGAGTCTGTAGAACCTGTAATAAATAATAACACAACATGAGTATCAAATAACCAAGCCTACTTTTGCTTGTCAAAACACCTCTCTCAAGGCGAATGTTTTGTACCCATATCCAGAAAGAAAACTAAGAGCAAACGTGAAAGCAATGTTTAATCCACATTCTTTGCAAAATGTCACACAACTCAAAGTTAGCGCCACAAAACCCAGACATGCATCTCTTGTTCCAAAAAATCCTAAAACTTCCAAGTCTACAAATGGAATATGGACACTTTGGTAAAAAAAACATGGGTGAAGTCTGTTCTGTACAACTTACTTGTTGCACACCACCTGTTTATCAAAATTGCAAACTTCCAAAATATCATAATAGTGTATGGTTTGGTGTGATATTTTACACATCAGATGTGTGTCATGTAAGAATGTATTGCACAATGCACATGAGCTTGCATACTTAGTGATATCATTCTGTCTGGATAATAGTTGTGTACAAAAAAATAGAACATACATGCTTGAGAATTGACATAATAATCTGTAGACGGGGCTAGTTAAAAAAGGAGATTTGCACCTCTTGTAATAACTTCTCCAAGTTCTGATAATTTTGCAGTCAACTCTATGGTGCTCCGTTGTTCTTTGAGTGTGTGAAACACCCCAACCTACGGAGTTTGCCAAACACATCTCTTAGAGCTAGCATTTTGCTAATAATACTTCGGTACAAATAAATGTATGGCCGGGATCAAGAAAACCGCCCTCATATATAGAAATGAACTTATAGAAATACGAACTTCAGCATCTAAAGTTCCCTTGTATATGCTCATCAGTATATTTTCCAACTGATAATTGCAGGAAACAAAAACATTCTAGTCAAGACCGTGAAGTTACTAAATATCACACAAATTAAATTTATTTTCAGTTTGTTTACCTAACAAATCTCTAATTCACTCACCTCAATTGTGGAAGAAACAGGCTTTCCATTGAAAGATTCGATAATATCACCTTTTTGGATTCCAAATTTCTCAGCAGGCGACCCTCCCGACACCTAATGTTCAAATGTCAGTAATTAACCTTTACACAGATGAGAAATTGAGCACTTTCAGGAAGTCATTACCTACCTCTTGAACAATAAGACCATCATCAATGTTAAACATACGCCATAACATGTCAACATGAGCAGGTTCTAGAAGTTTGATGTCCTTAAACATCATTCCAAGATGAGGCCGGGCGATGTGCCTACATCAAATCAGATAATCATCATTTAACATATCTTTGGTGGAACCAGGCTTCCATCTAACATGTTAAAAAAATCAACAATAATCAAATATTTTGATTCAAATAGAGTTCAGAAAGGCCCAACAGGGATGAATCGTTCATAGTAGTTGACAAAAACTCATAGAGGGGATTTGATATTACGTAAAAGTAACACATTTTGCACTCTCAGCGCCGTTCTACTTGTTTCTTCCTATCTAGGCCCCATCAAAGATCTAGTTCTTGATTTTCTTACAAATGAGCATTATTGCTAAATTATTTACTGTAGCCACATGTTCAAACGAGATGATGATGATATTTTCTTTGAAAATCTTTACACCACTTATGGTCATTAAATTTCATAAAAGTGAGAAAATAGATACTACTAAAAATAATGACTCCTAAAAATACGTAAAAAGAACAATTAGGAGACACCACATTAGTCTAATACTATCACAGCACTGAGAGAGAAAACGTACTGATATTTCTTAAATGAATCCAAACAATTGAGCAAAATGGAAGAAGGTATGAAAGACCCAAATCTCTTAGGGACGTTGACCATTCCGACAACTTCTCCACGCAGGTCAATAACTGGCCCCCCATAGTCAAACTGCAACAATTCATATTGGCAACATATATGAAAGTTTGCAAGAACAAAAAAAATGTTATAACAATAGATTGCAATATAGAACATAAAGATGACATCACACAAAACTCAAAACTGTACCAAATGTATATAATACTATCTAATGATAAGATATATCACCTCATTATCATCACCATGGCCATCTGGAGAACGGAAGTATACATTGTGGTGCCGCTCAAACATGGTTGGATTCAAATATTCTGCCCTGGCATATGTTATCCTTAGATTTAAGGAATTGTCTCTTCCGAGCCAAAAAAAACCTCTTGAGCAAATTCTACATCTTTTTCATTCAAAGATGGTAAGTTGATTGGTTGATCCACCTGAACGCTCAGGAAAGCGAGATCGTAGTGGGGCTGGAGATAGACCAGCTGGCCCTTTGCACTGGTGCCATTTAGCAAATGAACAGTGACCTAAAAATGGTTGCAGAACAGATTATATACGACTTTTGGTAAGCGAAGGTGTGTTTTGTTTCCATTTCGTTATTAGAAAAGGCCAATAGCACACACAAAAAACATGTGAATTGCAATACAAGATTATCATTTTTTTAGATGGAACCAGCTGTAAAAGATAGTACATGCATATATAGAAATTAATAGAAAAAGCACATTGACTCACATCAGCATCTGTAGCATACTCTTCACCGCCTGACCAGACACTGTAAGGAGCATCCTTTGTGCGAATCAGCCGCGCAGTTGTCAAAACAAGGCCAGTTTTCTTCTCCTCATCCCAATCGACCCAGAAGCCAGAGCACCTTCTTAGCGGTTCACCATCTGTGTGATTCAAACACAATATATATGTTAAGTTGCGCGACGACGGATCAACTAATCCAAATCATAGAGTGTACAAGGATACATATAAAAGTACCAAGAGAGGATGAAATCCCTAGAAGAAATTTCGCAGCGAGGAGCACAGCCTTGCTTCCGGATCGAAAGACGGGGAAAAGCTCGATGGTGTGAAACCTGGTGGCAGGTTTGTAGTAGTCAAGCGTAGCAATTTTCACAGGGCGGGGAGCTACAGGCAGAAGTAGAACATAAATATATATATCGAGGGTAATTAATTGAACAGTTGCGTTATTACTTTTTTCTACAATGCGCATAAGCATGCATATCATATATTGAAGAAGAAGCGGCAAAGAAGCCCGATACAACGCCTTTCGGCCATTACAATGCCAATCACAAGGATTAGAATCCATATCCACCAAACACACCCATCAAAGGAACTACAATACATGCTCCACCTAGGCATGTCATGATCGACGTCGGAGACCTCTATAACAAGACCAAGACTCAAGGACAACACAGACCAACGTACCCCACCCACTACGCCAAGAGGAAGTCAGTAAGTGGACGGTAGGGCCTGGGCAAACCTACAGGAGTCATCATCGAGAGAGCTCCGGCGATGGTATACATTAATTGCGCCTCGGAGGCTCACGCCCAAAGTAGTAGCCGACACCGATAAGGGCCATGCCACCGGGACTCCTCGAGCACCAAGGAGGGAACGACGGAATTCCAGGTCGCCGCCACCTGGTCCGAAGGCCGAACCAAGGGTTTCCCTTGAGCACGAGGGAGGGAGTCGGATCCGGGTTAAAGCAATGCCTCCAGAGAGGGAACGGCGCCCACGGATGTCGCCATGCTAGCCTCAGTGTCATGAAGCAGGGATTTCTTCCAGCCCAAGATCATAAAACCAAAGTTCCGGAGCTGCTCAATCAGGCCGGCCACCGGCGCCCTCGTCGCGACCCCCGGCCTCAACACCACGCACCACCAGCCCGCCTCCCGCCACAAGCCACCCCTTCCCCACGCCAGATCCCCAAGGGCAGCCCCGAATCCGCTTCCAGACGCCGCCGGGGAGCCACGCCGCACCAGAGCTCGCGGCGCGACGCCTGCAACCCCGCCGCCAGCTAGCGGGCGCCAACGCTAGAGTAGTAAACTGATGACAAATTGGATGGTGTCCGGGAATCGCGCGATCATATTCATACCTGATTCTTCGTCGAGTCTGGCCTTTTCCATCTTGGCCAAGTAGTCATCGCTGAAGGAATCGGGATTAACCCCCGCCCACTGTGACGGATTAGGCAAATCCTCGTCACTGTCGCTCCCCAGATCCACCACCTTCTTCTTCTTCTCCGGCAAGGGATCGTCTCGGCTGGTCGGATCGGCCGCCATGGTTCTTTTGTTGTTGGATCTCTCCACACCCGCGCCCATCTTCTTTCTCCGATCGATGGGAATCAACCGTCGACCCGTCGACCCTCTTGCAATCGCCCCGCTGCTACCGACTGTTTCGTGTTCGCCGTTGGGGTCGATCTGACCGTACACGGGGGTTTCCTGCTATTTTTTTGTGTACATGCGGTGGCAAAGGAACCAAGCCGGCCGGCCGGCAGCTAGCTCGTACGCCTGCGTGTACCTCTCGGCGGAAAAAGTATCGCCGACGGGGCCTGCGCCGCCTATTAGGGTTTGTTGCATCACGCCATTTCTACAAGTGGTACCAGCGAAGGCCGCGGGAGAGTGCAACGAACTGCCGTAACTCTTGCCAGGGAGTACGTACGTACGTACGAGGATGCATGCGGTACGTACCCATACGGATTCCTTCTTCACTTTTCTTGTTAAGATGATCAGCATTTCTTCTCAAGTTCACACCATGCAACAACTCTTCACAGACTAGCTGCATGTATCTTTGAATATCAATAGCAGCCAGTTCACTGCCTGACCGTTGTACAAGGGCATTCATCAGCAGGTAATACAGGCACCGTATTTGCACTGCATACTTGTAAGTTTGAGTCTTGTGTACATGAAATTCTTGCATAATAATATTAAACTACTGCTATTTATATTAACTTGCCAGTAATGATTCATATAAATATCTCAATTCAGGTACTAATGTAATTGTCCCTGAAGAAGAAAAAGCGCTTTGATGACAACTCTTGAGCGTTGAGTTTGGACAAACTTGTGAGCCAAATCAACGGCACGCATTCCGACAAAAAAATAATTCAACACTAGGCATGCAGTGAAGTTCCAACGCCTTTCGGGCAAAACTAAACCATGATTACATTACCCACATTACCAGGAAGAGGTTGTGACACAATCACACAAACAGGAAGGCACGAATGCGAGCTGCCCTTAGAGACTGCGAACAACAGATGAAGTGACCAACATATCATACAGGCATACAGCACAGCCACAACCCTCGTCGAGGATACACCGGACACTTCACTTCACTGTTCACATCCATGTGAACCGTTGGTGATAGGTCAGGGAAGAGAAAACACGGATACAAGTGCACGGCCAGACGGCCAGTGCTTTGCTTCTCCGGTTTGACTAACTCGGAATTCGCTCCATCAGGGCCATCTAAACTGCAATCCATGCCAAACTGCATCATGAACACGTCTTGTCAAAGCATTGCCTTTTGCATGAGATGAGAAACAGAACAACCGTAAGACAAATTTATACAAGAAGAGCATGTTTAGCTTGCGATTCACATCCAGCATGAATCTGTAGTAGCAAATGACTGGAGCAGGGTATAACAAAGAACAGTTTGACAAAGTCCAGGGATCTCAAACTGGGACTCGCAAGTTTGGTTACATTTTCATTTCAGACCATGGCAACCATCAGTAAACCATGGAAAACACAGCATGCTTGTTTTTCAACAGATCAGGGCAACAAGTAATTAAGATTGTTCTAAATTTACTGACACGCCATCATTGAGACTTAGAAAAGTAGTTTTATACTGATAAGTTGATAATCACATGTTCTCAGTACTCGTGAGAAGCAGGACAAAGAAACCTGGAATTTTGAAGCGGTTGCTGCAACTCAGAGTCACTAGGAAAAGAGCCTGTCTTCTGACCATCTCAGCTCTAATGGAAAGCTTAAAGAGATGAAAGGAAAATGTAAGCTGCTGGCAAGAAATTAATAAGCCCACATGAAGTTGGAGCTTAAGATCTTAGAAGGAATTTGTAGTTAACTCTTTAAGTCCTAACTGCAATACTTCATACGCTGAAGCCTTTAGAGTTCCTAGACAAGAGTGGCCATGGATTCCTTAGTCCATTTTTGTTCTGTCTATTTCTAGCGATTGCCAAGCAGGCCTGGTCCCAAATAGGGAACTAGTTACTTGGCAGCATGATGTGGGTTGCATGTACTTGAACATCTATTAATTCAGTGGACTACGTGGAGGGGTGCAAATTTTCCAAGCTGGATGGAACAGTTATTTTTACACTGAAGTCTTTCAATATATGTACCTGTGGAAAAATAAAATATCTCTAACTCAAAGAATGTTGCAGAAGCCAGTTTACCAAGAATATCTCTGATAATGTATTTCAACCAACTAGTTAGGTGCGACTACAGTATATCATCAACTATAAGTTCAATTGTACCCTCTGGTAGACATTTCAGTCTCATTCATTGGATTTGTGTCTAAACAGATTCAAAGGGTCATTGTTGCAATGTTGAGGACATCAAGTATGTGGAGATAATAGAACTGCTACTATAGACTTATCTAGATCAATACATAGGAGTTCATGAGAAAAATGTAAAAAGGTACAACTCTGTATGCTTAGTTATATTTGCAGAGGTAATTGGCATTTCATTGGAAGATAGGCTAAAACATGACAAAAAAAAAGCCAAGAAACCAAGGGCTCTTAGGGCTTTACCAGTGATGCAATCCAAATTCCGATTGTACTGTGAAGAGCTACAGGCTTCCACCAAGGCTTCAATTCAGTTCACAATGGGGCGACAACAAACCGGACAATCAGATTGCCCATGCCAACAGAGCGATGGGGCGACGACAAACGGGACAATCAGATTGCCCATGCCAACAGAGTAATGGGGCGATGACAAACAAGACAAACAGCAGGGAAGCAACTTCAGAAGGTACCAGCAGAGTAATGGGGCGACGACAAACCGGACAATACTTCATACACTGGCCGGCACGCTTTATCCCTACCAGCTGGCCGGCATGTTTGGCTAGCATGATCATTTGCTTGATCGGTCTGATCGCCTACAGAGTACTTCTTCAGGCTACTGGTTCAAGAAAAACCAACAGCTGCTTGTTTAGAGGAAAATTGGCTCTCTGGTTTTTTACGGATTAAAAAAATCATACTTCTAAAACAAGATCATGTATCTTAAAAAAGTTAATGAATTAGAAAAAATATATAAATATGAAAAATTGTTCACAAATTATTAAAAAGTTCATGAATTTCAAAACAGTTCATGGATTTGAAAAAAATGATCTAGGATTTACAAAATGTTAACTAATTTGGAAAAAGTTCATGAATCTTAAAATATTCCATGAATTTTAAAAGTGTTGATCGATTTGAAAAGATGTTTACGTACGTAGAAAAAAATAAAAAAATTTAGAAAAACTTCACGAATTTGAAAATAGGTTAATCATTATGTTTTTTAAAAAACTTCATGATAAAAAAATTGGTAACAGAAAAAAATGAAAAATATAAAATGAAACAAAACGAAATTGCAAAACACATGAGTTGAAACTTTTTAAATTTAGTTTATTTTTTATTTCATTTAATCATTTATTTTTTATTTTCGTATTTTCTTTTCTATTTTGTCTTTCCTTTTTGTCATTTTTTCATCGCTGAATTTTCAAAATGTGCATGGTGTTTTAACTTTTAATAATTAAATTGAATATTTCAAGATGTATATCATGAATTTAAAAAAATGATCATACTTTTCGAAAATATGTCCATCATGTACTACTCCCTCCGTCCAGAATTACTTGTCGCGGAAATAGCTAAAAATGAATGTATTTATAACTAAAATACGTCTAGATACATTTATTTCTCCGACAAGTATTTCCAGACGGAGGGAGTAGAAAATAATCATTGTGATTTAAGAAAGTACACCGTTTTTCTAAAAACTGTTCATTTGTGTATTTCCGAAATGTATTCATACATTTTAAAAATGTCTATCATGGATTTAGGAAAATTATTCACAGTACAGTTTGAAGAATGTTCATCGTAACTAGACAGTGCAACGGTCTATTCAAAACATGTTCATTGTGTATTCAAAAATTGTCTCTCTTATTAAAAAAACCCATCATGTATTTGAAAATAATATTCACAGTAAAGTTTAGAAACATGTTCGTCGCATAACTAAAGATGTTCATCATGTTTTGAAAACTTCCATCAAGTATTTCAAAAATATCTTTTCATATTACAGAAAACTATTAACCGTGTATTTCTTTGAAAAAACTCAATCCATATTTTAAATTATGTTTGAGAACATTTATTTTCATATGCATAGGCTTTTCCCGTAATATTTTTCTGATCTAGGTTACATTTTTAAGCCATATAAAACTTTTCCAAGTCCGTGAGAAAATTTTATGCAGTATGGTGCACGCGCGCGCACAGTGCCACGAAATTTATGTGCAATGAGAAATATTTTCTTAAGGCACGTGAACATTGATTTTTCATATAGATTAACATGCTTATTCAAATATCTTTTGTACGAGCGAAAAAATTGTTTATGTTGATTTCCGAGTCTAGAATGTTTTGGAGACATCTCTCTGTGGTATAAATCTTTGCTAGATGCAGTACCGACAATACTTCAATAAAGAGACTGCAATTGGACTGAGCATCGCTATTGCTACTCACTCACCTGCACGAATTTGATTATCAATAAAGGTTTTGAAAAACCTCTTGAGTCACCCATCCAAAAAGATGAGAGGTCATGAGCGATGAACATGCCTAGACCAGGGATGGTGCCCTAGAAGTGCAATCTGTCAAACCACAAAAAACTTCACCATAATGTCGTGGAAGATTCCAACTCCATAAAAATCAAACTAGCAAAAACGAACTTGACACATCAGATCCGAGTAATGGACTCTGCAAGGACATATAACCCACTATCTCCATGGCACCGCTACAATGAACTGGGGCAATTTATTCAAGAAAGACCACAATGATTTTTTTATGCTGACAAGACATCTACTATGTTAGCCAGTTTTACAAACTAGTTTGGTGGGCGGACTCAACACCTAGCCGCATGGACGCGAGTAGGCGTATGTTTCGTTGGAAGACCCAAGGCGGGGAGCACTCTGCTAGAGCTCACTACAAGCCGAGATATAATCGTGCCTGTGCGTCGGTGCTATATCACACTTGTTGTGAGATGTAGCACCATTTCGCCTTTGCCCCCCAACTGTGCGCTGGCCTCAATGGACCGACCAATAGAGTGATTTTGGATGGTTGTGAGCTCTACTTAATGGGACACCCCAATAAACCGATTTTGGGAAGGTTCTACATACTAGTTTGAGAACCTTCCATGTGATTGTTCCTTTTTTTTTGTAGTTTTATTTATTTCTTTGTTTTCCCTTGTGTGTTTTCTCCATTTGTTTTCATCTGTTCCTATTCATTTTTCTTACTTTTTTGTTTTCTATTTTGTAAATACATGTTGAACATTTTGCAGATACATGTTGTACATTTTTTCCAGATACATGTTGAACATTTACAAAATGCAGATTGAACATTCTTTTTAATAGAAAGTGAATATTTTTAAACACACATTTGAACATTTTCCTGGGAGTTCCCCTCATCCATAAATCGATACACATGCTGTTGTATGTGACGAGTTATTATCCAATGATTTTTTGCAGTACCATTATGTCTGAGTAGTTTTCTTTTGTCTTGTGGTCTTGGTAGCCTGTTATGATTGATGTTAATTGTTTGTCGTGATACGGTGTTATCTTCTTGTGCCAATTTATGAGCATGCACGTATGTTGGATCACACTTGACGCCTAGTATTGCCTAGTATTACGTAATCATGAGTATGCATAGGGTGGCTGGAGTGATAGTATATGAGTCAAAACATATGGGATAAAGAATAGATATTGATTTTCTGGTTGGGTTTACCTGAATGAATTTTTAGTATTTGCGGATGTTTGTTGGGGATTTCAATCATAAGCACATGTGAGTCAAATGATTGTGCATCATATTAGCATAGACCTCTCCCACATATAAAACTAGAAGTATGCCTATTGGTTATAGTATCATAGACAATGGCCTAGGGACAATTTCGTAACACCACCACTACTTGACACAAAAAAAAATTCCGTAATATTTTGTCTGATCTTGGGAACACTTTTATTAAGTCTTATTCAACTTGTTCATGTATGTTAGCACATTTAATGCAATATGATACAAATTTAAAGAATAGTTATACAAAACAAAAGTTATGTGCCATCGGAACAATTTTCTCAGGCACATGAACATTGATTTTAAATACGTTAACAAAACTTTTTCCAAATATGTTTTGTTCAAGCAAAAAAAACTGTTTATGTTGATTTTGGACTAGTTGTGGAAGTTATGACTGTACTAAATTTCTTGTCCAACATAAAATCGCTTGCATAGAAGACGTTTTTTCAACACTCAAGTGAGGAAGATAGCTATTTTTTTCCTTAGAAATGCATGTAACTTTATTCATACTCAAAACTACCACATGTATATTGCTTTATTCATACTCCTAGCACTACAAAGAAAAGGGCTATAGATGAAATTAACATTAATGACGCACCAGAGAAGTGGTGCGCTAATGGTGCACCATGTGGTGATGCGCCATTAGTGTGGAAGACACTAATGACGCACCAGGCACAAGGTGCGCCGCAAGTAACAATTTTTTTTTCATTATTCCAAACATACTAATGGCGCATCCTGGCAAAGTGCGCCATTAGTAGTTCTAACTAGTAATGGCGCACCAGCCATGGAATGCGCCACTACTGTATTTTTTTTTGCAAAACTACTAATGGCGCACCGTTGCAAAGTGCGCCATTACTAGTTTAAACTAGTAATGACGCACTATGCCACGGTATGCCATTAGTGTGTGTGTGTCTATATATATATATATATATATATATATATATATATATATATATATATATATATATATATATATATATTATTTTGCAAAACTACTAATGGCGCACGGCTGCGTGGTGCGCCATTAGTAACCTGGGACCAGCTCCACCCCGCCGATGACCCATCGCACCCTCCCCCGCTCCACCGCCGCCGACGACCCACCGCACCCTCCCCGGCCCGCTCCACCCGCCGCCGAGCACCCCCCGCACCCTCCGCCGCTCCACCGCCACCGCCGACCCACCGCACCCTCCCCAGCCCGCTCCACCGCCGCCGAGCACCCCCCGCACCCTCCCCCGCTCCACCGCCGCCGACGACCCACCGCACCCTCCCCCGCTCCACCGCCGCCGCCGACCCCCCGCACCCTCCCCCGCTCCACCGCCGCCGCCGACCCCCCGCACCCTCCCCAGCTCCACCGTCACAAATGAATGCAACTAAAAATCCAAAAAAACAAATTTGTTTATATTTTCAAATAACAAATTTGATGATATTTTCAAATAATAAATTTGATGATATTTTTTGATTCATAAATATTTTCTAATAACAAATTTGATGATATTTTTAAAAAATTATTACTATTTTTATAAAAAAATTATTATTGTTTCATATTCATATGCATTTTCTAAAAAAATATTAGATGCAACAAATAATAATAATAATAATAATAATAATAAATTACTTATGCAAAAAAAGTTACTTATGGCGCACCTCTGGGTGGTGTGCCATTGCTATCAAAAAAAGATTACTTATGGCGCACCTCTCTGGGGTGCGCCATTGCTAATTCGACTGATCCCTTCGTCCCTCCCTCGCCAGATCCACTTCGACCCCCCCCCCCCTCGCCACACCCTCATGCGCGCCCCCTCCTTCCGCCGCCCGGCCAATGCCATAGCCGAGACACCGTGCTCACCCTCTCGCTCTCTCCCTCGCTCGCCTTCTCCACCAGATCCCGAGACTCGTCGCCGTGTTAGCCGCGGCCATCGCTGTCCCCGCACCTCGGCGGCAAGTCCACGAGCTCCGCTTCGTCCTCCCCGACCCCGGCCTCGCCCTCGTCTTCCCCCTCAGGCACCGCCACCCTCTGCTGCTACTAAGCTCTCGCCGGCCTCCTTGTGCCACCCGATGAGCTTTCCCTCTCCCCCTGCTGCTCTCCTCTTCCACCTGGTGCACCGTCGAGGTTTCCAATTGAAACAAGTTCAGAAATGTACAGTCTTAGCTAAAGTAATTCAGATGTTTGGGCTTGAACTTGGAGTAGAAAATCTACTGTAAATTCAGATGGTTACTGGATTCAGTTTGAGTTTGCTATTGTACATTGTTATTCACAGTAATCTTTAGTTTTTCCTCTTCAGTTTGCTACTGCATTCGAGCAAGATCTATAGGCTTCCTTGCAGATTAACTGAAGCAAGATCTATAGACTTTTCTTAAACTTGCAAATGCATGCCTTATTACTGTCCTAGTAGATTGCATTGATTGTTCCAACCAAGGTAGTATGGGTGACATATGTACCTAAGTCTGCTTTGAAATATTCAGCTAACAACTAAGTTTGATAATTGGTGGTGTCTGGCTAGCTAGTACCCCAAATAACTATTCTGCTCTTAGTTCCATGTTACTGAAGTTGCGCTGTTTATTTAAATATAAACAACAGAAACCAGCATAATTTGAAATTCAAGTGCTCCTAAAGTGTTCCAGGATTCTGTTTTTTTGACTTGGGGATCTGTTGTTTCTAAATAAACCAGCAGAAATCAAATTCCATTGTTATTCATTAAAAAAACTAATTATTACTGAACAAGAGGAAACAAAAATTTATGTTATGTTTCATGAACTAAATAGTCCTACCTTTGAAAATATTCAGCTCAGCTTGGAGTATTACATACGGGGTACTTGCAACTAATGCATGGGCCGGGGTATCTTAGTACTTAGTTAAGTAGGATCAACTGCCCCGCCCTTCTTGCTGCATTAAACCATAGGTGGCAATAGAGCCAAGTGATTAGGCCCAACTTAGAATTCTCATTAGCATCGATAAATCCTAGATGATAAACTCAACATAGGTGGCAATAGAGCCAAGTGATTAGTGCCAAGTGATTAGGCCCAACCTAGGGTGCCTCGGCATCGATAAAAATTAAATGATGAAAACTTAACTTGGCTTCTATAGGGTGCCTCGGTGTCGATGAGAACCTAAATGATGTATGCTTAGGCTTTTAGGGTGCCTCGGCGTCGACAAAACCTAAATGATGAAAGCTTAGGCTTTTAGGGTGCCTCAACGTCGACAAACCCTAAATGATAAAACCTTGGCTTTTAGGGTGCCTCGATGTCGATAAGAACCAAAATGATGAAAGCTTAGGCTTTTAGGGTGCCTCAGTGTCGACAAACCCTAAATGATAAAAGCTTAGCTTTTAGGATGCCTCGGTGTCGACAAACCCCAAATGATGTAGTTTTGAATTATGAACGTAGGATATGTCGTCATCATCATCGGACGACGAAAGTCTCCCGGGGGAGTGCTACTGGTGCCACGACGATCGAGGTCTGTGCGACATGCCTCACCTGGACGATGATCGGCGCTTCAGCATTAAGCTCGAGGAGACCTTCGAAGTTGAAACGGTACACAACGACGACAAGTGTTATTTTCATAATTAAGCATGACTTCAACTATTTCAACGTGTAGTTTTCATCTTTTACAATTCAAGTATAGCTTATCCCATGCCATGCAAGACGCTATGTCTTGGAGAGGATGGATTTTGAAGACCATGAAATTTCTGAAACAAAGAAAATTCACCTAAGGACTCATCACGATGTGGACTTTTACTATTACGACATCCGTGTATCTTTTGCATACTTCTAAAACTAGTACATCATTGCTAACTATGAAGTTATTACTATGTTTTTCAACAGATAATCCCAGAGAATTGTGTGCCTCATTTGATGTATAAGAAAGGTAGTCTTAATGTTTTAAACATACAGCCAGGTCATCCTACGAATCTCAACTGTCCATACGAGATTTCTAAAAGAAGTGGAGACATGAAAATCAAAGGATGGAAAAAATGTACGAACAGTCGTAAGGAGGTTTTCAGAAGCAAAAGGAAGCGAAGCGCAAGAATTGGAGACAGGATGTTCTCCATTCTCCATAATGAAGAGTCAGGGTCTATATTGTTTTATGCTATTTTACCTTAAATAGGGTATTTAGGTCCTGCCTAATACTGATGATCATGTGCTAAGAACAATTAAGTAGGGTTGGTTCGATGACTATCAAGATGATGATCGTATGACTTGTTATTAATAACGAGTAGAAGTTGTATGATGATGATTAATAGGACTTCTTAGGATTAGTATTACTTCCGACAAACTTGCTACTCGCGGTCTCGAGACTTGTAATATTCTATCTTTGTTCGGTCTTTTGAATTCGGAGACTAATATGATGAATTGTATTCAGAGACTAATCTTCTATTGTATTCGATGAATCTGCTCTTGCTGTGGGGTGCTGTCTATATTCTGTTCAATAATATATTTTGTAATCTGTGCAAAATTTTGAAAAGTAAAAAAAACTAATATTCATACTAATGGCGCATCACCCAACAGTGCGCCATTAGTATGCCAGATACTAATGGCGCATGGTGTTCTATACTAATGACACACTGCGTGGTGCGTCATTAGTATACCAGATACTAATGACGCACTGGTGGTGCGCCATTAGTAAGAAATACTAGTGGCGTGATACTAATAGCGCACCAGTAGTGCGCCATTAGTAGGCAAAACTGATGCGCCATTAGTAGCCCTTTTCCTAGTAGTGTAGGGGCTTGATTGTAGTCTTATTCAAGGGGGTCTTTTTCGCAGTGCAGGGACTTTTGTGCTCTCCCAGGTTGTGCACCGTTGCAACTTCCACGAGCATGTGAATTGCAATACAAAAACAAAAGAAAGCGAAGACAATGATTCATAACCATAGAAAATGCCTCAAAATTCAATCAAGCAGAACTTCTGAAAAATCAAACCAACACTCAGGAAGACAACATCAGTGCTCATAGTTTAGATCTGATTGCTAGTCAGTCGTGTGCAGCGCCAGCTGCTTGCTGGTGTACTCCACTCCAAGATGTTTAAATATGTGTTGAATATTATGTGTACGAGTTGTGCTATATTTGGACTTATAATTAGCGGAGGGTTAGGTGCTTGAGTCGAACACATGTAACCCGGGCGTGTCATATAAAGGCACCACGGGGCAGTGGTGGAGTGTCACAAGCAACCAAAAGGGGGACCAATTCAAACTAAAAGCTAAATATGCATAAAAATAGGTGCAATCCTATTTACGCCGGAAGCACTAGGTTTACATGGAAATTAAAATTTTATAAGCATCAGAACGTCTTAGAATCAATTTTCTTTAACTAAATTCAAAACCACCTTTCTTTGCTTCTTCACTCCATTAGTTGTTTGGCAACAATTCATTGTTCAGCCATTCAGTTCATCTGTAGTCGTCACATTGGGCCGTGTAGATGCAGAACTGCAGCATCACGAGATAGGAAACCATAGCAGCGGCGTGCAGATGAGACAACAAAATGTCGTTGGTGATCCATGTCGCTCGGCATGGCACGCACATCTAGATGATAGGAAGGGCAAGCAACACTGGTGACATGCAGATGCAGTAGCAAGGAGCGGCACGGCAACGGTTGCCAATCAAAGCCTCGATGGAGCAGCCGAGATGCATGGGGGCAAGTTGTATTGGGGAATTCGATCTTGGGAGGAAAACCTAGAGATCAAATTGCAATGGAGGCAGAGAGCAAAGTTGTCTATTTTGTGAAGGGAGGCATGAGCATGAGAGGTGCATCTGTGCATTGGGCTAGAGAGGAAAATTGTATGTTCATGCGTTGGATCAAGATTCTTAGTGGTACTAAAAAGAAGGTTTTGCTTTTGGAAGGGAGGGTCGTGAGCCCCTTTGGCCCCCATGAGGCTCCGCCAGTGCCGCGGGGTAACCAAATAGACTAGACATAAGATGGTAGACTAGACAGAGATTACAATAGCAGGGACGGTCTGGCGCCCATGGCAGCGATGGCCGGATCAGCCATGCCATGGTGGTCGGAGCGTTGTTTGAAGTATTTATGTTTATCACAATCTCCTTTTGAAAAGATAAATGAAAATGTCAAACATTTTCTTTGAAAAATTCAGACATCTACATGCAGCATGTTTCTTCTTAACTATTTATAAAATCTAAATGTGGTCTAAAATTGAGGGAGTTTCCCATATCGCTATCATAAGACCTCACGAGGATGTTATTAACATAACTAACAAAACACTAAATGTAATTAAACACTGGAGTTAATCAATTTGAAGAGCATAGTTCAAAATCAAAAGACAATGTAATTAGCCACCAATACATAGTTAATCGACCTAATGAAACATAATTTAAAACAAACAACATGTGCCTAGTTGGTCAAAGGAGGAGATGATGATGATGATGATGATGATGTCATGACTCATGGCCTCCTAGTTGGAGTCGGACAATGCGACAAAGTATGCGACCACCTCACACTCGGTGGCCTCCCTCCATTGCATATCCACTGGTCGGCCTGTCATGCGGGTTCGACGCTGATTTGCTCATCAAGCGTCACTGGATATGTGCCGATGGCAGTGAGCCTGACCCATCAACACGGACGACCTCAATTTGGGCCTCGACGGTGATGTGGCTACTCGAACAAGGCATTATTGTCTCCCACCCGTCCCCATGAAATTCATCCTCAATCCACATTACCGCATGTCGTCCTCTTCTATTGGTGAATCATCAATCTTGTAGCCATCGGAAAAGGATCTCGACTAGGAGGTTGACGGTGTACGAGGAAGATCTTGATGATACCCAACAAGCTCGTCCACTTCTCAGTTGCAAGGTTGTGTGGCGCGCGGTGGTTGGCCGAAAACCTCCGGCGTTGGCGGGCAACGAGATGGAGATTTGCGCGCGGGGGGGGGGGGGGGGGGGGTTGAGGTCCACTGGGGAGGAAGAGGGTTGGCGGTGGGGTATTTATATGAAGAGGGGAGGAAATAGGGGTGTGGAGGCATTACCAACGCTTGCATGTGCTCGTCACTAGTTTGTTTTCGAAAAGGAGGTTAAACCCTAGCCTCTGCGTCACCGTGATGTTCCCATCTATTTTCATTAATTATTGAGAAGAGCACATAACACATAAACCATGCCTGAACTATTACAAGATTTAAAGTAAACACTTATGACTAATTAAAGTACAACTTCTTTCCCTGTAAAAAGAGCAATACTTCCGCAACAACACCTTTAAAAATGGATAAACGTCCTCATGCCATCGTTGCTACACCTGATCGAAGGCAACATGTATAAGGATTTTCATTATGTTTGTCAATGCAACCATCGAATATTAGTGCAATGACAAGTAGATGATGCATTAAACATGGTAATGACGCAATTTCGTCACTCCCGAGATATAAAGTGGCCTCCAATAAACTCTTGATGACGAATCATTCGACAACCGCCTCCGTCTTTACTCCATGTCAGGCCAAAAAGGCACTAGATTTGTGAGACATCTTACCACCTAAGACCACCACCACAGTTGTCAGGGGCGCCCATGTCTCAACATAGATTTGGCCGCTACCACTTCACACCAATAGGGTCAAGTTTGTACTCCCTCCGTCCCAAAATAAGTGTCTTGGACTTAATACAAATCTGTACTAGAGCTAGTACAAAGTTGAGATACTTATTTTGGGACGGAGGGACTAGTTTTTAATTCACTTTGGGTCATGATGTAAGTTTCTTTGCATAACTGCTTCATATTTAATAAAGCAATGGGTCCTTAGGGACCCATCCTCTCTTAAAAAAGGTAAAAATAATTATTTCAATTTCAATTGTGTTTGAAATAGAGGAATCATTGTATCATGGAACACACGTCACCGCAACCAGCGTAGAAATAGCAAATGTGGTTCCCATCCGCGTAGGTGTCATACTGCCCAAAGGATTTTGGTGCCGAGGGCAAGAGTTGGTTTACTTAGTCTTGATTCACCTTGCAAGACTGAAATGCTTGGCTTATCAACTTCCAGCTCCTTATTGCTATCAGCGTTGGAATCACAACCCATGGAGAGTTTGCACCAACAAAATATGTCCAGAAGTAGAATGGACTGACGCAGAAGTTCATGCCGTCTAAGTAGGCAGTAATGTAGTAAACCAGCATTGCGTAGATGTGGCCCATAGATACACTGAACTGTAGAATGTAGCTGTAGGACTTTCTGGAAGCAATAGCATAGCTGCAAGAAGCAAACTTGTGGTAAGCAGATAGTAAAATAAATAATAAAAAGCTGCAACTAATGGTTTCGTTCTATCTAATCTATAAAGCACAGTGGAAAAAATTAGAGAGACGTGCTAAAATTTTCTATAAACTAGAGAGTACTCCACGCGTTGCTGCATGAATCGATTGAAATATATTTCCGTTATTTGATTATATGAAACATGCATACTTGTATTAATAGTATATGAACTAAAACTCAGAATGAATATTATATATTTTATTTATTAGTGTGTACTGGAAAATTATTTTGAATATAAATGGTATAATATAATGGAGAACTTTTTCCCATGCATGTATGAACCTTTGATGAGATGTCATGTTTGGTGAGGTCACCATTGTTGCATGTAGACATCTCTCACATGATTTCTTTTGTATGCACATGTTGGTTATTGGTTGATCTATAAATGGCGAGTATATATTACGCCTAATTTTAACCTGTTAGTCTTCAGCACATCTACCAATGCTATGATCTAATGCAATGGATCGATAGATGATTAGAAGTCGATAAGAAAACTATGGCAAAGAGAAATACCCCTCTTACCGTATTGTGTTAAGTAGGCAATCAGTGATGTACACCATATGTTAGGAGCAATACGTAAAAGAAAATGTCAGAGGAGTAATTAGGCGTCAATATGAGCATTGATGGAGGAGCAAGTAAATTAGTGCCGCCTACGCAAACTAAATGCTTGAGGGTGTGTTGGCCATTTGTTTGTTACTTTTGAGTTTTTCATTAAAGGTGGACTCAACTGTGTATGCAACCAATAACCATGTGAGAAGTATGTTTTGGAATTTAGCCCTTTTTTGGTTTATAGGAATTTTGTAGGAATTTCATAGGACAGGAATTTGTAGAAAAAAATTCATTTGAAGCCCTTTGATTTGCAGGAATAGAATATTGTTCATGTACATGATAGAGCGATCCTTTGTATTTCAAAGGAAGAAAAACATTAGTCTAGACCCAACAAAAAACATATAATATAAACCAAATAACATCTCTTTTTCAATAGCATTTGAGATACATGTCATCTCACTTTTTGTGATTTTCCTATTCTCATGATATTCTTATACTATAAATCAAAGGAAGTCTTAGAAACAAAATTGGATCCATTCTGGTGGTCTGACAAATTCGTCAAGCTAGCTCTAGAAGCTAACAGATCAAGCAAAGTTTAATCTTTGTTGTTTTGCCGGGAATAGACAGTGTGGTGAAGAGAAAATGAGTAGTAGTAAAATGTAATAGGGTGACGTACACAGCAAGAAGTGATGCAGGGCCTTGTAGAAAAACCGCAATGACTTCGATCGCGCCGGTTGTGGTGTCCCCGGTGGCATATCTGGAGTCGGCTTTGCTGTACTCTTTCCCTGAAGATGTAGCATGCATGCAGTTAGTTACTCGAAAAATTAAGAACATCATTTCGAGATGATGGATACGATAGGAGGATATAACCAGCCAGAACTTACATATTTCATCGAAAAAACTGGGGTTTTCCTTGGTAAGGTAATTGGGGGTGAAGAGCAAGGGTGCTTCGATGATTAGGTGGGTCAACCCAGTGATTGCCCACCAGCACATGAGCAAACGGTCGGCCTTGGATAATCTCCCGGATCTTCCTGCAACAGATGAAGATCAGGAGATGATGGGAGTGTTAATTTGCATGGAGCACTCGCTCCAATTCTTTTTTACTTCGCATGTTAGATTTGTTTTAAGTCAAACTTTCTATAGTTTAATCCAGTTTATAGAAAAGAGTATCAACATTCACCTTATCAAATCAATATCATTCGATTTATCATTGGGAAGATGGGTAGGTGGGGCCTCTCAACCAAGATGGAATATAATTTTATAGCACTATATTGATTTGCTATTGTAACTGTTGATAATTTTTAATACGATTTCAATAAAAATTTACAAAATTTAACTCAAGACAAACCTAATATATAGGGGAGTAAAAATGAACTCGGAGGAAGTAAGTATCGTATGTATACACATGATGGAAGGATAGATTTGGTGGTTGCAGTAGTTACCAGTATTGAGGACATGGCCGGAGACAAGCCAGATCACCGTGATGACAAAGAGAGAAGTGCCTATGAGGGGCACTACGAGTTGGAGGGGTGAGAGCTGCTGCGGCACGAAACCGGGGAGCTCCAGGTCACTTGGCGAGTAAGGGTGGCCGGCCATCGCCATGGATGGATGTGGATGGATGGGCCAAGAGAGAAAGAGAGCGAGCGAGTTGTGTGATGGAGGAATTCTGCTTGCGCGCTATGTAACCTCTTGTTCTGCAGGCGCAACAGCTCGCCTCCTTAACAAGTTATCAAATGAACAACCTCCGGATGATGATGATGATGGCCCCTCCTAGAAACAAATATACTAATGTGATGATGGATATAGATGCCCAACCACATGTACATACAAATTACAAAGTCAAATATGGGGTGGCAGCCGGTACACATGGCGACTAATCCAGCGTCATCTACCGGCCGGTTCCCCAAACCTGTCCTCTATGGGTTAGATGACAGAATCCCTTTCATGGACTTGTGGTGCGTCCACATGCCACCATGCTCTCTCAATCTTGTGAGAAGATTGATGGATATTCAGTTATCTCAACAACCCGATCAATTATGCTAGAAACTAACTAAGAATGGAGAGTTCTCGGTTAAATTCATGTATTTGGATGTTATTAACTCTAGCGTGATTCCTATATCGAAATATGTTTGGAAAGTTAAAGTTCCTTTGAAAATCAAAGTGTTTATGTGGTTTGTGTATAAACAAGTTATTTTAATAAAGAATAATTTGGCAAAACGCAATTGAACAGGATCTACAAGATGTAGCTTTTGCGATCAGAATGAATCAATCAAACACCTCTTTCTTGATTGTCCTCTGGCAAAAATTATGTGGCGGTCGGTTCACATAACCTTTAACATTACTCCACCGAATTCTATCAACACGTTATTTGGGACGTGGCTTGATGGGATAGATACCGATACAGCGAGACACATTTGTATGTGAGTATGCGCTTTATTATGGGTAGTCTGGAACTGCAGAAATGATCTGGTATTTAACAGAACAACAAACATTCATTTTTTTACAGGTTATCTTCAGAGCCACTACGTTGATCCGTATGTGGTCGCTACTCACTCCGACAGAGGCCAGGGAGCGTTTGGTTACTGAGTCTACCCGATGGGAGATGGTAGCACGGAATATTTTCAACTGGTTTGGATGGCGGTCATGTAATAGGATAGGCATGTAATGCTCATACCTTTTTATACCAGCCGGTTGTGGCTTTTCTATTACTGCTTAGCTCTTCGTGAGTCTTTTTTGTATTTCTTTGTTCAAGACTTGAAGACTTTTGTTGAACCTTTTGCTTATTAATAATATTAGCCATATGCATCGTTCAGATATAGAGGCTGGGGCGAACCCCGCTTTTCGAAAGAAACATGCCGCCATGCTATGGGATGTGATGTGATGCAGGAAGATTGGTCGCTGCGTTGAAGACGGGCAATGAATTAGCTCATGTAGTCTGTTCAATGCCTTATTTCGCTGGTTTAGCGTAGTATTTTGGAGTCTGCGATGTGAATTAGCCCATGAGGTCTCTAGACGTTTTTGGGGCATGCAGCTACTGGACTTCACTGGATAATATCCAGAATCGGCAACAGAGGACATCGCGAAGGGGAAGCATCTTACTTCGCCCTATCATTTTATGCAGCTTTCGTGTCCTCCTGTCCTAACACCTTTTTTTCGAAACACATTACAAAACGCGGATGCTCACATACACTCACTGCAATAAACGCGCGCACACATACTCTATGTCTATGAACATCTCTAAGAACCTGAGTCGGCTAGTCTTGAGATTGACAAAATCACCACACACATAGAGCAGAGCCGACATAGGGGGGGCAGGCCTAGTTCATAAAAGGAAACTGCCGAGTACGCTAAAATAAGTACAGTAATGGTGTAATAATGTGTACTTAGGAGAAATCAACACCTAGCTACATTTGAATTATTTTGATGAATGTTTCCTTGATTTTTAGTGAGAAATTTAAATTTTCGCTTACAATTGCTATAAGGTCAAAAATATTAATACTTTCATTTGTAAAGAAATATAAGAGCATTTAGATCACTACTCCGATAATCTAAAAACTCTTATATTTCTTTACGGAGGAAGTACAAGATAACTTACCAGCTAATTCCTTCTAATTGTAAATTATCATGCAATTCCGAAAAAAATCATCTCTCATCGAAGCAACAACATAAAAACTAATCATTAGAGTGATTTTCTATTCATAACAACATCGTAAATCACACAATCATGAGAATTAAATTTCAAATAGATATCATAGATCACACAATAAAAATAATTAAAATTGGATGAAAATTTCAACACACACAAGATACTAGTTGAAACTGTAGATAACACTTTAGGGCTAACCTTTGCTAGTTGGCTGGACCCTGAAGACCTAGAATTGCCCATTGCGGCGCTAGTATTGCCTAATTTAAACTGATTCCACTCTGGCCGCGAGCAGGGAGGGCAGGAGGCGGCTCAACGGCAGCCGGTGGCGCTAATCTCATCTAGTCACACGTTAATCACGCTAGGGTAAAAACTAGTAGGAGTACAGTGAGGGATGCCATGTCTTTCCTTCAGTTTTCTACTCTGTGTTAGAGGGGGCGGGGAGCACGTGTAATTGTGTGATCGTGACGCTAATTACACATAGATGCTTCGTCTTTTGTCGATCATTGAGGGGGGGTGGCTGGTCATTGTACACACTCCTCGCTATCGACGAGAATGTCATTTATCATTGAAAGAATATTTCGTCTCTATCAAAGATATAGGCCCCTGAATAACTGAGCATACAACCACCCTTCTATCCATCCAACCATAGATTCTTGTCCGAGTCCACCAAAAAGACTACCCACATGAACTGCTTACGCGTGGCCACTAGAAAATTGGCAGCGCATGATTAGATGATCAAATGTGGGTTGGCTCCATGCTGGTACACATGGTAACAGTAGTGGGCTAACATATATTAACTATAAAGAAAAGGGGTGTATGACATTATTAAAATTTAAAAAGGAATGGGACAGAATACAGTAGAGATATTTACAAACTCAGTATACTTATCACGCCTAGTCATGCCCATTATTATAAAAATGATGTGAAGCGGACTTTTGGGGAAGGGTGCATAGGGCGCACCGCTTAGAGAAGATAGTACAGATTCTACATAATAGTACAGATTCGCTAATCTACTAAAAAAGGTACAAATTCCTAACAGAGGAAAAAAAGGGGTGCAACTTCCCTATTTTCTGGATCACATCATATTCATTTATGCTGGCTCCATGTTATGTACTCATGCCACCATGTGTCAAGGCTGTTGCGGTGCTAACCATAATTTTCTAGCTAGTATATATCCAGTGAAGAAGGACCGAATATGGCAATAAAAGCTATGGCATTTTCCAAGCTATGCCAACGTTTTAGGTTTCATAATCCTTTATGCAAAAGCCTGGATTTCATAATATGTTGTTCATTCTACATAATACTCCCTCCATCCCACAATGTAAGACGTTTTCGTAAGCTTATTTAGCTTGCAAAAACATTTACATTATGGGACGGAGGGAGTATGTTGTAAATGCAATGTAAAATTTGTAATTTGGAAGCATTGATAATTTGATCTGTGGATTTGAAAAACTTATCTGGCTTCATGTCTAGCAACTGGCCAACCCAATAACTCAATTTTGCCATAAAGCATTATTGGGTTGATTTGGTGATTTGATAAGCTGATGTTACACCTGACGTCTTCTTATTTTTGTTGAGAAATGATGCTTCACCCGCCTCCGATGCCCATCCACTTGTTTACGTATGTGGTGAACTACGGACCTTTGGTTGCAGTGCCTCATGGAGTTCATGAAACAGTCAATGCTTGTAAGTTCCATCCGTAAAAATATTGGCGAAGTGCCACTTCTTGTACCTAAAATGTAAACGGATCGATACGTGTGCAGGCTATCTGTTTGGGCAGTCCCGCCCTGGTCTGTGGCCAGCCAGATATAGCGAGGCAGCGACGAATCAGTCTCGTAGATACTTCTTCCATTCTAAAATAGATGATCCAACTTTATACTAATTTTGTACTAAAGTTAATATAAAATTGAGTCATCTATTTTGAAACGAAGAAAGTATTAGATAAGCTTGCGTGATGGAGGAATTCTGCTTGCGTGCTATGTAACCTCTTGTTCTGCAGGCGCAACAAGTTAAATGCACAACCTCCAGATGATGTTGATCATGATGTGTCCCCTAGAAACAAATATACTAACGTGATGATGGATATAGGTGCCCAACCACATCCACATGTACATACAAAGTCAAATATGGGGTGGCAGCTGGTACCCATGGCGACTAATCTATGCAAGCATCAGCGTCATCTACTGATTCCCCATTCTGTCCGATCTCTACGGGTTGGATGATGAGAATCCCGTTCATGGACTTGTGGTGCCGCCATGCTCTGGGATGTGATGCAGGAAGATTGTGCCGCTGCCGTCAAAGATGGAGATTTGTCATATATGCGGGCAATGGTCGTTTGGCTGGTTTAGCGTAGTACTATTTGGAGTCCGCAATGTGAATTAGCTCATGGCAAGCCATTCCCTCCTGTTGAGGTCTCTAGACGTTTTTTGAGCGCGGTGTAGTGCCGCCGCATGGCCGCAGCCTCGCACGGTGGCCGCCAGCTGTCGCCTCCCTGCTCACCGACTCCCAAGTGGACCGACAGTCTGCATGGGGAGGGGTGGGGTGGACGAGACGGAAGGGACGCTCCGGCGGCCGGCCGGAGTTGATATTTGGTTTGGCGAGAAGACGAGGCAGTGCACTTTGACGTCCCCGTCCCGAGTGTGGGCCCAAATAAAATGCGGCCCAGACACAGGTACTTAGCACGCTCGCTCGCTCAATCTGACCGTGCACTCGCTGCTCCTGCAGGCTACTGGTTCAAAAAAGCAAGTAATTGTTCGTTTCCAGAAAAACAGACTCCTCAGTTTTCTATGAATTAAAAAAATTATTACTTTTAAAAGAAGTTTGTAGATTTAAGAAATTTTCATTAACTTGAAATGTGTTCATAATTTCAAAAAATCATGACTTAGAAAAACGTCCCGAATTTAAAAAAAAGTTCGCTAATTATGGACATTTTATGGATATGAAAATTTGTTTGTGGATTTGAAACTTAATAAATAATCTGAAAAAAAATCTTGATTTTTTCACAAATTAGAGAAGGGTGAACGAATTTAACAAATATTGATGGGTTTGCAAAAACATTTCGGGTCTAGAAACAACTCATAAGTTTAGAGAAACTAAACGAACTTCATTTAAAAAAATCATGATTTTTCCATTTTCTAAAAATGTCATTTTTCCCTGTGTGGTCTTCTCTCTCGTCGACTAGGCCAGAATTTTTCTATGATTTGCCACCTTTTAATTTTTGTTTCTTTTTCTTTATTTAATTTTTTTTACTTTTCTCTCAGGCCCATTTTTTATTTTTCCTGGAAAATAATGTTCCTATATTTTTTACAAAATGTTCAGTAGGCCTGTACTTTAATAAGGTTCATTCTGAATTTTGACAAACATCATTTACAAAATGTTGAACAGTAAGAATAGCTAGTAGTTCTTCGTTTAGAGAAAAATAGACTCCTCATTTTTTTATGAATTAAAATATTATTACTTTTCAAAGAAGTTCGTAGATTTAAGAAAAGTTCATAAACTTGAAACATGTTCATAAATCAAAAAAATGTTCATTACCTAGAAAACGTTCCCAAATTTTAAAAATATCACTAAAATAAAATTTTGTGGATATGAAATTTTGTTTGTGGATTCGAAACTTGTACAATAATTTGAATAAAAACAACTAGATTTTTTCACAAATTAAAGAAGAAGTTAATGAAATTTAAAAAATTAATGTGTTTGAAAAAGTGTTCGCGGATTTAGAAAGAATTCATCACTATAGAGAAACTTTACGAACCCATCAATATGACAAAAAGTTCATCAAAAATGGAAACGGAAAAAATACCTATGAGAAACAGAAATAATAAAAAATAGAAAACCCTGAAAACAAAAAAATGAATTGAAGAACTTACGGAAATTGGGCCCAGAAATCTGGAAAATATTCTAGAAGGTTCCAAAATTGTTGAGAAAAAAACCCTACATGGACCGGCCCACATAGGAACTATGGTGGGTTGTGACGGAAATCCATTGGTGCTCCCGAGAGTACCAAGGGATTTCTATAATGTTCCCATAGTTTTTAGAAATGTTTGGCATGTATTTTAAAGAGTTCATATCATATTTTGTAGAAAAATGTTTTGCATGCACTTAAAAAATGTTCACCATGCGTTAAGAAAATACTAGGCATGTACACCCTCCATTCCTAAATATAAGTATTTTTAGAGATTTCTATATGAACTACATATGATGTATATAGACATATTTTGGAGTGTAGATTCACGCATTTTTCTTCGTAATAGAGTCGATATTAGAATCTCAAAAAAAACTTATATTTAGAAACTGATGGAGTACTTTAATAAGGTTTATTGTGTATTTTTTTAAGCATATTTTAAAAAAATTGAACATTTTTCTTAAATAAAGGTTGATTTCTTTTTAAATTAGTTTCTTTTTATTTTGCTATCCTCATTTATTTGATTTCATTTTTCCTTTCCTTTTTGTTTCTTTTCTTTCAGTTCTTTTTTCATCGTAGAACTTAAAAATGTTTGTAATGTTTTAAAACTGTCGTCGTATTAATAAAGATGAATCATATGTTTTTAAAAATGTTCAGACTTTTCTAAAATATGTCCATCATTTATTAAAAAATATTATTCATGTTTAAAAAAGGTTCGTCATGCATTTTCAGAAATTTAATGTTTCCAAATAATTTTCATCATTCATTTCCAACATTGTATTCATGTATTTAAAAAATGGCCATCACGTATACGAAAAGTTGTTCACATTATCATCGCGTAACTAGACAATGTCATGATGTATTAAAAAAATATTCATAGTGTATTTCGAAAATGTCTTCACGTATTTAAAAAATGTCATGATGTATTTAAAATAATATTCACAGTATATTTCAAAGAAATGTTTGTTGCATAACTTTGTTGCTTGAAACCAAACCGAGCGCCTCCTCGAAAGGTAAAACTGAGCGGTCTCAACTCATTCTAACCTTCTTGCCGGAGGCCATGCTGCTCCATGGAGGACGGATCGATTGGGATGGCCATGGTGGTCTATGAGCAAGAAAGCCTAGGAGGAAGGCGCGGCTTAGTGGAATCATAGGGAGGAAGCTGCATTATCATTTTCACTACAGTTAATATTGGGCCTAATTGGCAATTAATAGAGTTGTATTCGAATATGTGGTAACTAATTACAGGTTATCTCAAAAAAAAACTAATTACAGGCCAATGTAAACCAAACAGGTGGTGTTACGTGGTAAGTGGTAAACTGACAACTAATCAGATTACATGATGAAATCAACTAACCAAACACCTCTTTAGTAGGATCCAGAACAACGATATGGAAAACAAAGCTAGGCGTCCATATATAACGCAGCTTCGACACTTCGCGCTGCAGAATGTAACGAGGGTCTACAAAGCCTCAATGTTTTGCTCTCAACCAACATTTTTGTGTCTCATGTTTAGGAACAGGTCTACAAAGCCTAGTGTATTGTTATTGCAAAAAAGTGTAACTACGGGAGGGGAAGGGGTGAGGATGGAGAGGGGAGGGGGCAAGGGCCCCCCCTCCCGCTACCCGTGCATGAAGCTTATTAAATCAAGCTCGATTAATAACCACATCACATTGTAACTTTTGATCACATTGATGAACTTCCTGACTCTGCTCATGATTCCTTATGGTGAGTCTTCATTCTCCATCTTGCGCAACATAAAATCGTCAGCGTAGTCCTCCATGCCGTATAACAATTCTCTCACTTCTCCTGCCCAGAGCTTGATCTGTGCATCGGGCTGGTCCTGAGACACCTCGGCCACCTTGCAGAGGGCATCCTGCACCATCATGAGTTCCTGCTGGAGAGACTTGACGCATCTCTTCAAACGATTATCCAGGTTGTATTCATCCTTGATCATCTCACTGAGCATTGGGATGATGGCACTCACAATCGCATTAGCAATGGCCTCCATAGCTCGAGTTGTCCTTGCACATTCGGCTGCAGCAGCTTTGTGTTCGAACTCTGTAACACAATCATAATGACTTTTAGGAGGAATTAGCAGAGTGTCCTTTGCAAGGGATGGAATGGCAGCCCAAGATGAAGTAGTTGAAGATGAACAACAACACAAAAATTCATTGCCTCGTATCATTCAATGCAGTCTCCCAAATCTGAAGTTGTTTGCTTCGTGGAAGCACCAGTGCACATATGAAAACCTGAACTTTCAAAGCCGGAGCTGAAGAAGAGTACCCAGAATAGCAACTCTTCGGCTGCAATTTGCAGTATCCTTTGCAATAGTGACCCAATTGAGAATAAATCCAGTTCTACCCATCATAAATGCACAACCGGATCATGAAACATAGAAAGAGCAAAATAAGATAGTTGTACAGAGAAAGTGGAGGAGACAACTAGTTTATAGGAAACAAGATGAATCTGTAGTTTATTGGCACATGAAACTTTAAAAAATATCTACGCCACTACAAATTTGAACACGTAATGCTACATGGTGAGGTATTAGAACTCCGAATTTGGACATGTGCAGCCACAGGTGGCTAGAAAAGGAACATGGAAAGCATCGCCCGTAATTCCTAACTAGCAAGAGTTTAAACATTGTGCTATCCTAACTGACATATGTAGATGCATCAATATCATTCATATTATATCCAAATCATGCCCATGCATGACACCACATAGCACAACAGTTCCGCGTTAGTAAGATTCATATAATTGTCCAACCAAAAGTCAACATCTTCTCCCCGAACCCGTAATCCACAATATTTTTTGTGCGATGTTTAGGATTGGAGTATCACCAAAGAGCTAGCTATGGACAGGAGTGCGTGGAAGCTTGCTATCCATGTGCCAGAGTCATGAGTTGGTTGCGAGATCTTATGAGTTTCACCTCTAGCCTACCCCAACTTGTTTGGGACTAAAGGCTTTGTTGTTGTTGTTGTTGTTTAGGATAAGGTTTATAGAACCTTGTAGCTAGGGGAGGGGAAGGGGTGAGGGCGCGGAGGGGGCAAGGCCCCCCACCCCTACCGCTCCCCATGCATGAATCTTAGTAAATCAAGCTCAGTTAATAACCAGTCAGTTAGTAACTTGATAAATATTCTAAATCTTAAGCAAACCGAACTACCTAGTGCATTTTTTAGTTGAACTAAATTTTCAGAACTAATGTGAATTTTGAAATTTTAGTTCATTTAGTTGAATTAAATAGGGCCAGAGAACGCCCTAAAGGGCACCCATTTGCATCCATGCTCTCTCTGATACAGTACCAGAATACACAACCCATATGGCCATATCGATTATCGTCCTTCGGTTCTTGTGTTCCATGTAGACCCAGAGTACATGCTCTGATGTTCTCATTTCGGTCTGTCGCCACATTATGCTTACCATTTGGTGGCAAAGCAAAATACATCGGTCTCTTACCACATTAAGCTTGCAAAATACATCAGTCTCTCGCCCCATCATGCTTACCATTTGATGGCAAAATCAAAATACATCGAAGGTGGTAGCGTTTGAGGAGTTTGTTGCCACATTCACAACATGATGTATTTGCGCCTTGATGGTTGGAAAGAAATACAAAAAAACGCTGGCAGGTGAAAGATGCAAGACAAATAATCCAACCATCTCACAGATGGGAACAATCTATAACAAACATGCATGCAATTCAAAACAAAATTTACCGTATACGCAAAATAACTCTGATGTCGCAACAAAGAAACTACAGGATTTTTAATCCAAAGACTTGAAATAAGGATAAATTGTGACAAACCATTCAGCATTTAGCATCATTTACTTTTCTGACAACATTCAGCATTGCACTAGTGGCCATTTACTTCCCGCCGTTCCTTGTGTTCTTGTGGAACTGTCCATTCTAAGTCACATTTTTTTTAAAAACAAAATGAGACCAACCCAAGGGCTAACCCTCGTTGGCTTTTCTTTATAGGAGAAACTCCGTGAGCACCACGCGTCCATGCCGAGACTCGAACTCGGGTGGGCTGGCAGCAACCTCAGCTGCCCAGCCAACGGGTCGACGCCCCGTCCTCTAAGCCACATTTTTACAGAGCAAACTATTTGGTGCAATCATTTGGCAGAAGAAGGAATTTTCCTTCCACTAAAAAAATAAGGAATTTTCTTGTCCACAAAAGGCATTTAGCATCAAATTTATCCAAACTAAAAGCATAGTCTATTTTACAAGTCATCAACCGCCAATAGGTTTAAAGCATGAATTCACTCTAGTCACACTTTTGCACACTGGACTTGTTCCGAAATTTTCACTTGATTTCAGCAAATTCACTCAAGGACACAAGCCTAGTAGGGCATCAGTCAGCAGGCTAGCAAAGTTTATAGGCAGACAGATAGCACGAAACAATGTAGCAAATCATAGATAAATCTGCATTCCTTTTGTGCCTGTACCAGCGCATCGACAGGTTACACTTGCTTATTCTATATATCTCTCATCGTCGGTAGCGATGATATATTCACGTTTCGACAACATGTGTTGAGCTCATGTACAAACCACCACAGCATGTTAAGATCCGCAGTACGATAGAGGGGTTGCTTAGCTTAAATTTTTAAGCCTAAATCATCTCATCTCATCTCCCCTTGGAAGAGATTTCTTTCACGGTAAGGAAGGCTGGCTGGCGAGTATGGGGTGGCCAGAAGAGCCAATTGATTCGATGCCCCTCATACTTTGTCGTCATGAAACCACCATCGGGTCTCCTTGGGCGACCTCCCGTTGCGGCAGTTCCTAACGTAGCGATCATTGTCCGCCGGGCGTTGCTGTTGTTGACCAATACAATGCGTAGCTAGTAAGAGAACAAGCAAAAGAACATCGTGTTTGATATGTGATGAAGGGAGAGATGGATGGGGGTTACTGGTGTAACCTTTGCTGGCGAGCTAGACAGCATCGACAAGATGCTGATACAGACTGAACTTACAGTCATCGCAGGCGACCACGAGTCATACAGTATATCTGCAGATAAGAGAAGCAGCAACTTTTTATCTTATAAATCATGCAAAATCAATTGTAGCCCTATTCGTTCACAATCATAGAAAATCATAAGAATAATAACGAAAGGGCCAAGAAGGACATTTATATAGTGGAGAAGGAATTTCTATCAAGAAACGTAGAAAACAAAGAATTCAAATGTTCAAAGAAGAAAGAAAAGGGTAAGTTCTTCTTCACAGGCATAGGTCAGGAAATTTAACCTAGGGGAGTCAGAAGATTACTGATCTTGCTGATTTACAGGTCTATCAATGACAAATAATAAGATTACAAACATTTTTCAGCTACATTGGATCTCAAATTCAGTGGCTTCAGACCCTCAGTTACCTGAACTAGGCAATTGACAGGGTATTATCCGTGTTACAGATCTTCATAGCCCTTCAGTTACTACTCACTTCATGATTGATGCTAAAACAGGCATGGGACAAATCAATTTGAACTAAGCAATCTGGGTCTATAACAAACTATACATGGGACAAATTAGTTTAAAGAGCACTGCTATACGTCCAAGACATTCACCTACAATTTTGCTAGGATGGGTCACATGAACATTCAGCCTCTTCTTTTTCTAATTTGTGTGGCAGAGATCACACTGAGAACTCCACACTCGGCAAAATCATATATGTAAGTGTCATATGTGCAGCTGTTTTATAATTAAAAACCTTGACAAGAAAACTATAATTGGTTGACTCTTCAACTGGGCCTAGGTACAGTTAAGATAATAAAAAGGCAGAAATGTTGTGGTCTTCTGCAAAGTTGAGCAAGTGGAAGTCCAGATAAAGCAGATTAATAGATCAAGAAACGTGACTCAGTCTTGCAATGGAAGTCCAATGTTCAAGGTGATAGTGGTTGTATAACTTGAATGCATGTGAGCATGCCCCTGTTACCCTACACTCAAAGCTTCGAAGTTTAGACACCCAAAAGTTGTATATCTCTTTAACTCACACCCACCATCAAGTTAAAACGTTACCAAAATTAATACAAACAGAATAACCCCTACTAGCTTTCTTAGCAAATAACCACATGAACCAAATGTCAAGTCAGTAGGGAAGGTGCTTGTTTTATTCACATAGGGGTGGTTTTAGGATTCAAACAGGGGTGGGTTAGGTGCTTGAGAGACTCCAATTTCATGTTCATAATAATCCTCACCAGAAGGGAGGGAAAAGGGGAAAGGCTGCAGCTTAGCTTATACTTGTACTGGTCACCAGTGGGGCAGGGTTCCGGGAGGGTGCCTCCAACTTGTTTAGCACAAACTACTTGTCACCGACTAGCTGGGGTACCTTACTGGAATGAATGGAAGCTGAGTTGCAAACTGGAACTACTTGAACAGTTGGAATATCACTGAGTTACTGACAATTGCAGTAGTGATGCTACCACACTGGGTTGACAATGAATTATAGTGTACATTTAAACTGGAATGATGGAAATGGACAAACAGGTTCTTTGATATTATGATTATCAGCAAGAGAAAAAGGTACGCTAAAGCTATGCTCAAGATATCATATCATTAATATGGAAAGTGACTGGTGTTTTCATTTGAGGTTACCACCCACCTGCCTATTTTATTATAAGATTTAGTTAGTAGTTTGAGCTTGGTATATTCATGAATAGTGATAGTAAATGCCACATCCAACATTGGAAAAGCTGCAAGGGAATTCAGTTATATCCTGCTAACATATAAACATGTTCATGGAAAGTTGTTGAACATTTCACTTCAAAGACAGATTATCCACTTTGACTTGATATGATTTGACAGATAGCAACCAAAAATGTCTGTTGACGTAGCTGAATGGAAGTTCCGTTACATAGGCTATCTTTTTCACATAGATAGTTTAGTTAAACGCGAGAAAACAAATTGATTTCTAATAGCAAAAGATGAGGCATTCAAGAGAACACAAGACTTTTTTTTGCAAGTAACAGAACATACTGAAGACTCGAATGATTAACCATTATACAAATGTCGATGGTAGCTGCCCAAACCCGAAAAAAATGACCTGCATTTAACAAGGTCAGCGGGGGAAAAGAGACAAGCCACCACCAACAGAACAGTGAGAGAACTTAGACGCAAAGCACAAGGCACCTCCATTTACAAGGTCATGCATCTGGACTGGCAATCCCACCAAAACTTCCTTTTCTAGTAATGGAATCGAAAGGCGAGTTAAAGCACCTAAACAGTGCAGCTACTCTAAAAACTGCAAAGGCACACTTGAGGACTAATACTGGAACGATTAACAATTATAGAAATGTTGATGCTAGCTGCCCAGACCCGACAAAAATGACCCGCACCGAACAAGGTCAGCGGGGAAAAGGAGACAAACTTGGAACGCAAGGCACAAAGCATCTTCTGCATCAAACAAGGTCGTGATTCTGGTAATCCCACAAAAACTTCCTTTTTCAAGTAATGGAAAGGAAAGGCGAGTTATTAAAGCAGCTAAACCGTGTCGCCACTCCAAAAACTGGCAAAGGCACAACTTGAGGACTAGGGTGGTGGTTACTTTCCGCTAACAAATGGAATCTTGGCACCTAACCGACAGCTAGACGTTAGATTAGGTTAGGCAAGGAACATTCCCACACACCATATGCAAAGTTAGCTAATCGAAATAAGCACCGGCATGGAGGCATAGACAAATATTTTTTCTCCAGGAGAGGAGAGGGGATGAGAGGCGAGGCACGATGGAGTTTACCTAAGCAGATGTGCCCGTTGCTGTAAATGTGCGGGTGCATCGGCGCCGGGTTGAGGAAAATGACCTGGAGAAAAGGCAGTGTTATTTTCCAATTGATCCAGCAGAATCAAATTGAGGCAACATAATAACACTAGAACAGAGATAAGATAACTAAGGCCTAAGGGTGCAAGTGCAACCTTCATCACCACCACCATCATGGGAAAAAAAGAAGAGGAGAATTCACCTGAGGTGCCTCCATGGGGTAATGCTCGGGGAAGTCGACCTGCAGCTGGTACGTCTCGCCGGCGTAGAGCGTGCCCTCGGCGCCGCCCACCTCGATCACCCATCTGCCCATGGAAAATAATTTCTTCTATCAGGCAACGACTAGCCCGAACCCATCCCCGCAAGCACCAATCAATCAATCAATCATGGGGCGAAGAACACCAACCCCCCGCAAGAATCTAACGAATCATAGACAGGGAGGGGGGGAAAGAATTGGGGGAATCGGCGGGGCGCACCTCTGGAGGTTGTCGGAGACCTTGTACTTGAAGCCGGCGGGCGGGCCGACCTGCCACTCGGCGAGCTCCTTCTGCAGCCGGTTGCAGGCGATCTTGCTCAGCGCCTGCCCACGCCATGGCAGAGAGAAATAAAAGATGAGAGATTTTCGGCCGAATCGCGCGCGGAGACGGCCAATCCGCCGCTCCACCCGGCGGCGAATCGGGCGGATTGGAGGGTTAGGGTTTGATACCTTGCGGGACGGCGTGGAGGAGCTCGTCATGGCGCGTCCGGGTCCGTGGAGAGGAAGGGGAAGGGAAAGAGGAGAGGAGAGAAGAGGAAGAGGAGGAGGACAAGGGCGGCTCTTTATTCTATTTTCCTTTGGGCTGGATTGGATGCTTCCTCTATTATTATATTTCAATAATTAATACTAACAAACTTATCTTTTGGAGTACCTAAATTCCTCTTTTTTAAGATTAAAAACCCTAAATTTAAAACTTAAGAGGTGTACCTTTTGTGTGTGTGGTGGTGTGTGTGTGGGTGGGGGGGGGGGGGGGTGGGGGGGTGGGGGGGGGGGGGGGGTGATGCTATGAAAGTACCATCAAGATGCTGCCAGTGAGAGGCACCATGCCAAATTATGTTTTTGATTGAAGGAGAGACAAATGTAATGTGCCATGGCGAAGGGAGCGACGCCTCTGCAAAAAATTGACCATTGGGGCGGGCAGGGCGGATGCCCCAGCTCTGGCGGCGGTACAGGTTAGTGACCAGCTGGCGCTGCACCGTCGCGCAAAAACAAAACTTAAGTTCTAATAGGTTTAGGACCGAGCCTTGGCGTGACCTCTTTTGCGATTTCGGAACTATGGAGGCCACATATTTCCATTTGTTCGTTGTGTTGTTTTCTAGAGAGATGGGGAAAAGAGTAATGGATGGGAGTGTGACCAAGGGGTATCATATCATGCATGGAAAAGGGGAGATATTTTCAGGCCAATACGGGGCTCCCTCGGCGGCGAATCGGGTGGATTGGAGGGGGAGGAGGGTTAGGGTTTGATACCTTGCGGGACGGCGTTGAGTAGCTCGTCATGGCACGTTCGGGTTCATGGAGAGGAAGGGGAAGGGGAAGAGGAGAGAAGAGGAGGCAGCGGAGGACAAGGGCGGCTATTCATTCTATTTTCCTTTGGGTTGGGTTGTGTTGGATGCTTCCTCTCTTGTTCTATTTTCATTAACTAACTTATCTTTTTAAAAGTTCCTTCTTCTTATAAGTACCTACATTCCTCTCTCTTTTTAAAGATCAAAACACTAATTTATAAAAAAGAAAAATTCAAAGGTGTACTTTGGGGGTGGGATGGGGGTAATACTTTGAAGGTAGGCGCTTATCAATGGGAGGCAATATGGCATTTTTCACTTTAAAGTGAGAGATATGGCAATTTTCACCTTAAAGTGAGAGAGATATGGCAATTTTCACTTTAAAGCGAGAGAGATATTTTATGTGGCATAGCGAAGGGGACAACGACTCGGCGAAAGTCCCTCATGGCATATGGTGAAAAAGGGACGGCTGGCGACCTGGCGTTACATCGCGATGTACATACACGTCGTGGCGGACCCACCATTGCGCGCAAGTTCTCTGGCGGCGGTGTAGGGTGCTCGTCTGCCCACCGACAAGCGGGGGCATCACCATCGTCATCCGTCGCCCCAACAAACCTAAGCCGGTAACGGGTTTTAGGACCGAGCTTTGGCCTGGCCTTTTTTCGTGATTTCGGAATTACGGAGACCACATATTTCCATGTGTTCACTGTGCTGCTTTATAGAAGAAGAAGAAAAAAAAGATGTATGACATGTGTGAGTGTGACCATGGGCATCATATCCTGCATGGGCACTACTGAACCCAGGAGGCCTTGTACCAATCAATGATCCCATCACACCACCTGATAGAGAAAGAAAGGAACATTGTGCTGAATCCAACAAGGCTTGCACTGACTGTAATTGGAATGGACACCTGGAACTGCAATCTTTGTGATTGTGTGATCACACAAGCAACAGCTGAAACAGAACCAGTCCTAACTGAAAGCACTGTTAGCACATCAGGATGAGGCCATGGAGTCAACGTCAGGGAACAAGAAGCACCAACGACCCAACTGTATGCTGTATTGTATTGTGTGCAAGGGGGGCAGAATGGCATCTCCTTCCCTCTCAATTATCAGTGGCCTTTCTCAGTTTTTCTACATTCCTCTTGGGTGCACCACACATCATCACATCACAACTCACAATGGAACATGAGCCATTTGCTGGAGCACTGCTCCCAGACAACAGCTATTCCCCACTCACTCCTATCTAACATTTCTCACACAAGGCTTTCGCTACTGTCACCTCAACAGTCACTCTGCGCTTTCGTCGTCGGAAAGGTCGCCATCGTCGTAGTCATCGTCATCGCTCTGCTGTTGGGCATTCAATCTCTCGTTCTTCTTCCTGGTCTCCTCGCCTATGGCGTTCGCGATGGCGATGGGCAGCAAGAACCCGGGCCGCTCGAGGAACTTGGCACGGTGGAGGATCATCGCGTCGCGCTGCGTCACGTCAATGCCGTTGAAAGTGTGCACGGCGACGGTGGCGTTGCCTTTTAGGCCCAGCGAGTACCAGCCTAGGCCTGAGACCGCGATGTCTGTGCTGTTCACGTCCCAGCTGACCCCGGACACGTCGATCCGCCTCTCTGTCCACTGGCCCAGTTCGGTCGCTCGCTCTGCCGCAACTGGTGGCTGCACAATTACAGTGTATCATAAATCAGTATGACGGATATAGAAATGCAAAAAAAGTGTGTTTTTTCATGGTTATATTATGGATTATATACTCCAGCTACATATGCACAGAACAGCAAAAGCAGGTAGCAGGCCTCGTTGCTCTCTAAGATAAACTCCGGCTGCATATGCACTGAACAGTAAAAGCAGGTAGCAGGGCTCATTATTGTCTTGAAAATTGACAGCTTTCATCAGTGTATAATAGGAGTTCAGCCTATTATAGATTTATATACCATTAGTAGCCTGTGACATATGACAACCATAGCAAATTGATGGCAAACACCTGAACAAATCTATGCAGTCCTTTGATTAAAGCAGACGAACAAATTAAACAGCGAGTTTGTTTATTCAAATAGCATAGCACACGCAGAGTTGTTCCATAAAGCAACCTTACTTCCAAATCATCTTTATTCAGTCCTTTGATTAAACAGAATCTAACTAATTTATCCTTAGAAGCAACATTAAGCAGATTGGAAATTGAAGTCTCACCTGAAGTCTGATGCCAACATGCTTGGCCCGCAGTTCCTCAGCATTTTCAGTTTTTCCAAGATGAAGGGAAATATTGGCAGATGCCCAAACAGTCACATATATAGTTTGAACTGAAGCTTCTAGTACATCCAGGCGTGTTAACCCACCAATGTGGACAGATTGTCCAGCCTGCAACAGTTTGCGACATTTGAGTCAAACTTAACCTCGTGGATTCCGATACAACATAGAACAATATGTTTGTAATTCAGAGTTAAGGAGCTTCAGGGGTGCTATTAAATCACTTAACCTTTCAAGGGACTAGAGTTGCCCAAGTGTATTCAGTGTATAAGGTCCTTCAAGAGTAAAGTCATAACTAGGCATGCAAGGGTTACTGGTTAAAATCATCCAAGTGCCTTTTCATTTCTGTTTAATTATAACAGCCAGCTATAAATCCACAAGATCGTCAAGTTCACCGAAGTTCGTTTCAACTTCTATGTGACAGAGTGTTAGACTTTTAGCATCGTCGGTATTTTACAATGCTACCAATATCTATATATCTTGACCACGCACCTCTAGGTGAAGACTGCTAATTAAAACACAACTAGAATGCTGACATGAAAATAGACTGAAGAAACTAGCCATTTCTAGTTACGGACCCAGTAGTTATGCATTTGTATTTAGCGGCTACTACAAAACAATAAAGGTCAGCCACTCCATCTGAAATAAACAGAACTAGGGCAAAGTTAACAGACTACAAATTTACCTTCACCCTGAAGGTCCGCGGCCGAAGTTCCTTCCTGATTTCAACCATCTTCCGTTCCTCGGTGTTTAACCTCATTGACATAATATACGGATGCAGCAAGCCAGGAGTGTCATACATCTTAGCCTTTGCAGGCAAAACGCCCGTCATCCTCAATATGCCCAATGTAGTTCCCGGAACGGCTGCTTCTGTCAGTCTTGTGATCTTAACACCTTGCTTCTTTGCAAACGCATTGATCAGCGTAGATTTGCCAGCATTCTGTGCGCCGATCACCCACACGTTGCTACGCGGCCCTGCCAAATCCTTGACATACGAGATCAAGTTCCTCACCGACAAATCCTTATGAACGCTGACGAGGTACACGGCATCGAGCTTCGGAGCTCCGAAAGCCTTAGCTCGGCCTCGCACCCATTTCTCCAGCCTCACTCCCATCTGCTCCCATGGCAACAAATCCACCTTGGTGCCTACAAGGACGAGCCTCGGCGTCTCGCTCAATTTGGAGTTCCCCCTCCCCTCGAGGGCCCTGAACAGCGACTTGGCCGCCCTCTTGGGGAAGGACCCGTCGAAGTCGGCGCAGTCCACCACCATGACGATGACCGGCGTGCCCGCGGACCGCTTCATCAGGCGCGACGAAATGAACCGGTCAAAGTCGAAGTCCGGGATGAGGTTGTCGGCCCTGTCGTTCTTGACGTGCCCGTAGTTCCTCAGCGAGTGGCACCGGGCGCACACCACCGCCGAGTCCTCCCTGGCCTCGGCCTGCTTGGCCTCCCTCGCCCGCCGCTTCCGCTCCGCCTTGGACAGCTTCTCCTTCCTCATCCTCTCCAGGGTCTCCTCCGTGATGCTCCCGTACCCGACCCCCGGCGGCGTGAACCCGTCCAGCTCTTTGCTCCATTTCTCCTCCTCGTCCTCCTCCATCCCGTCGTCCCACTCCGAGTCCCAGCCGCTCTCGCCGTCCATGCCGGCCTCCGTCTCTCCGCCACCGTCCTCCTCCTCGTCCTCTTCGTCTTCTTCTTCGAGGGACTCGAGAAATCCGGTGTCCAGGCCGTCCAGTTCGGCGGCGAGATCGGACTCCGACGGCAAGCCGTCGTCCTCCTCCTCGTCCCCGACGAACCCCTCCGGAGAGTCGGATTCTTCTTCCCCCAATTCGTCCTGCGGGGGGCGGCGGGAGGGGCTGGTGAAGAAGCCGGGGAGGTCGGGGTCGTCGTCCTGCATGAACACCCCGCACCCGGGGCACACGGCGCGGCGGGCGTCCTCGTCCCTGCCCTCGCTGATGACCTGCCCCGGGTTCGGAGGCCTGGCGGCCCGCCTGCCGGTGGTGGTGGTGGATACGGCGGCAGCGACGGCCCGGAGGGGGGAAGAAAGGCCGCGGCTTTGGGGTGGTGGCGAGAGGAAGGAGGGGACCCGGAGGCGGAGGCGGAGAGGCGGGGTTGTGTGGAGGAGGAGGCCGACGGGGAGGCGCGCTGGCGCCGCCGCCGCCGCGGCGGCGGCCGGGGTGGGGAGCGGCATGGGTTTAGCCATTGCGAGCGAGGGGATAACGCCACTGTGTTGCCTATTTATTTATCTTTTTTTTTCTGAGCAAGACTGCATTGGATAATATTTAAAAAACTTGCATTTTACAAAGACTTGTAAGAAACTAGTGCCTGCATTTTACATATAGCACCCTAGATCATAAATCAAGATTGCAATTTGGCCCCTACATTGCATTTTACGCATAGGACCCTAGATCAGAAATCTTGTCGGCGCTCATGCAAACATCGAGACCAAAAACACACACATGTGAATACATGAGCACGAAGTTAGCGAGAGGCCCCGTATCACGCTTTGTAATTTTTATTACTAACAGGGTAGAACCTATATCATTGGCGTGTTGTTATATTCTTAACTCAAATATTTGTTCATTGCAGTAATTTGTAGTGAGTAGACTATAACCATTGTTTTATGTGTTTTTATCTTGTGGTGGACTTGTAACATGTTGAAGTCTGCCTTGCATACATCTATTGACAATTTATGGTTTGAAATGTCTAATAAGTCTCCATGCACCTCTTCATATAATTTACGGTTTGAAATTTCTTTTTTTGCATTAGAAACTTCCAATCTATTTATTTTCGATCATGAGAGTACAAAGAACACCAGAGACAATAAAAATTACAACCATGTCCGTGGACCACTTAGTGAGTGCAAGCACTAGAGCGGCCTGAAGGCGCGCCGCTGTCATCGCCTTTCCCTCACTGGAGTCGGGTAAACCTTGTTATAGTAGACAGCTACGAAGTCGTCGTGCTAAGGCTCATAAAACCAGTGCACCAGAAGAGCAACCATCGCCAGTAAATAAAGCCATATATCGAAAGCATCAAACCTATAAACACATCCAAACGAAGACCAGATCCATCAAAGGCCAGCACCGACTAAATTCCGCGAGATACGACGGAGAGACACCTCCACACACCCTCCGACGAAGGTAGATGCACCATAAGGACATTGATAGAACGTGGGGGGCATTATTCCTACTGAGGGACATCGCCGCGCCACATAGCCCCATCCAAGATGTTGAACTTAAACAAGAACGAGAATGGAGTCCCTCCCGCCGGGGGAGGGGGGGTGGGGGTGGGGGCAGGTACTCCGCACCTCCATGGCCCAAAAACATTGGAGATGGGCCGGACCAGCAGCAGCGCCGACGGGAGGAGGAGGAAGACTCAACTTGGTTGCATGTATTGATCGACTAAGAAAGGCTTATAAGGCCAATTGCAACTTGGAATAACATAAATCAATTCTAACTTAATTTGGACACAACGGGAAACCTTCTTTGGAATGAACCGTTTCATACCCAAATTCTTACCCTAAACTAATATTAACTAGGTATAATTACTAATATTATTACTTTATCAACATCTAGTAGCACGACAACTAGCGTATTTTATAACTTACCATTACTTTTCCTTTAGGCTCTTGGCCCAACTTGCTCAAATCTACCTCGAGAAAAGGAGATATTAGCTCAAGATAAAAGGTTCTTAGCAGATGGCTCCATATCAAATTCATTTGAAGGTAAGCAAAGAACATGCCAGCGCACATACGCCTTCCACCACCAAATGTCGTGAAAGGGAACTTGCCACCAACTTTGTCATCATCTCTGCCAGGACCAAAATGCTACGGTAGCTAGCTACTAAACTAAATCTTAGTGCATCAAACACTTTACCTATAGCCAACAACTACATCACCTAAGGCCATGCAACATGTACATAGCAAACACGAAGGCCAGGCTCTAGGGCAAGCAAGCCAGCTAATTAACAAGTATATGTTTCCTTTCATGATTTTCAAAATTTATCACTGCATCAACTCTTATCCACAAATTCCCATAGCAATGTACGCAGTACCATCTAGTACAAACTAGTTGTAGGACCCGAAATCTTGTCGGTTCTCATGCAAACATTAGGACTAGAACGCACACACATGAATACATCAGCATGAAGTTAGCCAGAGACATGTATCACACCTCATAATTTTTCTTACTAATAGGGTAGAGTCGCGGTGGCATGTCATACCCTATAATTGGCCTGTTGTTATACTCGTAACTTAAATATTTGTTCAATGTATTTTTTTTAGTGAATATGATAGAATCATTGTTTTCTGTGTGTTTATCTTGTGGTGGACTTGCAAGGTGTGGAAGTATGTCTCATACATTTATCAAAAAATTATGATTTGAAATGTCTAATAAGTCTCCATGCACCTCTTCACATAGTTTACAGTTTGAAATGTCTTATAGTTAGTCTCCATGAAGTGCTTCATATAATTTATTGTTTGAGATGTCTTATAAAGTCTCCATGCACCTCTTGCAAGGTGTGGAAGTATGCCTTGCATGCATCTATTAACAATTTATGCTTTACGAACCGTTATAGGCATCCTTGGCACAACAACACAAGGGGAAGAGGAGAGAGAAGATGAGGTAGTGAAAATAGATTCAACTTGGATGCATGTACTAATCATCATATGAAGGCTTATACTGCCAATTACAACTTGGAGTAAAAGAAATCAAGTCTAGTTGAATTTGGAGACAGCAGGAAAACCTTCTTCGGGACGAACCTTTCCATACCCAAATTCTTACACTAAACTAACTAGGTATGATTATTAGTATTACTACTTTATCAATGGCTATAAGTGCAACAGTTGATGTCTCTTATAACTTATCATTACTTTTCCTTTAGGCTCTTGGCCCATCTTTCTCAAGTTTGCATCGGGGAAAGGAGATATTAGCTTGAGCTCAAAGTTTCTTAGCAGATGGCTCCATATCACCTTAATTTGCAGGTAAGCCAAGGCCATGCCAGGGCAAACATGCCTCCCACCACCAAATGTTGTGAAAGAGTACTCACCACCAACTTTGTCCTCCTCTCTTCCAGGACCAAACCGATCCGGGTCATACACATGAGGGTCATTGTAAATGTGTGCCAACTTATTGTTGAATGCCGTAGGGATTACAACATTATGCCCTCCAGGTATGTCATATTCCTTGCCTTCTTTGGTCCGCACCTTGAATTTATTATGTGCCTTGCGAGCTAACATTTGTGCTGGTGTATGCATCCTAATCGCCTCCTTGATGCATCTATGCAGGGTATCCATCTCTAACAAGGCATCATAGCCTATTTGGTTCTTGTACTTGCTAAGGATATGCTTTTGCTCCTCCATGGCAGCTATTAAGAACTTGGTGTTGCTCAACATAAAAGCTCCAGTCCATATACTAGTGCTAGAGCTTGGGTGTTTTCCAGCAAATATGAGGGCCATGACCATGCCGGAAATTTCTCCTTCCGTTATGGAGCGACCATCTTTATACTTGGAATCCATCAACCTCTGTAGTGCATCCTCCTCGACACGACTAGAACTCCTGCGTGACCTGATAGTTGTGGTGAATATTTCTTTCAGCCTAATGTGTGCCATATCGCGTCGGCGGTTTGTCGGGGTTGGAATATATGGAAACAAGTAGCTGAAAAAGTTTAAGCCGTTCTCAAGTTCATGGAACAATGAGTATACTTCTTTTAGCATCATCTCCCGAACCTCATATCCAAGTAGGCACCGACTTGAGATAAACATGAGCACCTGCTCAAGTTCATGTTTAAGATCAACTATGCCATCTTGTCCCCACTTTGCAAAGTAGGCCTACATAGTAGTATAAGAAAGTCATCAGTCAAGTGCAACGTACATGCATGGCATCACTACTCTTGTCATCTATATCTTACATCTAAAACTAATGACAAATGCCAAAACCAGGTCCAGCACATACGCCATCTTGCGAAAACACATTTAGTACATGTATAGTCAACTTATGTATGTACTTAGTTTAAGGGAATTTACCCAAGCAAACTGCCTCTAGAAGATGTGTATTGGAGAATATATGAAACCAAAAAACTTAAATAGTGATATATTGAATAAAAGATAGAGGGAGTCAAAATAAAGTGAAGGGCTCTTTTAAATGTACCTCTACTTCTTGAAATATGGGATCAACGAGGCTTCGCAACTTGGATGGCTTTAGTATATCAAGCATGAGGTTTACTTGCTCACTGCGAGTTGCGGCATCTACACCATACAAAACTTCCTGGCCAAAGATGGGAACAGTAACCTCGGCAAAATTACCAAAGCTAATCTCTGACTCCAGCCCTTGGAAGAAATGAGCCGAGACATCTGGTCCAACCAACAAGGTTATCTTTGGCCCAAACAAATTGATTGTAAATACACTGCCGTACCTTGTGTACAGATCATTGATTGTAACCCCAAAACCCTTTTTAAAAAGTGAAGGTAAGAGAGCAAGGACATTCACCACAGGTGGAAGTGGTCTTGTGGACAAATGATGGATATTGCTTTTCCATCTTGAAATCTTAGTGGCTACAACAGTTATGAAAAAGAGAGCTATGGCCAACCATGTGGTTTTAGTTGCCAGCATGTCCATGATGTCGTGTCTAATAGTTATGTAGGCAGCCAACTATGAACCCAATATGCCTGGCGCTGCAAAAACATGAACATATATTGAGGTAGTAAGTTAGATATGCATGTATCTATACAATTAAATTTAGTGAGATGACAAAATTGACGCGGGTTTAATTTGTAAGGTGATTCACATTTGCTATTCAGTTTATTTCTTAGTTCTCACAATGTTAGAATGGGAAAATAACCCAAGCTTGGGCTTATCCATACAAGGCCGTGCTTTACTGGTAGCTCAACCGCCTGTTGGATGCATGTAGAAACGGCACTCGACCGACCGTTCTCATAACTGTCTAAAGGTCGAGTGCCGATCAGTTGATGGCATGAATAAAACGGTCGGTCGAGTGCCGTTTCTACACGTACCAATACGCGCCCTACACGTCGGCTAAAGGGGGAAGAATCACTCCCATAACTGTCTGTTAATTAGGTGGAAGACGAGAGTTCTCCATGATTTTAATTGCGGATAGCACCCTAACAGAGTCCGCTACACGGACTCAAAAACGGGTTTGCCACTGCAATGTGAACTCCAGCCACTGAACTAGCGCTCCGTTCTCAGTATTCAGTCAATCTAAATAAGAGAATATATGAAACATATGTAGGTAAAGCGTAGCACATGACAGTATAGCAGTGCCAGTTTCGTTTGAGCAGAGAATTCACTCAAATTGAAAGAAGAACGCATAGGTAGGAGTATGTGCATACCTCAATCACAAGATCGATTCTTTCCAGGTTCCTGAACTCATCCGTCAGGTGTGTCTCAATGGAACATTGGTAGCAGGAGTACCAAGAGAGGCGTTATTTATAAGCTCGCAGCCCCGCGTGGCCACTAAAAAATAAGGCAGGATAGGATTAGACAATCAGAAAGATCGATCTTCAAAGTTAGATATAGGATTGCTCCTACATCCGGAAAAATGGGAAGATGGTACACGCTAGGACATATATAAAAGTGAAGTCAGAGAGCCAACGGAATTTATAATTGCACGGTTTGTGCGTGTTACTTAAAGTAGATGACAAGATGGTACACGCTATTTACATATATGAAAGTAAAGTCAATGACTGGATGGCAGCTAAATATAGTGCTATCACAAGCACATCCTAGTTGCCGACGATATATCGTCTTGGTATTAATATATTATCTTTATTGGAAATTTTGCAGAGGATAGGAAATTGAAAAAAAAGACATCATTTTCATAACTGAACTTCAGCTAGAGTGGAATTTTAATCTTCGAACTTTAATAGGGCACATTTCTACTCGGGCTTTCAACACATGGCAGGGAAAACAGATCTAGGATATGTTTCTTTTTCTTGTAATTTTGGATCTAATGCAAGAAAATAGACCTTGGTAAATTCAATGCATTAATTATATTTGGACTCTTTTCATAGTGTAAGAAAAAAAATGATCTAACTTAACTTTTTTGGTTTCCCTAAAAGGATGCAAATCTTCTGTTATATACTAAATGCACAATGCGGGTAGAAAATGGGGAAATAGACTAGAAAATCCCATGTTAATTAGAATATGCCGGCCGTTAACCTGGTGGACCTTCATAAATTAAGGAATCGTAGCCGTTTGATCTTTGTAGCCGAAAAATTGTAATGGGTCTCTCAACTTAATGACCCGCATAGATACAACTAAACATAATCCTTTAATATAAAAACCATTTTTTCTTTCCCAGGCTACAGGCTGCATTTGAGATCAAGGACTCAATCTTCGGCATACAAAAGTTGGCCTCCCAATTTAAAGTCCCACATAGATCAAACTGAATGTTATCTTTGTAACAGGAAAAAACAATGGGAAGATGGTACATCATGAATCGAGGACGGCATAAATGATGTGATTAGAAAAAATGGAAAGATGTTGCATCAGCCAATGCAATTTATAATAGCATGGCTTGCGGGTAATCTTTAAAAATGATGAGAAGATGGTACAAGCTATGACACATATAAGTAAAGTCCATGATTTGGTGGTAGCGAAGTATAGTGCTATCATGAGCATGTCCTAATTGCTGAGAATATATCTTCTTGATATTACTATATATTCTTTATTGATTATTTTGAAGAGAATAAGAAATTAAAGAAAAATAATATCATGAAACTTCAGCTAGAGTGAAAATTTCATCCTTGAACTTTAATAGGGCATATTTATAATTGGGCTTTCAACACATGGTGGGGAAAACAAATCTAGGATATACTTCTTTTCTCTTGTAATTATGGATATAATGCAAGAAAATAGACATTGCTAAATTCAATACTTTTCTACGTTTGGATTCTTTTCATAGAGTGTAAGAAAAATTAATCTAACTTAACTTTTTTAGTTTTCCCAAAAAGATGCAAATTGAACGTGAAAAAGAAAATTGCAAAGAGTAGAAGCAAGTGGAAGTAGGGGGTGTCTAAAATGCAAAAGGAGAAGAAAAGAAAGAATTTGATTGCTAGTGGTTACGTGTAGCGACTCAACCCGAATGGATTGGAGTCTTCGTGCTTAATGTTCTAGTCCCTAGATCGGTTTGCTAGCACAGATAGCACTCGATGAAATAACAAAGTTCAATGACACATTACTACATCGATAATCCTCAAATATAGTATTTATTACATAAATATGGCTGAAGGCCATCTAAAGAAAAATACCGTGGAGGCATAGAAAAATAATGAGTCCATCCAACTCGACTTGCAAAATTGAGCACATAACAATGACCACACATCTTAATGCTCGTCGGACAAATCTGCAACATGATAAGTTACAATCGTGTAGGTCAACACATGGAATATACTGGCAAGTCACACCATAAGAGAGAATAAAAGTCCTACCTCCACATGCCATTTGGCTAGTGGTGAAGGAAATATGCCCTAGAGGCAATAATAAAGTTATTATTTATTTCCTTATATCATGATAAATGTTTATTATTCATGCTAGAATTGTATTAACCGGAAACATAATACATGTGTGAATACATAGACAAACAGAGTGTCACTAGTATGCCTCTACTTGACTAGCTCGTTAATCAAAGATGGTTATGTTTCCTAACCATGAACAAAGAGTTGTTATTTGATTAACGGGATCACATCATTAGTTGAATGATCTGATTGACATGACCCATTCCATTAGCTTAGCACCCGATCATTTAGTATGTTGCTATTGCTTTCTTCATAACTTATACATGTTCCTATGACTATGAGATTATGCAACTCCCATTTGCCGGAGGAACACTTTGGGTGCTACCAAACGTCACAACGTAACTGGGTGATTATAAAGGAGTACTACAGGTGTTTCCAATGGTAGATGTTGGGTTGGCGTATTTCGAGAATAGGATTTGTCACTCCGATTGTCGGAGAGGTATCTCTGGGCCCTCTCGGTAATACACATCACATAAGCCTTGCAAGCATTATAACTAAGATGTTAGTTGTGAGATGATGTATTACGGAATGAGTAAAGAGACTTGCCAGTAACGAGATTGAACTAGGTATTGGATACCAACGATCGAATCTCGGGCAAGTAACATACCGATGACAAAGGGAACAACGTATGTTGTTATGCGGTCTGACCGATAAAGATCTTCGTAGAATATGTAGGAGCCAATATGGGCATCCAGGTCCCGCTATTGGTTATTGACCGGAGACGTGTCTCGGTCATGTCTACATTGTTCTCGAACCGTAGGGTCCGCACGCTTAACGTTACGATGACAGTTATTATGAGTTTATGCATTTTGATGTACCAAAGGTTGTTCGGAGTCCCGGATGTGATCACGGACATGACGAGGAGTCTCAAAATGGTCGAGACATAAAGATTGATATATTGGAAGCCTATATTTGGATATCGGAAGTGTTCCGGGTGAAATCGGGATTTTACCGGATTACCGGGAGGTTACGGGAACCCCCCGGGAGCCATATGGGCCTTCATGGGCCTTAGTGGAAAGGAGAAAAGGGGCAGCCCATAGGTGGCCGCGCGCCCCCCCCTTCCCTTAGTCCTATTAGGACTAGGAGAAGGGGCCGGCCCCCCTCTCTCTCTTTCCCCCTTTGGGAAACCTAGTCCAACTAGGATTGGGGGGGGGGAGTCCTACTCCCGGTGGGAGTAGGACTCCTCTTGCGCCCTTTCCCTGGCCGGCGCACCCCTCCCCCTTGGCTCCTTTATATACAGGGGCAGGGGGCACCCATAGTGTGACGCCCCCGATTTAATCGTACACTAATCATACACGCAAACGTGTACGATCAAGATCAGGGACTCACGGGAAGATATCACAACACAACTCTACAAATAAAATAAGTCATACAAGCATCATATTACAAGCCAGGGGCCTCGAGGGCTCGAATACAAGAGCTCGATCATAGACGAGTCAGCGGAAGCAACAATATCTGAGTACAGACATAAATTAAACAAGTTGCCATAAGATGGCTAGCACAAACTGGGATACAGATCGAAAGAGGCGCAGGCCTCCTGCCTGGGATCCTCCTAAACTACTCCTGGTCGTCGTCAGCGAGCAGCACGTAGTAGTAGGCACCTCCGGGGTAGTAGGAGTCGTCATCGACGGTGGCGTCTGGCTCCTGGGCTCCAACATCTGGTTGCGACAACCAGGTAGAAGGAATAGAGGGAACAGAAGGAGAAAGCAACCGTGAGTACTCATCCAAAGTACTCGCAAGCAAGGAGCTACACTACATATGTATGCATTGGTATCAACTGGAATAAGGCTATCATATGTGGACTGAACTGCAGAATGCCGGAATAAGAGGGGGGATAGCTAGTCCTGTCGAAGACTACGCTTCTGGCAGCCTCCGTCTTGCAGCATATAGAAGAGAGTAGACTGAAGTCCTCCAAGTAGCATCGTATAGCATAATCCTAACCGATGACCCTCCCCTCGTCGCCCTGTGAGAGAGTGATCACCGGTTGTATCTGGCACTTGGAAGGATGTGTTTTATTAAGTATCCGGTTCTAGTTGTCATAAGGTCAAGATACAACTCCGGGTCGTCCTTTTACCGAGGGACACGGCTATTCGAATAGATAAACTTCCCTGCAGGGGTGCACCACATACCCCAACACGCTCGATCCCATTTGGCCGGACACACTTTCCTGGGTTATGCCCGGCCTCGGAAGATCAACACGTCGTAGCCCCACCTAGACCAACAGAGAGGTCAGCACGCCGGTCTAAACCTAAGCGCCCAGGGGTCTGGGCCCATCGCCCTTAGCACACCTGCACGTTGCGAGGGCGGCCGGAAGCAGACCTAGCCTAGTGGCGTTCCAGTCCAATCCAGCGCGCGCCGCTCCGTCGCTGACGTCAAGAAGGCTTCGGCTGATACCACGACGCCGGGATACCCATAACTACTCCCGCGTAGATGGTTAGTGCGTATAGACCAAATGGTCAGACTCAGATCAAATACCCAGATCTCGTTAAGCGTGTTAAGTATCCGCGAATGCCGACCAGGGCCAGGCCCACCTCTCTCCTAGGTGGTCGGAACCTGCCCTGTCGCTCCGCCACAAAGTAACAGTCGGGGGCCGTCGGGAACCCAGGCCCACCTCTACCGGGATGGAGCCACCTGCCCCTTCAGCCCCCAACTCCGAACAGTACCACAGGTAATGTAACTGTGTAAAGTATATAGTATATGCCCGTGATCACCTCCCGAAGTGATCACGGCCCAGTAGTATAGCATGGCAGACGGACAAGAGTGTAGGGCCACTGATGATAAACTAGCATCCTATACTAAGCGGTAGGATAGCAGGTAAAGGTAACAACAGTAGTAGCAAGGGCAGGCTATGCAGCAGTATAGGATTAACTGAAAGCAGTAACATGCTACACTACTCTAATGCAAGCAGTATAGAGAAGAGTAGGTGATATCTGGTGATCAAAGGGGGGGCTTGCCTGGTTGATCTGGCAAGAGAGAGGGGTCGTCAACTCCGTAGTCATACTGGGTAGCAGCGGCGTCGGTCTCGGTGTCTATCGAGAGAAGAGGGGGGAGAAACAATAAATATTTAAGCAAGCATATGCATAGTGATGCATGACATGACAAGTAACGGTGTTAGAGGTGCCCTAAAGCGGTAGTAGGTGATACCGGTGAAGGGGGATGACATCCGGAAAAGTATCCCCGGTGTTTTGCGTTTTCGAGCAGAGGAGCCGGAGGGGGAAAGTTGCGAGTTTGCTATGCTAGGGATGCGTGACGGATGAACGGGCTGCGTATCCGGGTTCGACTCGTCGTTCTGAGCAACTTTCATGTTGAAATTATTTTAATCCGAGTTACGGATTAAAAGATATGATTTTCTAAAGATTTTATTAATTTCTGGAATTTAATTAATTATTTTTAATAATTCGATAAACAGACTAATGACATCAGCATGATGTCATGCTGACATCATCAGTCAACAGGGTTGACTTGGTTAACCTGTCCAGTGGGTCCAGTGGGACCCACCTGTCATACACTGTTTTAATTAACTAACAATTAATTAGGTTAATTAGTGTTTAACTAATCTAATTACTGTTTAATTAAACTAATTAGTTAATTAGGTTAACCTAATTAAGATCAATTAACTTAATTAATTCCTTAATTAATTAATTAATTTAATTTTTATTATTTATTTAATTATTATTTATTTTATTGTTTTAATCTTTTTTTTAATAAATGTTCCAGGGGCTAGGCCCCACATGTCATTGGGTCAGGGGCCTTAGCGGGCGCCGGCGCACAGGGGCGGAGGCGGGCGCTCGGCGCTGCCCGTTTGGGCGCACGCCCACGTTACCAGGGGCGCTGGCCACGGCGGGGCACTGGCCACGGCAGGGCGCCGGAGCAGCACGACAAGGGGGGGGGGGGGCGCAGCGCCGGCGCGCGCGGCCAAGGCAAAAGGCAGGAGCAGGAGGGGCTGCGGTGGCATGGGACGGCCCAGGCGGGCGCTGCCAGGCGGCGGCGCACAAGCGCAGCAAGCAGCCGCAGGAGCAGCGCGCGAGGCCGCGGGCGAGGCTGGGGAGCGGTGCGGGCGACGGCGGGAAGCAAGGGGCCGGCGACAGTGAGCGGAGCCGGAGCAGGGGGGTTTACGGGAGCGGGCGCGGCCAGGGGAGGGCGCGTGCGGGCGTGGATGCCGGCCACGGCGGGGCGACGCTGGCGGCGCAAGTGAGGACGGGCAACGACGCGGCGAGCACGACCATCTGGAGCGCGGGGACCGAGGGAGGAGAGGAGAGGAGGGGGTCGCTGCTCACCCCCGTTGCAGGGGATCTGGGGCGGCGAGGCTCGGGGTCGGCCGATGAGGAGGAGGCCGAGGACGCGGCGACGCAGGGGAGGATCGGCGATGGCGTCCGGCGTGGAGGCGTGGTCGGTGGCGATCCGAGACGGGGTAGGGGAGGCGACGAGCAACGACGTCGGGGCGGCTCCAGGGCGTGGGGCGCGATGACGGCGAGCTCCGGCGACGGAGACGAGGTGGCGGGGCGCGGTCGTCGGGATCTGGGGGAAACGCGCGCCCCTGATCCAGCGGGTCGTGGGGGCGGGAGCGAGTGGTGGGTGGGGGGGGGGATCGATCCTGATCCAAGGAGGATCGTGGGAGTGAGGGGGAGTGGGGGTGTAGCTAGGGTTTCCGATCGGGGTGGGGAGGGGATAAGGGAGGCGGGGTGGGCCTCCTGGTAGCCTGGGTGTGTGGCCAAATGGGCCGGCCTGGCTAATCGCTGGGCCAGCTGGCCCAGTGGGGGGGGTCTTTTTTATTTATTTATTTTTGTTCTGTTTTTTTTGTTTTTGTATTTTCTTTTCTTTTTATTTATTCTTTTAGTTCTTATCTGTTTTATTTTAGTTTCCAAAAATACAAAAGTGGCACCTAAAATAGTGTTACAATTTATGCCACTGCCACAAATCGTTTAGCACTGAAACAAAAATAGTTTTAAATTGTTTATTATTTTAAAGCATTTGAATAATTGTTTTATCACTATTTATTTACTATAGTGCATTGAAACGCTTTATAAAAGTGTGGTTTCTGCAACAATATTATTTATGATTTATTTTCTACAACTTGAACATTTTAGTTTTGAAGTTTGAAAACTTTTGATGTTTGACTTGATTTTGAATTTGAATTTCGAATCGGTTTTAGAACTAACCCGAGATTAACTACAGTGACACAGGTGACGTGGCCTCATTAACGGGGATTACTGTAGCCTAATTATCCAGGCGTCACAATTCTCCTCCACTACAAGAAATCTCGTCCCGAGATTTAGGAGCGGGAGTAAGGGGGTGGGGGATCTGGTTACATAATTCTAACGAGTCTTCTTGGTCATAGTTGCTCTTCTCGAAGAGGTCGATCCATTACATTGATGTCTTCATTTCTCTGCTTCAGGTCATCATGATGAAGTTGTCGTCCTTTCTTCGGGAACTCCATCGTACTTACGAATAGGTAAGGGGCAGCTTTACAACAATTGAATGTTATAAGGGAAACTCATTTAGGGGGTATCCCAAGAATGATCATAAGAGTATCTCTCGAGTTGAACAATTAAAACACATCGAGAGCAAAGTAAGAAGGTACCATAAGAAGTTTGAAACGGATAGACAATCTTCGTTGCCTGAAACAAGGCAACGGTATAGGTATTGTGTTTAATACCAGAATCGATGATTTCTCGGAAGGTGGCTCGTGAATCACAAACGAGGCCAAGTGCGAGGAATTAAATTTGGAAACCGGGGGTGTATAGGAGGGTCAGGTTTCGATCCTGTGTAACTGTGGGTTATGGGACCACCATGTGGTTAAAAGTAGGTAAAGCGTTGACATCTTGCTCGGTCGTGATAGCAAGACATGTCAGAGGGTAGCCTATCATTTATGTTGGCAACAATGTCGGTACCAAGAGCGAGGGACGAAGAGAACCATTTTCCTGCTCGTTGAACGAGGCGGACCAATAGGCAAAGTTCTCATCCACCGGTGGTTACCGGGATGCTATCAACAATGGTAACAGGGTCTTACTGACAGAGTTGTACGCCGAGGTGCTTATAAAAGCAGTGACGTATTACTGCTTAGATCATATAAACCTCAAGAAGGTTAAACAGAACAATGGAAAGGAAAATATGATTATCAGATTTAACAGAAGAATGGAAAGGAAAATGTGTTTAAACACATATTTCAGGGGTATATCCTTCCCAAGGACAATCAGAGCATGATATCTGTGGCAGGATATCATGTAGAAACCCTTTAAGTAAGGGGAGAGAAATTTCATGACAATACCCATACAACGGTGTTTGGATAATGGTTAAAGAAAACTTAGCATTGCACTTTCAATGCTCTTATTGAAAATCGGAGTACCACAAACATGCTTCAAGAAGCATTGACATGGTATTCAAGCAAAGGTCAGATTTTGGAAACACAAAGGATCCATCAGGAATAGCTTGTGAAATAAGTCTTACAATTTCCTCACGGAAGAATGGCTAAACTAGCTAAAAAGGATACTACAACAATAGGTCCTCCGGCCAGGTGTGCTAGGCCTGACATAACCTTACCGGGTCATATATAAAGACCAACATTATAACTCTTGGAAATAAGTTCCAACCATCATATCTGACCGAGATTCAGATCTGATTGGTGTCACGATACCTCAGACTTAGGATGCCTGAGAAGAAAAGGTACGGCACAATTTGATGAGATGACATTGTAAGATTCTCGGGAAATGAACTATGGAAGCGAGTTCCGAAACAAGAGTTCATCATTAAATCCAAGGGGGGGATGAAGAGGTGGCTGATGAACTCAGCGACAATTCATTGAGATTTTCAAAAGATGGATTTCCACAATTATGTGAACAAGGAAATATCATTTGTCGGATCAAATGTCATAATGATGTATGCTCGAGGGAAACATACACAACTGGACAATGATAGAAGGGTGCACCCAGGAATCTGGACTAGGTAGCACGATCAATGTTTGAATGATGATTCAATAATCAGTAGACTTAGAATGAAACTGTAGACCAATAACTTCAAGCAATAGGGTTGCTAGAAGTTTAGAATTTACACATCACAGACCATTTATCGGTAATCCGGTTAGAAACAACACGGAGACCAAGAAATGAACGCAAAAGGCGAGAGATAATACTATATCAAGAATTCTCAAGAGGTGGTAAAATTACCACGACATTCCTGACATAAAAGGTGGTAACATTCCAAGGTAAGGAAGAACAAATGTTGTATAGCAAGGACCTCAAGGTATAACTCAAAACACGAATAAGTTTGTGTTGGAGGGAAGGCAATAAAGTGGCCGATGATAATACAATTCATTGGGGGCAAGGATGGTATTTCCCATCATGAATTCAATTGATATCCAGGAAGACCTCATAAGGTTGATGATCTTCACGGCACATTGGTCGAGAGATTTCAAGATGTAATCAATCAGTGACAACATCAAATCAAAGGAATGATGAAGCGGAAGGTTATTGGAACCATGGGCAGGGCACAAACTTGAAATCAAGCTTGTTGTTCAAGGTGAATTGATATGACGAGGAAGATCGACGTAACCTTAGCTCATCATCGAAAGTTGTGCTCCGGGATTAAGGACCAGGTAGCATAGTTAAAATTTAGCACGATAATGATATAGTCGATCAGGCTAGGAATGACATGATCGAGTACACACTCGGACTTAAAGAAGATTATTAAGAGTTGCTGAACCGTAGGGCAGACTCGGTTCAGTTATCGGTGTCTTTGAGTGTTTAATAACTCAGAGCCTTTGAAAACTGTAATCAGTGAGAATGTAGTACTTGATGAAGAACTCATAAGAAGTCATGCAGTTTCAAGATAATCTCGAGATACCAGGGGGTAATATTCGAAGACGGATCAAAGTAGAGGTTGGACCGAGGTATTGATCCACATGAGACAAGTGCTTACACTTGCATCGAAAACGGTATTTAAAAGAGAACATGGTCGGAAACACGATTGTAAAAGGCCGGATCCCAGATATAAGATGAACTTATACCAAGGGAACTAATATCATTTACAAGAAGCTTCGATGATAAGTTTCACATCGGGTCCATGGGCATGAACGCAAAGGCTCAAGGTCGACTCCCAATTCTTCCATGCATAATCTTTCATTTTACTTCCCGCTATTGATGAAGCTGTAGTGTAGAAATTTTATTCAGCAAAGTACCAGAAGAGTATGACTCGTGAAAACTTTCGAGTTCACACATAATAAGGAAGGCATAGGTTCAACCCGTTAGGGTATCGTGGAAACACATACCACAAGCTTCAATAGTAAATACAACCAGCTCGAAAACAGAGCATTATTGAGGAAGCAGAGGATACAATTTACCAAAGGCTTTATATATCCATGTAAAGGCTCACAAGGTTACTTGAATAAGAAGGACACTGTCGGATAAAATCCAGCAAATGATCTGGTGGCCCTCAAGGGATCTGGTGCGAGCATCGGTACTCAACCAGAGGGAGAAACAATGCAAGGGGGTCAGACTTTGGAAACAACTGACTAATTCAAGGCTCAAATGCAAAGGAATTATCAATTCCAAGACAAGGGATCAGAAGCAATGCTCTGATCAGGGATGGATAAGTTGACTAGCCTTAAGGGTACAATCAACAGCAATTTGATTGGTCGAGATCCAGCTCATGTTTTAAAATAACGTCTGAGCCGGAAAGATAATTTAAAAGGATCAACTGATGATTGTGTGCATTCGCACTCATGTTGAATCAATAGGATCAAAAAGACGATGCCTAAGGATACTAACGAATATCGCCAGACATATGGAACGCATCCATAATGCAAGCAGACAAGTATTGCAGAGCAATAAGCTACTAAGGATTTTTGGACGATCGAATAGTATTTCGAAGACCATTGTGAAACACATGAACAACTGGGGATGAGTGGATACTCGACAAGTGCGAGGATTTAATTGAAGGGGTATTCATGTGGCAAGGAACTGCTAGGCAGTAGGCACAAAGTATTCTCGGAACAATAGAGAAGACTCCGGGGTATCTTGTAATACAAGACCAATGGGGGATGACCGTATGAATGGCAAGTGTAAGTAGCTATCCATAAGGATTTATCGGTGGTCGGGAATAGCAAAAGTGATGGGCACAAAGTCTCGAGAGGAATAGCAAAGAGTATCTTCGGAATCTTCTGGTGAAGCAGACCATCATCTGGAATGGAGGGCTCTCCGGGAGAAAGTGATAACGAGATCCTAATGTTAGATTTAGCAAAATTCATTTAACCTGAATAGGGGAGAGATTAGAGTCCCAGAGTAAGGATCGAGGAGTAAAAGATCCTAATACCACCCAGATGGCGACGTGGGCCCGTAAGGCACACAGCCATGTTAGTAAAAGTTTTAGTAATGTCTAGACTCGACTTCGGCCAAGGAGTGTGGAAGGGGATTTCCTACAGGCAGTCGGCTCTGATACCAACTTGTGACGCCCCCGATTTAATCGTACACTAATCATACACGCAAACGTGTACGATCAAGATCAGGGACTCACGGGAAGATATCACAACACAACTCTACAAATAAAATAAGTCATACAAGCATCATATTACAAGCCAGGGGCCTCGAGGGCTCGATTACAAGAGCTCGATCATAGACGAGTCAGCGGAAGCAACAATATCTGAGTACAGACATAAATTAAACAAGTTGCCATAAGATGGCTAGCACAAACTGGGATACAGATCGAAAGAGGCGCAGGCCTCCTGCCTGGGATCCTCCTAAACTACTCCTGGTCGTCGTCAGCGGGCAGCACGTAGTAGTAGGCACCTCCGGGGTAGTAGGGTCGTCATCGACGGTGGCGTCTGGCTCCTGGGCTCCAACATCTGGTTGCGACAACCAGGTAGAAGGAATAGAGGGAACAGAAGGAGAAAGCAACCGTGAGTACTCATCCAAAGTACTCGCAAGAAGGAGCTACACTACATATGTATGCATTGGTATCAACTGGAATAAGGCTATCATATGTGGACTGAACTGCAGAATGCCGGAATAAGAGGGGGGATAGCTAGTCCTGTCGAAGACTACGCTTCTGGCAGCCTCCGTCTTGCAGCATATAGAAGAGAGTAGACTGAAGTCCTCCAAGTAGCATCGTATAGCATAATCCTAACCGATGACCCTCCCCTCGTCGCCCTGTGAGAGAGTGATCACCGGTTGTATCTGGCACTTGGAAGGATGTGTTTTATTAAGTATCCGGTTCTAGTTGTCATAAGGTCAAGATACAACTCCGGGTCGTCCTTTTACCGAGGGACACGGCTATTCGAATAGATAAACTTCCCTGCAGGGGTGCACCACATACCCCAACACGCTCGATCCCATTTGGCCGGACACACTTTCCTGGGTTATGCCCGGCCTCGGAAGATCAACACGTCGTAGCCCCACCTAGACCAACAGAGAGGTCAGCACGCCGGTCTAAACCTAAGCGCCCAGGGGTCTGGGCCCATCGCCCTTAGCACACCTGCACGTTGCGAGGGCGGCCGGAAGCAGACCTAGCCTAGTGGCGTTCCAGTCCAATCCAGCGCGCGCCGCTCCGTCGCTGACGTCAAGAAGGCTTCGGCTGATACCACGACGCCGGGATACCCATAACTACTCCCGCGTAGATGGTTAGTGCGTATAGACCAAATGGTCAGACTCAGATCAAATACCCAGATCTCGTTAAGCGTGTTAAGTATCCGCGAATGCCGACCAGGGCCAGGCCCACCTCTCTCCTAGGTGGTCGGAACCTGCCCTGTCGCTCCGCCACAAAGTAACAGTCGGGGGCCGTCGGGAACCCAGGCCCACCTCTACCGGGATGGAGCCACCTGCCCCTTCAGCCCCCAACTCCGAACAGTACCACAGGTAATGTAACTGTGTAAAGTATATAGTATATGCCCGTGATCACCTCCCGAAGTGATCACGGCCCAGTAGTATAGCATGGCAGACGGACAAGAGTGTAGGGCCACTGATGATAAACTAGCATCCTATACTAAGCGGTAGGATAGCAGGTAAAGGTAACAACAGTAGTAGCAAGGGCAGGCTATGCAGCAGTATAGGATTAACTGAAAGCAGTAACATGCTACACTACTCTAATGCAAGCAGTATAGAGAAGAGTAGGCGATATCTGGTGATCAAAGGGGGGGCTTGCCTGGTTGATCTGGCAAGAGAGAGGGGTCGTCAACTCCGTAGTCGTACTGGGTAGAAGCGGCGTCGGTCTCGGTGTCTATCGAGAGAAGAGGGGGGAGAAACAATAAATATTTAAGCAAGCATATGCATAGTGATGCATGACATGACAAGTAACGGTGTTAGAGGTGCCCTAACGCGGTAGTAGGTGATACCGGTGAAGGGGGATGACATCCGGGAAAGTATCCCCGGTGTTTTGCGTTTTCGAGCAGAGGAGCCGGAGGGGGAAAGTTGCGAGTTTGCTATGCTAGGGATGCGTGACGGATGAACGGGCTGCGTATCCGGGTTCGACTCGTCGTTCTGAGCAACTTTCATGTTGAAATTATTTTAATCCGAGTTACGGATTAAAAGATATGATTTTCTAAAGATTTTATTAATTTCTGGAATTTAATTAATTATTTTTAATAATTCGATAAACAGACTAATGACATCAGCATGATGTCATGCTGACATCATCAGTCAACAGGGTTGACTTGGTTAACCTGTCCAGTGGGTCCAGTGGGACCCACCTGTCATACACTGTTTTAATTAACTAACAATTAATTAGGTTAATTAGTGTTTAACTAATCTAATTACTATTTAATTAAACTAATTAGTTAATTAGGTTAACCTAATTAAGATCAATTAACTTAATTAATTCCTTAATTAATTAATTAATTTAATTTTTATTATTTATTTAATTATTATTTATTTTATTGTTTTAATCTTTTTTTAATAAACGTTCCAGGGGCTAGGCCCCACATGTCATTGGGTCAGGGGCCTTAGCGGGCGCCGGCGCACAGGGGCGGAGGCGGGCGCTCGGCGCTGCCCGTTTGGGCGCACGCCCACGTTACCAGGGGCGCTGGCCACGGCGGGGCACTGGCCACGGCAGGGCGCCGGAGCAGCACGACAAGGGGGGGGGGGGGCGCAGCGCCGGCGCACGCGGCCAAGGCAAAAGGAAGGAGCAGGAGGGGCTGCGGTGGCATGGGACGGCCCAGGCGGGCGCTGCCAGGCGGCGGCGCACAAGCGCAGCAAGCAGCCGCAGGAGCAGCGCGCGAGGCCGCGGGCGAGGCTGGGGAGCGGTGCGGGCGACGGCGGGAAGCAAGGGGCCGGCGACAGTGAGCGGAGCCAGAGCAGGGGGGTTTACGGGAGCGGGCGCGGCCAGGGGAGGGCGCGTGCGGGCGTGGATGCCGGCCACGGCGGGGCGACGCTGGCGGCGCAAGTGAGGACGGGCGACGACGCGGCGAGCACGACCATCTGGAGCGCGGGGACCGAGGGAGGAGAGGAGAGGAGGGGGTCGCTGCTCACCCCCGTTGCAGGGGATCTGGGGCGGCGAGGCTCGGGGTCGGCCGATGAGGAGGAGGCCGAGGACGCGGCGACGCAGGGGAGGATCGGCGATGGCGTCCGGCGTGGAGGCGTGGTCGGTGGCGATCCGAGACGGGGTAGGGGAGGCGACGAGCAACGACGTCGGGGCGGCTCCAGGGCGTGGGGCGCGATGACGGCGAGCTCCGGCGACGGAGACGAGGTGGCGTGGCACGGTCGTCGGGATCTGGGGGAAACGCGCGCCCCTGATCCAGCGGGTCATGGGGGCGGGAGCGAGTGGTGGGTGGGGGGGGGATCGATCCCGATCCAAGGGGGATCGTGGGAGTGAGGGGGAGTGGGGGTGTAGCTAGGGTTTCCGATCGGGGTGGGGAGGGGATAAGGGAGGCGGGGTGGGCCTCCTGGTAGCCTGGGTGTGTGGCCGAATGGGCCGGCCTGGCTAATCGCTGGGCCAGCTGGCCCAGTGGGGGGGGGTCTTTTTTATTTATTTATTTTTGTTCTGTTTTTTTTGTTTTTGTATTTTCTTTTCTTTTTATTTATTCTTTTAGTTCTTATCTGTTTTATTTTAGTTTCCAAAAATACAAAAGTGGCACCTAAAATAGTGTTACAATTTATGCCACTGCCACAAATCGTTTAGCACTGAAACAAAAATAGTTTTAAATTGTTTATTATTTTAAAGCATTTGAATAATTGTTTTATCACTATTTATTTACTATAGTGCATTTAAACGCTTTATAAAAGTGTGGTTTCTGCAACAATATTATTTATGATTTATTTTCTACAACTTGAACATTTTAGTTTTGAAGTTTGAAAACTTTTGATGTTTGACTTGATTTTGAATTTGAATTTCGAATCGGTTTTAGAACTAACCCGAGATTAACTACAGTGACACAGGTGACGTGGCCTCATTAACGGGGATTACTGTAGCCTAATTATCCGGGCGTCACACATAGACACACAAGTTGATCATTGAGATCGTTCCTTAGCCGTGTGCGGTGCCCCCTGCCACCATATTCCACCTCGATCATATCGTTGTAGTGCTTAGGCGAAGCCGTGCATCGGTAGTACATCAAGATCGTCACCACGCCGTCGTGCTGACAGAACTCTTCCTCGACGCTTTGCTGGATCGGAGCCCGAGGATCGTCATCGAGCTGAACGTGTGCTAAGAACTCGGAGGTGCCGGAGTAACGGTGCTTGGATCGGTCGGATCGGGAAGACGTACGACTACTTCCTCTACGTTGTGTGATCGCTTCCGCAGTCGGTCTGCGTTGGTACGTAGACAACACTCTCCCCTCTCGTTGCTATGCATCACCATGATCTTGCGTGTGCGTAGGATTTTTTTTGAAATTACTACGTTCCCCAACAGTGGCATCCGGGCCTAGGTTTTATGGTTTGATGTTATTTGCACGAGTAGAACACAAGTGAGTTGTGGGTGATATAAGTCATACTGCCTACCAGCATGTCATACTTTGGTTCGGCGGTATTGTTGGATGAAGCGGCCCGGACCGACATTACGCGTACGCTTACGCGAGACCGGTTCTCCCGACGTGCTTTGCACATAGGTGGCTTGCGGGTGACAGTTTCTCCAACTTTAGTTGAACCGAGTGTGGCTACGCCCGGTCCTTGCGAAGGTTAAAACGGAGTCTATTTGACAAACTATCGTTGTGGTTTTGATGCGTAGGTAAGATTGGTTCTTGCTTAAGCCCGTAGCAGCCACGTAAAACTTGCAACAACAAAGTAGAGGACGTCTAACTTGTTTTTGCAGGGCATGTTGTGATGTGATATGGTCAAAACGTGATGAGATATAAGTTGTTGTATGAGATGATCATGTTTTGTTGAAGTTATCGGCAACTGGCAAAAGCCTTATGGTTGTCTCTTTATTGCATAAGATGCAAGCGCCAAATAATTGCTTTACTTTATCACTATGCGATAGCAATAGTTGCAAGAGCAATAGTTGGCGAGACGACCATATGACGACATATTGATATAGATCAAGATGATGGAGATCATGGTGTCATGCCGGTGATGATGGAAATTATGACGATGCTTTGGAGATGGAGATCAAAGGCACAAGATGATGATGGCCATATCATGTCACATATTTTGATTGCATGTGATGTTTATCTTTTATGCATCTTATCTTGCTTTGATTGACGGTAGCATTATAAGATGATCTCTCACTAAATTATCAAGAAGTGTTCTCCCTGAGTATGCACCGTTGCCAAAGTTCGTCGTGCCCAGACACCACGTGATGATCGGGTGTGATAAGCTCTACGTCCATCTACAACGGGTGCAAGCCAGTTTTGCACACGCAGAATACTCAGGTTAAACTTGACGAGCCTAGCATATGCAGATATGGCCTCGGAACACGGAGACCGAAAGGTCGAGCGTGAATCATATAGTAGATACGATCAACATAATGATGTTCACCATTGAGAACTACTCCATTTCACGTGATGATCGGTTATGGTTTAGTTGATTTGGATCACATGATCACTTAGAAGATTAGAGGGATGTCTTTCTAAGTGGGAGTTCTTAAATAATATGATTAAATTGAACTTTAATTTATCAAGACCTTAGTCCTGGTAGTATTAGCATATCTATGTTGTAGATCAATAGCTCGCGTTGTTGCTTTCATATGTTTATTTTGATATGTTCCTAGAGAAAAATTGTGTTGAAAGATGTTAGTAGCAATGATGCGGATTGGATCCGTGATTTGAGGTTTATCCTCATTGCTGCACAGAATAATTATGTCCTTGATGCACCGCTAGGTGTGACAGACCTATTGCAGGAGCAGATGCAGACGTTATGAACGTTTGGCTAGCTAAATATGATGACTACTTGATAGTTTAGTGCACCATGCTTAATGGCTTAGAATCGGGACTTCAAAGACGTTTTGAACGTCATGGACCATATGAGATGTTCCAGGAGTTGAAGTTAATATTTCAAGCAAATACCAGAGTTGAGAGATATGAAGTCTCCAACAAGTTCTATAGCTAAAAGATGGAGGAGAATCGCTCAACTAGTGAGCATGTGCTCAGATTGTCTGGGTACTACAATCGCTTGAATCAAGTGGGAGTTAATCTTCCAGATAAGATAGTGATTGACAGAATTCTCTAGTCACCATCACCAAGTTAGTAGAACTTCGTGATGAACTATAGTATGCAAGGGATGATGAAAACAAATCCCGAGCTTTTCATGATGATGAAATCGATGAAGGTAGAAATCAAGAAAAACATCAAGTGTTGATGGTTGACAAGACCACTAGTTTCAAGAAAAATGCAAAGGGAAGAAGGGGAACTTCAAGAAGAACGACAAGCAAGTTGCTGCTCAAGTGAAGAAGCCCAAGTCTGATCCTAAGCCTGAGACTAAGTGCTTCTACTGCAAAGGGACTGGTCACTGGAAGCGGAACTACCCCAAGTGATTGGCGGATAAGAAGGATGGCAAAGTGAACATAAGTATATTTGATATACATGTTATTGATGTGTACTTTACTAGTGTTTATAGCAACCCCTCAGTATTTGATGCTAGTTCAGTTGCTAAGAGTAGTAACTCGAAACGGGAGTTGCAGAATGAACAGAGACTAGTTAAGGGTGAAGTGACGATGTGTGTTGGAAGTGGTTTCAAGATTGATATGATCATCATCGCACACTCCCTATACTTTCGGGATTAGTGTTGAACCTAAATAAGCGTTATTTGGTGTTTGCGTTGAGCATGAATATGATTTGATCATGTTTATTGTAATACGATTATTCATTTAAGTAAAAGAATAAATTGTTGTTCTGTTTACATGAATAAAACCTTATATGGTTACACACCCAATGAAAATAGTTCATTGGATCTTGATCTTAGTGATACACATATTCATAATATTGAAACCAAAAGATGCGAAGTTAATAATGATAGTGCAACTTATTTGTGGCACTGCCGTTTAGGTCATATTGGTGTAAAGCACATGAAGAAACTCCATGCTGATGGGATTTTGGAATCACTTGATGCTTGCGAACCATGCCTTATGGGCAAGATGACTAAAACGCCGTTCTCCGGAACAATGGAGCGAGCAACAGATTTGTTGGAAATCATACATACTGATGTATGTGGTCCGATGAATATTGAGGCTCACGATAGGTATCATTATTTTCTAATCTTCACATATGATTTGAGCAGATATGAGTATATCTACTTGATGAAACATAAGTCTGAAACATTTGAAAAGTTCAAAGAATTTGAGAGTGAAGTGGAGAATCATCGTAACAAGAAAATAAGGCTTCTACGATCTGATCGCAGAGACAAATATTTGAGTTACGAGTTTGGTCTTCAACTAAAACAATGTGAAATAGTTTCACAAATTCGTGCCACCCAGAACACCACATCATAATGGTGTGTCCGAACGTCATAGCCGTACTTTATTAGATATAGTACAAATCTATGATGTTTCTTACCGATTTACCACTATCGTTTTTGAGGTTACGCATTAAAGACAGCTGCATTCACGTTAAAAAGGGGGCACCATCTAAGTCCGTTGAGACGACACAATCTGAACTGTGGTTTACAAGAAACCAAAGTTGTCGTTTCTTAAAGTTTGGGGTTGTGATGCTTATGTGAAAAAGTTTCATCCTGATAAGCTCAAAACCAAATCGGAGAAATATGTCTTCATAGGATACCCAAAAGGAGACTGTTGGGTACACCTTCTATCACAGATCCTAAGGCAAGACATTCGTTGCTTATAATGGATCCTTTCTAGAGAAGGAGTTTCTCTCGAAAGAAGTGAGTGGGAGGAAAGTAGAACTTGATAAGGTAATTGTACCTTCTCCCATATTGGAAAGTAGTTCATCACAGAAATCTGTTCATGTGACTACTACACCAATTAGTGAGGAAGCTAATGATGATGATCATAAAACTTTAGATCAAGTTACTACCGAATCTCGTAGGTAAACCAGAGTGAGATCCGCACCAGAGTGGTACAGTAATCCTGTTCTGGAAGTCATGTTACTAGACCATGACGAACTTGCGAACTATGAGGAAGCGATGATGAGCCCAGATTCCACAAAATGGCTTGAGGCCATGAAATCTGAGATGGGATTCATGTATGAAAACAAAGTATGGACTTTGGTTGACTTGCCTGATGATCGGCAAGCCATAGAAAATAAATGGATCTTCAAGAGCAAGACGGACGTTGATAGTAGTGTTACTATCCACAAAGCTAGAATTGTCGCAAAAGGTTTTCGACAAGTTCAAAGTGTTGACTACAATGAGAGTTTCTCACTCGTATCTATGCTTAAGTCTGTCCGAATCATGTTAGCAAATTGCTGCATTTTATGAAATCTGGTAAATGGATAAACAAAACTGCATTCCTTAATGAATTTCTTACAGAAGAGTTGTATATGATGCAACCAATAGGTTTTGTCAATCCTAAAGATGCTAACAAAATATGCAAGCTCCAGCGATTCATCTATGGACTGGTGCAAGCATCTCAGAGTTGGAATACACGCTTTGATAAGTTGATCAAAGCATATAGTTTTATACAGACTTGCGGTGAAGCCTGTATTTACAAGAAAGTGAGTGGGAGCACTACAGCATTTCTGATAAGTATATGTGAATGACATATTGTTGATCGGAAATAATGTAGAATTATTCTGTAAAGCATAAAGGAGTGTTTGAAAAGAGTTTTTCAAAGAAAGACTTCGGTGAAGCTGCTTACATATTGAGCATCAAGATCTATAGAGATAGATCAAGACGCTTGATAAGTTTTTTCAATAAATACATACCTTGACAAGATTTTGAAGTAGTTCAAAATGGAACAGTCAAAGAAAGAGTTTCTTGCCTATTTTACAAGGTGTGGAATTGAGTAAGACTCAAAGCCCGACCACGGCAGAAGATAGAAAGAGAATGAATGTCATTCCCTATGCCTTGGTCATAGGTTCTATAAAGTATGCCATGCTGTGTACCAGATCTATTGTATACCCTACCACTGAGTTTGGCAAGGGAGTACAATAGTGATCTAGGAGTAGATCACTAGACAGCGGTCAAAATTATCCTTAGTGGAATAAGGATATGTTTCTCGATTATGGAAGTGAAAAAAGGTTCGTCGTAAAGGGTTACGCCGATGCAAGTTTTGACACTAATCTAGATGACTATAAGTCTCGGTCTAGATACATATTGAAAGTGGGAGCAATTAGCTAGAGTAGCTCCATGCAGAGCATTGTTGACATAGAAATTTGCAAAATACATGCGGATCTAAATATGGCAGACCCGTTGACTAAGATTCTCTCACAAGCAAAACATGATCACACCTTAGTACTCTTTGGGTGTTAATCACATAGCGATGTGAACTAGATTACTGAATCTAGTAAACCCTTTGGGTGTTGGTCGCATGGCGATGTGAACTGTGGGTGTTAATCACATGATGATGTGAACTATCGATGTTAATCACATGGTGATGTGATCTAGATTATTGACTCTAGTGCAAGTGGGAGACTGAAGGAAATATGCCCTAGAGGCAATAATAAAGTTATTATTTATTTCCTTATATCATGATAAATGTTTATTATTCATGCTAGAATTGTATTAACCGGAAACATAATACATGTGTGAATACATAGACAAACAGAGTGTCACTAGTATGCCTCTACTTGACTAGCTCGTTAATCAAAGATGGTTATGTTTCCTAACCATGAACAAAGAGTTGTTATTTGATTAATGGGATCACATCATTAGTTGAATGATCTGATTGACATGACCCATTCCATTAGCTTAGCACCCGATCGTTTAGTATGTTGCTATTGCTTTCTTCATAACTTATACATGTTCCTATGACTATGAGATTATGCAACTCCCGTTTGCCGGAGGAACACTTTGGGTGCTACCAAACGTCACAACGTAACTGGGTGATTATAAAGGAGTACTACAGGTGTTTCCAATGGTAGATGTTGGGTTGGCGTATTTCGAGAATAGGATTTGTCACTCCGATTGTCGGAGAGGTATCTCTGGGCCCTCTCGGTAATACACATCACATAAGCCTTGCAAGCATTATAACTAAGATGTTAGTTGTGAGATGATGTATTACGGAACGAGTAAAGAGACTTGCGAGTAACGATATTGAACTAGGTATTGGATACCAACGATCGAATCTCGGGCAAGTAACATACCGATGACAAAGGGAACAACGTATGTTGTTATGCGGTCTGACCGATAAAGTTCTTCGTAGAATATGTAGGAGCCAATATGGGCATCCAGGTCCCACTATTGGTTATTGACCGGAGACGTGTCTCGGTCATGTCAACATTGTTCTCGAACCGTAGGGTCCGCACGCTTAACGTTATGATGACAGTTATTATGAGTTTATGCATTTTGATGTACCGAAGGTTGTTCGGAGTCCCGGATGTGATCACGGACATGACGAGGAGTCTCAAAATGGTCGAGACATAAAGATTGATATATTGGAAGCCTATATTTGGATATCGGAAGTGTTCCGGGTGAAATCGGGATTTTACCGGATTACCGGGAGGTTACGGGAACCCCCCGGGAGCCATATGGGCCTTCATGGGCCTTAGTGGAAAGGAGAAAAGGGGCAGCCCATAGGTGGCCGCGCGCCCCCCCTTCCCTTAGTCCTATTAGGACTAGGAGAAGGGGCCGGCCCCCCTCTCTCTCTTTCCCCCTTTGGGAAACCTAGTCCAACTAGGATTGGGGGGGGGGGGGAGTCCTACTCCCGGTGGGAGTAGGACTCCTCCTGCGCCCTCTCCCTGGCCGGCGCACCCCTCCCCCTTGGCTCCTTTATATACAGGGGCAGGGGGCACCCATAGACACACAAGTTGATCATTGAGATCGTTCCTTAGCCGTGTGCGGTGCCCCCTGCCACCATATTCCACCTCGATCATATCGTTGTAGTGCTTAGGCGAAGCCCTGCGTCGGTAGTACATCAAGATCGTCACCACGCCGTCGTGCTGACAGAACTCTTCCTCGACGCTTTGCTGGATCGGAGCCCGAGGATCGTCATCGAGCTGAACGTGTGCTAAGAACTCGGAGGTGCCGGAGTAACGGTGCTTGGATCGGTCGGATCGGGAATACGTACGACTACTTCCTCTACGTTGTGTGATCGCTTCCGCAGTCGGTCTGCGTTGGTACGTAGACAACACTCTCCCCTCTCGTTGCTATGCATCACCATGATCTTGCGTGTGCGTAGGAAATTTTTTGAAATTACTACGTTCCCCAACAAGTGGAAGGTTCTAAGTTTAATTTTTACATAAAGTCAATCTTTTTTCTTACTATCAAAAGGAATGTTGTATTCTACCATTATCATAATTATTGAGATGGAGCCCCCAACTCAATCTATTCCCAAAGTTGATTTAACCCATTCATTAATTAAATGTGATGATATCTCTCGATATTCCCACTTATAGATTCTCAAGATGTCTGTAACCGTGGATACGACTAATTGATTAGTTTTACACTCTGCAGAGGCTTGCGCACATTCCCCACAAGACTCATTCACCTCCTTTGTAGCTCATCACACTTGGGGTATGTAAACTGGAAGACCGAGACATGGTCTTTCAGAAGAGTTTTCCTTAACTCCGCTAGTGCCCATCCCACCTACTTATATCTACTTCTTGTAGAACTACCAAGTAAGAGTCACTACAACTGATCAACCAATCCAGAGTCCATAGTAGCTTGTGGTTGCACGCGCAAGCTTCTAGTTATGAAAACATGATTGATCCCTTTGAGCCTGGGTGGCTTTCCAAATAAGAGTGAACCCCCGGATAACCCAGGACACACCTGCGCAAATTCCTGGTAACCCCAGGAAACCCCTCACCTTGCAACCATTCCACCCAGATGATTCTTTAGCATTTAGTTGGTCCTATTTATTACATGGACACTCCCCTCACAATGAATCACTCCCCAATCCCCGTCCACTTTAGCAACGCAATATAATTCTACACGGTGGAAACAATGATGTAAGGCGACCTACCTCAATGAACTACTGGGTGTATCAAGCAGAGCCATCTTATATAATCCTACTCATGCAATCCTACATCAAAAGGGACTAAATACATTGAAAATATGGGTATAAAGGGGGGGGGTATGATCAAGATGTAACTTGCCTTGGTTTTGGTGATCCAAACTCTAGAGATTGGTAATACCCGCTTCTCACTACGAAAATCTATAGTAAACAAACAACGACATATAAGCTATCATTCAAACTCCAAAGGAAGACAAAGAAAGATTTCAAAAACTCCAAAAGAACCAAATCAATCTACTGGACAAGATCATCCTTGACTCGCAACTCGGCCTGTGTTTTGTTTTTCATCCCAATGGCATGTTGGTGAACGTAGTAATTTCAAAAAAAAATCCTACGCACACGCAGGATCATGGTGATGCATAGCAACGAGAGGGGACAGTGTTGTCTACGTACCCTCGTAGACCGTAAGCGGAAGCGTTTATCAACGTGGTTGATGTAGTCGTACACCTTCATGATCCGCCCCGGTAAAGTACCGAATGTATGGCACCTCCGCGTTCAGCACACGTTCAGCTCGATGACGTCCTCGCCTTCTCGATCCAGCAAGAGGGGCGAAGTAGTACATGAGTTCCGGCAGCACGACGGCGTGGTGACGGTGTTGGTGAAGAACAATCTCCACAGGGCTTCGCCTAAGCACTACAAAAACTATGACGGAGGATAAACTAGAGGGGACGGGGTAGCCGGCACACGGCTTGGTGTTTCTTGATGTGTCTTGGATGCTAGACCTACCCCTCTATTTATATGTTGAGCCTTGGGGTTGAAATTTGGAGTAAAAGCCTCCACATACTCAGTTTCACCCGAAAGGCAAGAGTCCTTCTCGGACTCCAGGGCCATACGCCAGGGTTCCCGGCGTCTGGACCCACACGCCAGGGACCCTGGCGTCTGGCCCTTGGACTCAGCAAAACTTCCTTTTGCGCTTTCCAAAAACCTTGTGGGCTTTCCCCTTTGGCCCAAATAAAGTGTTCTCGTACCCAAACATTTCAGGAAACATCCGGAACCCCTTTCGGTGAATTCCGGAACCCTTTCAGAGACCAACATTATTATCCCATGTATCAAACTTTATCTCCGGACCATTCCGAAGTTCCTCGTCATGTCCGTGATCTTATCCGGAACTCCGAACAACATTCGGTTACCAACATACCTAACTCATAAATACTATATCGTTAACAAACATTAAGCGTGCGGACCCTACGGGTTCGAGAACTATGTAGAAATGACCGAGACACTTCTCTGGTCAATAACCAATAGCGGAACCTGGATGCCCATATTGGCTCCTAAATATTCTACGAAGATCTTTATCGGTCGAACCGCATAACAACATACGTTGTTCCCTTTGTCATCGGTATGTTACTTGCCCGAGATTCGTTCATTGGTATCTCAATACCTAGTTCAATCTTGTTACCAGCAAGTCTCTTTACTCATTCCGTAATGCATCATCCCGCAACTAACTCATTAGTTACATTTCTTGCAAGGCTTATAGTGATGTGCATTACCGAGAGGGCCCAGAGATACCTCTCCGACAATTGGAGTGACAAATTCTAATCTTGATCTATGACAACTCAACAAGTACCATCAGAGACACCTGTAGAGCACCTTTATAATCACCCAGTTACGTTGTGAAGTTTGGTAGCACACAAAGTGTTCCTCCGGTAATCGGGAGTTGCATAATCTCATAGTCATAGGAACATGTATAAGTCATGAAGAAAGCAATAGCAGTAAACTAAAACGATCAAGTGCTAAGCTAACAGAATGGGTCAAGTCAATCACATCATTCTCCTAATGATGTGATGTCGTTTATCAAATGACAACTCATGTCTATGGTTAGGAAACATAACCATCTTTGATCAATGAGCTAGTTAAGTAGAGGCATACTAGTGACACTCCGTTTGTCTATGTATTCACACATGTATTATGTTTCCGGTTAATACAATTCTAGCATGAATAATAAACATTTATCATGAAATAAGGAAATAAATAATAACTTTATTATTGCCTCTAGGGCATATTTCCTTTATGGCAGGTCAAACCTTCACTCAAAAGTGGGCTCGTAATTTGTTTCATCCCAGTTGATAGTCGACCCCTGACTCACAACTGGGCTCATCGTTTTGTAGTTGTCCTAGTTGCCAGTTCACCCTCGATTCGCAACTAGGCTCATAGTTATCCTAGTTGCAAGCCCACACTCAACTCACAACTTGAGCATCTATTTAAATTTTTCATCATAGTTGCAAGTCCACCCTTGACTCATAACTGGACCCATAATTTTCCCATCCAGTTTCCAGTCGATCCTTGACTTGCAACTGGGCTCGTAGTTTCATAGTTGTCCTAGTTGCAAGTCCATCCTCGACTCGCAAATGGGCTCATAGTTATCTCAGTTGTAAGTACACCCTCGACTTGCAACTGGGTATGTGTTTTGTTTTCATCCTAGTTGTAAGTTCATGCTTGAATCACAACTGGGTTTGTATTTTTTATTGTCCTAGTTGTAAGTCCACCCTCAACTCGCAAATGGTGTCATAGTTTTGTGTAGTTGTTCCAGTTGCAAGTTCTTCATTAACTAGCAACTAGGGCCGTAGTTTGTTTCATCTCAGTTGCAAGTCCACCCTTGGCTCAGAATTTCGTAGTTGTCCTAATTGCAAGTCCACCCTCGATTTGCAACTGGTATATGTTCTTGTTTTTCATCCCAGTTACAAGTCCACACTCGACTCGCAATCGGGCTTGTAGTTTGTTATTGTCCCAGTTGCAAATCCACCATCGACTCGTAACTTGTATCATAGTTTTGCGTGGTTGTCCCAGTTAAAAGTACACTCTCGACTTGCAACTAGGATCATAGTTTGTTTTTCATCTTAGTTAGAAGTCCACCCTTGAATCGCAACCAGGACTGTAGTTTGTTTTCATCCCATTTGCAAGTCCACCCTGAACTCGCAACTAGGTTCGTAGTTTTTCCACTTGCAAGTCCATCCTCAAATCACAACTGACCTCATAGTTTTTTGTAGTTGTCCCACTTGCAAGTCCACCCTTGACTCGCAACTCAGCCCATAGTTTTGTTGTTGCCCCAGGTAGGTGAAATTCTACCACTAACGAAAAATAATAGATTGGATTGATATCAACAAGGAGACGAGAAACTTATTTCACCGGGAGGATAAATGAAGAACTTGGGTCATTTATAAGCAGCATAAATAGAGACAATCCTTAGGGAAAGCTTTAGGTGAAATATAACCCAATATAACTCCAATGGAGAGATTGATGGGTTGCAAAGGCTCTCGTGAACGAATTGAAAATGATGGGTTTAAAATATGTCACTCCGGACAGCTTGTGAATCGTGAAACACGAAGGGAAATTGACAAGAGTGACATAACACCACCTCAAAAGATAAGAGAACAAGAATTGCACTTCAGAATGCAAGATGAAGAATGCTTGAACTCCTCAAAACAAGACATGTGTTGAGCACCATGTTTATTTGAGAGTATAGCTTGGCGGATCATAACTTCGAGAGAAAACTTGAAGAACAATTAGAGAATGAAAAGAATCCTTGACGAACCACCATGTTGAGCCTCCATGAAGAACTCTGGTAATAAAAGGATGATCAAAAAGAAAAAGAAGTTGAGAACATAAGGTGAAGCCTTGCGATGATTTAGATGGAGCTTTGCGACGAGATAAAGTGGGAAACTTGGAACTCTAGAAAAGAAAAGATGAAGCAACTTGGACCCAAGAATTTCTTCCTCATGAACAAACTCTGGAAGAAGGAATTGAATTTACTTGGTGAAACAAGAATAAGAATTACATTATGCTTATCCTTCACCAATTTAAATTGATGACAAGTAATGTATTTGGCATACTACTTATTCTCGTAGAAAGGATTGAAGAGAGATATTGCTCAACTTGGGAAGGTCTTCAACGAACCACCGGTAGGATTTGGAAAGCACGAATGCATTGATATGAGAACATAGGAGGAGGAATCTTGAACAAACTGCTGAAATTTGAGATGGGCTCTAGGCCCATATAGCATTATGATAGATGATCAGGAAAGAAAGGTTTGTAGGTTGCTGAAATCTTTATATGGTCTGAAGCAAGCACCTAAGCAATGGCATGATAAGTTTAATACAACTCTGACATCTGTTGGTTTCGTTGTTAATGAGGCTGACAAATGTGTATACTATCGCCATGGTGGGGGCGAAGGAGTTATACTGTGCTTGTATGTTGATGACATACTGATATTCGGAACCAACCTCAAAGTCATTGAGGAGGTCAAGTCGTTTCTGTCTTAGAACTTTGAGATGAAAGACCTTGGTCTGGCTGATGTTATCTTGAACATCAAGCTACTAAGAGATAATGAGGGTGGGATTACACTTCTGCAATCCCACTATGTTGAGAAGGTGTTGAGTCGTTTTGGATATTCGGACTGCACACCATCTCAAACATCATATGATCCTAGCGTGTTGATTCGAAAGTCCAAAGATACGGCTATAGATCAATTGAGATACTCTCAAATCATTGGTTCACTGATGTACCTAGCAAGCGCAACGAGGCCTGACATTGCGTTTGCTGTGAGCAAACTGAGCCGGTTTGTTTCCAAACCGGGTGATGTACATTGGCATGCTGTTGAAAGAGTTATGCGCTATCTCAAAGGTACTATGAACTATGGACTTCACTATACCAGATACCCGTCGGTACTTGAAGGGTATAGTGATGCAAATTGGATCTCTGATGTTGATGAGATGAAGGCCACAACTGGGTATATGTTTACTCTTGGAGGTGGCGTTGTTTCCTGGAAGTCTTGCAAGCAAACGATCTTAACGAGATTGACTACGGAAGCAGAATTAACAGCATTAGACACATCTAGTGTCGAAGCAGGATGGCTTCGAGATCTTTTGATGGACTTGCCATTGGTTGATAAACCAGTTCCGGCTATCCTTATGAACTGCGATAATCAGACTGTCATCACCAAGGTGAAAAGTTCAAAGGACAACATGAAGTCCAACAAACAAATAATAATGAGATTAAAGGCTGTCAGAAAATTAAGAAACTCTGGAGTGATAGCGTTGGAGTATGTCCATACGGCTAAGAATCTGGCAGATCCCTTTACGAAAGGGCTATCACGTGTAGTGATAGATAATGCATCGAGGGAGATGGGTATGAGACCCACATAAGTTGCCATGGTAGTAACCCAACCTATGTGATCGGAGATCCCGTGAATTAGGACCTGGGAAAACAAGCCAGTGGTGAACTGAGGAGAGTAACTATACTAACCCACTCCGTTGGAGATGCAATACTCTCGATACTGTATGGTAGGATGACTACTGTCTTAATGTGTTCCGAAGATTATATAAGCAAGATGCTATCCTACAAAGCGATCTTTGGAGGAACACGCCTATATGAGCCCGACAGCTGGTCACAGTCTATGAGATTGGGGTGTGATACGTCTCCAATCTATCTATAATTTTTGATTGCTCCATGGTATATTATCTACTATTTTGGACTATATTAGGCTTTATTTTCCACTTTTATATTATTTGTGGGACTAACCTATTAACCGGAGGCCCAGCCCAGAATTGCTGTTTTTTGCCTATTTCAGTGTTTCGGATAAACAGAATATCAAACGGAGTCCAAACGGAATAAAATCTTTGGGAACGTGATTTTCTCACCGAACGTGATCCAGGAGACTTGGACCCTACTGCAAGGGATCAAAGAGGAGGTCACGAGGGTGGGGGGTGCCCCCCTAGGGCGCGCCCCCTGCCTCGTGGGCCCCTCGGCGCTCCACCGACATACTCCATCCTCCTATATATACACACGTACCCCCAAACGATCAGAACAGGAGCCAAAAACCTAATTCCACCGCCGCAACTTTCTGTATCCACGAGATCCCATCTTGGGGCCCGTTCTAGAGCTCCACCGGAAGAGGGCCGTCATCACGGAGAGCTTCTACATCATCATAGCCTCTCCGATGAAGTGTGAGTAGTTTACCTCAGACCTTCGGGTCCATAGTTAGTAGCTAGATGGCTTCTTCTCTCTATTTGAATCCCAATACAAAGTTCTCCCCCTCTCTCGTGGAGATCTATTCGATGTAATCTTCTTTTTGCGGTGTGTTTGTTGAGACCGATGAATTGTGGGTTTATGATCAAGTCTATCTATGAATAATATTTGAATCTTCTTTGAATTCTTTTATGTATGATTGGTTATCTTTGCAAGTCTCTTCGAATTATCCGTTTGGTTTGGCCAACTAGATTGGTAGTTCTTGCCATGGGAGAAGTGCTTAGCTTTGGGTTCGATCTGGCGGTGTCCTTACCCAGTGACAGAAGGGGTAGCAAGGCACGTATTGTATCATTGCCATCGAGGATAACAAGATGGTGTTTATTTCATATTGCATGAATTTATCTCTCTACATCATGTCATCTTGCTTAAGGCATTACTCTGTTTTTAACTTAATACTCTAGATGCATGCTGGATAGCGGTCGATGAGTGGAGTAATAGTAGTAGATGCAGAATCGTTTCGATCTACTTGTCACGGACGTGATGCCTATATACATGATCATGCCTAGATATTCTCATAATTATGCTCAATTCTATCAATTTCTCAACAGTAATGTGTTCACCCACCGTAGAATACTTATGCTCTTGAGAGAAGGCACTAGTGAAACCTATGGCCCCCGGGTCTATTCTCATCATATCAATCTCCATCACTTTCATATTGTTTTGCTTTTTTACTTTGCCTTTACTTTTTACTTTGCATTTTATATCAAAAATACCAAAAATATTATATCTATCAGATCTCACTCTCGTAAGTGACCGTGAAGGGCTTGACAACCCCTAATCGCGTTGGTTGCGAGTAGCTATCGCTTTGTGCAGGTACGAGGGACTTGAGTGTGGTCTCCTACTGGATTGATACCTTGGTTCTCAAAAACTGAGAGAAATACTTACGCTACTCTGCTGCATCATCCCTTCCTTTTCGGGGAAAACCAACGCAAGCTCAAGACGTAGCAAGAAGGATTTCTGGCGCCGTTGCCGGGGAGTCTACGCAAAAAGTCAATATACCAAGTACCCATCACAATCCCTATCTCTCGCATTACATTATTTGCCATTTGCCTCTCGTTTTCCTCCCCCCCAATTCACCCTTGCCGTTTTATTCGCCCTCTCTCTCTATCCTCCCTCTATATTTGCCTCTTTTTCCCGTTCGCTCTTATTTGCTTGCCGTCATGACTAGTCTCATATCTTCTCCGTTGTCTCCCGAGAGTGAAGTTCTAAATTTTAAACAAAGGGAGGGAGAAAATCTAAAAGATGCTTGGTATAGAATTTGCAATGCTCAAAATAGATCTACCAGGAAACAATCTACCTTAGTTCTTCTCTGCAATTTTTATGTAGGTGTTAATCCTTGGTATAGATATATCCTCGATACCATTACCGGTGGGAACTTCTTGGGTAGCCATACTTTTGATTCTTATAATGCTATGATAGATTTATTTGGCTCACCACCTCTTTTGGTTAATGGAACCATGTTAACTTTGGAGCATGTTATGCAAAAACTTGAAATTATTGAAAACGAAGTTGCCACTCTTGAATCAATTGAAAATCTAGATAAAAAGATCCACAATCAAATTACTCAATATGGATCTAAGGTAGGAATGACTTTGAAAACTATTAAGGAAAAGGAACCCATAGTTAATGAGAAGATGAACTTAGATTCTACTAAAATTGATAAACTTGAGGGTATCATTACAAATTTGGGAACCACTTTTTCTTCCGTAAAAAATACTCCTAGTCCTCCTACTAAAATTTCCAAGCTTATGTATGTTCCTAAAAATAAGGGTGAATCATCTAGTAAGGAAACTGCTGATCTTAAATCTATAAGTATCCATCCCAATCCTTTTGCTATCATTAAAGAACCATTCATTACAAATGAATTTTTCGAACTTGTGCCTAAAAGTTTGATAATTAATAAAAATAAAGAAATTCCTAAAGATGGTAGATGCCTAATTGAAGAATTGCCTACCAAAGATGGCAATACCTAGATCTATCCTTTCTTTTATGCCTAGCTAGGGGCGTTAAACGATAGCGCTTGTTGGGAGGCAACCCAATTTTATTTTTATACCTTTCCTTTTGCTCCTGTTTAGTAATTAATAAATTATTTAGCCTCTGTTTTGGTTGTGTTTTTTGTGTTTAATTAGTGTTTGTGCCAAGTAGAACCGTTGGGAAGACTTGGGGAAAGTCTTGTTGAACTTGCTGTAAAAAAACAGAAACTTTAGTGCTCACGAGAACTGATGTCATTTTTATTTGAAGACTGCTATGTAGTTAATTATTTTTGAAGATGATTAATAGATAAATTCCTCATGTCCAGCAATTTAGTTTAGAATTTTTGGGGTTCCAGATCTTGCGCTAGCTACATATTACTACAGACTGTTCTGTTTTTGACAGATTCTGTTTTTCGTGTGTTGTTTGCTTATTTTGATGAATCTATGGTTAGTAAAATAGTTTATAATCCATAGAGAAGTTGGAATACAGTAGGTTTAACACCAATATAAATAAATAATGAGTTCTTTACAGTACCTTGAAGTGGTATTTTGTTTTCTTTCGCTAACGGAGCTCAAGAGTTTTCTATTTTGAGTTTTGTGTTGTGAAGTTTTCAAGTTTTGGGTGAATTCTTTTGATGGATCATGGAACAAGGAGTGGCAAGAGCCTATGCTTGGTGATGCCCATGGCACCCCCAAGATAATCCAAGGACACCAAAAAGTAAAAGCTTGGGGATGCCCCGGAAGGCATCCCCTCTTTCGTCCACTTCCATCGGTAATTTACTTGGAGCTATATTTGTATTCACCAACATGATATGTGTTTTGCTTGGAGCGTCTTGTATTATTTGTGTCTTTGTTTGTCAGTATGCCACAATCATCCTTGATGTACACACCTCTTGAGAGAGCCATACATGAATTAAAATTTGATAGAATACTCTATGTGCTTCACTTATATCTTGTGAGCTAAGTAGTTTTGCTCTGTGTGCTTCACTTATATCCTTTGAGCTAAGTAGTTTTGCTCTATGTGCTTCACTTATATCCTTTGAGCTAAGTAGTTTTTCTCTATGTTCTTCACTTATATCTTTTGAGCTAGATAATTTTGCTCTATGTGCTTCACTTAAATCTTTTAGAGCACGGTGGTGGATTCGTTTTAAAGAAACTATTGATCTCTCATGCTTCACTTAAATTAATTTGAGAGTCTCTTAATATCATGGTAATTTGCCTAATAATAATATGCTTGGTATTCAAGATTTGTGAAACTTTCTTTTGAGTGTGTTGAATACTAAGAAAAGATTGAAGCATGATAATTGTTTTGAGATATGGAGGTGATAATATTAAAGTCATGCTAGTTGAGTAGTTGTGAATTTAAAGCATACTTGTGTTGAAGTTTGTGATTCCCGTAGCATGCACGCATGGTGAAGCGTTATGTGATGAAGTCGGAGCATGATTTATTTACTGATTGTCTTCCTTATGAGTGGCGGTCAGGGACGAGCGATGGTCTTTTCCTACCAATATATCCCCCTAGGAGCATGCGCGTAATACTTTGGTTTGATAACTTCTAGATTTTTGCAATAAGTATATGAGTTCTTTATGACTAATGTTGAGTCCATGGATCATACGCACTCCCACCCTTCCACCCTTGCTAGCCTCTTTAATACCGCGCAACTTTCGCCGGTATCATACACCTACCATATACCTTCCTCAAAACAGCCACCATACCTACCTATTATGGCATTTCCATAGCCATTCCGAGATATATTGCCATGCAACTTTCCACCATCTAGTTCATCATGACACATCCATCATTGTCATATTGCTTAGCATGATCATGTAGTTGACATAGTATTTGTGGCAAAGCCACCGTTCATAATTCTTTCACACTTTTCACTCTTGATTCATTGCATATCCCGGTACACCGCCAGAGGAATTCATATAGAGTCATACTTTGTTTTAGTATCGAGTTGTAATCATTGAGTTGTAAATAAATAGAAGTGTGATGATCATCATTCAATAGAGCATTGTCCCAAAAAAAGAGAGAGGCCAAAGAAAAAAAGGAAGGCCCAAAAAATATATATAAATAAATAAAAAAGGGCAATGCTACTATCGTTTTTCCACACTTGTGCTTCAAAATAGCACCATGATATAGTGAGTCTCATATATTGTGCTTCAAAGTAGCACCATGTTCTTCATATAGAGAGTCTCATATGTTGTCACTTTCATATACTAGTGGGAATTTTACATTATAGAACTTGGCTTGTATATTCCAATGATGGGCTTCCTCAAATTTCCCTAGGTCTTCGTGAGCAAGCAAGTTGGATGCACACCCACTAGTTTCTTTTGTTGAGCTTTCATACATTTATAGCTCTAGTGCATCCGTTGCATGGCAATCCCTACTGACTCACATTGATATCTATTGATGGGCATATCCATAGCCTGTTGATATGCCTAGTTGATGTGAGACTATCTTCTCCTTTTTGTATTCTCCACAACCATCATTCTATTCCACCTATAGTGTTATATCCATGGCTCACGCTCATGTATTGCGTGAAGATTGAAAAAGTTTTGAAAAAGTTAGAGTATGAAACAATTGCTTGGCTTGTCATCGGGGTTGTGCATGATTTAAATACTTTTTGTGGCGAAGATGGAGCATAGCCAGACTATATGATTTTGCAGGGATAACTTTCTTTGGCCATGTTATTTTAAGAAGACATAATTGCTTTGTTAGTATGCTTGAATATTATTATTTTTATGTCAATATAAACTTTTGTCTTGAATCTTTCTAATCTGAATATTCATACCACAATTAAGAAGATTTGCATTGAAATTATGCCAAGTAGCACTCCGCATCAAAAATTCTCTTTTTATCATTTACCTACTCAAGGACGAGCAGGAATTAAGCTTGGGGATGCCTGATCCGTCTCCAACGTATCTATAATTTTTGATTGCTCCATGCTATATTATCTACTGTTTTGGACTATATTGGGCTTTATTTTCCACTTTTATATTATTTTTGGGACTAACCTATTAACCGGAGGCCCAGCCCAGAATTGATGTTTTTTTGCCTATTTCAGTGTTTCGGATAAACAGAATATCAAACGGAGTCCAAACGGAATAAAATCTTCGGGAACGTGATTTTCTCACTAAACGTGATCCAGGAGACTTGGACCCTACTGCAAGGGATCAAAGAGGAGGTCGTGAGGGTGGGGGGCGCCCCCCCCTAGGGCGCGCCCCCTGCCTCGTGGGCCCCTCGGTGCTCCACCGACGTACTCCTTCCTCCTATATATACACACGTACCCCCAAACGATCAGAACAGGAGCCAAAAACCTAATTCCACCACCGCAACTTTTTGTATCCACGAGATCCCATCTTGGGGCTTGTTCTGGAGCTCCGCCGGAAGAGGGCCGTCATCACGGAGGGCTTCTACATCATCATAGCCTCTCCGATGAAGTGTGAGTAGTTTACCTCAGACCTTCGGGTCCATAGTTAGTAGCTAAATGGCTTCTTCTCTCTCTTTGAATCCCAATACAAAGTTCTCCCCCTCTCTCGTGGAGATCTATTCGATGTAATGTTCTTTTTGCGGTGTGTTTGTTGAGACCGATGAATTGTGGGTTTATGATCAAGTCTATCTATGAATAATATTTGAATATTCTCTGAATTCTTTTATGTATGGTTGGTTATCTTTGCAAGTCTCTTCGAATTATCCGTTTGGTTTGGCCAACTAGATTGGTAGTTCTTGCCATGGGAGAAGTGCTTAGCTTTGGGTTCGATCTTGCAGTGTCGTTACCCAGTGACAGAAGGGGCAGCAAGGCACGTATTGTATCGTTGCCATCAAGGATAACAAGATGGTGTTTATTTCATATTGCATGAATTTATCTCTCTACATCATGTCATCTTGCTTAAGGCGTTACTCTGTTTTTAACTTAATACTCTAGATGCATGTTCGATAGTGGTCGATGAGTGGAGTAATAGTAGCACATGCAGAATCGTTTCGATCTACTTGTCACGGACGTGATGCCTATATACATGATCATGCCTAGATATTCTCATAATTATGCTCAATTCTATCAATTGCTCAACAGTAATGTGTTCACCCACCGTAGAATACTTATGCTCTTGAGAGAAGCCACTAGTGAAACCTATGGCCCCCAGGTCTATTCTCATCATATCAATCTCCATCACTTTAATATTGTTTTGCTTTTTTACTTTGCCTTTACTTTTTTACTTTGCATCTTTATATCAAAAATACCAAAATATTATATCTATCAGATCTCACTCTCGTAAGTGACCGTGAAGGGCTTGACAACCCCTAATCGCGTAGGTTGCGAGTAGCTATCGCTTTGTGCAGGTACGAGGGACTTGAGCGTGGGCTCCTACTGGATTGATACCTTGGTTCTCAAAAACTGAGGGAAATACTTACACTACTCTGCTGCATCATCCCTTCCTCTTCGGGGAAAACAAACACAAGCTAAAGACATAGCAGGGTGATCTCTAGTAAGCTCATGAATAGGTCAGGAGTGTGACTTATATGCTCCACCCGAGGGGTCAGCCTTCGGCAGCCTAGTACTAGTAAGACATGTGGTGAAACTTCTTTACGCCAAACTGGCAATTCAAGGCATAGTCCATTGTTCAGTTGTGAAGGAGTGTAACTACTTGCTCTAGGTGAAGCTCAACCTTAACAGGTCTTCACTGAAACACTGGTATATCGAAATAGTAATTGGAACAGAGGACACAATGGGCCCTCGAGATCTGGTGGGGGATTGCTGAAATTTGAGATGGGCTCTAGTGTTGGAAATATGCCCTAGAGGCAATAATAAAAGCATTATTATTATATTTCCTTGTTCATGATAATTGTCTTTATTCATGCTATAATTGTATTATCCGGAAATCGTAATACATGTGTGAATAACAGACACCAACATGTCCCTAGTAAGCCTCTAGTTGACTAGCTCGTTGATCAATAGATAGTCATGGTTTCCTGACTATGGACATTGGATGTCATTGATAACGAGATCACATCATTAGGAGAATGATGTGATGGACAAGACCCAATCCTAAACATAGCATAAAGATCGTATAGTTCGTTTGCTAGAGTTTTTCCAATGTCAAGTATCTTTTCCTTAGACCATGAGATCGTGTAACTCCCGGATACCGTAAGAGTGCTTTGGGTGTACCAAACGTCACAACGTAACTGGGTGACTATAAAGGTATACTACGGGTATCTCCGAAAGTGTCTGTTGGGTTGACACGGATCAAGACTGGGATTTGTCACTCCGTATGACGGAGAGGTATCACTGGGCCCACTCGGTAATGCATCATCATAATGAGCTCAAAGTGACCAAGTATCTGGTCACGGGATCATGCATTACGGTACGAGTAAAGTGACTTGCCGGTAACGAGATTGAACGAGGTATTGGGATACCGACGATCGAATCTCGGGCAAGTAACATACCGATTGGCAAAGGGAATTGTATATGGGGTTACTTGAATCCTCGACATCGTGGTTCATCCGATGAGATCATCGTGGAGTATGTGGGAGCCAACATGGGTATCCAGATCCCGCTGTTGGTTATTGACCGGAGAGTCGTCTCGGGCATGTCTACATGTCTCCCGAACCCGTAGGGTCTACACACTTAAGGTTCGGTGACGCTAGGGTTGTAGGGATATGTATATGCAGTAACCCGAATGTTGTTCGGAGTCCCGGATGAGATCTCGGACGTCACGAGGAGTTCCAGAATGGTCCGGAGGTAAAGAATTATATATAGGAAGTGCTGTTTCGGCCATCGGGACATGTTTCGGGGTTATCGGTATTGTACCGGGACCACCGGAAGGGTCCCGAGGGCCCACCAGGTGGGGCCACCTGCCCCGGGGGGCCACATGAGCTGTAGGGGGTGCGCCTTGGCCTACATGGGCCAAGGGCACCAGCCCCAAGGGGCCCATGCGCCTAGGGTTTCCAAAGGGGAGGAGTCCTACTAGTGGAAGGCACCCCCTAGGTGCCTTGGGGGGGAGGGAAACCTCCCTTGGCCGCCGCCCCCTAGGAGATTGGATCTCCTAGGGCCGCCCCCCCCCAGGCCCTCCTATATATAGTGGGGGAAGGAGGGCTGTTTGATCCACGCCTTTGGTTGCCTCCTTCTCCCTCTCCAACACCTCCTCTTCCTCCATAGTGCTTGGCGAAGCCCTGACGGAGTTCTGCAGCTCCACCATCACCACGCCGTCGTGCTGCTGCTGGAGCCATATTCCTCAACCTCTTCTTCCCTCTTGCTGGATCAAGAAGAAGGAGACGTTACGCCGACCGTACGTGTGTTGAACGCGGAGGTGTCGTCCGTTCGGCGCTAGGATCTCCGGTGATTTGGATCACGTCGTGTACGACTACTTCATCCATGTTCTTTGAACGCTTCCGCTCGCGATCTACAAAGGTATATAGATGCATCCGATGACTCGTTGCTAGATGAACTCATAGATAGATCTTGGTGAAACCGTAGGAAAATTTTTGTTTTCTGCAACGTTCCCCAACAGTGGCATCATGAGCTAGGTCTATGCGTAGTTCTTCTTGCGCGAGTAGAACACAATTTGTTGTGGGCATAGATGTTGTCAACTTTCTTGCCGCTACTAGTCTTATCTTGCTTCGATGGTATTGTGGGATGAAGCGGCCCGGACCAACCTTACACGTATGCTTACGTGAGACCGGTTCCACCGACTAACATGCACTAGTTGCATAAGGTGGCTGGCGGGTGTCTGTCTCTCCTACTTTAGTTGGAGCGGATTTGATGAAAAGGGTCCTTATGAAGGGTAAATAGAAGTTGACAAATCATGTTGTGGCTTTCACGTAGGTAAGAAAACGTTCTTGCTAGAACCCTACTTCAGCCACGTAAAACTTGCAACAACAATTAGAGGACGTCTAACTTGTTTTTGCAGCAAGTGCTTTGTGATATGATATGGCCAAAGTTGTGATGAATGATGAATGACATATATGTGATGTATGAGATCTTCATGCTATTGTAATAGGAATCATGACTTGCATGTCGATGAGTATGACAACCGGCAGGAGCCATAGGAGTTGTCTTTATTTTTGTATGACCTGCGTGTCATTGAGAAACGCCATGTAAATTACTTTACTTTATTGCTAAACACATTAGCCATAGTAGTAGAAGTAATAGTTGGCGAGAAACTTCATGGAGACACGATGATGGAGATCATGATGATGGAGATCATGGTGTCAAGCCGGTGACAAGATGATCATGGAGCCCCAAGATGGAGATCAAAGGAGCTATGTGATATTGGCCATATCATGTCACTATTATTATTTGATTGCATGTGATGTTTATCATGTTTTGCATCTTGTTTACTTAGAATGACGGTAGTAAATAAGATGATCCCTCATAATAATTTCAAGAAAGTGTTCCCCCTAACTGTGCACCGTTGCGACAGTTCGTTGTTTCGAAGCACCACGTGATGATCGGGTGTAATAGATTCTAACGTTCACATACAACGGGTGTAAGACAGATGTACACATGCAAACACTTAGGTTGACTTGACGAGCCTAGCATGTGTATAGACATGGCCTCGGAACACAGAAGACCGAAAGGTCGAGCATGAATCGTATAGAAGATACAATCAACATGAAGATGTTCACCGATGTTGACTAGTCCGTCTCACGTGATGATCGGACACGGCCTAGTTGACTCGGATCATGTTATACTTAGATGACTAGAAGAGGGATGTCTATCTAAGTGGGAGTTCATTGATTAGATGAACTTAATTATCATGAACTTAGTCTAAAATCTTTACAATATGTCTTGTAGATCAAATGGCCAACGTAGTCCTCAACTTCAACGCGTTCCTAGAGAAAACCAAGCTGAAAGACGATGGCAGCAACTACACGGACTGGGTCCGGAACCTGAGGATCATCCTCATAGCTGCCAAGAAAGATTATGTCCTACTAGCACCGCTAGGTGAAGCTCCCGTCCCACAGAACCAAGATGTTATGAACGCTTGGCAGGCACGTGCTGATGACTACTCCCTCGTTCAGTGCGGCATGCTTTACAGTTTAGAGCCGGGGCTCCAAAAGCGTTTTGAGAGACATGGAGCATATGAGATGTTCGAAGAGCTGAAAATGGTTTTTCAAGCTCATGCCCGGGTCGAGAGATATGAAGTCTCCGACAAATTCTTTAGCTGTAAGATGGAGGAAAATAGTTCTGTCAGTGAGCACATACTCACTATGTCTGGGTTACATAACCGCTTGACTCAGCTGGGAGTTAATCTCCCAGAGGATGCGGTCATTGACAGAATTCTCCAGTCGCTTCCACCAAGCTACAAGAGATTTGTGATGAACTTCAATATGCAGGGGATGGAAAAGACCATTCCTGAGGTATTTGCAATGCTGAAATCAGCAGAGGTAGAAGTCAAGAAGGAACATCAAGTGTTGATGGTCAATAAAACCACTAAGTTCAAGAAGGGCAAGGGTAAAAAGAACTTCAAGAAGCACGGCAAGGGAGTTGCCACGCCCGGCAAGCAAGCTGCCGGGAAGAAGCCAAAGAATGGACCCAAGCCCGAGACTGAGTGCTTTTATTGCAAGGGAAGCGGTCACTGGAAGCGGAACTGCCCCAAATACTTAGCGGACAAGAAGGCCGGCAAAACAAAAGGTATATGTGATATACATGTAATTGATGTGTACCTTACCAGTACTCGTAGTAGCTCTTGGGTATTTGATACCGGTGCAGTTGCTCACGTTTGTAACTCAAAGCAGGAGCTGCGGAATAAGCGGAGACTGGCGAAGGACGAGGTGACGATGCGCGTCGGGAATGGTTCCAAGGTCGATGTGATCGCCGTCGGCACGCTGCCTCTTCATTTACCTATGGGATTAGTTTTAAACCTCAATAATTGTTATTTAGTACCAGCTTTGAGCATGAACATTGTATCGGGATCTCGTTTAATTCGAGATGGCTACTCATTTAAATCCGAGAATAATGGTTGTTCTATTTATATGAGAGATATGTTTTATGGTCATGCTCCTATGGTGAATGGTTTATTCTTAATGAATCTCGAGGTGTGAGTACCAAAAGATGTAAGGTTGATAATGATAGTCCCACATACTTGTGGCACTGCCGCCTTGGTCACATAGGTGTCAAACGCATGAAGAAGCTCCATGCAGATGGACTTTTAGAGTCTCTTGATTATGAATCATTTGACACGTGCAAACCATGCCTCATGGGTAAAATGACCAAGACTCCGTTCTCAGGAACAATGGAGCGAGCAACCAACCTATTGGAAATCATACATACTGATGTGTGCAGTCCAATGAGCGTTGAGGCTCGCGGTGGCTATCGTTATGTTCTCACCCTCACTAATGATTTGAGTAGATATGGGTATGTCTACTTAATGAAACACAAGTCTGAAACCTTTAAAAAGTTCAAGGAATTTCAGAGTGAGGTTGAGAATCAACGTGACAGGAAAATCAAGTTTCTACGATCAGATCACGGAGGAGAATACTTGAGTCACGAATTTGGCACACACTTAAGAAAATGTGGAATAGTTTCACAACTCACGTCGCCTGGAACACCTCAGCGTAATGGTGTGTCCGAACGTCGTAATCGCACTCTATTAGATATGGTACGATCTATGATGTCTCTTACCGATTTACCGCTATCTTTTTGGGGCTATGCTTTAGAGACTGCCGCATTCACTTTAAATAGCGCTCCGTCGAAATCCGTTGAGAGGACACCGTTTGAATTATGGTTTGGGAAGAAACCTAAGCTGTCGTTTCTAAAAGTTTGGGGATGCGATGCTTATGTCAAGAAACTTCAACCTGAAAAGCTCGAACCCAAGTCGGAAAAATGCGTCTTCATAGGATACCCTAAAGAAACTATTGGGTATACCTTCTACCTCAGATCCGAAGGCAAGATCTTTGTTGCCAGGAATGGATGCTTTCTAGAGAAGGAGTTTCTCTCGAAAGAAGTAAGTGGGAGGAAAGTAGAACTTGATGAAGTGTTACCTCTTGAACCGGAAAATGGCGCAACTCAAGAAAATGTTCCTGAGGTGCCTGCATCGACTAGAGAGGAAGTTAATGATGATGATCATGAAACTTCTGATCAAGTTGCTACTGAACTTCAAAGGTCCACAAGGACACGTTCCGCACCAGAGTGGTACGGCAACCCTGTCTTGGAAATCATGTTGTTAGACAACGGTGAACCTTCGAACTATGAAGAAGCGATGGCGGGCCCGGATTCCGACAAATGGCTAAAAGCCATGAAATCTGAGATAGGATCCATGTATGAAAATGAAGTATGGACTTTGACTGACTTGCCCGTTGAACGGCGAGCCATAGAAAATAAATGGATCTTTAAGAAGAAGACAGATGCGGATGGTAATGTGACCATCTATAAAGCTCGGCTTGTCGCTAAGGGTTATCGACAAGTTCAAGGGGTTGACTATGATGAGACTTTCTCACCGGTAGCGAAGCTGAAGTCCGTCCAAATCATGTTAGCAATTGCCGCATTCTACGATTATGAGATATGACAAATGGACGTCAAAACGGCATTCCTTAATGGTTTCCTTAAGGAAGAATTGTATATGATGCAGCCGGAAGGTTTTGTCGATCCTAAGAATGTTGACAAGGTGTGCAAGCTCCAACGCTCGATTTATGGGCTGGTGCAAGCATCTCGGAGTTGGAACATTCGCTTTGATGAGATGATCAAAGCGTTTGGGTTTACGCAGACTTATGGAGAAGCCTGCGTTTACAAGAAAGTGAGTGGGAGCTCTGTAGCATTTCTCATATTATATGTAGATGACATACTTTTGATGGGAAATGATATAGAACTCTTGGACAGCATCAAGGCCTACTTGAACAAGAGTTTTTCAATGAAGGACCTTGGAGAAGCTGCTTATATATTAGGCATCAAGATCTATAGAGATAGATCAAGACGCCTCATAGGTCTTTCACAAAGCACATACCTTGAGAAGATATTGAAGAAGTTCAATATGGATCAATCTAAGAAGGGGTTCTTGCCTGTGTTACAAGGTATGAAATTGAGCTCAGCTCAATGTCCGACCACGGCAGAAGATATAGAAGAGATGAGTGTCATCCCCTATGCCTCAGCCATAGGTTCTATTATGTATGCCATGCTGTGTACCAGACCTGATGTAAACCTTGCCGTAAGTTTGGTAGGAAGGTACCAAAGTAATCCCGGCAAGGAACACTGGACAGCGGTCAAGAATATCCTGAAGTACCTGAAAAGGACTAAGGAAATGTTTCTCGTTTATGGAGGTGACGAAGAGCTCGTCGTAAAGGGTTACATCGACGCTAGCTTCGACACAGATCTGGATGACTCTAAGTCACAAACCGGATACGTGTATATTTTGAATGGTGGGGCAGTAAGCTGGTGCAGTTGCAAGCAGAGCGTCATGGCGGGATCTACATGTGAAGCGGAGTACATGGCAGCCTCGGAGGCAGCACATGAAGCAATTTGGGTGAAGGAGTTCATCACCGACATAGGAGTCATACCCAATGCGTCGGGGCCGATCAAGCTCTTCTGTGACAATACTGGAGCTATTGCACTTGCCAAGGAGCCCAGGTTTCACAAGAAGACAAGGCACATCAAGCGTCGCTTCAACTCCATTCGTGAAAATGTTCAAGATGGAGACATAGATATTTGTAAAGTGCATACAGACCTGAATGTAGCAGATCCGTTGACTAAACCTCTCCCTAGAGCAAAACATGATCAACACCAGAATTCCATGGGTGTTCGATTCATCACAATGTAACTAGATTATTGACTCTAGTGCAAGTGGGAGACTGTTGGAAATATGCCCTAGAGGCAATAATAAAAGCATTATTATTATATTTCCTTGTTCATGATAATTGTCTTTATTCATGCTATAATTGTATTATCCGGAAATCGTAATACATGTGTGAATAACAGACACCAACATGTCCCTAGTAAGCCTCTAGTTGACTAGCTCGTTGATCAATAGATAGCCATGGTTTCCTGACTATGGACATTGGATGTCATTGATAACGAGATCACATCATTAGGAGAATGATGTGATGGACAAGACCCAATCCTAAACATAGCATAAAGATTGTATAGTTCGTTTGCTAGAGTTTTTCCAATGTCAAGTATCTTTTCCTTAGACCATGAGATCGTGTAACTCCCGGATACCGTAAGAGTGCTTTGGGTGTACCAAACGTCACAACGTAACTGGGTGACTATAAAGGTATACTACGGGTATCTCCGAAAGTGTCTGTTGGGTTGACACGGATCAAGACTGGGATTTGTCACTCCGTATGATGGAGAGGTATCACTGGGCCCACTCGGTAATGCATCATCATAATGAGCTCAAAGTGACCAAGTGTCTGGTCACGGGATCATGCATTACGGTACGAGTAAAGTGACTTGCCGGTAACGAGATTGAACGAGGTATTGGGATACCGACGATCGAATCTCGGGCAAGTAACATACCGATTGGCAAAGGGAATTGTATACGGGGTTACTTGAATCCTCAACATTGTGGTTCATCCGATGAGATCATCGTGGAGTATGTGGGAGCCAACATGGGTATCCAGATCCCGTTGTTGGCTATTGACCGGAGAGTCGTCTCGGTCATGTCTACATGTCTCCCGAACCCGTAGGGTCTACACACTTAAGGTTCGGTGACGCTAGGGTTGTAGGGATATGTATATGCAGTGACCCGAATGTTGTTCGGAGTCCCGGATGAGATCCCGGACGTCACGAGGAGTTCTGGAATGGTCCGGAGGTAAAGAATTATATATAGGAAGTGCTGTTTCGGCCATCAGGACAAGTTTCGGGGTTATCGGTATTGTACCGGGACCACCGGAAGGGTCCCCGGGGACCACCGGGTGGGGCCACCTGCCCCGGGGGGGAACATGGGCTGTAGGGGGTGCGCCTTGGCCTACATGGGCCAAGGGCACCAGCCCCAAGGGGCCCATGCGCCTAGGGTTTCCAAAGGGGAGGGGTCCTACTAGTGGAAGGCACCCCCTAGGTGCCTTGGGGGGAGGGAAACCTCCCTTGTCCGCCGCCCCCCTAGGAGATTGGATCTCCTAGGGCCGGCACCCCCCCTAGGCCCTCCTATATATAGTGGGGGAAGGAGGGATGTTTGATCCACGCCTTTGGGCCTCCTTCTCCCTCTCCAACACCTCCTCTTCCTCCATAGTGCTTGGCGAAGCCCTGACGGAGTTCTGCAGCTCCACCATCACCACGCCGTCGTGCTGCTGCTGGAGCCATCTTCCTCAACCTCTTCTTCCCTCTTGCTGGATCAAGAAGAAGGAGACATTACGCTGACAGTACGTGTGTTGAACGCGGAGGTGCCGTCCATTCGGCGCTAGGATCTCCGGTGATTTGGATCACGTCGTGTACGACTACTTCATCCACGTTCTTTGAACGCTTCCGCTCGTGATCTACAAAGGTATGTAGATGCATCCGATGACTCGTTGCTAGATGAACTCATAGATAGATCTTGGTGAAACCGTAGGAAAATTTTTGTTTTCTGCAACGTTCCCCAACATCTAGGCCCATATAGCAATTTCTAAAAAATCTCTAAGGGCCCATGTGGGTTATATGGCACTAGGTGTAGTGGGAAGTTTAGTCCCACCCCGGAAGTGGAAGAGGAGTTGGACCTCCTTATAAGGATTTCTCTTCTACATGCTATTGGAGCTTGAGAAGAGAAGAGTCCCTCACGCACTCCTCCTCGGCCGCCCGCCTTGCCACGCCACGCCTCGTCACGACGCGCCGCGGCTTGCGGGATTGAGCCGAGCCGAGCTCACACCTACGCGCTTTTTTTTCCAGTCACTAACAGAGAGTTCTCTGACAGCTAGGCCACGATCTGAGACGTCAGATCATGGGCTGTCACGGACTCGGACGTGGGTCGAGCCCACGTCTCTCCACGCGGCTGCGCCTATATAAGTGTGCGGTGTCTCCTAACCCTAGCTGCCACGAACAGATCACATCTGCTCCACGCGCACGCCCACCGTCGTTCCCTTGTTGTTGCTGCCGCCGGTGACTCCATCCCGTCCGCCGCGTACACGGTCGACGGGAGAGCAGGTCTCCGAAACCACGCCCTTCTAGTTCCTGTACGGGGTGAGGGGCGAATAGGTTTTTGGGCAATGATTACGTGACTACTCGCTTCCGATCGTCTACTTTCTCTACGTCCGCGTCGCCTTCATCATCACCATGTCCACCGACGCCGAACGTGCCACCACCGAGAAAGCTGAAGCCGACAAGAAGGCCGCCGAGGACGCCGCTGCTGCCACTAAAGCCGCGGCCTCTGCATGGCCTACTAGAGGGTATAACTTGTTTATCCCGCTCCTACTGTTTTCTGTTTTAGCCATGCTAGTGTTATACGTAGATCTTTCTGCAATTAGTGTAGTATGTGCTAGCTTGAATGAATATCAGTATGTGTTTATTTGTGTCAATGCCATGCTAGTGGATTAATTTAATTGAGAAATTGCCTATTTACTCAACACAAACCACCGTAAGAATTGAAAAAGAAAGTAGCAAAGGCACAATTCACCGGGAAGAATTAGAAAAACGAAAGAAGATACTTGAGGGGATTTAGATACATGAGAACGGAGAGATCATGAACTGATTAGAGGATATTTGAACGATTCACCGGTAAGATTGGAAAGAACGAACAAATCTTCTGAAATGATGGCCTCCGGAGAATAAAACTGAAAAGACTCATGAATTGCTCCGGATGGGTGAAAAGAATTCTCACAATAGAAAACAAATATGAGAAGATAGCAAGCTTGAGCTACGCATCACTGAGAGGACGGATAAGATTTGGAGGAAAAACTCTTCTTCGGTCTTCAAATGTTGAGAATGATGATGAGAAACACCACCATGAATTGTTGAGATACTCCGGGACGAAAATTAGAAAGGTTGAACCGACGATGAAAAGAATTTGAAAGATCTTGAAGAAAGACATATGAATGATGACAATCCATTCTTACGTCGAACTTGGAAAAGAATTTAAGAGTAACTCCGGAAAAATTAGAAGACTCAAGTAAGATCCTGGGAAAAGACCTGTGGGTTAGGGCCCACTCAAGATAAACACAGTCGAACAATTACTTGAAAGGGAGATTGCACCGGTTGATTTAAATGGCTTGCATGAGATAACAACCTCGAATTAGTTTGAATGGATTGAGGATGGAAGCACGAATCTCCTGAGATATCTTCGGCACTCCGAAACAATTGAATAGCGAGAAGTGGATGATTAAGAGGTGCACCGGCATGAGAAGACGTTTGAAACGGGGAAAGGATATGATCGACAAAGATTGAATTGAATCCACCAGAGAAGAAAAGAGAACGAGAATGATAAACTTGAAGCTCCGTTAGTATTTTCCTGAGAATCACCGAATAAGAACGTTGACAGAAAAGAATGGAGAGACTTCTTATCAATAAAAGGATACTTGATTAAGAAATCTGAGTCCTTCAAGAAAAAGGGTGGGAGGGCAGGAAAACAAAGGCAACTTGGGACAGATGGAATAAACATCGTTGAGAAGAACTGATAATTGATCTTACGGATGGGGAGAATGATGGGATCATCTCAAAGAGAAGCATGCCAGTTGGAAATAGAATTGACACGACAATCTCGATGATCAAGAAGGATTATTATTCACATAGAAATAGAACACCACTTAGGAAAAGTATGGAATCAACACTTGACATTGAAGCAACTCAAATACCACAACAAAAACAAAACAAGATTTGGCTTGAGGAATAAGCCGGAACAAACATATGATAAGAGATTTCATCCAAAGTTTTCGTGGTGGGGCCCACACAGGCTCGATCGTACAGCACCATCATGTACAAAGGCAGTGCACATGACACACGAAGCGTCCCCGAGTCAGCATAGCCAAGGACTCTTTAAGACACAACGAGACCAATGTAAAACCAACCGTGGATAGGCGGACCACTAGACGTTGAACCCCAATTTCATATCATACATTTGTCGGAAATATATCCTAGGATCCACTTGAATTCCCACTTATAAACTCCCGAAACTTTCTGGTTATGCAACTAGGTGTTGGGGATACAAGGGAAGCTTAATATCTCACCCAAACTAACAATCCCTACATCCAGTTGTATCCATCCGTCAACACATAACCAAGAAACCTTCGGAAATCATGTACCTCAACCTTCGAAAAGCATCCGTTATACGAGTTATGGCAATACTCCCGAACTCCCGCCTCAGTACTAGGTGGCGTCGAGGTTATCTCACCAACAACTGCATAAAAGAGATTTTCGATGTCGGTGAACTCAGGTATTCCAGAACTGCAACGATAAAATTGTGACGACAAAACCTCGGAGCTCAACTCCCCAGGACACTGCCACAACCCCTAAACGTTAGGAGGCACCAAGAACAATGTTCTCATCACAAGACCATCGAAACGATTCCAAGATACCCGCGTGATCCTAAAAAAACGTGAAATTTGAGGAGAGGGAAGTCAAAACTTCTATGTCAGGAGGCCTCACCAGAGCGATGAAGGGACTGAGGAGTAAAAAGAATCCTACTCTCGGATATATATATATATATATATAAGACTCAAAACATTTTGTTTTGTTCTAGACTCAACAACGTCAGCGATTCGATCAAGCAGGGGGCTCCTAAGTCGGGGATGGCTCTGCTACCAACTTGTAACACCCACAATGCGGCTATATCTCTCACGTGTCGGGGCATGACTTAGAGGCATGGCCGCATGGTAGTTTAGTTGCAAGTGGGGTAATCTTCACACAATCCCATGTACTTAGAAGAAAGGGATAAAGAGTTGGCTTACAATCGTCACTTCACACAAATAACAAGTTAAACATACATCATCCAGAGTACAATCAAGGTCTGACTACGGAACCAAAATAAAAGAAGATAACCCCAAATGCTTGATCCCCGATCGTCCCAACTGGGCTTCACTACTGATCATCTGGAAAAAACACAAAACAACGACCAAGATTTTCGTCGAGCTCCCACTTGAGCTCGGTAGCATCACCTGCACTGGTATCATCGGCACCTGCAACTATTTGGAAGTATATGTGAGTCACGAGGACTCGGCAATCTCACACCCATGAGATCAAGACTATTTAAGCTTATCCATAGGAAAGGGTAGTGAGGTGGAGCTGCAGCAAGCACTAAGCAAATATGGTGGCTAACATACGCAAAGTAGAGCGAGAAGAGAAGCAACGCAGCGGTCGAGAATCTAGAAATGATCAAGAAGTGATCCTAAAACTACTTACGTTCAAGCATAACACAAGACCGTGTTCACTTCCCGGACTCTGCCGAAAAGAGACCATCACGGCTACACACGAGGTTGATGCATTTTAATTAAGTCAAGTGTCAAGTTCTCTACAAACGGACATTAACAAATTCCCATCTGCCACATAACCCCGGGCACGGCTCTCGAAAGTTTAAACCCTGCAGGGGTGTCCCAACTTAGCCCATCACAAGATCTCACGGTCAACGAAGGATATTCCTTCTCCCGGAAAGACCCGATCAGTCTCGGAATCCCGGTTACAAGACATTTCGACAATGGTAAAACAAGACCAACAAAGCCGCCTGAATGTGCCGACAAATCCCGATAGGAGCTGCACATATCTCGTTCTCAGGGCACACCGGATTTTCCAAACTTCCGGTAGGCCAGCCCAGAGTTGCCCCTGGTGGCCACCGGCGGTTGACAGGTTGGACCAACACTCAGAGGAGCACTGGCCCGGGGGGTAAAATAAGATGACCCTCGGGCTCCGTAAACCCAAGGGAAAAGGCTTAGGTTGTTAGACAAATGTACCTCAACCTCCGATAACCCTCCGGCACTCTGGTTTTCTCTGAAATCACCCGGAACACTTCCAGTGTCCGAATATAGCCATTCAATATATCAATATTTATGTCTCGACCATTTCGAGACTCCTCGTCATGTCCGTGATCATATCCGGGACTCCGAACTACCTTCGATACATCAAAACACATAAACTCATAATACTGATCGTCACCGAACATTAAGCGTGCGGACCCTACGGGTTCGAGGACTATGTAGACATGACCGAGACACGTCTCCGGTCAATAACCAATAGCGGAACCTGGATGCTCATATTGGCTCCCACATATTCTACGAAGATCTTTATCGGTCAAACCACATAACAACATACGTTGTTCCCTTTGTCGTCGGTATGTTACTTGCCCGAGATTCGATCGTCGGTATCTCAATACCTAGTTCAATATCGTTACCGGCAAGTCTCTTTACTCGTTCCGTAATGCATCATCCTGTAACTAACTCATTAGTCACATTGCGTGCAAGGCTTATAGTGATGTGCATTACCGAGAGGGCCCAGAGATACCTCTCCGACAATTGGAGTGACAAATCCTAATATCGATCTATGCCAACTCAACAAACACCATCGGAGACACCTGTAAAGCACCTTTATAATCACCCAGTTACGTTGTGACGTTTGGTAGCACAGAAAGTGTTCCTCCGGTATTCGGGAGTTGCATGATCTCATAGTAATAGGAACATGTATAAGTTATGGAGAAAGCAATAGCACCAAACTAAACGATCATCGTGCTAAGCTAATGGATGGGTCAAGTCAATCACATCATTCTCTAATGATGTGATCCCGTTTAATCAAATGACAACTCATGTCTATGGTTAGGAAACATAACCATCATTGATGCAACGAGCTAGTCAAGTAGAGGCATACTAATGACATTCTGTTTGTCTATGTATTCACACATGTACTAAGTTTCCGGTTAATACAATTCTAGTATGAATAATAAACATTTATCATGATATAAGGAAATATAAATAACAACTTTATTATTGCCTCTAGGGCATATTTCCTTCAGCTACCTCAAGCGCGGACCTTGTTCATACTCAGGTACACCCAAGGAGACCATGGAGAGCCTAAGGACCAAGGCCAAATGTGCGCGGGAGCGAAGGAAGGAGAGGGAAGAAGAGCCAGCTGCTACAGCGGCCGGACATCCGTGTTGGGGAACGCAGTAATTTCGAAAATTTTCCTACGCACACGCAAGATCATGGTGATGCATAGCAACGAGAGGGGAGAGTGTTGTCTACGTACCAACGCAGACCGACTGCAGAAGCGATCACACAACGAAGAGGAAGTAGTCGTACGTCTTCTTCCCGATCCGACCGATCCAAGCACCGTTACTCCGGCACCTCCGAGTTCTTAGCACACGTTCAGCTCGATGACGTTCCTCGGGCTCCGATCCAGCAAAGCGTCGAGGAAGAGTTCCGTCAGCACGACGGCGTGATGACGATCTTGATGTACTACCGACGCAGGGCTTCGCCTAAGCACTGTAACGGTACGATCGAGGTGGAATTTGGTGGCAGGGGGCACCGCACACGGCTAAGGAACGATCTCAAGGATCAACTTGTGTGTCTTGGGGTGCCCCCTGCCCCCGTATATAAAGGTTGGAGGAGGGGGAGCGGCCGGCCAGGGAGAGGGAGGCGCAGGGGAGTCCTACTCCCACCGGGAGTAGGACTCCTCCCTCCAATCCTAATCCAATTAGGACTCTCGGGGGGAAAGGAGAAAGAGGGGGGGCCGGCCCCTTCTCCTAGTCCTACTAGGACTTGGGGAAGGGGGGGGGGCGCCGGCCAGCTTGGGCTTGTCCCTTTTCTCTTTTTCCACTAAGGCCCAATAGGCCCATTAGTCTCCCGGGGGGTTCCGGTAACCCTCCCGGTATTCCGGTAAAATCCCGATTTCACCCGGAACACTTCCTATGTCCAAACATAGGCTTCCAATATATCAATCTTTACGTCTCGACCATTCCGAGACTCCTCGTCATGTCCGTGATCTCATCCGGGACTCCGAACAACCTTCGGTACATCAAAATGCATAAACTCATAATAACTGTCATCGTAACGTTAAGCGTGCGGACCATACGGTTCGAGAACAATGTAGACATGACCGAGACACGTCTCCGGTCAATAACCAATAGCGGGACCTGGATGCCCATATTGGCTCCTACATATTCTACGAAGATCTTTATCGGTCAGACCGCATAACAACTTACGTTGTTCCCTTTGTCATCGGTATGTTACTTGCCCGAGATTCGATCGTCGGTATCCAATACCAAGTTCAATCTCGTTACCGGCAAGTCTCTTTACTCGTTCCGTAATACATCATCTCACAACTAACATATTAGTTGCAGTGCTTGCAAGGCTTATGTGATGTGCATTACCGAGAGGGCCCAGAGATACCTCTCCGACAATCGGAGTGACAAACCCTAATCTCGAAATACGCCAACCCAACATATACCATTGGAGACACCTGTAGTACTCCTTTATAATCACCCAGTTACGTTGTGACGTTTGGTAGTACTCAAAGTGTTCCTCCGGTAAACGGGAGTTGCATAATCTCATAGTTATAGGAACATGTATAAGTCATGAAGAAAGCAATAGCAACATACTAAACGATCGGGTGCTAAGCTAATGGAATGGGTCATGTCAATCAGATCATTCAACTAATGATGTGACCTCGTTAATCAAATAACAACTCTTTGTTCATGGTCAGGAAACATAACCATCTTTGATTAACGAGCTAGTCAAGTAGAGGCATACTAGTGACACTCTGTTGGTCTATGTATTCACACATGTATTATGTTTCCGGTTAATACAATTCTAGCATGAATAATAAACATTTATCATGATATAAGGAAATAAATAATAACTTTATTATTGCCTCTAGGGCATATTTCCTTCAATCCGGCCCCAGCCCGGACATCCGGCCCGACCCCCGAATATCTGGCCCCTTCCTATCCAGAGAGCTCCAGAAGCTACCCTGACAGCCCGGACATCCGGCACCATGCCCGGGACATCCGGCTCCTTCGCCCGGAAATCCGGCACCATGCCCGGGACATCCGGCTCCTTCGCCCGGAAATCCGGCCCCTCATCACAGAATGCAACCGAAGCCAGCCAAGTCCATTCCAGACATCCGACCAGAGGACCGGACATCCGGCCCCCAGCTCGGACATCCGGCACCTGCCTGTGCGCAGAGATCGGGCCAAGGGCCCATGTATCCCCCTCTCACTTACCCCTCCATGGGTTAGCACTATATATATATATATATATATATATATATATATATATATATATATATATATATATATATATATATATATATATATATATATATATATATATAGGATTAGATGTGTGTTATTGTGATAGGTATAGAAGGTAACTAGTCAATCCATTACTAATTGTCAATTCTCAAACAAGTAAATATGGAAACAATTATAATGCATGCATATCATAAATGGATGTCATTAAGTACGCCATGCATGGTAACATATAAATTTAGAAGGAAAAAATTATGTCGGGCACCCCCTCCTCCTCCTAGTTAGGGTTAGCGTTGTGTTAGCTCATATGTGAGATAGAGCTTCGCTCATCCATCCGGATCTACTCCATTGCGAGGGACCGTTACCTCTTCGGAGAAGATCCACTTTGGATTCAAGACCCCTTCATGGGAAGACCCCTCAAGACCTCCTCACGGAGAAGAACCGGTTACCCTACGTATCATCCTTTGTTTGATTCGGATCGTGTATCTCTTTGTGTTTCTTGGATCTAGCATATGTGTGACCGAATCTTGTTGGTTCGGGTGATTCTCTCGTGTTTTCCTCGTATTTCTTCTCGTGTTCTTCGTATTTCTCGTTAGGATCCACTCCTTTCATGAAAGATCAGCCATCTAGAGTTACATCCTACATCATCCGCCGTCTCCGCCCATGATTCTTCACCGATGGCCGTGGCCTTCATCGATTTGGAATCCTCCGTCAACCCCGCCTTCGACAAGCTCGGCTGCATCACGCTTCACCCGAGCGCTGGCTGCTGATCTACGCCGTGTGGCCCCATGCACGCGTTGGATACAACGGCTTAGGCCCTCACGTGAGCGATGCGTGGGTCTTCCCACGTCCACAAAGAGGCATGCATCCGTGTTGCAGGCAAGTCTCCTCCTGGTCTCCTGGCTCAGACTCGTGCACGCCATGCTGCATAGCGCATGTCCACGCTGGACCAATTATCGGCTCCTGTTACATCTGACGACAACACACGGCGAGCAGCTCCTGCAACCTAGCGGGCGTTTGGACTGATCATCCGAGCGAACGCGATTCATTCCATCCACGCCGCGCAGTCGATCTGATCAATCGTTCTGCGCGCGCCTCCACGGCATTTCCATAAAGATTGTCATCAAGCATGCGCATCTCACCACCGATCGATCATCGGTCTGTCACTGTGTCGCCTCGTCCGGCTGTAGTGCCGCCGCTAGGTGGTTTTTCTCACGGCTGCATCGACTTGCGTGTCACCGTTACGTCGCCCTTTCGGGTCATAGTGCTGCAATACGCAGTCTTCGCCGTCGCCCGAGATTGTCCTCGTGGTTGCACTGACCTGGGCTCCACCGCTGCACCGTTCCATCGGGCTGTCGCGTCGCGGCCCGCGGCCCCCACCGCGGCCCGAGGTCTTTCTGTCATCGCCCCGATCTGCCCGCCGCCGCTGCGTCTCCCCTTCGGACCGTAGCGTCGCGGCCCGCGATCTACTCCGTCATTACCGCACGTCAACCTCCCGTGGTATGCGCCGCGTCATCTCCCTCGATGCTGGAACACCACCGTCCTCATCAGTCTTCGTCACGTTGTCGGGTTCCTCACCTACTTCGAGCACCGCAGCCGTCGCTTTTCTTCTTCGGCCGCCGCCGCTACCTCCGTAGCCGCCGTCGCCGCCCGTCCACCCCCTTCGTCTTCGTCCAGCACCAGCTCGTCGCCAGTGTCGCCGTCATCTACCCCAATCACTTCGTCTACTCTGACCACCGTTGGTGACATCGGACCCCATGCTGATTGGCGCCACAACTGTCATCGAGTCTTATTCTCTGCTGGCCCTCCGACTCATCGACATGGCGTATGGCTCGTGCAGGTACCTCGTCTACGCATGCCCGGTGTTGGCAACACCGATGCGTGCCTTCATCCATGACGTGTCCCTGGGCCTGGTAAGCCAGGTGCGGCGCTTCGTCAACTTCGTCTTCGTCCGTCTACGCATGTCCGATGCTGACAACACCGACGCATGTCTTCATCCACGATGTGTCCCCAGTCTTGGTAAATCCGCTGCGACACGTCGTTAACAACGTCTTCTTTCCGGCGCACCACTACTTCGACACCACTGCGCCCATGACTAACTCGGCGCCTCCTTGCGCCCGCGGCCCAACAGCGACTCCCTTGACACCGGCTACCCCGACTCGACATCGACCACGGCGTTCTTCGCACGGCTACCTCGACCACGGCTACACCACCCTACGCTCTCGGTTACCTCAACATCGGCACAAAGGGTTATCACCCGCTTGAGCAACTCGTTGGCCTCCTCTACAGTCAACGCGTTCGCAACGTGACACCGTTCGTGACGCTCCTGTTATTCGCAACACTACCGCTACGACTGCAGGGGAATGTTAGAGATATATTTGGTAGTAGAGATTGCCCGGGATTAGATAGAGTTATTTCCATCTTATCTCTAGAAGGTGTCTTGCTCTTCAAGTCTTGTACTCAATATATAATCGCGAGGCTCAATAATATAACCATCATATTCCGCAACAATCCCTCTCTCTCCCTTCTAACACAGCCAGCCGCCCCCTCATCAAAGAAAAAAAAAAGTTCAGCCAGCCGTCGCACGCACAGCCTGAGAGAGTGAGACTTCGCCGGTTGCTTAGCACGGCTGCTTCGCCACCGCCGCCGCCGGCGGCCAGGAGGCAGTACGCCGTACCAATTCGCTACCGGCTACTAGTACAAGGCAAGGTCAGCGCGCCATTCGTCCAGCTCGTTAATTTCTTTCTCGCAATACGGAGATCGATGGGAGGGCGAAACCCTAGCACTATATTTCCTTTCCCCACGCAACTGCAAGTAAATCCCAGTACATATACGTGCTTCGGATGATTTCATCGGTCAAAGCCCTAGGTTGCAATCACCGTGCGTTCTGCAAATCACCGTGCTTCGGATGGCTCCGATTTTGCCGGAACTGGATGCTGCTGCTGCTGCTGCTGCATATCGTCTTCCAGGTCTCCAAATAATTAATTCTATAGATAGATTGGCTTGCGTCTACTGCTTGTCTATGAACGAATTCTATGATAATTACATAGGTTGGTGCATACGCAGGCATCTTTTGTTTTGGAGAAAGGTGTGACAGCTCCCAGGTGCCTAGGCACCCTTTATGAACAGTAAATTGGAAAAAATAGAAGAAAAAAAACTGAAACTTTGCAATATCTAAGATGGTCAAACTTTGTAGGTTCTTACAAGTTTTCATGCCAAAATATCATGTAAAGAAAGGTGTACGGAATAGTTTCAGATTTCAGTGCTAAAAGTGCTAAAAACTTCAAGCACTGAATCTTTTTCGCGTGTAGAGCTCCTCGAATGGTTTTTTGGCCTGAAAACTTGCAAGCATCTACAAAGTTTGGTCATCTTTTATGTTGCAAAGTTTCAGATTTTTTTTATTTTTTTCTATTTGTTCTGGTTTTACTGTTTATAAAGGGTGCCTAGGCACCCGGGGGTTGAAAAAACACTCTCTTTGTTTTGGGGGTCAGTAATTATTGTTTTACTGGCTGTATACAAGCTCATTTGGGGATCACCGAATTCCCTGTACCATTCAGTGAAGTGGACCGTGCTCTTTTTTAAGAGTTGTTAGAATCTTATGCTTGGTCGCAAACTGATTACCATGCTTTGTGTGTAGAGCACCATTTTTTATCCTCCTGCTGCTCATCAACATCAAGGACAACGTTTTTTAACCACCACATATGTATTTTCCGTTCTTCTTTCTCTCCTTCTCCCTTTCCTTCCTTTTTTCTGGATATGGATGTAAGTGTGCAACCAAACTGAGTTTCTTAGTTTGGTGCTGTACTGGATATGTAGGCAAGTCTGTTTAATAATTTGTACCATGCTAGCTATCTGGTCCCACCCAATAAACTCCCTTTTTTTCCTCTCTTGATGAATTCTTGATGGGTGAAAGGATTCATAGAATTCCTTGTACTGTTTTAAGGATTATTTATGATTTTTTAACCCACAAAATAAATGTGACGAGTTTGTAGATACGTGGTATTCATATCATGTTTTTGGATAAATCGTCCCATGAATGGAACAGGGTCATCTCTCTTTGTGTTTATAACTTCTAAGATGTCTCTGCGGCGTGTATATCTGTGATTTTGATTTTTGACTATTGATTTATTGCCCTGTGCTGGATACATGCAGCTGGCTGTTTGATGAGATGTCGGAACTAGCTTCAATCCCCTGCACTTCCAAGAGGGCGCGAGGCACCAGTGACGGTGTCGACAGGCTCAGCAGCCTTCCAGACGAGCTGCTACACTGCGTGATGTCCTTCCTGCCGATGCCGGAGGCCGTGCGCACAAGTCTGCTCTCGCCAAGGTGGCGTAATCTCTGGGCCTCTGCGCCATACATCCGCATCGACCACCAGGACTTTATGGATGACGACAAGCTGGAGAAATTCGGGGACCGCCTGCTGCTCATGCGCGACGGAACTACTTCCTTGGATAAAGCCTGGATCTCTGTGCACCATGCTGTTGATACGACCATGTGTTGTGACTGGATTCGTCATGCCATCATGCACAAAGTTCGTCTCCTTCATGTTTCTGCATATGCCCTTTTGGATAGCACAGCCATGTTTCCTTCACAGCACCTCAAAACAGTCAGGCTCCAATATAGCTTGTTGAGACATGGGTTCTTTAGGCCACTGAACTGTGACTGCCCAGTGCTTGAGCATTTAGAGCTGGAGCATTGTGGTTTGTGGGACCTGAAGGAGATATCATCGAGGTCACTCAAGGTTCTACGTATCATTGGTTGCCATATCTTTGGTGGTCTCGTGATTTGTGCTAGCAACCTTACCCATGTCTCTATCGTTGACCCGATGTGTGATCCTGGTGCTATAGTAACTAGGGATCTGTCTTCTCTAGTAACAGCCTCGGTTAGTCTAACATCTAGGTTTCATTATTATAAGCGAAACGCAATAGCGGATCATCGTCTACTTGATGGCCTCTCACATGCCACCACCTTGGAGTTGCATGCACCATTACCTGAGGTACAAACTAGCTAGTTCTTCTTTTCATCATATTTGCTTCCTTAGTTAGATTTTGTTATATAGTTGCTTCTCGGATTTAAATTCAGAGGATCTTTGCGTTTTGAGCTTACTTGTTTCTGTCTTATGTGCTGGTCTTATTTTAACAAGCTAGCATGGAAATATCGAATGATCAAACTATTCAACTCACTGTCTTTGATCATTTTGATTTTACCTTTGATGTATATGAAGGTCTCATTCGAGAGGAGTTTGAGGACATGCCCTATGTTCAGCAACCTGACAAGCCTGGTGCTGGGTGAGTGGTGCATGGCTGCTGACTTCTACCCGCTGCTTCGCATTCTCCAGCGCTCGTGCAAGCTGAAGGAGCTAAAACTTAAGCTCACAATGGTATACTTACTCAAAACTTTGTATATGCAGTTATACACCAGTTGATCTGCTAGGGTAGAGAACCTCTGACCAATAATATGTTGCGATTATGCAGGAGGAATTTAGTACGTGCAAGGATTCTGAACCTGCTCTGTCGTCAACAAGGGGAGCACTGCCGTCGGGCTCAGGCAGCCACCCTTGCATCGAGAGGGTCAAAATCTGCTGCCATGAACATGATCCAAGGGTTAGCTCGTTGGTGCAGGCGTTGCAGCTGATTGTCGGTGATGTGAAAATCAGCATCGAGCATCGCTAATCTATGGTAATCAAGACCTTGTTTTGTTTGGGAGGCCTGCAACCCTTGGCCAGTGCTGAGTTAATGTGTTGAGACAATATTGCTTTGGAGACGCTAGCGTTTAACGACACAAGGGCATGTTTTAGACAATGGGTGTGAATGTGTGGTCGAGTTTTGCTATAATCCACATGTGATGGTTAATCTGAGTAGTGTCATTTGCATGATGGATTATGAGCTAGTTCTTTGAAAACGCCATGTAATGTGAGTTCTGAAATCATGCTTTAGATAATGGGTGTGAATGTGTTATCGAATTTCGCTATCCACATGTGATGATTGATCCGAGCTAGTTCGTCATTGTAGACTAGTTGAGTGTCATTTGCATGATGGATTCCGAGCTAATTCTTTGAAAATGTTATATGTGTATGTACATATAGCTATGCTTTTGGTAAATACTGGATTGCTCTCCTTGTTTGTATGCTGAGAAAGTGAGAAGATCACAGAAGCCGATGGAAGCGTTGTTGGTGAAATGTCATGGCATCGCAGCCTTTCTCATGATTTGCTTTGTATTTGTGATATTGGCACAACTCATTTGTTCCAAAGTAGATTGTGTGAAGAATCATCTAAAAAAATGTGTGGAGGATCTAGATCCCCCATGTTCTGGTTGTTTCAGCTCAAGGCCAATTTTAACATGACTTTCTTCTTCAAACCCCTAGCTGCTGCTGCTGTTGCTTCGGATATTTGGAACCAAGGAATGGAATGACCTTTGACAATGTTTCACCTAGCGAGGCTTCTTGGTTTTGCATTTTTTTTTTTCAAAAGAGATCTCTTCTCTTTTCTTTCGGGACGCCATGCGCCCCTTTCTTTCGCACTTGTTAGTTTTAATATTTTACCACAGTTTTAGGCTCGAAAAAAGATCAAGGGAGTACACGATAATAGGATAATAACTAATAAGATAGGTTAGGTACACCTTATACAGACTCTTGTAAGCTTTTAGAATACAAGCCACATACCATTGTCAAGTTTCTTTCTTCCTACATATGTATACAATTTTTTTTTAATTTTCATATGTATATAAATAACAAAAGAAGAGAATGTTCGGCCATGCATGAACACTAGCCACTAGGGGTGGGTATATATCAGCGCCAGCATCTGGTTCTTGACGATACCCATGCACATCTCAATCTCTCTGAAGATGGGGACGTTCTGCGAGCTGCACGGTTGCAGCCGCGACAGCGCCGAGTCGAGGATGTGCGCCACTTCCGCAGGGTGATACTGCTTCTCGCTGCAATTCTGATGCATCGAAAAAGATGGCCCGTTACATTACAACTCGTAAGATGACCCCGGAAACATTGTGACTGAAGAAAGAATTCGTAAGATCTCTAAAGATTGATCTACTTACCTGTATCATCAGGATGGTCGCTACACAGGACGAAATCGGCTCCGATGGGAACTGGGCTTCGGAGTCGCTGCTGTTGGGCAATACTCTTGGACTGAAATGTTATTAGTTGCTGCAGCAGGATCAAAGCGGCCCGAGGCGCTGTTATCTGAATTCGCCTGCCCCGAATTGGCTGGTATCCACCTTATGCCTAGTATGCTACAACCAGTGCCGGTGCCACTGAGGTTCAGATTGTCTAGTGCTTCCCCTATTTTGGCAAAAGCATTCTCTCCTTCACTTACTTTGCACGTTGCCTAGTTAAACAAAAAAGAGGCACAAAGCAAACATGCATGTATATACATTAAAACAAAAGAGGCCCAAATTGCAGTAAAAGTACTTATCTTTGATCAATAATCCTTTTATGACAATTTAGAATGCACATACGGATATAAATATCTGTATATTATTGTCTAAAAAGATACACTTGCCATGCTTCTTTTATTTAGCAAATATAATACAGTACAAACTTGTGGTCAAAACTGTGTTCTGGACACTATGTTGGTGTCCAAACTAACACTTCTTTGTGAATGGAGGACTAAGCAATTGGTAAAGATTGAAGATTCCCAGCAAGAAAAAAAATTGACAGCACCAAAAGTCAGAGGTGTACTTGGTCTAAGTATACTCAAATGTAAAGAGTAAAACATAAGGAACGAAAACATAACATAAATGTATTCTCCTAGTTTCTCAGTTCAGCACTAAAATAATGATTCTCCTAGCTTTTTGGTTCATCCACACGGACATACCATCACTAACAAACGAAGAGGATCGGTTTAGTGAAACCATGCATTGCGGAGTAGAATCCAAGAAATCAAAACAATCAGCAGGAAACGTTTTAAACCAGAAGAGATAAAATAAAGCATGCCAACAAAATGGTCTAAAAAGAAGCTAGATAGATATTGGTTACCATCACAAACTCAATATCCAGCTCCGGCCGATCAAATTGAACCCGACAGCGATTGCGATCGACAGTCAAAACACTCCCATCATGAAGTTCTCTTGTTTTGGGATGACAGGCTATAACACGCTGCCCAACTGCTAAGGGCCGAGCAAGATCAGTTGGTAGACCTTCTCGAACACCAGACTGAAGTCCAGCATAGTGTTGTCTGACTGATTCACGATACTGATAAAGCTTTTCCCTCTCCTCTTGTAAAAACTGCTTTGACAATCGACGTAGCTTTCCAAGAGAACTGCAAAAAACTGTAGACTCTGGAAAACAAACAAAGCAAAAGCAAACAAAGCAATTGCAAAACACCATGCAGTTTTTTTTTAAAAGGGGGTCAAGCCTCAAGATGCCAATGGGGCCCCGAAACCCGCGTCCCCGCGGGTTTTTACCCTATTAGGGGACGGGGATGGGCGACTTTCTATCCCCGTGGGGCTCCTCGTGGGTACATTATAAAACCCGGCATGTTTCGCGGGTTTAAACCCGTTTGAGTACTACCCGAACCCGAAACCCGTCAAAATACATTATTTAGCACGCACCGATCCATCTTGACTCAAGTGGCTCAAAGCTACAGTGCCCGAGCAGCCGAGCCCCACAGCATCGAGGCCCTGGAGTACAAACCAACCCCTCGCTCGGTCGCTGCAGTGTTGCTCACTCTTTAGGACTCTCTCTCCCACACAACACGAAACCTAAACCTAAACCTAGGTCCCCCAGCTGTCGCCTGCTGCTGTAATATGCTCCTGTTTTTCTTCCAATTGTTGCTGTTTTCTTTGACTGCTCGTGGGGACGGGTTCCCCGTGGGTTTTGAAAACCCGATGGGTTTAGGGGACGGGAAAAAATGTAACCCCGCGCACGTTGATGGGGACGGGGACGGGTTTGCGATTTTCTCGTAGGGATGGGTTTGGGCAAGCAAAACCCTGTGGGTTTCATCCCCGTTGCCATCTTGAGTCAAGCCGCGGCCTCTGCATCAGAACGATGCATACGGCTATATTATTGATAAGCAAAAGGTTCAACAAAAGTCTTTAGGTCTCAAAAGTAAAGAAGCTCACAAAGAGCAAAAGCAAAATAACAGGATAACCACAACCGGCGGGCAAAAAGATAAGATAGCAAACTAAACACATATCCTATTACATGACCGTCATCCAAATCGGTTGAAGATATCTCGTGCTACCGTCTCCCATCGGATAGATTCAGTAAGCAAACGCTCCCTGGCCTCCGTCGGAGTGAGTAGCGACCACATACGGATCAGTTTAGTGGTCCGGAAGATAACCTGCAAGAAATGAATTTTTGTTGTTCTGTTAAAAACCAAATTGTTTCTGCAGTTCCAGACTGCCCATAATAAAGCACATACTCCTACACGGATATGTGTCGCTATTTCGGAATCTATACCATCTAACCACGTCCCAAATAATGTGTTGATAGTATTCGCAGAAGTAATACTAAATGCTAAGTGGACTGATCGCCACAAATTTTTTGCCAATGGGCAATCAAGAAAGAGGTGTTTGATGGATTCGTCCTTATCACAGAAACTATATCTTGTAGATCATGTCCAATTGTGTTTTGCCAAATTGTCCTTAGTTAGAATGACTTGTTTATGGACAAACCACATAAATACTTTGATTTTTAAAGGCACTTTGACTTTCCAAACATGTTTCGAACGAGGAATAGAGCTAGAGTTGATGACATCCAAATACATGGATTTAACCGAAAACTCTCCATTCTTTGTTAGCTTCCAGCGCAACTGGTCGGGTTGTTGAGAAAGGTGAATATCCATCAATCTTCTCACAAGATGTATCCAAGCTTCGCAACGGTTTCCCGCTAGCGTCCTCCTGAATTGAATATTCAGAGGATTGGACTGTAATACTGTTATAACGTAAGCGTCTCTTCGCTGTGCAATATTATAGAGAGAAGGATATTGGAGTGCAAGGGGCGTCTCCCCTAGCCATGTATCCTCTCAGAATCTCGTGGTAGTACCATTTCCAACTACAAATTTTATCCTGTTGAAAAAGACAGATTTCGCTCTTATCGGTCCTTTCTAAAAAGGCGAATCAGCCGGCCTCACCATCGCCTGGGATAGTGTTTTGGATTGAAGGTACTTGTTCCGCAGAATCTACTTGATAGGCTTCCATGCTGTATCATCCAAACATTGACCTAATCATTTTATTGGATATGTTCATGATTTTGTATAGCAGGCTTGATTATGCAGTCACCCTTTGTTATCGCACCCTCTTAATTAGTTTATGTGCCCCCCCATGTTATAGCCATGTGTACACGCCACACCCTTATTTGACTTTGTACTACATCTATTATTTATTTTTTGTACACCTGCTGCACGTCAATGCTCAGCGACCTCATTATAAGTGTGTACACTAAGGGTTTGCTGCCGTTGTGGTTCATGGAGTAAAGGAATCGAAACATACCCTTTTGTGCTTCTGATTCAGGTACGCTCTGATCTCTATCCATCTCTGCTTTGTGCACTTGGTCAGCTAGTTAGCGATCTGCATAGTTCAACTCAAATGAAACTGGCACCCGATTATGCTATCTATTACTCCCTCTGTTTTAAATTACTCGTCGTGGTTTTAGTTCAAATTTGAACTAAAACCACGACGAGTAATTTAGAACGGAGGAAGTACGTGCTATAAATGTTTTCTAGCTAAGCTATTTGTTTCTCAAGAGTTTTGTCCCGTTCTCCGTTAGAGAGAAGAAAATCCCTAGGCGCCGTCGACCGGGTTCATCGTTTCCGTTGGTTCCCCTCTCCTCCCGCAGCTTATCCGGCTTCCGGAGGTGAGGAAAACTACGGATCAACGCTTGGAGTCCAGTTTGCTTTTCATCTATGTCTGATTTTTGGGTCCTTAACGGCAAAGTCTCAACTGTGGAGGTGGAGTCATATACAGAATAAAAGTCACATGGTTCTATCCTCCCTCTGGTCTGGTGTGGCTCTCGTGGATGCATGTGACCTATGCTGGGCAACAATGGTGTTTTGGTCCTATGGATCCACAACTCCCTTCTCGCCGACATGTTGATTTTTTTTTTTTTTTGCTTCCGACATTCTTTCCCAGTAGTACAACGACAAAGAAGCATTTCGGCAACATCTCTTGCAAGGGGTGTGCTGCCAGCCATAGTGTGTACAGTGATCTTAGGTGCTCATTTGTTGGTGGCTCCGGCTGATACGAGTTGTTCTTTCAAACCTGTGAGGTTAGTACAACTTGTGCATGTTTGGTCTTCTGCAGTTTCTTCACTAGATGTATAGAGAGAAGTAGAGATGCAAGGGAGGATGGATCCGGAGTCAATGAGTACAGAGGACTTTGATGTAGCATTATCTTTTATCTTGGCCTATTATTGCTTTGTTTTTGTTTGATCTTTTGTTGGAATGTGTCCGGTAGAATACGCTTTTGACCAATCCAGGAAAGTTTCATACTTCATTGACAACCATATTTGAAAATACGGTAGAATACGCTTTCAGCCCATTTTTTGTCAAATTTTGACCAAAAAAATTAAAGTGTCCACAAAAAATTAAAACAATTCTGTAAAATCAACGGTAGCATGATGACCAATCTAAGAAAGCTTCACACTTTTTGGCAAACGGATTTTGAAAAAATAGTAGAAATACCCTTTCAACCCCTTTTTGTGATGCGGCGGTTGAGTAGGTGGTCAACTTAGTCAAAACGAGTCGGACTGACAAGAAACCGGTTTGAGGGGTGGTAGGGCTGAAGTTTTGCTGGTTTCTAGAGTACAGAGTTATAGTAAGACTAAGGCATAGCCTAGTGGTTGGAAGGGGCTGATGCCTTCCCACCCATCCAGGTTCAAGGCATGGTACTTGCAATTTGGGGTTGTTGCACCAATTATACTGTAGGGGGTTCCCTTACAGTCTTTCTATCAAAAAAAGAGTTATAGTAAGACGGTTTTAAAGTTTGGAGTTGTTTCTTAGACATTCATGACAATTTGAGGTTAAAACATGGACTTCTCTCTTTACTAAAAAAAAGGTAGCTGTGTTTCTATGTTAAAAAAACTAGCTGTGTCGGTAGGTACATTGTATATACATCCATTTCAGTTTTTTCAAAATCAAACTTTGAAAAGTTTGACAAAATCTAGAAAAAAATGTCAACATTTACAATACCAAAGCAATACCATTAGACTCATATTGAGTACGACATGATATATATTCGGTATTATAGAAAATTTGAAGTAAGTATACATCTATCATGTTGTCTAGGATACATCCTAGACGACCAAAACATTGAACTAGACTTGGCTGCAAGGAATTAATAGACGTAAAAAGAGGAAGGCAATCCACCATATTGATATATGTCTTCTCTAACTCATACTAATATAATCGCAGGTCAAATATCATCATATGGACTTGACAAGCAGCACCGCCATGTGGTGTGCCATTGTGGTCCTTCTCGTCACGTTATTAGCCACCCAGAAGATCTCAAGAGCAAGAAGAATGAGTTGCATTGATCCACAGTGTACAAGCCAACAACTTCCACCCGTGGTGAATGGAGTTGCTCTCCTGAGACTATTGCCTACCCTCCTGAAGGAAGGCCCGCCTTCTATGGTTAATGATCTGTATGTCAAGTATGGCAGTGTCTTCACAGTAAGTTCATTTGGACTCAAGGTAACACTATTGATCGGGCCAGAGGTGACGGTGCATTTCTTTCAAGGTCTGGAGTCAGATATTAGCTACGGCAATCTGCTCGAGTTCACCGTGCCCATGTTTGGCAAAGCGGTTGGTTATGGCAGAGATAAAGCCACGCGAATTGAACAGATGCGCTTCCACACTGAAGCACTGAAGGCATCAGGGCTGAGGAGCCATGTCCATCCCATGCTTCAAGAAGTGGAGGTATATGTGTTTTTTACCAGTCGGTTGTAGACTAAATCCATTATCATAGTCTGGCTTTATGCATCTTCGAGTTCTAATTCTAACTAACTCTTAATATCGCGTTGGCATAGAGGTAAAGTGTAATTGGTATCATATTCATATTGATATATCCCTATTATCAAAATAATTGCACAAAGCTTACGGCGAGATTGATTGTATATGCAGGGTTACTTTGCGAAATGGGGAGAGGAGGGCATAGTTGATTTAAAGCTTGAGTTCGAGCAGTTACTCATGTTGATCTCGAGCCGGTGTCTACTCGGAAAAGAGGTTTGGGAGAACATGTTTGATGAGGTCCATACACTTTTTCATGAGATCGAAAGCAGTATGACCTTGATCGGCTTCTTGTTCCCATATCTCCCTACTCCGGTAAACCGGCGGCGCGATAGGGCACGGATCAGGCTAACACAAATACTCTCTGACGTGGTCGAGTCCCGTAAGAGCTCTGGTAGAGTTGAGCAAGACACATTACAAAAACTAATCGACTCCGAGTACAAAGATGGCAACCCTACAACGGTACCAGAGGTAGTCGGGCTTATCATGTCATTGATATTTGCTGGGAAACGCACAAGCTCTCTCGCTAGCACTTGGACCGCATCTTGTCTACTCAGCCATCCGGTCTTCTTGAGAGCTGCCATTGAGGAGCACAACGAGTCACCAAGAAATACAAAGGTGGGCTAGATTACAATGCTTTTTTAGAGATGGATACGCTCCATAGCTGCATCAAGGAAGCTCTAAGGATGCACCCTCCAGCAGCAATGTTGGTTCGCAGGACACATAAGCCCTTCACGGTGGAGACAAAGCAAGGCAAACAATATGAGATCCCTCAAGACCACATCGTGGCAACTCCTACAATAGTCAACAATAACATCCCTTATATATACAGGGACCCTCACGTGTATGATCCATATCGTTTTGGTCTCGAAAGAAGAGAGGACAAAGTAGGTGGCAAGTTCTCGTACACTTCATTTAGCGGCGGAAGGCACATTTGTATTGGGGAGGCATATGCTTACATGCAACTTAAAGTGATATGGAGCCATTTGTTGAGGAACTTTGAGCTCGAATTGATCTCTCCTTTCCCCAAGACAGACTGGAGCAAGATCTTGCCAGAGCCACAAGGAAAGCTATTCATTAGATATAAGAGAAAATAATGGTGTTTTGCATTCGGTTACTTAGTTGACCTACTTGTGTACTTGCAACATATGTGTATAGCACGTGTGTTTTCTGTTGTGAAATTACTATGCATACTAGATTGTGCCCATCAAGAAATAAAAATATTGTAGATGAACTACAATGCGTTAGGTTCTTTGTTGTGGAACCTGCCCATCCGAGTTCAAGTCCTCGACTTGGTATGAGTATTTACATTTTCTTGATTTAGCCAGCCAATTCCTCTTGCTTACCTAAAATAAGGTGGGCCCACCAGAATTGTTGCCCTGGTCTAGCCAGCCAGTTCCTCTTGCTTGCCTAAAAACAGATCCTCCCGCCGCCGTTGAGCCAGCTCACCGTGCCGCCGCCGTCTTTGTTGATCAGGTGCTCCCCCTCGCCCCAGACTACCAGTAGGTCAGTGTGACATTCCTCCAGCTTGTTTCCTTCTAGCAATGGAGGTCAGAGGTTGAAACCCTAGCATTTTTTTCAACTGTAAATAAATCCCTACTATAATACTATTTTGCAAATCAAAAGATTGAATTTTGATTTTGCCATGATTCGACGATATTTGTTGCCCTATGATCTTCCAAGCCTGCACATGTATGTGTATAAAATGTTACTACTACATAATTAGTAAGTCAATTACATGTAACAGCTCTCGGGTGCGTCTACACCCTCATGAACAGTAAATTCGTAAAAGATTTAAAAAAATTAAAAAAATCTGAAACTTTCAGGGGTCAAAGATGATCACAGATTTGATGTTCCTGCAAAGTTTCAGCTACAAATAGCATTCGCAGAGCCCTTTTGTTTCCTTAATTAGAACAGAAAGATAACGATACTAACAATAAATCTTAACAAGAGCTTGATGCCCTTTTGGCAATTTCTTGCGTGAAACACCAGACTCGACCGTGAGAGTCTAGTTTTAGGGAAGCAGCAGCTAGACTTAACGGTTCGGTGAAGCAGTGCTGGGAATGCGATCAATACAGAGATCCAGATCTATTCACGGATCTTGATGCAGCTAGACTTAACGCATATATAGTTTTGTTCCACATTGATAGCTTGGAGGTTTGACTAATACCTAGTTGCTGCAAGTGTGTCAGTTTCTTGCGTATACTTAAAAAGTGCAGTTGTGCAGCTGGTACTTAAAACTGTAGCGTTTTTTTTAATGTTTGCCGAGGCAAGGGCAGGAGGTGCCATTCTATATACTCCCTCTGTTCATTTTTGTAAGTCCTTTAGGACAGCTGAAATTGAACTGTTTTAGGTGCTGTCTTAAATATCTAAAAGGTCTTACAAAAGTGAACAGAGGAAGTAAGAAGAATGGAATTGCCCGGTTAATTATAGGAAAACCGGACAAAAACCAAAATACTGACACTAAAGTAGGAAAAAAAAGAACTAGAGGTTGGGGGTAGGGTTTAACGCAAATATCATGGAACATCGTCTGAGCCAGACACGAGAACGTCGAGGCCCAAAACCGCGAGAGGCAGCTCGTGTGCAAACCCCCCCCCCCCCCCCCCCCCCCCCCCCAAAAAAAGACTCGGTACCGCCTCTCCATGCAAGAATTAGCAAGTGGAGAGCAACCCGGGAGTCAGAATCACCCATCTTGACTAGGTCCTTCTTCGCCTTTCTGTTGATGCCCACCAAAGCACGGATCGCTGCGATCTCCTGCAAAGAAAGCGGCTTAATGTACATATCGAGGTAAGCTTGCATCCTATTCGCAGAATGCTTGTTGCTCTTGCGCGACAACACTACTTCCTTGGATGAAGCCTAGATCTTTTCTCATGGTGCTGATAGAATCAAGACTTCTGAGTGGATCTGTCAGGCCATCATGCACAAAGTTCGTCCTCTTCATGTTTCTGAATTCTGCAATGGATTCTGTGACTATGTTTATTTGGAGTGAAGAACAATGTTGCCTTCTCAACACCTCAAAAGAGGGCTCGCGGCTGCTCCTGCGGCGAGTGAGCTCACATAGCGGCGCTCGCTCGATCTCGCTGCTCCGGCCGGCCATGCACCTACCTCCACCAGATCCGTATAGCGGCGAAGCTGGTGTTCGAACTTGGATCTACTATATCTATATCTATACCAATATATAGTGTGCCAATAGATTCAAATATTATCTGTTGGATATGCTCCATCCAACGGCTGATATATGGCAAATCCGAGCATTATCATCCGTTGGATAAAGTTTTCAACTCAGATTCTGCCACATTGCCTTCTAATTGAGCCCCCCAACTCTACCATCTCATGTGTTCTAGAAGCATCTTTTCACATGCTTATCTGATCAAATGTTTTTATACATTTTTGTACACGTGATAAACATTTTCTCTATTCATATTTAACATTTTTCATATGCTTGGTCAGCATTTTACAAAAACAATTATAGTGTTAAAGAAAAACAGAAGTTATCATCCGAGCATTATCATCCGTTGGATAAAATTTTAAAGCATAAACAAAAGTTAAAAAATAAAGAAAAAAACAAAAACAGAACATGTAAAAAAACAGAAAAAGAGGTTGTGGCCTCTGGCGCTCCTGAGCCGACCCATCGTGGTCTCACCTTCAGCGAGCGTCCCCAAAGTCTTGCCGAAGGCAAGATATAGGGGTATCCATAGCAACACACCCTAGGCCGCCCAAGGCGAGGGGCGGGGAGGAGGACGCACATGCCGTCACGCTCTTTCCTGGTGAATGCTCTATCGTAAGGAATGCTTATGTTGAAGTTGTCATGCTCTTTCCCGACAAATACTCTATCGTAAGGAATGCTTATGTTGAAGTTCTCTCACTTGTTTTGATCTTTCCTCGGCCAAGGGAGAGTATGGTAGCATCGTAGAGGGCACTGAGGTTTCCTCTCTTGCACACCTAGAAAAGGCGGCGTTATGTCAACCTACATGTATGCTTGATGGCTCTAGGCCGAGACATAACGTCGCCTTTTCTAGCCATGCAAGAGATGAAACCTCAGTGCCCTCTACCAGATGGAAGATCAAGGTAACAACCATGTCGATATATTGATCCTTTTGGTTTCGAGTGGCGCGGCAAAGAATACATGTTAGGCAAAATATTGTCGAATATGGGCATTCGAGGTGACCACATGGATAGCCCAGTCTTCGCCCCGTATGTTGGCCCTTATTATAGGTTTTAATTCATATTTTACTACGATTTTCAGCTCGAAAATATCAAGGGAGAGTATCCAAGTTAAATGTATAATTTCTATTGCTCAACAACAACAACAAAAAATAACTAACAGGATACGACAACAGTAATAATCATAATATAATACTAATAAGATGCACCTTGTACAGAGTACAGACAGACTGTTGTAAGCTCGAGAGCACAAGCCACATACCATTGTCAAGTTTTCTTTTTCCCTACAATATTATATGTATATATAGATAACAAAAGAAGAGTCTTTGATACCCATGCATGACACTAGCTAGCTAGCCACTAGGAGTGGGTATCAAGGCCAGCATCTGGTTCTTGATGATACCCATGCACATCTCGATCTCCCTGAAGATGGGTACGTTCTGCGAGCTGCACGGCTGCAGCCGCGACAGCGCCGAGTCGAGGATGTGCGCCACCTCCGCGGGGTGATACTGCTTCTCCGTGCAGTTCTGATGAATCCAAATGATGACCCATTAAATTTGTTAGAATTCATAAGTTGACCAAGAAACATTGTGACAGAAGAATTCTCGAGAATGAATGATTTACTTACCTGTATCATCAGGATGGTCGCTACACAGGACGAAATCAGCTCCGACGGGAACTGGGCTTCGGAGTCGCTGCCGTTGCGCAATACTCTTGGACTGGAAATGTTATTAGTTGCTGCAGCAGGGTCGAAGCGGCCCGAGGCGCTGTTGTCTGAATTTGCCTGCCCCGAATCGGGAGGTATCCGCCTTATGCCGAGTATGCTCGAACCAGAGCCGGTGCCACGGAGGTTCAGATTGTCTAGTGCTTCCCCTATCTTGGCAAAAGCGTTCTCTCCTTCGGTTACTTTGCACATTGCCTGGTTAGAGAGAAAAAAAAGGCACAGAGCAAACATGAACATTAATTAAACCAAAGCACAGACTTGTACTTCAGAAATTGCGAAGACAGAATAAAATAGGACATGGAACAACTCTACAAGCTGAATGCTCAATGTATCCAACACTAAACATAACTATGCGGGTAAAGCAGACTACAGAGCATGGAATGCACATACGGAAAAAAATGCGCTGATGATTAATGAAACTAATTCTGCCTCTTTACTTCCCTCAAGGACTGAACTTAACATATATGATTGTTAGATATAAGATAACTTGGTTGTCTTTGCTACGTATGTACATCTTCACTTTCAGTTTCACATATTCTACCATTTGCAAAATATTTACTCTTCGATTACCAATTTGAACACAGGTTGCTCAACTGGTTGGAAAGAGTTTACTTTCCTTCGTTCTGATAACATGTATACTTATGATTATTACCATGCAGTGAAACTGATCTTTACAGGATGCTGGTGGTGATGATTCGAAGTATATAAAGGCATGAATATATTATATTCAGAACATCAAGGACTCCTGGACTGGGAGGCATAACATGAAACTGACAGAAATACAAGTGTGACTGTCTAACCTGAACAGCGACATCAACCATCGTTTTAGCTTTGGACCTTGAAGTCTCAATAATTTCCATTACTTGGGATCCAGACTCCTGATTAATATAACCAAAAAGGTTACTAGATGGGTCCGGTGTTCTGTTAGAAGCTCCACCATTTTCCATGGATTTATTAGGATATGACTGCGTTGGCTGCCCATGAAATGTGTTCCGTTGCCGCAGACAAAGCAGGGCTGAAGCCACCTGAGTATGAAAACATATTGTAAGTACATAGAATTCACGAACGGAACCACTGCAAGTAACACGTTGAGCTGGGAATTAGTTACATGATCATTCGAATCTCTCAGCTGGACAAGAACCATGGCGTATTGCTTCCTGAAGTGCTCCAAATCTCTAATAATTTCCCCATCCTTTTGCTTTCCAGACACTTCTTCGTTCATGTGCCTCAACTCTACCAGCAAGGCTTCCTACAAAAGATTATATAGTTCACAACGTAAATACAGCTGGATACTTGAGTCGAGTAAATATCCCAAAGCATTAGATAAAATTCCACAAACACAAGCTTGCCTTCTTATCAAGAGCACGCGATAGTTCAGCAAGAGCCCTTATATCTGCTTCTCTTTCCTGAATCTGTGACAGCGTACATGGCTGGCCGTACATTGCCTGTTGTGCAGCAACTGTAGCCTCGTTTGCTGTGGTTTTGGCCTGTGCAATCGAATCAAATGCATCCCCCTGCAAGGGAACAGTTAAACACTGAGTATACAGATTATAGTAGCTTGCTTCATTTAAATACTTATGGGGTTGCTTCATTTAAATACTTATGGGGTGACAGTTTCACCAGCACTGTCAAAAACTCACATTTGGTATGAATCTTGGTGCACCTCCACCACCATACTCTTTGGACCGATCCTCAAACTTTACTTCTGAGAAGCTGCTGTAGTATTTATTCACAATATTTTGGCGTCTGAGAGACTCAGGGAAATTTTCCAGTGGGTGTAACGGCATACAATCAATATCCTGCAAAGTAACAATTTCGTCAACAATAACCATGTTTGGGTCAGTAACAGCAACCTATTTGACATACCACATATTTCATCTTTACATCGGTGTTTCTTATTATATTCCAACAGAAACAAAAAAAGAATCAGTTGGCACTGAGTCACTCAGGTAGAAAATTCTTCCATAAGCATGCGCCTTCCCTGGATGCAACACAGGTGAAACCATAGTGTGCAAGAAATGCAATTCACATAGTAGCCAAAACACAGAATGTGTACTCCACACATTGATAGGCATTGTCCTAGAATGTGCGGTCAAATTATTTACCTTTGATCAATGATCCGTTTATGATAATTTAGATTGGACATAAGAATAAATATTGGTAGATTATTGTCTAGAAAGAATACGCTTGCCATACTATAATTCTTTTAAACATTTACAAATATAATACAGTATAAATTTGTGGTTGAAATTGTGTTCTGGACACAATGTGGATGTCCAAAACAAAACTTCTTTGTGACTTTATGACTAAGCAATTGCTAAAGATCCCCAGCAAAATAAAATAAAATTGACAGCACCCAAAAGCAATGCCAAACAAACAGTCTTTAAAGCAAAGTCAGGGGTGTACTTGGTCTAAGCATACTCAAATGTAAAGAGTGAAGCATTACAAAAATGTATTCTCCTAGTTTCTCAGTTCAGCATTAAATACTTGCTCCCCAAGCCTTTTGGTTCATCCACACAGCCATACATCACTACCAAAGTAAGAGAATAGGTTTACTGAAATCATGCATTGCGGAACATATCCAAGAAATCAAAACATGTGACAGGAAATGATTTTAACCAGAAGATATAAAATAAAACATACCACCAGAATAATAAAAAGAAACTTGATAGACATTGGTTACCAACTTACCATCACAAACTCAACACCCAGCTCCGGACGATCAAATTGAACCCGACAGCGACTACGGTCAACAGTCAAAACACTCCCATCATGAAGTTCTCTTGTTTTGGGATGACAGGCTATAACACGCTGCCCAACTGCTAAGGGCCGAGCAAGATCAGTTGGTAGACCTTCTCGAACACCAGACTGAAGTTCAGCATAGTGTTGTCTGACTGACTCGCGATACTGAGAAAGCTTTTCCCTCTCCTCTTGTAAAAACTGCTTTGACAATCGACGTGGCTTTCCAAGAGAACTGCAAAACAGTAGACTCAGAAAAACAAACGAAGCAAAAGCAAACAAGGCAACTGAAGATAACAGACCTCCTTATAACACCCCACTCGACACGAGTCAGCCTTGGTACATGACCCAGCTTTACATGATTCAAGTACTCCACAAATTCACTCTTCGCAAACCATGGATAATCAATTGCACTATAGAACCACTCAGACATGCACCATCTCCGGAGGAAACGTGAAGATAAGCAGTGAGAGAGCTTGTCCTGCAACAGGTCAGGGTAAATATAAGTTGTAAATTTCACACCTTGCAAATGATGAGATGCATTGATCAGCAAATTTATGTTGATAAAACAATATCAAACCTTGAGTTCAGTAACGTTATTCACTGGGTAGGAAACATTATCGCACGAATCATCAGCGCCCTCAGCAGGCTTGCTCTCTGGAGCAAGTGCTTTCAAAATGCCTAACTTGCGCCGGCTTTTAGACTTCGATGCCGAGTCCGATTGCTGAGTTATTGCATTTTCTGTCATGTCCACCGTATCCATGGCTTCTTTTCCAAAATCAGCATGTGCTGGAGAACTTTCCTGTGCTTTGGACTTGTTTTGTTTTGAAACTGGACTGACATGAGTTTGCCTACCTTTATTAGAAGATACCTTCCCTTCTTCAGTGGAAGCCTAGCAAATGAAGAAGTACAAGCAAATTTATATTCATTTACACACACAGGAGAAAAATAAAAGGTAAACTTGGCTATGTCAGGTTTAGAACAAATTCCACAAAGCCTGAGGTTCTTAATTTGTTGGGAGTCACTGTAGTGGTAGTAGATTCACCCAGGGAATATTTACAAAAAAGGCACGATGTTTGGAAGGGGGATACTTTGTCAATAACAAAAGAGTCACTTCGATTAAGGTACGTCTTAGCAGTACCCTGTTTACTATATATCAATGTATTTACTTCAAAACTATCTACCACATGGATAAGAGAAGGAGAAATTTTCTTTAAAACAAAAGGTCATGCAACAAAAAGGTATCATCTCCTAAGGTGGAGAAGCTGCCTTTTCCCAAGGTTAATGGGGGTTTAGGGATTAAGGATTTGTGAAGGCCTAATTTTATTCTTGCTGAATGGTGGTGGAAATTAGATTAAGGGGTCTGCAGCAGGACATTGTCAAAAACATATATTGGCAGCCTCTTGATGTCACAGATGAAAAACAGACATAATCTCCTCGTTGGACTGATTTGTTGACTGAAACTATATTTCCAAAAGATTAAAACAAATCTGCACAATGCGGCCTGGTTTTCAGAAGATTATTTATTATGCTAATATATTCTGTGTTATATAATCAAATGGACAAAACTGCAATTACTGAGGCTGCGGTACAAAATCCTTGCTTCAATCGTGCATTGGACTTACATGCAAAAGAATCAACTGAAAGTTCGTAGTATTTTAGATGAGAACTTGAGAAGTGATTATCAGGAACCAAAGGAAAAGACAAGACTACAAAAGGACAGCACACCTCGGTCTTCTCACTATCTTTTAGTGTATTCTTCTCATCTTTGGAGATCTGTGCATAAAGCAACAAAATATATGCACATCATAAGCAGCATAGACTAACAATAATGTGGCTTGTGTCATATTGAATAGGTACAGTTTTGGAAATACCTTCAATGTGGAAGACTTTCTTTTCTTTTTCTCCATTTTAACACCACATTTACAATCATCCTGCTTTACTTCAGAAGTACTCCCGTCATGATGGTGATCTTTAGAAAGTCTAGCTTTTTTCCTGGTAACCACCTCGTTGCTTGCAATTTCTGACTGCCTTTTGATCTTTTTCGTTTTTCTGGGCTTATCTTTTTTGTCAAATAATGATACTGCTGCAGGCACACTAGGCTTATCATCAGATTCATTGTCTTTGCTTCCATCCTTAAACTGTGCCGATGATTCTGGAAAATGGTTAGGGGTAGTATCAGTAGCACAATCAAACACAGAACATTAACATATCAATCAAAAGTCAACTCTGCAATATCATTTTTTATCCATATCTTTTGTGAGATTTTCACATGAAAGTGTGACGGTTAGAACTTACAAGCAATCTACCTGTGGACCTGGTTAAACAATTTGTTCACTTTAGTTATAAAGCTTATTATTGAGCAGTATCCCCAGTATGTAAAAGTCTTGTGTCGCAAATAGAAAAAGGCAAATTGAGTGAAGTGTGTTGCACGTAAAACAGATTGAACGCAGCACAGCAAATCTTTGTTTAGAGTATATATCCAAGGCAGAGCACAACTACAGCGTTGCCCAGAAACTAGTCAACTGTAGACAGGTGCTTAATAGCATTATAATATTGATAAAACAAGAAACATTCATTGCATCCATTTCTTCCAAAAGACATAAAGCAACAACAGTGGTGCAGGCATGTTTAGAGCTGTAGGGTCTAAAAACAGCCCTTGTGTGGAAAGGAATTAACACAGAACTTCTTAAATGATTAGAGCTCGTAGATAATCAACTCTGACTCAACCACTATGCAGCACTGTCTCGTAGCTTTATCCCTATGACTGTATAAACTTTCTGTATCTCCATGCAAAAACATAGTGAACAGGAATGAGATTGGCAAACTAATTTGGTTGCAACAACCCAAGTACTGAACTCTGCTAAATTGTGCATTGCATTTGCATGGTTCTACCACGTAATTAGAGAAGTTGCATGATAATGGATAAAATGAGGTGCATGGAAATCGAGTAATGGAAGTATAGCTCACAACATCTGAAATTAGCACCATAGATAAGACTAACCAGATTCAGCGATAGAAGAAGGTTGTAGAATATTCACAGAGATATCAGCTAATGTATGTAATGCGTCGAGAGCTGACAATTCATCTGCAGAACAAAGACCAGTCAGTCAAACAGGACCAAATATTTGGGCTATGTAGATATCAAAGCAAGAAATCCAACAAGTTATCCTCCTCAGGAAGTTTGTAGGCAGATTGACTGTTTATTTTGCAGGATGCAACAACCCAACAGGACAATCAATATTATGAAATAAAAACTGATGATAGACAATGCCAGCACAGGGCATACTTATTTTTCATCACATGGTCAAGAAATGCTGCACATATAAGAAGAAACTCAACCAATTTGTCCACCTTGCTGAATACTATTCCCATTTGACAGTTAGGATATGTCTATATTGTATTCGGTAGTTGAGAAAATACTGCACTGCACAACTTTGTAAAAGATGAGACTCAAGCCCCTTAAACCACCATACTGATAGTTTCACACATGCTAGAAGCCTAGAAGAAATAATGCTATGACTGTATTTCAATAATTTAATTACTTTTGCCCAAAAATAAAAGATATTGTTAGCACACACATACCGCCAAAAAATAGTTGGCGGCTTCTTTTGTTTGATTTGTTAGATGGCCATGAACCTTTACTTCCAAATACATCCAAATCTGATATATCCTTGGCCTTTCTGGAACTACACCCTTCTTCGGTGCCACTGCAAGCCTCTCTGTCATCCTCGAATTGATCGTCTGTTTTGTGTGCAGCTTTCTTTCTTCTCTTTTGCGACCTCTTAACTTTTGGCTTAGACTTGCCAGACGCAGAACCTTCGTTATTCAGAAAATAGGAAGCATCTTTGGGATAGTCGCCAGTCTCTGCTTCCCTGCTTCCTAAGCTACCTTCTGGATAATCAGCGTCTACTTGAAATCCATGCATCTTTGAACTTCCCATCTCTGAATCTGCATTCTGCAAGCATCATCCAGAAAATCTGATTATGCAATTACTTTGTGAGACAGGTGACCTAAAGATAAAGAAGAGATTATGGGTTCTTACTTTTCTGTCGATACTTTTACCAGGAGACAGGAACATTTGACCACTGGATCTTCCAGATGTTTGAGAAACCTGAGGTGAGCCTCTTTGACAGACCTCTGCCAGAGCTAAAGCAGCTAGAGCACCTTCTTCATCACCATTATTAGCATCTGGTTTTGCTTGTCTATTTGATGGACCTATCTTGTCATCTCGGTACATGCTTGCAACAGGCACTCGTGGAGTCCTTTTTCCAACAGCACGGGGCTTGTTACCTACAAACAAGTCTAGACAAGTTTCAGACCTCAATCCTGTTTTTCTTTGTTCAAGGAAAGTAAAAGGTGCACCATTGTTTGAACTAACTTCAGCTCCTGCCAGAGAAACTGAAACTACAAAACATGACAAGAAAAGTATATATATAATACTATCATGACTGTAATCCTGTGAGATCTTTTACCAAAACTGTTATGATCATAAGATAGTAGAGAATTCTAACTTAGGATTTTTGATAGAAAACTGTAGGGGGAAGCCCCAACATTAGACACAACTAAACAAGAACCCGACTTGAACCCAGGTTGTGGGATTGTCCATCCACTCCCCCGCCCAAGTGAATTAGGCTTGCTTCTATTCTAGCTTAGAATTAGTGTGTTGTTGCTGATTTGCTATAACATACTGTCAATTAGAAGTTTACGACAAAACATAGAGGTATCCATATATATTAAATAACAAAGGAAAACATAAGACGGTACACAGATTTCTTGTAGATTGTGAAATGTTTTCTGCTCACAGTTTCATTGTAGATTGTGAATTGTTACAGTGAATGAAATTGTGAACTGTTTTGTGTTTTCCTTTGTACTACCTCTGTATCAAAATATAAGACGTTTTTTGATACAGAGGTGGTACAAAGAACTTTATTAGATCCAAATGACATTACTCTACTAAAAGGAAATACGAAAAGAAAAGGACACATGCTTCTTTGATTTCAATGTTCAAATTACCTCCAGAACGTTTCTTCTTCAGCAAAGAAAGGCATCCATAGCTCGATGAAGCAGGCTGAGATTGCAATAGATCAGGGTAACGTGCATCAGATGCCTTCGACACAGACTGAAGCTTTGCACGGCCACGCTTCTGTGGCTTCCTAGAAGTTTTTGGTGAACCGTTACTCTCATGATCACTGTTACTCCCATCCTACAGTTCAGAACAGATGTCCATAGACATAAACATTCTTGATAAACGCAATAAAATGATATAGCATACTGACAGACAACTTCTCTAAACTGAAACAAAGCTGCTCGAGCCACATATGAAAACATAAGTGCTACGTCCACCATTCACCTATGTGTTGTAATCTTCTTACGAGATAAATTCATTTCACTTAATGACGCTGAAGTAATTCCTCAAAAATGTTGCTATAAATGATGGACAAGCAATGGAGTCTGCCTGGAAACCATTAAATAGCTTAAGCTAGTCAACACAAATGACTATTACAATCTTAATAGTGGAGCACCTAGGCATTTCAGTACAACTATATTATTAGGTGCAATAAATAGTTCTTGGTCTCAGAATCTGCACTTGATATAGTTTTTGCATATATCAAGAGTCGAATAACATTTCAAACACTGCTTCTGGAATTCTTGTTCTACTTCCATAACATTTTCAGGTAAACTACAGTACAGAAGAAGCTTTTGAATATTACAGCCGTTCAAGTTTAACCTTACCAGAATATTATAGTGATCGGTCATCATCGCTATCAACCCTGCAGCAGTAGCAGTTCCCTCTGGAAGAGACAAATATGCCTGGACATGCAGCAAAGCTTGGTCGATTTATCAGCATAACCAAAAATAACAGAAAAACTTGAACTTAGCGAAAGAAAGACAGACACATGCAACATGAACTGTAATACTTATACGATCTATTTGACCGACCTATCATGAATGCATCAGTGCATGGTGGGGGATATGGTTGGAAAAGAAATGGATGGAATCCGAGATCTTGGTAGATGAAACAGAAAATTAGTGGATGGAATTGATCTTATGCTATGAATATTTCAAGTATTGCTTTGCTAGAGATTATCCCACTGATCTACAAGAAACAGAGCATCATAACAGCAAATTCATATCACAAATTTTAATCGGGATTGAGAAGTTGAAACTAGGTGGTGCATGAAGTGGAATCAAGTGCAGACAATTCAGAAGAGCCACCGTATACAAAGGAAAGCTGGGATTTACCCTATTCATGTTGTAAAGAGCCTCCACCATATCAGATGTTCTATCATGGACAGCACCAGCCACCTGCAAGTTGTTTTTCATCAGTAATATGAATAGAGGTCTCAAACATGTTATCAATCCTTGCCCAAGACACCAGCAGGATCAGAGGAAACGAGACTGGTAACTTTGCCAGGCTAGGTGGCCTCTTAGGACCAGAGATACAGTTAGACAAAAGATTGGCTGGCCAGAGTAGGATTTTGACTAAGCCAGCCAAGTCAGATTTGGGTGTGCACTGAGTTGAATCTTGGCATTTAGCTGACTAATCCCACTGTCAACAGTCCCGGGGGAATCCAAGGTGGGTACAACACTGCCACTACTACTTGAAACTCACACGGTTGAACTTTCTTAAGGAATGCAAGGATCTAACAAAATATATTATTGCTTATCGGTAGGTGGGAGAATGATGTACGCATAATAATAATATGGTGCATTAGCTTCTCATATACTGTGTACATGATATAACAGCATGACCTGATGGATTACCAAGATTATTCCCTGTTTGTAAACCACATGTATTTAATAAAAGGGACCCTTAATAGAAAAAGGGAAATAACAAACATGTAGTCCGAGCAGCGACCCAGGTACACAGGACCACATTGCTGCTAGATATAAGGAATTTCTCAGGTAATCATGTTGATGTAGGACAGTACAACGAAAAGATGGTATGTGGTTGCCTAAATAACAAATTTCTAACTCTTCCATAAAAGTAATACCACTGTACAATAAAGAGGGTAGAGATCAAACCTTCCTCCAATCTTTTCCATATTTTCTATAAGCTGCATAGAAGCGCTCCAACTCATCTTTGCTCCACTGAGAACCAAGGTCGGATAGTTTCTTCTTCTGCAGATAAATGTTTCTTTGATCAATGGTCAACAATGTAATTGATATAATATAACCCACAGTGATCTAAATAAACAAAACAGATAAATGCATTACTGCATTAGCAATCCCCAATCCATGCTTGAAACTTCTTTCCCAAGGAAATATAAGGCATCTAGAAAATTTGATAATCCTTGACAGTGCACACCATGCCAGATCATGTGAGCAAGCACAAGTTCAGACTTCAGAATATTACACGATAAGGAAAAAAGAGTAAGTTGCATCCGGGGAAAAAATATCTGTTTGTTGATTGACAAAAATATAATGTACATACACTGTTATAGTTGTCCTAATTGTTACATTTAGCAAGCGTGTTAGTATCTATGCTACTTGCATCTTAATAACATCACACAATTGTACATATCATACAGAAGTAGTGACCATTGAAAACATATGGCAAGCAAGATAGCACACATTTTACAATAAAACCCAGATAACACCAAAACTCCGATTATACCAGAGGCTGACTGACTTTTTTGTCCAAGTCATACCACTGGCATGTAATTTGGAGCTGCCATTGTTAGCATTTTACTTATATTGTTATACATGTGCGGAATTTAGATGAATCAAATGCTGATTTAAGACATTTTCAAGACACTGCTGAGTGCAGATACTTACTCGCACTTTATTTTTATGTACAACTGTTGCATCCTTTTCCGGCCAATCTTCATTAATTTTGGCATAGCGCTTGTTTACATTTCTCACTTTTCTTGTGGAAGACATTGAAACTCACAGCACTGCCTGAAAGTCTGGAACACAATTCACTTGAGATTAGCCAATTTTCTTCAGTAGCTCTTGGATGAAAAATGCAAAGGAAAACTGAATAAAAAAAGAGGTAAACAGGAAAGCTAACAATATTTTTCAGAATAAAACATGTATTTACATACACAATCTTCATGAAATGTTATATATAAGGGAAGCTTTTTTGGGGGGGAGTATGTACCAAAGAAAAGAACCACTCTTGCAAAATACAATTAAATATTTCTATTTAGCTCTGCCATCAAAAGAGCCTGTTAAGTTCTCCATCTCCACCCTTAACTCTACCATTTTATATTTGAATAAACAGTCCCAACCAAGCCTAATCTAAGTATACGCAGCAAGACTGCTATTTTTTCAGTTGTTGCACAGCCTAGCCTTCTCTTCCTTTTCCCCTGGACTGTATTTACTTCATTTTCTTCCAAACAAGAGACAGCCTGTCATTCCTTCTATTCCAGCCGAGACACAACATAAACATAAATGCACTCACACATCGATACCCCAGGCTAAATGAACCATAAATCGTTTTCCACTACAACAATTTGGCAGCACCTGTTCCCTTCCAGAATCTCAGCGGAATTAACTCTCTTCTACACCCGCTGAACTTTCCTCCGCAGTTTAGGAAGAATATATACTAGGGTTTCCTGCAGCGAATCGGAAGAACGGTAAGAAAGGATAACCTGGATCTGGATCTGGATCCGGGAGAGAGGGGGCAGCAGGGGGGAATCGGCGTTAGGAGCATGGGCTGGTGCTGCTCCGGTTGCCGGTGGGGCACCGCGCCACTCCTTACCCCGGCGATGTGCCTTCAGGAGAGGACAAATTGCTCGATCTGTGTCCGCTTACGGTGTGTGTGGGTGGAGGTGAGGGTGGGTGGGGACGAGGGTGGGGGTGAGGGTGAGTGGGGACGAGGGTGGGTGGGGTGGGGGGCAGGATAAGAAATAGGCACCCGGTTTATGGGGTGAAGTGAAGGAAAACGCGGAGCGAACGAACAGAAGGGCAACAGAATGGTAATTTCAGTAACAGGGTGTTCTTTAGGTGCAAAAGGGAGGTTCTTTTGATGGTCTGCGCCCACGTTTCTACATATAAATACCATGAGGAATCAGTTAACAAGTTCCAGGATCGTATACCTTGCTACAATTACAACATGAATAAAAGTCAGCACGCGGCACATGATTAATTTACATGACCAATTTGTAATATAAAAGGGTAGGAAATAACACTCAGACGTACATTGTTGACGCCCAGGTGGTAATTAATTCTTAGATGCAACAAGGAACTTTGTGCTTTTGATGTGTCTACTCAATCTCTTTCCGTCTTATCATCGACGTACGTCATACTCTTTCTGTTAACTTGTGACAAATTAGTAATTACCAGCACTTCTGTTGATTAATTTCAAGTGTGTTTGACAGTTGTTGAGGGCACTTTATGGTTATAAGATGGGGACATTGGGATCTTGGCATGGACAGATAGCTAGAAGTGTGTAAGGTGCATGCATTAACACAAAAAAGTGTGCGTATAATGTTTGAATATGGTCAAACCATGAGTGTCACACATACGGTGTTTTCTGGTCACTCTACTAAGTGGTTCCGTTCTATGGATAGCTCGATAAAGTTAAAATAGGTGCATCCTATACTGGCTAGCCGACATGATCGACAAAGCATGTAGGTTTAGCTTTAAGATAATCGAATGCCTAAGTACTAAAATGCATCACCATAAACTATAGAACAGATTGTGTATTTGCTTGGAATCTTATTAGTTATAACTTCTGCAAAATCAGATGATGAAAAAATTATGAAGTTGCTTAATTGTTCTCAACAGTGAAAGCTTGCATTGCCCTGCTGAACTAGGCCAAGCGTCCAGAATCTATCCTTGTATGGTGACTACTATGTGCCCACAGCAAGATTCTGCAACCTCACCATGGTTGGATGTTGACTAGGTCATGTAAGTTGAAGAAAGAGACGTTGTACATAAAAGCAAGTGTGAGATCGTCGGAGTCGGGAGAGTCAATGAAAACCTTCCCAACATCGTCACTTGTCAAGCTGAGGGAGGCCTCAAGCCCGAAGTGCCCACGAATGCTATCGTCATCCAACATTCCTGCTCGATACTGTTGTTGCTTGTTTGTCAGAGCAGCTCCGAACAGTTTATACAATTAGGATGATTTACCAAAGCTTGATGAGTAATTTAGACTGGAATTGGTTGAAGTGTGTTTTTGCCTAACTTGACATTCCAGGAGATTCAGATGCGCACAAATGACATCTAGTTTTGGAAGGACGAATTTTCAAAGTTTGGTGCCCGTGAAAGTAAAAGCTAGCTGTTCCATTTCAAATACTCCTATGAGAGCACTCCCATTTCAAATACAACACTCCGCACTAAACCTGACAAGGTTAAGGTGGGGAGGGCAGGCCTGCACACTCGCCTGGAACATGTACACACTGGAAAACACTTCAGCGTGGAAGGTTCCTCCCGACATGAAAAGAGTGTTGCAACACATTCAAGGTCGCAGAATGAAAAGGTGTAGTTGTCACTCAATCTCACACCTTAAAAAGTATGGGTCCCACCGGTGGCTCCCTTGTATTTTGGTTGGGGTCTCCAGTGAAGGCTTTCCTAATAAGGCCAACACGAAAGCTCGCCAATGGCATGAATGACTCCTTTGAAATAACGGCTCACAACTTCACCGCACCTACCAAAATTGCCCGTCCTCAAGCAACTTGCAGTCCCTAAAGGCTAAAGAGTCGGCAGAATTGGAAGGAAGGTGCTCTTCCAGTTCTAAACCTAAGCATGTTCAGACAGATAGTGCCGTCCTTCCATATTTGATCCTCGAGATTAATCCCTTGTCATCCCATCACTATTGCCATATAGTCCTGTTGTCCATCCACAACGCAATGTACTACAAAATGTAATTTTGTTGGGGCATTCTACGCAATAACCGCTCACTAATGCCATCATCCATGGAGAGATAAGCATACATTGCCACGGACAAACAAATTACTAGCATGTTTGTCTTGTTGTCCATCCATCGATAATTCAACATTACAAAAGAGAAACACCCTCTGCCAACAACCTAACGACATTTAGATGCCAAACCGGCAAAAAATAGATTGGTGTTAAAAGAGGAAGTAGATTGGGAATTAGGGGCGGGAAAAAAACCTCGGATTTGGCGGGAGGGGAATCGAGGGGGCGGGAGGCCCGGCCGTGAAGCACACCCCCCCTGCGCGCGCGTCGAGCTCGCGTTCGTTCTCGGAGCTCCTGCGGCAGGAAACCAAGGGAAATGTCACGCTGCTGCTGCTCGACCGCACGCCTAGGGAAATGCCTAGCGCCAAGGAGCTGCCGCCCCCGCTACTACCACAGCCGTGCCGCGGCCCCCGCCCGCCTCCCGCGCGCGCGCGCGCGCCGGCAAGCAGCTGCCCCGCTCGCTCCGCTAGGGCGCGCTGCCGGCCCCGCTCGCGCGCGCGCGCTTGCGCTTGCTCTGGCCTTCCCGCCGGCCGTCTGCCCGGCCCGCCCTATGCGCGGAGGGAGAGGGAGGAGGCGATGGGCTCACCTGGCAGTGGCGCCGCGGCGCGATCTGCGTGCGTGCGTGCGTCGCCGCGCGGGTCGGAGCCGGAGGAGACGAGGGAATGAATTGCGAATGGGGGAGGGGGAAATCGATGGGGTTTGGTTCGCTCCAGGCCGAGGGTGGGGAAAGTGGCTGGCGCACGCACGCAGGGGGCGGGCTGCACCCGGTGCACTGGACGGAGGACACCGTCGGTTCAAATTTGAATTTTTCTTCAAACGTCGGTTCAAATTTGAATTTTTCTTCTTTCTCATTCTCAAAAAAGAATCTTCTTTGAAGAAAAAACTGCTATAGCAGGTAGGCACAACTCTCTTTTTTCTTCGAAAATGGCTCGCACCGAGTATACAGGTTCACCAGAAATACAAAGAGTTCCAACATAATAATAATAATAAAAGAGTGAATTCCACTTTTTACCTTGTAGTTGTACATTTGTGACACATATTACCCCATTTAGCGGAACTTTTATCGAAATATCGGATTTTGGAGACTTTTAACACGGTTTTAACCCAGTTTTATATTTTCTTTGTTTATGGTCGATAGGATCGGCATGTTGCGTCATTGATTCATAAAAAATATATGTAAGGATCGGAGGGCATCATTGACGATCTTGTCCAAGCTTCTCTTGTCTATCTGTTCCGTTCCTTGTGGCCATCCACATGTTTTTGGATCCGAGGCGTCACTTCACACCTTACATGATGGACACGCATCAGAAAACGAGGGTCCAAAGCTTTCAAAAGGGGTATTCTAGACGAATTTTCACTCGATGGGGTAATTAGTGTCACAAATGTACAAATATGGGGTAAAAAGTGGAATTCACTCATAATAAAACAACGTTTCGGGGCCATCAGGACTAGGGAGCGCCGCCTTCCGCGAGGATCGCTTCTTCCACATGCCTCCCGGCAGTACAAAGCACCACCGAACACAAGGGTGAGGGCGAGCGAGCCTTTATTCCGTCCTGACGACGCCGCCGACAATCTAAGACAAATCTTTAAACTATTCATATTGTTACCATGGATTGGGGCGCTCAAATTTGGGGTTCCCTCATGCCCCCACCATCGCAGCGCCCGACAGAGACTATGGGAACCCCTTGTGGCGCCGGCAATTGAATGAAGGAGCAGCCACCACCTCCTTTTTCGTAACCCTAGGTAGACACAATGTGGATATATATATATATATATATATATATAGTCACGGATTTTCCCTCTGATCAGTATTACTTGCCGCTCAAATGGATGCGTGTAGCTCTGAAATTTTAAGTACAATATATAATTTAGTTTTTAACATGACCAAGTAAAAAAATAGCCAATTTGTTGTCGAAAGTGGCTACCCGCCAAATTTTAATCCATAATTACACGAAGTACTGCTCGATGTCAGAATTATACGTTCCTTTTTTGTTCTGGGCAGCTTGTGTTTGTGAATTCTAATTTGACATGATAAAATGCTAGTATTTATCTATGTCATACTTTTAAATAACTTTATAAGTCTTCAACCGGGACTTTGTGCACAACGAGTCCCGGTGGACCGCATGTGTCTTCCTTTGGAGTTGAGACTAGCGGCGCCACAGCGGGGAAGGTTGATATTGAGAAAAAAAATTCTAAATGTACATACACCCGATGCACCAGACATCTACTCAAGCTAGAAAATGTTTCATAAAAGAAGAATCAGGTACTTCTGCTGTTTTAAAATGTAGTGTATACTAAATTTTTTGAAAGTCAAACTTTGCAAATTCTAACCAAATTTATAAAGAAAACTATTTATATCTAGAATACATAATATATAAAATATGAAACTACATCTTGTGATGAGTATAATGATTATATGTTTGGCATTTTAGATGTAAACGTTTTTCTTCAAAAACTTGGTCAAAGTTGGTGAGATTTAACTTCTTAAAAAATTATATGCACTACATTATGGAGCGGAGGAAGTAATATTTACAGCACATATAGGTAAAAGATTAGAATACATGACGTGAGGGTGATTTATGTATAAATTTTGGATTTTTATAACTAACTCAAAAGTGGAAAAATTAGCATTGCTCTTTTTTAGTTGGAAAGGAATAGCTTAGCAGCAATGATGGACTTGATTTGATACCTAAAATACACCAGCTTGGTGTCAGGTATGTCTACATTATTTCCTCTCGGTGGCTTCTGCAATGAAGTCTTATCTGAAGTTTTATGACATGTTAGATACCAATATTATTCATGTCATGGATATCTTTTTACTGAAAGCGTATCGCCGGAAATCCTGAAATAAATCCAGGAATAATGCGAGCACCAGGATTTAAACCCTGGTGGGTTGGGGATACCACTGTTCACCTAACCAACTCAACCACAGGTTGATTCGCTGGATATCTTTTTTAAAGATAATATTTTAAGATGTAAAATGTGTCTGGGTGCATCGCGTGCATATCGAGTCTGGGGCGAACCGGATGTTCTCCCTTAGAGGGCGAGGGTAGGCTAGCCGCGCCACAGTGCATTCCTTATACCTGCTCTTTTACTCCATTCCAAATTAGTTAAATCATAACTGTGCTCTGAGTCGAATTTCATTCGAGTTGGCTAACTCTGTAGAACAATTTATCAAAGCCACAATGTAAGATTCTTCTCATCAACTTCAGATTCGTGGTGATCATAAAACATGTATTTGCACCGTGTATAGTTTTGATATAGTGGTATTACAGTTTTTATATGTTTATATACTGGTAAAATATACGGAACTTCAAATATAAGACTTCAATTAATTCGAAATGGAGGGAACAATTCGAAGGGTTGCTTTTATTCACGGAGAAACTATCACTCGAGCCCCACCGGTCATCCATCTCATCGTTTTCTCTCCCAACCTCGCCGCCGCCGCCGGCCGACTTCGCCGCCCGCCGTCGCTGGTCCGGTGGTCCCGCCCCGAGGCCGCGTCGCTCCTCCCGACCAGGGTATCAACCTGTCACGCCGGGGGCTGCTTCCTCCCTCCAGCTCCTCCGTCCAGCTTGCCCGCGGCTCGTACTCCTAAGTCCACCGAGCACAATCCTCCACGGGAATCCGGCGGCGGCCTCCTCCTCGCCGCGTCCCCTGGCGGCCTTCGCCGAAGACATCCAAGAAGGTAATAGGCCACCTGGGTTCCCGCCTTCCCGGCCCTTCTCCATCCCCTTTTTTTTTGAGAAAGCGCAGGAGAGCTGCGTTTCATTAATCAAAGGAGAACGGCGGAAGAGCGCCAACTGTACAAAGGGCGAGCGGGGGCGTCTAAACTAAAGCGAAAGAAAAAACAAAGACAGAAACAGGCCAAACAAAAAGGCCCGAAGGCAAAACCTCTACTCTCGTGTCATCCGTTGCATCCCTCCGGGGCCATGACCTCGTCTCTGATGCCTTGGAGCACCATTTGCACCGTGCGATCTGCTCCTCTGAAGATTCGGCCGTTCCTCTCTTGCCAAATGGACCAGGCCACTAGCATGGCCATGGATCTAGCCCTCTTGATGTTAGCAGCCTCCCCTGCCATGCCAACGAGCCAATCGGACGCGCAGCTAACCATCGGCCAGTTCGCCGGTGCAAGCCCAGGCAGGTCGAAGGCAGTTGCGACTGAACTCCAAAGCGCTCTAGCCCATGTGCACTCCTGGAATAAGTGCACGTTCGTCTCTAAGTTTCTCCTGCACAACTGACAGAAATAACAATTCAGCCACTGCCGCGCCATTAGTCTGTCAGCGGTTAAGAGCCTGTTGATCGGCAGGAGCCACGCAAAGAATTTGATCTTAGCGGGGGCCCATGCCTTCCAAACCGCCTCCATGATTGGAGATTTTGTCGATCCCAGGAACTGCAGCCGGTACGCCGAAGCCGTGGAGAAGACACCACTGGCAGTGGGCTTCCAGGTGAACTCATCACGACCTTCACTGAGCAGACCCGCGGCGTTCACTTTGGTCCAGTGGGCTTCTCCATCCCCTTGGCTGTTCCTTCTCCGCCCCGCCCTTAGTAGATGGGTTGACAAAATGCTATTCAGACACTGACATTATTCAGTACTCCTCCGTAAAGAAATACTACGAGTGTTTAGTATTTCTCTATAGAGGGAATACTACACAATATGCACAATAATTTTCAGACATACCTCACATACGTATAGTCTAGAAGCAGTGTTGAATTAGTGATTATTTCAGTGAGATCATGAAACATCACACGGCCAAAGTTCCTTACTGCTAGACATGATCAGAGATAAAAACTGCTCCATGGCTGGCTGGTGGTTATATCCAAGACTGCACTTGCATTTTGTGTTATTTCTTACTCCCTCCGTTCCAAAATAGATGACCCATCTTTGTACTATCTTTGTAATCTGAACTCATGTGCAATACGCTAGCTAACACTACGCGGCTAGGCTTGCTATGAAGAAACTGAATAAAAAGGTAAATGACATAATAAGTCTGAAGGTCCGAGCAGTACAACAAACACAGAGAACGTCACAGTAACTGAAACTCGCCTTCTCCATGTAGAATTTGAGAAGACTTTGTTGTCTGCAGTTTGAGATTCCATTTAGTGCATGATATCATACATGCTTTTTCTCGCGCGGTTTAGAGAAATGGCCAAATCTCATCACCATCAGATAAACGAGAGTCTAGTCGATTGGTACTCTGCGCCAGGCCTTCCCTTCCAACATCAGGCACCGAGCAGTTGTTAGGAGCATGCATCAAGCAACAGCTTGCTACCTCAGAGCAATGATCCTGCAATGGTGACATTTGTAACACTGACTGACCGTTCAAGGCAAAATTATAAGCAGCAGAAAAACATACCTATAGTTTCTTTTGAGATGCATACTCTACTGGATATGAATAGACAGTTAGAAACACATGAACACAAGTTCTTTTTTTTTTTTTTTGAAACACATGAACACAAATCATTTGCCTGTAGCCCGAAAGCGCACCATTAAGGGCCATTAACAACGTCTGGCTCCTCCTTGTTAGATCTGGCAGGCTGGCGCCCTGCCCTGCTGCCTCACCTCATCTGGGCTGGATTTACTCGCCGGCAGACAACTCTGCAGGCGGCTGCTCTATTGGAGGAGTTTGAAACAAGCTGGACTAACCAGTAGGGCAAGGGCAGCACCTTGAGGCCTTTACGCTGTTTCACATCGTTGCAGCACCAGCAAGGTTGTATTGCGAGTCGATGGAGCACTGGACAGTACTAGCAAGCCCGTATATGTGAAATTTTGAAAATCACCCTTCTTCATTAATTTCAGTAGACTTGTTTTGATCCTTGATTTATTTTGACCACAAAAATGGAGGAGCAAGGAAGACCACCTGTTTGCTGACAAGGACAAGTTTGTAACATCTGCCTGCAGAAAGGAAAGAAACTCGAGGAGGAGCGAAAATGGCAAGAGGAAGCAAGGCGGCGGCAGCTCCAAGAAGAAGAAGGGGAAGATGTAAAGCTCTGTTCATTTGTTTATCATTATTTACATTGTGCACAACAGCACATGAATCAAGATAAAATCCAACATATTGCGTGCGTGATGGTCGATGCTGGCCTCGCTAGGGGGAGGCGGGCGTCGTCGAGCGGGCTCTTGAGCAGGCCGCGAGAGCCCGCTCCAGGGCGTCCACGACCTCGGTCATGGAGGGGCGTGTGCGGCCGATGGCTTCAACGCAGTCCGCGGCGAGGTAGCCGACGTAGGCTAGGGCCTCGGCCTCGTGTGATGTCGGTGTGGGCAAGCGCGGGTCGAGCACGCGCATGACATCGTCGGCGAGGATGTGCGGAACGGCGAAGTCGACCACGTTCTTGGGCGTCATGCTATCGGGGTACTGCTGCACGACGCGGCGGCCGGAAAGGAGCTCCAGGAGCACCACTCCGAAGCTGTACATGTCGCTCTTGTCTGTCATATGCCGCGGCTGGTTGTACTCCGGGTCTATGTACCCAACCGTGCCCCACTGCTGCGGCTTGCCTTGGGCAGGATCCAGGAGGGTGGATAGCCCAAAGTCGGCGATCTTGGCGGTCCACAAATGGTTGAGGAGGATGTTGGCAGGCTTGATGTCACGGTGGATGATGGGCGGCGAGGCATAGACATGCATGTACTCAATGCCGCGCGCGGCGCCCAGCGCGATGGTGAGGCGGCTGGGCCACGACAGCATGGTCGCCGCCATGGGACTGCGCTCGTGGAGCTGGTCGTGGAGGGTGCCGTTGATCATGAACTCGTACACTAGCACGCGCTCACCGGATTCGACGCAGCACCCCAGCAGGCACATGATGTTGTCGTGGTTGGCGCGCGCCAGAGCAATCAGCTCCGAGTTGAAGGCCATCTCGATGTCACGGTTCCATGACTTTGCCCGTTTTATCGCCACCTCGCGCCCGTCACGGAGCGTGCCGCGGTACACCGACCCGAAGCTCCCGCCGGACCCGACCCGACGGTCGTCGTCGAACCCCTCCGTCGCCGCGCGTAGGGTGTCCAGTGTGAAATGCTTCACCATGTTGGACCCAAGCCGCAGCTCATCCGGCCTGGCGCGTCCACCTGCAGCTTTATGAATTACGTATAATTTTCTGTCAGATACCGTGCAAATATTACGCAGGTTTATGAATTGGAATTTACTTTCAAATACTGTGCAAGTTTATGAATTACAATTTTCTGTCAACTGCCTCACTTAACTAATCACTCTACGTTTTGCAATGATAATAATTTCTTGGCGTGATGACTCCTAGCTTTGGTGCTTCCGTGCACCACGGGGGACATTGACCCAATGCCAATGAAAAAATATACACTGGCATGGGTCAGTGATCCTGGTATGCATATGCACATGTACTATGTATATATGGTTTATATTATGCATATTGTGTTTAATAATTATATTTTCTGAACACTAAACTCTTTATGGAGTATATAAGGTTTTCCTGGAGAATTCCGCACAAAAAAGGTTTTCCTGGAGAAATAAATGTCATGTTGGAATGGAAACGTAGATGGATTACCTGGCATAGCTCGATCCAACAAGAAACTTGATGGCCCGGTGAATGATAAATGCTGCTGGCAACAAGAAAAGTTTATGCTCAGATTCTTTTAGCATGTATAATTTTAAAGGAGCAATGATAAGAGAAACCGTGGAAAACTTTGTTTCTATAACAGTAACTGGCTTAGTCATTTATTGTTTTATTTCTCAAGTTTTCTAATAAGTAATAGCACATGCATGGTAAAATCACTGGGATATCGTTCTTTTATCTCTCTTAGAAAGTTACTAGACATCTGAAAAAAAATCCCTAATTTCGTAATTATTATAAATACCAGTACTAATATTTTTCTCCTATAAAGAAAGTAAACACCAAGATTAGATCTTCTATATCTAAATGGCTAGTAGTCCTTACTAAACCTAGTTCTCTTAACATGCAGAAATTCTCATGCTCCTATTAAATAGAGAAGTTTTAACTGCTTCCACAATTGTCTTGTTTAAATATTTTGATCAAGCTGAAGTCACTTGCGTTATTGCACTACATAGGGGTGTTAGAAGTCGTCAAAGTCAGTTTGAGTACAAATCATGGAAACCAGTTACTATTTTTTCCAACCGGACCATCACCCCTTTCCATTATTTTCTTAACGGAAGTAAAGCAGTTAATATTGTCATAGTTCATGTTTGTTATCTAGTCATGCTGGCAAACTTGTACTAAACCAGCGACAATTAATATGAATCGGAGGGAGTAATAAAACAAGTAACAACCCATGGTTTGAGTTGAAACCATAAATGAACACCCTAAGCATGTACAATGCTGCTCCTAGTGGTGGTGTTGGTACGTGGTACTGCCGTGACAAGTTTCTGTATATCGTACTGGACGTGACATAGCAGCAGTGAGAGAAGCAGCGATAATGGCAGTGCACAAGGAGTATCTCTGTTCTGCGGAAAAAGGAAAAATGCCTTTTTGTGGTAAAAATTACCTCAGTGTTCGTCTCTCCTAGTCCTCTGGGTGGGCTAATTTGTCGCAGTTGGTCGGATGGTGTTGCAGAAGCAACCACCGACATCACCTCATCCACCAACTTAGAGACAGGGCTTATCTGCAGCAGCAATATCATCAACAACAAAGGCACACAAATTCTATACTACTGCCTAATTTGAACTAAAATCACAACGCTTATTTTTGGATCGGAGGGGGTAATATTTTTTACAGTGTTGTGTACCTTTGGGATGTATCAACTTATCAATGGACCTTTTAGTACTGACAATTTACTGGCCACTGTGAGTTAAAATTAACAATCATGGCTTATGTACTAGTATGGACCGTACTGATTTCGTTGACTTTCTGCGCTGAATTTCATTGTCCTTTTGTTTAGTGCTTGTAATATACTTCATTTAATCTCTCTCTCTCTCTCTCTCTCTCTATATATATATATATATATATATATATATATATATATATAAATTAAGGGCCTCTCTTACTAATAAGGAACACAAGCATATGTTGGAATGTAAGTATTTTATTTTGTGGTACATTAATTGCAACAACTGCTCTATCTAATTACCAATGCATATGTTGTGATTATTTTCCGTTATTTTGGATTAATGGAAGTTGAAGGATAGATAATGGAACACTTAAGTATTGCTCGTCTGGAATCAAGAGTTATATGTTGGGATAACTCACCTCAGAGCTTTCCTTAAGTGCACCACGATGCGGATCATCGGAATCAGCTTCCACCTGCATAACAAGCAATGACACTTCATCGGCTCATCCACCGCCAACAAATAAAAGTGGAAACACAACGGATCTACTTTCTGAAGTCGAATATGAACCATTAAATAACTATTTAAGGTTGGCTAAAAAGTAAGGATATAAAAAAGCTCCCAAATACTCCCACTGTAACTTAATACATAAGATGTTTTTTGACATTGTCAGAGTGTAAAAAAACATTTTATATTAAGTTATAGAGGTAGTATAAGATTGTTGGAGGATGACATATTCCCAGAGTGAGCATTACTTGAGGTCTTGATGATCTTGTCATGGCATCTTCGATAGAACCGTCCACACTTCTTGTTTCATGGAGCCGAGCGATTATATGTTGCACACTAACCGGTCTTTTCGCTGGGTTGGACTCAATACACTCTATCCCTATCTCAGAACATACCCGTACTTGCTCCAGTTGTATGTCTCTTTGTGATTCATCCAATCTGTTGCTCCAACTTTGAAGTATCTACAGATTGTATATGTAATTCATGAAAATAAGTGTTATAAACTACATATGTACTTTAATATACTATCCCAAAACACGATGTATTGTGTAATTTATTCTAAATAGAGTGAAATCATACATGCAACGTCTAAAAAGTATCATGGAACTAACAAAATAAATTAAGTCAAAGTTAAAATGAAGCCTTTATCTTAGAAAGGTGGCAAGGTGTTCTTACATCCTCAACAGCTTCATAACCCCTCTTTCCGGTTAGTATCTCTATGATTATAACACCAAGACTGTATAAGTCAAACCGGTATGTGACTTCACGGCTGCCGGATTCTGGTGCCAAATACCCCCTTCAAAAAATTAAAATTTATCCAATCATTTAATGAGCAAAGGGTCTAATATAAATCATAGCATAAAGAAAAAACATATTTCAATAGGCTTAGCTAGCTCACATTGTTCCCCATATTTTTGTTGTGAAAGCACGACTTTGCTTTTCATCAAAGCACCTTGCTAGACCAAAATCAGCAATTTTTGGTAACATATTACCATCCAATAAAATGTTTTGAGGTTTAAGATCCAAGTGAAGAATTCGATTTTGGTGCAGGTAGTGTAAACCCTCGCAAACCCCATTGATAATTTTGTAGCGCTTTCTCCAGTCAAGTCCAGTAGATGCATCTATGTAAGGGAGAAGAGAAAGTCAGTTTAGTACCATTTGACATACATGCAAACCTTAAATCTTTGGGTCGTAGGTACTATACTGCATGGTAAGTTTTATACCGATGGGATATTTGGAACAAATAATCTTAAAAAGGAAATAAATGTGCAAATCAAACTTTGTCTGATATTTGGATTATGGACCAACTAATATTTAAAATAAATTAATATGCAAATCAAACTTTGTCTGCCACATGATCCTACCAGTGATATATTTATCAAGAGTTCCATGAGGTAGGTACTCAAAGCAGAGCAATCTTTGTAGTACATCTGCCATGACAAATTTTCCATTGTAGCTTTCTGCTCTCCCTTGTGAGTCGACACAATATCCAATAAACCGTACCACATTTTTGTGATTCACCTTTATCAGACATTCAACCTCTCGGTGGAATTCTTTCTCGTACATATATGTCTTAGATAGTCTTTTCACAGCAATTGCCGCACCATTCTTAAGCACTCCCTACATTCGCAATAGTTTGATGGCATGAACTAAAATGTTGAGATCAACTAATATGTTAGTTGGACAGTTGAGAGTTGTTGTACCTTATAGACCACTGCAAACCCACCTCTGCCAATTTCCCGCTCCTCAGAAAATCGGTTGGTGATATCCTCCAGCAGCGATAATGGAAGGGCCTTCGGTTCTACCTTTTCATCACATAGCATGTGCTCCAGGTCGCTTTGTGTAGTAGTTGAATGGCGATCCATTTGCAATTACACACCACAGTATCCTGGAGAGTGAAAACAAGAGCAACCTTTCTAAATCATTGCTAGTGCCCATGTAATAAAAAGCATCGTAAGTGACCGGGAAATATTGTTGAAAGGTAAATAAGAAGAACCTACGGACAAGGGCTTCGTTTTCCTCTTGTGGCAATCCCCACAAAATCAACCTAAATAGGAGGAACAGGGAATTAAGATTTTAGGTGTTCAAAGTGATCTGCAAAGTAGTCGATACAGCAAAGTGGATGGAAACCCCTTCATGGCCTTTAATAAAAGAAATGGATGGAGACAACCAAGGACAAGAACAGTTTTTTCTCGTCCAGAATCTTCGTCGGATGAACTAAGCCCGCGGATCCCCCGACGCAAAAGAAGGACCAATCCTTGGGGATGCTCGTTGAACCAGAAAGGTCCAATATTCACTGGAAGCAGGAGAATAGAACACCCGGGCTTGATCCAAGGAAAATGGTAAGTAGAATGATCTTCTAACCACGATCTTGTCAACAGATGCGGAAATTTTCCAGTGAGGGTAGCTAAACCACCCAATCGATAGAATCAGAGTACTTAACAGGACTGCAATCGGCTACGAACTATTTAGATCAGAGAAGAAGCATAAGATGCCAGTAGATCTGACAGGAATTTGCGCACCTGGTTGAGTGGCTGACAGCAATGAAGTAAATCCTGCTGATTAGTGAAGACCTGGATGCAAAGGTTAGGAGTCAGGCCGTGGGAGAAGCGATTGATGCGACATATCACCAACCGCTTGCTTCTTTCTGCCTTATCTTTTCCTTTCCTCTGAAGCTTTTTTTTAAGAACCTATAACAAAAGGAAGGGCATAGAGCATCTCTAATAGACCCTTTATATTGCGGACGCTTATGGTATATTTACAGTTTGCAAAAAACATGTTTTGCGGAGCAAACCCCGAACAGACCCCGCCAAGTGGAACAGACCCCATTTGCAGAATATTCTGTTTGACAATTCCGCTTCGCGGGAATATTCGCAGAATATTCTGTTTGACAGTTCCGCTTCGCAGGGTCTGTTCGACAATTAGACAATTTGACCACAATTCTGGTGATTGGCTTCAAATTCGAACAATCAAACATAGTTTGTGCGGAAATTAACCATAGTTTTCAATCATCACGCAAAAGAACCTCATGCAAAAGCAACCACCACCTCCATCACCATCTTCATCATCGTAATCGCTCTGCACCACCGCCACCGAAGCCACCATCACCTCCATGACCATCATCATCAACATCATCACTCTCCACCACCACCACCCATTCTCCCACCGGCACCGAAGCCATCAGACCTTGCGGCTATCATCCTTCTCTTCAAGACCTCTCTCCTTGCGATATCATGTCATTCTTTGGTGATGTCGTCCATGTCATTGCGGTTCATAGTCATGATCTTGTTCTCCTCGGCAAGGGCTTTTCTCTCCTCAATGGCAGCCTTGCGCAACCCCTCTTCCTTCAGTAGTTGCCACTTTTCTTACTTCTCTTGTGCCTTCTTTTCGACCAACTCCATGTTTGCCTCCAATGTCTTGGCCACCACCAACTCATTTGATTGCACCATGGCATCTATCTTGTCACGCAAGCTTGATGCCTCTAATTCCCTCTTGATCTTGTCCTTGGCTTTCTTATTTCCATCGGGCTTGTTCTTGTTTCTTGGGCCATCTTCATCATCATCATCATCCATCTCGGCGAGTGAACCTCTTCTCAAGGGGGTTCTTTATCAATGAACTCCCACTTTTGGCTATGTTGAAGCAATTTCCAACAATGCTCTAGTGCAAATGACCTGCCATTGGAAGCTTCCATGCCCTTGTACGTTTCTTGCAGAATTTTGTCCTGCAAAATGAAAACAATGTCAAATATGTCACATGCTACCACTCCAACGGCTACAAATAATTTGCACTACAATGTGAAAACAAACTCACATAATCGGATCCAATGGTACCACATGGAGGTGCATTGCGTACTTACTCCAAGCAAGCAACCCACCGGCTACAAATAGGCTTGATCACGTCCCAACGACCATGAAGTGACCTAAAGGTGCATGGTGTTCTGTTGGGATACTTTGTCATCATGCGGAAGAACCGATCCTCTGTCTTTTGCCAATACCGCTTGGCGGTTTGGTCAGTGTCGGTGCACACATCAAGAGACACCGATTCCCAACCCTTGATCTTCCAAATACGTGTAGTTCTTCAATCTTGCACACGCTTTTGCTTGCTTTTGGTCGAACACCCCCTTCTCAACCTCCTCCACCTCATCTTCTTCCTCACTGTGACCATGCACGCCACCATCCATCTCATTGTAACCGTAGTCATCGATAGGGCTTGATCGATGTCGACGGTGTTGTCATCCAACAAGTGCACAAACTCGTCAGTCGCATCATGCAAGCCGTCGCTACAGTTTCACTCAACAAGTCACGAACAAGTGCAATGGCAAATAGTGAAACATGTAGAAGAAATCAAAGTGTCATACCTTGCGCCCATTTCGTCGAACACGTTGGCGGCGGCGGTGGCAGCAGCTCGTCGGCGAGCATCCTTGGGGTAGCTCTTGCCGGGACTATAGGGGGAGCTATTGGCGGGGTAGCTCTTGCGGTCGCCTTCGTGCGTTTCACACCCAAAACCTTGCCTTTATTCGTCGGTGTGGGCCGGACCGGATTCACTACGGTGGCGGAGGCGGGCGCGCGTGCCTTCCCGGAAGGGGCTGCGGGAGCGCCGCCCTGGACGACGACGTTACCCTGCCGCTTGCGAGGATGCGATGACGGGCGCGACATGGCCGGTGAGGAGATCTGCCGGAGGGGTTGGCGCGTGGATGACTTCAATGGTGACGGGCGACAGCTGGGAGGCTTCCATGGCAGCGACAGGGCGGCCGGGGATGGTGGTCCGGAGCGAGCAAAGGAGGATCAATGGCGGTGGAGGGAAGGGGAAGCGGGAACTGCCGCTCTCCTATTGGGGAACGTAGTAATTTCAAAAATTTCCTACGCACACGCAAGATCATGGTGATGCATAGCAATGAGGGGGAGAGTCTGATCTACGTACCCTTGTAGATCGCAACGGAAGCGTTGACACAACGTAGAGGAAGTAGTCGTACGTCTTCTTCCCGGTCCGACCGATCCAAGCACCGTTACTCCGGCACCTCCGAGTTCTTAGCACACGTTCAGCTCGATGACGATCCCCGGGCTCCGATCCAGCAAAGCTTCGGGGAGGAGTTCCGTCAGCACGACGGCGTGGTGACGATCTTGATGTACTACCGACGCAGGGCTTCGCCTAAGCACTACAACGATATGATCGAGGTGGAATTTGGTGGCAGGGGCACCGCACACGGCTAAGGAACGATCTCAATGATCAACTTGTGTGTCTAGAGGTGCCCCCTGCCCCCGTATATAAAGGATGCCAGGGGGAGGGCTGGCCGGCCAATTCTATGGAGGCGCAGGAGGAGTCCTACTCCTACCGGGAGTAGGACCCCCCCCCCCCCCCAATCCTATTCCTAATAGGACTCCCAAGGGGAAAGAGAGAGAGAGGTGGCCGGCCACCACTCCTAGTCCTAATAGGACTAGGGGAGGGGGGAGGCGCGCAGCCCACTATGGGCAGCCCCTTTCACCTTTCCACTAAAGCCCAATAAGGCACATATGGCTCCCGGGGGGTTCCGGTAACCTCCCGGTGATCCGGTAAAATCCCGATTTCACCCGGAACACTTCCGATGTCCAAACATAGGCTTCCAATATATCAATCTTTATGTCTCGACCATTTCGAGACTCCTCGTCATGTCCGTGATCACATCCGGGACTCCGAACAACCTTCGGTTCATCAAAATGCATAAACTCATAATAACTGTCATCGTAACGTTAAGCGTGCGGACCCTACGGTTCGAGAACAATGTAGACATGACCGAGACACGTCTCCGGTCAATAACCAATAGCGGGACCTGGATGCCCATATTGGCTCCTACATATTCTACGAAGATCATTATCGGTCAGACCGCATAACAACATACGTTGTTCCCTTTGTCATCGGTATGTTACTTGCCCGAGATTCGATCGTCGGTATCCAATACCTAGTTCAATCTCGTTACCGGCAAGTCTCTTTACTTGTTCTTTAATACATCATCCCGCAACTAACTCATTAGTTGCAATGCTTGCAAGGCTTGTGTAATGTGTATTACCGAGAGGGCCCAGAGATACCTCTCCGACAATCGGAGTGACAAATCCTAATCTCGAAATACGCCAACCCAACATCTACCATTGGAGACACCTGTAGTACTCCTTTATAATCACCCAGTTACGTTGTGACGTTTGGTAGCACCCAAAGTGTTCCTCCGGCAAACGGGAGTTGCATAATCTCATAGTCATAGGAACATGTATAAGTCATGAAGAAAGCAATAGCAACATACTAAACGATCGGGTGCTAAGCTAATGAAATGGCTCATGTCAATCAGATCATTCAACTAATGATGTGATCTCGTTAATCAAATAACAACACATTGTTCATGGTCAGGAAACTTAACCATCTTTGATTAACGAGCTAGTCAAGTAGAGGCATACTAGTGACACTCTGTTTGTCTATGTATTCACACATGTATTATGTTTCCGGTTAATACAATTCTAGCATGAATAATAAACATTTATCATGATATAAGGAAATAAATAATAACTTTATTATTGCCTCTAGGGCATATTTCCTTCAGTCTCCCACTTGCACTAGAGTCAATAATCTAGATTACACGGTAATGATTCTAACACCCATGGAGCCTTGGTGCTGATCATGTTTTGCTCGTGGAAGAGGCTTAGTCAACAGGTCTGCAACATTCAGATCCGTATGTATCTTGCAAATCTCTATGTCTCCCACCTGGACTAGATCCCGGATGGAATTGAAGCGTCTCTTGATGTGCTTGGTCCTCTTGTGAAATCTGGATTCCTTTGCCAAGGCAATTGCACCAGTATTGTCACAAAAGATTTTCATTGGACCCGATGCACTAGGTATGACACCTAGATCGGATATGAACTCCTTCATCCAGACTCCTTCGTTCGCTGCTTCCGAAGCAGCTATGTACTCCGCTTCACATGTAGATCCCGCTACGACGCTTTGTTTAGAACTGCACCAACTGACAGCTCCACCGTTTAAAGTAAATACGTATCCGGTTTGCGATTTAGAATCGTTCGGATCAGTGTCAAAGCTTGCATCAACGTAACCTCTTACGGTGAGCTCTTTGTCACCTCCATATACGAGAAACATATCCTTAGTCCTTTTCAGGTATTTCAGGATGTTCTTGACCGCTGTCCAGTGATCCACTCCTGGATTACTTTGGTACCTCCCTGCTAAGCTTATAGCAAGGCACACATCAGGTCTGGTACACAGCATTGCATACATGATAGAGCCTATGGCTGAAGCATAGGGAACATCTTTCATTTTTTTCTCTATCTTCTGCAGTGGTCGGGCATTGAGTCTGACTCAACTTCACACCTTGTAACACAGGCAAGAACCCTTTCTTTGCTTGATCCATTTTGAACTTCTTCAAAATCTTGTCAAGGTATGTGCTTTGTGAAAGTCCAATTAGGCGTCTTGATCTATCTCTATAGATCTTTATGCCTAATATGTAAGCAGCTTCCCCGAGGTCTTTCATCGAAAAACTTTTATTCAAGTATCCCTTTATGCTATCCAGAAATTCTATATCATTTCCAATCAGCAATATGTCATCCACATATAATATCAGAAATGCTACAGAGCTCCCACTCACTTTCTTGTAAATACAGGCTTCTCCAAAAGTCTGTATAAAACCAAATGCTTTGATCACACTATCAAAGCGTTTATTCCAACTCCGAGAGGCTTGCACCAGTCCATAAATGGATCGCTGGAGCTTGCACACTTTGTTAGCTCCCTTTGGATCGACAAAACCTTCCGGTTGCATCATATACAACTCTTCTTCCAGAAATCCATTCAGGAATGCAGTTTTGACATCCATCTGCCATATTTCATAATCATAAAACGCGGCAATTGCTAACATGATTCGGACAGACTTAAGCATCGCTACGGGTGAGAAGGTCTCATCGTAGTCAACCCCTTGAACTTGTCGAAAACCTTTTGCAACAAGTCGAGCTTTATAGACAATAACATTACCGTCATGTAACACCCTCGATGCGACTATATCTCCCATGTGTCGAGGCACGACTTAGAGGCATAATCGCATTGAAGGCATATGTCGCAAGTGAGGTAATCTTCACACAACCCATGAAATACAATAGGGGAAAAGGTTACATAGTTGGCTTACAATCGCCACTTCACACAATTACATGGATAACGCATTACATCATACAATTACACTCAAGGTCCGACTACGGAACCAAAATAAAAGAAGAACCCCAAATGCGACAAAGGTCCCCGATCGACCCCAACTGGGCTCCACTACTGATCAACTAGAACGAAACAACATAAAGGACAAGATCTTCATCGAGCTCCTCCTGAGCTTGGTTGCGTCATCTGCACGGTCTCATCGGCACCTGCAAGCTAGTTTTGGAAGTATCTGTGAGCCATGGGGACTCAGCAATCTCGCACCCTCGCGATCAAGACTATTTAAGCTTATGGGTAAGGTAAAGGTATGAGGTGGAGCTGTAGCAAGCGACTAGCATATATGGTGGCTAACATACGCAAATGAGAGCGAGAAGAGAAGGCAAAGCACGGTCGATAAAAGTATGATCAAGAAGTGATCCTGGACTACCTACGTCAAGCATAACTCCAACAACCATGTTCACTTCCCGGACTCCGCCGGAAAGAGACCATCACGGTTACACACGCGGTTGATTCATTTTAATTAAGGTCAACTTCAGGTTTTCTACAACCGGACGTTAACAAATTCCCATCTGCCCATAACCGTGGGCACGGCTTTCGAAAGTTCAAATGCCTGCAGGGGTGTCCCAACTTAGCCCATCACAATCTCTCACGGTCAACGAAGGAATAGACCTCCACCCGAGACATTCCGATCAGACTCGGTATCCCAGTACAACAAGACATTTCGACAGGGTAAAACTAAACCAGCAACACCGCCCGAATGTGCCGACAAATCCCGATAGGAGCTGCACATATCTCTTTCTCAGGGCACACTCAGATTGTCCAAACTTCCGGTAGGCCAGCCCAGAGTTGCCCCTGGTAGCCACCGGCGGCTGACGTTTCGGACCAACACTCAGAGGAGCACTGGCTCGGGGGGGTTAAAATAATGATGACCCTTAAGTCTGCAGAACCCAAGGGAAAGAAAAGGGTAGGTGGCAAATGGTAAAACCAATGTTGGGCATTGCTGGAGAGGCTTTACTAAAGGCGAACTGTCAAGGGGTTCCCATTATAGCCCAACCGCATAAGGGACGCAAAATCCGGGAACATAACACCGATATGACGGAAACTAGGGCAGCAAGAGTGGAACAAAACACCAGGCATAAGGCCGAGCCTTCCACCCTTTACCAAGTATATAGATGCATTAATTAAATAAGATATATTGTGATATCCCAACAAGTAAATAAATGTTCCAACAAGGAACGGCCTCCAATCTTCACCTGCAACTAGCAACGCTATAAGAAGGGGGCTGAGCAAAGCGGTAACGTAGCCAATCAACGGTTTGCTAGGACATGGTGGGTTAGAGGTTTGACATGGCAATTGGGAGGCTGACAAGCAAATGGTAGGCATCGTAGCATTGGCATAGCAAAGAGCGAGCAAACTAGCATAGCAAAGATAGTAGTGATTTCGAGGGTATGATCATCTTGCCTGAAATCCCGCAAGGAAGAAGAATGAGTCCATGAAGAAGACAAACGGACGTAGATGAACGGGTCCTCACAAACTCGACGTTACCGGAACCAACCCGAAGAAGCAATCACCGGAAAAGAAGCACACAACATAGTAAACATCCACGGCATAAACATGGCATGATGCACAATCAAGTATGATGCATGTCCGGTTTAGTGAAGCATGGCATGGCAAAATGCACAAAACAATCCTACAAATTAAGTGGAGCTCAATATGCAACGAGATGTATATTGACGAAACACCACATCAATTATTTAGTTCCCTCTCGTTTATGTACCCAACAATATTAAATGTTGATTAACATGGCAAGAGGTGAAGCAAAACAAAACTACCTATCTAGGCAAGGTTAAATGAGGCCGGAAGCAATGAACAACAATTCCGGTAAATCCCCATAGCATAATTTAAGGTTTGGTCCTGATCTGTCCTAAACACAATTTTAGAGTTGTTTAACATGCAAAGTAAGGTCACCATGATAAACTAGGCAAAATTCTACCCCATTTACATATAAAGTTTATTTAATTCGGAGCTACGGTTATTTAGTTATGAATTAAATCATTTTAACATGGCATAGGGGCAAATTTAAACAAACATCATTTTAAATATTTTAAACATAGGTGAAAGTTGGATATTATGAAACTAGACACAATTTTAAGCAAGTTTCATATTAAGTTTGTTTAGATCCGATGCACGGTTTAGAAGTTATTAAATGCATGATCCCGAAGGGGTTTTCTGCAATTCTGTAAATTCCTGGAAAATGGATAAATCACTCCGCGGAAAAAAAACATGAGTCGGGCCGAAACTGGCCGGAACTGGGCTGCACAGGAGCAAACAGGAGCTGGGCTTCCTCACGTTGGGCTTCAGGAAGCCGGGCCTTGCTGGAAGCGGTGCTGGGCCGCGGTGCGATAGGAGGCCAGCCCACGCAGCTGGACAACGCGGTCAACGCGCGGCTGGACCGGGCGAAGGGGAGGCGGCCCGCGCGAGGGGGATCTCGTCCCCGACCTCCCGCCGAGGCCGAGGCGACCCATGGTGGCGGCGGCAGAGGCCGGTGATGGCCTGAGGCGGCGGGGCGAGGCGGATCCGGCAGGTGAAGGCGGCGGGGCGAGGAGATCCGGTCCAATTCGGGGCCGAGGCGCGAGCTTGAGGCGGCTACGGCTGCCTAAAAACTCCATGGACACCAAGTCGGGCTCCTTGCTGCTGCTGTTTTCGCCGGCGACGTGGACGTGCGAGGCGGCGGCAGTGGACTTGGCGAAGCAGGGGCAACCGAATCCAAGGCGGGGAGGCACGACGGGAACCAGGGGTGGCTGGATCCGGGGCGAGGAAGCTGCGGCCATCCATGGCTGTACCTGGTACAGGGAGAGACATGAGAGACGAGGGAGAGAGCCAGAGGGCAGAGGAACGGAGGAGAAGAAGAGGAGAAGGGGCGACGGGGTCCTGGTGGTGCCATGATTGGAGGAGGCAGCTGCAGGAAGGCTCGGGCTCCTCTGGTCGCTGGTGGAATGGGTGGATCGGGGGGGATTGGTCGTTGACTGAAATCGAGGGGAGGACGGTGGTTGGCCCGATGGGGAAAATGAGGAAGGAGGATGGTAGGTGCGGTGCTGGATCCGAGGGGGGGTGGCGGCGCACTCGGGATCGGAGGGAGTTTGTCTGGCTAGGGTCTAGGGTTGATCTGATTATAAATAGAAGTGGGTTAGGTTAGGTCTAAAATGGAACCTCCGATCGAAATCAGACGGTTCGGAAAGAATAGGCTAGGGAGCCCAAATAAGAAAACGGTGACGTTTTGTAGATGTTTGGGGATGATCCGGATCCAACGGTGACGACTGTCCGGGTCGGGTCCGGGACAACTTTCGGACGCGCACGAGGGGGGCTGCGGGCTGACGAGAGGGGTTAGGTAGGGCCTGGCGATAGGTAGTGATCTGTGTAGACGGTCTCGAGCTGAGAGAAGAGAAGAGAGGGCGGCCCGGCGACTATTTCCGGAGACCGAAAACGTCCGACATTTTGACCGGCTACTATTGCCGCTATATTTATCCATTGGGGCGTCAAACGAACTCCGATTGCGATGAAACTTGACAGGCGGTCTGTCTACACTATAATAAGACCACACGTCAAATCTCATCCCATTCCGAGAACATTTTCCGGCAACTTATAAAATACTATTTCGGACACGCCGCAGGCGCAGTGCAAGTGTGGTTGGGCTCAGAACGGACAACGGAGAGAACTCGGAGAACCCGGACGAATGCAAGTTTTGAAAACATGATAATGCAATGCACATGACGACATGATGACATGCAAGCAAATGACATGGCAACGACAGCGAATAACAGAACGACAGCTGGCACATCGGTCTCGGGGCGTTACACGTCAGCGTCAGTCTTTTTCTTGAAGATCCATTTATTCTCAATTGCTTGCCGATCATCGGGCAAGTCAACCAAAGTCCATACTTTGTTCTCATACATGGATCCCATCTCAGATTTCATGGCCTCAAGCCACTTTGCGGAATCTGGGCTCACCATCGCTTCTTCATAGTTCGTAGGTTCATCATGGTCTAGTAGCATGACTTCCAGAACTGGATTACCGTACCACTCTGGCGCGTATCTTGCTCTGGTTGATCTACGAGGTTCAGTAGTATCTTGTTCTGAAGTTTCATGATCATTATCATTAACTTCCTCACTTATTGGTGTAGGTGCCGCAGAAACAGTTTTCTGTGATGTACTACTTTCTAATAAGGGAGCGGGTACAGTTACCTCGTCAAGTTCTACTTTCCTCCCACTCACTTCTTTCGAGAGAAACTCCTTCTCAAGAAAGTTTCCGAATTTAGCAACAAAAGTCTTGCCTTCGGATCTGTGATAGAAGGTGTATCCAATAGTTTCCTTTGGGTATCCTATGAAGACACATTTCTCCGATTTGGGTTCGAGCTTATCAGGTTGAAGCTTTTTCACATAAGCATCGCAACCCCAAACTTTAAGAAACGACAACTTTGGTTTCTTGCCAAACCACAGTTCATAAGGCATCGTCTCAACGGATTTTGATGGTGCCCTATTTAACGTGAATGCGGCCGTCTCTAAAGCGTATCCCCAAAACGATAGCGGTAAATCAGTAAGAGACATCATAGATCGTACCATATCTAGTAAAGTACGATTACGACGTTCGGACACACCATTACGATGTGGTGTTCCGGGTGGCGTGAGTTGCGAAACTATTCCACAATTTTTCAAATGTATACCAAACTCGTAACTCAAATATTCTCCTCCACGATCAGATCGTAGAAACTTTATTTTCTTGTTACGATGATTTTCAACTTCACTCTGAAATTCCTTGAACTTTTCAAATGTTTCAGACTTGTGTTTCATTAAGTAGATATACCCATATCTGCTTAAATCATCTGTGAAGGTGAGAAAATAACGATATCCGCCACGAGCCTCAATATTCATCGGACCACACACATCGGTATGTATGATTTCCAATAAATCTGTTGCTCTCTCCATAGTACCGGAGAACGGTGTTTTAGTCATCTTGCCCATGAGGCACGGTTCGCAAGTACCAAGTGATTGATAATCAAGTGGTTCCAAAAGTCCATCATTATGGAGTTTTCTTCATGCGCTTTATACCGATATGACCTAAACGGCAGTGCCACAAATAAGTTGCACTATCATTATCAACTCTGCATCTTTTGGCTTCTACATTATGAATATGTGTATCACTACAATCGAGATTTAGCAAGAATAGACAACTCTTCAAGGGTGCATGACCATAAAAGATATTACTCATATAAATAGAACAACCATTATTCTCTGATTTAAATGAATAACCGTCTCACACTAAACAAGATCCAGATATAATGTTCATGCTCAACGCTGGCACCAAATAACAATTATTTAGGTCTAATATTAATCCCGAAGGTAGATGTAGAGGTAGCGTGCCGACCGCGATCACATCGACTTTGGAACCGTTTCCCACGCGCATCGTCACCTCATCCTTAGCTAATCTTCGCTTAATCCGTAGTCCCTGTTTCGAGTTGCAAATATTAGCAACAGAACCAGTATCAAATACCCAGGTGCTACTGCGAGCATTAGTAAGGTACACATCAATAACATGTATATCACATATACCTTTGTTCACCTTGCCATCCTTCTTATCCGCCAAATACTTGGGGCAGTTTCGCTTCCAGTGACCAGTCTGCTTGCAGTAGAAGCACTCAGTTTCAGGCTTAGGTCCAGACTTGGGCTTCTTTTCTTGAGCAGCAACTTGCTTGCCGTTCTTTTTGAAGTTCCCCTTCTTCTTCCCTTTGCCCTTTTTCTTGAAACTAGTGGTCTTGTTAACCATCAACACTTGATGCTCCTTCTTGATTTCTACCTCCGCAGCTTTCAGCATTGCGAAGAGCTCGGGAATAGTCTTGTTCATCCCTTGCATATTATAGTTCATCACGAAGCTCTTGTAGCTTGGTGGCAGTGATTGGAGAATTCTGTCAATGACGCAATCATCTGGAAGATTAACTCCCATCTGAATCAAGTGATTGTTATACCCAGACATTTTGAGTATATGCTCACTGACAGAACTGTTCTCCTCCATCTTGCAGCTATAGAACTTATTGGAGACTTCACATCTCTCAATCCGGGCATTTGCTTGAAATATTAACTTCAACTCCTGGAACATCTCATATGCTCCATGACGTTCAAAACGTCGTTGAAGTCCCAATTCTAAGCCGTAAAGCATGGCACACTGAACTATCGAGTAGTCATCAGCTTTGCTCTGCCAGACGCTCATAACATCTGGTGTTGCTCCAGTAGCAGGCCTGGCACCCAGCGGTGCTTCCAGGACGTAATTCTTCTGTGCAGCAATGAGGATAATCCTCAAGTTATGGACCCAGTCCGTGTAATTGCTACCATCATCTTTCAACTTTGCTTTCTCAAGGAACGCATTAAAATTCAACGGAACAACAGCACGAGCCATCTATCAACAATCAACATAAACAAGCAAGATACTATCAGGTACTAAGTTCATGATAAATTTAAGTTCAATTAATCATATTACTTAAGAACTCCCACTTAGATAGACATCCCTCTAATCCTCTAAGTGATCACGTGATCCAAATCAAACTAAACCATGTCCGATCATCACGTGAGATGGAGTAGTTTCATCGGTGAACATTATTATGTTGATCATATCTACTATATGATTCACGCTCGACCTTTCGGTCTCCGTGTTCCGAGGCCATATATGTATATGCTTGGCTCGTCAAGTATAACCTGAGTATTCCGCGTGTGCAACTGTTTTGCACCCGTTGTATTTGAACGTAGAGCCTATCACACCCGATCATCACGTGGTGTCTCAGCACGAAGAACTTTCGCAACGGTGCATACTCAGGGAGAACACTTCTTGATAATTTAGTGAGAGATCATCTTATAATGCTACCGTCAATCAAAGCAAGATAAGATGCATAAAAGATAAACATCACATGCAATCAATATAAGTGATATGATATGGCCATCATCATCTTGTGCTTGTGATCTCCATCTCCGAAGCACCGTCATGATCACCATCGTCACCGGCGCGACACCTTGATCTCCATCGTAGCATCGTTGTCGTCTCGCCAATCTTATACTTCCACGACTATCACTACCGCTTAGTAATAAAGTAAAGCATTACATCGCGATTGCATTGCATACAATAAAGCGGCAACCATATGGCTCCTGCCAGTTGCCGACAACTTGGTTACAAAACATGATCATCTCATACAATAAAATTTAGCATCATGTATTGACCATATCACATCACAACATGCCCTGCAAAAACAAGTTAGACGTCCTCTACTTTGTTGTTGCAAGTTTTACGTGGCTGCTACGGGCTTAAGCAAGAACTCATCTCACCTACGCATCAAATCCACAACGATAGTTTGTCAAATAGACTCCGTTTTAACCTTCTCAAGGACCGGGCGTAGCCATACTCGGTTCAACTAAAGTTGGAGAGACAGTCGCCCGCAAGCCATCTATGTGCAAAGCACGTCGAGGGAACCGGTCTCGCGTAAGCGTACGCGTAAGGTTGGTCCGGGTCGTCTCGTCCAACAATACCGCCGAACCAAAGTATGACATGCTGGTAGGCAGTATGACTTGTATCGCCCACAACTCACTTGTGTTCTACTCGTGCAAATAACATCAAACCATAAAACCTGGCTCGGATGCCATTGTTGGGGAACGTAGTAATTTCAAAATTTTCCTACGCACATGCAAGATCATGGTGATGCATAGCAACGAGGGGGAGAGTCTGATCTACGTACCCTTGTAGATCGCAACGGAAGCGTTGACACAACGTAGAGGAAGTAGTCGTACGTCTTCTTCCCGGTCCGACCGATCCAAGCACCGTTACTCCGGCACCTCCGAGTTCTTAGCACACGTTCAGCTCGATGACGATCCCCGGGCTCCGATCCAGCAAAGCTTCGGGGAGGAGTTCCGTCAGCACGACGGCTTGGTGACTATCTTGATGTACTACCGACGCAGGGCTTCGCCTAAGCACTACAACGATATGATCGAGGTGGAATTTGGTGGCAGGGGGCACCGCACACGGCTAAGGAACGATCTGAATGATCAACTTGTGTGTCTAGAGGTGCCCCCTGCCCCCGTATATAAAGGATGCCAGGGGGAGGGCTGGCCGGCCAATTCTATGGAGGCGCAGGAGGAGTCCTACTCCTACCGGGAGTAGGACTCCCCCCCAATCCTATTCCTAATAGGACTCCCAAGGGGAAAGAGAGAGAGAGGTGGCCGGCCACCTCTCCTAGTCCTAATAGGACTAGGGGAGGGGGGAGGCGCGCAGCCCACTATGGGCAGCCGCTTTCACCTTTCCACTAAAGCCCAATAAGGCCCATATGGCTCCTGGGGGGTTCCGGTAACCTTCCGGTGATCCGGTAAAATCCCGATTTCACCCGGAACACTTCCGATGTCCAAACATAGGCTTCCAATATATCAATCTTTATGTCTCGACCATTTCGAGACTCCTCGTCATGTCCGTGATCACATCCGGGACTCCGAACAACCTTCGGTACATCAAAATGCATAAACTCATAATAATTGTCATCGTAACGTTAAGCGTGCGGACCCTACGGTTCGAGAATAATGTAGACATGACTGAGACACGTCTCCGGTCAATAACCAATAGCGGGACCTGGATGCCCATATTGCCTCCTACATGTTCTACGAAGATCTTTATCCACTGGTAGAAAAAGAGGCTTCCGTCCAGCCCCATTAGTCGCGAAACTGTAGGAACCGCGACTAATGAAGTCTTTAGTCGCGGTTCGGCAGACGAACCGCGACCAAAGGCCTGGGCCCAGGGCGCTCGGTGGCCAGCTGGTGCACGTGAGGGGCTTTAGTCGCGGTTGGCCAGGCCAACCGCGACTAAAGGTGCCCAAAGGCCTTTAGTCGCGGTTGGCCAGGCCAACCGCGACTAAAGCTCCTCCCCTTTATATACCAGTTCAGCACACTCACTTAGCCATTTGGTGCTACTTCTCTTCGCAAGCTTCACAAGGGGGTGTAGGTTTGCTTTTGGTTCCTCTTATGCACACAAGGTGTTTGAGGAAATGCCCCAAGAGCGTGAAACAAACATGATATGAAGTGTTGGAGCCACACTTGAGGTTCCTCATTTATTTTTTCCTCCTCGATCGCGGTTAGCAACTTGAACCTTTCATGCATGTGTGTCATTGATAAAATATGCATGTGTGTTGTTCATTGTTTAATTTCTATTGTTTATAGCTAGTTAGTTTAACAAATGCATGATGGTTAATTATATATTTTATATTATAATAATGCAGATGAATCGGCAATGGATGTACGGTAACCGACTCTCCCGCGAGTTCACTACGGGTTTGAAAGATTTCCTCGTAGTGGCTAATGCGAACAAGCAGAAGGGTTTTGTTATCTGTCCATGTGTTGACTGTAAGAATCAGAAGGGTTACTCTTCCTCAAGAGAAGTTCACCTGCACCTGCTTCGGCACGGTTTCATGCCAAGCTATAATTGTTGGACCAAGCATGGAGAAAGAGGGGTTATAATGGAAGAAGATGAAGAAGGGCATGATTTCATCGATGAAAGCTATCTTGCTCATTTCGGTGATACTTTCATGGAGGATGCTGAAGGTGAAGGGGAAGGTGAAGGTGAAGAAGAGGCACGTGATGAGACCGTTGATGATCTTGGTCGGACCATTGCTGATGCACGGAGACGCTGCGAAACTGAAAAGGAGAGGGAGAATTTGGATCGCATGTTAGAGGATCACAGAAAGTCGTTGTACCCCGGATGCGATGATGGTCTGAAAAAGCTGGGCTGCACACTGGATTTGCTGAAATGGAAGGCACAGGCAGGTGTAGCTGACTCGGCATTTGAAAACTTGCTGAAAATGTTGAAGAATATGTTTCCAAAGAATAACGAGTTGCCCGCCAGTACATACGAAGCAAAGAAGGTTGTCTGCCCTCTAGGTTTAGAGGTTCTGAAGATACATGCATGCATCAACGACTGCATCCTCTACCGCGGTGAATACGAGAATTTGAATGAATGCCCGGTATGCACTGCATTGCGTTATAAGATCAGAGGCGATGACCCTGGTGACGATGTTGAGGGCGAGAAACCCAGGAAGAGGGTTCCCGCCAAGGTGATGTGGTATGCTCCTATAATACCACGGTTGAAACGTCTGTTCAGGAACAAAGAGCATGCCAAGTTGTTGCGATGGCACAAAGAGGACCGTAAGTCGGACGGGGAGTTGAGACACACCGCAGATGGAACGCAATGGAGAAAGATCGACAGAGAGTTCAAAGATTTTGCAGCTGACGCAAGGAACATAAGATTTGGTCTAAGTACAGATGGCATGAATCCTTTTGGCGAGCAGAGCTCCAGCCATTGCACCTGGCCCGTGACTCTATGCATCTACAACCTTCCTCCTTGGTTGTGCATGAAGCGAAAGTTCATTATGATGCCAGTGCTCATCCAAGGTCCGAAGCAACCCGGCAACGACATCGATGTGTACCTAAGGCCATTAGTTGATGAACTTTTACAGCTGTGGGGCAGACCTGGTGTCCGTGTGTGGGATGAGCACAAAGAAGAGGAATTTGACCTACGAGCGTTGCTTTTCGTAACCATCAACAATTGGCCTGCTCTTAGTAACCTTTCGGGACTGTCAAATAAGGGATACAATGCATGCACGCACTGCTTACATGAGACTGAAAGTGTACATTTGCCAAATTGTAAGAAGAACGTGTACCTTGGGCATCGTCGATTTCTTCCGAAAATTCATCCAGTAAGAAAGAAAGGCAAGCATTACAACGGCAAGGCAGATCACCGGCCGAAGCCTGCGGAACGCACTGGTGCTGAGGTATTTGATATGGTCAAGGATTTGAAAGTCATCTTTGGAAAGGGTCCTGGCGGACAATCAGTTCCGAAGGGAGCTGACGGGCACGCAGCCATGTGGAAGAAGAAATCTATATTCTGGGAGCTAGAATATTGGAAAGTCCTAGAAGTCCGCTCTGCAATCGACGTGATGCACGTTACGAAGAATATTTGCGTGAACCTCCTAAGCTTCTTGGGCGTGTATGGGAAGACAAATGATACAAAGGAAGCACGGCAGGACCAGCAACGTTTGAAAGACCCTGATGACCGGCATCCGGAATGGTTTCAAGGTCGTGCCAGCTACGCTCTGACCAAAGAAGAGAAGGTCATCTTTTTTGAATGCCTGAGCAGTATGAAGGTCCCGTCTGGATTCTCGTCCAATATAAAGGGAATAATAAACATGGCGGAGAAAAAGTTCCAAAACCTGAAGTCTCACGACTGCCACGTGATTATGACGCAATTGCTTTCGATTGCTTTGAGGGGGCTCCTGCCGGAAAATGTTCGAGTAGCCATTGTGAAGCTATGTGCATTCCTCAATGCAATCTCTCAGAAGGTAATCAATCCAGAAGTTCTACCACGGTTACAGAACGATGTGATCCAATGTCTTGTCAGTTTCGAGTTGGTGTTCCCGCCATCCTTCTTCAATATTATGACGCACCTCCTGGTTCACCTAGTCGAAGAGATTTTCATTCTCGGTCCTGTATTTCTACACAATATGTTCCCCTTCGAGAGGTTCATGGGAGTATTAAAGAAATATGTTCGTAACCGTGCTAGGCCAGAAGGAAGCATCGCCAATGGCAATGGAAATGAGGAGGTAATTGAGTTTTGTGTTGACTTTGTTCCTGACCTTAAGCCGATTGGTCTTCCTCGATCGCGGCACGAGGGGAGACTAAGTGGAAAAGGCACGATCAGAAGGAAATCAACGATATGTATGGACAGCCATTCTCTGACTGAAGCACACCACACTGTACTGACCAATTCCAGCTTGGTGGCTCCGTACTTTGAGAAACACAAGAATATTTTACGCTCGGACAACCCGGGGAAGCCTGAATCCTGGATTAGGAAGGCCCACATGGAGACTTTTGGCAGTTGGTTGAGAAAACATTTAATGAATGACAATGATGTTGTAGATCAGCTGTACATGTTGGCCAAGACACCATCTTCGACTATAACGACTTTTCAAGGGTACGAGATAAATGGGAATACATTTTACACGATCGCCCAAGATAAAAAGAGCACCAACCAAAACAGTGGTGTCCGCTTTGATGCAGCAACCGAGAATGGGCAAAAGGTCACATATTATGGTTACATAGAGGAGATATGGGAACTTGACTATGGACCCCCCTTTAAGGTCCCTTTGTTCCGGTGCAAATGGTTCAAGCTAACAGGAGGTGGGGTAAAGGTGGACCAGCAATACGGAATGACAATGGTGGATTTCAACAATCTTGGTTACCTTGACGAACCATTCGTCCTAGCGAAAGATGTCGCTCAGGTTTTCTATGTGAAGGACATGAGTAGCAAACCGAGGAAACGGAAAGATAAGAAAACGATCAGTACATCATGCGATGATCCAAAGCGCCACATTGTTCTTTCAGGGAAAAGAAACATCGTGGGAGTGGAGGACAAGACAGACATGTCAGAAGATTATAATATGTTTGCTGAAATTCCGCCCTTCAAAGTGAACACCGACCCAAGCATTAAGTTAAATGATGAGGATGCTCCATGGATACGGCACAATCGTAAGCAAGCAGGGACACAAGGGAAGAAATGATGTGTAATAATTTATTGTACCAAACTTTGTTGAATGGATCATGTGAATTATATTACCCGTGATGTGTTTGGTGTCCATTTTCGAATGATTCGAGATACCACTGATGATACATGAAAATGGGAGCGGGAAGACAGGAGGCGGGAAGAAAGTGGCGGGAAGAAAGAGGCGGGAAGACAGGGAAGAAATGGCGGGAAGAAGAGGAATCCAGAGCTGGTCATCTAACCTTTAGTCCCGGCTGGTTGGTGCAACCGGGACTAAATGTGGTTTTTGTGTCATCTAAGAAAACTGTCGGTGGGATAAGGACGTTTGGGTAAGCTTTAGTCCCGGCTGGAGGGTGCAACCGTGACTAAAGCTGTCGGCAGGATAAGGACGCGTGGGTAGCGCACGACGCCCTGTCGGAGGAACAAGACAAAGCAGAAGCGGCGCCGTGCCTATAAAAGGAGCATCGATACGCGGGAAGATAGAGGCGTGAAGAAATGGCGGGAAGACATAGGCGGGAAAGAACTGGCGGGAAGACTGGCCGGGAAGAACTTGTGGGAAGACAGAGGCGGCCGGCAAGAACTTCTCTGAATTTTTTGATATATTATTTGTATTTTTAGAATTTTGAAATGACTTAGTTCTATTTTTCTGAATTTTTTGATATATTATTTGTATTTTTAACATATTGAATTGAATTAGTTTTATTTTTCTTAATTTTTTGATATATTATTTGTATTTTTAAGATTTTGAATTGAATTAGTTTTATTTTTCTGAATTTTTTGATATATTATTTGTATTTTTAACATTTTGAATTGAATTAGTTTTATTTTTCTGAATTTTTTGATATATTATTTGTATTTTTAACATTTTGAATTGAATTAGTTTTATTTTCCTTAATTTTTTGATATATTATTTGTATTTTTAAGATTTTGAATTGAATTAGTTTTATTTTTCTTAATTTTTTGATATATTATTTGTATTTTTAACATTTTGAATTGAATTAGTTTTATTTTTCTTAATTTTTTGATATATTATTTGTATTTTTAACATATTGAATTGAATTAGTTTTATTTTTCTGAATTTTTTGATATAATATTTGTGTTTTTAACATATTGAATTGAATTAGTTTTATTTTTCTGAATTTTTTGATATATTATTTGTATTTTTAAGATTTTGAAAAAGAAAAAGTATTTTGAAAAATACCTTTAGTCGCGGTTGGCCTGGCCAAGCGCGACTAAAGGTCGTTGCGCGCGGGAACGCAAAAACCCGCCAAAAATACCTTTAGTCGCGGTTGGTCTGGCCAACCGCGACTAAAGGTTACCCTTTAGTTGCGGGTCGCCTCCCCAACCGCGACTAAAGAGGGGAACGCAAAAACCCGCCAAAAATACTTTTAGTCGCGGTTGGTCTGGCCAACCGCGACTAAAGGTTACCCTTTAGTCGCGGGTCGCCTCCCCAACCGCGACTAAAGGGGGGGCTATAAATACAAGGGCCGTCGCCTTCGCCTCCATTTCTCATCTTCTCCGCCCGTCGCCCTCGCCCTCGACGCCGCCCGCCGTCGCCCTCGCCCTCGACGCCGCCCGCCGTCGCCCGCCACGCCGCCCGCCGTCGCCCGCCACCCTGTCCGCCGTATGTTTGCACACCGCCGTCCTCGCTCGCCCGCCCTCAACGCCGCCGGCCCGCCCGCCCCTCTGCTGCGCGTTTCCGGCCTTCTCCGGTGAAGTGCCGCCACGGGAGAGGCTCACTGGAGCTCTCTCCGGCACCCGCCTACGTGGCATTCCCCCGGGGCCACCCGCTGGGTCGCTGACTAGTGGCCCCCCTTACCTATGTCAAACGGGGCCCACGCCCTTGGAACGGTTTAAAAAAATGAAAATAAATAAATAAAATTAAATATTAAACAATTAATTAACTAAATAATTAACCTAATTAATTCTGTTTAAATTAACTAATCAAGTTTAATTAAACTAATTAACTATTTAATCTAACTAATCTGAATTAGGACTAAAAGTGAATGACATGCGGGTCCCCTGGCCCACTTTGACCAGTCAACTGGGACTGTTGACTGCTGACTCAGCAGTTAACGGGTCCCATCTGTCATACACATGAACACACTACTGGGTGCACTTCCGTGTACCCATAGCAGTTTCTGTATTTAATAATTTAAATTAAATTAAATCAGGATATTAGAAAATGAACCAAAACTTTGAAAATTAATAGAAAATAAACCGTAACTCGGATGGGAAAACTCTGTACATGAAAGTTGCTCAGAACGACGAGACGAATCCGGATACGCAGCCGTTCGTCCATCACGCATCCCTAGCATAGCGAACACGCAACTTTCCCCCTCCGACCAATCTGTCTGAAAACGCGAAACACCGGGAATACTTTCCCGGATGTTTCCCCCCTTCACCGGTACCACCTCGTACCGCGTTATGGTACACCTAGCAAATAAAAAACTTGCCATGATGAATTACTAAAATTAGTTTAAATACAATGATAACTTTAAATCTAGAATAAAAAACTATATTAAACATGTCGTGGCAACTTTATTGTAAACCCTATTACAACTTGAGTGTAAACCCTCTCCCACCCCTTCCTCGCCCCCTCCTTTTGCCACCGCCCTTTCGCCACCGCCACCGCCACCGCCCCCCTTCTTCACTTAATTAATTTGTTTTTACTACATGTTTTCAGGACTGACATAATGGCGGACGATAGAGCTGACTCGATTATGGACAACTATGATCCGGACGGTGAAGCACATATGTTCGGCATCATAAACGGCGATATTCTATATGTGCCGACCGGACAAGAAGAAGATGATATCTCTTCTTATCTGAACCTTGACGGTGAAGATGAAGGGCGCCGTCAGCAAGATGATGCCGAACAAACGTCGATAAACGACGATCTTCAAATGGAAGTAGCAACCACCTCCGGCGCCGAGGTATATATATACATTGAGCCTCTGGTGATACAAACTAACTGATTTGAATAAATATGTGTGTACTAACGCGCGCGACTCTCTTTCTTATTTTAACCCTCGGCCGGATCGTCGAAACAATCGAGTACGTCGTCAAAGCGTGGCGCAACCAAGACTATGAAACAAGGAGAAACATGCACCATCGAGGTTGTCGACAGTGCAACCGGCAGGCCGCTGGAGCCCCGCAAGAACGCCACCAAGTTTGTCAGCCAATGCGGAGCCGTTGTTAGAGACAACGTCTCGATCACCGTCCAGGAGTGGAATAAGCCAAAGAAGGCACGAATTGCTGGTTTCACTTTTGTCGATAAGAGAACAAAAAAAGATTGCTTCAAGAAGCTTATGGAACATTTCGTTCTACCTCCGGAATACAACAAATTCGATGAGGAGGGTAACAAGATTGAGGAAAACAAGGAGCGGAGGAGGCTAGTCAAACAGTTCGCTCTTCATAAGATGGCCGACGCATTCCGGAAATTCAAGCAAAATCTAGCCCATGACTTTGTCAAGCAGAACAAGACTCCGGATTTCAAAGGACAATATGAGAAACTGAAACATGATTGGCCAGAATTTGTGAAGCAAAAGAAATCGGAGTAGTTCATTCAAATATCGAAAAAAATAAGGAAAATGCGGCTAAGAAGGAGTACAATCATATTATGGGGCCAGGAGGGTATCGCCTTTGGGTGCCTAGGTTGGAGAAGATGGAGAACGAGCTGAGGGTGCGAGGAATCCGTCCAGGTACGGAGGGATGGGACCCAAGGGCCAAAAGCTGGTGGTACGGGCATGGGGGAACGCTGAACCCGGAGACAGGGGAGTGTGTTTACCGGGGCAAAATAATTAAACCCACCCAAGCCCTTATTGACGCAATGAGGGATGCTCAAGAGGGGAAGATCAAGTTCAACAGAGAGAACGACACGCTGACAAAAGCCCTCGGGAATCCTGAACACGGAGGACGTGTACGAGGCATGGGGCACATTCCGTGGAAAATAGGGTTCCCCCAGAACGATGACCCGTACGGTTACAGAAGCCGTAAGAGAAAGATGGATCGGGAAGCAGATGTTGTGGCGCGGTTGGCATCGGAAATGGATGTGATGAAGAAAACCGTGAGTGTACTAGTAGCCGAAAGAGATGCAGCTCGGGCGCAGCATGAAGATCATCCAGCGGATCTCGGAAGCCAGCAGCGGAGAAGCAGCGTGGCTTCCACGGAGGCCCCACCGGCTGGTGCAGATGCACCGACGATCGAAATTACTGCACCGGAGCCTCTGGTGGTCGAAATTACTGCACCGGAGCCTCCTCGCTACCCCGTGGACGATATAAAGGAGATGAAAGAATGTCATCTGTATTATCCTATCGGGAACATGTCCATGAAGGTAGCCATCGGCAGTGCTTTACCATGTTTACCTGGAGCACTCCACCACAACAACCCCATTCAAGATGGCTATGCTCGTGTCACGGTGGAGGACATAGTCCAAGGGTTTGAGGACCTGGAGATTGACATTGCTACACCTGAAGGGGAGAAAAGACTTGGAGATGTCAAGCGCCATTTCATTCTATGGCAAAAGAAGTTTATCAAGTTTCTAGGCGAGGCGCCAAGGACAACAAGTCCACCCCCCTACGGTGGTGGTGGTGGCGGTGGCGGTGGTGGTGGTGGTGGCGGTTCACCTACACCTCCGTCACATCAGCCGACGCCCCTCAGTCCACAACGTCCGGCGGGTGATCAGACGCCGCCCCCCAGTCCTCGTCCGGCGGGTGATCAGACGCCGCCCCCCAGTCCTTGTCCGGCGGGTGATCAGACGCCGCCCCCCAGTCCTCGTCCGGCGGGTGATCAGCCGACGCCCCCCAGTCCACAACGTCCGGCGGGTGATCAGACGCCGCCCCCCAGTCCTTGTCCGGCGGGTGATCAGACGCCGCCCCCCAATCCACCTCCGGCAAAGAAGCAGAAGCAGTCCTGGATTATTAACCCGGACCCTTATGTACCTAAGACCACAAAGGTACCGGAGCCATCACTGAAGCCTCTCCCCACAAGGCCTTGGGAACGTAGTGCCGAGGAAACTGCCGCGGCCGCGGCTGCTGATCATGACAAATGGAAGGCGGACTGCAAGAAGAAAAGAGAGCCCGAGCCCAAGCCAGTATTTTCTGATGAGCAAAAGAAGTGGGCTAAGTCATTTTTGAGCACACCGTCCCAAGCCGCGAAGAATCTGCCTGACGACTATGCACGTAAACTTCGTAGGCAGGCACTCATGTTGAAGGAGAAGAAAGAGCGGGCGGAGAACCAGGAGAACAAAGCCTTGGAGGAGGCCGAGAAAACGGAATTAGAAAGTAAAAAAAGCGGGAAACGAGTTGCCCAGCTCGGGGAACAAAGTAAACAATCGATTGCCCCGCTTATAGTGAAAGCCGCCGGTCCGGATGACCCCGATATCATAGCAGCTGCGGCAGCACATGGATTGACTGTAACGAGTGCCAGAGAACAAGCGGCCAACTTAGGTATTACTCTTCGTGAACTGTTAGGCCTTGATGAGGCGCCAGTGAAGGAGGTAGTAATTACATATGTGAAGAATGGGCCTCTCGTCGAGCCTGCGCAGGAAAAGGATCTACCTTCACAAATGAAAGGTCTGCTGAAATGGTACAAGGGTTACATAAAAAATAAAAACGCCAAAGAATATATTTATGCGGAAGTTAGATATGAGCATCACTTCAAACATTACTATGTACAAATTCATCTGAGTGAATTGTTCCAGCTTTTCAATCTGCGCGAGCTCGACAAATCTATCATCAGTTGCTACGTTCTGTAAGTGATTTATTTCTACCCCATCTCGTTCATATTGCCTGCACTATATATATGTCCTAACTATATTGTTGTGTCCGCTATTATACATGCAGAATGAAGATTAAGGAATGCAGAGTAAAGAACATCCATGATGTTGGGTTCATTGACCCACACATCGTTAATGGATATGTGTTGGAGCATCACCCCGCCGACATGGAGGCAGACCTGTGGCAGTTTCTTACAAAGCAGGAACTCAAAAGTGATATTCTATTTCCTTACCATTTTGGGTGAGTGTTTCTGTCTTGAGCACATTCTCTTTTGTTTACTCCATGCATGGTATGTGGCCGGCTAATCGATGAGTTATGCATGACGTACTGTGCATGTATCGTGTCCGCAGGTTCCACTGGATTCTGCTAGTAATTAAAGTTGACACCTCAGAATGTCTCGTCCACGACTCTCTGAATATGGATCCAAAGCTTTGGGGCGGCATGAGAAGAATGCTGCAGAAGTAATTATTTTCATTCATTTGCGCTCTATATCGATCGGCCTATTTCGTTCATTTCCTAATATCAAGTAACTAATAACTCTCTTGTTCATTTAATTTTCTTTGCCTCGTAGGGTTTGGAGACGGTTCGTAGATACAAAGGTCGGTGAATTCAAAAAAGAGTTAGAATTCAAAAGGTCAAAGGCTAAGAACGCTGGGGATATTCAGCCAGCGGGGACCAATCTATGTGGATACTATGTCTGTGAGATGATCCGGAGATACACCTCTGAGCGGGTTCCGAGTGATACCAATGCTCAGAGGAATAACCTCCGGATGATGCTTAGTCCAGAAGCTCGCTTCCGACCACTTCAAGAGGAACTAGCTGGATGGTTCAGCAGGGAAGTCCTCCATTCTAAAGGAGAACACCATTACGAGGACGTAGAACTTTATATGCATTAAATTATGTATGGAAACTTGTTCAAAATTGTATATGGTCATCCGATGATATTGAATATATATTGTATATTCCTCTTGAATTCTTTTTGGTTCTAATTTCAAATTTGTTTGAAATTGTACATTCATATGCATGTATGTAGTATCGTAGAATATGTGAAAATCCTTCAAAATTAAAATAAAGCACAAAAGAAATAAAACAATACAAATTAAACAGAAAACAGGTTTAGGGGGGGGGGGGCTAAAACCCTAAACCTGTGGCGGCCTTTAGTCGCGGTTGGCCAGAAGAACCGCGACTAAAGGTCCTCCGCCCCGACGGCCGCCTGGCGCCCACGTGGACGGGCCTTTAGTCGCGGTTCTTAAGCAACCGCGACTAATAAACATTTATCATGATATAAGGAAATAAATAATAACTTTATTATTGCCTCTAGGGCATATTTCCTTCATCTCCCACCGAAAATCGTTGCCGATAGGGGTCAAGCTCAGGTCGGCTCCCAGCCCGTGTATCTAAAGGTTGAAGACGAAGATTTATCGCGCCCCGCAAGTTTTTTTACAGGCCACGGGCCGATATGGTGTCTATTTGGATCACTTTTTTGTGCAAAACCGTAAACTGACGGTTATTTTGCGAGTCGGCGCGATATAAGGAGTCTGTTAGAGATGCTCTATATAGCCCGAAAAATGCAAATGGAGGTTGAGCCCCTGGTATCCGGAATCCTGCCACCATGTGGATCTGTGCCGAGCGTGTAATCCGCGTCCTTCCGCGCGCTATATCTCGCTCAACACGAGTGAGAAGAAAGTCTCGCCTTTTTCTGAGACATGGAAGATAGTCACGCCTGAAGCTTTTTGTTCCCCGCGTATTAATGTGCTAGCCCATTTTCAGCGGTTGTCCACGCTCTCTCGCTCGATCGTACCTGCTCGCTCGCTCGATTGTGCTTTTTCTTCATTTCTTTTTTTGTTTTTCTTATGTTTTTCATCTTTAGGTGTTTCTTCGGGTTTTTTTATTTGTTTTTCACCATTTCTTTGCTTTATTCCGGTTTTACTAGTTGTTCATTTCGTTCTTATTTCTTCAGCTTTATTTGTTCCTTTCTCCATTTTTGTTGTTTTTTTTCCTATTTCCTATATTTTTCTTTGTTTTTTGTTTCTTTATTAGTTTTCGTTTTTCTTGGTTTTTTTTGTCGGGGGGCGCGCCCTTCATACTTGTGGCTGGCTGGTGATCCCTCTCTGGTTCTTTCTCCGTTCAATATTTTTTATATATTTTAAAAATAAGCTTCGTGAAGTTTCAGGATTTTTGGAGTTGTGTAAAATAGGTCTATAATATTTGCTCATTTTTCAGTTCAGAATTTCAGCTGCCGGCATTCTTCCTCTTCATGTAAACCTTGTAAAATAAGGGAGAATCGACATACGTATTGTGATATAATGTGTAATAACAATCCCTAATGCAATAAATATCAATATAAAAGCATGATGCAAAATTGACATATCACTAGCGCACCAGAGTAACAACCATCACCGACGAGTAAATTCGTAGATTGAAAGGATCAAACCTGTAAACACCTAAACAAAGACGAACGACGACCGGATCCAAACAGGTCCACCGAAGACCAGCATTGACCAAATCCACGAGATCCGAAGACATGCTTGTCGGTGCTAAATCCAACAGTCTTGGGTAGAGGGTCCTGAGATGATGATCTCGGCTAGATGGTAACATGAAGTAGAGAGACACGATATTTACCCAGGTTTGGTCCCTCTCAAAAAGCTAAAGCCCTACGTCGTGCTTTTTATTGTATTGATTGTGATGGGGTACAAAGTACATGATGATATAACTCGAGATTGTGTGCGAATGTAGCTAAGTTTCTTTGACTGTACGAACTAAAACCTGATGTGGAGCATCCCTCGACCATCTCCACGGACGTTAGGCCAACTCCACCGCACGACCCCAAACGGACGTCCGGTTTGGCCGGATTTTGTCCGTTTGGGACGCCGATGGGTTCGCCCATGTCCGCGTTTGTCCGATGGGTCGTGAGTGCACCCAACGCGCGGCCGCACCCCAAAACCTGTTTGGGTGGACGTGAATAAAAAAATTTAAAAACATAAATTAAATGACTAAAATGTAAATAAACGCAGTTAAAAAAACATAAAACATATATATAAGGGTTACAGCTACAAAACAGCCCAGATTATCGGCCCACTTAAACGGCCTAGTTCATAATTAACATAAAACCAAAAAAATGCCTCGCGCGCGCTCCTGCCGCGCCCGTCGATGCCGTGGCCGTCGCCATCTTCACTGGTCGCCGTTGTCGTCGTCGTCGCTGATGAGGTCGACGTATTCCGGCGGCGTCCACAGGTGGGCCGGCGGTCCGTGGTGCACGGGGGCGGCGGGCTGCAAGGTGGCCGGTGGTGCCTGCACCACTTCCTCCCGAGGCGAGGCCTCCCGCTCCGGCGACCGCGGCGGCGTGGGGCACCAGTTCACGGCCCCCAGGGCGCCTGCCATCTGCTCAGCGGGGCACGACCAGCTCCACCCCTGGCCCACCAGGTCAGGGTGCAACGCGGCCACCGGCGGCTCCTCGGGGATGGCGACGTCGCCGCCCGCGGAGAGGGCCATCGCCGCCTCGAGGTCCGCCCATTAGCGCTCGTTGTGCGTGTGCATGGAGTCCTCCAGCACACGCGCCATGAGCCGGGCCTCCTCCTCTGCCGTCATGCAGAGGAGGTAGGGGTGGCGATGGAGATGGCGACGGCGTGGGCGTCAGGCCGCGGACCCGCGTACGCCCGCGCGCCCGCCTGGGGAGCCGCTCGGGGCTCACGTGGCCGTCGCGGCCCCGTCGACGTGCCAGCGAAGAATGACGCCCGCCGCACGTCATGCTCATCGCGGAACCACGTGTCCCACAATGTCGAGTCGGGGGCATACCTCTCATTGTGGTAGAGGTCATCCGGGAAGAGGCGGCGGCGGCACTCGATCTCCTGGTGGCACGCATGGCCGCTCTGCGGGACGAGCGGGATCGGCACGCGGTCGGCCAACAGATGCCAGTTATTGGGAGGTGGACGTCGCTCCAGGGCAGCGGCGTCCTCGTCTCCCAATAACGGCGGCAGACGGCCGCCTCGATGTAGTGCCGGTCGCGCGAGCCGACGGCCGTGGGCGCAATGGAGAAGGCGGGCGGTGCGGGGGCCCGACGTGGTGGCGCTGGCGACGCGGGCTCCTCTTTCTTCACCGAGCCGCGGCGGCGTCCCGACGAGGAACCAGCCTCGCGGCCGTGCTTGCATTTGCGGTCGTAGTTCCTGAAGGAAATATGCCCTAGAGGCAATAATAAAGTTATTATTTATTTCCTTATATCATGATAAATGTTTATTATTCATGCTAGAATTGTATTAACCGGAAACATAATACATGTGTGAATACATAGACAAACTTAATGTCACTAGTATGCCTCTACTTGACTAGCTCGTTAATCAAAGATGGTTATGTTTCCTAACCATGAACAAGGTGTTGTTATTTGATTAATGAGGTCACATCATTGGTTGAATGATCTGATTGACATGACCCATTCCATTAGCTTAGCACCCGATCGTTTAGTATGTTGCTATTGCTTTCTTCATGACTTATACATGTTCCTATGACTATGAGATTATGCAACTCCCGTTTCCCGGAGGAACACTTTATGTGCTACCAAACGTCACAACGTAACTGGGTGATTATAAAGGAGCTCTACAGGTGTCTCCAAAGGTAGATGTTGGGTTGGCGTATTTCGAGATTAGGATTTGTCACTCCGATTGTCGGAGAGGTATCTCTGGGCCCTCTCGGTAATGCACATCACATAAGCCTTGCGAGCATTACAACTAATGAGTTAGTTGCGAGATGATGTATTACGGAACGAGTAAAGAGACTTGCCGGTAACGAGATTGAACTAGGTATTGGATACCGATGATCGAATCTCGAGCAAGTAACATACCGATGACAAAGGAACAACGTATGTTGTTATGCGGTCTGACCGATAAAGATCTTCGTAGAATATGTAGGAGCCAATATGGGCATCCAGGTCCCGCTATTGGTTATTGACCGGAGATGTATCTCAGTCATGTCTACATTGTTCTCGAACCGTAGGGTCCGCACGCTTAACGTTACGATGACAGTTATTATGAGTTTATGCATTTTGATGTACCGAAGTTAGTTCGGAGTCCCGGATGTGATCACGGACATGACGAGGAGTCTCGAAATGGTCGAGACATAAAGATTGATATATTGGACGGCTATATTCAGACACCGGAAGTGTTCCGGATGATTTCGGATAAAACCGGAGTGCCGGAGGGGTTACCGGAACCCCCCGAGGAAGTAATGGGCCTTATTGGGCCTGAGGGGAGAGAGAGGGCAGCAGCCCAAGAGGTGGCGCCCCCCCCTCAAGGGGAGTCCGAATTGGACTAGGAGGGGGGGCGCGGCCCCCCTTTCCCTCTCCCTCTCCCTCTCTTTCCTTCCCCCTCAAGTCTCCTAGTTGGACTAGGAGAGGGGAGTCCTACTCCTACTAGGAGGAGGACTCCTCCTCCCCTTGGCGCGCCCCATAGGCCGGCCGGCGTCCCCCTTGCTCCTTTATATACGGGGGCAGGGGGGCACCCTAGAACACACAAGTTGATCATTGTGATCGTTCCTTAGCCGTGTGCGGTGCCCCCTGCCACCATATTCGACCTCGATCATATCGTTGTAGTGCTTAGGCGAAGCCCTGCGTCGGTAGAACATCAAGATCGTCACCACGCCGTCATGCTGACGGAACTCCTCCCCGAAGCTTTGCTGGATCGGAGCCCGGGGATCGTCATCGAGCTGTACGTGTGCTAAGAACTCGGAGGTGCCGGAGTAACGATGCTTGGATCGGTCGGATCGGGAAGAAGACATACGACTACTTCCTCTACGTTGTGTCAACGCTTCCGTTGCGATCTACAAGGGTACGTATATCAGACTCTCTCCCTCGTTGCTATGCATCACCATGATCTTGCGTGTGCGTAGGAAATTTTTTGAAATTACTATGTTCCCCAACAGTGGCATCCGAGCCTAGGTTTTATGGTTTGATGTTATATGCACGAGTAGAACACAAGTGAGTTGTGGGCGATACAAGTCATACTGCCTACCAGCATGTCATACTTTGGTTCGGCGGTATTGTTGGTCGAGATGACCCGGACCAACCTTACGCGTACGCTTACGCGAGACCGGTTCCCCCGACGTGCTTTGCACACAGGTGGCTTGCGGACGACTGTCTCTCCAACTTTAGTTGAACCGAGTGTGGCTACGCCCGGTCCTTGCGAAGGTTAAAACAGAGTCTATTTGACAAACTATCGTTGTGGTTTTGATGCGTAGGTGAGATTGGTTCTTGCTTAAGCCCGTAGCAGCCACGTAAAACTTGCAACAACAAAGTAGAGGACGTCTAACTTGTTTTTGCAGGGCATGTTGTGATGTGATATGGTCAAGACATGATGCTAAATTTTATTGTATGAGATGATCATGTTTTGTAACTGAGTTATCGGCAACTGGCAGGAGCCATATGGTTGTCGCTTTATTGTATGCAATGCAATCGCGATGTAATGCTTTACTTTATCACTAAGCGGTAGCGATAATCGTAGAAGCATAAGATTGGCGAGACGACAACGATGCTACGATGGAGATCAATGTGTCGCGCCGGTGACGATGGTGATCATGACGGTGCTTCGGAGATGGAGATCACAAGCACAAGATGATGATGGCCATATCATATCACTTATATTGATTGCATGTGATGTTTATCTTTTTATGCATCTTATCTTGCTTTGATTGATGGTAGCATTATAAGATGATCTCTCACTAAATTATCAAGAACTGTTCTCCCTGAGTATGCACCGTTGCCAAAGTTCGTCGTGCCCAGACACCACGTGATGATCGGGTGTGATAAGCTCTATGTCCATCTACAACGGGTGCAAGCCAATTATTGCACACGCAGAATACTCAGGTTAAACTTGACGAGCCTAGCATATGCAGATATGGCCTCGGAACACGGAGACCGAAAGGTCGAGCGTGAATCATATAGAAGATATGATCAACATAACGATGTTCACCATTGAAAACTACTCCATCTCACGTGATGATTGGTTATGGTTTAGTTGATTTGGATCACGTGATCACTTAGAGGATTAGAGGGATTGCTATCTAAGTGCGAGTTCTTAAGTAATTTGATTAATTGAACTTAAACTTATCATGAACTTAGTACCTGATAGTATATTGCTTGTTTATGTTGATTGTAGATAGATGGCTCGTGCTGTTGTTCCGTTGAATTTTAATGCGTTCCTTGAGAAAGCAAAGTTGAAAGATGATGGTAGCAATTACACGGACTGGGTCCGTAACTTGAGGATTATCCTCATTGCTGCTCAGAAGAATTACGTCCTGGAAGCACCGCTGGGTGCCAGGCCTACAGCTGGAGCAACACCAGATGTTATGAACGTGTGGCAAAGCAAAGCTAATGACTACTCGATAGTTCAGTGTGCCATGCTTTACGGCTTAGAATCGGGACTTCAACGACATTTTGAACGTCATGGAGCATATGAGATGTTCCAGGAGTTGAAGTTAATATTTCAAGCAAATGCCCGAATTGAGAGATATGAAGTCTCCAATAAGTTCTATAGCTACAAGATGGAGGAGAACAGTTCTGTCAGTGAGCATATACTCAAAATGTCTGGGTATAATAATCACTTGATTCAGATGGGAGTTAATCTTCCAGATGATTGCGTCATTGATAGAATTCTCCAATCACTGCCACCAAGCTACAAGAGCTTCATGATGAACTATAATATGCAAGGGATGAACAAGACTATTCCCGAGCTCTTCGCAATGCTGAAAGCTGCGGAGGTAGAAATCAAGAAAGAGCATCAAGTGTTGATGGTTAACAAGACCACTAGTTTCAAGAAAAAGGGCAAAGGGAAGAAGAAGGGGAACTTCAAGAAGAACGGCAAGCAAGTTGCTGCTCAGGAGAAGAAACCCAAGTCTGGACCTAAGCCTGAAACTGAGTGCTTCCACTGCAAGCAGACTGGTCACTGGAAGCGGAACTGCCCCAAGTATTTGGCGGATAAGAAGGATGGCAAGGTGAACAAAGGTATATGTGCTATACATGTTATTGATGTGTACCTTACTAGAGCTCGCAGTAGCACCTGGGTATTTGATACTGGTTCTGTTGCTAATATTTGCAACTCGAAACAGGGACTACGGATTAAGTGAACACTGGCGAAGGACGAGGTGACGATGCGCGTGGGAAACGGTTCCAAAGTCGATGTGATCGCGGTCGGCACGCTACCTCTACATCTACCTTCGGGATTAATATTAGACCTAAATAATTGTTATTTGGTGCCAGCATTAAGCATGAACATTATATCTGGATCTTGTTTGATGCGAGACGGTTATTCATTTAAATCAGAGAATAATGGTTGTTCTATTTGTATGAGTAATATCTTTTATGGTCATGCACCTTTAAAGAGTGGTCTATTTTTTATGAATCTCGATAGTAGTAACACACATATTCATAATGTTGAAGCCAAAAGATGCAGAGTTGATAATGATAGTGCAACTTATTTGTGGCACTGCCGTTTAGGTCATATTGGTGTAAAGCGCATGAAGAAACTCCATACTGATGGGCTTTTAGAACCACTTGATTATGAATCACTTGGTACTTGCGAACCGTGCCTCATGGGCAAGATGACTAAAACACCGTTCTCCAGTACTATGGAGAGAGCAACAGATTTGTTGGAAATCATACATACCGATGTATGTGGTCCGATGAATATTGAGGCTCGTGGCGGATATCGTTATTTTCTCACTTTCACAGATGATTTAAGCAGATATGGGTATATCTACTTAATGAAACATAAGTCTGAAACATTTGAAAAGTTCAAAGAATTTCAGAGTGAAGTTGAAAATCATCGTAACAAGAAAAATAAAGTTTCTACGATCTGATCGTGGAGGAGAATATTTGAGTTACGAGTTTGGTGTACATTTGAAAAATTGTGGAATAGTTTCGCAACTCACGCCACCCGGAACACCACAGCGTAATGGTGTGTCCGAACGTCGTAATCGTACTTTACTAGATATGGTGCGATCTATGATGTCTCTTACTGATTTACCGCTATCGTTTTGGGGTTGTGCTTTAGAGACGGCCGCATTCACGTTAAATAGGGCACCATCAAAATCCGTTGAGAAGACGCCTTATGAACTATGGTTTGGCAAGAAACCAAAGTTGTCGTTTCTTAAAGTTTGGGGCTGCGATGCTTATGTGAAAAAGCTTCAACCTGATAAGCTCGAACCCAAATCGGAGAAATGTGTCTTCATAGGATACCCAAAGGAAACTGTTGGGTACACCTTCTATCACAGATCCGAAGGCAAGACATTCGTTGCTATGAATGGATCATTTCTAGAGAAGGTGTTTCTCTCGAAAGAAGTGAGTGGGAGGAAAATAGAACTTGACGAGGTAACTGTACCTGCTCCCTTATTGGAAAGTAGTACATCACAGAAAACTGTTTCTGCGACACCTATACCAATTAGTGAGGAAGCTAATGATGATGATCATGAAACTTCAGGACAAGATACTACTGAACCTCGTAGATCAACCAGAGTGAGATCCGCACCAGAGTGGTACGGTAATCCAGTTCTGGAAGTCATGCTACTAGATCATGATGAACCTACGAACTATGAAGAAGCGATGGTGAGCCCAGATTCCGCAAAGTGGCTTGAAGCCATGAAATCTGAGATGGGATCCATGTATGAGAACAAAGTACGGACTTTGGTTGACTTGCCCGATGATCGGCAAGCAATTGAGAATAAATGGATCTTCAAGAAAAAGACTGACGCTGACGGTAATGTTACTGTCTATAAAGCTCGACTTGTCGCAAAAGGTTTTCGACAAGTTCAAGGGGTTGACTACGATGAGACCTTCTCACCCGTAGCGATGCTTAAGTCTGTCAGAATCATGTTAGCAATTGCCGCATTTTATGATTATGAAATTTGGCAAATGGATGTCAAAACTGCATTCCTGAATGGATTTCTGGAAGAAGAGTTGTATATGATGCAACCGGAAGGTTTTGTCGATCCAAAGGGAGCTAACAAAGTGTGCAAACTCCAGCGATCCATTTATGGACTCGTGCAAGCCTCTCGGAGTTGGAATAAACGCTTTGATAGTGTGATCAAAGCATTTGGTTTTATACAAACTTTCGGTGAAGCCTGTATTTACAAGAAAGTGAGTGGGAGCTCTATAGCATTTCTGATATTATATGTAGATGACATATTGCTGATTGGAAATGATATAGAATTTCTGGATAGCATAAAGGGATACTTGAATAAGAGTTTTTCAATGAAAGACCTCGGTGAAGCTGCTTACATATTAGGCATAAAGATCTATAGAGATAGATCAAGACGCTTAATTGGACTTTCACAAAGCACATACCTTGACAAGATTTTGAAGAAGTTCAAAATGGATCAAGCAAAGAAAGGGTTCTTGCCTGTGTTACAAGGTGTGAAGTTGAGTCAGACTCAATGCCCGACCACTACAGAAGATAGAGAGAAAATGAAAGATGTTCCCTATGCTTCAGCCATAGGCTCTATCATGTATGCAATGCTGTGTAACAGACCTGATGTGTTCCTTGCTATAAGTTTAGCAGGGAGGTACCAAAGTAATCCAGGAGTGGATCACTGGACAGCGGTCAAGAACATCCTGAAATACCTGAAAAGGACTAAGGATATGTTTCTCGTATATGGAGGTGACAAAGAGCTCACCGTAAGAGGTTACGTTGATGCAAGCTTTGACACTGATCCGGACGATTCTAAATCGCAAACCGGATACGTGTTTACATTAAACGGTGGAGCTGTCAGTTGGTGCAATTCTAAACAAAGCGTCGTAGCGGGATCTACATGTGAAGTGGAGTACATAGCTGCTTCGGAAGCAGTGAACGAAGGAGTCTGGATGAAGGAGTTCATATCCGATCTAGGTGTCATACCTAGTGCATCGGGTCCAATGAAAATCTTTTGTGACAATACTGGTGCAATTGCCTTGGCAAAGGAATCCAGATTACACAAGAGGACCAAGCACATCAAGAGACGCTTCAATTCCATCCGGGATCTAGTCCAGGTGGGAGACATAGAGATTTGCAAGATACATACGGATCTGAATATTGCAGACCCGTTGACTAAGCCTCTTCCACGAGCAAAACATGATCAGCACCAAGGCTCCATGGGTGTTAGAATCATTACTATGTAATCTAGATTATTGACTCTAGTGCAAGTGGGAGACTGAAGGAAATATGCCCTAGAGGCAATAATAAAGTTATTATTTATTTCCTTATATCATGATAAATGTTTATTATTCATGCTAGAATTGTATTAACCGGAAACATAATACATGTGTGAATACATAGACAAACTTAGTGTCACTAGTATGCCTCTACTTGACTAGCTCGTTAATCAAAGATGGTTATGTTTCCTAACCATGAACAAGGTGTTGTTATTTGATTAACGAGGTCACATCATTGGTTGAATGATCTGATTGACATGACCCATTCCATTAGCTTAGCACCCGATCGTTTAGTATGTTGCTATTGCTTTCTTCATGACTTATACATGTTCCTATGACTATGAGATTATGCAACTTCCGTTTCCCCGTTTCCCGGAGGAACACATTGTGTGCTACCAAACGTCACAACGTAACTGGGTGATTATAAAGGAGCTCTATAGGTGTCTCCAAAGGTAGATGTTGGGTTGGCGTATTTCGAGATTAGGATTTGTCACTCCGATTGTCGGAGAGGTATCTCTGGGCCCTCTCGGTAATGCACATCACATAAGCCTTGCAAGCATTACAACTAATGAGTTAGTTGCGAGATGATGTATTACGGAACGAGTAAAGAGACTTGCCGGTAACGAGATTGAACTAGGTATTGGATACCGACGATCGAATCTCGAGCAAGTAACATACCGATGACAAAGGGAACAACGTATGTTGTTATGCGGTCTGACCGATAAAGATCTTCGTAGAATATGTAGGAGCCAATATGGGCATCCAGGTCCCGCTATTGGTTAATGACCGGAGATGTATCTCAGTCATGTCTACATTGTTCTCGAACTGTAGAGTCCGCGCGCTTAACGTTACGATGACAGTTATTATGAATTTATGCATTTTGATGTACCAAAGTTAGTTCGGAGTCCCGGATGTGATCACGGACATGACAAAGAGTCTCGAAATGGTCGAGACATAAAGATTGATATATTGGACGGCTATATTCGGACACCGGAAGTGTTCCGGATGATTTCGGATAAAACCGGAGTGCCGGAGGGGTTACCGGAACCCCCCGGGGAAGTAATGGGCCTTATTGGGCCTGAGGGGAGAGAGAGGGCAGCAGCCCAAGAGGTGGCGCCCCCCCCTCAAGGGGAGTCCGAATTGGACTAGGAGGGGGCGCGGCCCCCCTTTCCCTCTCCCTCTCCCTCTCTTTCCTTCCCCCTCAAGTCTCCTAGTTGGACTAGGAGAGGGGAGTCCTACTCCTAGTAGGAGGAGGACTCCTCCTCCCCTTGGCGCGCCCCATAGGCCGGCCGGCCTCCCCCTTGCTCATTTATATACGGGGGCAGGGGGGCACCCTAGAACACACATGTTGATCATTGTGATCGTTCCTTAGCCGTGTGCGGTGCCCCCTGCCACCATATTCCACCTCGATCATATCGTTGTAGTGCTTAGGCGAAGCCCTGCGTCGGTAGAACATCAAGATTGTCACCACGCCGTCGTGCTGACGGAACTCCTCCCCGAAGCTTTGCTGGATCGGAGCCCGGGGATCGTCATCGAGCTGTACGTGTGCTAAGAACTCGGAGGTGCCGGAGTAACGGTGCTTGGATCGGTCGGATCGAGAAGAAGACGTACGACTACTTCCTCTATGTTGTGTCAACGCTTCTGTTGCGATCTACAAGGGTACGTAGATCAGACTCTCCCCCTTGTTGCTATGCATCACCATGATCTTGCGTGTGCGTAGGAAAATTTTCGAAATTACTACGTTCCCCAACAGTTCCAGAGGCCCGTGGCTGCGGGCGGCCGGCCGGCGAGTTCTTGGCTAGGATTTGGATTCGGTGCTGTCGGGTTTCGAGGAGGCCGCGGGATGGTGTGGGGCAGTGTGGACGACGACCCGTCCACGCTTCCCACTTAAAGAAGGACGGCGACCGTTCGACGTGCGGATGACAGGTGGGGCCACCCGCTCGTGCGCATTGATTGTTGGGGAACGTAGTAATTTCAAAAAATTTCCTACGCACACGCAAGATCATGGTGATGCATAGCAACAAGGGGGAGAGTCTGATCTACGTACCCTTGTAGATCGCAACGGAAGCGTTGACACAACGTAGAGGAAGTAGTCGTACGTCTTCTTCCCGATCCGACCGATCCAAGCACCGTTACTCCGGCACCTCCGAGTTCTTAGCACACGTACAGCTCGATGACGACCCCCAGGCTCCGATCCAGCAAAGCTTCGGGGAGGAGTTCCGTCAGCACGACGGCGTGGTGACGATCTTGATGTTCTACCGACGCAGGGCTTCGCCTAAGCACTACAACGATATGATTGAGGTGGAATATGGTGGCAGGGGGCACCGCACATGGCTAAGGCACGATCTCAAGGATCAACTTGTGTGTCTAGAGGTGCCCCCTGCCCCCGTATATAAAGGAGCAAGGGGGAGGAGGCCGGCCATAGGAGAGGCGCGCCAGGTGTGGAGTCCTACTAGGACTCCAAGTCCTAGTAGGAGTCCACCAAGAGGAGTAGGAAAGGTGGCCGGCCCCCTTTTCCCTAGTCCAATTCGGACTAGAGGGGAGGGGGGCGCAGCAGCCTTTTTTCCTCTTCCCACTAAAGGCCATCAAGGCCCATTACTTCTCCCGTAACTACCCGGTACTCCGAAAAATACCCGAATCACTCGGAACCTTTTCGATGTCCGAATATAGTCGTCCAATATATCGATCTTTACGTCTCGACCATTTAGAGACTCCTCGTTATGTCCCCGATCTCATCCGGGACTCCGAACTCCTTCGGTACATCAAAACTCACAAACTCATAATATAACTGTCATCCAAACCTTAAGCGTGCGAACCCTACGGTTCGAGAAAAATGTAGACATGACCGAGACACGTCTCCAGTCAATAACCAATAACGGGACCTGGATGCCCATATTGGCTCCTACATATTCTACGAAGATTTTTATCGGTCAGACCGCATAACAACATACGTTGTTCCCTTTGTCATCGGTATGTTACTTGCCCGAGATTCGATCGTCGGTATCCCAATACCTAGTTCAATCTAGTTACCGGCAAGTCTCTTTACTCGTTCCATAATACATCATCTCACAACTAACATATTAGTTGCAATGCTTGCAAGGCTTAGGTGATGTGCATTACCGAGAGGGCCCAGAGATACCTCTCCGACAATCGGAGTGACAAATCCTAATCTCGAAATACGCCAACCCAACATCTACCTTTGGAGACACCTGTAGTACTCCTTTATAATCACCCAGTTACGTTGTGACGTTTAGTAGTACCCAAAGTGTTCCTCCGGCAAACGGGAGTTGCATAATCTCATAGTCATAGGAACATGTATAAGTCATGAAGAAAGCAATAGCAACATACTAAACGATCGGGTGCTAAGCTAATGGAATGGGTCATGTCAATCAGATCATTCAACTAATGATGTGACCTCGTTAATCAAATAACAACTCTTTTGTCCATGGTTAGGAAACATAACCATCTTTGATTAACGAGCTAGTCAAGTAGAGGTATACTAGTGACACTCTGTTTGTCTATGTATTCACACATGTATTATGTTTCCGGTTAATACAATTCTAGCATGAATAATAAACATTTATCATGATATAAGGAAATAAATAATAACTTTATTATTGCCTCTAGGGCATATTTCCTTCAGTCTCCCACTTGCACTAGATTCAATAATCTAGTTCACATCGCCATGTGATTTAACAGCAATAGTTCACATCACCATGTGATTAACACCCATAGTTCACATCGTCATGTGACCAACACTCAAAGGGTTTACTAGAGTCAGTAATCTACTTCACATATCTATGTGATTAACATCCAAAGAGTACTAAGGTGTGATCATGTTTTGCTTGTGAGATAATTTTAGTCAACGGGTCTGTCACATTCAGATCCGTAAGTATTTTCCAAGTTCTGTGTCTACAATGCTCTACACGGAGCTACTCTAGCTAATTGCTCCCACTTTCAATATGTATCCAGATTGAGACTTTAGATTCATCTGGATCAGTGTCAAAAACTTGCATCGACGTAACCCTTTACGACGAACCTTTTTGTCACGTCCATAATCGAGAAACATATCCTTATTTCACTAAGGATAATTCTGACCGTTGTCCAGTGATCTACTCCTAGATCACTATTGTACTCCCTTGCCAAATCAATGCATGGTATACAATAGATCTGGTATACAGCATGACATACTTTATAGAACCTATGGCCAAGGCATAGGGAATGACTTTCATTCTCTTTCTATCTTCTGCCGTGGTCGGGCTTTGAGTCTTACTCAACTTCACACCTTGTAATACAGGCAAGAACTCTTTCTTTGACTGCTCCATTTTGAACTACTTCAAAATCTTGTCAAGGTATGTACTCATTGAAAAAACTTATCTAGCGTCTTGATATATCTCTATAGATCTTGAAGCTTAATATGTAAGCAACTTCACCGAAGTCTTTCTTTAAAAACTCCTTTCAAACACTCCTTTATGCTTTACAGAATAATTCTACATTATTTCCGATAAACAATATGTTATTCACATATACTTTATCAGAAATGCTACAGAGCTCCCACTCACTTTCTTGTAAATACAGGCTTCTCCAAAAGTCTGTATAAAGCCAAATGCTTTGATCACACTATCAAAGCGTTTATTCCAACTCCGAGATGCTTGCACCAGTCCATAAATGGATCGCTGGAGTTTGCACACTTTGTTAGATCCCTTTGGATCGACAAAACCTTCCGGTTGCATCATATACAACTCTTCTTCCACAAATCCATTCAGGAATGCAGTTTTGACATCCATCTGCCAAATTTCATAATCATAAAATGCGGCAATTGCTAACATGATTCTGACAGACTTAAGCATCGCTACGGGTGAGAAGGTCTCATCGTAGTCAACCCCTTGAACTTGTCAAAAACCTTTTGCGACAAGTCGAGCTTTATAGACAGTAACATTACCGTCAGTGTCAGTCTTTTTCTTGAAGATCCATTTATTCTCAATTGCTTGCCGATCATCGGGCAAGTCAACCAAAGTCCATACTTTGTTCTCATACATGGATCCCATCTCAGATTTCATGGCTTCAAGCCACTTTGCGGAATCTGGGCTCACCATCGCTTCTTCATAGTTCGTAGGTTCATCATGATCTAGCAGCATGACTTCTAGAACTGGATTACCGTACCACTCTGGCGCGGATCTTGCTCTGGTTGATCTACGAGGTTCAGTAGTATCTTGTTCTGGAGTTTCATTATCATTATCATTAACTTCCTCACTTATTGGTGTAGGTGTTGCAGAAACAGTTTTATGTGATGTACTACTTTCTAACAAGGGAGCGGGTACAGTTACCTCGTCAAGTTCTACTTTCCTCCCACTCACTTCTTTCGAGAGAAACTCCTTCTCTAGAAAGTATCCATTATAAGCAACAAATGTCTTGCCTTAGGATCTGTGATAGAAGGTGTAGCCAACAGTCTCCTTTTGGGTATCCTATGAAGACATATTTCTCCGATTTGGTTTTGAGCTTATCGGGATGAAACTTTTTCACATAAGCATCACAACCCCAAACTTTAAGAAACGACTGCTTAGGTTTCTTTGCCAAACCATAGTTCACACGGTGTCGTCTCAACGGATTTAGATGGTGCCCTATTTAACGTGAATGCAGCTGTCTCTAATGCATAACCCCAAAACGATAGTGGTAGATCGGTAAGATACATCATAGATTGTACTATATCCAATAAAGTACGGTTATGACGTTCGTACACACCATTATGCTGTGGTGTTCCAGGTGGCGTGCGTAGTGAAACTATTTCACATTGTTTTAACTGAAGACCAAACTCGTAACTCAAATATTTTACCTCTGCGATCATATCGTAGAAACTTTTATTTTCTTGTCACAATAATTTTCCACTTCACTCTGAAATTCTTTGAACTGTTCAAATGTTTCAGACTTATGTTTCATCAAGTAGATATCCCCATATCTGCTCAAATCATCTTGTGAAGGTCAGAAAATAATGATACCTGTTGTAAGCCTTAATATTCATCGGACCACATACATCAGTATGTATGATTTCCAACAAATCTGTTGCTTGCTTCATTGTTCCGGAGAACGGCGTTTTAGTCATCTTGCCCATAAGGCATGGTTCGCAAGCATCAAGTGATTCATAATCAAGTGATTCCAAAATCCCATCAGCATGGAGTTTCTTCATGCGCTTTACACCAATATGACCTAAACGGTAGTGCCACAAATAAGTTGCACTATCATTATTAACTTCGCATCTTTTGGTTTCAATATTATGAATATGTGTATCACTAAGATCGAGATCCAATGAACTATTTTCATTGGGTGTGTAACCATATAAGGTTTTATTCATGTAAACAGAACAACAATTTATTCTTTTACTTAAATGAATAACCGTATTACAATAAACATGATCAAATCATATTCATGCTCAACGCAAACACCAAATAACACTTATTTAGGTTCAACACTAATCCCAAAAGTATAGGGAGTGTGCGATGATGATCATATCAATCTTGGAACTACTTCCAACACACATCGTCACTTCACCCTTAACTAGTCTCTGTTTATTCTGCAACTCCTATTTCGAGTTACTACTCTTAGCAACTGAACCAATATCAAATACTGAGGGGTTGCTATAAACACTAGTAAAGCACACATCAATAACATGTATATCAAATATACTTTTGTTCACTTTGCCATCCTTCTTATCCGCCAAATACTTGGGGCAGTTCCGCTTCCAGTGACCAGTCCCTTTGCAGTAGAAGCACTTAGTCTCAGGCTTAGGACCAGACTTGGGCTTCTTCACTTGAGCAGCAACTTGCTTGCCGTTCTTCTTGAAGTTCCCCTTCTTCCCTTTTGCCCTTTTCTTCAAACTAGTGGTCTTGTCAACCATCAACACTTGATGTTTTTCTTGATTTCTACCTTCATCGATTTCAGCATCAGAAGAGCTTGGGAATCGTTTCCGTTATCCCTTGCATATCATAGTTCATCACGAAGTTCTACTAACTTGGTGATGCTGACTAGAGAATTCTGTCAATCACTATCTTATCTGGAAGATTAACTCCCACTTGATTCAAGCGATTGTAGTACCCAGACAATCTGAGCACATGCTCACTAGTTGAGCGATTCTCCTCCATCTTTTAGCTATAGAACTTGTTGGAGACTTCATATCTCTCAACTTGGGTATTTGCTTGAAATATTATCTTCAACTCCTGGAACATCTCATATGGTCCATGACGTTCAAAACGTCTTTGAAGTCCCGATTCTAAGCCATTAAGCATGGTGCAGTAAACTATCAAGTAGTCATCATATTGAGCTAGCTAAACGTTCATAACGTCTGCATCTGCTCCTGCAATAGGTCTGTCACCTAGCGGTGCATCAAGGACATAATTCTTCTGTGCAGCAATGAGGATAAACCTCAGATCACGGATCCAATCCGCATCATTGCTACTAACATCTTTCAACACAATTTTCTCTAGGAACATATCAAAAATAAACACAGGGAAGAAACAACGCGAGCTATTGATCTACAACATAATTTGCAAAATACTACCAGGACTAAGTTCATGATAAATTTAAGTTCAATTTAATCATATTACTTAAGAACTCCCACTTAGATGGACATCCCTCTAATCTTCTAAGTGATCATGTGATCCAAATCAACTAAACCATGTCCGATCATCACATGAGATGGAGTAGTTTCAATGGTGAACATCACTATGTTGATCATATCTACTATATGATTCACGCTCGACCTTTCGGTCTCCGTGTTCCGAGGCCATATCTGTATATGCTTGGCTCGTCAAGTATAACCTGAGTATTCCGCGTGTGCAACTGTTTTGCACCCGTTGTATTTGAACGTAGAGCCTGTTGGGGAACGTAGTAATTTCAAAAAAATTCCTACGCACACGCAAGATCATGGTGATGCATAGCAACGAGAGGGGAGAGTGTTGTCTACGTACCAACACAGACCGACTGCGGAAGCGATCACACAACGTAGAGGAAGTAGTCGTACATCTTCTTCCCGATCCGACCGATCCAAGCACCGTTACTCCGGCACCTCCGAGTTCTTAGCACACGTTCAGCTCGATGACGATCCTCGGCTCCGATCCAGCAAAGCATCGAGGAAGAGTTCCGTCAGCACGACGGTGTGGTGACGATCTTGATGTTCTACCGACGCAGGGCTTCGCCTAAGCACTACAACGGTATGATCGAGGTGGAATTTGGTGGCAGGGGGCACCGCACACGGCTAAGGAACGATCTCAAGGATCAACTTGTGTGTCTAGAGGTGCCCCCTGCCCCCGTATATAAAGGATCCAAGGGGGAGGGGCTGGCCGGCCAAGGGGGGAGGCGCAGGAGAGTCCTACTCCCACTGGGAGTAGGATTCCCCCTCCAATCCTAGTCCAACTAGGATTCCTCGGAGGGGAAAAGAGGAGGAGGTGGCGGGCCACCCTTTCCTAGTCCTAATAGGACTATGGGAAGGGGGAGGCGCGCAGCCCATCTAGGGCAGCCCCTTCTCTTTTCCACTAAGGCCCATTATGGCCCATCTAGCTCCCGGGGGGTTCCGGTAACCCTCCCGGTATTCCGGTAAAATCCCGATTTCACCCGAAACACTTCCGATGTCCAATCATAGGCTTCCAATATATCAATCTTTACGTCTCGACCATTTCGAGACTCCTCATCATGTCCGTGATCACATCCGGGACTCCGAACAACCTTCGGTACATCAAAATGCATAAACTCATAATAACTGTCATCGTAACGTTAAGCGTGCGGACCCTACGGTTCGAGAACAATGTAGACATGACCGAGACACGTCTCTGGTCAATAACCAATAGCGGGACCTGGATGCCCATAATGGCTCCTACATATTCTACAAAGATCTTTATCGGTCAGACCGCATAACAACATACGTTGTTCCCTTTGTCATCGGTATGTTACTTGCCCGAGATTCGATCGTCGGTATCCAATACCTAGTTCAGTCTCGTTACTGGCAAGTCTCTTTACTCGTTCCGTAATACATCATCTCACAACTAACATCTTAGTTATAATGCTTGCAAGGCTTATGTGATGTGTATTACCGAGAGGGCCCAGAGATACCTCTCCGACAATCGGAGTGACAAACCCTAATCTCGAAATACGTCAACCCAACATCTACCATTGGAGACACCTGTAATACTCCTTTATAATCACCCAGTTACATTGTGACGTTTGGTAGCACCCAAAGTGTTCCTCCGGCAAACGGGAGTTGCATAATCTCATAGTCATAGGAACATGTATAAGTCATGAAGAAAGCAATAGCAACATACTAAACGATCGGGTGCTAAGCTAATGGAATGGGTCATGTCAATCAGATCATTCAACTAATGATGTGATCCCGTTAATCAAATAACAACTCTTTGTTCATGGTTAGGAAACATAACCATCTTTGATTAACGAGCTAGTCAAGTAGAGGCATACTAGTGACACTCTGTTTGTCTATGTATTCACACATGTATTATGTTTCCAATTAATACAATTCTAGCATGAATAATAAACATTTATCATGATATAAGGAAATAAATAATAACTTTATTATTGCCTCTAGGGCATATTTCCTTTAGTCTCCCACTTGCACTAGAGTCAATAATCTAGTTCACATCGCCATGTGATTTAACAGCAATAGTTCACATCACCATGTGATTAACACCCATAGTTCACATCGTCATGTGACCAACACTTAAAGGGTTTACTAGAGTCAGTAATCTAGTTCACATCTCTATGTGATTAACACCCAAAGAGTACTACGGTGTGATCATGTTTTGCTTGTGAGATAATTTTAGTCAACGGGTCTGTCACATTCAGATCCGTAAGTATTTTGCAAGTTCTATGTCTACAATGCTCTACACGGAGCTACTCTAGCTAATTGCTCCCACTTTCAATATGTATCCAGATTGAGACTTAGAATCATCTGGATCAGTGTCAAAAACTTGCATCGACGTAACCCTTTACGACAAACCTTTTTGTCACGTCCATAATCGAGAAACATATCCTTATTTCACTAAGGATAATTCTGACCGCTGTCCAGTGATCTACTCCTAGATCACTATTGTACTCCCTTGCCAAATTAGTGCAGGGTATACAATAGATCTGGTATACAGCATGACATACTTTATAGAACCTATGGCCAAGGCATAGGGAATGACTTTCATTCTCTTTCTATCTTCTGCCGTGGTCGGGCTTTGAGTCTTACTCGACTTCACACCTTATAATACAGGCAAGAACTCTTTCTTTGACTGCTCCATTTTGAACTACTTCAAAATCTTGTCAAGGTATGTACTCATTGAAAAAACTTATCAAGCGTCTTGATCTATCTCTATAGATCTTGAAGCTCAATATGTAAGCAGCTTCACCGAAGTCTTTCTTTGAAAAACTCCTTTCAAACACTCCTTTATGCTTTACAGAATAATTCTACATTATTTCCGATCAACAATATGTCATTCACACATACTTATCAGAAATGTTGTAGTGCTCCCACTCACTTTCTTGTAAATACAGGCTTCACCGCAAGTCTGTATAAAACTATATGCTTTGATCAACTCATCAAAGCGTATATTCCAACTCCGAGATGCTTGCACCAGTCCATAGATGGATCGCTGGAGCTTGCACATTTTGTTAGCACCTTTCGGATTGACAAAACCTTCTATTGCATCATATACAACTCTTCTTTAATAAATCCATTAGGGAATGCAGTTTTGTTTATCCATTTGCCAGATTTCATAAAATGCGGCAATTACTAACATGATTCGGACAGACTCAAGCATAGATACGAGTGAGAAGCTCTCGTCGTAGTCAACACCGTGAACTTGTCGAAAACCTTTTGCGACAATTCTAGCTTTGTAGATAGTAACACTACTATCAGCGTCCGTCTTTCTCTTGAAGATCCATTTATTCTCAATTGCTTGCCGTTCATCGGGCAAGTCAACCAAAGTCCAAACTTTGTTCTCATACATGGATCATATCTCAGATTTCATGGCCTCAAACCATTTCACGGAATCTGGGCTCATCATCGCTTCCTCATAGTTCGTAGGTTCGTCATGGTCAAGTAACATGACCTCCAGAACAGGATTACCGTACCACTCTGGTGCGGATCTCACTCTGGTTTACCTACAAGATTCGGTAGTAACTTGATCTGAAGTTACATGATCATCATTATTAGCTTCCTCACTAATTGGTGTAGTAGTCACAAGAACAGATTTTTGTGATGAACTACTTTCCAATAAGGTAGAAGGTACAATTACATTATCAAGTTTTCTACTTTCCTCCCACTTACTTCTTTCAAGAGAAACTCCTTCTCTAGAAAGGATCCATTATAAGCAACGAATGTCTTGCCTTAGGATCTGTGATAGAAGGTGTACCCAACAGTCTCCTTTGGGTATCCTATGAAGACATATTTCTCCGATTTGGGTTTGAGCTTATCAGGATGAAACTTTTTCTCATAAGCATCGCAACCCCAAACTTCAAGAAACGACAACTTTGGTTTCTTGCCAAACCATAGTTCATAAGGCATCGTCTCAACGGATATAGATGGTGCCCCTTTTTTTTAACGTGAATGCAGCTGTCTCTATTGCATGACCCCAAAAATGATAGTGGTAAATCGGTAAGAAACATCATAGATTGCACTATATCCAATAAAGTACGGTTATGACGTTCGGACACACCATTATGCTGTGGTGTTCCAGGTGGCGTGAGTAGTGAAACTATTTCACATTGTTTTAACTGAAGACCAAACTCGTAACTCAAATACTCTTTTCCACGATCAGATCGTAGAAACTTTATTTTCTTGTTATGATGATTTTCCACTTCACTTTGAAATTATATGAACTTTTCAAATGTATCAGACTTCTATTTCATTAAGTAGATATACCCATATCTGCTCAAATCATCTGTGAAGGTCAGAAAATAATGATACCTGCTGCAAGCCTTAAATATTCATCGGACCACATACATCAAGATGTATGATTTCCAACAAATCTGTTGCTTGCTCCATTGTTCCGGAGAACGGAGTTTTAGTCATCTTGCCCAAAAGGCATGGTTCGCAAGCATCAAGTGATTCATAATCAAGTGATTCCGAAAGCCCATCAGCATGGAGTTTCTTCATGCGCTTTATACCAATATGACCTAAACGGTAGTGCCACAAATAAGTTGCACTATCATTATTAACTTTGCATCTTTTGGTTTCAATATTATGAATATGTGTATCACTACGATCGAGATCCAACGAACTTGTTTCATTGGGTGTATGACCATCAAAGGTTTTATTCATGTAAACAGAACAACAATTATTCTCTGACTTTAATGAATAACCGTATTGCAATAAACATGATCAAATCATATTCATGCTCAATGCAAAAACCAAATAACACTTATTTAAGTTCAACACTAATCCCAAAAGTATAGGGGAGTGTGCGATGATGATCATATCAATCTTGGAACTACTTCCAACACACATCGTCACTTCACCCTTAACTAGTCTCTGTTTATTCTGCAACTCCTATTTCGAGTTACTACTCTTAGCAACTGAACCAATATCAAATACTGAGGGGTTGCTATAAACACTAGTAAAGCACACATCAATAACATGTATATCAAATATACTTTTGTTCACTTTGCCATCCTTCTTATCCGCCAAATACTTGGGGCAGTTCCGCTTCCAGTGACCAGTCCCTTTGCAGTAGAAGCACTTAGTCTCAGGCTTAGGACCAGACTTGGGCTTCTTCACTTGAGCAGCAACTTGCTTGCCGTTCTTCTTGAAGTTCCCCTTCTTCCCTTTTGCCCTTTTCTTCAAACTAGTGGTCTTGTCAACCATCAACACTTGATGTTTTTCTTGATTTCTACCTTCATCGATTTCAGCATCAGAAGAGCTTGGGAATCGTTTCCGTTATCCCTTGCATATCATAGTTCATCACGAAGTTCTACTAACTTGGTGATGGTGACTAGAGAATTCTGTCAATCACTATCTTATCTGGAAGATTAACTCCCACTTGATTCAAGCGATTGTAGTACCCAGACAATCTGAGCACATGCTCACTAGTTGAGCGATTCTCCTCCATCTTTTAGCTATAGAACTTGTTGGAGACTTCATATCTCTCAACTCGGGTATTTGCTTGAAATATTAACTTCAACTCCTGGAACATCTCATATGGTCCATGACGTTCAAAACGTCTTTGAAGTCCCGATTCTAAGCCATTAAGCATGGTGCACTAAACTATCAAGTAGTCATTATATTGAGCTAGCCAAACGTTCATAACGTCTGCATCTACTCCTACAATAGGTCTGTCACCTAGCGGTGCATCAAGGACATAATTTTTCTGTGCAGCAATGAGGATAAACCTCAGATCACGGATCCAATCCGTATCATTGCCACTAACATCTTTCAACACAATTTTCTCTAGGAACATATCAAAATAAACATATGAAAGCAACAACGCGAGCTATCGATCTTCAACATAGATATGCTAATACTACCAGGACTAAGTTCATGATAAATTAAAGTTCAATTAATCATATTACTTAAGAACTCCCACTTAGATAGACATCCCTCTAATCCTCTAAGTGATCACGTGATCCAAATCAACTAAACCATAACCGATCATCACGTGAGATGGAGTAGTTTTCAATGGTGAACATCGTTATGTTGATCATATCTACTATATGATTCACGCTCGACCTTTCGGTCTCTGTGTTCCGAGGCCATATCTGCATATGCTTGGCTCGTCAAGTTTAACCTGAGTATTCTGCGTGTGCAAAACTGGCTTGCACCCGTTGTAGATGGACGTAGAGCTTATCACACCCGATCATCACGTGGTGTCTGGGCACGACGAACTTTGGCAACGGTGCATACTCAGGGAGAACACTTCTTGATAATTTAGTGAGAGATCATCTTATAATGCTACCGTCAATCAAAGCAAGATAAGATGCATAAAAGGATAAACATCACATGCAATCAATATAAGTGATATGATATGGCCATCATCATCTTGTGCTTGTGATCTCCATCTCCGAAGCACCGTCATGATCACCATCGTCACCGGCGCAACACCTTGATCTCCATCGTAGCATCGTTGTCGTCTCGCTAATCTTATGCTCCCACGACTATCACTACCGCTTAGTAATAAAGTAAAGCATTACATCGCGATTGCATTGCATACAATAAAGCGACAACCATATGGCTCCTGCCAGTTGCCAATAACTTGGATACAAAACATGATCATCTCATACAATAAAATTTAGCATCATGCCTTGACCATATCACATCACAACATGCCCTGCAAAAACAAGTTAGACGTCCTCTACTTTGTTGTTGCAAGTTTTACGTGGCTGCTACGGGCTTAAGCAAGAACTCATCTCACCTACGCATCAAAACCACAACGATAGTTTGTCAAATAGACTCCGTTTTAACCTTCTCAAGGACCGGGCGTAGCCATACTCGGTTCAACTAAAGTTGGAGAGACAGTCGCCCGCAAGCCATCTATGTGCAAAGCACGTCGAGGGAACCGGTCTCGCGTAAGCGTACGCGTAAGGTTGGTCCGGGTCGTGTCGTCCAACAATACCGCCGAACCAAAGTATGACATGCTGGTAGGCAGTATGACTTGTATCACCCACAACTCACTTGTGTTCTACTCGTGCAAATAACATCAAACCATAAAACCTAGGCTCGGATGCCACTGTTGGGGAACGTAGTAATTTCAAAAAATTTCCTACGCACACGCAAGATCATGGTGATGCATAGCAACGAGAGGGGAGAGTGTTGTCTACGTACCAACGCAGACCGACTGCGGAAGCGATCACACAACGTAGAGGAAGTAGTCGTACGTCTTCTTCCCGATCCGACCGATCCAAGCACCGTTACTCCGGCACCTCCGAGTTCTTAGCACACGTTCAGCTCGATGACGATCCTCGGGCTCCGATCCAGCAAAGCGTCGAGGAAGAGTTTCGTCAGCACGACGGTGTGGTGACGATCTTGATGTTCTACCGACGCAGGGCTTCGCCTAAGCACTACAACGGTATGATCGAGGTGGAATTTGGTGGCAGGGGGCACCGCACACGGCTAAGGAACGATCTCAAGGATCAACTTGTGTGTCTAGAGGTGCCCCCTGCCCCGTATATAAAGGATCCAAGGGGGAGGGGCTGGCCGGCCAAGGGGGGAGGCGCAGGAGAGTCCTACTCCCACTGGGAGTAGGATTCCCCCTCCAATCCTAGTCCAACTAGGATTCCTCGGAAGGGAAAAGAGGAGGAGGTGGCCGGCCACCCTTTCCTAGTCCTAATAGGACTAGGGGAAGGGGGAGGCGCGCAGCCCATCTAGGGCAGCCCCTTCTCTTTTCCACTAAGGCCCATTATGGCCCATCTAGCTCCCGGGGGGTTCCGGTAACCCTCCCGGTATTCCGGTAAAATCCCGATTTCACCCGGAACACTTCCGATGTCCAATCATAGGCTTCCAATATATCAATCTTTACGTCTCGACCATTTCGAGACTCCTCGTCATGTCCGTGATCACATCCGGGACTCCGAACAACCTTCGGTACATCAAAATGCATAAACTCATAATAACTGTCATCGTAACATTAAGCGTGCGGACCCTACGGTTCGAGAACAATGTAGACATGACCGAGACACGTCTCCGGTCAATAACCAATAGCGGGACCTGGATGCCCATAATGGCTCCTACATATTCTACGAAGATCTTTATCGGTCAGACCGCATAACAACATACGTTGTTCCCTTTGTCATCGGTATGTTACTTGCCCGAGATTCGATCGTCGGTATCCAATACCTAGTTCAATCTCGTTACTGGCAAGTCTCTTTACTCGTTCCGTAATACATCATCTCACAACTAACATCTTAGTTATAATGCTTGCAAGGCTTATGTGATGTGTATTACCGAGAGGGCCCAGAGATACCTCTCCGACAATCGGAGTGACAAACCCTAATCTCAAAATACGCCAACCCAACATCTACCATTGGAGACACCTGTAATACTCCTTTATAATCACCCGGTTACGTTGTGACGTTTGGTAGCACCCAAAGTGTTCCTCCGGCAAACGGGAGTTGCATAATCTCATAGTCATAGGAACATGTATAAGTCATGAAGAAAGCAATAGCAACATACTAAACGATCGGGTGCTAAGCTAATGGAATGGGTCATGTCAATCAGATCATTCAACTAATGATGTGATCCCGTTAATCAAATAACAACTCTTTGTTCATGGTTAGGAAACATAACCATCTTTGATTAACGAGCTAGTCAAGTAGAGGCATACTAGTGACACTCTGTTTGTCTATGTATTCACACATGTATTATGTTTCCGGTTAATACAATTCTAGCATGAATAATAAACATTTATCATGATATAAGGAAATAAATAATAACTTTATTATTGCCTCTAGGGCATATTTCCTTCAGAGCCTATCACACCCGATCATCACGTGGTGTCTCAGCACGAAGAACTTTCGCAACGGTGCATACTCAGGGAGAACACTTCTTGATAATTAGTGAGAGATCATCTTAAAATGCTACCGTCAAACTAAGCAAAATAAGATGTATAAAAGATAAACATCATATGCAATCAAAATATGTGACATGATATGGCCATCATTATCTTGCTTCTTTTATCTCCATCTCCAAAGTACTGTCATGATCTATATCGTCACCGGCATGACACCATGATCTCCATCATCTTGATCTATATCAATGTGTCGTCACGTGGTCGTCTCGCCAACACTTGCTCTTGCAACTATTGCTATCGCATAACGATAAAGTAAAGCAATTATTGGGCACTTGCATCTTATGCAATAGACAAACAACCATAAGGCTTTTGCCAGTTGCCGATAAGTTCAACAAAACATGATCATCTTATACAACAACTTATAACTCATCACGTTTTGACCATATCACATCACAACATGCCCTGCAAAAACAAGTTAGACGTCCTCTACTTTGTTGTTGCAAATTTTACGTGGCTGCTACGGGCTTAAGCAAGAACCAATCTCACCTACGCATCAAAACCACAACGATAGTTTGTCAAATAGACTCCGTTTTAACCTTCGCAAGGACCGTGCGTGGCCACACTTTGTTCAACTAAAGTTGGAGAAACAGTCACCCGCAGGCCACCTTTGTGCAAAGCACGTCGGGAGAACCGGTCTCGCGTAAGCGTACGCGTAATGTCGGTCCGGGCCACTTCATCCAACAATACCGCCGAACCAAAGTATGACATGCTGGTGGGCAGTATGAATTATATCGCCCACAACTCACTTGTGTTCTACTCGTGCATATAACATCAAATCATAAAACCTATGCTCTGATACCACTGTTGGGGAACGTAGTAATTTCAAAAAAATTCCTATGCACACGCAAGATCATGATGATGCATAGCAACGAGGGGGAGAGTCTGATCTACGTACCCTTGTAGATCGCAATGGAAGCGTTGACACAACGTAAAGGAAGTAGTCGTACGTCTTCTTCCCGATCCGACTGATCCAAGCACCGTTACTCCGGCACCTCCGAGTTCTTAGCACACGTACAGCTCGATGACGATCCCCGGGCTGCGATCCAGCAAAGCTTCGGGGAGGAGTTCCGTCAGCACGACGGCGTGGTGACGATCTTGATGTTCTACCGACGCAGGGCTTCGCCTAAGCACTACAACGATATGATCGAGGTGGAATATGGTGGCAGGGGGCACCGCACACGGCTAAGGCACGATCTCAAGGATCAACTTGTGTGTCTAGAGGTGCCCCCTGCCCCCGTATATAAAGGAGCAAGGGGGAGGAGGCCGGCCATAGGAGAGGCGCTCCAGGTGTGGAGTCCTACTAGGACTCCAAGTCCTAGTAGGAGTCCACCAAGAGGGGAGGAAGGGAGAAGGAAGTGGAGGAGTAGGAAAGGTGGCCGGCCCCCTTTTCCCTAGTCCAATTCGGACTAGAGGGGAGGGGGGGCGCAGCAGCCTTTTTTCCTCTTCCCACTAAAGCCCATCCAGCCCCATTACTTCTCCCGTAACTACCCGGTACTCCGAAAAATACCCGAATCACTCGGAACCTTTCCGATGTCCGAATATAGTCATCCAATATATCGATCTTTACGTCTTGACCATTTCGAGACTCCTCGTTATGTCCCCGATCTCATCCGGGACTCCGAACTCCTTCGGTACATCAAAACTCATAAACTCATAATATAACTGTCATCGAAACCTTAAGCGTGCGGACCCTACGGTTCGAGAACAATGTAGACATGACCGAGACACGTCTCCAGTCAATAACCAATAGCGGGACCTAGATGCCCATATTGGCTCCTACATATTCTACGAAGATCTTTATCGGTCAGACCGCATAACAATATACGTTGTTCCCTTTGTCATCGGTATGTTACTTGCCCGAGATTCGATCGTCGGTATCCCAATACCTAGTTCAATCTCGTTACCGGCAAGTCTCTTTACTCGTTCCATAATACATCATCTCACAACTAACATATTAGTTGCAATGCTTGCAAGGCTTAGGTGATGTGCATTACCGAGAGGGCCCAGAGATACCTTTCCGACAATCGGAGTGACAAATCCTAATCTTGAAATACGCCAACCCAACATCTACCTTTGGAGACACCTGTAGTACTCCTTTATAATCACCCAGTTACGTTGTGACGTTTGGTAGTACCCAAAGTGTTCCTCCGGCAAATGGGAGTTGCATAATCTCATAGTCATAGGAACATGTATAAGTCATGAAGAAAGCAATAGCAATATACTAAACGATCGGGTGCTAAGCTAATGGAATGGGTCATGTCAATCAGATCATTCAACTAATGATGTGACCTCGTTAATCAAATAACAACTCTTTTGTCCATGGTTAGGAAACATAACCATCTTTGATTAACGAGCTAGTCAAGTAGAGGTATACTAGTGACACTCTGTTTGTCTATGTATTCACACATGTATTATGTTTCCGGTTAATACAATTCTAGCATGAATAATAAACATTTATCATGATATAAGGAAATAAATAATAACTTTATTATTGCCTCTAGGGCATATTTCCTTCATTGATGTGGGCGGGTGGGAGGTAGGTGGCCGCCTGCCACGCGGCCCCGACGCAGACGACGCACGCGTCCGTTTGATGTCCGTCGCGACCCAAACCTGGCGCAAGTTTGCGCTCGAAATGGGCCGGCCCGGACACAAAATGGACAAGATGGGTCCGGGCCATCGCGCGCTGGGCCGCCTCCTTTGTCCGTTTTACCACAAACGGATGGGGTCGGACAGGATAGGGTCGCGCGGTGGAGTTGGCCTTACGTCGCCACCGCAAACACGAAGAGGCCCAATGACAAGAGCTCGCGCATGTGCCATCAAAATCGGGGTTAACTCCTTCCTCTTCGAACTCCATTCGAATTCACACGAGAGTTGGGTCCTACCTCAAACGGAAGTGTTATGCATTCTTAGGTACCAATGAGATGATCGTGACAAGGTGAGAATGGAGATGCCAGCATCTACGGAGCAAGAGAAGGAAGAGAAGGACGAGAAGAACGAGGAATTGGAGTTCCTGGACACTCCGGGTGCCCAAGCCCTCTGCCCCCGGGTGCCCAGCCACCGGCTGGAAACCGGTCCTAGCCTAGGGGCATGGATGTTGGGGCGGCAGTTCCGGTTAGCGGGCTTCACGGTTGGCTTTCCAGCAGGCTGCATCTCTTGGTCGTGTGGGCGACAAGGGGTGTAGTGGCGGGAGGCTCAGATCTGCACTAGCGTGCCCAACTCTGGGGTGGACAAGTTGGCCATTGTTGGGGTGGTGGCTCGGACTCCTCTTGGTGGTGTAGTTGAGTGTCCGAGTGAAAGGTTCGCGCTTCTGGCGCCGGCGTCGGTGACGCCTGTGGGCGCCGCTTGCTTCTTAAATGCGTTGTCGTGGATCTCGTCCTTGTGCCAGGGCTTCAGGTGAAAACCTTTGTCTGTCATCAGACTCGGCAGCGGCAGCGCTTTGCACCGTCATCCTCCTGGGGGTGTTGTCATGGAGCTCAAGAGTCTTCGCTCGGGGTTGGAAATGTATCTGGCTTATTCTAGGATTTTCTTGTATCTTTTGATCTGCTTTGTAAGGGGGCCTCCCCATTATATTATATCCTTCGGCCATGTACTTTGATTTGTTGCTTTATGTACTCCCCCGTTTCTTTTTAGTCTGCATATAAAATTTGGTCAAAGTCAAGCTTTGTAAAGTTTGACTAACTCTATATTAAAAAATATAAACATTGACAATATGAAATCAACATTATCAGATGCATCACGAAATGTATTTTCATACTATATAGTTTTAATATTGTAGATGTTTATATTTTTATATATAAATTCGGTCAAACTTTGTGTAGTTTGTCTTTGACCAAATCTTATATGCGGAGTAAAAAGAAATGGAGGGAGTATAAAGCGGGGCGAATCCTATTTCGAGAGATGGGTTGATTATCGGTAGGCCTGGTCATTTTTTCTTCGGGAAAAGGAAGTCCACTAGAGACGATATTACCCTTAGGACCCGTTTGGAGGCTCTCCACGATCCAGCTTCACCGTCTCTGGCGTGAAGCCAGCCCGAACGCGCTAGCCTCTGGAAGCCTGCTTCGCGGAGCCCGTCCTCTCGCAGTGTAATTTCCTGGAGCAGCCAAAGCGTAGCTTCTAAAAAAGTGGAAGGTGGAGTTGCTGCAATTTACATGAGAATGCTACCGCCAAGTCAATCCTTGCGTACCGATTCGCCTGGCGCGCTTTCCCGTCGCCCAGCTTCTCTTCTCCCCTCGTCCCCTTTCTCCCCCATCTGTAACCCTAGGAGGGCGCCGCCGGCCGCTGCCACCCATCCAACGCGGCGCCGGTGCTCCGCCGCGTCCCCGCAGGTTCCCTGTCCCATACTCACTGCATTCGCCATCCCATCTCCTCCTTCCCCCGCCCATCCTCAGTGCACCCGGACGCCCGATCCTACCTCAGCTCCCTCCGTCGCTCGTCGCCGGCACCCGGTCGACCTGCTCCGTCGAGCTTGCCGCCGGATCCACACCAGAGAGCTCACTTCTCCTAGCTCCCTTCCCATGCCGGCTTCTTGTTCCTGGGCTATTTCGAGTTTGTACAGTGTCTGGAGCTGCTCCATGCTGTCGAACGAATCTCTGCTCGCGTCAGAAGCTGTCTGCGGCTAGCTTCGCGAGAAGCAGGCTATTTCCAGAAGCTGGAGAGGATCCGAACGGGCCCTTAGTAGAGCGTGCCATAGTGTAATCTCTAAGGATGTAGTGATTTTCTGTCATGAGCTGAGTCACTAGTGTTGAAGGTGCATATGAGATTCTTTTTGAAAAAAAGGATTACCCCGGCCTCAGCATATAAATGATGCATGCATCCATATTATTAATCAAAAGGTTGCACAAAAGGTCTGTGACATAGTCGTCACTTTCAAAAAAAAGCCAAAATAAGATGATAAATGAAGTTGTCACAACCGGCGAAAATTGAACAAGATGACTAAACACGTAGTCTGTTATTCAGTTGTCATCCAAACCAGTTATAAGTATCCCGTGCTATCATCTTCCACTGATTACACCCAATAGCCATATGATCTTTGGCTTCCACATGATTGAGTAACGACCAGATACGGATCTAAGCAGTGACTCTGTATTTAACCTGGAAAAGAATTATAAGAGTTTGTCTGTTAAAAATGATGCCATTTGTGCAGTTCCATATAGCCCCGAGCAATGCACATACTCCTATCCGAATATGTCCTGCAATACTTGGCTCCACTCCATCTAGCCACGATCCAAATAACGTGTTAATTCTAGTTGGTGGGTTAACATTAAAGGATACATGAACCGTACCCATAAAAGTTTGACGAGAGGACATTTGAGAAAGAGGTGTTATATATTTTCACCTTGATCACAAAAACAACATCATTTACACCCCCCATCTTCGCTTGACTAAGTTAACCTTAATTAGAATAACTTCCTTGTGCACAAACCATAAAAATATTTTAATTCTCAAAGATACTTTAATCTTCTAAATATGACTTGATTTTGGGATCCGACCCGAATTTATTAGATCTAAATACAAAGACTTGACGGAGAATATCCCATTAACGGATAATTTCCAATGAATCGTATCTGGCTCATCAGAGAGGTGAACATCCATCAACCTCCACACGAGATGTGACCAGTTGTCCCATCCGTCACCTATTAAGGACCTTCTAGATTGGACATTCAAAGGAAGGGACTGTAATATTGTAGCAACATAAGATTCCTTATGTTGCACAATATTGTACAGAGAAGGGTATCGTGTGGCTAGTGGCGTCTTCCCCAATCAAGTACTCCCTTTGTCCCAAAATTCTTGTCTCAGATTTGTCTAAATACGGATGTATCAAGTCACGTTTTAGTATTAGATACATCTATATCTAGACGAATGTAAGACAAGATTTTTGGGACTCAGGAAGTATCTTTCCAGAATGTAGTCTTTGTACCGTTCCCAAATATAAATTCAGTTTTATGGAAGAAGCAGCTCTCGCTCTCATCAACGCTTCCCAGAAAGAAGAGTCATTGGGTCTGACCGTAACCCGATCAAAGTCTTCGAACGCAGATACTTATTTCGCAAAATTTGCATCCCACATTCTTTCGGTCTCAACAGAAAAGTCTGTACAACCATTTGCCGAGCAAGCATCTGTTCTTGACCTCTGAGCTCTTGATCCTTACCCTGCCCTGGTCCTTGGGTCTATAGATAAAATCCCACTTGAAAGCCGAGTCACTAGTGTTGAAAAGAGCATATCATATGAGATGATATGTTGATTACACTTATCACTGTTTGGTTTAATTCTTGTGCGTGATGCGGGATGGAATCGGGCAGTGGGTGCTACTTTGTTTGTGTGTCATTTTATATTTTTCAAACGTGAATGAGTGGGTGAATACTTTGGCCTCGGTTTCTCCTGGTGGCTGCTCGGTGGTGGGCCACCCGCACATCCCATCCCATCCCATCGTCAACGGCTAGTCGAGTCAATCCGTTTCCGTTGAGTTGTTTCGGATTTGGATCTTGCTCCCCGCCCTTCCGACACCATCCACACTCCGCTCAGTGCTCCCCTCAACTGCTGCGTCGTACTAAAGGGGTGTTTGGTTCAGGGACTTTTTAGTCCCAGAGACTAGAAAAAGTCTCTAAAAAGTCCTTTAGAACCAAACGAAAGGGACTTTTTCTACAAAGACTAAAAAAAGACTCTATTGAAGAGTCTTTTTTGATTAGTCCCTGGGACTAGAAAAAGTCCTAGGACTTCTGAAACAAACACCCCCTATATGGCACGCACGAATGGCTTGCTGCTCAGTTTGCTATAAATATTGCCACCTTTGGAGTTCATCATCTCATCTCTGGTTAGGGCATCTTCAACGCTAGTCACCGAGTGGGCATCTTGAAATGTCCTGGACTAATTATCCGCCCATTGACCAATGAAGAGAGAAGAAAAAAAGGGGAGAAAGGATTAGAAGTAATAGGTTTATGGTGGGCTTGGGGCTGAGTTGACGGTGTCCGCGAACGTCCCGACCTCCTTCGATTTGACGAGAGTTTGTGAGATTTCAGATAGTCGGGACATTTGAGGGATTTTTGATGATCCGTGTCGAGGAAATGCGCTCGCTCTTCTCGTCCGGCGACGGGCACCACTCCTTTTCACGCCACTCTTTTGTTTTGCTTGCTTGAACAAGAAACGAAAATAACTTGACCAAAGTTGCGCTGCATTATTAGGGCGTAGACAGCAAGGGTAGGGCACTAGCCGAGCTGAGGTGAGAAGCCACTATTGACTGTTTTTGTCTAATCTCCCCTCCCTCCCCTTGTTCACCCCTGTTTTTCTTTGGGGGGGTTGTCCTAATGCCATCAGTTTATGCCCAGCCAGATGGATGGCTTTTTACTCCAGCTGAGCCGAGGCCAATCCTGAGTGTTTTGTCTAATTTCCCTTTACTTAGCCACTCCCCTTGTTTTGCTCGAACAAGAACAAAAAAACAAAAGACTCTGGTAATGGATGGCACTAGTTCCTCCAGTTGAGCTGAGCTGAAGCCACTTCTCACTGCTTTTTTTTTGGCTAAAGCCAACTCCAGCGCGTAACCCCATCTTGTTCGGATGCGTTCGTTTGGGATAAAACAGACATACTAAACACCCCAGCGCGCGGACGTAAACGGACTTTTATCCGTTTTTTGTCCGCTTTTAACCCATCCCCAGTTCAAGTTTGGGTCGCTTTTAAGGTGAAACGGACAGCGCGGATGGGCGGGCCATGTGCGTGTGTCCTCCCTTGACTCGCCCGTCGATGGCACAGGGATCCATTTTTCTATCCGCCACTCCCCCTCCAGCCGCACCGCCTCCAATCTTGCCCCTCGGCGCCGCCGCCGCTGCAATTGTAGGTGTGCAGCTAGGACGCGCGCTCGCGCACCCCCCTTTCCCTCGACACCCCCGAGCTACCCAACCACGGCCACCTGATTTGCACACCCTGCGGCCGTATTTAGAGCGGATCCAGTCGGGTTTGAGCTCGTTCAGCTGTGGAAGGTCACGCCGTGCCATGGACTGGCCGTGCACCGGGCCAGAAGGCCCCGGCAAGGCCACATGCAGGTACTGACTCCGCCTCTAGCCGCTCGGATCTACACCGTCGACGGTCCGCCAGTAGATACATGAACGGCGGTCGACCGGACTCGGTGCTGACCCAAAAGCTCGCCGGCACGCCGTTGCCACTCATTAAGTGCGACGACTGCCCAAAGAAGGTCTTGCGTCGCGTGTCTACAATGCCGAAACATCCCGGATGAGTGTTCATCAAGTGCTCAACCGATGAGGTATGTGCTACTTTAGCTTCGGTTGTGCTCTCGGATTTGACTAGTTGTGCCAACTTAAAATTTTATTGTGTAGAATGGATGCAAGTTTGGGTATTGGAAAAAAGAGTACATCGATATATTGATAGAGCGCAATTTAGTAGATGTTGGTGCATTTTTATCTAGCATAGAGGCTAGAGATGAGACTAGTGCACATGTTGCTAGAATAGGGGCTAGACATAAGACTAGATGCGACGAAGCAACGTATACTTCTTTAGACTCGAAGAAGAAAGAAGCACGCAAGATCGAGCCTCCGCAGATCAACAATGAATACATCGAGAAGGCACCGATCCAACTTACGAGAACAATTATGGAGGCTGGTTATCTTCTAAATTATATTCTTGTGGTTCTTGTTTTTATTATCTTGCTTTTCTAGTCAACATTTGGTGATATATTTTCATGTATCAAAAATCAATGATGAAAAAAAAAATATGTGCTTGAAAAAAATATACATCAACAGGATACGACTGGGATGTGTCCGTGTGTTGGACACATGACCACCGCATTCTAAAGATGACTCGGACACAATTTCATGGCTCTATCCAAACAGACAGAATCCGAATAAAACAGATGTCCGTTTGGGGTTTGGACTAATCTTGAAAGCGGCCTGCGGCCTCCGCCTTTTTCGAAAGCGGCCACGACCCCGCCGCGTGGACCACGAGCCCCTGCGTATCTGACTGGGCAGCGGGACCACGGATACGCCTGGGCCCACGGGTCAGCGGTTCTACAGTGGCCCGCCTGGGACTCCCCGTCAGCCCTCCCACACATGCGCAGCAACCCAATAATTAAAGCCTTGCCTTGGCTAGCTTCTCCCACACCTCACTCTCTCACTCTCACTCCCCAAGCTCACTCACTCACTCACTCACTCAGCCACTTCAAACCCCTCCACCCCAAACCCCAGCCACCCACCATGGCCGCCAACCCCACCGGGAGCGGGGGCAAGAAGCGGAGCGGCGGCAATGGGGCCGCCGCGGCCCTCCTCCTCTTCCTCCTCCTCTGCTGCACCGCGTCCATGGCGCTCACTCCGGACGGTACCGCATCCGCCGCGTTCCATTTCCAATCCATCCACTGTGCTGAATAAATCTTCGCTGACGTGATGTGGTGGTCGGTCGCAGGGGAGGCGCTGCTGGAGCTCAAGCTGGCCTTCAACGCCACGGCGGGGCAGCGGCTGGGGAGCTGGCGGGCCGCCGACCCCAACCCCTGCGGCTGGGAGGGCGTCTCCTGCTCCTTCCCCGACCTCAGGGTCCAGTCCATGTATATACACCATATGCTCCGGCCTCCTCCTCCTTCTCCCTCCTTCCGCATTTTTAGATCAGATTCATTAGACCGAGTAGTGGCATTTTTGGTTTCTCTGGATTGGATTGTTGCGTGGGTGCTCGCTGGCACGGTTCCCCATGCATATGTGTGTGTTCCTTCTTGGATTCCTTCCTTGCTTTCTAGCCCCACCCGTGAATGAATGAATAACCTCTCCCTTTGTTTTTTGGGCGTGTGTTTGTGTGGCAGAAATCTGCCCTACATGCAGCTCGGAGGCATCATCTCGCCCAGCATCGGCAGGCTCACCAAGCTGCAGAGGCTGTAAGATTTGATTTTTGTTTTTACCACCTCCACAAATCCACCATTCAATGGATGCATATGCACTGGCCTCAAATCCCCTGTTTCTTCCTTCAGAGCTCTGCACCAGAACAGCCTGCACGGCCCCATCCCCGCCGAGATCAGGAACTGCACCGAGCTCAGAGCCATGTAAGTATGCCACCAGTATACCATCTACATTTTCTTTATACTACTACTAGTAGTTCATTGGATTCGTATTCTTTTGTTTGCTAGATTATCAGTTTGCTGAAATAAAATGCTGGTGTTCATTTGATTGTCTGCCTGTATGTTCTTCAGTTACCTGAGAGCCAACTACCTGCAAGGCGGCATCCCTCCGGGGATCGGCGACCTCACTCACCTCACCATCCTGTAGGTTCTTGGCACCACCATCCTCCCCTTTGTTACACAGTATGACGCTCTAACGTGCTGTCGGTCTGATGACGAACCTGTGTCAAATAAAATGCAGGGACCTGTCCAGCAATCTGCTGCGGGGCGCGATACCGGCGACAATCGGAAGCCTAACTCATCTACGGTTCCTGTAAGTTGATGCTGGCGTGAATCTCCATGGCAGTGTTTACAACTTGGCAGTGTTTACAACTTGAATTGATAAGGATGATGCTGATGCAAACTTGTACCGACAAATGTAGGAACCTCTCCACCAACTTCTTCTCAGGAGAAATCCCCAATGTTGGAGTCCTCGGAACCTTCAAGAGCAGCTCGTAAGCTTAGCTCCGGTCTCATCTCCTTCCAGTTTGTGTGTCTTTCTTTATGATGTCGGTACATGTTGCAAAATATGAATGAGTGGTATCTTTTACGTAGTTTGTACCACAACTATACAGTACTGGATCAGCCTGTTTTTAATGCTCTGGTGTGTTTCAAATGCTGCAGGTATGTCGGAAATCTGGAGCTTTGTGGGCTGCCCATCCAGAAAGGTTGCCGCGGAACCCTCGGGTTCCCTGCGGTGCTGCCGCACTCTGACCCCCTCTCCTCCTCTGGCAAGTCTTAAATTCTAATGCTGCCTTGGCAATGTGGGGACTAATTTTTGAATTTTGGTAGGATCTGTGCCACTAACTGATGTGGTCATTTATTTTTGGTCACCATATAGGTGTTTCTCCGATCACCAACAATAATAAAACTTCACATTTTCTGAATGGCGTTGTGATCGGTTCAATGTCAACCATGGCCGTCGCGCTGGTCGCGGTGCTAGGCTTCCTCTGGGTATGCTTGCTGTCCAGGAAGAAGAATGGTGTCAACTATGAGAAAATGGACAAGCAAACTCTCCCAGATGGTAATGAAAAACCGACACCAACTATGTCACTTGATTAAATTTGTCAAGTCTCACTAACTAACTGCGTGATGTCTTGACACCTTAGGTGCAAAGCTTGTGACATACCAGTGGAACCTTCCGTATTCGTCGGGCGAGATCATTAGAAGGCTGGAGCTGCTTGATGAAGAGGATGTGGTTGGTTGTGGCGGGTTTGGTACGGTGTACAAGATGGTGATGGATGACGGCACGGCGTTTGCCGTCAAGAGGATTGACCTCAACCGTGAGAGGCGAGACAAGACTTTCGAGAAGGAGCTCGAGATCCTGGGCAGCATTAGGCATATCAACCTTGTCAATCTGCGAGGATACTGCCGGCTGTCCACGGCTAAACTACTCATATATGATTTCATGGAGCTGGGCAGCTTGGATAGCTACCTCCATGGTAAGGCCCACTATATCTCTTGACATACTAACTAATATTGCATCATTGTGGTTGCAATGCCATCTTATGTTGACTGGTGCTTACTCTGCTGTGTTACAATTGGCAGGAGATGCACAGGAGGATCAGCCATTGAACTGGAATGCGCGTATGAAGATCGCCCTTGGCTCCGCTCGAGGGTTGGCGTATTTGCACCATGATTGCTCACCGGGGATCGTCCACCGTGACATCAAAGCCAGCAACATCCTTCTGGACAGATGCTTGGAGCCACGCGTGTCTGATTTCGGCCTCGCGAGGCTGCTGGTAGACAACGAGACCCACGTAACCACCGTCGTGGCGGGTACCTTCGGGTACCTTGCACCAGGTACTCGTTCTCTCTATGCTACTCCCTCCGTTCCGAATTACTTGTCTTAGATTTGTCTAGATACGGAGGTATCTAGCACTAAAATGAGTCTAGATACATCCGTATCTAGACAAATCCAAGACAAGTAATTCGGAACGGAGGGAGTAGTTCACATCGTAACACATTTGTTACCTAATATGTATGCATTATTTTGAGGGAAAGATGTCTTGTTAATTCCTTCGACACCATGGAATTGTTGTGTAGCTTATTGTTGAGAAATTTGGCAAGTACTGAACAATAAATAAGTAGCTTATCTTTTCATCTAATCTGATAAGAGAGGTCATTTTAACTTTGGTGCCAGAGTACCTGCAAAACGGGCACTCGACCGAGAAGTCGGACGTGTATAGCTTTGGGGTGCTTTTGCTGGAACTGGTGACCGGAAAGAGGCCTACGGATTCTTGCTTCCTCAACAAGGGTCTCAACATCGTCGGCTGGGTGAGTAAAGCAGTCTTGTTCCAAAGCTGTTGTAACATATTCCACTCCAAAGAAGCCTGAACCTTGCTTTACTGTCGCAGCTCAACACGCTGAGCGGTGAGCACCGTCTGGAGGAGATCCTGGACGAGCGGTCGGGCGACGCGGAGGTGGAGGCGGTGGAGGGGATCCTGGACATCGCGGCCATGTGCACGGACGCCGACCCGGGGCAGCGGCCGTCGATGGGGGCGGTGCTCAAGATGCTGGAGGAGGAGATCCTGTCGCCCTGCCTCAGCGAGCTCTACTACGAGCAGCACCTGGAGCTCTGAGTGAGTGGGTTAGTGCTAGCTCATGATCGATGATGGCCTGGAACGAGCTCAAGTTTTGTAGATATGCTTGATGATGAACCACCACCGTGTGTGTAGGATGGACTCAAGTTGGCATCTCTAGACTAGTGAGTGGTTCTTGGGTCAGAACCAGAACCAGAACCAATGCAGGAACCGACTGTGCTTTTTGTACATAGGGTTCGAGATCTTTGAACCTTTTCTTTTATTCCCCTTTTTCCGACGCGGTTGCTTCTTCATTTGAGCTTGATTTTTGCTACATTTCCCCTTTTTCTTTTACCCCCCCTTTTCCATTTTCCTTTTCATTTTAGCTGCATTTTTGACTGCACTGCCACTTTCTTTCTTTGGACCAAATCACGCAGGCAAGACAAAGTTGGTAGTCTCACATTTGTCAACAGCTTAATGGTGGTTTAGGAGTAGTATCATGCACTGGCATTAGCCTTTATGATTAGTTTATGAGAGGCCGTGCGTGCGTGCATTAGTTTATTATTGTTAGAGAATCTGCTGCTGATGGAGTGGCTCCAAATATTCCAGCTTTTCTTGGGCAAGCACAAGCAGGAATCCTGGCTGCTGCACAATGCTCCAAGATTAAATTAGTTCCGCCTTGAGGACGCTACTCTACTCTCACCGTTGGCAGCATACATCCATCCATCCACGCCACGCCACGCTTGGAGAGCCGAGCGAGCCCCTCCTACTCGAAATCGCCATCGCTTTGGAGACAAAGGAGTGCAGCTTGCTTCATGGGGCGTGAGATCTGAATGTATGAATGTTGACGCCATGTTCAACATGGAGAATGCAGCAGTTTCTTCCTTGTTGGAAACTTGAGCTAGTAAAAATGATTTTTCAGACAGTGGCTTGCTCCCGACTGTAGGAGCAGCAGTAGCAGGCCAGAACGGTCGAGCGAGCCCCCCACCACGGCTTGGCCTGCTGCTGCTGCATGCCTTTATACGCATGGAGGGCACAGAGAAACGCACGGCCTGCACCTGCATTTTACACATTTATTAATCACGCAGCCCTGCCCTCCCTCCCTGCATGTGTCAAAATGAATAAGTCTGCCCCTTTTCTAAAACTTTAGGGCTCCTTTGATTCAAAGGATATCTTTAGGATTTTTGGAGGATTGAAATCCTTAGGAATTTTTCCTATGTCGGCCCTTTGATTCATAGGATTGGATCCTATAGGAATTTATCCTATGGAATTTTTTGTACTACATTTCATAGGGAATCTAACATCCACTCTAACCTCTTTTTACATTTCTTTTGTTTTTCATGTGGCATCAAACACTCTTTGCTAATCATATAGGATTCAAGTTGACATGCCACTGCAATCCTATACTTTTCATATTCCTACATTTTCAAAATCCTGTGAATCAAAGAGGCCCTTAGCCCGGAATGAACCCAATTCAATTTCTTTTTCCATAAAATGACCCATTTACTTTCCGCAAAAAAAAATGGCCCATTTACATGATGCTTCGGGCTAGCACGCTACATACTAGATAACACAAACGCCCTAGGCCCTGTCCCTGGGTTGAGGCAGCTGTCCCGCAATCTAGCGCCCCAGGCCAGGGCGTCGTGCTATCTAGCATGACGCCCTAGCCCGGGGTATCATGTTAATGAGTCATTTTATGATGGATGTTGCCTCACATGACATGCAATGTTTCTTCCTAGCATTAGCACAAGAACATTTACAACCAGCAAATTCGGCCAACTAAACTTTGATGAACGTGTTAGTGGACAACGCCAGCCAATCTGGCCTTCAAATATCCTTCTAGACAATCATAGTTTCCACTTTTGAATCCTCAAACCCATGCACACACATGCACGTCGACCATTACACGTAAACAATGAATACCACACACAGGTTAAGATTATTCGGACATAAAAGTACATAGTTCAAACATAAAGTTTATTCAGAGCATAACTGAAACATAAAATTCAGTGATTTCCGACGTGGGCCCACATATACTCCACAAGATCATTGAGTAGTACACATGTTGATCACAAAATTTTCGACAACACAACATGCTCATGTTGCTTCTCCCATTCCTCCTGAATGCCCATTATCATTACCATTTCAACATCTTTGTCGTCTAAACCCGATGAGTCAATGAACTCTTTTGTATATGAATTCGTCAAGGTCCTATCCTTTCTTCTGTTTGACTCCTCCTCTACCGACCTTCTCTCTCTATACCTCTCGATCAAACTCTTGATCGATCATCTTGTAAGCCACGACAACATCCATATAAATACAAGTGCGGCCCGAGAAAAGGGTTTAACGCTTCCCGCAATATCTTATAAAGCTCTTCAGTTTTTTGAATATTTGAGAAATAGGACCGCCCACAGGATGGATCCGTTGAAGAAGTGGATTGAGCCTAACCGGGCGGCTAATGCTCAAGGGTCTGAGCGAAGGGTATGGCCTTGTCACTTATATACGGTTTCCTCTGATTGTTCCACATATGCAGGTGGAGCTTTACAAGAGGAACGAGCATCGTAAAATTCCTATGGACGAGTTATTTTAAATCATCCGCCGAACATGAGTGCAGAAGCAACATTGGAGGGCTGTATAGAAGGACGTTTCATGAAGCTTGCTGCATAGAACTACGATCAAGTTGTCGAAGCTGGTGTTTGAAGCATTCCATTCAAATCCTGGCTGTTATCCTGTCACGCGAATGCCTGGAAAACGGATAATGTACTGTCTTTAGTTTTAGCTGTGATTTAGCAGTTGATGGATATATTTTGGTTCATTGTTCTGCTTGTAATGGTACTAGAAATGAAGCTATTTGTGCTTTGTCGGCGTGCTGGTTTGGCGCTCGGCGATGTGTTGTTATGTTTGTTCTAGACCTCTAAATCATGTGAATCTGGTTTCATTAGTAGAGGCGTTAACAGTTAGTAATTTGCTTTGCAATATTGTGTCCGCCTTGCGGTATGTGCCTTTTGTTAGTTGGTATCTTGGCTACTCGTATGCCTTTTTTACCATTTGGAATTCCATCTTTACTAGTGAATACCCGTTGCTACTTCAACCATTTTTGTATGCTACTCCCTCTGTCCCATAATGTAAGAGCGTTTTTTTGCACTACATTGAAACCAATGGATTTTGTAGTTGACAAGTAGTTGTCTTTGTTTCATATTCTAGATGTTCTAACCGATTTCTCTATTTGTTGCCATGGAAGAACAAAAAATAATGATTAAATAGCTTTTCAAGTAAAAAAAGTGTCAACCATACCAACTCATGGCTTCAAGTCCTATACAAGAAAATTGTTTCTCACTCCCTCTTCCTTCTTTGCAGGCAATCATCTTTTCCCCCCTTCACCTTTTTTCTCACCATCGGACATCGGTGTGTGAGCACTCTTTTCAATCTTGTACTTTTATATATTATACTCCCCCCATTTCATATTTAGTTATGGTTGATTTAGTATAAAGTTACTAGGTCGTACTAGTAATATATTTTTGCGGGAGAAGAAAGACAAAGGATTAAATAAAAGGAGTGCCAAGAACTCATTCAGCTAAGATATAGTTTGGTCTCATTCACCTCACATCATTTTTGTTGTTGTAGCCTGTTTTTGTTGTGCAGGCCACACCCATAGTTGCTTCTAGTTTCATTGGGCCACTGGGCTGATTGTTGGTTGTCATTTTTTTTAGATTGTTGATTTGTCTAGTTAAGTCGTGAGCGCCCCTACATCTCGCATTCAGCAAGACAAGAGGAAGTCTCACAGAAGGCGACTCTTTATTGGGCCGGCCCATCGCACCGCCGATCAGAGGCCACAAGACATATTCCCGTTTTTTTACTTTATTTTTATTCCTAAATATTCTATATTACAATAAATACTTTACATAAAATATTTCAATAAATTTTAATCAAGCATTTAAAACATGTTAAATGTGTATAAATAAATGTTCATTATGTATACAAAAATATACAAAGTGAAATGCGTATAGAAAAAATGTTGATCATGCACTTGAAAAAGGTTAATCTATGCGTTTAAAAACAATGTTCAAGAAGTGTTCGAAAAATGTTAAACATGTATATACATTTTTTGACCATGTATTCAAAAGATATTAAACTTGTATTTGAAAAGAAAACTTAAATGTGTATACAAAAATGTTGACCATGTATTAAAAAATGTTAAACCTTTTCTTTGATCAAACACAATGCAGAAGGTCCCCACTGTAACTCTATTTTCATTAATATGATGAGAAAATTACAGGAGGCTTTACAAGGAGGTGTTCAAAGTAAGACAAAATCTACAAGTAATCTAGCCAAGATTGCATTCCTTCTTTCAAGCTATGTTTTGCCTTTTTGATGATCATATCAAAGTGTTCCTTGAAACTTGATGTAAATAATGCCATGCTCTTTGCTTTGTGATCAAATATGATGCTATTTCTATGTTTCCGTAGGCTCCACAAGCCTGCAATTAGGTATTCCTTGAAGCAACTGACATTATTTTGCCTTTTTCCATCCATGAGCATCTTTGTGAGGTCATAGTTTGAAAAGTGTGTATAGGAGAAAAGTTGACCATGCATTAGAAAATGGTAATCTTGTATTTAAAAAGTTTTAATCAAACATTTGAAGGACTTTGAAAGTGTGTATAGGAGAAAAGTTGACGATGTATTAAAAAAAATTAATCTTGTATCTGAAAAAAAGTTCATCAAGCATTTGAAAAATGTTTAAAATGTGTATAGAAAAAGTGTTGACCAGATATTTAAAAAAAATTAAACGAGTATTGTAACAATGTTAAACGTTTATTGGGAAAAATGAAAAAAATGAAAAAAATAAAATGAAAAAAAATAGAAACAAAGATTTTTTTTGAAAAAAGCATGAAAAAAATCAGAGAAAAATAAATAAAAGAAACACAAGAAACCAAAGAAAAAAGAAAATAAAAAAAAACAAATGCAAAAAATAAAAAGTTCAGAGAAGAAAAAAGAAAAGAAACAAAAGAAAACGTAAAAAGGAAGAAAAAACCCAGAGAAAACTGGTTCGAATCGCCTCGGTCACTCCTCTAGTACTAACCATGAAGGGGACGCGGGCGGAGTGGCTTTTAAGCAAAAAGCAAAAAGTATAGTGAACAGACTAAACAATCAATTTTTCAATATATGGTAAGAAGTGAATATTAAGTAATAATATAGTATATTGGGAAAAGGGAAAAGAGTGGGACAATGTTCTAGATTTTGCCTTTTTGATGATCATATCAAAGTGTTCCTTGAAACTTGATGTAAATAATGCCATGCTCTTTGCTTTGTGATCAAATATGATGCTATTTCTATGTTTCCATAAGCTCCACAAACCTGTAGTTAGGCATTCCTTGAAGCAACTGACATTATTCTGCCTTTTTCCATCCATGAGCATCTTTGTGAGGTCATAGTTTGTGTTCCATCGAAAACTAATGGCCAGCCAAAAATTCTGGCTGAAATCACAACTGAAAAAATAGGTGAAGTAGGTATTCATTAGGCTTATCATCACATAAATACACATCTACATGTCTCAAAAAATGTTAAACTTGTCTTTCAAAAATGTTAAATTTGTATAGAAAAATCCAAATGATAAGTGTCACACGTGTGGGACGAAGCACTCCGGCCCTGACATTTTTTACAACTAAAGTTGCAATCCGAAAAGAGAAAACAAACCCAAAAAGTAAAAAAAGTGAAACTTGCCTCCGAAAAGAAGTTGCCATGCTTGACTACTAAAGTTGCCATCCTCACATCACTAAACTTGCCTTCAAAAATACTTTGAGTTGCCATGTGTTCGTGCCACACGTGTGGCACTTATTAGGTTCCTAGAAAAAATCTTGACCATGTAATCAAAGAATGATGGAAAAAAGTTGATCATGTATATAAAAATGTTAGCCAAGCATTAAAAGAATGCTGAACAAATATTTGAAAAATATTAATCAAGCATTTAAAAATGTTAAATGTGTTTAGAAAAAAGATGTTGACCATCTATTCAATTTTTTAATATTGTATTAAAACATGTTAATTAAGCATTTGAAAAATGTTAAATGTGCATAGAATTTTTTGACCATATATTATAAAATGGTAATCTTGTATTTAAAAAGTGTTAATCAAACATTTGAAGGACTTTAAAAGGTGTATAGGATAAACCTTGACCATGTATTAAAAAAATAATCTTGTATTTGAATAAAAAGTTCATCAAGCATTTGTAAAATGTTTAAAATGTGTATAAAAAAAGTGTTGACCGGGTATTAAAAAATTAAATGTGTATTGGAACAGTGTTAAACGTTTATTGGGAAAAATAAACCAAAGAAAAAGAATCTGAAAAAATTAAAACGAAGATTTTTTTGGAAAAAAAGCATGGAAATAATCGGAGAATAAAAAAGGAAAGAAACACAAGAAACCAAAGAAAAAAGAAAAAGAAAATAATAATAAAAATTCGTAGAAGGAAAAAGAAAAGAAACAGTAGAAAACATAAAAGGGAAGAAAAAACCCAGAGAAAACCAGTTTGAATCGCCTCAAGTAGGTCGCTCCTCTAGTACTAACCATGAATGGGACGCGGGCGGAGTGGCTTTTAAGCAAAAAGCAAAAAGTATAGTGAAAAGACTAAACAATCAATTTTTCAATATATGGTAAGAAGTGAATATTAAGTAAAAATATAATATATTGGGAAAAGGGAAAAGAGTGAGACAATGTTCTACTAAATATATTGAAATATGAAATAAAAAGAAAAAGAAATAAGGCCACATCGCTCAGCTCCGTATACAAAAAACAAAAGTCAGAACTCATGCACGTGGGCTGACCTTGAACCAGATGAGCCGCGTCGGTAGCACAACAGAAACGCGCAACGGGAGCTTGATTACCGGCCGTAGACGCGCCTGCCTGCCTGCCTGCCTGCCTGCCTATAAAAGGGCTCCTCCTATCATCTCACATCCACTATCCATCAGCTGCATCAATCACTTGAAACCAAACCAACAAAAACAAACATTCTCTCCTGATCCGGTTCCGGATCCGCCGGCGATCGACCTATCCATGGGGCGCCGCTCTGGTACGTTTCTCCGGACCATCTCCTCATTATCCATACCAAATGATCTATGCGTACGTACGTCTATATATCATCCATGCCAGCTGAAATCAAGTCCATGCACACATATTTTGAAAATCTCCCGTATGCATGCGTGCGTGCGTGCCATGCACATCTTGTCCCTTTTGATTGATGGATCTATCTACCGAGATGTGCGTATCCAGATCTCTGTGTTTGGTTCCATTTCCAAGACACAAACACCGGTTGATCGATGATGCAACGATGGGTCTGATGAATTTCGCGTGCGGCGTCCAGAACCAGGCCTTCAGCAACGTACGTGCATACTATCTTGTTTCAGTCTCTCTTTTTTTTACATGCAGGAATTGGGCGAGTTGCCATCATCGATCCGATCTTGGTACGCTGGTTGATTGAACCTGTGATGTGTGCATGTGTATGCAGTGCATCTACGGCAACGAGAGCGACATCAGCAGGTGCCAGAACTACTTCGACCTGCTCTGCCAGTGCCGCCGAGGAGGAGGAGGAGCGTCCACCATCGCCTGAACCCTAAGATCGATTATTCCAGACCCATACGCCTCAGTCTCAGCCAGATTGATAGCCAGATGATCCTACTAGCTTGTTTCCTTCCGGGTCTTCATATTGCTCGTTGACTTATAAGCCAGTCAGCCTTTCGTCCTTGAATAATAGGGTGAACAAGATTATGTCTTATCTTTGTAACAGAACATTTTATAACTCTTCACCTTGGTTTTGGGAAATATTAACTGGCGGACGTCAGATATTAAGACAGTTCCAGCGAATGCGTCAGCTACCGTTCCATCTAAAGTACGCGTCTTAAGGCTCAAAGCAGCAGCCACGTCACCGCTTTCTTCTCAATCGCTGTGGGTTCTGTTGGTGCGAACGCACACTTTATCCTTTTCTCTACTCTCTCCTGCATACTCATACCCGAGGCCATTTCCACTCCGGCGACTGCTGGTTCCCGATGCTACTACCCCTCTCCTCTCCGGCGATCGCTGGTTCCTGAGGCCACCATCCCTCTACTCTCCGGCGACCGGTGCTACCCCGAGGTCACCGGCCATCAAATCCTCGACGGCGACATCTACACGCGCTAGGTTTTACCGCTTTCCATTGCTCGAATTTTGCTCATGTTGCTATTTGGCTTGCATAACAAAGAAATCCTGCTGTTGAGCCAAGGCGCCCTTCTTCTAGGCGGCCTATAGTAAAGAATGTCATCATTGTTGCAATGCATAAATGGACTTTCATGTACGTGGAAGATCAATGAAGCAGAACGTACCTGCACTTGGCAGGTCATAGGGACATGCCAAACCAAGATTGAGCCCATGTCTTCACATGATTCCCTCTCTTCACCTTGAAGTGGGGGATTAGCACTCTAAGTCCAAAACCTTTGTGCTGGATAGTCCTGCTTGTTTGTGAAGGAAGTGCCACATCAAAGTTGTGTATTAGATCTTTTCACATCACACCACCCTTGTATACATATATTAGGGATACATGCAAGTGGGGATGGATTTCCGACACTCCCTCGCGCGTTTCCGGGCCAAAACCCTGAACCGTGGGCCACACGACGTCCAACCCTTTGACTAGCTTCAAAAGGGTTTAGACAATGGGGCCTTTCTCTTTGTTTCCATTAGGGTAGGCCATAGGGACATGGAAGAGAAAGATTGAGCCCAAGTCTTCAAAAGATTCCCTTTGATCGCCTCAAAGTGCGGGATTCATACTAAAAGTTCACAAGATTCCCTCTCGATAGCTAAATCATATGCCCCTAGCCGAATTCTTATAAGTATTTGTCCTCTTTTTGTTGCTCAGGGTTCTATGACCAATTTTAACACACACAAAGAGGATAGTCCAGATGGAACCACTCCTTTTCAAGAAAAGCTAGGGGGTAGACGATTATGGGCTTATCGAACATAAGACTCATCAAATCGCTTGAATTATGGTCGGAACAACTTATCTTTTTGCATGTGATCCTAATATGGGTACACTACAGGGTGTGAAGATTACAAGGCAATACCACAACTTTAAAGTGGCAAAGTGGCGGTAATTAGAAAGCGAATGTGAAACAAATTGAGGGCATCGAAAGGCGACGAAATCTAGCCAGGAGAGATTGAGTGAGAAAGAGAGGAGAAAGAAATAGAATGCAATAAGTAAATATAACCGCAATGAAAAACCTTAAGTTATTTTTGCATTAAGATAAACTCCCTCCTTTTCAGTTTATAGGGCTTAAATCTGAAGTCTCATCAACCAAGGTAGATGGTGAGTGGAGGAATGTATGTCGTAGTTTACAAAAGCACTCAAACTTTAATCTGCATTAACTACGGTGTATGCATGGATGACCACAAAATGAGTAGGATTGTTACATGCACTAGTATAATGCCCGTGCGTTGCCACGGGCTCTTCAAAATTTATAATCAGTATCTTTCATTTATCATCCCCTCATATTGGGTGATTATGGGGTGCTCTAATTAGAAACACAACAATCAAATATTAGGAAATTTCACCGAATGAACAACAACGAATAATACGATATCTATCAAACGAATAAAATGAGGTCATATTTTTGGTCCGTCATGCACTTCTGTTGAAAAGTGCCTATCCCTTTTAGAATCAACCCACTGTTTGCTCGCACGTAAAAAAATACATCTTTAAAGTGGGGAACCGATCGGTGCCAAAAAGAACTCAAACTCCTATCCAATCTCGACTTCGTGCTCTTCCACTTCCATTGATGAAGATGGGACGTCAAGGGTTTCATCATGATGACCTCGAGCAGCCGCCGACATCCCTCCCCACATCTACCCCTACCCCCTGCTGCCGCTTGCACTGTCCTTGCTCCTCGAGGGAGCTAGGGGCACAATGTTCTCTAGGATGGGCATGACCAGATCCACGAGGAGGCCACATTCTTCCATGGGAACCCAACCAAGCACACCATCCTCCGCAACCATCCAATCCCAGCCTAACAAAGTCAAGACCCGCCATCGATCCACAAATCAGGCTCGCCGCATCCAGGTTCACTGCAAGTCTGCGACGAGTCTGTAGTCGACATCTTGACTTTGGCTATCCCCACGGAAGAATCATCGGATCCTGCTTACTTTAACCATCACTTCGTCTCTTCCCAAGGCAGCGACACCACCCAGCCAATCACCACCACCGCTTGCGGCTTGCCTACATAAAATCATGAGAAATCCCCACGGCGGTGCTGTAAGATCACCTTGGCAACCTCGACAGTGACCGACTGGTCTAAGATCTAAGCTAGCCGCTCTTTGTAGAAACCAATAGAAGTAGGCATGTGACTCAGATTTGTTCTTTGGTGTGCATGCGTTTCTTGCTGCCCACCAGCTCTTGTCTACAACTCGCCTATCTCTGTACCAGCTCTTGGTCTACAACTCGCCTATCTCCATGCTCGAGACGACCAAGGTCGATGCGCAAGCCACATACGTCTGCTAGAGCTATATCCAGGCCCTATGATTTTTGGATCACTGGCACTATAGGTGCCAGGACCGGAGTCGCCCTCATCCACCAAGTGGATCAAGGAGGCCCACCACCTAGACTCTACATCGCAACATTTTGTGTTTTTCTATAAAAAGTAAAGAACCTTCTCTAATAAACGTAAATATAACCTTTTGGTTTTATAGTCTCAACTTTCCTACACTCCAATATCAGAAGGATTTCTTGGTTTTATTTAATGACCTTCTTGAATGTCATTCACTTAGAAAGGTAGTAATACAATCTGTGATATTAAGGCAAATTATTAGTCATATTAAAGTGCAAAAGGCCCTATAGGAGTCAAAGCATGACTTTTATGGTTATACTGTAATTTGCAAGATCTGAGATTTATGCAAGTGTACAATTAGAGAAGAGCCAATTAAATAGATTTTCACATTCAGAATAGTACGATTAGCAGTAGCACTTCAATTTTTTCATGTTTGATCAGCTTGCTAGGTGGTTATCACTAAGCATGTTGGAACGATGAGCATAACCTAACTTAGTTCAGTACGTGTTGCTGCAAATTAGTTCAGTACGTACGAAGCTGTTGCTAATTTCAATGCCTGGCTGTTGCAAGTTTCTAATGAAAAAGTACTTCAGGTCAAAGGTCAGGGAATATACACTTTTGTTATCATGGTTGTTTCCTTATAGTGAACAACTTTGATCACCACTTCAGCAGCTACTATCTATAAGAAGATATTAGCTAAGTAGATACAGGCAAAGAAAGCATGTAGGCAAAACCAGAATTAAAAACATCCTTCTCAATGGAGCTCGTGCAGTTCGGAAGACCCTAATGATCGATGAGGGACCCCTCCGATGGTAGCATGGCATGACAATTGCCGTCAATGACGACACCCAAAGTACCTTGCACAATCCATCGATCCAGTTCGGAACAATCAAGCACATACCTTGCAAAGTGATGTGGATCTGAAGCAGAGGTGGGAAGGTAAAGGCTCAGGTGAGGTGGAATGAGACGTTGATATAGACGTGCACGCATGAGAATAAGGCGGTGCCCAGGATGGATCTCCATCGGAGGAGGCCGGATCCGCTGGGGAGGAGGTCGCTGTAGTACCTGCCATCTGTGCGATGGATCACGGGGCTGGCAGGCAGGGGGAGGGGATATGAGGGAGTGGGTGGGCTAGAGCGCAGATGGCGGGTGCCCCCGACGATGGCTGCGAAGGATGGTGGAGGAGGTGGATGAGGATGGCGGCGGCGGCGGCGTCTGTGGTTGCGCCTCGTCCGCAGCCGTGCTGGTGGTGGTCGATGCGAGAGCCGGATGGCGTCAGCCAGAATCTGGCAGGGGCGACAAAGATTTAAAGGAGAGAGAGAATGGAGGCGATGAGCGATGGGAGGAAGGGCCACCGACGATTGGGGTGGCCTCAGATCCGCCCTCCGTGGCCGCCTATTTCATGGGACGAACACCCGTGCTCACCGTCGGGCTCGCCTTCGGCCGCTGCCTCGCCGACATTCACGACGTAGAGCCCCTTCCTCCGATCCCATTTGCCAGGGAGGCAGCGCCATCCTTCATCGCAGAGAACGAGTCCACACTGAGATCCCAACCAGATCGTGATTGCGCCTCCCCAAACCGCAGCGGCACATCCCACTCCATCAACGACCAACCTATATGAGGCGAAGGGTCAGTGTAGGACGCGAGCGCCGTCACCATGGACGTGGGGGACGCCGTAGGTGGGAAGGAGGCGGCGACGGCGTTTATGCATTGATCTTTTTTTTAATCCTTGCATGCACCAATTTATGCACCTCGGAATATGAACATGTGGTGAAAAAAAATGAAAACAAGACTTATAAAATGGGAAAACCAAGAAAATGAGACGAGCCTAATAAACCGGAAAGGAGGGAGTAGTTTCTATAAAAATAGGTAAAAAGCAAAGTGTAATATATCGAGTGGCTTATATTTTGCTATCTTTTGTAAAATGAGATAATTTTGTAATATAAGCCGAGCACCTTTAGGCTCTGTTTGTTTGAGCTTCAGGAACCAGATTCAGCTATGCCGGTGAAGCTGAATCTAGAATATGAAACAAACAGTAACTTCGAATCAGCTTTACCAGTGAAGCCAACTCTGCTAGTGAAACTGAATCTGGAATCTGAAACAAACAAATATTTCAAATCAGCTTTGCAAGTGAAGCTCAATCTTGATTTGAGTCATTTTTAATGCAAATTGTTGGAACACCTTTTCGGTTGATATAATTATGTTTAATTCGTAATAAAACTAGTCATGATGGCCTGTCTTTAAAAAAGAAAAAAAGAAATAAAATGGAGTCTGGGACCGTCACGACTCATGAAGCGCGCGGTTTTGCATGCGCGGCACCATGCATTACAATTGTTATTAATTTAGCTAGGATCGATATCGACTGGACCCGACGGATTAATCCATCACCTTGCGGGAGAAGAAAGACAAAATGGACGATAATGTCACCCCCTTGATTAGCGGAGAGATCGCCGCCAGCCTGCCTGCCTGCCTGCGTATAAAAGGGCTGTGCTCTCGTCCGCGCTTGATTACCATCGTCCATCGATCCATCATCATCTGAAAAGGCTGAAACACACAAGCAAACTTTGTCTCCTGCTGATCCGTCCGTCCGGCCGATCGATCGACCATGGGGCGCCGCTCTGGTACGTCTCCGGCCGATCTCCTCTTCTCAGCATCCATCCTACAGACCGAACCATCTGATGCAGTTTTGCTTTACTTGCTATACGAACTTTGTTACGACCTACGATGATGCATGCATATATGTTGGAGAATACCGGCCAAGATCGTGACCAAATTTTTACTCTCGGCCGCTTGATCAATGCAATGAAATTCGCATGCGTGCAGGAGGAGGCGGCGGTTCCCGCAGTGCGCCACGTCCCGCAGCCCCGGCACCCAAGCCGGCGGCCAAGCCAGCGTCCGCTTCGGCGCCGGCCAAGAACTCGTCTACGCCGGACAAGAAATCTTCTGCGCCGGCGCCGGATAAGAAACCGTCCGCGCCGGCCCCGGCCCAGAGCTCCTTCCTCGGATCCGTTAACGACGGTACGTCGGTGAACCGAAATTCTCGGTCCGGGTGACGATCGATGCGATGGAGGTGATGATTTGATGATTTGATTTGTCGGCCAGGGTTCGGATTTGCCGTCGGGATGAGCATGGCGCGCTCCTTATTGGGCGGGCGCAGAGAGGAGCCGGCGCCCGCCTCTCCCGCCCACGCCCACGCCGACGCCGACGCGTGCGGCATCCACAACCAGGACTTCACCAATGTACGTGCGTTCATTTTTTGCAAGGAATTGGACCAGTTTTTGCCATGATCGATCTAAATCTACTTGTACGTGGATTGATGTGCAGTGCATCTACACGAACGCGAGCGACATCAGCCGGTGCCAGAACTACTTCGACCTCCTCTACCAGTGCCGCCGCGGAGGAGGTGCAGGAGCAGGAGAGGCCTCCACCATCGCCTAAACCCTAAGATTTCGAGATCTAGCTCGTCTGACTTATCAGCCAGCCAGTCAGCCGTCCTTGAAGAGTAGAGTCAACAATAAATGAGATAGATAGATAGTCAAGAGTCAGAGAGAGAATGAGACGGATATGTCTGTCTTCGTAAAGCATTTGTATCTTGTCTCCATTAGCTCAATGGATCGAAGAACAAATTTGTTCATGCTCTTTGGTTTTGCCATGGGTTGATCGATGAACCAATGGATGAGAGTCAATTTGATTTCTGCATCATTGCAGTAGCGTATGAGGAGATGTGGTTTCGCCAACCAAGACATTAGCGGCTGCCTTTACTTTTGGGTCCAGTATGTCCATGACTTCAAGTCCGAAATAAAGGTTCTAACAATAGAATGGGATTGTTGTCGTTGTTATGTTTCCCAAAGACGAAGATGACCGACGGGCAAATGTTGTTTGTCGATGCTATGTCGCGTTCTAAACCGGTTGCAAGTTGTAGTGGGAGGCAATTGCCAAGAGCTTAAGTTTGCATGGAGAATATCTATCTTGCACTGTTTGGTTTGCGTAGGCCGGTAGCGTGTATTGATCCATCGCACGTGTGATGCACGCACATATGTACAATATATGACCAACAAGTGTGCATACATACATGGACAAGTGATATATGTTGGTCCACGTAGATAGGGCGCATCTATCAAGTGAACATATTTCACCTCTGATGGATCAGGCTTTGTATACTACGCAAGGGCATAGGCCGATGGATGATCTTCTCAATTTTCTCACGCCTCGGGTACCAGAAGCAATGGATGAATGATCGAAGACTCCTGGTGTGGATGGATTTACTGCTAGTTTTTATCAGACACACTGGGATATTCTTTGGGATGACTCAGTGGCGGCCTTGCTGTGGGGTTTGTGAATGGTGGAGTACTGCCATTGGGACTTAATGAAACGGCAATTACTTTAATCACCCATTGCCTTGTATTCGATTCAACAAGGCTACAATAAACCATTTTAGGGGGATACTTGATGAGGTGATTAGCGAGGGAAAAGTGCCTTGGCTCCTTTGCATTTAATCACAGATAATGTCTTGGTGGCATACGAGAGTATACATGCCCTTCAGAAGAAGAAGAAATGCAAAAGGACGTTTTGTGCAGTTAAACTCGACATGTTGAAGACTGATAGGGTCGAGCGGCACTATTTGGAGACAATGCTCTATAAATTGGGTTTCACCGAAAGTATTATCCGGGTGATCATGAAGTGTGCCTCCTCTGTCAGGTTTACGGTTAATGTTAATGGAGAACGTTTACATGTCTTTACTCCGTCGGGAGGACTCTGATAGGGAGACCCAATGCCCCAATATTTATTTCTCACTTGCGCTCGGGGCCTTACTTCACTTCTGAATAACTATGGTGTCAGTTAGGTATAAATGGTACTCGGGTGAGTACCCAATCACGGTGAGTTAATCATCTCCTTTTCTTAGATGATGGTATGATATTTCTCGGTGCAAAAATATAAAGTGTTGACATTTGAACAAAAATCTCGGGATATATGCCGACTGCTCCGGTCGGATGGTAAACTGGGAGAAGAGCTTGATATTTTTTTCAGTTATAATATTTCGCCCCCGTCAAGAGCGGAGTTGAAATAACGGCTTGGAATTGTTGAGGCCTTTTCTGAAAGATATCTGAGGCTACCCACAGCGGCAGGTTAGATAAGTTCTACTTTCGATCACATTAATGGGAGGATCCAAGGGAAAATTGTCGGAGAAAATTTGGGCATGTGTTGGGAGGGAGGCTCTTTCATAGTATGCTATACACACAATTCTTACTCATGGCATGAGTTGTTTTAAGCCAGCAAAGATGGTTTGCAATAATATATTGTCTTAGTCGTGGTGGGGATCTAGAGTTCGATGGCGCGTTCGGGATGTTGTCCCGGTTTGATTCATTCAACGACAATGGCTTCACTTATGGTGAGCCACCTTGGAAGTCCACAAAGCTGCATATGAGCGATGGAGCCGCATCGAGCTCGGGGTGAGGAGGTGATCCGTAAATCTTTTCTTCGGTGGCTGCTGTGGTGGGGCCGGAGGCAGGTGACGGACATTAATGTCAAGCTTAGAGATGTTCTACTATCTTTTTAATTTTGTCATGTCGGTCCTTATGTGACTTGTACTTTAATCTTTATGCTATGAATAAGACACGTATTACCATACAAAAAAATGCCAAGAAACAAAGATAGAAACATGAACGCGAGTCATTTTTCCCCATGGGAGGCGACTAAAACCCTAGTCGCCGCCAACGAGTTCCTCCCGACGCCTTCCTCCGGCGGCTCCCCTCCACCAACGACCTCGGTCATCAGTGGTGAGGGAGTCGCCGGATCTATGAGTGTGAGTCATGTGGCTTTAGGTTAGACCTTAGTAGTTTAGGTTTATGGGTCATTTATCGTCTTGGCTTCGGCGGTGGCGATGACGACGATGAATAAAGAAGCTTTAGATTCTTCCCCAATAAGGCGACCGGTTCATGGTTGAGGATGGATTTAGAAACCCGTCTACTCAAGCAAGAATGACATGGCAGAACAGAGATATAAATAAGACACATATTACCATAAAAAACAGAGATAGAGACGGAACGAAAAACAAGGAATCTGATAGCACATGATAAATCAAATATTTTTTTAATACAGTATATACGTAGATGCTCATATATATGTACATACATTCAGTTATATGAACACACATATACACACCATACCCCTATAAACACCTTTGAGAGAGAAAATTGCCGTATATTGTCAACTAACTTGTCATCATCTACTGTATCTAAATAGCTAGCCCCCACTACTAGGAATTCTCTAGCTTCTGCTTGAGCCACATCATCCTAATTATTTTAGCCGTTAGAAGTACTAGATTAGTCTACGATAGCCATCAAATCTCTACTCTTAATGGAGCAGTTGGTAGTTTCCGCCGGTCAATTTTTATACTTTTTAGATTTGCATCAAGTCCTGGAAATAGCCTCTTATAGAAATGTAGGGAAAGGCTGCGTACAATACACGCAAAGTGGTCGGACCCTTCTCCGAACCCTGCGCAAGCGGGAGCATGATGCACTGGGCTGCCCTTTTTTTCATATGTATTCTTGACAGGTGGTTATCTCCTCTCTGTAGGTACAAGTAATACATGCAATTGTCAAGGAAAATAACATATATGTGGTGAACAACTCCTATAGGTATTATTTTTCTCTACGGTTTTAGGCAAAGAAAAACAAGATTGATGATGATTATACTAAGAGGGATAATGGGCAGCTAAAGGGAGAGTATGACACCTCTAATAAGCACATATTGTTTGTTTCAGGTAGAGTGAATGTCGGTTGTTTTACAACAGATGGGATGTCCTTCATTTCATCTTCTATGCTATCGGTGGTAGGTGTTTCATTTGTTCTCCCCACCTCCGCCCTCTCTCTTACCCAATTGCTCTTACCTGGACTCTCACATCTCTCCTGTCCTAGACCGACTTTGTTTGACCCTTGCAGCAAGTGGCCGTCATACCCGCCGGCGACGCGTCCGTGCCTAGCGCCTGCCACCGCGCGCCATCGCTCATCATACACCACCTCGCCGTCCTAAGCTGAGTCCCCACAGGTCGCACTCGTCGGCGGCGGTGGCGCCACCCTCATCCGGTATTTTGAGGTTTTCACGCAGATCTGTTGTTCACTCTTAGTGCATCGTGCCTCCTGACTCCGCATGATGTATTTGCTAGCTGCTTGTATATTCTCCTAAGATTGACGCGAGTCTTCTTGGGCCTGATTCATTCAAGCAAACTATCTGCAGACAATTATTTCATTTATTTATTTGAAATCTTTTTTTTCTTTGAGGAGAGTATACAGAAAGACGAATAGACATGCAGACTAAGCTCCATAGCAAAGGGATTTTGGTAGTACATGCCATGTTTATGCTCACTGTTGAATAGTTTGTATATAACTATTTATGCAATATTTGGACCATAGGAGCAATTCATTCTGTATATTTTGCTGGGGATTGTGCCTTGCAGTCAATTTATAGAAGGGTAAGATGTATCGCAATTTCTTTGACTTGCATTCTCTGTGATGTCAAGTAAGAAAAATAGAATATATACTCTTAGAATTATCTTTTTTTTGATGTCTCTATCTTACTTATATAATCCAATTGGCATTCGCTAGAGTTTCTGTTGATGAAACATTTGTTTTGTGATGTCAGTAGGTTCTGTTGATCTACATTACGGTTTAATTCTTACACGAATTAATGTTGACTCGATTCCCTGTAGTAGGTTGAGAGGCTTCTCCTCTCATGATTTACTCTGATTAGTTTGCTTGGCTCTATGCTCCTCATGATTTCTTTGAATTTTTCTGTAGGAGCTCAATCAAAAATCACCTAAGAAAAATATGGCGTTCTTCTCTACAATGGTTGCATGTGAAATTTGAGGAGAATCTGTGCACCAGCATCCGGCTCCTTGATGTTGCTCTGATCATATTGTGTAAATATATTTCTAATTCAGAATGATCACAAGTTATTTATGCCTCTTTTGTACTGAGATCTCTAGAAGTGGAGGGGTTGAAGAAGGTCAAGTGCAAGATGAAGATTAATAGGAAGATTTACAACCCAATGTTGAAGTATGTAACCCATTTTGTTTGCATGTAGCTACAATCCAAGAGGAAGAAATGCAGAAGCATTTGTTCAGGCTTCGGACATGCGTGGTTGAGGAGAGAGCAACATCCAGCCACTACAAACTTGACATATGTGCACAGGTAAAAAATTGCCCTTTTCTTGGTGCTTGTAATTTTTTATGTCTCACGGTTAGGATAATAAGTCTGCACTTCGTGATGGTTTTGTTTTTCCCAAAATAACTAATGTCACTATACATTATGATTACAATTTTGCAGGAGATATTTAGTTTGCTAACTCTAATTAGAGCTTGTTTTATGCCCCTGTATAAAAGAAAAATATTTTTGGGAGTGTAATATGATATTTCTGTGCCATTGCACATTTGATTTCAATTTTTTGGAGTAGACATATGTATATATCATGATTTAAAATTTTCGTAAGCATGTCATGGCAATTACATTTATGTTGGATCATTCTGAATTTTACTAGCCTCATTGGTAATGCCTCTTTGCATGATCCTTATTATGATTTGATATTATCTTGCACCATGAATGGGTGCCTTCGCAACCAATATAGGTGCACCTCAATGGAACAACTTGATGTTAATCTGAAGTACCAATCAGGGATCGGTTCTTCTTTATGTGTGGGCGATCTAGATCATCTTGTTTTGTGAAGACCAGGAAGGATTACCTTAAAAAGATTTAGCTTTCAGGTTGCATTCTCACTGATAGGCATTTTATAGTCACAGAATCATTGGAATTATTATGCTAGGTACTCCAAGTTGTGTTCCTACGTAATGCACTACATTTTTACAAAGGCGTAATAGATTGGAATGATATGGGTCTTATTTTCTATCTGTTACTCATAATATACTTTTTAGATTTGCATCAAGTCTTGGAAACAGCCTCTTATAGAAATGTAGGGAAAGACTGCGTACAATACACCCAAAGTGGTCGGACCCTTCTCCGGACCCTGCGCAAGCGGGAGCATGATGCATTGGGCTGCCCTTTTTTTTCATATGTATTCTTGACATGTGGTTATCTCGTCTCTGTAGGTACAAGTAATACATGCAATTGTCAAGGAAAATAACATATATGTGGTGAACAACTCCTATAGGTATTATTTTTCTCTACGGTTTTAGGCAAAGAAAAACAAGATTGATGATGATTATACTAAGAGGGATAATGGGCAGCTAAAGGGAGAGTATGACACCTCTAATAGGCACATATCGTTTGTTTCAGGTAGAGTGAATGTCGGTTGTTTTACAATAGATGGGATGTCCTTCATTTCATCTTCTATGCTATCGGTGGTAGGTGTTTAATTTGTTCTCCCCACCTCCGCCCTCTCTCTTACCCAATTGCTCTTACCTGGACTCTCACATCTCTCCTGTCCCAGATCGACTTTGTTTGACCCTTGCAGCAAGTGGCCGTCATACCCGCCGGCGACGCGTCCGTGCCTAGCGCCTGCCACCGCGCGCCATCGCTCATCGTACACCACCTCGCCGTCCTAAGCTGAGTCCCCACGGGTCGCACTCGTCGTCGGCGGTGGCGCCACCCTCATCCGGTATTTTGAGGTTTTCACGCAGATCTGTTGTTCACTCTCAGTGCATCGTGCCTCCTGACTCCGCATGATGTATTTGCTAGCTGCTTGTATATTCTACTAAGATTGACGTGAGTCTTCTTGGGCCTGATTCATTCAAGCAAACTATCTGCAGACAATTATTTCATTTATTTATTTGAAATCATTTTTTCTTCTTTGAGGAGAGTATACAGAAAGATGAATAGACATGCAGACTAAGCTCCATAGCAAAGGGATTTTGGTAGTACATGCCATGTTTATGCTCACTGTTGAATAGTTTGTATATAACTATTTATGCAATATTTGGACCATAGGAGCAATTCATTCTGTATATTTTGTTGGGGATTGTGCCTTGCAGTCAATTTATAGAAGGGTAAGATGTATCACAATTTCTTTGACTTGCATTCTCTGTGATGTCAAGTAAGAAAATAGAATATATACTCTTAGAATTATCTTTTTTTATGTCTCTATCTTACTTATATAATCCAATTGGCATTCGCTAGAGTTTCTGTTGATGAAACATTTGTTTTGTGATGTCAGCAGGTTCTGTTGATCTATATTACAGTTTAATTCTTACACGAATTAATGTTGACTCGATTCCCTGTAGTAGGTTGAGAGGCTTCTCCTCTCATGATTTACTCTGATTAGTTTGCTTGGCTCCATGCTCCTCATGATCTCCTTGAATTTTTCTGTAGGAGCTCGATCAAAAATCACCTAAGAAAAATATGTCGTTCTTCTCTACAATGGTTGCATGTGGAATTTGAGGAGAATCTGTGCACCAGCATCCGGCTCCTTGATGTTGCTCTGATCATATTGTGTAAATATATTTCGAATAAAGCAATCGCCCGATGGTGTACATGTTAGAAATAACAAGATGTAATCATCAAGTGTGAGAGATGGCAACATCATGATGGTATGGTATGTACTGTTGTGCTCATCAATAGGTTAGTCTTTCATTCTCTTGCAGCCAGTATGTTTTCTGTTATGCAAACAATTAGGAAATATCTAATTTCTATGTACGTCCAAATATATATAAGTGGTTGTTGTTAACACTGAATTTGGATTTGTTAACGGTCGCTGCATTTGGTTTATCCCGAGCCTCTGGCTGTGGATCATGTTCTTTTGATATCCGCTTGCCACGATATGTTATCTCTGGTTGTGGTTGTGGCTGGACTTCTGGTATGTGTTACCTCTAATTTTTTTTCTCTGAACTAATTAGGGCCTGCTTCTGTTTGCTCTAATTGATATAATGGTTGTATGTGGAGCAATGTGTCAATGTAGCCACATAGGAATCTCCTAGACGCTTCGACAGAGGCGCTGGCTTCTCATGATATACTTCATTTCGCACGTACCAATTCCTCCAGAGTGTCATTATAACTGGTAGGCGCTGATCAACATTGCAATTATCCAGCAAATGAATGATCCATTCAGGTCCTGTATTGGAGATGGATTCCAATTTAGGCATACTCCACACACTCTCCATTGCCATCCATAAGCTTCGTGCCAGTGGGCATCTGCATAAGGCATGGAAGGTATCCTCGCGTTCCATCCCACATAGAGCACACATATCAGAGATCTCGAGCTTTCTTTTGAGTTTATTTGCAAGAGTGGCCAAGGAATTAGTCGCAACGCGCCATGCAAAAACTCGTACCTTAGGAGGAGCAGGGCACCCCCACACTACCTTCCAGACGGCACGAGTGCCGTCCGGTGCCCTGCTCGCGGCGCACGCGGTGGTGCTGGTTTGCTCCATGAGAGCAATCTTGTAGGCGCTGCGCACACTGAAGATGCCCCTCGGATCAGGAGCCCAGGAGAGGATGTCGTCCAGCCCTCGTGGGCTGGCCTTTATCGCCAAAATGACCTCCACGTCCGGCCTAATGAAGTATTGTTGCAGAAGATTAGCCCGCCACCGGCCATTGGCGTCCAGTAGCTCCGACACACGCCGCAGCCGGCATGTCCCGCGAGGTGTGATCGGCCGATATGAGGTGGGGCGCGGGATCCATGGGTCCCGCCATATACGGATCCGCTCACCATTAGCCACACGCCATATGAGTCCTTTTTTCAACGGCTCTAATCCATGTTGAATAGCATGCCATGTCGGTGAAGCATTACCTGAAAAAACTGTGTCCTCAAGGGACCCGTTAGGGTAGTATTTTGCCTTAAGTACTTGTGAACATAAGGAGTCCGGTCTGGTCATCAGGCGCCATGCTTGGCGTGCGAGCAGTGCTTGGTTAAATAGACGGAAATCACAGAATCCAAGTCCACCCTTCCCTTTAGGTTCCAGCAATTTCTCCCATGCTAGCCAGTGGGTCTTCCTTTGCCCCTGTTTAGAACCCCACCAAAAATTCCTCACTAGTCGTGTGAGGTCATCACACACTGAGTAAGGCAATTTAAATACGCCCATAATATATGTAGGTATGGCCTGCTGATTAGAGTCTCCTTTCCTGCCTGAGAGAGTGTGTCACCCCATGCCATAATTCTTTTGGTCAAGCTAGCCTGTAACATTTGGAATTTTCCTTTGTGCATACGCCCATCTGGGGTGGGTAATCCTAGATATTTCCCCTCAAACTCAGAACTTTGTACGCCCAATTCCTGTTTAACCATGTTCTGTACCATCATGGGACAATTGTCTCCAAATTGAATGGAGCATTTACGTGGGTTAATGAGCTGGCCAGTAGCTATCTCATATCTGTGCATAACATCCTTGACATAAATAGCTTCCTCAACATTAGCTTTGAAGAAAAGAATGGTGTCGTCCGCAAAAAGGAGGTGTGAGATTCCTGGTGCTCGACTGCAGATCTTTACTGGTTGGAAGGCCTGTGATGTTACTCCCTGTCTCAACAGTGAGGATAGCCCATCAGCTACAAAGATGAACAAGAAAGGAGACAGGGGATCACCTTGCCGAAGTCCACGCGACGGTGCAAACGAATCCAAGATGGCTCCATTGAATTTAACGGAATATCTTACCGAGGTAACGCATGTCATTATCCATTGTACCCACTGATGAGAGAAGCCCAACTTTTCCATCGCCTGCTTCAAGAATCCCCAATCCACCCTGTCATAGGCCTTTGAGAGGTCTAGCTTATATGCACAAAAGCTATTATCCGGATTTTTCTCATGTTGGATAAAGTGAAGGCACTCAAAGGCTAGCAAAGCATTATCTGTGATCAAACGCCCCAGAACAAACGCACTCTGGTAAGGTGAAATGATCTCATCAAGCAGGGGGCGGAGTCTGTTCACCAAGCACTTTGCAACAATTTTGTAAATAACATTAGATAGACTGATCGGCCTGAAATCAGTAAGGCGGACATGATCATCAACTTTAGGAATAAGAACGATTACTGTTTCATTAACCCCTTCTGGCATATGACCCGTCCTAAAAAACTCTTGCACTGCACTAACAATTTCTCCTTTCAAAGCAAGCCAATTTTTCTGAAAAAACCTGGCTGGGAACCCATCCTTCCCCGGGGCTTTCAAAGGTCCCATCTGGAAAAGGCTATCAGAGATTTCTTTCTCACTAAACTCCGCACAAAGATGTTCATTCATCTCCGGCGTAACCTTCTGCTCGTACAAATCCAAAAGTGGTTGCTGTATGAGGGTATCATCACGTGTGAAAAGAGTACTAAAATAGGAATTCACCATATTGCTCATTACCGTATGGTCACCATGGCTGCCTCCTGTATCATCAATCAATCTCTTTACCTTATTCTTGCGTGCCCTCCAGATTGCACGGCTCTGAAATTTTTTTGTGTTACGATCCCCCTCACGAAGCCAATCAATCCGGCTGCGTTGCATCCATAACATCTCTTCACGATACAACAGCTCTTCCATATGGTCAGATACCTTTCGTATCTCATTTCTATCCGCATTCATGTGCATTAGTTCTTCCAACCTGGTTCTGGATTGCTCAATATCACGAGTAATATTACCGAATTTGTTTTTGCTCCATGCATGCAACTCCAACATGATCTTCGCCAAACCAGACCGAATATCACCCAAGCTAAATTTTTGTCCCGCCTTTTCCCATATAACAGCAACCCTTTCAGGTAGGCTAGCATCCCTTTCCCAGAATGCTTCATATCTCCTAAAGTTTCTGCGTACCTGATTTGGCTCTTCTTTTATACACTCCAACACCAGTGGATTATGATCAGAACAGGGAGACACTTTATGCACCACTCGTGCCTCCGAAAAAATATCACGCCAACGGTTGTCAGCAACCGCCCTATCCAGCCTCACCCTCACATTCTTTCGGTGCTTCTGTTTATTGTCATAAGTAAATGGTAAGCCAGAAAAACCGAGGTCCACTAAATCACATACCTCCAGTGTGTCACGAAATGCAAGCATCTGGCTCTCGCTCCGGGCTGTGACAGAAAAATGTTCAAAGGACCACATAGCTTCATTAAAATCTCCAATGACACACCACGGAAGATCAGACTGTTGTTTAAGTCGCCTCATCAATGCCCACATATGATGTCGGTTTTCTGTTCGAGGTTCACCGTACACACAAGTTAACCGCCACAATGGATCATGCTCAGAGAGTCGCACATATGCATCAATATATCTTTCAGTCGACGACTGAATTTCCACATGCAAACTATCACACCAAAAGAGAGCAAGCCCTCCACTCAGACCATCACTACTCACACCAGAAAAACCTCTTAAGCCTAATCTACCACGCAGACGCTTAACTTTATCCGAACTCTGTCTAATCTCACACAAAAACACCATCTTTGCCTGTGTTGCTTTTACCATGCCAACCAGGTCGTGAACTGTCGGTTTGTTGGCCACCCCCCGACAGTTCCAGCTTAGACAATTCATTGCTCCTGACGGGGCGCCACATGTGGCCCCGTCAGTTCACCAGCGGCCCCTGGGCTGGTTGCCTCCGTATTATTGGTATCGGTCCCGACCCCCATGTCTACCTCCTGCAATGCCCGTGTTTCCTTGTCTATCTTCTGTTTATTCAGTGCCCCCTTCGACGACTGCGACTCATCATTAATCTTCCCAATAAAAGTCCTAATTGCTGTCATGGAGTTAAGCATCAAACCTTTCGACAGCACCCTGCACGGCCTGTGAACAGCAACGCTGATAACCAGTGCAACCAGAATAACTGCAGGTTCCATGGGTTCGCCATCGGCCAGCTTCGGGCGGGCGGCATCCACAAAGGGAGCCCCTTGATCGCCCCAACCAGCCTCCAGGTTATCCATAGAAACTGCCAGCGCAATCACTTCAGATAACACAGTTGTATAGAGCACCACCGTCCTGGTCATCTCCACAGTAGGATGCTCTGTTGTTGTTCGAGACCGATCTGGAGGATCGCATGCCTTGAGGTATGTAACAGCACGCAGCCTGGCTTTCAAATCAAAGACGGACTCCACCCCAAGAACGTTTGCAATCTTCTCCTTGGATTTCTTTCTGATTTGAACTCCTACAGGGTCTTCAGGAGCACACGGCTCGAGAAACAGACCAGCGGACGGAGCCGCAACGAGTACATAGTACTCCGGGGAAAGCGCCGCGCGGCAAGGGCCGGGCTGCGGCAGGGGCGACAGACGGGCGGACGGATCCGCAACTGGGCCATAGTGCGCCGGGGCGGCGTACATGGCAGTATCGCCGGCGGCCGCACGGCCATGGCCAGACGGCGGCTGGGGCGACAAACGGGCGGACGGAGCCGCAACGGGGCCATAGTGCGCCGGGGCGGCGTACATGGCAACATCGCCGGCGACCGCGCGGCCAGGGCCAGGCGGCGGCGGCGGCAGGGGCGACACCCTATAGTCGCCAAAACCTAGCGCTACCATGACACCCACGGTCAGCCAGGCTCTTTGTCCAGTCTTCGTATTGCAAGTGGGGATTGGGGGGAAGTAGCGATACCACGAGGCGGAGGGAAGGATGTCCAACCATCACGACCTTTGATCCTCCTTTAATAGTCGAGATTATTGCATGCATGTGTAATATTTTCCATGACAAGATATAGCCCATAGATATCTATGTTTTTTCTTTGGCTCAACGGTACGGAGTTGCTTTCTACACTTCAGTGCTTCTGTTTAATCTCAAGCGAAGTTCCCCATGGAAATAAATTAAATTTGCAATATTAATAACATAGGATGTGTTTAGGGCATATCCAGATGTGCTCTAGTTATTGCACATCTAAATGAGTGAATTAAATATAAAGAGAAAAAGAAAAAAAATATCCACACGGATCTCGACGTAAGATCAATGACATAGAACTTAGATGATGTGCTTTAGCAAAACTGAATAACATATTATTTCATATTTCCTTCGTACCAAAATAAATATTATTAGTACAAAGTAGTATTGAAGTTGAAACATTTATTTTGTGACGGAGTGAGTATATTGCCATGACTACACCAATTACATTATTAAATTAATTTTCATTCTTAATCCAGCAAGTCTTTAAAATTTGTCAAGAATTTCTGCAGCAACGCGCGGAGTATCTTCTAGTTGTGTCAATAGGATTGCCATCGAAAACAACGTTTAATTTGCATGTGCTTGTACCTTACAGTGAGTAGTAGAATTGCTATCCTTTTATTAGTAGAATTGCCATAAAAACCCCTTTGATTTAAAAGTAGATGTGACATCTTTAGAAAACATCTACGTAGATGTGAATTAGACAAACCGTTCAATTTAACATGTGCTCGTACCTTACGGTCAAGTACTTATCATTTCCCAAAAACGAAGATAGAAGCAGATGGATCCATCAACGGTTTTCTCGGGATCGATTCAGATTCGTCACCGTCACCGGCTACCAACCAAGAGCGTCAATCCATCTAAATCTAATCTGACCTCTTCGGCCAACCGCACCGCCTCGCATCGCCGGCCGGCCATGGGACGCAGAGGAGGAGGAGGAGGAGGAGGGGTTTTCCTGTCCGCGCCTCGCGTTAGGACCCCGCCCACCAAGCCGGCACCCAAGGCCCCGGCTACTGTAACCGCATCCGCCGGCGGCCACAACAACGTCATGTCGGCCCTGGCGTACAACATCGTCGACGTACATGCATATGCATTGCAGGGATCACCTGGGGCGCCGGCAACGCCATGGGCCACAGGTTCGTCGAGTTCTTCGCCGGGCCCCGCACCATCCAGGTCGTCTCCTCGGAACCCCAGGCCGTCGCCGCCGATTCGTCCCTCGACTCGTGCGGCGCTCACAACAAGGCCTTCGCCGACGTACGTACCCATCTTCATTCGTATCAATCTATCTATCTATATGATGACAGTCATGAAGAGTTTCAATTGATTGTTTGGTGCGTGCAGTGCCTCAACCACTCCCAGAGCGACATCAGCCGGTGCCAGTTCTACCTCGACTTGCTCAACCAGTGCGGCCGCAGCTCCAGCAATGCCGGCCTCGCCGCTGCAACCACCATTGCTTAGAGATCGAGATCTCGGCTCAACCGGTCGCCTAGTTTTTAGTTCATATCTGTTTATCTACCAAGATTAATTCCTGTTGCCACTCATGGTATTTGTACTAGTGCTAGCCATCTCGTGGACTTATCGTCTCAAGTCTCTCCTCGTCTCCTTGAATGAATGAATGATTACTTAGAGATTGATTCATATGCGCTGTTTTTTACTTAGAGATTGATTGATGCCAATGGGGAGCTGCCGACACGGCCATGCTCCACCTACACAACATATTAGTTATTTTGTCGGCCGGTAAAAATTATACATGTGAACTTTTGTACTCTCCCTCTCTCTTTTTTGAGCAGAGATATTAAAACCAATAAGGGCCAAAGGAAGATGCCAAGACTGGGCTATCCATGCAGCGAATTGATATATCTTGTCAAATTACAATATCAAAAGTAGCATATAATATAGTTTATTACATAGTTCTTAAAGATTTAAGCCAAACCATCATTGGGATAACCCTGCAGGGTTCATGGTTGTTGCATTGGTCCAAGAGCTAGTCGGAACTTTACAACGGTGATAGGAAAATCCATCCTCACATAAGAGAAACCGTCTCTTAATTCCATTTATAGGTAACCATTATTAAAACTTGGATCAAATCTAACATAAAATGCTTTGCTTAAATTATCAGGGTGTCGATAAGCCTTTTTCCTTGGCGGAAATGCCCAAAGACAGTACCATAGTAATCCTCGGCCTTTATTTTCTTGAATCTTGCCAGTCGCTTCTCATCCAACAAACCAGGTGCTGGTTCAACCACCGTTTCCACATCCACACCATAGAATATAGCTACTGAGGTCCTTTCCTTCTCTGCATTTGTCAAGACCCTATGTGGTGGGCTCTTGAAGATGCCATTACTCATTATCTGCGTGAAAAAAAATTAAATGCAATTTTGTGACGACTCAGAGGCCACACTAGGATATTCAATTAATCAAATTCTTCCATATTTATTAATACACCCTTCGTTTCTCAATAATTCACATTCTGAAAAAATTTGGACAAAATAAGCAAAGCATTTATCAGTACTATTGAGCCATATAACCAATCAATCAAAACCATGCTAGCAAAAGAAGCCCAAAATAAGGGGTGTGGCTTTTTGTTTTACTGTTGATTACTCCTTGGAACATTAATTCAGATTGTGAAGTAAGATGACATAAATCCAAGACCCATAATCTGAAGTGTTTGACATAGAGGGAGTAGATGAAGTAGCTTGTATTTGTAGGTGCCTACCTCAATGCACTCTGCTATGTTGATCAACAATGTATAAGGCTTGGCTAGAACATTGTACCATTTTCCATTTCTCAGAACTTGCAAGCCACCGACGTTCTCTTCGACGAAAAGGATTGAAAGGGCGCCACCATCATAGTGAGGCTTGAAGCCCAAAACAAGGTCAGGCCTCGGACATGGAGGGTAGTAGCCTAGCCTAGCTAAAGCTCGGGCCCTGGTTGTGGTCCTATTGATGAAGTAATCCTCATCGAGCTCTAGAAGATTTGCCAGGGCTCGCATGATACAATCTTTTATTATCTTGGTTCCTGACGCGTAGTGAAGTAGCACATCCCTGTAGAAATGATCTGGAAAAGTCAAGTTCAAATATTCAACAGAAACATTAGCATACTCTTTCAGTTTCTATATGTTGTTTCACAAATGTTTCACATGGAACTATTGCTTCCTGCTTAGGGTAGTCTCATGTCAAATTTGTTAATAGTGTGGGTAGAATATAGGGAAATCTAGAATACCACTCACTTGGCTAACTGAGAAATTATCTCTAAGCTATCACTGATGTAAAGGTCCTATAGTTCTCTCAAGCTAAGCCTTCTCACCAAATCAAGGCCGCCACCCCTCCCATCCTCTCACTCCCCACCTCATGCAGGGCCCAATTTAATTTGCCAGTCTCTGCTCTGTACCTCGTTCAAAGCCCCATGTTCATTGGTCATGCTACATACTATTACTTCGTTTATCACAAATATTTTGATGCTTGAGCAAATATTTGTTTTGCTAAATGTTGGTTAATGGTTATTGCTCGTGTGTTTTGTATATTCTGGTGTAGATTCGTATGTTCTCTCGCCATTAGCAGGTAGTCCAAAATGTTGTTAAAATACCCACTTAGAACTTGAGCCCTTCAAAATTAGAAATGGATATGCTAATATTCCCTCTGATTGTCTATTCGAGTCTCTAGAATCTTTGCAACTGCAATGTTATGTACATGACCATTAGTGTGAAAAATTCATCATCAACATCAAATTGATACTCAGGAAGTCATCGTGCTAAGGCCCCATAGGACCAGCGCACCAGAACAGTAACCGATGCCGATGAAGAGTAGTGTAGATTGGAAGGATCCAATCTGAAGACACGCGAATCCCGACGAAAGACGAGCAGATCCAAAAAAAAACAACAAATTGGTACTACAAATTTATCTTTCACTATCTGCTTCCCAATATTTTCTATCTGAAGGAACCACATCTTTATATATACTCCATACTAATTTGAGGCTTCATACTAAGCTCCTCATCAGTCCACATCATTCAAATTAATTCGGACGTTAGATCTAATAATCAATGGTTGTGATTAAAACATAAATCATGGTATATAATAGCTGTCCCGTTCCACCTTTTTAGTTGGAATATAACTTGAGTTAGTATTTATGATGCCAAACCAGATAAGGCATTAAGTTTGTACCTATACCATATATTTTGGCCCAATTAAGAAAAACAATCACGTACAAAAGAAAACTAAAGCAGACGTAAGAAAAGAGAGTCCTACCCTTTCACGTACTTTTAACAAACATACCCAGCTCTAGTTAGAAAATAAGTAAAAAACCATGTACCAAAAAGGGAATCCTCAACCCACAACAAAGAGAGTCGCCCTATATTTATCAACACTATTAAACTAGTCTCCCTAAAAAAGACTATCCTAAAGTACTCAATGCAGACATAAAAAGGATTGTAATAGTAGTAACCAAAATTTTCTCACACAAATAGTCAATAGATATTTTTAAATCAGATTCTATAATATTATACTTCTGCCATGTATATTTTTTTATAAAATAACTAGCCCGTGCGCTGGCATGAGTTGATGGCTAATTTTCCTAATTGATGGTCCAAATGTCACTTTTACCACCAGATGCCTAAGTCCAAAGGGACTAAAATTTTGAGCCATTTATTGCTTTTAACATTCTTTGATTTTAGTAAGTGGCTAAAATACATTCACTTTTATCACTCTTATTGTTAATACCTACAGGCACAAACATCTTTACCACATTATTTTCTACGCACAAAATAATTATTATATGAAATTTTGTGTGTGTGTGTGTGTGTGTGTGTGTGTGTGTGTGTGTGTGTGTGTGTGTGTGAATGCATTGGCTCAACAGTCTTATTATTTAGCTATCTGGATGATTAGATAATAATGGTTTTATTTCCTTCTACTTATTAGTGAGCTATGGATAACCAGATTACTTGCCTCAAAGATTTGGGATACTTGGGCCAAAGGTGGAAACTTCTCTCCTCTTCCGGTTCTACTTGCAGAGATAAACGGCAGGACCAATCGAGGGTCTGGCCTTCAGATTGCAGCAGCTCACTTCTGTACCCTTCAAGACGAAAACGCTTGCCATCAATTATGTTGTTGTATTTTTGCTTCTCTTCAATAGGCTGCCCGAAGAACTCCTTGGATGCATTCATCATCGCATCCATAAGAGAGGCCTCGATACCATGGTTAGTAATCTAGGACAAAATAAGTTGGAAATAATTAATAACAAATATTGCATGTACAAAATAAAAGGATTAGAAAAACCGAATATATCAATAATTGGGTTCAGAATACAAGGTGCATAGTGGTTTTTTGGCTTTGGGGCACCATGGCTCTCAGTGAGCCAAAACTACTTCAGATAATTAAAACCTAATTCCAAAAAAATGTGAAGAATATCAGATGTGTAGATTGGAAGTGTTTATGGCAATGAAATGTTTTAGAAAATAATACAACGATTTAAATCCTGCACACAGAAGTAAAAAAAAAGAGAGGTAAAAATAGGGTTCAAAATAGAAGTCTCAAAATTTGAATCTTGGGCTCAAAATTGTTTAATTGTATTTTCTCTAAATGACATACAAGTGAATTGTTCTATGTATGGAACATCGCTAGGTTAAGTAACATGTCGATGAATACAAGTATAAATTTATTCGGATTTTATGACTTATGGGTAACTGGAAACAGATTTGGTTCGTGCATGGTACCGATGGTGGCCTTGAGGCAAACCTAAGAAATATTTTGCTTTAGACTATTTAGATTATAGTTAGCTCACTAAACCAAGGGAGCCCGTGATAGTAACTTTAGGTCCGTGACGTAGTTGCACAGCAATAGACCAACGCAAGTATACGTCCCATCATGTGGTGTAACCAATAATGTGTGTTTTGTAATTTCAAAGAAATTAGGGCGTCTTTGATTCACATGGTTCTCAAAATGCGGGAATAGGAAAATGTAGAAATAGACCGTCATGTCCTTTTGTACCCTACAGAATTTGGAAGAGTGTTTGATAGCACACGAAAAACAAATGAATTCAACAAAAAGGTTTGAGTGGATGAATTTTTTTCCTCCAAAATGTAGTACAAATGAATCCGGAGGGAAAATCCCTAAGGATTTCAATCCTACGAATCAAACGACCATCACAAGAAAAAAATCCTATGGATCCAAATCCTCCAAAAATCCTACGAAATTCCATTGTATCAAAGGAGCTCTTAAAAAAATCATCCATGGGTAGTTTTGTTATGCCATGTGTAAAAACAAAATAACAAATAAGGGCCAAAAAGCAACTATACATTATATTGTTATATGTTAAACAATTGTGTTTTCCTTGTGTATAGAGTAACAGCATGTGCACACTAGTAAATATCCAATTGTCCCCACTGTTTAAGGTGGGTAGAAAATTTAATTGGTTTTGCCTGGTATCAGGTCAGCCGGAGCTATGGCTCAAGTTACCCAAGTTCAACTGTCACGATGAGCTCATCCACAAGACACCGTTAAAATCTTTCAAAAGCTGGACCAGGAAGCATGTAAGCAATTAACAAGATATGCAAATAAGATCTAACTTATACCGTTTGACAAAAAATTAGTCCCCTAAGAATGCACTGTTCCTAGAAAGATTACTAATTTTCTTTTGGTGAAAGAAAGATCACCATGAAGAAGCCCCAGGTCTCGAGCGCCCACCGGAGTTTCGCTGCCTCTTCGACGGCACCACCATCGGTGTCAGGCCTGGATAGGCGGCCGAGGTCGATGACGGGGATAGGCGCAACACCTGCGGCAGCGGACGGGCGGTCCTGCTGCGGCATGACATACCGGGCTGGTACGTTGCCTTCGAGTTTCAGCTCAGGGTTCGCTTCTCCCTCCATTGTCCCTTTCATATTGCCCGGTGGTATACTCAAGTGCATGCGCTATGGGCAGGAGGCCAAAATATATAGTGAAGCTGAAAGGCTGAAACGTCCAGCTTGAGCGTGGCCGGCCCAAAATTTTAATCAGTGTATGACTGCTACCCAAATTTTAGTATAGCACCAACATTTTTTTTTGAAGGGAATATATGTATAGCACGTGTACACCTACAAGGCTACAAAGTGCATTGTGAAACATGCGGAGAGGGCAAGAGAGTATTTGTATTACCGCCCAAGTTTTTGAACCTTTTCGAACATGGTTGGTAAGATGCTCATTTCTCCACGTGAATATTTAATGAAGGCCATCGACACATCCACAGGTTACATGTGGCCATTTGCCTGTCTTTTCAAGATGGAAAAAATATGGTTGTTTGGACAGATGTACGAAAAACCGCTTAATCTTTTGTACTTATGTTTTTTTAAAACGAAGACGCTAGATGCGTTCGGCTTTAAATTAATAAAGCCCCAACGGCAGCGTACCACAAACCAAGTCTTAATACAATACCAAAAGCCCTGCCGGCTTGAGCACCAAAATTCAGATGAGACTAAAAACAAGCCGCCAAACGAGATTACAGGGCAGAGCCCGTACAGAGCACGCAGGCTCGTCAACCAACAAAAGAACCGAAGTCATGACTCCCTAGCCATCGCATACACTTGCACCAGTCGTTGTTGGGCGGTCTTGATTAGCTCAGCATTCTTGCGCCTCCCCAACGGACTCCACTGCTGCAATAGAAGGTTGCATTTGAAGATGATATTAGCCGGATGATTTGGGAAGCACCCTTCTATAGTAAACTTGTTCCTAGTTAGCCATAAGGCCCAGAGAAGTGCCCCAACACAACTCCACATAACCCGATATGCTGGGCCCTTAATCGCATCAAGGAGGTTGAAAAGCTCAGTAGCCGAGCGCGGGTCCCAAAGGACACCTGCCGCGGTGGGGACAACACTCCACACAAACCTTGCTAACAGGCACCAGAAAAACACATGATTGGCATCCTCCGGTTCCCCACATAACGCACACGGACCCGTGGCCGGCCCATTACGTTTGGCTACGTTCAAGGAGGTGGGAAGCCTATCGCGAAACAGTTGCCATATGAAAAGTTTAATCTTCAAAGGCATCCGCGCTGTCCATAATCCTGCAATCACAGGCTGTGTCGGCCCTCGACACAACTTGCGGTATAAGGAGTTCACCGAGAATTTCCCCGAGTTAGTGAGCGCCCAACTCACCGTGTCAGGTTGATCCGAAAGAACCACCGGTTCGATTAATTGCCTCAAGGCCACGAGGCTTGCCTGCTCGGGTCCGTTGAGTTCCCGTTTGAACTGAATCCCAGGTGGCGTCGCGACAAGCGCATCCGCCACCGATAACGCGGTGTCAACGGCAATACCGTACAACTCCCGGAATTCTATCCAAAGGGGTTGAGTACCTATCCAAAGGCCAGTCCAGAAACGCGCGGATCTGCCGTTCCCAACCGCAAATTTTGCCCCCATGGCAAAAGCTGGTTTGATCAACTGAAGATCATTCCAAAACGGTGAGCCCCTGGCCCTTCCTTCAAAAAAATTCCCGTTAGGAAAATATTTGGCCCGTAGGAGATCGACCCAGAACCCGGAGGCCCCTGGGTGATTTTCCAAATCCATTTGCACATCAGCGCGATGTTAAGCCATCTGGAATTGGTGATCCCGAGACCGCCCAAGTCCTTGGGCCGGCACACCCAGGCCCATTTAACCATGTGGTATTTGTGGTGTAGGCCAGTTCCTTCCCAAAAGAACTTGGCTCGCGGCGTGTCAAACATGGCATGGACCCCTTCTGCAAGCAAAAGCAGCCCCATGGCAAACATCGGCAAAGAAGACAGGCTGGAATTTGTGAGCACTAGCCTTGCCGCTTTTGACAAAAATTTGCCCCGCCAAGGACAGACCCTAGTCCTCACTTTGGCGCATAGAGGCTCCCAATCCTCTATCGTGGGTCGTTTGGTGTCTACCGGGAGGCCCAGATAAGTGAACGGGAATTTGCCCACTTTGCAGTTGAGCAAATCCGCAATGCGCCCTCCCTCCTCGGCCTCGATCCCCATCGAGAGCACCTCACATTTGTGGAAGTTAATTTTGAGGCCCGACATGAGCTCAAAACTGAGAAGAATCGCCTTGACCGCAACAATGCTATGTAGGTCCGGACGATACAGCAGTAGCGTGTCATCCGCATACTGCAAGTGGGTCACTCCCCCTGGAATGAGATGTCCTACCAACCCTTTGATATGACCAGCCTCCGCCGCTTTCCTCAGCATTGAGGACAGCGCATCGACTACAAAGTTGAACAGGAGGGGGGAAAACGGATCCCCTTGCCTGAGGCCTCGCTTGTTTCGGAAGAAATGCCCTACTTCTTCGTTCACCGAAATAGCGATTTGTCCTCCCGAGACCAACTGCATGACGCGGTGCACCCAAACAACGGAGAAACCCCGGCTGAGTAGCACCTGGCGGAGGAAATTCTAATTAACCCGATTGCAAGCCTTTTCGAAGTCTAGCTTTAACAGCACCGCCGGTTCCTTGGTGCGTTTGAGTTCGTGTATAATCTCCTGAAGGGCCAGAGGGCCCTCAAGAATATTGCGACCACGGATGAACGCGGATTGGTTGCAATGGATCACACGATGAGTTATCGGAACTAACCTAGTCGCACACGCTTTGGCACAAATTTTAAACGGAACGTTGATGAGCGCAATGGGGCGGAATTGCCTAATATCGTCGGCCCCTTGAACCTTTGGTATGAGCGGTAACACTCCAAAGTTAAGGCGCGATATATCTACCAACCCGCGCATAAACCCGTTGCAGATCTCGAAAATCGGGCCCCTAAGTAAGGGCCAGAACCGTTTAAACATTGCCACCAGCCACCGGTCCGGGCCGGGGGCCGTGTCCGCCTTCATACCCATCAGCGCGACATCGATTTCTTCGGGAAGGAACGCTAGCCCCAGCCCCTCGTTCTCGCAATCCAGCACCCGTTGCCCTGCTTCCCACACATCCGCATTCAGACCCGCCCTCTGGTCCTCGCACGTCCCCATCAACTTAATGTAGAACTCGTAAATATGCCGAGAGATGTCCTCTTGTCGCAACAGAAGCCCCCGCTCCGATTGCAACCTTAGGATAGAACATTTACGACGTCGGCCATTAGCGTAGGCTTGGAAATACTTGGTATTAGCATCCCCTTTGAGGATCCATTTCAAGCCACTACGGCGACGCCAATATTCTTCCTCTACTCGCAACAACGCTTCGACCCGACTTTCATCGATGGGCCCATTCCGTCTCCGAAAGGTCCCAAATATCAGCCTGGGAATCAATCGTTGCGATCTCCGCTAGGATGGCGGCTCTGTGTGCTTTGTCGGACCTCCCAAGGTTAGCGCCCCATCCCTTGAGACTTGCCCTGAGTCGTCCTCTGATAGCGTTCCAGAACTCCATCGGGCCACGCTGGGACCCCACTTGACTCACGCACACCCTCCACTTCTCCCTGAAGAGCTCCTCAAAGCCTGGCACCTCTAACCAGGCCGTTTCAAAGAAAAAACGAGGGCTACGTCGCACTCTATCCTCCCCCGAGGAGTACACCAGAGGTACATGGTCTGACCCAATCCGAGTCTCCGCGACCAGAGTGCAGAGGGGAAAACCCATTTCCCAATCCGGAGACATGAACACACGATCTAGCACAGAGCGTACCGGGTCTAATTGCTTGTTTGTCCATGTGAATCGAGCGCCCGTTTTAGCCACCTCCCTGAGGGCCATCGAGGCGATCGCAGCATTAAACATAGCCACCCGAGGCCAGTTTATGTTACTGTTACTCTTGTCCGCACCCGACCTAATCAGGTTGAAATCGCCTCCCACCAGGACAGGAAGCGCTGCCTCAGTAACGGAGTTAACTTTGGCTTGGAGTTCTCCCAAGAACTCCGCCGATTTCGAGTGATCGGCCGACCCATAAACCTGAATGAAAACCAACTCACGTCGCGTGGCCCTAACTCTAAAATGAGCGGAGATGAAAAACGAACCAACGTCCCAGGAAATAATCTCATATAGAGCACGATTAAGACCAAGCAACAAACCACCGGAGTGACCAACAGCGGGAACGTGTTTCCACTCAAAGCGCTCCAATGGATCAATAGCAAGCAGCTCATGGAAACGAAAATCCCCCTTGATAGTTTCCTGCAGCCCCACGATATCGACGTCCTCTCTACGCATGTACTCCTTAAGTTGCGTCCGATGCCCCGCGTGGCCAAAGCCACGGATGTTCCAAAACATGGCCCGCATCTAGATGACTCGGTTGCGGAGCTGGACACCTCATGAGGTGACCGCCTTAGCCACGCGCCTCACCCTGCCACGGCAAGGCGAGGGAGGGGGGGGGGGCAACCCCTGTTGCCTGATCCCCCTCTTCGGGCACGGAGAGAGCCGCGGTGGCCCCTTGTACTTATGTTAATCACGGGGTTACCGTTTGATGAGAAATAGACCATACATGGTGGTTTTGTATATATATATATATATATATATATATATATATATATATATATATATATATATATATATATATATATATATATATATTTGCGGGAAAACTTCTTATCTCTTCATCTTCAATTATGGCAGCACAACGAACACCATGAAAAAAAATACGTCGAGATCCAGCCTAAAGACGTGCCGTTGTCATCGTCCCTCCCTCGCTGGAGCCGAGCAGAACTTGTTGTGGCAAACAGCCGGAAGCTTATCGTGCTAAGACCTCATAGGACCAGCGTACTAGAATAGCAATTGTTGCCCACCAAAAATAGTGTATATATCCAAAGGATACAACCTGAAGACACATAAATGTAGACAACAACAACCAGATCCAAGAAAATTCATCAAAAATAGATCTGCTAGAGACGCACCTCCACACGCCCACCAAGGAGCTAGACGCACAACTGGAACGAGGGCTAGGCGGGAAGAAGCTTATTCCATCTTCAGAGAGCCGCAACCAGCTCGCCTTCCTGAGTAGGACACAAACCTAACAAAACTCGAAGAAACATATAAAAATGAAGCCCTCCGGCCAGCAAGGGGCAGGATCCACCGTGTCCCCATGGCCTTAAGGCCACCGGAAACGAGGCGAACCGGTGATGGCGCCAACAGGAAGCAGAGAAATCCTAATGTTTCTTACAGGAGGCAGCTACATGAGAGGGGTGGCTTTTCATGTAGGAAAACGTTGCGTGCCGGTGGACCGGCCGAAGCTTCGGCCGGATGCACGCGCGCCGCTCGATCGCACAGCAATCCAACGGGACAAGTCTGCCGATCCACTTTTTGCGTTGGTTGTTTTTCTCTCTTGGCCCACCAAGTCCCCTTGACCCATCACGAGCTGTTTCTTTTTTTTCTCGTCCTTTCTAGTGCCTCATGCGAGGAGCGCACCCCAGGTCTTCTTCAACCTTCATCTTCACAATCGCTCGCTGAACTCCGACATGGGATGGGAAAAGGAGTTGCAACCGCAGCTTGGCAAAGCTAAATCCGTTTGTCGGTGGTGCTATGACCGTGACGACCATGGCCATGACCACACCGTCATGACACTGCAAGCTCCAGTGGTGGTGGGGTGCTGCATGCTACGACCGTAGTGGTTGTGTGCTCGAACTAGCGCTGTGGCGAGCTGGAACCAGCGACAATTTTTGCTACATCCACTCGTGGAGGAGCTACGACCTGCGACGGTGGAGACGAGGATTTGCTGCAACCGTCGTCTGCTTTTGCTACGACCGATGAGAAAATTTGCTACATCCATTCATGGCAGAGATGCGACCCGGGGCGGTGGCGACGATTTTTGCTGCAACCGTCATCTGCTTTTGTTACGACCACGAGTAAATTTGCTACATCCATTCTTGCAGAGATGCGACCCGGGGCGGTGGCGACGATTTTTGCTGCAACTGTCGTCTGCTTTTGCTACGACCGGCGAGAAAATTTGCTACATCCATTCATGGTAGAGATGCGACCCCGGGTGGTGGCGACGATTTTTGCTGCAACCGTCGCTGTTTTTGGCTACGACCATCGAGGTTTTTTTGCTACATGGTGTTGATTGGTGGCCATCGTTCGTGCTAACCCGTGCAGCGAGCGTCGACCGAAAATAAAAATGTTCAATGGGCATGAATAAAAGTTTCAACCGGTGTGAGAAAAAGCTTCAACGGTGGGGTGGATAAAAAGCTTAAACGGGTGTGAGAAAAAGCTTCCAACCGAGGTGCGAGCGGTGACACGAAGAGTTGTGGTCGGCGGTACGGTGGTGCTTCGATGGACGTGCTACGGTGACGGCGGCGGTGGGAGCGGCTAGGTGCTGCAACAACAGAGACGTCGGGACACACAATTTTGCTACGAGAGGTGACGACATACGGTTAGAACCGGCGAGGACGGGTGCTACGAGGGCGAGCATCGGCGACGAGGGCGGACCGGCGTTGAGGCAAGCGGCGAGGACGCCCGATGAGCTGGCTGCCTTAAGAAATCCCGATGGGGCGCCATATGGCTTTTCCTTTGTTTCTCTAACGAAGCAGGGTTTTCTTTTTGATAACTCTCTATCGAAGCAGTTTTAGCGAAGGAGATGGCTACATGCAAATCCTACGGCTTTAACTTACACGAATCGTACGGACGCGGTGCGACCGGCCGAACCTTCGGCCGGCGCGTATTACTGGCCTTTCATGTATGCGTAATGTTGATGTATATTTAAAGGGGTGTGTCTAGGGCACATCTAGATGTGCTCTAATTATTGCACATCAAAGTGAGTGAATCAAGTATAGAGAGGAAAAGAAAAAAGAAAAAAAATATCCACACGAATCTCAACGTAAGATCAATGACCTAGAACTTAGATGTGCAATACTTATGGCACATCTTCAATTATGGCAGCACAACGAACACCATGAAAAAAATTCGTCGAGATCCAGCCTGAAGACGCGCCGTTGTCATCGTCCCTCCCTCGCTGGAGCCGAGCAGAACTTGTTGTGGCAAACAGCCGGAAGCTTATCGTGCTAAGACCTCATAGGACCAGCGTACTAGAATAGCAATTGTTGCCCACCAAAAATAGTGTATATATCCAAAGGATACAACCTGAAGACACATAAATGTAAACAACGACAACCAGATCCAAGAAAATTCATCAAAAATAGATCTGCTAGAGACGCACCTCCACACGCCCACCGAGGAGCTAGACGCACAACTGGAACGAGGGCTAGGTAGGAAAAAGCTTATTCCATCTTCAGAGAGCCGCAACCAGCTCGCCTTCCTGAGTAGGACACAAACATAACAAAACTCGAAGAAACATATAAAAACGAAGCCCTCCCGCCAGCAAGGCGCAGGATCCACCGTGTCCCCACGGCCTTAAGGCCACCGGAAACGAGGCGAACCGGTGATGGCGCCAACAGGAAGCAGAGAAATCCTAATGTTTCTTACAGGAGGCAGCTACATGAGAGGGGTGGCTTTACATGTAGGAAAACGTTTCGTGCCGGCGGACCGGCCGAAGCTTCGGCCGGATGCACGCGCGTCGCTCGATCGCACAGCAATCTAACGGGACAAGTCTGCCGATCCACGTTTTGCGTTGGTTGTTTTTCTCTCTTGGCCCACCAAGTCCCCTTGACCCATCACGAGCTGTTTCTTTTTTTTCTCGTCCTTTCTAGTGCCTCATGCGAGGAGCGCACCCCAGGTCTTCTTCAACCTTCATCTTCACAATCGCTCGCTGAACTCCGACATGGGATGGGAAAAGGAGTTGCAACCGCAGCTTGGCAAAGCCGCATTCGTTTGTCGGCGGTGCTATGATCGTGACGACCATGGCCATGACCACACCGTCATGACACTGCGAGCTTCAGTGGCGGTGGGGTGCTGCATGCTACGACCGTAGTGGTTGTGTGCTCGAACTAGCGCCGTGGCGAGCTGGAACCAGCGACAATTTTTGCTACATCCACTCGTGGAGGAGCTACGACCTGCGACGGTGGAGACGAGGATTTGCTGCAACCGTCGTCTGCTTTTGCTACGACCGATGAGAAAATTTGCTACATCCATTCATGGCAGAGATGCGACCCGGGGCGGTGGTGACGATTTTTGCTGCAACCGTCGTCTGCTTTTGTTACGACCACGAGTAAATTTGCTACATCCATTCATGAAGAGATGCGACCCGGGGCGGTGGCGACGATTTTTGCTGCAACCGTCGTCTGCTTTTGCTACGACCGGCGAGAAAATTTGCTACATCCATTCATGGTAGAGATGCGACCCCGGGTGGTGGCGACGATTTTTGCTGCAACCGTCGTTGTTTTTGGCTACGACCATCGAGGTTTTTTTGCTACATGGTGTTGATTGGTGGCCGCCGTTCGTGCTAACCCGTGCAGCGAGCGTCGACCGAAAATAAAAAGGTTCAATGGGCATGAATAAAAGTTTCAACTGGTGTGAGAAAAAGCTTCAACGGTGGGGTGGATAAAAAGCTTCAACGGGTGTGAGAAAAAGCTTCAAACTGAGGTGCGAGCGGTGACACTAAGAGTTGTGGTCGGCGGTACGGTGGTGCTTCGATGGACATGCTACGGCGACGGCGGCGGTGGGAGCGGCTAGGTGCTGCAACAACAGAGACGTCGGGACACGCGATTTTGCTACGAGGGGTGATGACATACTGTTAGAACCGGCGAGGACGGGTGCTACGAGGGCGAGCATCGGCGACGAGGGCGGACCAGACAAAACTCCTCGCAACCAGCTCGCCTTCCTGAGTAGGACACAAACCTAACAAAACTCGACGAAACATATAAAAACGAAGCCCTCCCGCCAGCAAGGGGCAGGATCCACCGTGTCCCCATGGCCTTAAGGCCACCGGAAACGAGGCGAACCGGTGATGGCGCCAATAGGAAGCAGAGAAATCCTAATGTTTCTTACAGGAGGCAGCTACATGAGAGGGGTGGCTTTTCATGTAGGAAAACATTGCGTGCCGGCGGACCGGCCAAAGCTTCGGCCGGATGCACGCGCGCCGCTCGATCGCACAGCAATCCAACGGGACAAGTCTGCCGATCCACTTTTTGCGTTGGTTGTTTTTCTCTCTTGGCCCACCAAGTCCCCTTGACCCATCACGAGCTGTTTCTTTTTTCTCATCCTTTCTAGTGCCTCATGCGAGGAGCGCACCCCAGGTCTTCTTCAACCTTCATCTTCACAATCGCTCGCTGAACTCCGACATGGGATGAGAAAAGGAGTTGCAACCGCAGCTTGGCAAAGCTTGTTGGAAATATGCCCTAGAGGCAATAATAAATTAATTATTATTATATTTCCTTGTTCATGATAATCGTTTATTATCCATGCTAGAATTGTATTGATAGGAAACTCAGGTACATGTGTGGATACATAGACAACACCATGTCCTTAGTAAGCCTCTAGTTGACTAGCTCGTTGATCAATAGATGGTTACGGTTTCCTGACCATGGACATTGGATGTCGTTGATAACGGGATCACATCATTAGGAGAATGATGTGATGGACAAGACCCAATCCTAAGCATAGCACTAGATCGTGTAGTTCGTATGCTAAAGCTTTTCTAATGTCAAGTATCATTTCCTTAGACCATGAGATTGTGCAACTCCCGGATACCGTAGGAGTACTTTGGGTGTGCCAAACGTCACAACGTAACTGGGTGGCTATAAAGGTACACTATGGGTATCTCCGAAAGTGTGTGTTGGGTTGGCACGAATCGAGACTGGGATTTGTCACTCCGTCTGACGGAGAGGTATCTCTGGGCCCACTCGGTAGGACATCATCATAATGTGCACAATGTGATCAAGGAGTTGATCACGGGATGATGTGTTACGGAACGAGTAAAGAGACTTGCCGGTAACGAGATTGAACAAGGTATCGGGATACCGACGATCGATTCTCGGGCAAGTATCGTACTGATAGACAAAGGGAATTGTATACGGGATTGATTAAGTCCTTGACATCATGGTTCATCCGATGAGGTCATCGTGGAACATGTGGGAGCCAACATGGGTATCCAGATCCCGCTGTTGGTTATTGACCGGAGAACGTCTCGGTCATGTCTGCATGTCTCCCGAACCCGTAGGGTCTACACACTTAAGGTTCGATGACGCTAGGGTTATAAAGGAAGTTTGTATGTGGTTACCGAATGTTGTTCGGAGTCCCGGATGAGATCCCGGACGTCATGAGGAGTTCCGGAATGGTCCGGAGGTAAAGATTTATATATGGGAAGTCCTGTTTTGGTCACCGGAAAGGTTTCGGGTTTTATCGGTAACGTACCGGGACCACCGGGAGGGTCGCGGGGGTCCACCAAGTGGGGCCACAAGCCCCGGAGGCTTGCATGGGCCAAGAGTGGTGAGGGACCAGCCCCTGAGTGGGCTGGTGCGCCTCCCACAAGGCCCAAGGCGCAGCAAAGGAGGAGAAGGGGAAACCCTAGGCTTAGATGGGCCCTAAGGCCCATCCTAGGGGCGCCCCCCCCTCTTCCCCTCTTGGCCGCCTCCCCTTTCCCATCTAGGGCCGCCGCCCCCCTAGGGGTGGGAACCCTAGAGGGGGTGCACCCTCCTCCCCTTCCCCTATATATATGAGGCCTAGGGGCTGCACAACATACACGATTAGATCTCTCCCTGTTGGTGCAGCCCTCCCTCTCTTTCTCCTCTCCCGCGGTGCTTGGCGAAGCCCTGCAGGATTGCCACGCTCCTCCACCACCACCACGCCGTTGTGCTGCTGGTGGATGGAGTCTTCCTCAACCTCGCCCTCTCTCCTTGCTGGATCAAGGCATGGGAGACGTCACCGGGCTGTACGTGTGTTGAACGCGGAGGTGTCGTCCGTTCGACACTAGGATCTCCGGTGATTTGGATCACGACGAGTACGACTCCTTCAACCCCGTTCTCTTGAACGCTTCCGCTTAGCGATCTACAAAGGTATGTAGATGCACTCTCCTTCCCCTTGTTGTTGGTTTCTCCATAGATAGATCTTGGTGACACGTAGGAAAATTTTGAATTTCTGCTACGTTCCCCAATAGTGGCATCATGAGCTAGGTCTATTGCGTAGATTCTATGCACGAGTAGAACACAAAGTGGTTGTGGGCGTTGATTTTGTCAACTTACTTGCCGTTACTAGTCTTATCTTGATTCGGCGGCATTGTGGGATGAAGCGGCCCAGACCAACCTTACACGTACGCTTATATGAGACCGGTTTCACCGACTAACATGCACTAGTTGCATAAGGTGGCTGGCGGGTGTCTGCCTCTCCCACTTTAGTCGGATCGGATTAGATGAAAAGGGTCCTTATGAAGGGTAAATAGCAATTGGCATATCACATTGTGGTCTTTGCGTAGGTAAGAAACGTTCTTGCTAGAAACCCATAGCAGCCACGTAAAACATGCAAACAACAATTAGAGGACGTCTAACTTGTTTTTGGAGGGTATGCTATGTGATGTGATATGGCCAAAGGATGTGATGAATGATATATGTGATGTATGAGATGATCATGTTCTTGTAATAGGAATCATGACTTGCATGTCGATGAGTATGACAACCGGCAGGAGCCATAGGAGTTGTCTTAATTTATTTATGACCTGCGTGTCAACATAAACGTCATGTAATTACTTTACTTTATTGCTAACCGTTAGCTGTAGTAGTAGAAGTAATAGTTGGCGAGCAACTTCATGGAGACACGATGATGGAGATCATGATGATGGAGATCATGGTGTCATGCCGGTGACGATGATGATCATGGAGCCCCGAAGATGGAGATCAAGAGGAGCAAAGTGATGATGGCCATATCATGTCACTATTTGATTGCATGTGATGTTTATCATGTTTATGCATCTTATTTGCTTAGAACGGCGGTAGTGAATAAGATGATCCCTCATTAAAATTTCAAGAAAGTGTTCCCCCTAACTGTGCATCGTTGCGACAGTTCGTTGTTTTGAAGCACCACGTGATGATCGGGTGTATAGATTCTTACGTTTGAATACAACGGGTGTTGACGAGCCTGGCATGTACAGACATGGCCTCGGAACACATGCAAACACTTGGGTTGACTTGACGAGCCTAGCATGTACAGACATGGCCTCGGAACACAGAAGACCGAAAGGTCGAGCATGAGTCGTATAGAAGATATGATCAACATGAAGATGTTCACCGATGTTGACTAGTCCGTCTCACGTGATGATCGGACACGGTCTAGTTGACTCGGATCATGTAATCACTTAGATGACTAGAGGGATGTCTATCTGAGTGGGAGTTCATAAGATGAACTTAATTATCCTGAACATAGTCAAAAAGGGATTTTGCAAATTATGTCGTAGCTCGCGCTTCAGTTCTACTGTTTAGATATGTTCCTAGAGAAAATTTAGTTGAAAGTTGATAGTAGCAATTATGCGGACTAGGTCCGTAAACTGAGGATTGTCCTTATTGCTTCATAGAAGGCTTATGTCCTTAATGCACCACTCAGTGTGCTGAACCTCAAACGTTGTCTGTGGATGTTGCGAACATCTGACATACACATTATGATAACTACGTGATAGTTCAGTTAAACGGTTTAGAGTTGAGGCACCGAAGACGTTTTGAAACGTCGCGAAACATATGAGATGTTTCGAGGGCTGAAATTGGGATTTCAGGCTCGTGCCCACGTCAAGAGGTATAAGACCTCCGACGATTTTCTTAGCCTACATACTAAGGGAGAAAAGCTCAATTGTTGAGCTTGTGCTCAGATTGTCTGAGTACAACAATCATTTGAATCGAGTGGGAGTTGATCTTCCAGATGAGATAGTGATGTTTCTCCGAAGTCATTACCACCAAGCTGCTAGAGCTTCGTGATGAACTATAATGTATCGGGGACATATATGATGATCCTTGAGATATTCGCAATGTTTGACTCCGCGAAAGTAGAAATCAAAAGGGAGCATCAATCGTTGATGGTTAGTAAAACCACTAGTTTCAAGAAGGGCAAGGGCAAGAAGGGATACTTCATGAAACGGCAATTCAGCTGCTGCTCTGGTGAAGAAACCCAAGGTTGAACCCAAACCCGAGACTAAGTGCTTCTGTAATAAGGGGAACAACCACTGGAGCAGAATTACCCTAGATAGTTGGTAGATTAGAAGGCTGGCAAGGTCGATAGAAGTATATTGGATATACATTGTGTTGATGTGTACTTTACTAGTACTCCTAGTAGCACCAGGGTATTAGATACCGGTTCGGTTGCTAAGTGTTAGTAACTCGAAATAAAAGCTACGGAATAAACAGAGACTAGCTAAAGATGAGCTGACGATATGTGTTGGAAGTGTTTCCAATGTTGATATGATCAAGCATCGCACGCTCCCTCCACCATCGAGATTGGTGTTAAACCTAAATAATTGTTATTTGATGTTTGCGTTGAGCATAAACGTGATTGGATTATGCCTATCGCAATACGGCCATTCATTTAAAGAGAATAATAGTTACTCTGTTTATTTGAATAATACCTTCAATGGTCTTGCACCTAAAATGAATGGTTTATTGAATCTCGATCGTAGTGATACACATGTTCATGCCAAAAGATATGAAATAGTAATGATAGTACCACCTACTTGTGGCACTGCCACTTAAGTCATATCGGTATAAAACGCATGAAGAAGCTCCATGTTGATGGATCTTTGGGCTTACTCATTTTTGAAAAGTTTCAGACATGCGAACCATGTCTATTGGTGTATATGCATGAAGAAACTCCATGCAAATGGAACCGTTTGAATTCACTTGATTTCGAATCACTTGAGACATGCAAATCATACCACATGGGCAAGATGACTGAAAGCATCGGTTTCAGTAAGATGGAACTAGAAAGCAACTTGTTGGAAGTAATACATTTTGATGTGTGCAGTCCAATGAGTGCTGAGGATTGTAGTGGATATCGTTATGTTCTTACTTCACAGATGATTTGAGTAGATGTTGAGTATATTTACTTGATGAATCACGAGTCTGAATTATTGAAAGGTTCAAGTAATTTCAGGGTGAGGTTGAAAGATCATCGTGACAAGAGGATAAAATATCTATGATATGATCATAGAGATGAATATCTGAATTATGAGTTTGGCACAGAATTAAGACATTGTGGAAATTGTTTCACAACTAATACAGCCAGGAACACCATGGTGTGATGGTGTGTCTGTACATCATAACTGCACCCTATTGGATATGATGCATACCATGATGTCTCTTATCGAATTACCATGATAGTTTATGGGTTAGGCATTAGAGACAACCACATTCACTTTAAAAGGGCACCACGTAATTCCGATGAGATGACACCATATGAACTATGGTTTAGAGAAACCTAAGCTGTCAATTCTTAAAAGGTTTGGGGTGCGACGCTTATGTGAAAAAGTTTTAGGCTGATAAGCTCGAATCCAAAGCGGATAAATGCATCTTCATAGGACACCCAAAAACAGTTGGGTATACCTCCTGTCTCAGATACGAAAGCAATAAGGGATTGTTTCAAGAATCGGGTCCTTTCTCGAGGAAAAGTTTCTCTCGAAAGAATTGAGTGGGAGGATGGTGGAGACTTGATGAGGTTATTGAACCATCTCTTCAACTAGTGTGTGGCAGGGCACAGGAAGTTGTTCCTGTGGCACCTACACCAATTGAAGTGGAAGCTTATGATAGTGATCATGAAACTTCAGATCAAGTCACTATCAAACCTCGTGGGATGACAAGGATGCGTACTACTTCAGAGTGGTACGTAATCCTGTCTTGGAAGTCATGTTGCTAGACAACAATGAACCTACGAGCTATGGAGAAGCGGTGGTGGGCCTGGATTCCGATAAATGGCTCGAGGCCATAAAAATCCGAGAGAGGATCCATGTATGAAAACAAAGTGTAGACTTTGGCAGAACGGCTCGATGGTCGTAAGGCTGTTGAGTACAGATGAATTTTAAAAGGAAGACAGACAATGATGGTAAGTATCACCATTAAGAAAGCTCGACTTGTCGTTAAGGTGTTTCCCGACAAGTTCAAGGAGTTGACTACGGTGAGACTTTCTCACTCGTAGCGATGCTAAGAGTCTGTTGGAAATATATTAGCGATTACTGCATTATTTATGAAATCTTGCAGATAGGATGTCAAAACATTGTTTCCTCGACTATTTTCTTGAGGAAAGGTATTATGTGATACAACCGGAAGGTTTTGTCAATCCTGAAAGATGCTAATAAGTATGCTAAGCTCCAGCAATCCTTCTGAGGACTGGAGTAAGCATCTCGGAGTTGGAATGTATGCTTTGATAAGATGATCAAAGATTTTGGGTGTATACAAAGTTTATGAGAAACTTGTATTTCCAAAGAAGTGAGTGAGAGCACTATAGAATTTCTGATTAGTATATGTTGTTGACATATTGTTGATCAGAAATGACATAGAATTTCTAGAAAGCATATAGGGTTATTTGGAAAGTGTTTTTCAATGGAAAGCCTGGATTAAGCTACTTGAACATTGAGCATTAAGATCTATAAGGATAGATCAAAACTCTCAATAGTACTTTCAAATGAGCACATTCCTTGACATGATCTTGAAGGTGTTCAAGATGGATCAATCAAAGAAGGAGTTCTTGCCTGAGTTGTAAGGTACGAAGTTAAGACTTAAAGCTCGACCACGGCAGAACAGAGAGAAAGGACGAAGGTCGTCCCCTATGCTTAGACATAGGCTCCATAGTATGCTATGCTGTGTACCGCACCTGAAGTGTGCCTTGCCATGAGTCAGTCAAGGGGTACAAGAGTGATCCAAGAATGGATCACAGGACAGCGGTCAAAGTTATCCTTAGTAACTAGTGGACTAAGGAATTTTTCTCGATTATGGAGGTGGTAAAAGAGTTCGTCATAAAGGGTTACGCCGATGCAAACTTTGACACTAATCCAGATTATTCTGAGTAGTAAACTGGATTCATATACTAGAACAGTTATTTGGAATAGCTCCAAATAGAGCGTGGTAGCTACATCTAGGAGATGACATAGAGATTTGTAAAGCACACACGGATCTGAATGGTTCAGACCCGTTGACTATAACCTCTCTCACAAGCATAACACGATCAAACTCAGAACTCATCAAGTGTTAATCACATGGTAAATGTGAACTAGATTATTGACTCTAGTAAACTCTTTGGGTGTTAGTCACATGAGGATGTGACATTGAGTGTTAATCACATATCGATGTGAACTAGATTATTGACTCTAGTGCAAGTGTGAGACTGTTGGAAATATGCCCTAGAGGCAATAATAAATTGATTATTATTATATTTCCTTGTTCATGATAATCGTTTATTATCCATGCTAGAATTGTATTGATAGGAAACTCAGATACATGTGTGGATACATAGACAACACCATGTCCCTAGTAAGCCTCTAGTTGACTAGCTCGTTGATCAATAGATGGTTACGGTTTCCTGACCATGGACATTGGATGTCGTTGATAACGGGATCACATCATTAGGAGAATGATGTGATGGACAAGACCCAATCCTAAGCATAGCACTAGATCGTGTAGTTCGTATGCTAAAGCTTTTCTAATGTCAAGCATCATTTCCTTAGACCATGAGATTGTGCAACTCCCGGATACCGTAGGAGTACTTTGGGTGTGCCAAACGTCACAACGTAACTGGGTGGCTATAAAGGTACACTACGGGTATCTCCAAAAGTGTCTGTTGGGTTGGCACGAATCGAGACTGGGATTTGTCACTCCGTGTGACGGAGAGGTATCTCTGGGCCCACTCGGTAGGACATCATCATAATATGCACAATGTGATCAAGGAGTTGATCACGGGATGATGTGTTACGGAACGAGTAAAGAGACTTGCCGGTAACGAGATTGAACAAGGTATCGGGATACCGACGATCGAATCTCGGGCAAGTATCGTACCGATAGACAAAGGGAATTGTATACGGGATTGATTAAGTCCTTGACATCGTGGTTCATCCGATGAGATCATCGTGGAACATGTGGGAGCCAACATGGGTATCCAGATCCCGCTGTTGGTTATTGACCGGAGAACGTCTCGGTCATGTCTGCATGTCTCCCGAACCCGTAGGGTCTACACACTTAAGGTTCGATGACGCTAGGGCTATAAAGGAAGTTTGTATGTGGTTACCGAATGTTGTTCGGAGTCCCGGACGTCACGAGGAGTTCCGGAATGGTCCGGAGGTAAAGATTTATATATGGGAAGTCCTGTTTTGGTCACCGGAAAGGTTTCGGGTTTTATCGGTAATGTACCGGGACCACCGGGAGGGTCCCGGGGGTCCACCAAGTGGGGGCACAAGCCCCGGAGGCTTGCATGGGCCAAGAGTGGTGAGGGACCAGCCCCTGAGTGGGCTGGTGCGCCTCCCACAAGGCCCAAGGCGCAGCAAAGGAGGAGAAGGGGAAACCCTAGGCTTAGATGGGCCCTAAGGCCCATCCTAGGGGCGCCCCCCCTCTTCCCCTCTTGGCCGCCTCCCCTTTCCCATCTAGGGCCGCCGCCCCCCCTAGGGGTGGGAACCCTAGAGGGGGCGCACCCTCCTCCCCTTCCCCTATATATATGAGGCCTAGGGGCTGCACAACATACACGATTAGATCTCTCCCTGTTGGTGCAGCCCTCCCTCTCTTTCTCGTCTCCCGCGGTGCTTGGCGAAGCCCTGCAGGATTGCCACGCGCCTCCACCACCACCACGGCGTTGTGCTGCTGGTGGATAGAGTCTTCCTCAACCTCGCCCTCTCTCCTTGCTGGATCAAGGCATGGGAGACGTCACCGGGCTGTACGTGTGTTGAACGCGGAGGTGCCGTCCGTTCGACACTAGGATCTCCGGTGATTTGGATCACGACGAGTACGACTCCTTCAACCCCGTTCTCTTGAACGCTTCCGCTTAGCGATCTACAAAGGTATGTAGATGCACTCTCCTTCCCCTTGTTGTTGGTTTCTCCATAGATAGATCTTGGTGACACGTAGGAAAATTTTGAATTTCTGCTACATTCCCCAATAGTGGCATCATGAGCTAGGTCTATTGCGTAGATTCTATGCACGAGTAGAACACAAAGTAGTTGTGGGCGTTGATTTTGTCAACTTACTTGCCGTTACTAGTCTTATCTTGATTCGACGGCATTGTGGGATGAAGCGGCCCGGACCAACCTTACACGTACGCTTATGTGAGACCGGTAACGAGATTGAACAAGGTATCGGGATACCGACGATCGAATCTCGGGCAAGTATCGTACCGATAGACAAAGGGAATTGTATACGGGATTGATTAAGTCCTTGACATCGTGGTTCATCCGATGAGATCATCGTGGAACATGTGGGAGCCAACATGGGTATCCAGATCCCGCTGTTAGTTATTGACCGGAGAACGTCTCGGTCATGTCTGCATGTCTCCCGAACCCGTAGGGTCTACACACTTAAGGTTCGATGACGCTAGGGTTATAAAGGAAGTTTGTATGTGGTTACCGAATGTTGTTCGGAGTCCTGGATGAGATCCCGGACGTCACGAGGAGTTCCGAAATGGTCCGGAGGTAAAGATTTATATATGGGAAGTCCTGTTTTGGTCACCGGAAAGGTTTCGGGTTTTATCGGTAACATACCGGGACCACCGGGAGGGTCCCGGGGGTCCACCAAGTGGGGCCACAAGCCCCGGACGCTTGCATGGGCCAAGAGTGGTGAGGGACCAGCCCCTGAGTGGGCTGGTGCGCCTCCCACAAGGCCCAAGGCGCAGCAAAGGAGGAGAAGGGGAAACCCTAGGCTTAGATGGGCCCTAAGGCCCACCCTAGGGGGCGCCCCCCTCTTCCCCTCTTGGCCGCCTCCCCTTTCCCATCTAGGGCTGCCGCCCCCCTAGGGGTGGGAACCCTAGAGGGGGCGCACCCTCCTCCCCTTCCCCTATATATATGAGGCCTAGGGGCTACACAACATACACGATTAGATCTCTCCTTGTTGGTGCAGCCCTCCCTCTCTTTCTCCCCTTCCGCGGTGCTTGGCGAAGCCCTGCAGGATTGCCACGCTCCTCCACCACCACCACGCCGTTGTGCTGCAGCTGGATGGAGTCTTCCTCAACCTCTCCCTCTCTCCTTGCTGGATCAAGGCATGGGAGACGTCACCGGGCTGTACGTGTGTTGAACGCGGAGGTGCCGTCCGTTCGGCACTAGGATCTCCGGTGATTTGGATCACGATGAGTACGACTCCTTCAACCCCGTTCTCTTGAACGCTTCCGCTTAGCGATCTACAAGGGTATGTAGATGCACTCTCCTTCCCCTCGTTGTTGGTTTCTCCATAGATAGATCTTGGTGACACGTAGGAAAATTTTGAATTTCTGCTACGTTCCCCAACAAAGCTGCATCCGTTTGTCGGCGGTGCTATGATCGTGACGACCATGGCCATGACCACACCGTCATGACACTGCAAGCTCCAGTGGCGGTGAGGTGCTGCATGCTACGACCGTAGTGGTTGTGTGCTCGAACTAGCGCCATGGCGAGCTGGAACCAGCGACAATTTTTGCTACATCCACTCGTGGAGGAGCTACGACCTGCGACGGTGGAGACGAGGATTTGCTGCAACCGTCGTCTGCTTTTGCTACGACCGATGAGAAAATTTGCTACATCCATTCATGGCAGAGATGCGACCCGGGGCGGTGGCGACGATTTTTGCTGCAACCGTCGTCTGCTTTTGTTACGACCACGAGTAAATTTGCTACATCCATTCATGCACAGATGCGACCCGGGGCGGTGGCGACGATTTTTGCTGCAACCGTCGTCTGTGTTTGCTACGACCGGCGAGAAAATTTGCTACATCCATTCATGGTAGAGATGCGACCCCGGGTGGTGGCGACGATTTTTGCTGCAACCGTCGTTGTTTTTGGCTACGACCATCGAGTTTTTTTTGCTACATGGTGTTGATTGGTGGCCGCCATTCGTGCTAACCCGTGCAGCGAGCGTCGACCGAAAATAAAAAGGTTCAATGGGCATGAATAAAAGTTTCAACCGGTGTGAGAAAAAGCTTCAACGGTGGGGTGGATAAAAAGCTTCAACGGGTGTGAGAAAAAGCTTCAAACCGAGGTGCGAGCGGTGACACTAAGAGTTGTGGTCGGCGGTACGGTGGTGCTTCGATGGACGTGCTACGGCGACAGCGGCGGTGGGAGCGGCTAGGTGCTGCAACAACAGAGACGTCGGGACACGCGATTTTGCTACGAGGGGTGACGACATACTGTTAGAACCGGCGAGGACGGGTGCTACGAGGGCGAGCATCGGCGACGAGGGCGGACCGGCGTTGAGGCAAGCGGCGAGGACGCCCGGCGAGCTGGCTGCCTTAAGAAATCGCGATGGGGCGCCATATGGCTTTTCCTTTGTTTCTCTAACGAAGCAGGGTTTTCTTTTTGATAACTCTCTATCGAAGCAGTTTTAGCGAAGGAGATGGCTACATGCAAATCCTGCGGCTGTAACTTACACGAATCGTACGGACGCGGTGCGACCGGCCGAACCTTCGGCCGGCGCGTATTACTGGCCTTTCATGTATGCGTAATGTTGATGTATATTTAAAGGGGTGTGTCTAGGGCACATCTAGATGTGCTCTAATTATTGCACATCTAAGTGAGTGAATCAAGTATAGAGAGGAAAAGAAAAAAGAAAAAAAATATCCACACGAATCTCAACGTAAGATCAATGACCTAGGACTTAGATGTGCAATACTTATGGCATATCTAGATGTGCTTTAGCAAAATTGATATTTTAAATGTACGGATCAACTCTAGCTGTAGAAAAACATGCATTGGCAAAACGAGGTTTGTACTCATCGTTTTTTTGAGGGAGAGGTTTGTACTCATCTTAGCATGACGAAAGATGCTTAGAGCAGAAACCAAAATAATGCGCCACGTCTCCCTCTTCGTTGTCATATCTAACGTGCTAGTAGCTGCTACTAACCGCACATTATAATTTACCACACACCAACAAGCAAATTGGTAGGTGCGTTGTCCAGAAACAATTTTCTTGCCGTATAATTGCGCGGCCCCAAGTGCCTTTCTTTGGAATTTCCTAAGCTGATCTCTTGTCGGTCTACTATTTTTCTATGGTTGGCCACTTCGTTGTTGGATTAGATCTAAGCCTCGACATTCATGTACGCAAGTGAAAATGACGTTTTAGGTTGTGTTTGGTAGCAAAGTATTGCAAAATACAAAGTATTGAAAAACCATAATATTTTACGCTGTAGGTACATGATACCACAGTTTTGACATACCAAGGTATTTTAGAATATTCATAATACTGTAACCCTGTTTGGCAAAAGCAATTGTATGCAGCAATGTTAATCCTAGCCAGTGGTTTGAAGCAGTTACAACAAACATGCGTATTGCTAGCTAGCCGCATACATTGAAACGGCCATGCACAACAACCACGTGCAGCAGCTGAACGACCATGTACAAGCTAGCATACCAAAAGAAGAGGTTGAACAGGAAGTGAAGTTTCCAGCTGCGGGAGGGGCAACAGCGGAGCCGTTAGGGCATTTCCAGCCGTTGGCCCTCCAGGAGGGATAAAAAATCGCCCTTTGAAGGGCGCACCAGCGCTAAACCGCGCACTGGGGGCGTGATGCCCCCCAGTCGCGGCGCCCACAGTTAGTCAAAAAAAAGTCAAATACGGCGCAAAAACGACTCAAATTTAACGCAAACATCGGCGAGTTCGTTCAAACTTAAACACATTTTACAAAAAAAGAAGAAACTACCGCGGGCTACCCCCGCCGTCTCCCTCGCCGCCCGCCTCGCCGCCCGCCCACGCGGTTCTACATGCCGAGGAGGCTGTAGAACCACGTGTAGTCACCGCCGCCGTCGTCGTTGTCGTCGCCGCCTCCGCCTACGCCTCCGCCGTCCCTGCTGCATCCCTCCCCCGATTGGCGCGGCGGGTTGGACGGTCCGGGGGCATCGTCGTCGTCGTCGTCGTCGCTGTCGAGGACCACGACGCCGTGCCCGTCCTCGCGCCCACGCTTGCGGGCGGCGATCTCCTCCAGGGCCCGACGCTGCCGGACCATCTCGTCGCGGAGGTAGTCGTCCCACGCCCACCGCAGGGCGACCTCGTCGGAGAAGCCGCGCCGGGCTATCTCCTCGTACTCCGCAGGGAGGCCGGGCTCCGGCTTGGGCTCGACGAGGACGAAGCGGCTGGTGGGTGGGGAGGCGTTGGCGCCGATGCGGACGCCGGAGCTGCGGGTGCGCGCGCTGACCGGCGTGCCCTGGGGCTCTGGCTTGACGGGGTGGAGGCAAGGCGAGCCGCCGGACGAGGAGGAGGACCCCCCGGTCTCCATGCGCCTCAGGGTCCAGGAGCTTCCCCGGCGGCGTGAGAAGGAATGGGGGGCGGGGTACTCGAGGCGCGGCGTGTTACCGCCCTCGATGTACTCGAGGACGGCCTCCAATGTGCGCCCGGGCACGCCCCACCACCGACGCCGGCCGACGGCGTTGAGCCTACCGGAGGGCTCGACGCCGTTGGTGGCCTCGAGCTGCTCGGCGTGTCGACGGCGGAAGTAGGGCTCCCAGAGCGGGTTGTCGGGGACGTACCGTGGCCTCTCCCTCGCCGCACGCGGCAGGGACGAGCGGATGCGTGCGATCTCCGCACGCCGCGCGCGCCGGTGGGTATCGGGGGCACCGGCACGCCGTCGGCGCTGATCCTCCACGCCCCGGGTACCCGCATGTCTGGCGGGACCGGGTACTCGGCCTCGAAAAGGTGGCGACTCTCGCTCTCGTGAAGATGGCGGCGGCCGAATCCGTTCGCCGCCGCGCCGTCGCCTGGGAAGCGCTTGGCCATGGGTGCTGGAGACGGCGAGAGAGAGGAGAAGGAGGAACAACGACGGCGAGAGAGAGGCGCGGGAGGAACGACGACGGCAAGAGAGTACGAGTCGCCGAGTGCTCTGGGGCGCGTCTTATATAGGCCGAGGCGCCGGCCGTGCGCGAGCCGCCGTGAGTACGCGTGGCGGGCGAGGGAGGGCGAGAGACGCGCGTCATCCGGTCTTCACTGCGCCGCCCGTGAGGCATCAATGGCGCAGGCTGACCGGCGCGGCAGCTTTGGCATTGATTCGCCGCGGGAAACGAGGCAATGAGGACGACGAAGGGCCGAGAAGAGGGTAGAGTCGCTGACGCGGCGGGCCCGCGGCTGTTTCGCGCCAAAACAGTTCGCCCCGGCGCCTCCGGGCGCCTCCCAGCGCGCCGGGTTCGGCCTGGATCCGCCGGCGCTGTTTTCAGCCCAAGCCGACGAAAATCAGCCTTCTAGGGACGCGACTAGGCCGATTTTTCGACGTCGGCGCAAAAAAACACTTAGGGAGGCCTTCCTAAGGGCGCGGCTGGAGATGCCCTTAGAAAGCAGGGGCCGGCGGCCGGCACAAGAGTGGCGGGAGGAGCGCCTGGGAGGATCATAATATCCATGACCGCCTACGAAGACAATCTACAGAAACTATAGAGCGGCTATAACTTGAAAAGAGGAGAACGAGAAAAAAGCTAGCTATGCGGCGTTCTTTTCGCTTCCTCAGTACTCCACGCTAGATCGAAGTCGCGCTCTGCAACATCCACCACCATCCCGGGTCCACTGCTGTGGTGTTCTTCATGTGAACCGTGATTGATGCCAATGGGTAGCCACCAACACGGCATATTAGTTATTTTATTATCGACCTATGGAAATTACACGTGTTAACTTTTGTACTGTCTCTCGTTTTTTTTTTTGAGCCGAAACCAAAATAAGGGCCAAAGGAAGATGCGAAGACTAGGCTATCTCTACTCTTAATGGAGCAGTTGGTGAATAGTTCGCACGGTTTTTTTTTCGCTGGTTTATTTTCGTCATACTCCCACCACCGATTTTTTTTCGTCATCGTACGGCCCATGCACTACCCTCGACAGAAAAAACCCGCTACATCAAGTACCGCTTGTTTCGCTCCCTCGTTCACGCAACTGATGTATCTCCGCCCCCACCCGAAACAGCAGATCGATCTCCGACGCCGCCCGATCGCACGCCCGATCCAACCGTACGCCCACTCCGCGGCGGATCCATCCCTGGACCGCGCCGCGGCGGATCCATCCTGTGCCGCACCGCGGTAGATCCATCCCTGCGCCGCGCCGATCCATCCCTCGGCCGAGACCTTCGCCGTCGCGGTTGCAGGAGGCGGCGGTCTGCTGTTGGATCGGGCGAGGAAACGGGGAGGCGATCCCGCGTGTCGTGTTCGCCGGCGATCACGACCCCGATCCGACGGGGGCACCCTGTGACCACCCACAGGTTCTCAACGTAATGCAAGTTCATACACATTATTTTCTACTTAATATTACATACTCAAGGCCATACAAAAAATCGTCTCAGGAGGCGGTGAACTGCCGTGGGATCGCATCAGGAGGCGCGAAGCGATCTGCTGTGTGATCTCTTCAGAAGACTGTAAATCCCCTGGTGATCCCCTCCTGGACGCGCCCAAGATCCAACTTGTGCTGTACGTATTGCAAGTTTATACTCAATAATCGCTCGTTACTTAATTTACTCAATATTTGCTCGAGCATGGTACGTATTGCATATTTGAGATGGTTGCAAGTGCTTACTTGGAATGCTCACTGTCGGCAATCTTGTATTACATATACATCAAGCACATGACCGAGCTTCCTGGAGCATGGTATGCCGGGCACCATTTAGAAACATTCTCAAATATGAAAAAATAACCAATACGGAGGCCAGGACCGTTTTATAATAAAAAATGACCAATTCCTCAAACTTGCAACCACGTGTATTTATATTCAAGGATTATCTTTATGGCCGACAGTGAGCATAAATCACAGTACTAGCATGTGAAGGCTGACAAGCTTACAGCATCCAGGATGCCAACTAGTTGACACTGGGCACATAACAACCATTGTGTTCTGACTATTCGATATACTAATACTGTGATTTAAATAACATGTACCTGAGTAGGTGAAGTTGCTGTCTGACTCTTCGTACTCAAAACTGCAGTGGTGGAAACAGCAGCAACACCCTGGCATACAAACAAGAAGCGATGTTGAGAAATATATAATTATACCCATAGAAACATGTTAGAGAAATGGTCTGCACCTACATATCAAAGTAGCAGTATGAGTGGGGAAAAACATGAGAAAGTTTGAGGAATTGATTCTATTAACACGACTCAGCTCACGTTGATAAGAATGGAAGGAACAAATGAAACCATGACTTCGAGTGCTTCAACCTTCTCCATAGGGAATTATGAATCACTAAATTCATCACTAAATTCATCAAAATCTTCCTGAATTCGGAATAAGAAATCTATATTAAGAACAAGCACACAATTCCGACTTGACTATATAAAAAATTCACTACTGCAGTTATGACAGCTACACAGGAAGAAAATCAGACCTGATTAATATGATGGTAGACTACTTCAGTTCACAACCAATTGTTAAGAACAAGCACACAATTCCGACTTGACCAATTGTTAATATGATGAAATCTTTGCTTGTAGGTATGTATGGGGAATCCACAAAGCAAATCTGCGGAACATACAACATCGTCAGGTGTCCCTAGAGGTAAATCTTTGACTATAATTTTTGACATGATTTAATACTAATTATTTATCGAATTTATCTCGCTTACTTGTATGAATGACACTCAGATGGTCTGACACTTGAACCGTCTGGACAACCGATTCTTCCGGGTAATGAACTTGTGGGTACTGAAGGTGTAGGATATCAGACGGCTGGGACAAACGTTGTTGATAATCACCCTATTAGTCCAGGTATGAGGCTGTGCGTATATGGTACTCGTCATTTTATTCTCTTATGTTCTTGACTTCAATCTCGGTAACTGTTATGAACCATGCTCCAGGCCACTCCATACCTGAACAGACCGCGGACCCGGTCGTTCCCCAACCCAGTGATGGTGATATGACATGTGATCGGCGGCCTCCCGATTTGATCTCACGTGAGCAAAAAACATATTGAAAATGAGAACCGGCAAAAAGAACAGCATAAGAACAATATCATTCTTATAGATATCGTGTTGCATATGTTCAAGAACAGCATAAGAAAAATATCATTTTGCTTTTGTTTTGTGCCAGATGTTCTTGATGTGTCTCCGGTTGATGGAGGAATACACCTGTACACTATGTCAACTACTCAAGATTTATCCCAAACCGTTTCAACATCCGAGCACATGACTACAGGATCATTTGACAACGTCACCAAACAACCTAAAAAAGGTATCTTATCTGATGAAAAAAGGGAGCAGATAAACACCAAGAGGCGAGCTACTTATCGCCGGAAAAAGAGGAGAAAGCAAATAAACTTGAGCATGAAAGTCAAGCTTACCTTTCAATTTCTGGTATGATTGTTTGGTTTATAATGAAAACAATGTGCATTCCTGCTTTGACTACCCTCATAACTTGCTGAATATATTACAAGATCGTCTATCTACTTATTTGAACCAATTTCAGATCAGTCCATCACTAAACAGACCGCAGTTGTTGTTGCTCCTAAAAGCACTGATATTGATGTCACACGTGTACCGCGGCCGTACGAACTGAACTCAGGTTAGTATAAAACATAATGAGTACTCTCTACTCTTCGGATAGCACTAATCTTACCCGTTATGACCACTATCGGTTATTTTTACATCAAGCAGTCAACCCGGCAACCTCGTCAACGTTTGTGTCTCTCGGTTGTCTCACTGAAGAGTGTGTCACAGCCTTAGCACACAGTGTAAACGGTACTACATGATTTGTCTACCGTTGTGAACCGTATCTATCTTTAAGAGGTTTTGTTGCAGATGTTCATTATAAATACTATGAACTTTATCATTTTGCTTTGGTTTTGTTCCAGAAACTCTAGATGTGACTCATATGTATGGAAGAAATCCTGTAAACATCAATGCAGGTCCTCAAGTTTTAACCCAATCCGGTTCAGCATCCAAGCACATTACTACAGGATCTGTAGTGAGTGTCTCCAAACCTTCTAAGAAAATTATCTTGTCTGATGAAAAAAGGGAGCAGATAAACGCCCAGAGGCGAGCTGCTTATCGGAGGAAAAAAGAAGAGGAAGCACAAAAGATACAGCATGGAAGTCAACCTGACCTTTCAATACCTGGTATGATTGTTTGATTTTAAATCAAGACACTGTACATTGCTGCATTCACTACTCTCACAACTTCATGCATCTATTACTAGGTGACAAGAGGGACCTAATTAATGCGCGGAGGCGGGCAACGTACCTTAAGAACAAGGAAAATGCTGACATTAACAAGCAACAGATGAAAGCTCCGGTGATAGATGGTTCTCGAAAAAACCATGATAACGCCGCCGGCAAACATCTCCATCAAAATATGAAATCCGTTGACATGTCTGGTACGACTAATTCTATATTATAGGCCGACGTCTATTGATTATACTACCTCTGTTGATAACAGAGGGAGTATAATCTGAGAATCATTGAGTATGACACCTGCAACAATAATGCAGGTGTGCAAAATGTGACACGGAGCGCTCTCGGTGATATCACTAATGAGGTACAAGCTGAGTCTAAGCTTGTTGTGGACAAAAATACCCAGATCAAGGCTCTAGGGCGAGCTACCGTGATGCATGAAGATGATAACCTTCCTGCCCTTACAAGTTCAGGTTAGAATGATTTTTGTATCAGCTCCCTTTTGATAGTATATATATTCCTAATGTTTTTGTCTACATATTTTTACTAAGTAAGCATGCTAAAGAAGCTTTATAAACTCCGTGTTCCACCTATCGCTAATATGACTTTTGAATAGACATTAAGACCTTATGAAAAATAAACGTAAGGAGTCAGATGAAATGACCTACATGATCTGCTGGTACCTTTTGTATCAATTACCAAATAATTCAGTACTAATTAGCGTTTTATACTGTTGTATAACCAGCCGACCCAACTAGGTCCACCTATACGTCATTGTCACAAGATGAGGCGGTCTTGCCTCATACCACTACAATCACAACAGATGTCATTCATGATAACCAACTACCTAGGAAGCAGCGCATAACTAACTTAACTCATGATCAAATGGAGCAATCAAACACGCGGAGGCGAGCAGCATATCGGAAACATCTAGAACACGGAACTATCGATCTTGAAGAAAAAAACAGCACGCTGCGAGAATGGAGGGCATGCAGCAATGCGAAGGGGGAGTTAAGTGCAAAAAGAAAGGCAGTTTATGCTTCCAAAAAAAAGACCCCGTGCAAAGAATCCCTCGCACTCCCACGTCCAGACCTAGCAAGCTTATCCCAGACAAAACCCCTCTCTCTGGCGTCCATAGATGATTCATCTGATGGTGAGCCTCCGACGATCATGCAGAATTTCATTGGCGATACCAATGGTATGATAATTCTATTGTCACATATTTGTGCTCATTCTCACCAACCATCATCTGACATGACGCTGTATATTGTCACATTCGTCTGGTAGATAATGCAGACGACATCGATGGGTTCCGAGACTGCATCATGGGCGATGAGATGACACCATCCGACTTTATGGATGAGGAGTACTACATGTTTCGCGGGGAAGGTATTCTTAGCTATAAACTTTGAGTTTGTGGATCTTTTACACCGAGAGCAGTTCGTATTTAATAATGTTTCGAACATCATGTTTCATCAAATTCACGTAGGCTCCGATAATGACACCTTGGAGGATGACGAGGAAGCGATCACGTCGTCTGCTATACCTTCCAAGGATGATCCATTAGACTTTGTCTACACAAACATCCCAGACACCACTCACATCTTGAAGCTCGACGCAAACTGCAAACACTGCAAGGCCAAAAAGTTTGTGTCTGAGACTGGTGGTTTCTGCTGTCGCAGTGGCCAGATCGAACTTAAACAACCCGAGCCAATCCCTGAGCTGATGAGGCTATGGTCAAGCATGGATGCAGACTCTAGACATTAATGGGAGAACATACGCTTCTTCAACGGGCATTTCGCCTTCACAACCCTTGGCGTCAGCCTTGATGAGAACTACACAAATATGAAGTCTGGGGTGTACACATTCCGGGCACACGGCACCATCTACCACAATGTGCATTCGTTCGGGCCTAGCTCCCGTCCTGAGCATCTGCAGTTGTACTTCTTTGATGATGACCCAAACATCACTCATCGTAAGGCGGCCACCAAGCAACTAGACCAGGATGTCGTGAAGAAGTTAGTAGACATACTCAAAGAAAACCCGTACTCCCAGCAATTTAGGAGTTTGGGTGCACACAAAGACAACCTGGATGATTACAGGATAGACCTAAACACCGATAAAAGGCTTGACCAAAGAAGATATAACAGACCGTTGTCATCCGAGGTCGCTGCAATTTGGGTTGAGGGCAATGACTTAGCTAAAAGGTTTGACCGGAGGATAACACTTTGTGGTAACAACAACGAAAGGCACAGTATACGTGTGACCTCCGGAGCATATGACCCTTTGTCTTATCCACTATTCTATCCAAGGGGGGGAACTAGGTTGGCATCCGAAGCTACCTAAACATGATGTTCCTTGGGAGGTTGTACTAAATCCTCAACTGGTCCATGATGATGATGAGGATGCAGGTATCCCGTCTGCGTCCCATTTTGCTAGAAATATTATTTTATTTGTCGATTATATCCTCATTTTGATGGTACTCAATCATGTGCAGAGGGCAACAGCAGGTTGTACGTCTCTGTCAGAGACTACTACTGTTACATGCTGCAGACACGGCCTGCGATCTTTAATCCCATACTCTGTGGAGCACGCCTATTGCAGCAATGGGCCGTCGACATGTACGTCAAGATTGAAAGTTGTCGGTTAAGGTGGTACAGGAAGAACCAGACGCAGATTCGTGCCGACTTGTATAAAGGGGTTGTTGATGCGATCACATCGGGGGAGACACGAGCAAGCGCTGTTGGGGTAAGAATAGTTCTCCCTGGAACATACCCTGGTGGCGACCGCGACATGAAGAAGAGGCATATGGATGCCATGGCAATTGTACATACATACGGGAAGCCTGACATCTTCTTGACCATGACTTGCAATCCAAAATGGGAAGAGATAACTAATGAGTTGCTGCCTGGTCAGACGGCGCAAGACCGACCTGATATTGTGGCTCGCGTGTTCTTTGGCAAACTAGAGGCTATGAAGGACATGTTGTTCAAGAAGCACATCCTGGGTGTTGTTATCGCATATGTATATGTTGTCGAGTTTCAAAAAAGGGGCCTCCCACACGCACATTTTTTGTTGATCATGGACTCAACATATAAACTTATCGTCCCTGAGCAGTATGACCGACTCATTTCCGCAGAGCTCCCAGACAAGCATCAGTATCCGGAATTGTATGCAATGGTGGTAAAACATATGATGCACGGACCGTGCGGTGCTCTAAACCCGAAGAATGTTTGCATGCAAGAAAACAGATGCAAATGCAGATACCCGCGGTCATTCAATGAAAACACAGCACAAGGGAAGGACTCGTACCCAGTTTATCGACATAGAGACGATGGAAGGCGTGCTAAGGTCCGAGGGAAGATGTTAGATAACAGATGGGTTGTCCCTTATAACCCATACCTTCTGCGGATGTTCAATTGCCACATCAACGTTGAGGTCTGCTCGAGCATAAAGGCCGTAAAATATCTTTACAAGTACATTTACAAGGGCCATGATAAGGCTTCTTTCAGCATCGACCAGCCCGACGCCGATGGTAACATTGATGAGATCAAGAGATACGTTGACGCAAGGTGGATCACCCCTCCGGAGGCTATGTGGAGGATATTTGGCTTTCCACTTTGTGCCAACTACCCTCCTGTATTGCAGTTGCCTCTTCATCTCCCGAATATGCACAGGGTCACATTCAATGCCCAGGCTGACTTGAAAAATGTTGTCGCCTCAGAAAATAATTCAAAATCCATGTTAACGGAGTATTTCAAGGCTAACCAGGAACACCCTTGGGCTAGAAATATATTGTACAAGGATTTCCCCGGAAGCTTCACGTGGCAGAAGAAAAAGAAGTTTTGGAAGCCGCGGGTCGAGCGTTTTCAAATAGGTCGCATCGTGTCTGCCAATCCTGCCGAGGGGGACCGATACTATCTGCGTGTGTTGCTAAACCATGTTACGGGCAAAACATCCTTTGATGACTTGCTCACCGTGGACGGCGTGCTATGTGGGAGCTTTAGAGAGGCTGCTGAAAGGTTGGGACTCATCGAGGCAGACAACACGCTGGACGACTGTCTTACTGAGGCTGAGCAGTGGGCGATGCCATGTTCTCTTAGGAGGCTCTTCGCAACCATCTTGGTGCACTGCGAGCCAGGCGACGTGCGTGGTTTATGGGATAGGTGAAGGAAATACGCCCTAGAGGCAATAATAAAGTTATTATTTATTTCCTTATATCATGATAAATGTTTATTATTCATGCTAGAATTGTATTAACCGGAAACATAATACATGTGTGAATACATAGACCAACAGAGTGTCACTAGTATGCCTCTACTTGACTAGCTCGTTAATCAAAGATGGTTATGTTTCCTAACCATGAACAAAGAGTTGTTATTTGATTAACGAGGTCACATCATTAGTTGAATGATCTGATTGACATGACCCATTCCATTAGCTTAGCACCCGATCGTTTAGTATGTTGCTATTGCTTTCTTCATGACTTATACATGTTCCTATAACTATGAGATTATGCAACTCCCGTTTACCGGAGGAACACTTTGGATACTACCAAACGTCACAACGTAACTGGGTGATTATAAAGGAGTACTACAGGTGTCTCCAATGGTAGATGTTGGGTTGGCGTATTTCGAGATTAGGGTTTGTCACTCCGATTGTCGGAGAGGTATCTCTGGGCCCTCTCGGTAATACACATCACATAAGCCTTGCAAGCATAATAACTAAGATGTTAGTTATGAGATGATGTATTACGGAACGAGTAAAGAGACTTGCCAGTAACGAGATTGAACTAGGTATTGGATACCGACGATCGAATCTCGGGCAAGTAACATACCGATGACAAAGGGAACAACGTATGTTGTTATGCGGTCTGACCGATAAAGATCTTCGTAGAATATGTAGGAGCCAATATGGGCATCCAGGTCCCGCTATTGGTTATTGACCGGAGACGTGTCTCGGTCATGTCTACATTGTTCTCGGATCGTAGGGTCCGCACGCTTAACGTTACGATGACAGTTATTATGAGTTTATGCATTTTGATGTACCGAAGGTTGTTCGGAGTCCCGGATGAGATCACGGACATGACGAGGAGTCTCGAAATGGTCGAGACGTAAAGATTGATATATTGGAAGCCTATGTTTGGACATCGGAAATGTTCCGGGTGAAATCGGGATTTTACCGGATTACCGGGAGGGTTACCGGAACCCCCCCCCCCCCCCCGGGAGCCAAATGGGCCTACATGGGCCATTGTGGAAAGGTGAAAGGGGCTGCCAAGGAGGGCTGCGCACCTCCCCCCCTCCCCTAGTCCTATTAGGACTAGGAGAGGTGGCCGGCCACCTCTCTCTCTTTTCCTCCCCCTTTTTCCCAAGGAGTCCTAGTTGGAATAGGATTGGAGGGGGGAGTCCTACTCCCGGTAGGAGTAGGACTCCTCCTGCGCCTCCCTCTCTTTGGCCGGCCAGCCCCCCTCCCTCCAACCTTTATATACGGGGGCAGGGGACACCCCAAGACACAGAAGTTGATCCTTGAGATCGTTCCTTAGCCGTGTGCGGTGCCCCCTGCCACCAAATTCCACCTCGATCATACCGTTATAGTGCTTAGGCGAAGCCCTGCGTCGGTAGTACATCAAGATCGTCACCACGCCGTCGTGCTGACGGAACTCTTCCTCGACGCTTTGCTGGATCGGAGCCCGAGGAACGTCATCGAGCTGAACGTGTGCTAAGAACTCGGAGGTGCCGGAGTAACGTTGCTTGGATCGGTCGGATCGGGAAGAAGACGTACGACTACTTCCTCTACGTTGTGTGATCGCTTCCGCAGTCGGTCTGCGTTGGTACGTAGACAACACTCTCCCCTCTCGTTGCTATGCATCACCATGATCTTGCGTGTGCGTAGGAAAATTTTCGAAATTACTACGTTCCCCAACAGTGGCATCCGAGCCTAGGTTTTTATGGTTTGATGTTATTTGCACGAGTAGAACACAAGTGAGTTGTGGCGATACAAGTCATACTGCCTACCAGTATGTCATACTTTGGTTCGGCGGTATTGTTGGGTGAGACGATCCGGACCAACCTTACGCGTACTCTTACGCGAGACCGGTTCCCTCGACGTGCTTTGCACATAGATGGCTTGCGGAAGACTGTCTCTCCAACTTTAGTTGAACCAAGTGTGACTACGCCCGGTCCTTGAGAAGGTTAAAACGGAGTCTATTTGACGAACTATCGTTGTGGTTTTGATGCATAGGTGAGATGAGTTCTTACTTAAGCCCGTAGCAGCCACGTAAAACTTGCAACAACAAAGTAGAGGACGTCTAACTTGTTTTTGCAGGGCATGTTGTGATGTGATATGGTCAAGGCATGATGCTGATTTTATTGTATGAGATGATCATGTTTTGTAACTGAGTTATCGGCAACTGGCAGGAGCCATATGGTTGTCACTTTATTGTATGCAATGCAACCGCGATGTAATGCTTTACTTTATTGCTAAGCGGTAGTGATAGTCGTGGGAGCATAAGATTGGCGAGACGACAACGATGCTACGATGGAGATCAAGGTGTCGCGCCGGTGACGATGGTGATCATGACGGTGCTTCGGAGATAGAGATCACAAAGCACAATATGATGATGGCCATATCATATCACTTATATTGATTGCATGTGATGTTTATCCTTTTATGCATCTTATCTTGCTTTGATTGACGGTAGCATTATAAGATGATCTCTCACTAAATTATCAAGAAGTGTTCTCCCTGAGTATGCACCGTTGCAAAAGTTCTTCGTGCTGAGACACCACGTGATGATCGGGTGTGATAGGCTCTATGTTCAAATACAACGGGTGCAAAACAGTTGCACACGCAGAATACTCAGGTTAAACTTGACGAGCCTAGCATATGCAGATATGGCCTCGGAACACAGAGACCGAAAGGTCGAGCGTGAATCATATAGTAGATATGATCAACATGACGATGTTCACCATTGAAAACTACTCCATCTCACATGATGATCGGTTATGGTTTAGTTGATTTGGATCACGTGATCACTTAGAGGATTAGAGGGATGTCTATCTAAGTGGGAGTTCCTAAGTAATTTGATTAACTGAACTTAAACTTATCATGAACTTAGTACCTGATAGTATCTTGCTTGTTTATGTTGATTGTAGATAGATGGCTCGTGCTGTTGTTCCGTTGAATTTTAATGCGTTCCTTGAGAAAGCAAAGTTGAAAGATGATGGTAGCAATTACACGGACTGGGTCCGTAACCTGAGGATTATCCTCATTGCTGCACAGAAGAATTACGTCCTGGAAGCACCGCTGAGTGCCAGGCCTGCTGCAAGAGCAACACCAGAAGTTATGAACGTCTGGCAGAGCAAAGCTGATGACTACTCAATAGTTCAGTGTGCCATGCTTTACGGCTTAGAACCGGGACTTCAACGACGTTTTGAATGTCATGGAGCATATGAGATGTTCCAGGAGTTGAAGTTAATATTTCAAGCAAATGCCCGGATTGAGAGATATGAAGTCTCCAATAAGTTCTATAGCTGCAAGATGGAGGAGAACAGTTCTATCAGTGAGCATATACTCAAAATGTCTGGGTATAATAATCACTTGATTCAATTGGGAGTTACACTTCCGGATGATTGCATCATTGACAGAATTCTCCAATCACTACCACCAAGCTACAAGAGCTTTGTGATGAACTATAATATGCAAGGGATGAACAAAACTATTCCCGAGCTCTTCGCAATGCTGAAAGCTGCGGAGGTAGAAATCAAGAAGGAGCATCAAGTGTTGATGGTTAACAAAACCACTAGTTTCAAGAAAAAGGGCAAAGGGAAGAAGAAGGGGAACTTCAAGAAGAACGGCAAGCAAGTTGCTGCTCAAGAGAAGAAACCAAGTCTGGACCTAAGCCTGAAACTGAGTGCTTCTACTGCAAGCAGACTGGTCACTGGAAGCGGAACTGCCCCAAGTATTTGGCGGATAAGAAGGATGGCAAGGTGAACAAAGGTATATGTGACATACATGTTATTGATGTGTACCTTACTAATGCTCGCAGTAGCACCTGGGTATTTGATATTGGTTCTGTTGCTAATATTTGCAACTCGAAACAGGGACTACAGAATAAGCGGACACTAGCAAAGGACGAGGTGACGATGCGCGTGGGAAACGGTTCCAAAGTCGATGTGATCGCGGTCGGCACGCTACCTCTACATCTACCTTCGGGATTAATATTAGACCTAAATAATTGTTATTTGGTGCCAGCGTTGAGCATGAACATTATATCTAGATCTTGTTTGATGCGAGACGGTTATTCATTTAAATCAGAGAATAATGGTTGTTCTATTTATATGAGTAATATCTTTTATGGTCATGCACCCTTGAAAAGTGGTCTATTCTTATTGAATCTCGATAGTAGTGATACACATATTCATAATGTAGAAGCCAAAAGATGCAGAGTTGATAATGATAGTGCAACTTATTTGTGGCACTGCCGTTTAGGTCATATCGGTGTAAAGCGCATGAAGAAACTCCATACTGATGGGCTTTTGGAACCACTTGATTATGAATCACTTGGTACTTGCGAACCGTGCTGAAGGAAATATGCCCTAGAGGCAATAATAAAGTTATTATTTATTTCCTTATATCATGATAAATGTTTATTATTCATGCTAGAATTGTATTAACCGGAAACATAATACATGTGTGAATACATAGACCAACAGAGTGTCACTAATATGCCTCTACTTGACTAGCTCGTTAATCAAAGATGGTTATGTTTCCTAACCATGAACAAAGAGTTGTTATTTGATTAGCGAGGTCACATCATTAGTTGAATGATCTGATTGACATGACCCATTCCATTAGCTTAGCACCCGATCGTTTAGTATGTTGCTATTGCTTTCTTCATGACTTATACATGTTCCTATAACTATGAGATTATGCAACTCCCGTTTACCGGAGGAACACTTTGGGTACTACCAAGCGTCACAACGTAACTGGGTGATTATAAAGGAGTACTACAGGTGTCTCCAATGGTAGATGTTGGGTTGGCGTATTTCGAGATTAGGGTTTGTCACTCCGAGTGTCGGAGAGGTATCTCTGGGCCCTCTCGGTAATGCACATCACATAAGCCTTGCAAGCACTGCAACTAATATGTTAGTTGTGAGATGATGTATTACGGAACGAGTAAAGAGACTTGCCCGTAACGAGATTGAACTAGGTATTGGATACCGACGATCGAATCTCGGGCAAGTAACATACCCATGACAAAGGGAACAACGTATGTTGTTATGCGGTCTAACCGATAAAGATCTTCGTAGAATATGTAGGAGCCAATATGGGCATCCAGGTCCCGCTATTGGTTATTGACCGGAGACGTGTCTCGGTCATGTCTACATTGTTCTCGAACCGTAGGGTCCGCACGCTTAACGTTACGATGACAGTTATTATGAGTTTATGCATTTTGATGTACCGAAGGTTGTTCGGAGTCCCGGATGAGATCACGGACATGACGAGGAGTCTCGAAATGGTCGAGACGTAAAGATTGATATATTCGAAGCCTATGTTTGGACATCGGAAGTGTTCCGGGTGAAATCGGGATTTTACCGGAATACCGGGAGGGTTACCGGAACCCCCCGGGAGGCTAATGGGCCTATTGGGCCTTAGTGAAAAGAGAAAAGGGGCAGCCCACACCTGGCCGCGCCCCCCCCCTTCCCCAAGTCCTAGTAGGACTAGGATAAGGGGCCGGCCCCCCTCTCTCTCCTTTCCCCCTTGAGAGTCCTAGTTGGAATAGGATTGGAGGGGGGAGTCCTACTCCCGGTGGGAGTAGGACTCCTCCTGCGCCTCCCTCTCTCTGGCCGGCCAGCCCCCCTTCTTCCAACCTTTATATACGGGGGCAGGGGACACCCCAAGACACACAAGTTGATCCTTGAGATCGTTCCTTAGCCATGTGCGGTGCCCCCTGCCACCATATTCCACCTCGATCATACCATTGCAGTGCTTAGGCGAAGCCCTGCGTCGGTAGTACATCAAGATCGTCACCACGCCGTCGTGCTGACGGAACTCTTCCTCGACGCTTTGCTGGATCGGAGCCCGGGGATCGTCATCGAGCTGAACGTGTGCCAAGAACTCGGAGGTGCCAGAGTAACGGTGCTTGGATCGGTCGGATCGGGAAGAAGACGTACGACTACTTCCTCTACGTTGTGAGATCGCTTCCGCAGTCGGTCTGCGTTGGTACGTAGACAATACTCTCCCCCTCGTTGCTATGCATCACCATGATCTTGCGTGTGCGTAGGAAAATTTTCGAAATTACTGCGTTCCCCAACACGTGCCTCATAGGCAAGATGACTAAAACACCGTTCTCCGGTACTATGGAGAGAGCAACAGATTTATTGGAAATCATACATACCGATGTATGTGGTCCGATGAATATTGAGGCTCGTGGCGGATATCTTTATTTTCTCACCTTCACAGATGATTTAAGCACATATGGGTATATCTACTTAATGAAACATAAGTCTGAAACATTTGAAAAGTTCAAGGAATTTCAGAGTGAAGTTGAAAATCATCGTAACAAGAAAATAAAGTTTCTACGATCTGATCGTGGAGGAGAATATTTGAGTTACGAGTTTGGTATACATTTGAAAAATTGTGGAATAGTTTCGCAACTCACGCCACCCGGAACACCACAGCGTAATGGTGTGTCCGAACGTCGTAATCGTACTTTACTAGATATGGTGCGATCTATGATGTCTCTTACTGATTTACCGCTATCGTTTTGGGGTTATGCTTTAGAGACGGCCGCATTCACGTTAAATAGGGCACCATCAAAATCCGTTGAGACGACGCCTTATGAACTATGGTTTGGCAAGAAACCAAAGTTGTCGTTTCTTAAAGTTTGGGGCTGCGATGCTTATGTGAAAAAGCTTCAACCTGATAAGCTCGAACCCAAAGCGGAGAAATGTGTCTTCATAGGATACCCAAAGGAAACTGTTGGGTATACCTTCTATCACAGATCCGACGGCAAGACATTCGTTGCTAAGAATGGATCATTTCTAGAGAAGGAGTTTCTCTCGAAAGAAGTGAGTGGGAGGAAAGTAGAACTTGACGAGGTAACTGTACCTACTCCGTTATTGGGAAATAGTACATCATAGAAAACTGTTTCTGTGAGACCTACACCAATAAGAGAGGAAGTTAATGATGATAATCATGAAACTTTAGATCAAGATACTACCGTACCTCGTAGATCAACCAGAGTAAGATCCGCACCAGAGTGGTACGGTAATCCTGTTCTGGAAGTCATGCTACTAGATCATGATGAACCTACGAACTATGAAGAAGCGATGGTGAGCCCAGATTCCGCAAAGTGGCTTGAAGCCATGAAATATGAGATGGGATCCATGTATGAGAACAAAGTATGGACTTTGGTTGACTTGCCCGATGATCGGCAAGCAATTGAGAATAAATGGATCTTTAAGAAAAAGACTGACGCTGATGGTAATGTTACTGTCTACAAAGCTCGACTTGTCGCAAAAGGTTTTCGACAAGTTCAAGGAGTTGACTACGATGAGACTTTCTCACCCGTAGCGATGCTTAAGTCTGTCAGAATCATGTTAGCAATTGCCGCATTTTATGATTATGAAATTTGGCAAATGGATGTAAAAACTGCATTCCTGAATGGATTTCTGGAAGAAGAGTTGTATATGATGCAACCGGAAGGTTTTGTCGATCCAAAGGGAGCTAACAAAGTGTGCAAACTCCAGCGATCCATTTATGGACTGGTGCAAGCATCTCGGAGTTGGAATAAACGCTTTGATAGTGTGATCAAAGCATTTGGTTTTATACAGACTTTTGGAGAAGCCTGTATTTACAAGAAAGTGAGTGGGAGCTCTGTAGCATTTCTGATATTATATGTGGATGACATATTACTGATTGGAAATGATATAGAATTTCTAGATAGCATAAAGGGATACTTGAATAAAAGTTTTTCAATGAAAGACCTCGGTGAAGCTGCTTACATATTAGGCATAAAGATCTATAGAGATAGATCAAGACGCTTAATTGGACTTTCACAAAGCACATACCTTGACAAGATTTTGAAGAAGTTCAAAATGGATCAAGCAAAGAAAGGGTTCTTGCCTGTGTTACAAGGTGTGAAGTTGAGTCAGACTCAATGCCCGACCACTGCAGAAGATAGAGAGATAATGAAAGATGTTCCCTATGCTTCAGCCATAGGCTCTATCATGTATGCAATGCTGTGTACCAGACCTGATGTGTGCCTTGCTATAAGTTTAGCAGGGAGGTACCAAAGTAATCCAGGAGTGGATCACTGGACAGCGGTCAAGAACATCCTAAAATACCTGAAAAGGACTAAGGATATGTTTCTCGTATATGGAGGTGACAAAGAGCTCACCGTAAGAGGTTACGTTGATGCAAGCTTTGACACTGATCCGGACGATTCTAAATCGCAAACCGGATACGTATTTACTTTAAACGGTGGAGCTGTCAGTTGGTGTAGTTCTAAACAAAGCGTCGTAGCGGGATCTACATGTGAAGCGGAGTACATAGCTGCTTCGGAAGCAGCGAACGAAGGAGTCTGGATGAAGGAGTTCATATTCGATCTAGGTGTCATACCTAGTGCATCGGGTCCAATGAAAATCTTCTGTGACAATACTGGTGCAATTGCCTTGGCAAAGGAATCCAGATTTCACAAAAGAACCAAACACATCAAGAGACGCTTCAACTCCATCCGGGATTTAGTCCAGGTGGGAGACATAGAGATTTGCAAGATACATACGGATCTGAATGTTGCAGACCCGTTGACTAAGCCTCTTCCACGAGCAAAACATGATCAGCACCAAGGCTCCATGGGTGTTAGAATCATTACTGTGTAATCTAGATTATTGACTCTAGTGCAAGTGGGAGACTGAAGGAAATATGCCCTAGAGGCAATAATAAAGTTATTATTTATTTCCTTATATCATGATAAATGTTTATTATTCATGCTAGAATTGTATTAACCGGAAACATAATACATGTGTGAATACATAGACCAACAGAGTGTCACTAGTATGCCTCTACTTGACTAGCTCGTTAATCAAAGATGGTTATGTTTCCTAACCATGAACAAAGAGTTGTTATTTGATTAATGAGGTCACATCATTAGTTGAATGATCTGATTGACATGACCCATTCCATTAGCTTAGCACCCGATCGTTTAGTATGTTGCTATTGCTTTCTTCATGACTTATACATGTTCCTATAACTATGAGATTATGCAACTCCTGTTTACCGGAGGAACACTTTGGGTACTACCAAACGTCACAACGTAACTGGGTGATTATAAAGGAGTACTACAGGTGTCTCCAATGGTAGATGTTGGGTTGGCGTATTTCGAGATTAGGGTTTGTCACTCCGATTGTCGGAGAGGTATCTCTGGGCCCTCTCGGTAATACACATCACATAAGCCTTGCAAGCATAATAACTAAGATGTTAGTTATGAGATGATGTATTACGGAATGAGTAAAGAGACTTGACAGTAACGAGATTGAACTAGGTATTGGATACCGACGATCGAATCTCGGGCAAGTAACATACCGATGACAAAGGGAACAACGTATGTTGTTATGCGGTCTGACCGATAAAGATCTTCGTAGAATATGTAGGAGCCAATATGGGCATCCAGGTCCCGCTATTGGTTATTGACCGGAGACGTGTCTCGGTCATGTCTACATTGTTCTCGAACCGTAGGGTCCGCACGCTTAACGTTACGATGACAGTTATTATGAGTTTATGCATTTTGATGTACCGAAGGTTGTTCGAAGTCCCGGATGAGATCACGGACATGACGAGGAGTCTCGAAATGGTCGAGACGTAAAGATTGATATATTGGAAGCCTATGTTTGGACATCGGAAATGTTCCGGGTGAAATCGGGATTTTACCGGATTACCGGGAGGGTTACCGGAACCCCCCGGGAGCCAAATGGGCCTACATGGGCCATTGTGGAAAGGTGAAAGGGGCTGCCAAGGAGGGCTGCGCACCTCCCCCCTCCCCTAGTCCTATTAGGACTAGGAGAGGTGGCCGGCCACCTCTCTCTCTTTTCCTCCCCCTTTTTCCCAAGGAGTCCTAGTTGGAATAGGATTGGAGGGGGGAGTCCTACTCCCGGTAGGAGTAGGACTCCTCCTGCGCCTCCCTCTCTTTGGCCGGCCAGCCCCCATCCCTCCAACATTTATATACGGGGGCAGGGGACACCCCAAGACACAGAAGTTGATCCTTGAGATCGTTCCTTAGCCGTGTGCGGTGCCCCCTGGCACCAAATTCCACCTCGATCATACCGTTACAGTGCTTAGGCGAAGCCCTGCGTTGGTAGTACATCAAGATCGTCACCACGCCATCGTGCTGACGGAACTCTTCCTCAACGCTTTGCTGGATCGGAGCCCGAGGAACGTCATCGAGCTGAACGTGTGCTAAGAACTCGGAGGTGCCGGAGTAACGGTGCTTGGATCGGTCGGATCGGGAAGAAGACGTACGACTACTTCCTCTACGTTGTATGATCGCTTCCGCAGTCGGTCTGCGTTGGTACGTAGACAACACTTTCCCCTCTCGTTGCTATGCATCACCATGATCTTGCGTGTGCGTAGGAAAATTTTCGAAATTACTACGTTCCCCAACAATAGGCACCTCGAGCCTATGTCAGATGACTATCGTCGATCACGCACGTCCCCTGACGAGGTGGAGCAGATGGTGTTGCTAGACATTAGGGGTATGTTGCAGTCCATGGGTAAAGACATTGTTGATTTGGCTCTTCCATGCATAGATGATGCGTTTGACCCAACAGAGGGCGAGGCAAGAGAGGTCGTCGAGGAATCAACCGTTGAGTTCGACATGGATGACACTAAGTTGGCATCTTCCCTGAACTTGGAACAGAGGGCCGCATTCGACAAGATATTAATGGCTGTTGAAAGCGGTGATGGTGGTGTATTCTTTGTTGATGGCCCTGGAGGTACAGGTAAGACCTTCCTATACAGGGCGATGCTTGCAAAGGTGAGGAGCGAGGGCAAGATTGGTATCGCTACCGCGACGTCGGGTGTCGCCGCTTCTATCATGCCTTGTGGCAGGACTGCCCACTCAAGGTTCAAGATTCCATTGAGTTGCGATGATGGAGCCTCGTGCAGCTTCACCAAGCAGAGTGGGACTGCCAAGCTTCTAAGGATGGCCTCATTGATAGTATGGGACGAGGCCAGCATGACGAAGCGACAAGCGGTCGAGGCATTGGACAACAGCATGCGCGACATCATGGGAATACGTGACTGACCCTTTGGAGGAAAGACTGTTGTTTTTGGCGGGGACTTTAGGCAGGTGCTTCCGGTCGTTAGAAGGGGGTCGCGGGGCCAGATAATTGATGCAACCCTGCGAAGTTCTCATCTGTGGAAGGGTATGCGGCAGCTTCGGCTCATCACCAACATGAGGGCTCATAACGACACGTGGTTCGCAGATTACTTGCTAAGGGTCGGCAATGGCACTAAGGATGTAGATAATCAAGGCAACATACTACTCCCTGAAGATATTTGTCTGCCGTCTACAGGCGAGGTTGACGACCTGGAAAAACTTATTAACCACGTGTTTCCGAGTCTAGATGACAACATGTCTGATTCTAATTACATGACATCTCGAGCAATCCTTTCCACGACAAATGAAAATGTCGACAAGATAAACATCCGCATGATAGAGCGTTTTCATGGAGATGAAGTAATATACCATAGCTTTGACAGTGCGGAGGACGACCCATATGGCTACTACGCTCAGGAGTTTCTGAATGGATTGACTCCTAATGGTCTTCCTCCGCATGCACTCAAGCTAAAGCTGAACTGCCCTGTCATACTTCTAAGGAACATTGATCCAGCTAATGGACTGTGTAACAGCACTAGGCTTGTTGTAAGAGGTTTTGAGAGGAACACCATTGATGCAGAAATCGTGATTGGACAACATGCTGGCAGGAGGGTCTTCCTTCCTCGAATACCTCTCTGCCCATCTGAAAACGACATGTTTCCGTTCAAGTTTAAGAGAAAGCAATTTCCAATAAGGCTTAGCTTTGCTATGACCATTAACAAGGCTCAAGGGCAGACCATCCCGATTGTTGGTGTCTATCTACCCAATCCTGTGTTCTCTCATGGTCAGCTATATGTTGCTTTGTCTCGAGCCACCGCGAAGAGAAACATAAAGATACTCATTCAGAATGAGAAGCCGAAGGAGAAGGTCAACAAGCTAAAGGACAATCCAAAGAAGCGAAAAAGAACGACTGTGTCCTTACTGACCTCGATGAAGAACATCGTCTACAAGGAAGTTCTTACAGGCTGAAGTTTGGTCTTAATAGACTCGCAGGTTTAGTAATGACAGAGCATTTACTCTTGCGATGGTCAAGATGAACCTTAATTCGTCTATTTACATATATATTTCTATTTTGATATTTTGAAATTCGCAGTTAAAGATATTCTACAAGCGTACTTTTTCATGCTTACTATGTGATTCAGATATAATGATTGGCAGGATAAAGACCTGGAACATGCAATGAATCTTTTGTATTACGGCAATTTAACATATCTGTTGTTATTAGTTTAGTATTTTGATAGTATGTTTGAATGTAAGTTTATGGACGACCTTATTATCCTATGAAATCATCCGCTAGGTCAGCACTATATAATTCTGATTGGTGCTGTAGCAGGAGGGAAATTGTGTAGGTTGTGAAGATATATTTTGCATATGTACTTCAAATAAATAATAAAATGATAGCCTGCGTACTTGCGAATAAGTTTAAATGCCCGTGCGACTTTGGAAAATGTGACAACTCACATGTCTGATCGCTGAAGTGTACAATCTTTGGGAAAAATTTATTAATAGTTGGTACTTTTACTTATCTAAACTAATTAAGTAACAGTTCAGTTCAGGTTACATATAATTTTCTTGCATTGTTTCATTTACCCTCATGAATTTATTGCGCATCTGAAATAGTTCATACCTAACAAATTGTACAATGCTGCATTTCATGGGAGTCTGGTCCTTGAGAACTTGTGTTGGCTGTTATCGAGCATCCTGTATTGTGGTGCTGTAGCGGGACAAGAAGGATTTGACTTAGAATGACAGCAGCGTCAGGAGGCTGTCAGCTTCTGGAGAATATGACATTTCATTTCTTATTTCATTGTAGTTTGAACCAGTATCAAAAGAATACTGGTTGGGCTATTGTGGAAGAAATGTACGTTGCACCCAGCCAATACGATTGGCTGTGCAGGTATCAAATGTATTTATGTAGACCAAGTTTTGAATTAAGAGGACGGAGTTCTTTGGGCTTGATTTAGTTACTGTGGTAAACAGAATACCATGTAAAACGTAAATGGGCAATGGAACAGGTAGGAAAGATACACCAGATTGTATCCAGAGCAGAGTTTCGACGTACTTCTTCGTTTTGGAATTATAAGAATTGATTGCACTTACGTCCATACCTCTGTGTTTACATGCTTGATGTCCTGAGTTGTTAATTCTAATGTTTGGTTGTGCAGATTTTCTTATCAACGTTTTGTATGTAATAACTACAACCAAACTGCAGGTTTGTTTGTTTGTGTAGGTTTTCTTATGTCCACAAGGTATCTGATGACAATCGAACTAGACTGTAGATGAAATGGAATGTATGAAAATTCTAGTTCAGTAATAGATTGTTTATTCTTTAATTTCTATGTGAATATCTAAGGAGAACCCGATAGTCCTATTTAAAGACATTTGTTATTACATTGATCCTATCATATGGCGTGTGGTATTTTCTGGTCATGGAATGAGAGATTGCATTCCTTGTACAGGAGATCTTTCCAGCGTTGGAATATTTTTGAAATGTTTTATAAATCGTTTATAGGTAGTTGCAATTTTAATGAACATATTCTAAAGAAATTTGGATTGGACTATTGCTGCCTTTTAATTTTATTTTTAGGCAAATGTCCACATGTAATGTTAGAGCAATTATTTTGGTGCTATACTAATCCCAAATAAGTGTCACCAATGTGTGAAAATAAAATGTCTGAAAATAAAATGTGTAATTATGATCTTTTAACTTTCTTCTAAATATGATTATTATGCAATTTCTAAGTTGTTGACATTCTAGCCTATCACATGTAGATTGGAAGACTTCTCTTTTTGATGGACTCTGTATCTAAAGAAGCATATAAGCAATTAGAGAGGAACATGTTGTCCACCTTGCTGTACATTTGTACTACACGATTTTACACATGTGTTTGATTAGATGATATTTCATGATTTGATCATTGTACTGGTGGGATTTCCACAACACTTCGTATGATCTAAACATAGACTGAAAATATTTATCAAAGTATTCGTTTCAAACAATCAATTTTGCAAAATATTGCACTTATCATGTAGTACAGTGATGGTTGTTCATTACAAATTTCATTCCATTTTTTTGCTTTGGCTGTTTGAGAAAATATTGTAGACGAAGATGGAATTCAGAAAATGGATTGCATTATCGAACGTGCATAGCACGTGCATGCTTACTATTTTGTAAAAGGCAAGAGAAATAACTTCCATATTTTAGCAATAAATACAATATAACTTCCATAACCTCAAACCGAAATAGGAAATAACTTAATTTTAATAAATGCAGACTTAATAATATATATCCAAAATAAAAGATGCCATTATACAGATATAATATCCGGAAACAAATAATATATTATCGACATACTTAGTATTTATTACGGCAGGTGATCATATCCGGTGTTGATATAAAGGCATGTTCGGTGTTTTTCCTTGTAATATACTATTGTGTTGATCACATCGAATAACAAATCTGATTCCATTAAATACTCTATGATTGTGATCAACAGAGTTTATTCATTTCCTGATTTTGTAATTATTGTTTCCTTATGTAATAGATATGTAATCCGGCGTTTATTTATTAATCAAGTGCAGTTAAGGAACGAAAATATATGTTTTCCCGTTTATTAGCAAGGTTTTGTAATGGAAAAATGCAAGGATGGAATGATAAGGGGCACTTTCCAACCTGGTTAGCCGGACAATTCCCCTCCGACTCTCATATATATATCGTCCGGATGAGTGTCCACCGTAGTCTAATTTCCCCTTCGCTCGCTCATCCTGGTGCTAAGGCTACTTTCTGCCCGCAGTAATGGCTGCAATGCCGATTTTTGATGGAGTGGACGACGCAGTCGAGTACATGTACAACTACGTCACTGTTTCCTCCGACGAGGAGGAATTAGAGTTTGTTCTGGCAGCCCTAAACTCCATCTATACTGTATTTGCAATTGTTAGCTGCAGATCACTACCATTATAGTTTGCATTGTCGGCTTCTTTTTTTAAACCCGAGTAAAAATCTGTTCTTTCACCTAATCCATGGCATTTAGTTGGTCACGTTCATAAGTTGTTGCATGCATGTACTGGTTAGGATCATGCTATCCTTTCAAATTCCAAAATCTTCTTAAGGTCTAACGTAGTTGCTGAAAAAAACTGGCCATGGACGGTAGTATATTGTAACGGGTCCTGCTGCATGATACATGTACCATCTACATAATTTTTCTTAGTGTAATACTACAGAAATAATTGCAACCTAACATGTCATAATAGATTTTGTTAACTTTTCTTACTGTAATACTACAGAAAGTCAACCTGACCTTTGAATAGTACTTATCTCCTCTAATGACAGTACAACTCTAATTATAAGATACATACATTTCAGACCTTACTAAAGTTTTGAAAAAATGTACTGTTGTTTGCCCACACATTTAAGTACTACATGTTTTTGATACTACAACAATACATTGCAATCTACATAATTTTTCTTACTGTAATACTACAGAAATTCAACCTGACCTTTCAGTAGACTTCTCTCCTCAAATGACAGTACAACTCTAATTATAAGATACATACATTTCAGACCTTACTAAAGTTTTGGAAAAATGTACTGTTGTTTGCCCACATATTTAAGTACTACATGTTTTTGATACCCCTTATTTTTCTAACGGATTTGCTATCATGCTGGTTTGTTTGCAGCACAATATGGATTAGGAGCCCTCGTCCATTCTTAATCGAGTTAAGTCTACGGACTATCCAAGACACCATGCGAGGTGATACATGGGTCAATCCGAGCTGCTTCGATCTTGCGGTTCGTAAGCTTATTAGCGACGCGATACAGAGGAACGCAGGAACAGACTTTGTTGGCTCCACGCATATGTTTGATTTGCAATTCCATCGCCTAGCACGCGTGATGAGACAGACTGGCTTAGGCCAAGCTGAACGCACCAACTTGTTGATCAACCATGTCATTGAACGGCCTTTGCCGCAATACAACGTGCTCATGACCCCGTCCATTGTAAGGATTTTCATTCTTAAAAATTGGACTGTATACTATCTGTTCGCCATTAACTTTATATACCTATTGCAGTACCTATTGCCGTTGTATTTGGTGGATTCCTCCTATGGCCTCCTTGTAGTTAATACTGAAAATAGGAGGACTCTCTTAATTGATCATTCCAATGAGTCATTCCTAGGCTCAGAGGACTTTCATGACAAGGAAATTAAGAAGGAAGCCCTGATAGTTTTGCAAGAATTTGGCAGTGTACTACAACAGGGGAGGCCTGGGTTGAATCCCCAACTCGTGGATTGGCCACAAGATCATACCTATATTACAGCTCCGCGGTAATAGTTTAAATTGGTCATGCATATTATAGCCACGCTGATATAGGTTCTAACATATTGAGTTTTTTTGGTCACAGCCTGGACTCTGGATTCAAAGTCCTACAGGAGATGGCTCACCAAGATGATACTCTCGGGCATAACATGTCCAGGACTTCGGTATGTGCATATATAACAAGTTTCTGTCTTACATAGCTTTGTTAATTATAAATTTATGGGCATCCTATCATGTAGGTCTGTTGTGCAATTCATTTTTCAGCTATTTATTAAATTGTTGTTTATGTTTTCTAGGATTCACTACAGCTCAGAAAGCACCTGCTGGTCCAGATGCTGATGATCAAAGGCAATGAAGCAGCTGGAAACATCCCAGCTGAAATTACAGCATGCTTGAGGTTTTTGGAGGAATGACTATGGACTAATGCCAATTCGAATGTCGCAAATATAATAAGCTAATAGAACCTTGATAGGGATCAAATTGAGATTTATCCTTTTGGCATTATGAATAATGGATTTGATTATATATATGTAGGGAATAAACTGTTTGATGGCACCCTCTAGCTTCGTATTCGCTTAAACATTGTCTGCTTGTTTTGTTTCTATCTATATATTTTGGCTTCTATGTATATTTTGTACTATAATATCCGTGCGGTCAGGAGCAGGTTTGTTGCTCCAGTAGAACCAGAGGCATTTTGTAAAGGACCATTGCAGGTTCAGCCGGCAAATGAGGTCTTCAGTCATGCCTCACATCATATACTAACTCGTATCGTCTAACTCCATCCATACACGCACTGCTATACGATACGAGTTCTACTTTGTCGGCAATCGTCACATGCCAGCTATGGAATAGCCAAATTAAAAACATGCTGGATATAAGGCACGTACCATCAATTGTCTTTCCTATAACCACCCCATTATGTGTACCAAGATTAATTTGTGCCATCAGATTATCCCACTTAATGATATCTAATGGCCTAAAACGGAGGTTAGGATTGCACGTAGCAATTAATTGACGGTCTATACTCTACCGGGAGGACGGATATTCACCCGCCGTGCCCTGCTCCATTCACGAAAAATTATGCCGAGGATCACTCCCATTGCCGATGTTCCCGAGATCCCCGTGCCCCTCTCCCTCTCGCTGCTCCTTCCCTCTAAAACCCCACTGGTTTCCATTGCCTTCAACCACAACTAACTCTCGCCCCCACCGCTCAGGGCGCCTACGACAAACCAAAGAAGGATGTGGAGGCGGACGTTGGTTAGCTATGGATCATGAGCGTATCACGTCGACGACTGGTCGTTGATGGCAATGGGGGTGGCGCATAAGGAGTTCTCCTTCCTCCATGATCCTATTCCACTCGCTTGCCGGCACCATGCGCCTCTCCCTCGCCGTCTGCTCTGACCTCTGCCACGCTCGGAATTTGGGATGAGCAGGAATATTGTAAGGAAGAAGAGGACGAGCAAGAAGCCGAGGTAGTGGGTACGGCATAACAATAGCAAGGAAAACTTGGAATATGTGGGACCATGAATAAACTCGATCTGTTTATCTCCCTCTCAAGTCACAGTTTGGTTTCTACTTTTTTGGGGGAGCTAATGTTGATGTGTAGTGATTAATCATCCATTTCATTGAAAGTTCAGGTGGTCTTGGGGGTCTCTATGTGGCAGAAGATAGAGATTTGGTGCCTTTTTGTTGCAAATATTTCTAGCTTTCTAGGTAGGCCAATATTTCTCAACATTCTGCAATATTCAGTTGTTGTATGTTGTCTTAGGCTCACACCAAATGCTGAATTATAGCAGTGAATGTAAGTTGTATTCCATGTAGAGTACGTAGCAGATTTATAGCTTACTATACTTATATAAATCCTACAACTCCCATATTAACGCACGAACCATAAAGTAATGAATTATAATTGGCAAAAAGAACTATATACAACAACTGAGAAACTGGAATTAGTATTGGTTACCTTTGGCATTGGGAAACCATGGAGAAACTGGAATTGAGATCATTCATCGAACTTGTGTGGTCTCTGATATATTACAACTGAAAATAGTATATTGAGACTGTACATTAGTACGAAGTTATGGAATTAAGTATTAGTACAATCTGTTAAATCATACAAAATTAGCTAAGCAGGAAAATGATTAGTGTGCATGCCGTGAATTTAACTTTGCTGTAGCTAAACTTGGCATGCAAGCAATGAAAAGTTCTTTATTTAATTAATACAATAATTTAATTCTTCTTAGTAAGTTATGATTTTTTTATATCTTTCCTAATTTATTAACAGGTGTGCATTTGATGGAAAACAATGGTATATATGGTAGAAAACAATGGTATATATGGTATAACTATATTCAGCCATGATCTGCTACCCAGTTATTCTCCGCATGGGCTACCTATATATGTTATTTTGCTCTGCCATCCCTCCTCCCTCTCCTTGCTCTTCCTTCGTCCATCACAACAGCATACCTGGAGGAAAATTTCCCAAGGAGTACCTTGTGTAAGCAAGGAGCATCAAGAAGGCGAGTTGTTCTAGGTACGAACAATTCTGGATCTTATTTTCTCTAAAAGTGTAAATAGTTGTTATATTAGGATCATGTTTGGTTGACGTATAGTATCAAAAGTATGTTTTATCTTGCATGTTATGTATGTGGTGCTAAAATTTAGTGAACAGTCATAAGTTGAACATCAAGTTAAGCAAGCAGATTTGTTTACCAGAGCAATCTGTCCATTTGAGGACCTCATGGTTTTATCCATGCCTGTCTTGTAAGTCCATCTTAGAGATTCCATCAAGGAGCTCTCAGCGAGAATATCTAGGCTTGGGAAAGATCTGTCATGAGAAACGTAAAACAGTTAAGGTATGTGCATAACTACAGGTAATAGATGATAACACCTAAAAAGTCTTCCTTTTGAAATCTTTAAAAATACACACAAGATGTTCTAAAATAAAAATATATTGTGAAGATTTACAATCAAAGACTGTTTTGTCTATAACAAACTCATATTCCCAAGATATTCATCTTGGTGATGCACATGGCACATAGGGAACAACAACTATTGACGATGATAGTATTACCAGGTTGTACTTTATAGATTTATTAACTGTTAGCTATCTAGAAGTTGTCGCGCGCTTTGCCGCGCCGTTCTTCATTCGCTGGGTCAATTTTTTGGGTGGTCATAGCATGATTGATCATTGGACTACATACTTCAGTCATGATGGGCACTTTGCCGCACAACAAAATTGGCTTTATTGATCATATGCTGGCAAAAGTGTGATCCATACGTCATCAGGGGCAAATTCCATATTCCTAGGCATCTCACAAAAATTTATAGTGGGTTTAGCTGATGCAACTATTCACCAACCAGCGAAATTTTTTACGCCATACTGGGGATTAATTAGAGCCAACTCAAGGTGTGTGCAGAGAACAGGCAAGCACTTTCTATATATATATATATATATATATATATATATATATATATATATATATATATATATATATATATGTGGTCTAAGAAACTGTTATACCTCCACATGTACATTAATTAAAGAAATGATGAAAACAATGAAAAAGCAAACCTGGACCAATTAAATAGGACCTTTGGTTCATAATTTTGACTTACTCCGTTACTTGCATGCCCTATATACAACTACATTGCTACACATGCAAATTATCTCAAGTAAATATTTGTGTTCTTTGGAACTGAAAGAACCATAATAACTAAAGTGCTATAAATATCATACCTATAGATGTTCTCTTGATATATACTACTTCCTCTGTAAACTACTCCCTCTGCAAATATCATATCTAAAACGTCTTTTATTTGTTTACAGAGGGAGTATTTGCATATACTTTGCAAATAAGTTTATCTTAGTTGAGATTCACAAATATGTCTGAATAACTTGTGTTAATCTTAATTATCATAATAATGATTAATATATGCACCACACCTTAAGTCATGTACGCAATAGCTTATAGGACTACATGGATAATTGCCAGCTGAATGGAACTATACTCCAGCTATTAAACAAAAAATGCGTTATTAGCTCAGTGCAATCTCTTTCAATCCTACCAATCCGCGTGTACTCAATTCTTCACACACACAAGTGATCGACTCCCCGAAAAAATACAAAATCCATGACAAAGAACAAATCACCTGGTCTCATTTCCCTTGGCTACAGCATCAGAGGACACTTCCTCTCCTCCAACTTGGAGATCTCAAAGCCCCTTCCGCTGCCTGCGAACAAAGAAACAAAATTCAACGTTAGTATCAAGAAATTAAGTGAGCTACTTTTGTTGGCCATTAGGCCCATTATAGCTCAGTAGAAATTAAGTGAGTACCTATGCACTATCCATGTTAGTATCAAGAACATAACCAAGCCAGCAGAAGAATTTGATTGAGCACCTTACCAATACTGTTGCATTTAAGAATGAACATGACATAATAAGGATGCACTCAGTTAAGTATGTACAAAAATTGGAAGCTGGAGAGGTGTATCAATCAATATACAAAAGTTAGCTGGAGATCATTTAGCACATTAGAGAAGTGGAAACTCAGTCTTTCCAAGAAACTAAGATCACAAGACTTGACAGAAAATCAAAATTGTAGCCTTTGGCAATGGACCATCAGGAAGGTCTAGCACATATACAATTAGTAAATAACCCGAGCATACACCTAGAGTAAAGGCATCTCGAACATACACTTAGAGAAGAGGCACAAAGACTGATTGGTACTTCCCTTTAACATCCAATGGGTGCTTACAACTAACCAACGAGAAACGAACTTGCTACTAGATCCATTAGAGATTAAAACAGATGCTTTTAGAGAGGATGACTCATCTTAGCACCGTCGTAGGTCCGGCCGGTGACAGCGTTGGGGCCTTGTGACGAACTGGCAAAGCACGCCATGCCGCAGAGTTGGGGATTCGTCGCTCCTTCCCGTGGTTGTGAGGCCGGGTCACGGCGCCTCGGCTCATCAGGAAAGATGACCACATCAAACCATGATATAAAGCAATACTAAGAGGAGGAGAGGGTCGTGATCAAGAAGGGGGGGCGACGTACCGGAGCTGCTGGCGATGCAGATCGAGGAGACGAACACCGCCGCGGATGCCATGGGAACGGGACCGGACCGAGCACCCGCTTCCGTCCCCGTTGGTCGCGCCGCACACAGCTCGTCGGATCCCGTGGCCACACAGGTAGGTGGTCGGTGGGCGGAGTCACATGGTCGACGCGCGCGACCATGCGGCGGGGGGAGTTGTAACGCCCCACATGTAACCTTCCCCAATTGTACTCCGACTCATGCCGTTTCCGGCATTAAGTTATATTTAATTCTCGGGTTCGGGTCTTTGTCTCCGTGTGTTGTTTTCGTTTTTCATGCATCTCATATCATGTCGTCTCGTGCATTGCATTCGCATACATGTTCGTCTCATGCATTCGAGCATTTTCCCCGTTGTCCGTTTTGCATTCCGGCGCTTCGTTCTCCTCCGGTGGCCATTTCTAGCTTTCTTGCGTGTGTGGGGATTAAACATTTCCGGATTGGGCCGAGACTTGCCATGCGGCCTTGGTTTACTACCGGTAGACCGCCTGTCAAGTTTCGGGTCATTTGGACTTCGTTTGATACTCCAACGGTTAACCGAGGGACCGAAAAGGCCTCGTGTGTGTGCAGCCCAACACCCCTCCATTTTGGCCCAAAAACCCACCAAACTCAGCTCCATCGTCTCGGTCGTTCGATCACGATCGTGTGGGCGAAAACCGCACCTCATTTGGACTCTCCTAGCTCCCTCTATGCCTATATATACACCCCCCCGTTTTCGGATCTCTTCCCCCCCCCCCAAACCCTAAATTCCCCTCCGACGCGCCGGACGTGTCCGGTCCGCGCCGGACATCTCGCCGCCGCCAATCGGGACGCGCCACGTGGCGCCCCCGCCTCCTCACCGCCGCCGGCCCGCCAGGCCCATCGCGGGCCCTCCGCGCCGCCTCCCGGCCCGTTCCGCCCGCCGCCCGGCTCCCGACGCCGCCGCCGCCTTCCCCGGCTCCGGTGGCCCGCGCCACCGCGGCTGCCATCCCCGGCCGGAGCAAGGACGCCGCCCTCCGCCGCCTCGTCGCCGTTCCACGCCGCCGCCAGCGCCCGGCCGCCCGCGCCCTCGCACCTAACGCCGTCGCCTCCTTCCCGTCGCCCGGCGATGCCGCGCCGCCGCCCGGACTCCACGCCGGCCACCGCCCGACTCCGGCCAGGGCCGCTGCCCGAGCTCGCCGCCCGCCATCGCCACTTCGGCGAGCCGCGCCGGCGACCGCGTCGGCCACCTCCGCCGTCCTCCTCCCGCGCCACTCCGGCGTCCCCACCGGCCATCTCCCTCCGGTGACCTCGGCAAGTCCGGCCACCGCCGCGGCCATCTCCGGTGAACTCGGGTTACGAACTGCTACAGTACCACGCACCGGATCTGAGATCTGTTTGAGACGGTTGACTTTTGATCCCTGAAACCCTAATTTTCTTGCTACTTTGACCGCTCATATCTCCTCATCCGTAGCTCCGTTTTGGGCGTATGATATGTCAAAATCTTCGTCTCGACGAGTACATCATTTCATTCCATTGAAGCTTTTGCATTTGAGGTCATCTTGTTGCCCAAAATGCTGTTGGAAGGAGGCATGTTGAGTTAAATTGCAGATCCGTTAATCCAACATGCACTTTTGTTATTTTTGCCATATTTAAACCGTGCATGATATGCCTGTGCCCCTTTGGGATGAATTGTTAATCATGTTGTCTTCTTTCCAGAGGTGCCTTCCATGTATTTTTAGGATGAGTGTGTTGTCTTGTGCGAGCTTGCGAAGAGGGCTACCTGAGATTACAGATTTCAGGGACTTAGTAATTTCACAAAGTCTGAGCCATTTTAGTTCACGATGCTATATGTCCGGCTTGTTTCCTAGCGATCCGTGCCTCTTTTGAGGATGATCAGTAAGAGTGATTTGTTATGCTTGTTGTGCTTAATCCATCCATGTCTTTACTTGTTATGTTGGAGGACCCTAGGTTGACTCAATCGAGCTCAACTTTTGGATAGTTGCTGTTTTGGGCAGATCATGAACTCTTTTGCAATTTTGCCGGAGTGATTGCTAGTGATCCATGCATGCTATGCCATTGTTCTTGCCATGTCTAGCTAGCATTTTGTGCCTTCTTAATGGATATATGCTTGCCTTGCCATGACTTGCACCGTAGTGAGAGCATCGAGCTCGTTTACACGCCTCCGTGAGTTATTATTTCAGCATGTCCCAGTTTTCACTAAGTCTGAAAACTGATTGTGTTTCATCGATGTTCGTGGGCTCGGTAGAGTATTTTGTGAACCCTTTTGGCCCCAGGTCATTTTGGGTGTTTTGTTAAGCTTGTTGAGTAGCTCCATGTCATGCGCTTACTTGCCATGTTCAGGTTTTCCTTCATGTTGTTTTGCTGCTCCGAAGAGAGCATCGTGGTCTGAAATTTCAGACTAGCGTTAATTTCGCTAAGTCTGAAATCTGTTTTGCTTATTCAGTCTTGCCATGCTTGTTTGAAGCCCTTAATGGATGAATTTTCCTATGCCTCAGTCATGATGATTTGTTAAGCTTGATGGGTACATCACTGCCATGCAATTTTTTTTCATGTTGGGTGGCTGTAGCATGTTCATTTTGTTGCATTTAGGAGGCATGTTGCTGTAAATCGCAGATCGGTTCGTTTAGTAAAACGCTTGCCATTTCTAAACCGTAGCTCCGATTGCCATGATCTTTATATCGTTTTCAGGGGATTTCTTCCCCTATATCCAGTGGCACCCTTGGATTTCCAAGTTGAGGCCAGGTTCATGCATTTCCTGTTACATCTTGCATTTTGCATCCCGCATCGCATCTCGCATAGCATATCATCTCTGCATATTATTGCTTGCCCTTGCACGTGGTTGATTGTATCCTTGTTGCTTGTTTGTGTTGTTGGGTAGAGCCGGGAGACGAGTTCGCTAACGAGGAGCCCGTTGAGTTTGCTTTTGAGGATCCAGTCAATTCTGACAACTGTGCAGGCAAGATGATCACACCCTTGAAATCACTACTATCTTTGCTATGCTAGTTTTGCTCGCTCTTTTGCTTTGCCAATGCTACGATGCCTACCACTTGCTTGTCAGCCTCCCAATTGCCATGATTGAGCCTCTAACCCACCTTTGTCCTAGCAAACCATTGATTGGCTATGTTACCGCTTGCTTAGCCCTTCTTATAGCGTTGTTAGTTGCAGGTGAAGATTGGAGCCGTTCCTTACTGGAACATTTATTTACTTGTTGGGATATCACTATATTGCTATGTTATCTTTACTCGTCTATATACTTGGTAAAGGGTGGAAGGCTCGGCCTCTCGCCTAGTGTTTTGTTCCACTCTTGCCGCCCTAGTTTCCGTCATATCGGTATTATGTTCCCGGATTGTTGCGTCCCTTACGCGGTTGGGCTATAATGGGAACCCCTTGATAGTTCGCCTTAATTAAAGCTTTTCCAGCAATGCCCAACATTGGTTTTACCATTTGCCACCTACCTCCTTTTCCCTTGGGTTTCCGGAGCCCGAGGGTCATCTTTATTTTAGCCCCCCCACGGGCCAGTGCTCCTCTGAGTGTTGGTCCGACCGAGTAGACTGCGGGGCCACCTCGGGGCAACTTGAGGGTTGGTTTTACTCGTAGGATGTCTCATCTGAGTGTGCCCTGAGAACGAGATATGTGCAGCTCCTATCGGGATTTGTCGGCGCATTCGGGCGGTGTTGCTGGACTAGTTTTGACCTGTCGAATCATCTTGTTGTACCGGGATACCGAGTCTGATCGGTGGGTCCTGGGTGGAGGTCTATTCCTTCGTTGACCGTGAGAGCTTGTTATGGGCTAAGTTGGGACCCCCCTGCAGGGATTGATCTTTCGAAAGCCGCGCCCGCGGTTATGGGCAGATGGGAATTTGTTAATGTCCGGTTGTAGATAACTTGAACTTAATCAATTAAAATGAATCAACTGCGTGTGTTGCCGTGATGGCCTCTTCTCGGCGGAGTCCGGGAAGTGGACACGGCGTTGGAGTTATGTTTGCGTAGCCTGCTCTATTTAGTTTTTCCGCTCGTGCTTTGCCTTCTCTTCTCGCTCTCCTTTGCGAATAAGTTAGCCACCATATATACTAGTCGCTTGCTGCAGCTCCACTCACATTACCCTGTTCCTACCTATTAAGCTTAAATAGTCTTGATCGCGAGGGTGCGAGATTGCTGAGTCCTTGTGGCTCACAGATTTCTATATCATCAGATGCAGGGACCGATGATACTTCTCCGGATGGCGCGTTCGAGCTGAAGTGGGAGTACGACGAGGACTCTCAGCGATACTATGTTTCTTTTCCGGATGATCAGTAGTGGTGCCTATTCGGGGTTCGATTCAGGGATTAGTCGCATGTTGGGCGGTCTTTGTATTTTGGCGCCGTAGTCGGGCCATGAGTGTTTATATGATGGATGCTATTTATGTACCTTGATGTGACGTGGCGAGTGTAAGCCAACTATTATTATTATTCCCCCTTATATTTATATGTACATGGGTTGTGTGAAGATTGCCTCACTTGCGACATATGCCTTCAATGCGATTATGCCTCTAAGTCGTGCCTCGACACGTGGGAGATATAGTCGCATCGAGGGTGTTACAAGTTGGTAATCAGAGCCTTCCCCGACCTTAGGAGCCCCATTGCTTGATCGTTTCTAGCAGCCGAGTTGTGTCTAGAAAATGTTTTGAGTCCTTAGGAATTATATATCGGAGAGCTTAGGAATTCTTTTTACTTCCCAGTCTCCTCATCGCTCTGGTAAGGCATCCTGACGTAGAGTTTTGACTCTTCTCTTCTCAAATTTCACTAAATTTTTTTTAGGATCACGCGAGTATCTTAGTTTTGTTCCGATGGCTTATGATGAGAATACTGTCTTGGTGCCTCCTGTCAGGGGTTTAGTGGAAGTGTCCCGGGGAGTTGAGCTCTGAGGTGTTGTCATCATAATTCTATCGTTGCAATTCTGGCATACTTGAGATATGTGCGCGACATCGAAAATCTCCTTTATGCAGTTCGTTGGTGAGATAACCTCGACGCCACCCAGTACTGGGGCGGGAGTTCGGGAGTATCGCCATAACTTGTATAACGGATGCTTTTCGAAGGTTGAGATAGATGGTTTCCGAAGGTTTCTTGGTTATGTGTTGAGGGATGGATGCAGCTGGATGTAGGATTTGCTAGCTTGGGTGAGATATTATGCTTCCCCTGTATCCTCAACACCTAATTGCATAACCGGAAAGTTTCGGGAATTTCATAGGTGGGAATTCAAGTAGCCTTAGGATATCTTTCCAACAAATGTGTGATATGAAATTGGGGTTCGACGTCTAGTGGTTCGCCTATTCACGGTCGATTTTACAGTGGCCTCGTTGTGTCTTAAAGAGTCCTTGGCTATGCTGACTCGGGGACGCTTCGTATGTCATGTGCACTGCCTTGTACATGATGGTGCTGTACGGTCGAGCCCGTGTAGGTCCTACCACGAACACTTAGGACGAAATTTCTATCATGTGTTTGTTCCGGCTTATTCCGCAAGCCAACACTTGGTTTTATTTCGAGTTGTGGTATTCGTTCTTCTTCGACGTCATGTGTTGATTCCATCCCTCGTTGATGTACCTATTCTACCTGATTCTTCGTGGCTTCGCAATTTAGGAATATGTGACCACTTCAAGAGAAGTGCATTCGTTCATTTTGTTCGGATGTGAAGACTTATGTTGCAATTTTCATTCCGTTGGATTCACCTTCTATATTTGTCTATTTGTGTGCTAATGGTGGTCAACCTCTTCAGGATGGCTCCCGCTAAGAGCACCAGTCAGAACCAGAATCAAGATCCTCCGCCACCTCCGCCTCCTCCGGAAGCATGGCAGGCTGTGATGACTGCTACTAATGCAAATACTCAGCTGATCATGCAAATCATCCAAGAGCGGAATCAAAGCAGCCAAGCGAATCAAGGCAACAACCAGAACCAGTTTGCAACTCTGAATCAGTTCCTCGCAAATGGTCCAAAGACGTTCAGTAACTGCGTTGAGGCTACCGATGCTGATGATTGGTTAGTCGATCTGGGCAAGCATTTTGAATGTAGCAACGTCAGATCTGAAGATTTCGTCAAGTTCGCGTCTTTCCAGCTCAAGGATCAGGCCGCAGAGTGGTTTCAGCAGTACCGGGATTCCAGAGGTGGACGTTTGATCACTTGGGATGATTTCCGTCGTGATTTTCGAGCTCATCACATTCCTCAAAGTGTGACTGAAAGCAAACGTGAAGAATTCCGCAATCTGAAGCAAGGCTCTTTGTCTGTCTATGACTACAACAAGTTGTTCCAGAAGCTCGCCCGTTTTGCCAAGCAGGATGTTCCTGATGAGAAGAGCATGATCTATCAGTTCAGGGGTGGTCTTCGTGAAGAAATTCAGCTCGCTCTTGTCCTCTTCGAGCCGCTGAGATACGATGAGTTCTACAACATGGTACTGAAGCAAGAGGCTGCTCAGCTCAGGTGTGATGCTTCCAGGAAGCGAGTCAGAGACACTTCGTCTTCGTCCTCTACTCAAGTGACCAAGCAGCAGAAGTATTGGCTTCCTCCTCCTCCGTTCCGTCAGCCGTATCAGCAGAAGAGCAAAGGTGGTAGTGGTTCGTCCCACCCACCCAACCCAGGCTTTCAGAACAAGACTTCGTCTCAAGCTCCAAGATCGAGTGCTCCGTACCACCGTCCGCTCTCAGAGGTCACGTGCAACAAGTGCCAACAGAAGGGTCACTACGCCAACAAGTGTTTCAACCAGAGGCGTCTTACTCCTCCTCCTCCTGTCAGATCAGCAAGTACAGCTGTGGTCAAGCATAACCCCAAGTCCGCCAAGGTCAACTTGATGAACGCAGCTCAGGCAGAGGATTCGTCAGATGTGATCATGGGTAACCTTCCTGTTAACGATGTTCCCGCAAAAGTACTTTTTGATACTGGTGCATCGCATTCTTTCTTGTCATCCCCGTTTGCATCGAAGCACAATGTTGATCCTGAGATTATGCCCAAAGCCATGCAAGTTGTTTCTCCAGGCAAGCTGTTGACTTCAAATTTGGTTGCTCCCGATATTTCTATCACATTGGGCGATTACAAGTTTCTCTCTTCTCCGGTGGTTCTTGGCAATTCTGACATCGACCTCATTCTTGGGATGGACTGGCTCTCTAAACACAAAGCTCACCTCGATTTTGCAGCCAGGCAGATTCAACTGACTCATTCCTCTGAAGATGTCATTGTTTTTGCTGCTCGGGATAATACCATCCGGTTGTTCTCTCTCAATGAGAAGGGTGAATTGGATGCTATTTCGCAGATTCCGGTTGTTTGTGAGTACCAAGATGTCTTCCCTGAAGAACTCCCAGGCATGCCTCCAAACCGGCCGGTTGAATTCGTTATTGAACTTGAGCCCGGTACGGAACCGGTGTGCAAACGGCCTTACAAGCTCGGCCCCGAAGAGTTGAAGGAGTTGAAGAAACAGCTCGATGTGCAAGAAAGGATGGGTCTCATTCGGCCTAGTACTTCTCCGTGGGGTTGTGGTGTTCTTTTTGTGAAGAAGAAGGATGGGACGGACCGACTTTGTGTTGATTATCGTCCATTGAACAAGAAGACCATCAAGAACAAATATCCACTTCCCAACATTAATGAGTTATTCGAACAACTCAAGGGTGCCCAAGTTTTCTCCAAGCTTGATCTCCGTATGGGTTATCATCAAATTCGCATTCGTGAACAAGATATTCCAAAGACGGCGTTCAGAACAAGCTATGGGTCATATGAATACACAGTTATGTCTTTTGGCCTCGCCAATGCTCCTCCGACGTGATTGTGCGAGATTGCGAGGGTGCGAGATTGCTGAGTCCTTGTGGCTCACAGATTTCTATATCATCAGATGCAGGGACCGATGATACTTCTCCGGATGGCGCGTTCGAGCTGAAGTGGGAGTACGACGAGGACTCTCAGCGATACTATGTTTCTTTTCCGGATGATCAGTAGTGGTGCCTATTCGGGGTTCGATTCAGGGATTAGTCGCATGTTGGGGGGTCTTTCTATTTTGGCGCCGTAGTCGGGCCATGAGTGTTTGTATGATGGATGCTATTTATGTACCTTGATGTGACGTGGCGAGTGTAAGCCAACTATTATTATTATTCCCCCTTATATTTATATGTACATGGGTTGTGTGAAGATTGCCTCACTTGCGACATATGCCTTCAATGCGATTATGCCTCTAAGTCGTGCCTCGACACGTGGGAGATATAGTCGCATCGAGGGTGTTACAGGAGTGGAGATGGCCGAGCTGCTGGTGGGGGTGTAGAGGACCGATGAGGCCGCCCCAATATATGCCGCGGCATGGGATGGATCCGGCGGGCGGAGTCGCGCGGCCGCCGGCTCGTCGAGGCGCGCGGCCATACGACGGGGGGAGGGGAGAGGGCCGAGCTGCTGGTGAGGGTGGAGAGGGCCGGTGAGGCCGCCCAAAGATTTGCCGCTGCATGGGATCCGGCGGTCCGCGGGCGGAGTCGCGCGAGCGCCGGCTCGTCGACGCACGTGGCGGGGAAGGCAAGAGGAAATGAGTCGTCGACGCACGCGGCGGGGAAGGGGAGACGGCGAGAGGAAATGAGTGAGTAGAGGGGAGTGTGGTGAGTGAGTGGGGTTAGGTTTTGGATGCGGCGGGGGGAGGGGATAAGGCTAGGGTTGCCAGTTAGTGGGGTTATGGTTTGGGCCCAGTGTGGTGTGTGAGTCGGGTTAGGGTTTGGGCCCAGACGCCAGCGTGCCAGGTGGGCCGTCGAGCCGGTTCGGGTGCAGGTTGGGCCGTGCTGGGTAGCTAATTTGGGCCTTGTGTGCAAATTTTGCTCACGATATAAATGCTAGACTCGCATGTGTAGGTTTTTAAAAGTATGCATACCTCGCAGAAACAATAAAAGTATATATATATTTGTCAAATATTGTTCATAAAAATAAACATTTTTTATATTTATCTTTCATATATTAAGGGTACCACAACAAAACGTGGTTTATGTATAAATAAATCTACTCATTATAAATAATTTAAATTATGTAATCTACCTTGGGTGCATGTTTTTTACTTTTGTTAGACAAATTTCCATGGCCTATATAAATAATTTAAATAATTTTCATATGACTACTCATTATATATGAACATTATAGTTTATTGTTTTCCCCTAATTTTGTGTTAGTACAATTATTTAAATTATGTAATCAACATATTTTCCTAATAATGTCATTTATGTTTTCTATAGAGAAAATAGTGTGTTATTTTCACTACTATTTTTTCAGATACTATATATGATTATATTATGCAGTAGAAAACATCATTTATATTTCATCATATATATTTCATCGTAGATACAAAGTGATGGGTTCTGTATGTATATTATACATGAAAACACGAAAGGACTATTTTTATATTTTTTTATTTTTTTCAGAATATAGGAGACATGGATATGGACTTTGGAGATGCACGAAAAGTATCCATTGAGGGTTCAGATGCGATGTTGCTGAAAGGGGACGAAAATTCACAACATAAAAATGTCGAAGAGGTTATATCTCATAACAAACCAAAAAGGGATGCTAATTTACATGTTATCCCACAAGGTATTTTTTAATATTACTCTCAACTCTTATTTTTGTGATGATATTGCCTTCTGTATTCAACTAATTTTGCTCAGTTTGATTGCTAAATTGGCTCATTTATTTACATATTCGACAGACTATGTTTGTACCCCTAGAGATATTACAGTCATCGAATTAATCAAGTTTGCCCCTAAGAATACCCAGTTTGTGGACATTGGAGATGCCTTGTTAGCAACTGACGATTTGGAATGCCTTATTAAAAATGACATGTTCTTACATGACGGTGTAAGACCAATTGCAGAACCTTTGTAATTAATTGATTATATATAATATCATAATTTATAAATATAATCTAAATATTGTTTGCAGGTGATAAATGCTTACATATATTGCATGCTTGCTCACGAACATCTACAAGACAGGGCGGGTGAAAAGGTATACATTATTAGCACGTTTGTATCGGGCCAGATAAAAGAAGACGGGGAAAGAGACATAGACCCATCAAAATATCGTCGCATCGTGTGTCATGTTAATAGTTATCTACAACAACATATGGTTAGTTTTTGTCCCGTAATCCATGCATATAATTATGGATTGTTTTTATTTAGTTCATATGTTTAATGATTTATTAATGACTATATCTAATTGTGACTGTGACTTGTATCTTATTTACACCAGTTATTCATTCCGATTAACATGCCGGGCTACCATTGGTATCTAGCAGTTGCCAACGCCAAAAAACGAGAGATACAAGTATTGGACTCACTTGGTGAGAATGTCAAACGCAATGACCTTTCTACTACGGTAACTATCTATTTCTTTTCTCATCTTAGCATTTATTTTGTTTGACTTTATCCTTAACATTTCTCGTATATACATAAAAGTTATTAGGGCTCGAGAAATGGCTGAAACTTGCAAAGCATAGTTCAGAATTTATCAACGGTCATAAGTGGCCTGATCTCAATGTTACAAAATGGACTATTGTAGAGCAAATTCAGGAGGCAATACAAACCGATGGGTAAGTACTTGTTTCAATACTTTGTTTTTAGATTCATCTGTGTGATATTCTAAAGCATTATTTTATAATATTATAGCGTATCATGTGGATTGTTTATGCTAAATTATATGGAATACTGGACACCACATGGACTGTCAGACCAGTTTACGCAGGTATTTCGGTTTTATACATTATCTCATAATGTTTTATCAAAATATCTTATAAATTGTTTTCAAATTTTTTTTGTAGGAGGATATGAAACATTTTTCACAAAAATTAGCAATTATTTTGCTCGATTCAGAGCTTAATAAGTTAAAAGGATGCCCCGTGTACCATCAACATCTTAGCGAAGAAACTTGTCTGCTCCATGATAATTCTGATCTTGAGATCCTGGATAATCCATCTGACGTTGTCGAAGAGAAACGTCCCGCCCCAATCACTATCATTCCCATGGACCAACGCGAAATACTTGCCGGCCTCTGCAGCTACATCATGTCGATCTATGATGCTGGATGTTTGGAGTAAGTATCATGTATCAATATTTAATGTGCGGATGTATATTATTGTTCTTCTTACCATCCAAATTACAGGGAGGTGTGGGTCCGGAGCTCCACACCCGATCCAATGAGCTTAAGTCTTAAGAAACTTCAGTGCATATTTAACATGGAGCAGCCCATGGACAATGATTGCTTCAACACCGTCGTGCTTATGCTGGCATGTGACGAGGGAGTATTGTTCACAGACCCTCCTATACACTACATGGATCTACGATTTTGTGTAAGTTACCATAACTCTTCATTCTAGGTGCCATTAGTATCAACATGTTGAAATAATATTTTTTTTTCTTCTACTTAGTCCATGATGCTAGAGTCAACACGAGGTCAGAAGTTTTGTGAGAAGGAAACTATTCATACGTTGGCAACATTATTTGATAGCTGGCCTGGGATGGAGACCGACATCTCATCTTGCAATAAGGTAAATAAAATATTTTGACCATTGTTATCATGGTTTGTTTTTGTTTCTAATAGCTCCACTTGTAGATTTATCTTCCCTATGCATCCATCGGCCGATACATCCTGTACATCATCGACAAAGAGGCACGTCGTCTATATATTATGGATCCTATTCAATCATCACAATTGTCAGAGGATAAAAACTTGAGGCATTCACTGAAATTAAAAAGTTTTTCAAGGGATTTTAAAGAAGCACTCGAAATAAAGCTGCCTGGGTGGAATTCTGATATATCTAAATGGCATCGTTTATTTCCGGCCGGTGTTTCAACGAGTATAGACGGGTAATGAATTCATAATAAGAATATTTACATTTCGTATCATTATATTATTTATAATATTAATTGAAAGTTTTCCAGGAATGTGTCTGCTATTTTGTTTTTCATTTTATGCTCTGGTGGAACGGTAAAGAATTGGTCAAGCCGGTTTGCGCGCTGAGTATTGTGGGTTACATGTTTTAAGACCTTCTCCGTGAATTTTTTATACTAACTACATTTTTTTTCTGCAGGATGGGTATGAATTGAGGCAGCAATTTTTATTATACTTGCTAAACCATCGCGGGAATGAAGCTAGAGGAAACTTTCCTGATATTGTGAAAGATTTTCTTAAGCGCATCATCTAGATATTAATATTTTTGTAATAGATGTTAAGTTGTAACATCACTCAGCTTGTTACATTGCAATAATGGACTTCAGTTTGTGTTATATTGTTTGTATGTGTGGATTTTAACATGTAACTCTGATAAACTATTTCAAGAGTCCGTGGCAACGCACGGGCACTCTACTAGTCCATGTGGTGAACCGAAAGAAAAGAGGAAGATATCTCTTTTCAAATTACAATACCAAGAAAGGCCTGCTAGGTCAAATATTATCGAAGATTTTCGCATTCGTTTGTTTCTGGATATTCCAAGCAGCAGCTGTGCTAGGGCTTCTTAAAATTGGTTTCGCGGCTAGAGCTGAAACTGCAGCTTCAGAAGAAACTTTGAGCGGTTTGAAGAGGCCAACTTTGGGTGTCCAAGTTTCTCAACGACCTTCGAACACCGAGGTCGTGCCCCACGAAACCAAAAAGATTAACTAAATGGGCATGCTTACCTCGATCTATCAGTATGGCGCACTGGCGCGTACTCACCATCTGGTAGAGTGCACTTAGGTTTGGTCACTTCCAGATTTACTTCATTTCGATTGGCTAGACCAGAAAATTAATGATTATAAAAATGAGAAGAAAGATTTGGGAAAACTCGACCTATCGGTATGGTGCGTACTCACCATCTGGTAGAGTGCATCGTCTCTAACACACCAAGAAACGGCGAGAGATAAATACACTTGTGGTCACTGAAATTAAGGTGAAAGCACACTATGTATGGTCACTGGACTTCAGAATACACTCAATATGGTCATTAAATACAAGTTGTGGTGATTATACGATCATTGGCTCACCATATAGCATCGTATTTTGTCTGGTTGACTGATCAAATTGTCTATTTGCTACTTAGGACCCACTTAGGACCGCATTGTCAGCCATAAGTTGCGTCCCTACTCTATCGGTCCCATGTGTCAGTGAGTATAAAAGCAAAATGAAGGAAAATAATTTAGTGCGTGAGTGCAGACTCGAACTTGAAACCTGACGCCGCTAACCATTTGGGCCGTCGTCATTTCATGTTAATAAACCGAGGACCATCGTTTCAAAGTACACATAAGCTATCTTAATTTATTTTTTTGATTTTTTTTTGTTTCGACATCTTCTCTCTGTGTAAGTTTCTTTTTGTTAACAACGCATGTTAGCATGTTTTTTCTCTTTTTGGTTTTGCTGTGTGTGTGCGTGCGTACATGTTAGTGTGTGTTATCTGTGATTTTTCTTTCTTCGATTTTCTACTGTGAGTGTGTAATATGTGCATGCGTGCGTATGTTGTATATATATATATATATATATATATATATATATATATATATATATATATATATATATATATATATATATATATATATATATATATATATATATATATATATATATATATATATATATATATATATATGCATGTTAGTGTGTTCGTCCCTGCATCCGGCCTGGACGTGATTGTTATGGGCCTCGATCTAGGGTTGGAGGTAGCAACGGAAGGAAGGAGGAAAGGGGGATCGGGTTAGGAGGAGGATGAAGAGCAGCTTCGTTCTTGGTTCACAGATTACAATAATACTCGATACCCTCCTCTCTCTCTCTCTCTCTCCCTTCTTAACTACTCGCGGCTCACAGGCCACACACGCAACTCCTCACGACGCCTGGTCCCACGCACCAGGCAGGCACGCGCCTTCCTTGGCCGTCAAGGCTTCGCCTTTCTCGTCCCATGTCCGTCTCGCCTTCACTGGTTGATGGGGCCCTTGAGTCAGCCGTGACAGTGATGTTCCATGGAGACGAGAATCAGCTGAGTAGTTGAGGTGGGCCACCTCTTGTTGGCGATAGGCCTCCTCCCGCCAGGGGCGGAGCCAGGGGGGACGAGCAGGGGCCTGCCCCCCCCCCCCCCCCCCCAACGATCAACAATTTTAGTAGAAGCAACTAGTAATTATCAATGAGATTTGATCAATATACATACTCGGCCCCCCCTATACTCGAATCCTGGCTCCGCCACTGCCTCCCGCGCCATGCCCACAAGCCGTACAATGGGAGGTGCTTAGGGGAGGTGCTTAGAGAAATAAACCAGGCTTTTCTTAAGCACCGATGCTTATTTGTACAGGGTAGACGCTTAACTAAGCGTCTTTCCTGTAGAAATAGGCACCGGTGCTTCAGAAAATCTCGGTTTATTTTTCTAAGCACTTCTCTAAGCATCTTCCATTGTACAAGGCCTAACACGCCTAGCCATGGCCAAGCCCTTCATCGCTCTCGACACACTCATGTTTTTCTTTTGCTCGCCATGGCCTCTCCCTGACATGCTCGATGTCAATGCGCTCCTGCATGGAGTCCCACTCGAGCGGGGGCCACTCTTCATCACCTGCCGAATCCGTCCCTCGAAGAACCTCATCGCCTTGCCACGATGGCCCTAGCTCCCGCCCTGCCTCTTGTGCCTCCTGTTGTCGGTTGTCTAGTCTCCTCTCCATCCGAGTCCGAGAAGCTCTCCTCGCCCACCATCGTGTGTGTTCCACCGATGCTCTAAGGCCGAGGCCGCGGGCGCCTTCATCGAGCAACGCCGACAAAAAGGTGCTGCAACAAATGGCGTAGGGCGCTGTAGGACAATGAACGGGACGTCACCGCACACCTCCATGCACCCGAGCGTGCATGCGTTGCGTACGTGCGTGATGTGCATGCTGTTGTGCGCGTGCATGCTGTCCTTGCTTGTGTGCATGCGTTGCTGCTTAATTATATATAAAAAAGAATGATCTACATGTAACCATCTGAATGTATTGTGTCTTAGTGGTTAGTCATTGTAGTCACCGACCGGCGTTCGAATCCCTTCTCTTCGACCACAGTTCTTATTCTTTTATTTCTTTTTTCACCAACTGACAGATGGGTCCCACCGAACAGAGAGAGAGCACGGGGCTATTTGACCGGTCAACGAAGGGCCATGCGTATAGAATACGGTGAGCCAGTGACCGTATAATCACCGCAACTCGTATTGAATGACCGTATTAAGCGTATTCTGAAGTTCAGTAACTGTAGTGTGCTTTGACCTTAACTTTAGCGACCATCAGTGTATTTTTTATCTCAAAAGGCGGCATCATGTCAGCTTACATGTATGGTCGACACATGTAGGATGGAGGTCACTTCAAAGTTTCCAAGTCCAGTAAATTCCTCTTTTGGAACAACGGTAATCACAGAATTTGTAAAACCATCAAATCTGCAACTGATTCTACCATCTATAATTAAGTACCATCAAGCTCAAACAGAATTTGGATGCAAGCAGTTTTCAGTCTGAACCTTTTCCTTATTGTTGGCTCAGACGCAGGGGAGGTGGTCTCACATCGCACACATTGACATATATATATATATATATATATAGCGAATTCCAATCGCAACAAGTACGCACCCATCATCTAAAACATGGTGGTGGTTCTGAAACCACAAGACATGATGACTACTCATTTGGCAACTACTTTCTGTCACCAGCAGCTCTTTAACCTAGCACCGATTAGGAGTGCAGCCTCCTCCCCAAGAAAAGCTTAGGCTTTCTTTGCCTCACGTCGGCGCCGCCGCCGGTCCGCCTCATCTCCGGTGGCTTGAGGGCTATGGCGGCGCGGTGGATCCCGGCCCTTGCCGGCAGGAGGGCTCCGTTCTTAGATGTTTTTTTTTAAGTTTTGTTAGGGTTTGTGTCCTGCTCAGGAAGACGAGACGGCGACGGCTCCCTGAAGATGGAATAAGGTCTTCCCCGCCTAGCCCCCGTTCCGGTGATGTGTCTAGCATCATCGGTGGGCGTGTGAAGGTGTGTCTCCGGCGGATCTATCATTGGTGGATTTGCTCGGATCTGGTTATAGTTCGTCTACGTTTGTGTTTCTTTAGGTTGGATACTTTCGATCTACGTTATTCTTTATCGGCGGCGGTTGTTGTTTTGGTGCGCTAGTCCTATGGGGCCTTAGCACGACGACTTCCCGACTGTCTACTACAACAAGTTGTGCCCGACTCCGGGGATGGAGCGGTGATGACGGCGGCGCGCCTTCAACTTGCTTCAGTGCTTGTAGTTGTCGCTAGATGGTCTACGGATCTGGATGTAATTTTTATTTCTGGTGCTCATTGTACTGTCATGATTGAAGATGAATAGATTGAAAGCTTTTTCGCAAAAAAAAAACTTAGCACCGACCAAAGATGCCAGGTCTTCAAAAACAAAACAAGCTCCTGACTAACAGAGATCAGAGACATTTGATGCTGATTTTCGCATCGCCGACAATCGGTAGCAATGACCGTTGGATCTTTCTTCCTGACAGTAGATTTTGGTCCTCTCAATGCAAGGATAGCTGCCTGAGTCCGACACTGCCCTTGAAGATGGCGGTAGATTCCTGCTATAGTGTCAACATTAAGCTAGTTTCGTTAGCGACACTTTTATCGGCTCCTCTGACCTCTTCATACATACCATAGATTAAAATAGCCCGCGAAATAGCCGCGATAGCTGCGCTATAGCTGCCCTAGAGCCTCGCCGCTACGCTATGGCTGTTGCCGCGAAATCCTTCACATATCCCTCCAAATGACTCAAAAATCAGTAAAACCCTCCAGAATCATCTCTCCCACCAGAAAAATTTCCGCTATTTACCGCGATTGCCTGCTATGGCGGCCGCTATAGCTGCTGAGAGAGGCCGCCGCGAAATCGTTTCTCCCGCGATTTTAATCTTTGATACATACAGACAAGGAAAAAATATCCAATAGTTGGCTAGAACACAACTACATATATAACGTTTTAGAAGAACTAGAATACCCAGCAACCATAATCCATCATGTCTCCTGAACACCCAACTAGTTTATGTTGACCAACTAGCTAAGATCAAACCATCACCGTTATATTAGCGAAATTCGACCGCAACGAGTGTGCACCCACTATCTAAAACATGATATCGGGACTCACTTCGCCGCTGCTTTCTGACAAGGAGTGTGGCCCTTTTCTCATTAACATAGGAACCTCCAAACACCTTTGTCTCAAAAAACTAACTTAGCACTGACCAATGGTGGCAGGTCCCCAAAACAAAACAAGGTCTTGATTAACAATAGTTCAGCGACGCTCGATGCCGATTTCCGCATCACTGACCAGTAACAATGCCTGCACCAACGCACCGACCCTTGGATCTTCTTTCTGGCAGTGGATCTTGATCCTCTCGATGCAAGGGTGGCTGCCTGCGCCTGACGACGGAGCTCCCCTTGATGATGGCAAAGCAGATTCCAATTCCTTACATTTTCTACATTCCTCCTGCAGGGTGTCAACATTAAGGTAGTATATCAGTAAGGACCTAAGAGGTTCTGCTGTTCCAGCAGAGTGAATTGCAAAAAACCACCACATTTGAAGTTGAAGCATCCAATTGCCACCACATTTGTTGCGCGTCCCAAAAATCCATCAATTTACTTGTAAATTTTCTCAATAAAAACAAATGACCGATTTGCCGCAGTTAACATGATTTCTGACTAGGCTGGCCCACCCGTCAGGTGCCACATGGGCGAGGCCAGACGGCGAGTGGGTTGACGGCCGTTAGGGCACTCGCGGCTCTGACTGCTTGGCCCATTCTCCCTTCTTTCCCCCGTCACTCTCTCTGTCCTGTGATGGCGGCGGCGGCTAAACCTAGCGGCGGCGGCGGCGAGTCAGCAGGCGGCGGAGGGACTGGAGGCGATGGTGATGGGTTCTCGGAGGTGGACAACTGGTTCGGAAGCAGTAGCTTGCCGACGCAGCGGGTTCCTTCACCGGAGCGATCCCCTTCGCCCCCCTCGCCACCGGAGTGGGACATTGAGCGCCGTGCGGCAGTGGCCCTAGCACGCAAGATCAGGGCTTCAGGCGTTGGAGAAGGCCATCAGTGGGCTTCAGGGTTCGGTGGCGTGTGGTAAGATTTCTTCCCCCTCCACCCCTCTCTTCATTGGATTCACTGGAAATTTTAGGGTTGTTAGATTGCATATAAACCTATCATGTTACAGTAGGGCTGTTAGATTTTAGGAAATTTTAGGGTTGTTAGATTTTAGGAGATTTTAGGGTTTTAGGGCTTTGTTTACTAAAGATTATTATTTGTTTACTCAAGTGTTGTAGCTGATATAGTTAATATCTTTTCTGTATAACATGTTTCAGTAGGAAATATAGCTCTGGGTTTATAGTTTTATGCATGAATGCTTTGTTTACTCCTTATTGACAGTGAAGATAGTGCTAATATCTTGTCTGAATAAAAACAGAATCAATCAAGCACTAATTCTCCTCAATTTTATGTAGTTTGGATGATGAGATATGGGAAATAAGGTACCATTTTCAAGGGAGAGACAACTTGGAGAGGACCATTTCTTTGTCCGAAATTACTTTTATGAACATGTTAGCACTGCTAGAGACTGAAGAGGGATATACTGAAGCTGGCTACATGTTCTATATGAAAGAAGAAGGAAAGGGGGCAGCAGGAATGCAGGTTATTGACAGTGAAGATAGTGTGGAAGAGATGCTAGACTATTATGCTGAGCAGAAGGTGCTCAACATAACTGTAATTAAGGCTAATGAGCCTAATCCAGGAGAGTTTAACAGGTCAAATATTGTGGAGGAACAAGTGCCTATAAGTAATGTGGGGGATTCCAACATTATTTCTATAGATGAGGCAGGAGTATTGTTCCCTATTGCTGTTGAAGACACAGTTGAAGAGCTGTATGCTGTGCCTATTGCTGTTGTAGAGCCAGGTGAAGAGTCTGCATATATTAACACATAACAGAGCATGAATTTGAAGAAAGCAAAGGGCAAAGAGAAAGTACAGGAAGATGTTGGCCCCTCTGATGATGAAGTGTTTGTTGATTTGAACTGCTGTGAGGAGGAAGATGAAATCATTGAGAAGGAAGATGAAATCATTGAGGAGGAAGAGCATGACATAGGTAATGAGGAGGAAGATGAAATCATTGAGGAGGAAGAGCATGACATAGGTAATGAGGAGGAAGATGAAATCATTGAGAAGCTGAAGCAGAAAAGGAAACAAAGAGAGGATCCTATGCATCACTTTGAAGGAGACACAGAAGTGGAAGAGATGTGTCCAGAGGCAGAGGACTCAGAAACAGAACCTGAGACACCTCTTCCTCAAACATTCAAGAGAGTAGGCAAAGCAGGCCCCACTACAGGATCACACCATGAAGCTGACATTGAGGTAATTCCTGATTTCATTCCATCTGATGATTCTGCTTGTTTCCCTGGGGACTATGGCATTAGTGATTCAGATGATGAGTCAGGTCTACCACTCCCTTGTGGAAGGAAGAGTCAAGCCAAGAGGGCCAGGACTAGAATTTGGTATGATGAGAGCAAGCCAGATGCTCATGACCAACTTTGCTTGAGTATGTGCTTCACTGATGTGTATCAGTTTAGAAGAGCACTTAGGAATTTTCATATCAGAATCCTTAGAAATTTCCAGTACCATAGGAACTGCAAGGATAGGATCATTGTGCATTGCACAGAAAGGGACAATGGGTGTCCTTTTTTCATGACTGCATCCACAATTGCTCATGAGAAGACATTCTGCATCAAGAAGATGCAGTTGTTGCACACTTGTGGTGCACATGGAGAAAAAACCAAAGTGACAGTTGACTGGATGGCCAGAACATGTGAGCAGCAACTGAGAGATAATCCAAGGGCTGGTGTTGATGCAATTTTAAAAAGAACAAAGACTAAGTATGGGCTGGAAGTGCCAAAGACCAAGGCCTACAGGGCAAGGTCATTGGCCATTGAAGTGGTGGAAGGTTTTATGAAGGGACAATACACAAGGTTTAGGGATTATCTTCAAGCTGTGCTTGATACCAACCCTGGGAGCAGATGCATTGTGACTACCAGAGAGCTTGAGCTTCATCCTAGCCCAAATCCTAGGTTCCACTACATGTTCTACTGTCTGAATGCTTCAAAATAAGGTTTCTTGAATGGGTGTAGGCCCTTTATAGGTATTATATGTATTCCAAATTACTCCAATTCATTGCCCATATCTTGTACTTAATAATGCACTGATTTCACTACCCAATGCTTTAATACAGGTTTAGATGGTTGCTTTATCAAGCTTTCTACTGGGCAACAGATACTTGCAGCCACTGGTAGGGATGGGAATAACAACATATTCCCTATTGCAATTGGTATTGTTGATAAGGAGGACAAGGAAAGTTGGACTTGGTTTCTTAGCCAGTTAAGAGCTTGCATTGGAGAGGGGAACAAGTGGGGCACATACACAATCATCTCTGATAGACAGAAGGTATATTTTTCATTTCACAATTGAATAAGCAATTTCTAGAAATAATAATTTGTTATAGTTGCTGCAATTGTGAAGTAATATGATTAATAATCTATATAATGACTTAAACAGGGGCTGTTGAATGCAATTCAAGCTGTGTTCCCACACTCACCTCAAAGATATTGTCTTAGACATATCTATGCAAATTTCCAGTCAGCTGGCTTCAGAAGTGAGGAGTTGAAGAAGCATATGGACAATGCTGCATATTCATACACCAAGAATGGTTTTGAGGTTGCAATGAATGAACTGAAAAAGGAGGATAAAGATGCTTGGAAGTGGCTTTCTAATATCCCTAAAGAGACTTGGGCAAGGCATGCTATGGATCACACATGCAAGCCAGACCTAGTAGTCAACAATCTTAGTGAAGTATTTAACAAGATGATACTAGATGTGAGGAACAAGCCAATAAGGAGCTGTGTAGATGGATTCAGAACTAAGTTGATGGTTAAGTACCAAGCAGTTAGAGAGAAGACAGAGAAGAGTAAGTGGGAGATAACACCCACTTATATGGAGAAGTTGGAGGAGTCAAAGAAGTACTCAAGGCTATGCACTGCATACATGGCAGGTCCTGGTATTTGGCAAGTCACTAGTGGGGAAAATACCTACTGTGTGAACCTTGATAAGTGGACCTGTGACTGCAAGAAATGGGACCTATGTGGTTGGCCATGTAACCATGCAGTTTCTGCCATTACAAGAGTGAAGGGACAGCCAGAAGACTATGTGCATGAGTTCTTCAAAAAACCATTGTATAAGGAAACATACAAGCACATCATCTACCCTGTACCAGGGCCTGACTGTTGGCCTAGGACACCAACTGTTGACATAGATCCACCAGTGTTCAAAGAGAAGAAGGGAAGGAAGCAAACAGCTAGGAGGAAGGGCCAATTTGAGGTCCCAACAAAGAAGGATACATCCAGGATGGCAACTATCACCTACAGCAACTGCAATATGCAGAAACATAGGTACACCTACTGCCCTCAGCCCCTGAAGCCTCATCTTCAGGCAAGAAAGGACAAGCACAAGGTATGGAATATGCACACTATTGTCAATGTTTTAATCATTTGATTCATCCTAATTGTTGGGCTATGATGTGTGCTTTCTTAGACAACCAGAACTCACTACCATGGAGCTGGGGGAAGTTCTACTGCTACTGCACTGCCTACAACCAGTGCACCACCTGCTGCATCTACTAGGGTTAGAAGAACAACTGCTACTGGTTATTCCCAGCTTGCTACATCTACCAAGGGAAGAAAATCAACTGCTACTGGTCATTCCCAGCCTACTACATCTACCAGGGGAAGAAAATCAACTGTTGCTTCTACTGGTCCTGCCCAGCCTGCTGCTTCTACTGGCCCTGTCCAGCCTGCTGCTTCTACAAGGCCAAGAAGAACAACTGCTGCTTCTAGAAGGGCAAGCATCACCAGTGATGCTTCTACTACTCCTTCCCAGGCTGCCACAAGAGCTTCAGGTTCAAGCAATGCAGCCAGCAGGAGAGGTGGAAGGCCCTACATGGCACCTAGGGCTGCACCTACAATAGAGGGAGCAACAGTAGGGTCTAAAAGGAAGAGGTTCTAGAGCACCAGGATGAGGGGTTACTTTTATGCCAGTGGCAACTAGTCAGTGCATAATTTGGCTGTTGTCTTTTGAACCGCCTGCCTTAAGTATTTCTAAATTTTAGAAACTATGCCTGAGAACTAATATGTGTGAACTGCTATGTGTAATCAGTATTTAGCCTGAGAACTCCTATGTGTGAACTATGCTTGAGAACTTGTTTGTGTTACCATGCTAAGTTTGAGAACTTGTATGGATGATAACTCTTATGGTTGAGAACATGTTTGTTTCGTCAACAATTAACTTGTTTGATTTTATGCCTTTTGCTATTCTAAGATATTTTGGCATTTGATGGTTAGTTTGGAGTGGTGGTTTTGTCGAGCCCGAGCCACCCTAAAGCCTAAATGATAGGTTGAGTGGCTTTGTCGAGCCCGAGCCACCCTAAAGCCTAAATGAGCCTAAATGATAGGTTTAGGGTGTTTTTGTCGAGCCCAAGCCACCTTGAAGATTTAATGATGGTTTGGGTGGTTTTGTCGAGCCCAAGCCACCATACAACCTAAATGATAGGTTTAGGGTGGCTTTGTCGAGCCCAAGCCACCCTAAAGCCTAAATGATTATTTTAGTTGGCTTGGGTTAAAATTCAGTTTAGTTAAAATTCAGAGCCAATTAAGGAGGATAAGGAAAGTTGGACTTGGTTTCTTAGCTAATTAAAATCCTACCTAACACCATTAATCGATTTCCTACCTACCAGCCACCATTTCTAATATATAAGACACCCCCAATTGCCACACACAACATTCAAACCCAAACACAATCACTTCTCCCCCCCAGCCGCCAGAGCAAACCCTTTGAGAGATGGATCTTGGAGAGGTTGTCTATGAAGAAGAACAGGTGCCCAGGGCCAGGCGTAGGGAGGCAAGGAGGAGGGAGAGAAGGCAACTAGCTCAGCGGATCCTTGCAGCACGCAACCGCAAAGACATGGAGCAGTTCGTGGAGGCATTCCCAGTTGGCTCCAACCCTACTGATGATGATATCATCTACTGGGCAAGGAGGAGGGCCAATTTCCATACTTTTCAGGTTACTAGGATGAGGTGGAGTAGGATTCTGTATCCAGATGAATGATATGTGAAGTTTCACTGCTCCTAGATCTACCTTGCTATCTATCTATGTATCAAATCAGTTGATGTGTGCAATGTAATAAATCCTAGATGGTGAGTGCACTATGCATATTTTTGGATTATTAGGATTCTGTACCCTATAGGTTAAATGCATATCTTTGTGCTTTATGTGATCAACAATTTACATCATGTAAGCATTTGCCCAATTTGGCCATGCCCAGTTGGTCTTGACCATTCACCATGTAGTCCAAAGAAGCAAATTCATAATAGCATAGCTTTTACTATAGAAAGCTAACAACATTACATAATTGGGGTAGTTTTGCAGCTAGTCATTACATACATTACATAAATTAACTGGAGGTGGTTTTGCAGATAAACATCACAGTCATTACATAACTAGGGGATTCCCAAAATATACATCCCAAGGCCAGCTATATTGTTCCAAGGCCACATATTAGCTTAACATAAGTGAGGTGATGAACAACATTGTTCACTCATCAAGGATTGACTTGATCTTGGCAAGCTTGTCCTTGTTGCCATGACCAGCTTTCATAAGATCACCCACCAGAAACTCCAGCTTCTTCTCCTCTATCAGCCAGTCCCTCTCTTTCTTCATCTCATCCCTCTCCTTCCTTGTGTTCCTAATGATCTCCCCCTGAGACCTAAGAATGCACTTCATCTCCTTCAGCTCCTGGGCCTGCTTCTCCTTCTGCTTCATCTTGCCAAACTCAGCAATATCCTTCTCCTTGCTGATACCTAGCTTCTCCATGTCCTTGTCCACATCCATCTGCTTCTGCTTGAACTCTTCATCACTCATGACCCTGTTGTTCTGATCTGCCCAATCAAACATCTTGGTGACTTCCTCAACCAACTGACTATACTGATCCCCAAGTGTATCCAACTGCTTGTTCACCTTGTCCAACTCTTTCTTATACTTAGCATGGTCAATCACTCTGCCACAATTCTCCTCATGAAACATCTCCCATATCTTCTCCAAACATCTTTGCAGAATAGAAGGCCATGGGGCATCAACCCACTAAGCAACTCCACAGTCAATACCATCCTGCATCAAGTATTAGAAAATAAAGATGCTAACTTCAAAAATAAAATAGATGAGATATCCAGTAATTCAGTCATACTTGCAGATACAATAGACATTCAGGAAACTTCAAGTTCAAATCAATGTCCTAAACATGTTTCATTTACTCAATTTACTGACACAAACTGATGCTTGCAAAATCACTGTTAAAAACATGTTTCATCAACTACAGACAGTCCAAAATGACTGAATTTACTGCAGACTAACTACCACTAACACAATTAACTAAATTTACTGACAGCAACTACAGACAGTCCAAATTTACTACATACTAACTACCAAATTTACTGCAAACAGTGCAAATTTACTGCATACAAACTAACATTTCATTGTTGCAACTGCAGATAGCCCAAATTAACTGAATTTACTGCAGACTAACTAGCATTAACACAATTAACTGAATCTGCAGACTAACTACCACTGAATTTACTGACCTCAGGAACAGCACATCCATAGAACCTCCTCCCAGTGTCCCTTCCTTCAAATGCTACATATTTCATGCATGGGGCCAAGTGCAGTCTACATGTGATGCTTGCATCTGCAACTCTACCACAGAAGGATGCATCTATAGTGGTGCCAGGGTTCGCCTGCATTGTAGCACACTAGTGAATCGCAGAAAAGATAGGAACTGCTCCAAACATGGTCTCAGATGAAAGATAGGAACTGCGCCTGCTCCAAACATGGTCTCAAATCGAAGAACACTTGAACCCTAACCCTAACCCTAGGTGCAAAGCAGATATCTTACCCAGTGCTGCTCCAGATCCATGCCGAGCAGCTCCTCCTCATCGCTGCTCTCCTCTCCATCCTTCCACAACGGCATCTTCTACGGCGGGGAGGGAACCGTGCCTCTGGCGGCGGCGAAGAACTCCGGCAGCAACAGGGGACAGAGCAGAGGAGTGAGAGTGAGCGAGTGTGCGAGTGGAGTGGGCCGAGGAGCGGCGGGGAGTGGGGGCTCTGTTTTGTACGTGAGTGCCCTAACGGCCGTCAACCCACTCGCCGTCTGGCCTCACCCACGTGGCACCTGACGGGTGGGCCAGCCTAGTCAGAAATCGTGTTAACTGCGGCAAATCGGTCATTTGTTTTTATTGAGAAAATTTACAAGTAAATTGGTGGATTTTTGGGACGCGCAACAAATGTGGTGGCAATTGGATGCTTCAACTTCAAATGTGGTGGTTTTTTGCAATTCACTCGTTCCAGCAGGTCAATTGGTATTTAGAGATGGTTCTGAGAGGGTACCATTTCGAGGCTGAAAGCTCCTTCAGTTTGGGCGAGCGATGTAGAATGCGACGCAGCGGATAGAAGTCAGCAGCCATGCACCAATCACCCAACACCAGACTTGTCAGGTTGCTGAACACCGGGCATGTCCGCAAACCTCTCTCGAGTGCTAACTTTAGTGAAATCAAAATGATGACAGCGAGTTGAGTAGTTCGATTATTCGATATATTCAAGCTAGCTTGTTAAAATAATACCAGCACATAGGAGGGAAAACAAGTAAGCTGAAAAAAGTGAAGATCCTCTGAATTTAAGTCAGAGAAGCAGTTATATAACAAAATCTAACTAAGCAAGCAAGTACATTCATCGAAACTTGTATGCACATGAAAAGAAAAGAACTAGTTCGTACCTCAGGTAATGGTGCATGCAACTGCAAGGTCGTGGCATGTGAGAGGCCATCAAGTAGACCATGACCCAGCATTGTGTTTTCCTTATAATGAAACTCGTCGAATCTCAGACTAACTGAATCTGTTACTAGAGAAGGCAGATCCCTAGTTACTATAGCACCAGAACGACATCTTGGTTCAACGATAGAGAGATGGGTAAGGTTGCTAGCACAAATTACGAGGCCCTTAACGATATGGCAGCGAATGATATGTAGAACCTTGAGGGACCTCGATGAGATCTCGTTTACGTCAGACAAACCGCAACCCTCCAGCTCTAAATGTTCAAGCACTGAGCAGTCGCAGTTCAGCTGCCTAAAGAATCCACGTTTCAACAAGTTAGATTTGAGCCTGACTATTTTGAGGTGCTGTGAAGGAAACATGGCTGTGCTATCCAAACGGGCATATGCAGAAGCATGAAGCAGAAGAACTTTGTGCATGATGGCATGACGGATCCACTCACAACACGTTGTACCATCAACAACTTTGTGGGCAGATATCTGGGCTTCATCTAAGGAAGTGGCACCGTCACGCAAGAGCAGCAGGTGGTTCCCGAAATTCTTGAGCTTGCTGTCATCCATAAAGTCCTGGTGGTCAATGTGGATGTATGGCGTAGAGACCCAGAGATAGCGCCACCTTGGCGAGAGCAGACTTGTGCCCACGACCTCCGGCATCGGCAGGAAGGACATCACGCGGTGGAGCAGCTCATTGGGAAGGCTGCTGAGCCTGTCGACACCATCGCTGGCGCCTCGCGTCCTCTTGGAACTGCAGGTCGACATTTCAACAAACAGCCGGCTGCATGTATCCAGCAGGGGAATGAATCAGTATCAAAATCACAGATATACACGCCACAAAGACATGTTAGAAGTTAGAAACAAAGAGCAAGATGACAGGGCTCCATTCATGGTACGATGTATCCAAACAAAAAAATGAGATCATTATCCACATATCAGCAAACTTGTCGGGTTCCTCTAATAAGTTATTACAGTATTCCAAATGATTCAGTCACTACAATTTTTGTCGGGTTCCTCTAATAAGTTTCATTGCAATATTTGCTGGTTTCCTCTGAGCATTTCAGTTTATCTCGCAGCAGTTAGAAAATACCCAGGAGTGGCATCCTTGATTTTGATTAGCAGCAAAAGCAAAAAATGGCGCCACACGCAGACAATGGTAATCAGCTGGCACTGCAACCAAACATAAAGTTCTAACAACTCTTAACAACGGAATCAGGCCACTTCACTAGTTGGCACACAAAAATACAAAAAGTGAAAAAACATCATGATCCCGAGATCGATGAGCATTAGTCTGAGGTTTCAATTTCAGGACAGTATCCTTTCCAGTTATCAGTAAAATAATAATGACTGGTGAGCAGAAATTACCAGTTCCCAACGGATAGGGCAGTTAAGTTAAGTTAGAAGAAAAAAAGTTGTAAGTTCCCAACACCGAACAGGGTGAGGACTACTCAAGGAGCTAAGTTCTCCAAGGCAGTTGACCCTTGAATTCAGAATCTGAGTACTGATCCTAGCACTGGTTCACCGGACTGCATCGCAGTATCTCTTCTTCAACTACCTTAGTAAAACTAGATCTGAGGGGCAAGTCTGGTCTTTAACGCTTTGTGTCTATCTACCTACCACATGATATGATTTAAGGGTCCTATTTTCTGTTCCAAGGAAACAACTTTTCCTCTTCGGCGAATTTGAACATATCTCCGCAACAGCCATACCTTTTCTTTGTAGAAATCAAATCACAGACCGCAGTGCATAAATCACATTATTATATATAGACGCTGCAGTTAAGTAATATAAGAAAAGAATTATAAGTGAGTCCCAACATTGAACAAGATGAGCACTGCTCTGCTCAGGTTGACAAGCAACTAACTATGCTGGGAATCACAAAATGCAATCAATTGTGGCCTTGGGACGTCCGTTTCTATCTTGTACACTTAAAATAATGCATTCTTAGACCTAGGTAGGCTTCAGACGGCCGGCCAAATCGAACTATAAAATGTGTGTGTGTAACACCAACAATCTAACGAGCGATTGCTCGACCAGATTACGCACAGAGCAGCCTCTTGGTAGGTAGACCTAATGGAATCAGTTCGTTCGTTGTGTTACTTAGATCTGCTACCTTTTTTAACTAGCTAGGGTTTCACCTCCGATTCCCATTACTACTAGGACTAAGAAGAAACTAAAGAAAGGCGTACTGGTATGTGCGAAGTGGCTCGGCGGCGCCGCCGTCCGAGGACCCGAGCGACGCGCCGGCGTCCGAGGAGACGGCGGCGAGAACAGCGGCGCCTCAGTCTCTCTCGCCCTCACACCTACCTACTCACTCCCTGCCTATCTGACGGGCCAGGCCACCGTGCGTGACTGAGCCGCATTTGTTTTCTGCTCACTTCTTTTGAGCAGCTGTTGAGGCCCATTAAAGGAAAACAGGCCCAATGTGATGAAAATGAGTGTCAGGTCCGACACGATTGTGATTTTTTTAGAAAACAAAAAAAAAAGACAACAAATCTCAAAACTATATTCTCCTTTTCAGAAATTACATTTACATTTCTATGGCCTGGTCATAGCCACCCACAATGAAGAGAAACATTTTGCATCCGCTCGGCCAGAAGAGACCATCTTCGTCGCCCGCCAGGCCCAAGATGAAATCTTTGTTGATGTATGGGTCGACGAGGCCTTTTCGTTGTCGCCTGAGCCGAAGAGTGGAGGAGAGTTGTCTCCCCCAGTGCCACCTATCTGATTAACTAGAGATGATCAAGGGAGCCTGTCAATGGCTGACCCTCCTGGGCGCGTACCTCTGGGTTCAGGCCAGCAACCTAAGGCACCATCACTGGGCTACTCGAAGATCCATGTTGATGCCAGCATTCGGGCCGGAAGAGGCGGAGCAACGGCAGCAATTTGCAGAGACAGGGACGACTCTTTCTTAGGGAGCTTGGCATTTGTTATAAGCGGGGTAGATGATTTGGCAATAGTGGAGGCAATTGCCTGCAGGGAGGCGTTAGCCCTCACGTAAGATCTTCATCATTAGTTCCGATTCAAAACAGGGTCTGTCTATGTCACATCTAGATGTGAGATAATATCTCACATCTAAACTGACATCATCATATAATATGTCCCCACCCATTGACAAACAATAAGCCTGGTTGCTCCCGATCACCCCCGCACAAGGATGCTTGTTTGTTTGCGTCGGCCAGTTTGTTTGTCATGTGGGCAGCCCATCCCTTCCAGCCAGGTACCCCCGCCACCTGACCTTGTTTTTGTTGGGCTTTTTTGTTTGTTTGTTTTTCTACACAAAAAAGGCCACATGTGCACGCAGACCTGGGCCTTGTTAGTAGATTTTTTTTTTGCAAGAAAGGAGCTTAGGTGGCTCAGGAAAAAGTGCAAAAACCCAGACAGGTTTTATGAATGAACAGAAATGAACAATGACTGATTAGTCAAACTCTGAAGATGAAAGACTAGCAGTAAAAAATGTGACGACGATCTGAAATTACTGAATATAATGAGTCAAACTCTCTGAACATGATGCAAGCTCTATGAACAATTACTAAAGATAATGAGTCAAACTCTATGAACATGCTGCATACTCTCTGAACATTGGCTCATAACTCAAACTCTCTGAACATGATGCATGCTCTCTGAACAAAAATAGAAAACTGAAAACATGATGCATACTCTCTGAACAAAAATAGAAAACTGAAAACATGATGCATGCTCTCTCAACATATGCACTGAACAAAAATGAAAAACAACTTGCACGACATGCCTTTTTTGCTGTGAGTTCATTGTGCATCCTCACCTCTTGTGCCCCCTATGCAACAACAAATCCTATCGAATCACAGCACTGAAAATACAAAATTCTGGCCAGCCCAAAACATAGGGCAGCACAGGCACGGGGTCGCTGCCCTCACAAAAAATCCAGGGCCGCAGTGGCTCAAAGTAACGTACATACCTACTTGTGCACACCCAGAGCACGAAAATTCGAGCTGTGCGGCAGTAATTTTGAGCATGTCGCACCAACAAAAATCAGGCAGGAGAAGAGGGGAAAAGTGAGCTACTCACTGCCTCTTGCCGAGAATCAGCTGCGGAGAACTCCGGGACAGTGCCGATACCGATGATCCTGTCAGCCGCGCAGAGCTCGCAGGCAGGGCCGAACGACGGTGCCTTATCGGCGACACAAAGGTCGTCGGCGGTGTGGATGCCGCAGGCCTCGACAGCCGCGCAGCCCCCCCCCCCCCCCCCCCCCCCCCCCCCCGTGTCCACAGCGGGTGCCTCGTGCGCCGAGCAGAGGTGCGAACGGGGGGCTCGTCGCCGGCGATTTCGGTCGCCATGGGCTTCGAGCTTGTCGCCCCCGTCTCTTCCTCCTCCTCTGCTCCACCGATTCAAACAGTGCGCAGATAATTATTGGAGAGCCGTTGTTATTTTGGAGATTTTGTAGAAAGCCCCCTACAGAAAGTTTAAAACGGGAAGTTCAGTGCAGAACCCTGTGTTGAGTACCCCTACAAAAAGGAAAGGCATTTTGAGGGTCTGCCTTGTAAAAATTTGTGAACTCAAAACTGTGATCTGAAAAAAATAGGCCACAGAAAACACTAGGACAGCTACGAAAAATAAACAAAAAAAAACAAAAATGAAAAAAAAACATAGTTTTGTATTCATTGATGAGTAGCAACTCGGGGCTCTCGAGTTATTGGTTGGCGTCGACTTGCAAGTCTATCTTAAAAAAAGATACCAAAAAATGGTTCTGACTATATACAAAAAACTAGTTGCAAAAAGTCAGGGGAATGACTTGCAAAAAGTGACATGGAAAAGAAAAACTACAGGCCCACACTTGCGAGTGAACGGTCGAATTGCAACACAAATTGGCCACAAAATTGCGAGTCAAAAGTGCACTTGCAACTAGAGTAGTTATAGCTTCACAAAAAAAAACACCTGAAGTTGCGAGACGAGGGTTGACTTGCAAAGTGACATGAAACGAAGAACTATTGGTGCATAATTGCGAGTCGGCGGTGGACTTGCAAACTGGGTGTAACGCCCCAAGACCGGAGCTTCAGTTGCCTTCCAGGGTTTCCGGGTTTCTCCGTGTGTTTCATTTTGCTTGCTCCTTTTATTTTTTGCATTGCATCATGTCATTATGCCATCATATCATTAATTTTTGCAACTCAAATAAATAGACCGTATGGATCCATTTAAATCGAGGGATATTCACTATGGTGATTACTCTTTAAAACATATTGTCCCAATATTTTAGGGAGCTATATAAATAATATTCCATTTTCGGAATCACCCATAAACACACTTGCATATTCCCCATGCCTTTTCTAGTTCAAGCTTGACTTCAAAACCTTGCCAAAATTCTCTTCCCATTACCAAGGTTCCTCCAAAAGTCCGAACATTTCATGCCTTCCCTACCCTCACTTCTTATTCAAACCATTTGATTTTAAATCAAATGAGTTTGAATTTATATCTTTCGATCATGCCATTTCTAATTTTCTTGGACCAAGTGCATTTTGGTGAGTTCGGAAAAATTATCCGCGTGTCCAACTTCTTCCCCTAACCCCCTCTTTCTTTTTCTTTCTCTTTAATTGTTTTCTGCTAAAGAAAATAAGAGAAGGGAGGAGAGAGGAGCTAGCCCAGCCAGCCTCCAAGCCGGCCCATCCGCGCTGGCCCGTTTGGCCCAAGGCCACCCGCAGCCCACCTAAGCATCCTAAACCTAGCCCGACCGCACCCTAGGCCCCGACCCTCATCTCCCTCGCGCACCCTCTCTCTCGATCCCCAGCGCCGCCGCCATCTCCCTCGATCTCTCTTTCACGCGCGCTGCCATCCATCTCCCCTCGACCCGATCCCCTCGTTCTCTTCCTCCCCCTCGTCTCTCTCCCTCACCTTCTCCTCCACCGAGCTAACCAGAGGCCTCCTTGAGTGCTTCCTTGCCTGCAGCCACCAGGACGCCATGGATGCACCAACTCGACTCGATCCCGGCAACCTCGACCCTACGCTGACTATCGCCTCTGCTCCGGTCGCCCTCGCGTCTCCAGGCCGCCGTCACGCACTCTACCTCCTCTGCCCCGAGCTCCAAGCGCTGCCCCATGACGCCCATGGCCCCGCCTCTCCTTCACGCAGCTCTGCACGCCGCCCCGCCTCCAAGTTCGTCACCACCGACAGCAACAGCAACTACTGCACCCTCTCGTCGCCCGCGACCTCCTCCTCCCGGCTCTGCTCGGGTCTGCCGAGGCCCATCGCCTCCCGATCCGGTGACCTGCGCCTAGGTCGGCCCTCCTCCGCCCAGATCCCGCCGGACCAGCTTCCCGTGACCTCCTCCGCGCCTCCAGTGTGCCATGGTCGCTTCTACCTCAGCGCCACCCATGGCTGCCTCGCTGGCAAGCCCCGCCGCCGCTCCGGCCGGCGAGTCCAGGCCGCCGAGCTCGCCTTGCCTCGCCTCCTGCATCCCGTGTGCCCTGCTGATCGCGGGGGTTCCCATGTCCGGTGCCTCCTGCTCGCTCCGCCACGGCCTCCTCGACATGGTTGAGCCCGACCACGACCCTCTCCACATGCCACCATCGCCTCCTTGCTGTTGGCATCCCGAGGCCCCTGTGTTGTTTTGTGTTGAACGTCAAGGCCGGCAAGATCGACTACAGCAACGCCAAGTTCCACCACCGGCAAGACCCGGACTAAGAACGCCAAGTACAACTACAAACCCGAAGAACTCGGGTGCATCAAGTCCGCGAGGAGACCCATTTTTCGTCAAGTTCATCTACGTGTGTGTACCACTACGCCCGAAGACCCTGGATGCACCAAGTTCCACTTCGGAGATGTACAACTACCGCCGACTAGTACAACTACCGTCGCATAAACGAGACCGTCAAGACCGGACCAACAAGTACCCCGAGCACGTCTGTACCTCTACCGTCGACGTGTTTTTCTCAAGTTCCCCTACGAAAACGTGATCCGCTGGCGTCGCAAGAATCGGGACCGACAAGTCCGAAGACCCAAGTACCACGACGTCAAGTACCTCTACGCACGGATAACGCCAAGTACCACTATCGCCGAGTATGACTACTTCCACATGATACGAGAACAACTACCGTCGCCCCCGGGAACCTGGGATTCGTCAAGTACCTCTCCGAAAACGAACGTGAACCACTACTTCCCTCGACGTCCCGGGAACGTCTACTTCCCCTACACCGCATCGAACTTGAACCCCTCCGATAACGCACGCTTCAAAGGTATACCCCGAGACGACGTCCGTGAACGAATGCTTGCGATGTTTGATATGCTCGTGTTTGCACCGTGTCCAAATTGTCACTCGTTTCCATGCCCCTAACCCGTGGGAACCCGGTTACCGGGATCACCCCATCTTCTATCGCATGCCACGCTCCCGCCGCACTTTCGTTTGCACCGGGATCTCAATCGAGTTACCGGAACCGATATGTTGCCGTGGCATCATTTTCGGATTCGTGGCCGTGGCATCCCTTTTCTTTCCACCAGGGTGACAAATGCTTCATAATATGCTCTTATCAACATTTTCTTAAAAACTTGCATAAACTTGTTCTTGTCATCCGCATCATGATAACAACAATTATAAAATGTTTAAATTGTTGTTGCAATAAACCACTAATGCATATGGGGATTTACCGGATTCGTTATTTGTTATATCCGGCCCCATTTAAATTGTTTAGGTGGTGTAGTTTTGTGATGCTTCACCTCTTGCCATGTTAACCAACATTTAAATTTGTTGAGTACCTAACCGGGAGAGAACTAAATAATTAATGTGGTGTTCCATCAATATGCAACTCGTTGTATATTGAGCTCCACTTAATTTGTAGGGTTGTTTGTGCACTTTGTCATGCCATGCCTCATTAAACCGGACATGCATCATACTTGATTGTGCATCATGCCATGATTATGTGTTGGTTGTTTACTATGTTGTTTGCTCTTTTCCGGTGATTGATTCTTCGGGTTGGTTCCGGTAACGTCGTGTTTGTGAGGATCCGTTCGTCTACGTCCGTTTGTCTTCTTCATGGACTCGTTCTTCTTCCTTGCGGGATTTCAGGCAAGATGATCATATCCTCGAAATCGCTACTATCTTTGCTATGCTAGTTTGCTCGCTCTTTTGCTATGCCAATGCTACGATGCCTACCACTTGCTTGTCAGCCTCCCAAATTGCCATGTTCAACCTCTAACTCACCATTGTCCTAGCAAACCGTTGATTGGCTATGTTACCGCTTTGCTCAGCCCCTCTTATAGCGTTGTTAGTTGCAGGTGAAGATTGAAGTTTTTTCCTTGTTGGAACATGGAGATGTTGTTCCTTGCTTGGAACATGTTTACTTGTTGGGATATCACAATATATCTTATTTAATTAACGCATCTATATACTTGGTAAAGGGTGGAAGGCTCGGCCTTATGCCTGGTGTTTTGTTCCACTCTTGCCGCCCTAGTTTCCGTCATATCGGTGTTATGTTCCCGGATTTTGCGTTCCTCACGCGGTTGGGTTATAATGGGAACCCCTTGACAGTTCGCTTTGAATAAAACTCCTCCGGCAAGGCCCAACCTTGGTTTTACTATTCGCCACCCAGCCTTTTCTTTTCCCTTGGGGGTCGCGCCCCCAAGTGTCATCATTATTTTGACGCCCCCTGGGCCAGTGCTTGTCTAAGTGTTGGTCCAACCTAGAGCACCGTGCAGGGCCATCCCTTGGCAACTTGGGTTACGTCGGCTCCTGTACGCTTAGCTTATCTGGTGTGCCCTGAGAACGAGATATGTGCAGCTCCTATCGGGATGTCGGCACATCGGGTGGTCTTGCTGGACTTGTTTTACCATTGTCGAGGATGTCTTGGAGTACCGGGATACCGAGTCTGATCGGAATGTCTCGGGAGGAGGTCTATTCCTTCGTTGACCGTGAGAGCTTGTGATGGGCTAAGTTGGGACACCCCTGCAGGGATTGATCTTTCGAAAGCCGTGCCCGCGGTTATGGGCAGATGGGAATTTGTTAACGTCCGGTTGTAGAAAACCTGAACTTGACCTTAATTAAAATGAATCAACCGCGTGTGTAACCGTGATGGTCTCTTTCCGGCGGGGTCCGGGAAGTGAACACGGTTGTTAGAGTTATGCTTGACGTAGGTAGTCTAGGATCACTTCTTGATCATACTTTTGTCGACCGTGCTTTGCCTTCTCTTCTCGCTCTCATTTGCGTATGTTAGCCACCATATATGCTAGTCGCTTGCTGCAGCTCCACCTCATACCTTTTACCTTACCCATAAGCTTAAATAGTCTTGATCGCGAGGGTGCGAGATTGCTGAGTCCCTGTGGCTCACAGATACTTCCAAAACCAGCTTGCAGGTGCCGATGAGTCCGAGCAGATGACGCAACCAAGCTCAGGAGGAGCTCGATGAAGATCTTGTCCTTTGTGTTGCTTTGTTCTAGTTGATCAGTAGTGGAGCCCAGTTGGGGTCGATCGGGGACCTTTGTCGCATTTGGGGTTCTTCTTTTATTTTGGTTCCGTAGTCGGACCATGAGTGTATTTGCTTGATATAATGTTTATTCATGTAATTGTGTGAAGTGGCGATTGTAAGCCAACTATGTATCTTTTCCCCTTATTGTATTACATGGGTTGTGTGAAGATTACCTCACTTGCGACATATGCCTTCAATGCGATTATGCCTCTAAGTCGTGCCTCGACACGTGGGAGATATAGTCGCATCGAGGGTGTTACAAGTTGGTAATCAGAGCCTTCCCCGACCTTAGGAGCCCCCACTGATTGATCGTTTTTAGCGGCCGAGTTGTGTCTAGAAAAATGTTTTGAGTCATTAGGAATTATATATCGGAGAGTTTAGGAATTCTTTTTACTCCCCAGTCCCTTCGTCGCTCTGGTGAGGCATCCCGACGTAGAGTTTTGACTCTTCTCTTCCCAAATTTCACTAAATTTTTTTTTAGGATCACGCGGGTATCTTGGAATCGTTCCGATGGTTTTATGATGAGAACATTGTCTTGGTGCCTCCTGTCAAGGGTTTTGTGGAAGTGTCCCGGGGAGTTGAGCTCTGAGGTGTTGTCATCATAATTTTATCGTTGCAATTCTGGAATACCTGAGTTTAGTACGCCGACATCGAAAATCTCTTTTATGCAGTTCGTTGGTGAGATAACCTCGACGCCACCCAGTACTGGGGCGGGAGTTCGGGAGTATCGCCATAACTTGTATAACGGATGCTTTTCGAAGGTTGAGGTAGATGGTTTCCGAAGGTTTCTTGGTTATGTGTTGAAGGATGGATACAGCTGGATGTAGGATTTGCTAGTTTGGGTGAGATATTATGCTTCCTCTGTATCCCCAACACCTGATTGCATAACCAGAAAGTTTCGGGAGTTTCATAGGTGGGAATTCAAGTAGCTCTTAGGATATCTTTCCGACAGATGTATGATATGAAATTGGGGTTCGACGTCTAGTGGTTCGCCTATTCACGGTCGGTTTTACAGTGGTCTCGTTGTGTCTTAAAGAGTCCTTGGCTATGCCGACTCGGGGACGCTTCGTATGTCATGTGCACTGCCTTGTACATGATGGTGCTGTACGATCGAGCCCGTGTAGGTCCCACCACGAAAACTTAGGACGAAATCTCTATCAAATGTTTGTTCCGGCTTATTCGGCAAGCCAATCCTTTGTTTTTGTTTTGAGTTGTGGTATTCGAGTTGCTTCAATGTCAAGTGTTGATTCCATACCTTCCTCAAGTGGTGTTCTCATATTCCTATGTCAATGTCATACTAATCCTTCTTTTCAACCGGTGTGTCTCTCCTCAAGTGGATCCGTTCACTTCAACATTTACAAGATCAATTATCAGTTCTTCTCTACGGTGTTCGTTCCATCCATTCCAAATTGTCTTTGTTTTCCCACCCTCCCTTCCTTTGTGTTTCTTTAAGGACTCAGATTTCTTAATCGAGTGTCCATTTATTGACGTGAAGTCTCTCCATTCTTTCCTTCAATGTTCTTATCCGGTGATTCTCATGAAGATTCTAACGGAGCTTCAAGTTCGTCAACCTTCACTCATTTTTCTTCTCCGGTGGTTTAAATTCAAGCGTTATTGATCATATCTTCTCCTCGTTTTCATATACCTTCTTATAACGGTTCACCTAATAATCTTTCACCGCTCGTTACTCTATTGTTCCGGAGTGCCCAAGATATCTCGAAGATTCGTGTTTCCACTCTACATTCGTTCAAACTATTTCGAGGTTGTTATCTCATTCAAGCCATTAAATTCAACCGGTGCAATCTCCTTTCTCAAGTAATCGTTCAACGGTGTTCCTTTTGAGTGGGCCCTAACCCACAGGTCTTTTCCCAGGATCTTACCTGACTCTTCTAATTCTCCTGGAGATATCCTTAAAATTCTTTTCGAAGTTTGACGTAAGAATGAGTTATCATCAGTCAAATGCCATCTCCTAAATCTTTCACAATTATTTTCATCGTTGGCTCAACCTCTTCGTTTTGATTCTTCTGGAGTGTCTAAATAATTCATGGTGGTGTTCGCGTCGTCATTCTCGGATTTTGAAGACCGAAGAAGAGTTTCTCCTTAATCTTGCTCCATTCGCTTCAAGATTCGTGATTCTAGCTCGTTGCCATCCTCTCATAATTGTTTCGATCATGAGTATTCTTTTCACCCTTCCGGAGCAATTTAAGAGTGGTCTCAGTTTGTTATCCGGAGTCCATCAAGTCAGGTTTATTCATTCTCAGCTTTCAGCTATCATTCTCCAATTTACCGGTGCTTCGTTCAAGTGATCTTTAATCGGCTCGTGATCTCTTCGTTCTCATGTATCTAAATTCTCTCAAGCATCTTCGTCCATTTGCTAATTCTTCCCGGTGTTTCTTTATCTTCTCTTCATTCATTTTCAATTCTTACGGTGGTTCGTTCAACATTTCTCTTCCTTATCAATTTATTCGTTGTTTCTATTCTACCGGTGGGTCGTTCAAGATCTTCTCAAGTTATCTATATCTATTTTAATCCTGTCTACGAGAATAAGTAGTGTGCCAAATCCGTTGTTTGTCATCAATTTAATTGGTGAAGGTTAAACATAACGTAATTCTTATTCTTGCTTCATCCAACTGTCTAATTTCCTATTCCGGAGGTTCATCAAATTCTTGTTTCCATTTGTTCATCTTTCTTTACCGGAGTGCCAAGTTTTCTCTTTATCTTGTTGCTAAGCGTCATCCAAATCATTGCAAGGATTCACCTTGTGTTTTCTATTTCTCTTTCTTTTCATTCCTTTTGTTTACCGGAGTTCTTCATGGATGTTCTACAGGACGATTCATCAAGGATTTAATCCCTTCTCGAAGTTTTCATCGAGATTCTTTTGTAAGGAGCTCAAGTTTTCTTCATCTTGCAATCCGGAGTGCATTTCTTTCTACCGTATCTTTGGAGGTGGTATTATGTCATTCTTGATAATTTGAATTCATGTTTCATGATTCACATGTTGTCATGAATGAGATAATTTAAATCCATCAATCTCGTCATTGGAATTGTCTTGGATTATATTTCAACTAAAGCCTTCCCTAAGGATTGTTGTTATATGGTGCTCATAAATGACCCAAGTTCTTCTTTTATCCTCCCGGTAATATAAGTTTCTCGTCTCTTTGTTCTTATCAATCCAATTCTTTTCCCGTGAGTGGCAGGTTTTCATCTCTTAATTTGAGAGGTATTCCATAAGACCATATCAAGCTTATTATTTTCGTTGTGGGTTTTCCAACAACTCCGTTCTAGCTTCTGTTGTAACCGTGCTCTCTCAAGATATTGTTTTCCTTCGTTCACTCCATTGCATTCTTACTTTTGTTCCGGAGACATTGTGATGTTCATCTTTTCAACCCATCATCTCGTTTTGTCAAAGATCATGATCTTTCCATGCCTATCCTTTTATCTAAGTGTTGTGTCCTCTTTACAAGTATCCTCTCATCTTGTCAAGTTCAATTCCTTCCATTTACAGACGGAGTGCTGTCCAAATTATATCACTCTTATTCCTTCCCTATCTTGCTTAACCGGAGTATTGTGCCCCTTTGTTCAAGTTCTTTTCGCCTTATCAAGTCTTGCATCCCTTTCTCAACCAGAGTGTCGTGTTTTCTTTTGAGCTCTCTCATCTTATCAAATTTTGACTCCCTTCTCAACCGGAGTGCTGTCTGAGATCTTTCTCACCCCTTGTTCCATTCATTCAATAGTTCCGGTGGCAGTGTGTTGTGATTTCATCAAGTATCTTCTCATCTTATCAAGACCTTATTCAATTCCTTTTCTTTTCAACTGGAGTGCTGCCTGAATTTGGTCTTCCTTGATCCCCTTCCTTAACCGGAGCGTTTTCAATATATATCTTCCCTTCAACCTCAAGGTTTTTCGCAATGTTCTTTCTTCCTCTTTTCTAAATGGCTGTTTTCGACCTTGTTCACCTTCGTTGAATTCTGTCTCGAATGTATTCAACCTCTCAAGGTTGTGGTTTCACTCGTTTGTCAAAGAAGCAACTTAGTTTTACCTCTCCTCTTTTCTCTTCCGTTGTTTCCCCGGTGCCATTCTAGATCTCGGGACGAGATCCTCTCGTAGTGGTGGAGTGTTGTAACGCCCCAAGACCGGAGCTTCAGTTGCCTTCCAGGGTTTCCGGGTTTCTCCATGTGTTTCATTTTGCTTGCTCCTTTTATTTTTTGCATTGCATCATGTCGTCATGCCATCATATCATTAATTTTTGCAACTCAAATAAATAGACTGTATGGATCTTTGATCCATTTAAATCGAGGGATATTCACTATGGTGATTACTCTTTAAAACATATTGTCCCAATATTTTAGGGAGCTATATAAATAATATTCCATTTTCGGAATCACCCATAAACACACTTGCATATTCCCCATGCCTTTTCTAGTTCAAGCTTGACTTCAAAACCTTGCCAAAAATTCTCTTCCCATTTACCAAGGTTCCTCCAAAAATCCGAACATTTCATGCCTTCCCTACCCTCACTTCTTATTCAAACCATTTGATTTTAAATCAAATGAGTTTGAATTTATATCTTTCGATCATGCCATTTCTAATTTTCTTGGACCAAGTGCATTTTGGTGAGTCCGGAAAAATTATCCGCGTGTCCAACTTCTTCCCCTAACCCCCTCTTTCTTTTTCTTTCTCTTTAATTGTTTTCTGCTAAAGAAAATAAGAGAAGGGAAGAGAGAGGAGGTAGCCCAGCCAGCCTCCAAGCCGGCCCATCCGCACTGGCCCGTTTGGCCCAAGGCCTCCCGCAGCCCACCTAAGCATCCTAAACCTAGCCCGACCGCACCCTAGGCCCCGACCCTCATATCCCTCGCGCACCCTCTCTCTCGATCCCCAGCGCCGCCGCCATCTCCCTCGATCTCTCTTTCACGCGCGCTGCCATCCCTCTCCCCTCGACCCGATCCCCTCGTTCTCTTCCTCCCCCTCGTCTCTCTCCCTCACCTTCTCCTCCACCGAGCTAACCAGAGGCCTCCTTGAGCGCTTCCTTGCCTGCAGCCACCAGGACGCCATGGATGCACCAACTCGACTCGATCCCGGCAACCTCGACCCTGCGCTGACTATCGCCTCTGCTCCGGTCGCCCTCGCGTCTCCAGGCCGCCGTCACGCACTCTACCTCCTCTGCCCCGAGCTCCAAGCGCTGCCCCATGACGCCCATGGCCCCGCCTCTCCTTCACGCAGCTCTGCACGCCGCCCCGCCTCCAAGTTCGTCGCTACCGACAGCAACAGCAACTACTGCACCCTCTCATCGCCCGCGACCTCCTCCTCCCGGCTCTGCTCGGGTCTGTCGAGGCCCATCGCCTCCCGATCCGGTGACCTGCGCCCAGGTTGGCCCTCCTCCGCCCGGATCCCGCCGGACCAGCTTCCCGTGACCTCCTCCGCGCCTCCAGCATGCCATGGTCGCTTCTACCTCAGCGCCACCCATGGCTGCCTTGCTGGCAATCCCCGCCGCCGCTCCGGCCGGCAAGTCCAGGCCACCGAGCTCGCCTTGCCTCGCCTCCTGCATCCTGTGTGCCCTGCTGATCGTGGGGGTTCCCATGTCCGATGCCTCCTGCTCGCTCCGCCACGGCCTCCTCGACATGGTTGAGCCCGACCACGACCCTCTCCACATGCTACCATCGCCTCCTTGCTATTGGCATCCCGAGGCCCCTGTGTTGTTTTGTGTTGAACGTCAAGGCCGGCAAGATCGACTAGAACAACGCCAAGTTCCACCACCGGCAAGACCCGGACTAAGAACGCCAAGTACAACTACAAACCCGAAGAACTCGGGTGCATCAAGTCCGCGAGGAGACCCATTTTTCGTCAAGTTCATCTACGTGTCTGTACCACTACGCCCGAAGACCCTGGATGCACCAAGTTCCTCTTCGGAGATGTACAACTACCGCCGACTAGTACAACTACCGTCGCATAAACGAGACCGTCAAGACCGGACCAACAAGTACCCCGAGCACGTCTGTACCTCTACCGTCGACGTGTTTTCGTCAAGTTCCCCTACGAAAACGTGATCCGCTGGCGTCGCAAGAATCGGGACCGACAAGTCCGAAGACCCAAGTACCACGACGGCAAGTACCTCTACGCACGGATAACGCCAAGTACCACTATCGCCGAGTATGACTACTTCCACGTGATACGAGAACAACTAACGTCGCCCCCGGGAACCTGGGATTCGTCAAGTACCTCTCCGAAAACGAACGTGAACCACTACTTCCCTCGACGTCCCGAGGACGTCTACTTCCCCTACAACGCATCGAACTTGAACCCCTCCGATAACGCACGCTTCAAAGGTATACCCCGAGACGACGTTCGTGAACGAATGCTTGCGATGTTTGATATGCTCATGTTTGCACCGTGTCCAAATTGTCACTCGTTTCCATGCCCCTAACCCGTGGGAACCCGGTTACCGGGATCACCCCACCTTCTATCGCATGTCACGCTCCCGCCGCACTTTCGTTTGCACCGGGATCTCAATCGAGTTACCGGAACCGATATGTTGCCGTGGCATCATTTTCGGATTCGTTGCCGTGGCATCATTTTCGGATTCGTTGCCGTGGCACCCCTTTTCTTTCCACCACGGTGACAAATGCTTCATAATATGCTCTTATCAACATTTTCTTAAAAACTTGCATAAACTTGTTCTTGTCATCCGCATCATGATAACAACAATTATAAAATGTTTAAATTGTTGTTGCAATAAATCACTAATGCATATGGGGATTTACCGGATTCGTTATTTGTTATATCCGGCCCCATTTAAATTGTTTAGGTGGTGTAGTTTTGTGATGCTTCACCTCTTGCCATGTTAACCAACATTTAAATTTGTTGAGTACCTAACCGGGAGAGAACTGAATAATTAATTGAAGGAAATATGCCCTAGAGGCAATAATAAAGTTATTATTTATTTCCTTATATCATGATAAATGTTTATTATTCATGCTAGAATTGTATTAACCGGAAACATAATACATGTGTGAATACATAAACCAACAGAGTGTCACTAGTATGCCTCTACTTGACTAGCTCGTTAATCAAAGATGGTTATGTTTCCTAACCATGAACAAAGAGTTGTTATTTGATTAACGAGGTCACATCATTAGTTGAATGATCTGATTGACATGACCCATTCAATTAGCTTAGCACCCGATCGTTTAGTATGTTGCTATTGCTTTCTTCATGACTTATACATGTTCCTATAACTATGAGATTATGCAACTCCCGTTTACCGGAGGAACACTTTGGGTACTACCAAACGTCACAACGTAACTGGGTGATTATAAAGGAGTACTACACGTGTCTCCAATGGCAGATCTTGGGTTGGCGTATTTCGAGATTAGGGTTTGTCACTCCGATTGTCGGAGAGGTATCTCTGGGCCCTCTCGGTAATGCACATCACATAAGCCTTGCAAGCACTGCAACTAATATGTTAGTTGTGAGATGATGTATTACGGAACGAGTAAAGAGACTTGCCGGTAACGAGATTGAACTAGGTATTGGATACCGACGATCGAATCTCGGGCAAGTAACATACCGATGACAAAGGGAACAACGTATGTTGTTATGCGGTCTGACCGATAAAGATCTTCGTAGAATATGTAGGAGCCAATATGGACATCCAGGTCCCGCTATTGGTTATTGACCGGAGACGTGTCTCGGTCATATCTACATTGTTCTCGAACCGTAGGGTCCGCACGCTTAACGTTACGATGACAGTTATTATGAGTTTATGTATTTTGATGTACCGAAGGTTGTTCGGAGTCCCGGATGAGATCACGGACATAACGAGGAGTCTCGAAATGGTCGAGACGTAAAGATTGATATACTAGAAGCCTATGTTTGGACATAGGAAGTGTTCCGGGTGAAATCGGGATTTTACCGGAATACCGGGAGGGTTACCGGAACCCCCCGGGAGACTAATGGGCCTATTGGGCCTTAGTGGAAAAAGAGAAAAGGGGCAGCCCACAGCTGGCCGGCGCCCCCCCCCCCCTTCCCCAAGTCCTAGTAGGACTAGGAGAAGGGGCCGGCCCCCTCTCTCTCCTTTTTCCCCTTGAGAGTCCTAGTTGGAATAGGATTGGAGGGGGGAGTCCTACTCCCACCGGGAGTAGGACTCCCCCTGCGCCTCCCTCTCTCTGGCCGGCCGGCCCCCTCCCTCCAACCTTTATATACGGGGGCAGGGGACACCCCAAGACACACAAGTTGATCCTTGAGATCGTTCCTTAGCCGTGTGCGGTGCCCCCTGCCACCAAATTCCACCTCGATCATACCGTTGTAGTGCTCAAGCGAAGCCCTGCGTCGGTAGTACATCAAGATCGTCACCACGCCGTCGTGCTGACGGAACTCTTCCTCGACGCTTTGCTGGATCGGAGCCCGAGGATCGTCATCGAGCTGAACGTGTGCTAAGAACTCGGAGGTGCCGGAGTAACGGTGCTTGGATCGGTCGGATCGGGAAGAAGACGTACGACTACTTCCTCTACGTTGTGTGATCGCTTCCGCAGTCGGTCTGCGTTGGTACGTAGACAACACTCTTCCCTCTCGTTGCTGTGCATCACCATGATCTTGCGTGTGCGTAGGAAAATTTTCGAAATTACTGCGTTCCCCAACAGTGGCATCCGAGCCAGGTTTTTATGGTTTGATGTTATTTGCACGAGTAGAACACAAGTGAGTTGTGGGCGATACAAATCATACTGCCTACCAGCATGTCATACTTTGGTTCGGCGGTATTGTTGGGTGAGACGATCCGGACCAACCTTACGCGTACTCTTACGCGAGACCGGTTCCCTCGACGTGCTTTGCACACAGATGGCTTGCGGAAGACTGTCTCTCCAACTTTAGTTGAACCAAGTGTGACCACGCCCGGTCCTTGAGAAGGTTAAAATGGAGTCTATTTGACGAACTATCGTTGTGGTTTTGATGCGTAGGTGAGATGAGTTCTTACTTAAGCCCGTAGCAGCCACGTAAAACTTGCAACAACAAAGTAGAGGACGTCTAACTTGTTTTTGCAGGGTATGTTGTGATGTGATATGGTCAAGGCATGATACTGATTTTATTGTATGAGATGATCATGTTTTGTAACCGAGTTATCGGCAACCGGCAGGAGCCATATGGTTGTCGCTTTATTGTATGCAATGCAATCGCGATGTAATGCTTTACTTTATTACTAAGCGGTAGTGATAGTCGTGGAAGCATAAGATTGGCGGGACAACAACGATGCTACGATGGAGATCAAGGTGGCGCGCCGGTGACGATGGTGATCATGACGGTGCTTCGGAGATGGAGATCACAAGCACAAGATGATGATGGCCATATCATATCACTTATATTGATTGCATGTGATGTTTATCCTTTTATGCATCTTATATTGCTTTGATTGACGGTAGCATTATAAGGTGATCTCTCACTAAATTATCAAGAAGTGTTCTCCCTGAGTATGCACCGTTGCCAAAGTTCGTCGTGCCCAGACACCACGTGATGATCGGGTGTGATAAGCTCTACGTCCAAATACAACGGGTGCAAAACAGTTGCACACGCAGAATACTCAGGTTATACTTGACGAGCCAAGCATATACAGATATGGCCTCGGAACACGGAGACCGAAAGGTCGAGCGTGAATCATATAGTAGATATGATCAACATAACGATGTTCACCATTGAAAACTACTCCATCTCACGTGGTGATCGGTTATGGTTTAGTTGATTTGGATCACGTGATCACTTAGAGGATTAGAGGGATGTCTATCTAAGTGGGAGTTCCTAAGTAATTTGATTAACTGAACTTAAACTTATCATGAACTTAGTACCTGATAGTATCTTGCTTGTTTATGTTGATTGTAGATAGATGGCTCGTGCTGTTGTTCCGTTAAATTTTAATGCGTTCCTTGAGAAAGCGAAGTTGAAAGATGATGGTAGCAATTACACGGACTGGGTCCGTAACCTGAGGATTATCCTCATTGCTGCACAGAAGAATTACGTCCTGGAAGCACCGCTGGGTGACAGGCCTGCTGCTGGAGCAACGCAAGATGTTATGAACGTCTGGCAGAGCAAAGCTGATGACTACTCGATAGTTCAGTGTGCCATGCTTTACGGCTTAGAATCGGGACTTCAACGACGTTTTGAACGTCATGGAGCATATGAGATGTTCCAGGAGTTGAAGTTAATATTTCAAGCAAATGCCCGAATTGAGAGATATGAAGTCTCCAATAAGTTCTATAGCTGCAAGATGGAGGAGAACAGTTCTGTCAGTGAGCATATACTCAAAATGTCTGGGTATAATAATCACTTGATTCAGATGGGAGTTAATCTTCCAGATGACTGCGTCATTGACAGAATTCTCCAATCACTGCCACCAAGCTACAAGAGCTTCGTGATGAACTATAATATGCAAGGGATGAACAAGACTATTCCCGAGCTCTTCGCAATGCTGAAAGCTGCGGAGGTAGAAATCAAGAAGGAGCATCAAGTGTTGATGGTTAGCAAAACCACTAGTTTCAAGAAAAAGGGCAAAGGGAAGAAGAAGGGAAACTTCAAGAAGAACAGCAAGCAAGTTGCTGCTCAGGAGAAGAAACCCAAGTCTGGACCTAAGCCTGAAACTGAGTGCTTCTACTGCAAGCAGACTGGTCACTGGAAGCGGAACTGCCCCAAGTATTTGGCAGATAAGAAGGATGGCAAAGTGAACAAAGGTATATGTGATATACATGTTATTGATGTGTACCTTACTAGAGCTCGCAGTAGCACCTGGGTATTTGATACTGGTTCTGTTGCTAATATTTGCAACTCGAAACAGGGACTACGGAATAAGCGGACGCTAGCAAAGGACGAGGTGACGATGCGCGTGGGAAACGGTTCCAAAGTCGATGTGATCGCGGTCGGCACGCTACCTCTACATCTACCTTCGGGATTAATATTAGACCTAAATAATTGTTATTTGGTGCCAGCGTTGAGCATGAACATTATATCTGGATCTTGTTTGATGCGAGACGGTTATTCATTTAAATCAGAGAATAATGGTTGTTCTATTTATATGAGTAATATCTTTTATGGTCATGCACCTTAAAAGAGTGGTCTATTCTTGTTGAATCTCGAAGATAGTGATACACATATTCATAATGTAGAAGCCAAAAGATGCAAAGTTAATAATGATAGTGCAACTTATTTGTGGCACTGCCGTTTAGGTCATATCGGTGTAAAGCGCATGAAGAAACTCCATACTGATGGGCTTTTGGAACCACTTGATTATGAATCACTTGGTACTTGCGAACCGTGCCTCATAGGCAAGATGACTAAAACACCGTTCTCCGGTACTATGGAGAGAGCAACAGATTTATTGGAAATCATACATACCGATGTATGTGGTCCGATGAATATTGAGGCTCGTGGCGGATATCGTTATTTTCTTACCTTCACAGATGATTTAAGCAGATATGGGTATATCTACTTAATGAAACATAAGTCTGAAACATTTGAAAAGTTCAAAGAATTTCAGAGTGAGGTTGAAAATCATCGTAACAAGAAAATAAAGTTTCTACGATCTGATCGTGGAGGAGAATATTTGAGTTACGAGTTTGGTGTACATTTGAAAAATTGTGGAATAGTTTCGCAACTCACGCCACCCGGAACACCACAGCGTAATGGTGTGTCCGAATGTCATAATCGTACTTTACTAGATATGGTGCGATCTATGATGTCTCTTACTGACTTACCGCTATCGCTTTGGGGTTATGCTTTAGAGACGGCCGCATTCACGTTAAATAGGGCACCATCAAAATCCGTTGAGACGACACCTTATGAACTATGGTTTGGCAAGAAACCAAAGTTGTCGTTTCTTAAAGTTTGGGGCTGCGATGCTTATGTGAAAAAGCTTCAACCTGATAAGCTCGAACCCAAATCGGAGAAATGTGTCTTCATAGGATATCCAAAGGAAACTATTGGATACACCTTCTATCACAGATCCGAAGGCAAGACTTTTGTTGCTAAATTCAGAAACTTTCTAGAGAAGGAGTTTCTCTCAAAAGAAGTGAGTGGGAGGAAAGTAGAACTTGACGAGGTAACTGTACCTGCTCCTTTATTGGAAAATAGTACATCACAGAAAACTGTTTCTGCGACACCTATACCAATCAGTGAGGAAGCTAATGATGATGATCATGAAGCTTCAGAACGAGATACTACTGAACCACGTAGATCAACCAGAGTGAGATCCGCACCTGAGTGGTACGGTAATCCAGTTATGGAAGTCATGCTACTAGATCATGATGAGCCTACGAACTATGAAGAAGCGATGGTGAGCCCAGATTCCACAAAGTGGCTTGAGGCCATGAAATCTGAGATGGGATCCATGTATGAAAACAAAGTATGGACTTTGGTTGACTTTCCCGATGATCGGCAAGCAATTGAGAATAAATGGATCTTCAAGAAAAAGACTGACGCTGACGGTAATATTACTGTCTATAAAGCTCGACTTGTCGCGAAAGGTTTTCGACAAGTTCAAGGGGTTGACTACGATGAGACCTTCTCACCCGTAGCGATGCTTAAGTCCGTCAGAATTATGTTAGCAATTGCCGCATTTTATGATTATGAAATATGGCAGATGGATGTCAAAACTGCATTCCTGAATGGATTTCTGGAAGAAGAGTTGTATATGATGCAACCAGAAGGTTTTGTCGATCCAAAGAGAGCTAACAAAGTATGCAAACTCCAGCGATCCATTTATGGACTGGTGCAAGCATCTCGGAGTTGGAATAAACACTTTGATAGTGTGATCAAAGCATTTGGCTTTATACAGACTTTTGGAGAAGCCTGTATTTACAAGAAAGTGAGTGGGAGCTCTATAGCATTTCTGATATAATATGTGGATGACATATTGCTGATTGGAAATGATATAGAATTTCTGGATAGCATAAAGGGATACTTGAATAAAAGTTTTTCGATGAAAGACCTCGGGGAAGCTGCTTACATATTAGGCATAAAGATCTATAGAGATAGATCAAAACGCTTAATTGGACTTTCACAATGCACATACCTTGACAAAATTTTGAAGAAGTTCAAAATGGATCAAGCAAAGAAAGGGTTCTTGCCTGTGTTACAAGGTGTGAAGTTGAGTCAGACTCAATGCCCGACCACTGCAGAAAATAGAGAGAAAATGAAAGATGTTCCCTATGCTTCAGCCATAGGCTCTATCATGTATGCAATGCTGTGTACCAGACCTGATGTGTGCCTTGCTATAAGTTTAGCAGGGAGGTACCAAAGTAATCCAGGAATGGATCACTGGACAGCGGTCAAGAACATCCTGAAATACCTGAAAAGGACTAAGGATATGTTTCTCGTATATGGAGGTGACAAAGAGCTCACCGTAAGAGGTTACGTTGATGCAAGCTTTGACACTGATCCGGACGATTCTAAATCGCAAACCGGATTACTTTAAACGGTGGAGCTGTCAGTTGGTGCAGTTCTAAACAAAGCGTCGTAGCGGGATCTACATGTGAAGCGGAGTACATAGCTGCTTCGGAAGCAGCAAACGAAGGAGTCTGGATGAAGGAGTTCATATCCGATCTAGGTGTCATACCTAGTGCATCGGGTCCAATGAAAATCTTCTGTGACAATACTGGTGCAATTGCCTTGGCAAAGGAATCCAGATTTCACAAAAGAACCAAACACATCAAGAGACGCTTCAACTCCATCCGGGATTTAGTCCAGGTGGGAGACATAGAGATTTGCAAGATACATACGGATCTGAATGTTGCAGACCCGTTGACTAAGCCTCTTCCACGAACAAAACATGATCAGCACCAAGGCTCCATGGGTGTTAGAATCATTACTATGTAATCTAGATTATTGACTCTAGTGCAAGTGGGAGACTGAAGGAAATATGCCCTAGAGGCAATAATAAAGTTATTATTTATTTCCTTATATCATGATAAATGTTTATTATTCATGCTAGAATTGTATTAACCGGAAACATAATACATGTGTGAATACATAAACCAACAGAGTGTCACTAGTATGCCTCTACTTGACTAGCTCGTTAATCAAAGATGGTTATGTTTCCTAACCATGAACAAAGAGTTGTTATTTGATTAACGAGGTCACATCATTAGTTGAATGATCTGATTGACATGACCCATTCAATTAGCTTAGCACCCGATCGTTTAGTATGTTGCTATTGCTTTCTTCATGACTTATACATGTTCCTATAACTATGAGATTATGCAACTCCCGTTTACCGGAGGAACACTTTGGGTACTACCAAACGTCACAACGTAACTGGGTGATTATAAAGGAGTACTACAGGTGTCTCCAATGGCAGATGTTGGGTTGGCGTATTTCGAGATTAGGGTTTGTCACTCCGATTGTCGGAGAGGTATCTCTGGGCCCTCTCGGTAATGCACATCACATAAGCCTTGCAAGCACTGCAACTAATATGTTAGTTGTGAGATGATGTATTACGGAACGAGTAAAGAGACTTGCCGGTAACGAGATTGAACTAGGTATTGGATACCGACGATCGAATCTCGGGCAAGTAACATACCGATGACAAAGGGAACAACGTATGTTGTTATGCGGTCTGACCGATAAAGATCTTCGTAGAATATGTAGGAGCCAATATGGACATCCAGGTCCCGCTATTGGTTATTGACCGGAGACGTGTCTCGGTCATGTCTACATTGTTCTCGAACCGTAGGGTCCGCACGCTTAACGTTACGATGACAGTTATTATGAGTTTATGCATTTTGATGTACCGAAGGTTGTTCGGAGTCCCGGATGAGATCACGGACATAACGAGGAGTCTCGAAATGGTCGAGACGTAAAGATTGATATATTGGAAGCCTATGTTTGGACATAGGAAGTGTTCCGGGTGAAATCGGGATTTTACCGGAATACCGGGAGGGTTACCGGAACCCCCCGGGAGACTAATGGGCCTATTGGGCCTTAGTGGAAAAAGAGAAAAGGGGCAGCCCACAGCTGGCCGGCGCCCCCCCCCTTCCCCAAGTCCTAGTAGGACTAGGAGAAGGGGTCGGCCCCCCTCTCTCTCCTTTTTCCCCTTGAGAGTCCTAGTTGGGATAGGATTGGAGGGGGGAGTCCTACTCCCGGTGGGAGTAGGACTCCCCCTACACCTCCCTCTCTCTGGCCGGCCGGCCCCCTCCCTCCAACCTTTATATACGGGGGCAGGGGACACCCCAAGACACACAAGTTGATCCTTGAGATCGTTCCTTAGCCGTGTGCGGTGCCCCCTGCCACCAAATTCCACCTCGATCATACCGTTGTAGTGCTCAGGCGAAGCCCTGCGTCGGTAGTACATCAAGATCGTCACCACGCCGTCGTGCTGACGGAACTCTTCCTCGACGCTTTGCTGGATCGGAGCCCGAGGATCGTCATCGAGCTGAACGTGTGCTAAGAACTCGGAGGTGCCGGAGTAACGGTGCTTGGATCGGTCGGATCGGGAAGAAGACGTACGACTACTTCCTCTATGTTGTGTGATCGCTTCCGCAGTCGGTCTGCGTTGGTACGTAGACAACACTCTCCCCTCTCGTTGCTGTGCATCACCATGATCTTGCGTGTGCGTAGGAAAATTTTCGAAATTACTGCGTTCCCCAACATTAATGTGGTGTTCCGTCAATATGCAACTCGTTGTATATTGAGCTCCACTTAATTTGTAGGGTTGTTTGTGCACTTTGTCATGCCATGCCTCATTAAACCGGACATGCATCATACTTGATTGTGCATCATGCCATGATTATGTGTTGGTTGTTTACTATGTTGTTTGCTCTTTTCCGGTGATTGATTCTTCGGGTTGGTTCCGGTAACGTCGTGTTTGTGAGGATCCGTTCGTCTACGTCCGTTTGTCTTCTTCATGGACTCGTTCTTCTTCCTTGCGGGATTTCAGGCAAGATGATCATATCCTCGAAATCGCTACTATCTTTGCTATGCTAGTTTGCTCGCTCTTTTGCTATGCCAATGCTACGATGCCTACCACTTGCTTGTCAGCCTCCCAAATTGCCATGTTCAACCTCTAACTCACCATTGTCCTAGCAAACCGTTGATTGGCTATGTTACCGCTTTGCTCAGCCCCTCTTATAGCGTTGTTAGTTGCAGGTGAAGATTGAAGTTTTTTCCTTGTTGGAACATGGAGATGTTGTTCCTTGCTTGGAACATGTTTACTTGTTGGGATATCACAATATATCTTATTTAATTAACGCATCTATATACTTGGTAAAGGGTGGAAGGCTCGGCCTTATGCCTGGTGTTTTGTTCCACTCTTGCCGCCCTAGTTTCCGTCATATCGGTGTTATGTTCCCGGATTTTGCGTTCCTCACGCGGTTGGGTTATAATGGGAACCCCTTGACAGTTCGCTTTGAATAAAACTCCTCCGGCAAGGCCCAACCTTGGTTTTACTATTCGCCACCCAGCCTTTTCTTTTCCCTTGGGGGTCGCGCCCCCAAGTGTCATCATTATTTTGACGCCCCCTGGGCCAGTGCTTGTCTAAGTGTTGGTCCAACCTAGAGCACCGTGCAGGGCCATCCCTTGGCAACTTGGGTTACGTCGGCTCCTGTACGCTTAGCTTATCTGGTGTGCCCTGAGAACGAGATATGTGCAGCTCCTATCGGGATGTCGGCACATCGGGTGGTCTTGCTGGACTTGTTTTACCATTGTCGAGGATGTCTTGGAGTACCGGGATACCGAGTCTGATCGGAATGTCTCGGGAGGAGGTCTATTCCTTCGTTGACCGTGAGAGCTTGTGATGGGCTAAGTTGGGACACCCCTGCAGGGATTGATCTTTCGAAAGCCGTGCCCGCGGTTATGGGCAGATGGGAATTTGTTAACGTCCGGTTGTAGAAAACCTGAACTTGACCTTAATTAAAATGAATCAACCGCGTGTGTAACCGTGATGGTCTCTTTCCGGCGGGGTCCGGGAAGTGAACACGGTTGTTAGAGTTATGCTTGACGTAGGTAGTCTAGGATCACTTCTTGATCATACTTTTGTCGACCGTGCTTTGCCTTCTCTTCTCGCTCTCATTTGCGTATGTTAGCCACCATATATGCTAGTCGCTTGCTGCAGCTCCACCTCATACCTTTTACCTTACCCATAAGCTTAAATAGTCTTGATCGCGAGGGTGCGAGATTGCTGAGTCCCTGTGGCTCACAGATACTTCCAAAACCAGCTTGCAGGTGCCGATGAGTCCGAGCAGATGACGCAACCAAGCTCAGGAGGAGCTCGATGAAGATCTTGTCCTTTGTGTTGCTTTGTTCTAGTTGATCAGTAGTGGAGCCCAGTTGGGGTCGATCGGGGACCTTTGTCGCATTTGGGGTTCTTCTTTTATTTTGGTTCCGTAGTCGGACCATGAGTGTATTTGCTTGATATAATGTTTATTCATGTAATTGTGTGAAGTGGCGATTGTAAGCCAACTATGTATCTTTTCCCCTTATTGTATTACATGGGTTGTGTGAAGATTACCTCACTTGCGACATATGCCTTCAATGCGATTATGCCTCTAAGTCGTGCCTCGACACGTGGGAGATATAGTCGCATCGAGCGTGTTACACTGGGGCAATCACACACCTACACAAAACATCAAAAAGTTTCAAGACGAGGGGTTGACTGGCAAGTGATATGAAAATAAAACTACGGGGCGATTAGAAACTGGGAAAAAGAACCACAGTTACAAGTCAAAAAGAGAACTATATCCCGAGTTGCGAGTTGATGGTGGACTTGCAACTGGGGTGAATACAAACTACGGGTACCCCCACTCCTCCGAGTTGCGGGTCGATGGTAGACTTGCAATTGGGGGTGGTTACAAAAAAGAACACAGAAACCCCCACCCCCACCTAGTTGCGAGTCGAGGGTCGATTTGCAAGTGGCATGAGACAAAAAGAACAAAAACAACCATCGAGTTGCGAGTCTATGGTGGACTTGCAACTCGGGGCGGGTACCGAGTTGCGAGTCAACGGTGGACATGCAACTGGGGCGACTACAAAACTACTTCCCCAAGTTGCGACTCGATGGTAGACTTGCAACTGGCCGAAGGAAAAAAACGCTAGTTGCGAGCCGAGGGTCGATTTGCAAGTGGTATGAGGCAAAAGAACAAAAAGAGCCCTCGAGTTGTGAGTGGATGGTGTACTTGCAACTAGGGCGGGTACCGAGTTGCGAGTGGATGGTGTACTTGCAACTAGGGCGGGTACCGAGTTGCGAGTCGATTGTGGACTTGCAAGTAGGGCGATTACAAACTAGGCAAAAGAAAACACAGATACAAGTCAAAAAAGAAATACGTCCCGAGTTGCGAGTCGATAGTAGACTTGCAACTGGGGCGAATGCAAACTACGCCCCTCCCCCCCCCCCTCCCGAGTTGCGAGTTGATGGTAGACTTGCAACTGGGGGTGGTTACAAAAAGAACACGGAATGTCACCCACCCCCCTAGTTGCGAGTAGAGGGTCGATTTGCAAGTGGCATGAGACAAAAAAACAAAAAAACGACCTCGAGTTGCGAGTCGATGGTGGACTTGCAACTAGGGGCGTTTACCACACTGCAAGTCAACGATGGACTTGCAAACTGTGGCAATTACAAAACTGCGTCCCCAAGTTGCGACTCGATGGTAGAGTTGCAACTGGCCGACGGACATAATCGCTAGTTGCGAGCCAAGGGTCGATTTGCATGTGGCATGAGACAAAAGAAAAAACCTCGAGTTGCAAGTCGATGGGGGACCTGCAACTAGTGCGGGTACCGAGTTGCGAGTCGATGGTGTACGTGCAACTAGGGCAGGTACCGAGTTGCGAGTCGATGGTCGACTGGCAAATAGGGCGGGTACCTAGTTGCGAGTCGATGGTGGACTTGCAAGTAGGGCGATTACAAACTAGGCAAAAGAACCACATTCACAAGTCAAAAAAGAACTACATCTCGAGTTGCGAGTCGATGGTTGACTTGCAGCTGGGGCGAATGCAAACTACGCCCCCCTCCCCCGAGTTGCGAGTCGATTGTAGACTTGCAACTAGGGGTGGTTACAAAAAGAACACGGAAACTCCCACTCCCCCTCTAGTTGTGAGTCGAGGATCGATTTGCAAGTGGCATGAGACAAAAGAACAAAAAACAGCCCTCAAGTTGCGAGTCGATGGTGGACTTGCAACTCGCGGCGAGTACTGAGTTGCGAGTCAACAGTGGACTTGCAACTGGGGCGATTACAAAACTACATCCCCAAGTTGTGACTTGATGGTAGACTTGCAACTTGCCGACTGAGAAAACCGCTAGTTGTGAGCCAAGGGTCGATTTGCAAGTGACATGGGACAAAAAGATCAAAAAAGCCCTCGAGTTGCGAGTCGATGGTGTACTTGAAACTAGGGCGGGTACCGAGTTGCGAGGGGATGATGGGCATGCAACTAGGGCGGGTACCGAGTTGCGAATCGATGGTGAACTTGCAACTAGGGCGGGTACCGACTTGCGAGTCGATGGTGGACTTGCAAGTAGGGCGATTGCAAACTAGGCAAAAGAACCACATTTACAAGTCAAAAAAGAAATTATGTCCCGAGTTGCGACTCGATGGTGGACTTACAACTGGGGCGAGTGCAAACTACGCCCCCCCCCCCCACCCCCGAGTTCCAAGTCGATGATAGACTTGCAACTAGGGCGTGGTTACAAAAGGAACACGGAAACCCCCACCCACCTAGTTGTGAGTCGACGGTCGATTTGCAAGTGGCATGAGACAAAAAACAAAACAAAAAACGCCCTCGAGTTGCGAGTCAATGGTGGACTTGCAACTAGGGGCGGTTATCAAGTTGCAAGTCAACCGTGGACCTGCAAACTGGGGCGATTACAAAACTACGTCCACAAGTTGCGACTTGATAATAGACTTGGAACTCGCCGACGGAAAAAATTGCTAGTTGCAAGCCAAGGGTCAATTTGCAAGTGTTATGAGACAAAGAACAAAAAAAACCTCGAGTTGCGAGTCGATGGTGAACTTGCAACTAGGGCGGGTATCCGAGTTGCGAGTCGATGGTGGATTTTTCATTGACATCCAGAGCACATGAAAAAGAGCAAAAAAATGTGGCAGCAGACATTACCGCAAAGCTTTCATTGAGATCCCGAAATAACATGCCAAAGCTCCTGCCGTTGTTCATCCCACAATGAACGAAGCAAACTGGGCACAACATCCTGGTTTCGGAGCTGAAAAAGCAAAAAAAAAAAGGTGAGTTCCTAAAGAATACCAATTACACAAAAGATAAATGATGGAAACAGACATGGGCATGCAACAAAAACATATCATGACTCACATCATTCATGAAAAGCTACAGAAAAAAATACTGATCCTGTACAGTTTCTGCATCCATGAAAAACTATAAAATAAGCATGATAGAACATAGCATGTACAGTTTCTGCATCCATTTTAAAATGACTCATCATCTGGTAGTTAAAAAAAATCAAATCCACAACAAACAGTATCAAAGATGAACATCAGTATATGGTTCAAAAAAATCCCTACTAGTACAGTTCGGATAACTCATCTGGAGCACAAACACATCATTACAAGTGCTCCCCACCCCTATGATGGATCCCCATTTTTTGAGAACTGATGTTCATATACTATACATGAAAAAAGAAAACGTGTATAAAGGTTATATACGACCTTGGAAAGTACAAGCATATACCCTGACAGATAAACATCCACATGTGAGAAAAGTCCTACTTGATCTGTTAGGAAAAATGGAACACAATCTATCACGACAGAACACACACACACAAAACAGTTAACCATCAAATGACTAGTTCACCCCCTACTTAAAAAAATACGATGAGAAAAGCAAACAATTACCAATTGAATGTGTCACCAGTCTCACAAAATTTACTTACTAGCTATGGCGCGGAGCCAGGCAAAAACAAAAGACAAATCTACAAACAACAGTATCAAGAAGAACAACAGTATATGGTCGGAAAAAATATCCTACTAGTACAGTTCTGGGAACTCATCTGGAACACAACGCACCCTTACAAAGTGCTCCCCACACCTAATCCTCTTAAGAAAAATGGTTAACCCTCAATTCGTACAACCAACAAAACAACTTGAACCTCAATTCGTACAATCAAAACCTAATCAGCTACTGCAAACACAGAGAACCTACTTCTACTTCTACTGAATATAGCAAAAAATGACAAGAAAATGAAAAACCAGATAAACTACCACCTACCAATCCACTGAACACACACAAAACTACCACTGATAGTTCAAATCCACTGATAAAAAACCCCTCCCTCACATCTACGTGGATCCAAGACCACTGATAAAAATCTCCCTTCCCTCACGGGGGAGCGGGGAGGCCAGAAGGATCCCCATTAACAAGCAGATGAAAATCTGGATGGGATCGGAGACAAACCCTAGAACATGCGGTACATACAACACAAGCAGAGGGGAATGGTACTAAAAATCGAAAAGAAACTACAAGAATCAAGAAGAGAAACTTAATTCACCGGGTCTCTACCCCCTCTTCCCTTCTCCCTCTCCAAAATCGCCGTCGCGTGCGAGAAGCTCTGCCTGGGGAGGAATGGGGAACGGGCGAATGAATGCGAGAGGGAAAACTCGATGGGCGCTCTCTGCAGAAGAATGCAAGGCGAGGACAGGCAAAACAGAGGCCCAAGCCCAAAAATCTGAGAGAGAAAAACAAACACGACCCGGCCCCAACTAACAACGACGTGGAACGGGCCACGCGCGAGACAAACGAGTCGCGAGCCTGCGTTTGCGCGAATCTTACAGAGGCCAGATCCAACGGCTCAGACATTAGATGTGAGATACCTATTTCACATCTAGATGTGAAATAGCAAATCTGTTCAAAACAAGTCATTGGTGACATTACCAATAACGGCAAGGGTAACTATAGGACTATTATAAGTGAATTTACTTCTAGAGCATCTTTATTTCACTGTAATTTATTTTTGAAGATCGTGTTGTTAATCATGAAGCACAATCTAGCCAAGTTTGCATTATCGCTAGGTCCAGGGCACCACGTTTGGTTTGGCCAATCCCATAACCAAAATTGTATCCCACACAATGTGATTTTTGATAAATAAAACTTTTGTGTTTGTTGCAAGCAGCTGTAAACAACATGCCACCCATTATATCTTATTCACTCTTTTCTTCTTGTTTTTTCATTTTTCATTGTCCCCCTTTTCTCGCTCGTTTTTGGAATGCTTTTGTTCTTTTTCTTTCTTTTTTTCTTTTTTCATTTTCTTTTGCTAAATACATTAACTTTTCTAAAAAAAATTGATGAATATTATTAAAATCAATGAATGTTTTTTTAAAATTGATGAACTCTTTTCAAAATCGATGAACTATTTTTAAAGTTGATAACTTTTCTTAAAAATTGATGATTTTTTTTCAAAATTGATGAATTTTATCAAAATCGATGAACTTTTTTCAAATCGATAAACTTTTCAAAAAATTGATGATTTTTTTCAGAATATATGATCATTTTTCAATTTTGTGTAATTATCTTAAAAATTGATGATCTTGTTTTCAAATTTGTTTTTTCTTTTTTCAATTTTTTATTGGTAATAAGTTAACGTGAAAGGAAAGGTTAACTAGGAATGTTTTTCTAGTGGTGTACAGAAGAACTAGGTTGGTCTTGTAGTTAGTGCATTCAAGGTGAAGCAACTATTCCGTGGGGAGTGGCTTCGTCCTCTTGAGTTGATTCCCATTAGATTATATATAGTATGTCATTGTGAAATAAAATACTCCTATGTGATAAAATATATAGGCGATTAATTTTGGTTCTTCCCTACATCATTATGTGTGGATGATGCTCATTTTCGTGTGAACAGCTAGCTCCGCTGGGCTGGAAGCCTGGAACACATTCTGTTATGAACAACTATTACTTGAGGGATTCAATAAAGTTGTAATTGCGCAGAACAAACTCTTGATAAGCGGCTCTCGGTAATAGTTGCCTTTACCGAAAGTCATTTGTGGTAATGGTCCTAACCCTAGGTCTACACATCCTCTCCGCTCGTAGTCGTGCTCGGTAAATATGTGTTATTCTTTTTGTTGTTGTTTACATCTCTTTTTTTCCTACACATGCTTTGCAAATCACCTTACCATTATAGTTAGACATTACCGAGATGGGGCTTTCCGAGAGTACCTCTTATGGTACAGGTCCTAACCCTAGTTCGAGGGGTCTTCCCCATTTCTAGCCGTGCTCTGTACATATGTATTGTTCTTTTTGTTGTTGTTTACCATCATAGTTAGACATTATCATTATAGTCAGACATTACCGAGATGGGTTTTTTTGGCCGTGCGCCCTTCCCACGGCCCGGACGGTCTACGATGTTTACCGGCACTGAGATGGGGTAGGGGTTGATGAATACATGCTTCTCCGTGTTACGACAGGTCATTGTGAGATGCCGGACCAAGTTTCAGCCCATTCCCTCACAGGATCGCCCACCGCCGGCTCAATTTGGGTGACGAACACAGCTAGTCATCGATGTTCGGGCGCGTGCATGTGTCCGATTTGTGAGGCATCTACCACGTCAAGAATGTGCATTGGGTATCCGTACACCACACTACCCTTTCATACATATGCCTTGGCTACATGCATGTAGGGCCAGTTGCCGGACACCCCCCCCCCCCCCCCCCGAGCGGCTTCCCGACCGAGCACCTAGCCGGAGGGGGTAGGGGTTAGTGAAATACCTGCTTCCCCGTGTTATGGTAGGTCTGTGTTTCCATTCTTTTACTTTATAGTGCTTAGAAGTTGAGATTTGAAAAAATCTAACCCAAAACACAAGTCATCAAAAGTCATGGTATTTTGAAACTTGAGTCACTAAAAGACATGAAGTATCAGACACAAAATGAGAGTGGCAAAGAAATACACAAAAATAAAAGGAAAATTATAAGATGTGGCTTACTCGGTACCGAGGGTCAGTAACCAGTTCTCGGTAATAGCTGCATGTACCGAGAGCCCTCTCGGTACAGGTCCTAACCCTAGGTCTAGGGGTCTTCTCCGTTTGTAGCCGTGCTCGGTAGGAATCTTTCTCCCTATTACAAATATCTCTTTCTTTCCTGGCCTAATTGATTTACTTGGCACTAACCAACAAATTAGCCAAGGACAACTTCGTCCTAAATCCGCTATAATTTTGTGCCTTGGTCAGCGTGGCACAAATAATAACACCTTACATAAAGGAATGGATGGAGTAGTGCTTAGAAGTTGAGATTTGAAAAAATCTAACCCAAAACATAAGTCATGCATTTTGAAACTTTAGTCATTAAAAGATATGAAATATCAGACACAACAATAGAGGGCCAAAGGACAAAAAAAATAGGATGTGGCATATTCGGTACTGAGCGTCGACAACCGGCTCTAGGTAATAAGGAAAAAACTGATGGAGTCGTCAGGTGCGAACGGGTATGTCGCGTGGCTACTCTTTGCCATGTGGTGCTCTCGGCGTCTGTACCGTTTGCCGGGTGTAGTCGCTTCGCCATGACTCTGTATCGACAACATGGGCTAGTTGCCGTGAACCCATTGTTGCCGATCGCGGCTCTCAGTGTACCGAAATTTGCCGAGTGCCCGTGGTTTGGCTCTTGACGAAGAGCCTGGCACCCGACGTATTGGGAAATTCCAGTAGTGCAAACTCCACACTGATTCTATCATGGCTTGGATGCAAGCAGCTTTCAGTTTGAACCTATTCCTTATTGTTGGCTAAGACAAAGCTGGTATCACAACATCTTTTGCAGCAAATACCAGTGCGAGCAATGCCATAAGCTTCTATTGTTTGCTCCTCTATTTCTAATTATAGCAAGAGAGAAATCTCGAGTAAACTGAAATGGAAACTGCTCACTGCGTTTCAAAATACTTGTCGTGGTTTTAGTTCAAACCTCTATTTCTTGTTCTACGAAGAGAAAACTCTCAGGTAAACTGAAATGGAAACTACTCCCTCTCGAGTAAACTAAAACCACGAAAAGTATTTTGGAACGGAGAGAGTATCTGGGAGGTAGATGAGGATCAAATCAGAGTTGAGAAAAGATCTTGTGCCTGCTAGCAACCAAGGAAAATAATTATTGTGAGACAGAAATAAAATCCCATTTTGCTCCGCTAGACAAAAAAACTAATGGTTATGAAAATGAGAAGACCAATCCCATATTCATATAAAAATAATTACATATAATGTTTTCAATAATTAGAATAACCACCAGGATCCATCTTGTCCCCTGACACTCAACCACTCTACATAGATGAAGTAGCTCAGATCACACACACATGGCAAATTCAATTGCAACGAGTATGCACCCATTATCGAAGGCATGAACATTTCGGGAACAGAATACATGATGCATACTCATTTGGCAACTGCTTTGTGTTACCAGCGGCCCTTTTTTGGTTAATGTGGGTGTCCCCAAAACACTTCGTCCCAACGAATTAACATAGAACCAATCAAAGGTGGCAGGTCCCGTAAAGAAAACAAGGTCTTGATTAACACAATCAGCGATGCTCGATGCTGATTTTCACATCTCCTACAATCGGTAGCAACGCCTGCTCCAACGCACCGACTCTTGGATCTTCTTTCCGGCAATAGACCTTGATCCTCTCAATGCATCTTGTACATTCCTCCTGTAGTGTATCAACATTAAGGTAGTATCACTAAGAGGTTCCGGTGTGATAGCAGATCAACTCGTATTTAGAGATGGTTCTGGGTGAGTACCATTTCGAGCTTTAAGGTTAGCTCCTTCAGCTTGGGTGAGCGCTGGAGAATGTGAAGCAGTGGGTAGAAGTCAGCAGCCGTGCACCAATCGCCCAGTACCAGACTCATGAGGTTGCTCAACATCGGACACGTCCGCAAACCTCTCAGGAATGCGAGCTTCATATTCATCAGAGATGAAATCAAAATGATAAAAAACAGAGAGTTGAATAATTTGATTATTCGATATTTCCATGCTAGCTTGTTAAAATAATACCAGCACATGAGAGACGGAAACAAGTAAGCTGAAAAAGTGAAGATCCTCTGGATTTAAATCCGAGAAGCAACTATATAACAAAATCTAAGTAAGTAAGCAAATATATTCATCTAAACTTGTATGGATATGGAAATAAAAGGAACTAGTTCGTACCTCGGGTAATGGCGCATGCAACTCCAAGGTTCTGGCATGTGAGAAGCCATCAAGTAGACCATAGCCCATTATTGTGTTTTTTCTTATGATGAAACATGTCATATCTCAGATTAATGAAACTTGTTACTAGAGAAGAGAGATCTCTTGTTACCATAGCACCAGAATAACATGATATGCCAACGATAGACAGATGGGTAAGGCTCCTAGCACAAATCAGAAGACCCTCGACGACAAGGCACTGAACTATATGCAGAACCTTGAGTGACCTCGATGTGATCTCCTTCAGATCACAGAAACTGCACCTCTCCAGCTCTAAATGTTCAAGCACAGGGCAGTCACAGTTCAACGGCCTAAAGAACACATGTCTCAAAGAGACAGATTGGAGCCTGATTGTTTTGAGGTGCTGAGAAGGAAACACATAATGAAATGAGATGGTTCGACACATCATAAGAGTTGCTTCCGTACACCCCCTTGCAAAAAGTAAAAGAAAAAAAGGTTATATTTGTCTCACTAACTAAAACTGTTTTTTCAACAAAGGGTGATTTTATTAACTCAAAATGTAGCATCGAATGGATACAAAGCATTATGAGCAACACTCGGCCTCTGCATAACTAGGATACACATAGCCGAACATCAAAAGTCTAACAACCAGAAGAAAACAAAAACCGACAAATCGGCAATAGTAGAGTCCTATAGACCGACACTCTGCCTATGTCGAAAGGTGAGATGGACCGATCCGGAGGTTATGCTGCCACCCATGTTGGATAAAAACCTCCGTAGCCACCTGCTCCAACCGCGTACACACCGCCTTGAACAACGGTTGGACCTTCGCTCGTTGTAGCATAGACCATGTACGAAGCGAGTGCGTACAACAAAAAATAGCCTGCAAAGAACAAGCATTTTTGTCATTAAAAACAAAATCATTTCTACATAGACAAAGGGACCATAGTAAGGCATACGCTCCCACCCTCAATAGCGTTTTGAACCTATTTGAAATACCATCCAACCAATAACCAAAAATATTGGCAACACTTATGGGCGGATATAAACTTGACGCTATTTGGATGACTGACCACGTAGAACGTGCAAAGTTGCATTGAAAAAAAAGATGTTTGATTGTCTCATCATGTGTACAAAAACAACACTTCTTATTCCCTTACTAATTGCGTCGTGCGAGGTTGTCTTTGGTTAGCACAACTCTCTCACCGGTACCTCAGAATGTGTGAGCGCACAATACATAGAGTCTACGGTGAAAGACCCTGATGTAGTAAGGTTCTAGCGAAACACATCTCAACCTTCAGTCAGGCTAATCGCATCTAGACGGGACAAAAGCTCTGTTGGAAAAGGCAATGCCTAGGAGGCGCTTAGGCACGCCTAGGCACTAGGCAATGGCCAAACGCCTCGCTTAGGGCATAAGCTGAAGTCTAGGCAGAGCAAGTAAGAAATTCTCTACCCAAGCGAGAAATCATGCCATATTGCACTGATATGCTAAAAGGGCCATATTCCAATCGTAGTAGCTCGTAGTTAACATATTTATATGCCCTAAATTAATAAAGTACACATATAATAACCACATATACAGCCAGATAGTAAAAGTTATATAACCGCCTAGGCTGCGTCTAGGGCGCTTAAGCGCTGCCTAGGCACTAGGCGAAGGCTAACCGCCTCGCTTACGCCTACCGCTTTTTGCAACCTTGGACAAAAGATTATGCCATTACATAAGTCGGGAGCCAGTCAAATCCCGCCGAAACGAAATGTTCGGGGGGATGAACCGAGCACCTGCGCAAATAGTATTATTCTTATCGTGAGCAATGTTGTACAAGTCTGGATATTGTTCTTGGAGATTGGCACCGCCTAGCCAGATGTCTTCCCAAAAACTAATCTCCGACCCATCATTTATCGTGAAAGACCCAAAGCGAAAGAGATGTTTCTTTACCGCCATTAGGCCATCCCAAAATGTGAGTCGTCAGGTTTCCAATATGCCTGAGACACCGCCTTGTGGCCTAGATACTTGTTGCGCAGTATGGTTTGCCAAACACCATCCTCAATAAAAAGTTTGAACAACCATTTACTAAGGAGAGCCTCATTCTTGACCTACAGGTCATGAATTCCAAGGCCACCTTGGTCTTTCGGCCTACAAACCACACTCCACTTAGCTAGTCTGTATTTTTTCTTTTCCCCGTCTCCTTGCCAAAAAAATCTGGATCTGGAATAGTCCAGTCTTTGCAGGACCCCTTTTGAAAGTTGGAAGAAAGAAAGCATATAGAGAACCATATTTGTGAGGACAGAGTTAATCAAAACCAGCCGTCCTCCAACAGAGAGCAGTTTGCCTTTCCAGCTGCTCAACCGTTTCTCTAACCACTCCTCTACATGCTTCCACTCCGCAATGGCCAGACGTCGATAATGAATCGGTATTCCCAGATATTTAATTGGGAAATGGCCATGTGCACAACCAAACAGACCAGCATAATCGGAAAACTAATTAAAACTGTTGGTTAGTTATGCCGCTGCCGATCCAAGAGCGCCATTTGGGATTGAGTGAATGCGTGATGGGATGCAACGACTCCAGGCACGCGGCTGCTTGCGCTGGTTGCATCCAGATGTACGTAGTGCGCGATGTGGAGACCGGAGAAGCTGCATCCTCGACGGCAGTAATGGACGAGATCGCGGCAAGAACCGTGACTGGCCTAGCTCTCCGATGAGTACATGGGAAACATGGCTGGCCGCACACATCGTTGTGAAAAAAAAACAAGACCAGTCAGGACTAGCCCTTGGCGGCATATTTTTATTTATTATAGAAGAAAATCTCTAAGCACCCCCTCGGTCTAGCCAGGACAAGCAGCCTGCGCTCCCACAGGGCTAACCAACAGACTGATGGTCTGTTCCTCACATCGTCGTGAAAGACCGTGGCTAATCCCGAGAAGGTGGCAGCCACGTCCATCGTGGACCACATCAACAACAAAGAGCAATTTTCTTTTCCGGACGTTAACAACGATGAGCAGGCATTTTTTTTTTGAGCCGGAATACCTCTCTATTCCATGAACCAGAAACACCAACAAGATCGCTGGTAACCAAACCACGAATAAAGTCCTGGACCCCATCCGGCCATATAGCTGAGGATGCGAGTCCTAGTCTGGTGCCAAATGCAGCTGGATTGTCTGCTACTTTATTACAAGCCCTTGGGCAAAATGAGATGCTAAAGCGAGAGAAGTTTAAACTAGCAAAGCACTTGATGTCCCGGAAAGTTACACCATTGGCAGAAAGATCGTGTTCCTTCCCTTGGATAGCTTGCATTAGCAACACAGGGTCTGTTCCCACTTGAATAATGGAATTCATCACCAACTGTTGAACTGCATATAAGCTTCTGAGACACGCCATGGCTTCAGCAGCTAGTGGGTCATTATCATAAGGAAGGTGGCTAGCCCCTGATGCAAGTCGAGTCTCGAGCAACGAAACCCTAGCCTTCGTGTGACTTGTCTGCTGCTGCACTGCCATCAATTTTGATCTTGATCATATCATTCTCCGACGCCTTCCAACTTGACACGGGTTTTGCTGGTTTGTTGCCCTCTTTTTTCTTTAGCATTTCACAGTCCTGTATTAGCCGCTGGATCATATGGATGCCCGCGCGCATCAGCAGACCTTCTTGGTTCTTGGGTGTTCACCTTATTTCGCACATTCCACCAGACCCACAATAGTGCTACACACTGGATTCTCTTCTCCTCGTTCAGTTCCAGAACCGCATTAACCATATCCTCTGCATCAAAATACTTGGTAAGGGTTAATCGCGTGTCTTCTAGGTTCATTTGCCTCCACACTGCTCGTACCATTTTACATTTCAGAAAAGTGTGTGCTCCATCCTTTTTGAACCGCCCACACATCGGGCAAAGAGTGTCAGCATCAATACCACGTCGTTGAATGCTCCATCCATGTGGCAGACTGTTGTATGCAAGCCGCCACAAGAAGTGTTGTATTTTCGGCGGGCACCCAACTCGCCAAATCCTTTGCCACCGGAAGCTGCTACAACTCCAAACTTCTCCCTTAGGTCTGCTATTAGTAATCTTCTGCTGTTCACATTGCATTATGTATACAGATTTGACACTGAAATTCCCCTTACTGTCATAATGCCATGCCCACTCATCCTCATAGTCATCATGCAAAGGTATAGCTAGGATAAACTGGGCATCCATAGGCCAGAAAATATCTTTGATCAGTCTTTCGTCCCACTGGCCCATACTTGGATCAATCAACTCGCCTACTTTGTGGATGATTGTTTGGCCCCTAGGTGTGATCGGCCTCATGCATCCGTCCAGCGGGAGCCACGGGTCTGACCAAATGGTGGTGTCACTGCCATTTCCTATCCTCCTGATCAATCCTTGTTTCAAAATTTCAATGCCTTTGAGAATACTTCGCCATACATATGATATTCCATTCTTTTCCTCTGTTTGAATTATCTCTGTATCCGGATAGTACCTAGCCTTGGTTACTTGGGCACATAGAGAACTCGGATTTGTAAGCAGCCTCCATGCCTGATGAGCCGGCAGTTAGAAGAGATGAACCACATTGATCAAACGTGATTAGGATTTTTTTTTTCATGTACCAAATTACCCTTTCTCACAAAGGGGTAAGTTCTAATCTCCATCGTCGATATAAGATTTAATAAAAAAAATACTCCCTTTGTAAAGAAATATAAGAGCGCTTAGATCACTACTTTAGTGATCTAAACACTTATATTTCTTTACTGAGGGAATACATGATACCATCATCCACATATCAACAAACTTGTTATATTTATTCCAAATGATTCTGTTATTACAGTATGTTCCCTCTGAGTGTTGTATTTGCTGGTTTCTGCTAAATCTTTCAGTTTGCCTGGCAGCAGGTAAAAAACGTCGAGGAGTGGGATCCTTGATTAGCAGCAAAAGCAAAAAATGGCGCCACACGCAGAGCATGGTAATCAGTTGGCATTGCAACCAATCATAAAGTTCTAACAAATCTTAACAATGGGATCGAAGGCTCAAGGGTTGTCCGAAACAATGTTCATTCGCAAGCTATACCCCCACTCAAAATTCACAAACCTTTTATGTCTCAAAGAAAAAATGTTCAATTTTTTGAATCTCCAAAGACACCGCCGCCTCCCCCCCTCCCCCCCCCCCCCCCCCCACACACACACACATTGTTTTCCTTGGTCCACCGAGGACCTACCACCCTAGTCGCTAGAAATGGGGATGGGGAAGAGGCTTGTATTGATGTTGAGAAAATTTACATATTGAGGGTCCATATACGACTGTTCTAAATGGTTGTGATTGATGTGATCATGTACATTCATTTTGATCACATAGCTCATACTGGTAGTGAATATGGTAGCACATGTATGGTCAGTAACACTAAAACTCTTCTCGAAAGAAGGTTCATGCTCCTAAAACCAATAACACTGGATACAAGTAAAAAGACCACCATTCACTACAATATATTTATGCCCATCTCTAGCTGAGATGGAGAGCACAAATAAGTATGTAATTCCCAACCACTATATATACATAACGATGGTTTCCTTTAAGCTACCAGAAGCACTCTCTGGTAGTACTCTCCAAGAGCCCAGATAGGGAATATGTTCCTGAACTGGGCATAAGTGAGCATAAGGTTGTGGTTGGTAGCTCCAATAATGTCCTGCCAATTGAGCAAACATACCGAAGTTAATCGCAACATACTACTAGGAGATCACCTAATTAACTTGGATATTTTTTAGTTGCAATCTTTTCATTGAATTTTGTGAAGGTTGATTGTTTTTTGTGCATATACATCATCGTACTATTACTTTCCCTTACGAGGAAAACCCATGATTTCGTTGCACATAAACTAAGAGAAGGGATAAGGACATATTACTTACTTGTTGAGGGAACTCTCCATCCTCTGATTGGAAGTTCATCAGAATCTTGGCTGCTCTATGTAGACATGCAGGATCTCTTTGACCCTGTTCACTCAAAAAACATATTGTACTATAGTCAGCATACAACTAATTCAATTCATATTGATATATGTCCATTGTACTTATGAACTAATACATGATTTGTCTATAACGTTGTGTACAATTTACAACTTAACAAGTGATCTAAATAGTACACAATAAAGGACATGGATGTAAGATTGACAAGAAGGATAAAAATTGACCTGCCCGGCATCAATTAGGGCCAACATGGCCCAACTAGTGTTAACTGCATGAGCCCTGTTTCCTTCAAGATTGGTGTAAACCTATATATGTTACAAGTTAGTTAATTAGGACATGGTTAATTAGATTAATTAAGACATGAAAACAAAATAGGTCTAGAATGAAGAAAGTTAATGTACCTTGTCTTGACTGGAAAGGTAACTTTCTCCCCACCCTCCAGATGGGAGAAGCTCCTTGGACAAAAGAAATTCACACGCGTTTCTGATTGCTAGGCTATTTACATACGTCCTCCCTGCAGCAACCAACCCTCTCACCCCAAACCAAGTACCATATGTGAAACAGATAGCCCAACAACCATACCTGTAGTTCAAATTAACAACACATGTTCAAATTATGCAGAGGCCGGGAATTTAATATTTCAAAATCTTTTTTGTGAAAATAATCTTCCATTTTGTAAGAATAAAAAGAAAGGAACTTCTAGAGCAAATTTAAAGAAATTCAAACCATGATCCATCACTCCATTGGATGCTCTCAATGTAGTCTGCAGCCTTTTGGATACAACTGTCTATCTCTTCCAAGCGACTGTGTTCGGGGTACATTTCTCTAAATAACACCAGACCCTGAATTACTGATGATGTACACTCAACATACCTGCATGTGAATCAATATAAGAAGGTAGACAGATTAATAGAAAATTAGCAACATAAATAACTAATTAAGCATTTGATGGTTAGTGTCCCTTACGGATACTCGATCATTATGCCGCCAAAGCTCTCAGAAGGATTCAACAACTGAAGTGATTGAAAAAATAAAAGTGAGCATGACACATGTACGTATAGAAAACTTATAGTCGGTTGATTGGTAGAACCAAGAATTGCTAAACGATGTCAACTTAATATGGTAGATTAAACTAAGTGTTTCTTCCTCGCATGTACTAATCCTTGTGCGTTCTAGAGGAAAACTCTTCCTTATGTATTTAGTTAGAATAAAGGAATTATATATGGTAGCTCACCTCAAGCCATTCATAAGATCTTGTTAGCTCATATGCACCAAAACTGCCATCGTCATTCTGCAAAAGATTATGCAATAGGACTTTTAAAACTTAAGTTGTTCATCCAAGTAGTCAGAAAATGAAAGTCTGTTAATTATCAACTGCGAGTAATCACTTGAAACTAGCCTTGGCAAAAGAGAACACAAATATGATAATTAAGAGTGGAAGATACTAACCATCAAAGATAGTAGAATGTTGACTGCATCATCAAGTCTGCTTGTTTCTATAGGCTCATCAACCAGTTCAGGAACCTTAGTTAACAACAACAAAACCTGAAGAAATAATGAAATCTTAGCTTATTCCTATCAGTGTGTCGTTGGTTTCACTCCTGGAATTGGTGCCTTGTATTGAATCAGTTCCAGAAAAAATAATACAGAAAATTTTCCTTTGTATTGAATCAATTCCATGGAAAGAGTATCCATGATAATTTGTGTTAGACTCAACACCATGTGGCCCCATTTACTACGGAGGCCCATGTGGCCCAAGTATAGCTATTTCGTGTGACAAGTCCCACATAGGGGATTTAGCGTCCCCTAAGAAACATAGCGAATGTGTCCAGTGTATATAAACTTATGTTCCAAGAGTAGAACCTTAGGGTTAACCATTTCATTCAAAAAAACATTTAGTAAAAGCAAGAATAGAAATACAAGACGGGTCTTATGCATGTAGGATGTCACAATTTGGCCCAAGGTGTTGCACACTTAGACTTGTTAGTTTTCACGCATGCATGTTAGCCATGGTGAAAATCTGTGCATTCTACTAATTTAGCCTACCAAAGTTTAAAGAAATGGGCCGAAATGGTAGTATTTGCACAAAGGTTTTGGTTGAAGAATACAAACATAATGTGCAGGGATCATGGTTTTAAATTTAAGTTTCAAATATTTCGGTGTAGCCAAAATCACTGAATTTCAAAATGTATTTTGAAAATTATTTTCACTTGAGTTTGATTGAGATCCACAAAAATATTTTGAAATTTCAAACTATAATTTGAAATTATTTGAATTTGTTTGTACTAATGAATTTACCGAAATATGTTGGCTGAAAGACAGGTATTTCAATATGTACCGCAATTACTAAAATTCTAGAAACTTCAATGAAGTTACGCTGAAAGTGAAAACTGTGGCGAGGATTACCTTAAATGCTTCTGCAGTACAATCTGATACAGGCCACCCTTGGTCAGCAGTTGAATGTGTCCATCCACCTTTTGATAGATGGCGATACCACTTGCTTTGGTCTCCAGGGCAGTCCGCACGAATCTTTAGGCACATCAGATACACATAATATTGTTGAGTAACTACACCTAATTTATGAGTGTTGGACAATATATTACCATGCAACATTTTGTATATTTAGCTGGGAATGTTTGATATAGTCATGAGCGACTTTAATTGTATGGCCAAACTCTTTTGTGAGGCCAGTAGTAAATATAGCCTGAACTGTCAAAGCTGTATCCCATAGCTGGCTGCCATTGTAAGACTACACAAGATGTTCTAAGATTAGAGTAAATTTAATAGCACAGATTATCATTACATCAATGAAAAGCATGTTGTTAAAACATACATTGTGATGACTCTATTAAATGAGTGAGTTTCAATTTATGATGTGATCCTACTTATTTTGTGCTAAACATATATGTTCTTATTCTCCCGCTCTCATACTAGCTACCATCCATGACTTCCAAAAACAACAATGAGATACTTGAGTTATATTCCCATAGTATTTCAATTGGATGAACACCTAAGTCTCTGTCTTGAGTCAAAATATGTTATACATTAAAAAAACAAAGTGAGTAAGTGACTATCATACTGATTTTTTGAACAAATGGGTGGAACTATTTGTGTTTTATAGAGGAGAATTAAGCACTAAAACTCAAGTGGAGTGGACTTGAACTTGGTGGGATTCTACACATCCACCACTAATATATCAGTGAGTTAGACTGATTGCTAATATAAAAAAGGTTTGCTGGGCATTCACCTGTTGTCGTATATATCTATATATTTGAACCAATTAGGTAAATGAGACATAAGAAATCAAATTGTGCATATCACTATGTCTTGTTATTGCCCCCCACCTCAGATAATGCTAATAAAAAATATCCCAATGAAGAAAATATAATAAAACATGAAGGAGAACTCGTTGACACCTTCATCTTCATGCCGTCTTCAGCAACCCATAAGAAATCATATACTCTTTCAATATGGAGTTTGAATGCCTCTGACTTTGGATCTTCTACCCAGCAACAAATCATATTCAACATCTATTTGTAAATTTATACTAATTAGTTGTTGTTGGAGAAAATAATAAAAAGAAACAAATATAGTTGATAAGCAATGTACAAATTTACTAAACTCAACACAAATATAATGATAAGTTGTAGTTTGGAGCTATAAAAAAATGATGCAAAGCTTACTCAAAGTAACATCTCTTTACCTTATTGAGAGGAGCAATGCATATATATTGAGTTGTTTCATCCTCATACTTTATATGTTTCATGACAATGTCCAGAGCTTTCTTTCGCAAATTGCTGCCAGGCCAGTGCATAAGAACCGGTTCACCAATTTTTTTGAGAGTGGCCCATACAATATTCTGTAGTGGTGAATGGGGATAATAGAGATCTTCCTACATTGTAAGCAAAGTTAACATTTCAGATGGCAAGACTTCCAAAAGGCCATAGGTTATGCGATCATGGTTAAAGAAAGCCTAATATTTCATGCCACTACCTCTTAACCATAGGTATAATGAGGCTAGGGTTGACTATGATTTTACAATGCTTATTTGAATTCTTGTGTTCTTCTTATTTCAAGAATAGACACTTTAAAGACTAAAATCCCTGTGTTTTTTTTTAATTCTCAAATTTGTATAGGAATGCATGTCATTATGGTCCTTTTCGTGCTCCTACAGTTTTGACTCCAGTGAATCAAAGATTTCCTTAATATTTTATTAGCAAGAAACGTAAGGTTAAGTTTCAAGCAGTGTTAAAAGAAAGGTGTAGTGATGTGTGGTGGTATGGTTTTCAAGGTGCGGTTGGCATTACAAGTGTTGCTGCAGCATGGATGTGATGTCTTGCTGTACCCTTTCGGGATTCTTGGGAGTGAGGTGAGAGGTCTTTGAAGGTGGTGTGAGGCTGGCAACTGGCAATAGAATAATTGTTGTCAATTTGCCATCTTCTTGAAAGAAGGTGTGGCCTGATTCTGACCGCCATTGTAGATGTGCCTTCCAACATGATTTTGGGAGGCATGCGGTGTCATTAGTGTGCTTCTATGGCATTGAGGCCACTGTTTGTTGGTCTAGAGTTTTTTGTAAATGTTTGTCTAGTGATTGCGGATTTTTATCTCTCATAGGTTTTCAGTTGTAATGGCTTATTCTTGTAAAGTTTTATCAATGCATCGAAGCACAAGCTTTGTGTTTTACTAAGAGAAAAAACTATTGAATTGTACAACATTGTACGGTAGTTTCATTTGTTCACCAGTGCAGCCTTATGCACCTGCATTGCCTGCTATCTTGTAGTGAAAGCTTAATTTTAAGTTGTTTTCATGTGGTGTATGCTACACTATATCAAGTATCATGATTGTATAACCAAAAGGGTCGAACACGAATGTCTAGAGTCGACAAAAATTACCTCAAATCAAAAAGTAGATGACACAGTTGATAGGAACGGTCAAGTGAATATGAGCGATACCTTGGCACACCCATTGCGAGCCTTGTCCCAGTCAATCTCATTATACGGGACATTGTAGAGCTCTTTCCTCAAGTCTAGTATAATTGATGTAGTAGCACCCACAAACCTCTTCCCGTATAGGTATGACATGGGCAAATATACCAACCGACAATTACACCACATGCGCCCTGTTATATGGAACAAAAATAATTAGTAAAAGTTATTAAATGGCAAGAATAAGCCTAGTATGTATTTGGTACTCCATGCATTATTTTCTATCTTCTATCTCCTGTTTGTAAAAAGATAGCCTTGCTCATTGTTGAACTGTAACCCATAATGAAACCCATGTAGGATGTCTGCAGAAAATACATTTTTAACTTTTGATAGACTATAGTCCGTACACATGTATGGATTTTAGTCTGATTACATTAATTTTTCATAATAAATAAGGTTGTGTTCTACTTGAGCGGATAATTATGTGGCATATTCGATCACGTATTTTTGTTTTTATCTCACAATGACATATACTATACAAAATATTTTATTTATTATTATGAATTATTAGAGATTTTCTGTAAGCTTTACATCTGAATTTTAGTTTTGCAATGGTAGGCCAATTGTTACCGGGTATACCCTTAGTAGGCAATGCAAATATGGTGGATTGAGTGGTTCTGCGGTGAAATCAATGGTGATCCCTTGTTCCATTGATTTAGCAAGAATTTAAACAATGTTCACTAGTCCTCCTTAAATGTGAAATTGTGAACTTGTTTTAAAGAAAAAATAGTGACATTTTCCAAGTGGAACCAATCTAGGTAGCTAATTTTCGTAAAAATCAGTATGTCAAAACATTAGGTAAAATAGTATGGATCGAGCCACATGAGAAAATTTGAAGGATGAATTCAACTACGGAAAGGAATAAATTTAAGTGTGAGGCCCTAACCTGGATGAATAGGCAAGAAATAAGGCATCATCCATAGTTCTGGTGGCAATGGGTTGTTCCCGGACCAGTCATATACCCCAAGGACCTGAAGCAAGAAGTTAAGGGAAATATCAGACAAGGGACCTCTTTAGGTTGAAAATCTAGCATATGTTCAATGATATGGTCAATAAATCCAAGATTCTCAGCTATATTTCATTTTCTTCGGAGATCAAGTGCAAAAGGAAATGCATATCAACATGTACTAGAGTTATGGTCATGTTCCCTACCGAAAGAAAGAATTTTCCCCACGATGGTGTTAAAGTTGCTCCTCCATGATCCAAGATCCAACTCCGAGCTTGTAGCATGGCTCCGCATGAATCCAGCCCCTCCCCAAGCAATCTCAAAGCAACATAGTTCATGACAGTACAGAACATTGTGCTTGTTCCCTCAATATGCAGTCCCCAACCCCCGTCTTCATTCTATACTTCAACAATAATATCAGCAAATACTTGTACATTTTTTAATCATGTCAGTAGGCATGTATACGTGCCTGATGATTGTAGAGATACCGCCGAATCTCTTTCTGATGTTCAGATGTCAACACAGTAGTTAGTGCTCTAGTCACATGCAGTGCTACAATCTGAGAGAAATGGTCGATGCAAATCAAAACATGGAAAACCAAACATCTACTTATGGAGATGGAAATAGATTATTTTGACTTTATTTCATACATATTGAAATCATAAGAAAAGGTCTAGAAAATTGTTGTTAGATACGAGGAGAAAGTACCAAGCTGGGCAAGAGAAATAAAGTGCCAGCGTAATCCCATTAGCATCAAGTGCTACCACCAAGACTTCCAGGAAACAGCGCCACCACCAAGTGTAAAAACATAACCACTTGTGGCCTTAATCTCATTAGCATCAGATATCCAGTTTGAGTCACTATAACCCTCCAGTACCCTTGGATACCCGGTGTAGTGAATCCCATAGCTCGCGGTGCCTTTCAAATAGCGCATAACTCTCTCAAGCGCATGCCAATGATCATCTCCCGGTTTTGACACAAACCAGCTCAGCTTGCTCACAGCAAAAGAGATGTCAGGCCTCGTGGCACTCGCCAAATACATAAGCGAGCCAATAATCTGAGAATACCTCAGTTGATCTCTAGCAATCTGTCGATTCTTTCGAAGCAACACACTAGCATCATATGGAGTTGGAGAAGGCGTGCAGTCGCTATACCCAAAACGACTCAAGACCTTTTCCACATAATGAGACTGAAGCAGTGTGATCCCACCATTCTCATCTCTCAACAGCTTGATGTTTAAGATAACATCAACTACTCCTAGATCCTTCATCTCAAAACAGTGAGATAAGAAATCCTTAAACTCCTTGATTAAATCAAGTTTGGTTCCAAAGATCAATATGTCGTCAACATACAGACAAAGAATAACTCCTTCGCCCCCACCATAGCGACAGTACATGCACTTGTCACCATCGTTAACTACAAAGCCAGCAGCAGTTAATGTTCTTTCGAACTTCTCATGCCACTCCTTAGGAGCTTGTTTAAGGCCATATAAAGACTTTAATAACTTGCACACCTTTCCTTCCTGACTAGGTACTACAAAACCATCTGGCTGATCCATGTAAATTTCCTCCTTCAACTCTCCATTGAGGAAAGCCGTCTTAACGTCCATTTGATGAACGAGAAGACCATGTGAGGCAGCCAGTGATAGTAGCACCCGAATTGTGGTCAGTCTAGCCACAGGTGAGTAAGTATCAAAGAAGTCTTCACCTTCTTTCTGGGTATAACCCTTGGCCACAAGCCGTGCCTTGTACTTTTCAATTGTACCATCAGGTCTAAGCTTCTTCTTGAACACCCACTTACATCCTACAGGTTTGCACCCATAAGGACGATCAGTGATCTCCCAGGTACCGTTAGCTAAGATGGAATCCATCTCGCTACGTATAGCTTCCTTCCAGTAGTCAGCATCAGAAGATGCATAGGCTTCTGAAATAGTCCTGGGTGTGTCATCCACGAGGTACACAATGAAATCATCACCAAAAGACTTTGCGGTCCTCTGTCTCTTACTCCTCACAGGTGTTCCATTGTCACCCTCAACAGGATTCTCAACGTGTTCCATCGCAATGGTGGGTTCAGGAATTACAGTGAATTCCTCACTAGATGGAGTAGGTATCTCCTGATTTGATGAACTCGACATATCCTTCATAGGAAATATGTCCTCAAAGAAAGTTGCATCATTTGATTCCATAATCTTACCAACATGCATGTCGGATACCTCAGATTTTATTATCAAAAATCTATAGCCGATGCTATGAAAAGCATAGCCCAGAAGAACACAATCCACGGTTTTTGGTCCAAGTTTGCGCTTCTTGGGAATTGGTATATTGACTTTCGCCAAACAACCCCAAGTACGTAGGTAAGAGAGTTTCAACCTTTTCCTTTCCCATTCCTCAAATGGAGTCATGGTCTTATGCTTTGTGGGAACTCGGTTTAGGACATGACACGCAGTCATTAGCGCCTCCCCCCACCATTCCTTGGATAGACCCGAAGTGTCTAACATGGTGTTAACCATATCAGTTAGAGTTCGGTTCTTTCTTTCGGCTACCCCATTTGACTGGGGTGAGTAGGGAGGCGTCCTCTCATGGATTATACCGTGTTCCGCACAAAACAGATCAAATTCATTGGAAAAATACTCTCCACCACGATCGGACCTAAGCCGTTTAATTTTTCGATCAAGTTGGTTCTCTGCCTCAGCTTTATAGTTTTTAAAGAAAGTCAAAGCCTCATCTTTTGATTTCAGAAGATACACTTAACAATATCTAGTGGAGTCATCAATCAATATCATGAAGTATCTCTTTCCACCTTTTGTCAACACGACATTCATCTCACAAAGACCAGAATGTATAAGCTCTAGTGGCGCCAAGTCTCTTGCCTCTGCAGTCTTATGGGACTTGCGAGGTTGCTTAGCTTGCACACATACTTGGCACTTTGGAGCCTTTGGCAGTAGAGATTTTTGGAATTAAATTCATATTGGCTAGCCGCGTCATGCAACCAAAGTTAATATGACAAAGTCGTGAATGCCAAATATCAGACTCATTATTGTGGCAAACATTATTAATAACTTTAGTGCAAATATCTGACAAAGATAGGCGGAACAAGCCTCCGCACTCATAGCCTTTTCCAATAAATTGTCCACACTTAGAAATTACAACTTTATTGGATTCGAAAACCAACTTAAACCCATCTCGACATAAACGGGAACCGCTAATGAGATTTTTTATTGATGGACGGCACATGATGAACGTTCTTCAGACGCACAGTCTTCCCCGAAGTAAACTTCAGATCGACCGTACCAACACCTCGAACGATGGCATGTGACCCGTTCCCCATCAACATGGGTGAAGTCCCTGTTGCCTGGTAAGAAGAAAACATGGAGGCGTCAGCACAAACATGTACATTGGCACCGGTGTCAATTAACCAATCAGGGGATTGAAATACTGAAAGGATGGTAGGAAAAATACCGTACCATGATTCCTTCATATCAGTATCACCGATGACAACATTAGCGGACTTGCCGCTCTTCTCATGTTCGCACTCCTCAAAGCGGTTAGGACACTTCGGAGCCCAGTGATTAGGATCACCGCAGACATGGCAAAGTCCCCTCCCCTTCTTATGAGAATTCTTCTTGAAGTTGGTAGAATGTGATGGCTTGTTCTTTGTATCAAACTTGCCTTTGCCCTGACTTTTGTTCTTGTTGTTTTTTAACTTGTTGGGCTGGAAGTTCTTCTTCTGTACCATGTGGGCACTAGAACCTCCCTCAGCAACTCGAGCACGTGTGTCCTTTGCTCTCGCCTTCCCTTCAACATCAAGAGTACCAATAAGATCCGCAACGGAAAACTCTTGTCTCTTGTGTTTCAGGGAAGTAGCAAAATTGTTCCACGAAGGTGGAAGCTTGGCAATGATGCCTCCGGTAACAAATTTGTCCGGCAACACACACTTGAAGTACTCAAGTTTTTTTGCGAGCGACTGTATCTCATGAGCCTGATGTACAACAGGGCGCTCATCAGTCATCTTGTAGTCATAGAATTGCTCCATGACGTATAACTCGCTGCCGGCGTCCGAGGCACCAAACTTGGCCTCGAGCGCAGTCCACATGTCCTTGCCGTTGTCAAACGACATATACGAATCCACAATGGAGTCATCAAGAACACTCAGAAGAGCGCCTTTAAAGAGGGTATCGATCTTCTCAAAAGCTTCCAGCTGTGCTGGATTAAGATCGCCCTCAGGCTTGCCCTTGGTGGCATCATAGCAGCCCATGGTCTGAAACCAGTAGACTGCTCTCGTGCGCCACCTCTTATATTGCGCCCCCTTAAAGGCAGGCGGCTTCAGATGCGCAGCAAAACCACTCGGAGTAAATTGCCTATAATCAGGTTTTTGGATTGTTGGAAATATGAGTAAATTACTACGAGATTTAATCCGAATAAACAAAAGATAAATCATGACCACAGCAGCAGAGATTAAACTAATCATGCGAACTAGCATAGCAGACGAACATATCACATCTAGGGCACATACTAGAAACATGAATTCTATCACGATCTCAAACAGGAAGGATAGAATCACATACGGTGCAGCACCGCCGGCGTTGACGTTGTTGCCCATGTCGTCGAGGATGAGGTTGCCGAGGTCGGGGAAGAAGTCGTCGTTCGCGAAGTCGTCGCTGCCAGCAGTCGCGCGAGTGCGCTCCCCAAAAACCTGATCGCCCCTCTCCCGTACAGGATCACGAGAGGCGGGGTTCCGGAGGCCTGGTTGTCCCTTCTTGCGGTGCACGCCGGAAGGAAGGATGGAGAAGACTTGCTTGGCGGCGCAATGATCTGGAACGGTGGTGAGAAACCATACGATTTTGACCACGCCGACCGCATTATTGTCTATCTTGATTTGATTTTCTCCAGGAAAAGTACTCATCTCCCTTTTGAAAATGAGGATGATCTCGACCTCTTTGATGCATACAAACATACTTTGAGAGTTCCGTGTGTTGCTCATTAGGATGCAAGCACAAGACAACAGGTCAAAGTTGGATATCCATATTTGATCGCCCATGCATGCGTCTAGCCGAGCTGCCACTTGTTTTTCCGAGGAAATGGCATTTTTCAGCCGACATATTAAGGAGGAGAAAAATAGCAGCAAGCAGTTTATTAACATTTGGACATGCGTATAATTATGGAAGTATTTAGGTTAAAATTTATTTGGCAGAAATAAGAAGGTAGATGTGTGCCCTGGCATCCCAAAGAAGAGGTTTGCCGGGAACAAAGGAGCAATCAGTTCCGTCACCCGAGCAATCACCATGTTGTTGATTTCTGGAATACGTTCAGTAAGCAGGATGGTTTACTTGATTTTAGTAGTCTACTAGTAGTAACTGATGCTCAATTGTCACTGTATATGTATGTAGTTACATGGATTGCATCAATGACGGATGTAGGTAATCATGAGGCAACATACTCCAGTTTGTGTGTCCGTGTGTGATGAATCAGCAAGATTCACAGGTTCACAGGAGACGTAGTGCTGTGTTTTGCTGCTATTCAATCTCCCCTCTTCTGTTCTGATCGATTCCAAATCTCTATTACGTAGATTCCCCGTGATCGATCGGTGAGCATACATATGCACATATATCCATTAGACTCTACCATTCTATGCATGCATCGGAGTATATTAAGCCCCAAAAGGAGGCAATACTAATAACAACTAAGGTAAACCAGCGCCAGCCTTCTTGGGGCTGTCGTCGTCGAGCTCAACATCTCCGGCGCCGGCATCGTCCGACTTCTTGAACCTGTACCACCGTGCGCAGATCACAAAGTATACCAGGTTCACGGCGGCGATGGCGGCGGTCACCAGGTAGAATAGGTCCACCCTGCCCTCGTCCAGGTCCTGCGCCAGCCAGTCAGGCCGACCGTCCCGCCCGCGCGTCGCCCGGTGCACCACCATCACCATCAGCCCGCTTGCGTAGCTCGCCATGGCGAACCCCAGGAAGTAGAGCGCCCCGGCCACGCTCCGCATGTTCTCCGGGAACTGCCGGTAGTAGAATTCAATCTGCCCGATGGCGCCGAACGCCTCCGACAGGCCCGCTAGCAGTTGCTGCGGCACCAGCCAGAAGCACGACATCGACGAGCCGATCCTCCGTCGTCGCTGCTCCACGGCCGCCGACACCACCATCGTCGCCACGGACAACGCCAACCCGACGCCGATCCGCTGGAGCAGGGTGATGCCGCCCTCGCGCTTCGTGAAGCGGCGGAGCGCCGGCACCACGAACCGGTCGTAGACAGGGATCCACGTCGTGAGGGCGAGCATCTGGAAGACGACGAAGGAGCCCTGCGGGATCTGGAAGCTGCTGGACTTGCTGATCCGGCGGTCCATCTGCGCGGCCTGGAGCACGACGTAGGTGCCCAGCTGGGTGAGCACGATGAAGTAGACGATCCCCGACGACCACACCGGAATGATGCGCGCCAGGCACTTGACCTCCTCCACCTGCTGCAGCGTGCACAACCGCCATGGGTCTGCCGGCGTCTTCCCGTCGACGCACAACGCGTCGTCGGGGGTCCGCACGGCCGCTTTATCGAGGCACGCGAACTGGTCGGTGTATGCCAGCTTGGAGACGAGCTTACTCTGGTGCGGTGGGTCAAACAGCTCGGCGTCGTCGCCGCGAGCCCGACGGAGGTGGCGCTTGCGGGCTGCGGCGACGAGGACTTGGGCGAAGCTTGTGAAGGGGCTGCCCTCGGGGCGTACACGAACATAGAGACGCGTTCCCATGAAGAAGACGGCGCATGAGAGGCCCATGAGCGCGGCGGGCACGGCGAGCCCTAGCGCCCAATTAACGTTGCTCTGGAGGTAGATGATGACGGTTGCCGAGAGCATCATGGCGACCGTGAAGGTGAAGTAGTACCAGTTGAAGAAGCTGGCGATGCCGCGGCGGCCGTCGGCGGTGCGCGGGTTGAACTGGTCGGCCCCGAAGGCGAGGTTGCATGGCCGGATGCCTCCGGCACCGACGACCAGGAAGAAGAAGGACACCAGGATGGCGGCGAGCTGGGAGCCAGTGGGGCCCTCACACTGTTGCCCCTTGGACGCGCTGCACGCGGGAGGGTGGAGGGTGTGGATGGCGGCCGTGAGCGTGAGGATGAGCATGCCGACGAAGGAGGACATGGTGGCGGCGGCGATGGTGGTGTAGCGGCCGAGGTAGGTGTCGCTGACGTAGGCGCCCAGGACGGTGGCGAGGTTGCTGGTGCCGGAGAATACGTTGAGGAGGGTGGCGGCGTTGACGCTCGGCATGTGGTACACCGTCGTCAGGTACACCAGCATGTTCGACAGCGTGCCGATCGTCCCGAGCTTCTCGAACGTCTCGTTCCCTGCGATTACAAATCCACACTCACTCAGTTTGACTAGCTCAGATTAAATTCAAAAAACTAACGGTGTTCAACCAGCAAAGTGAAATGGAGGCATGGCAGCGCCTGTAGCTCAGTGGATAGAGCGTCCGTTTCCTAAGCGGAAGGCCGTAGGTTCGACCCCTACCTGGCGCGGTAAATTTTTTTGTTACTGGTGATTTCTTGGCTAGTGTGTTACGAGTGTTTAGCATCTTTTTGCAAGCGTTTTTTACACTACACTAGTATAAAAAACGTTCTTATATTATGAGACGGAGGGAATACAAGACTGATACAAAAAACTGATAAACCAGCGTCATACACCCCAAAAATAGGGGAAACATGTAATTTTCCACTATATAAAGTTATTTTCTTTGAAGGATGTTTGGATTACCACACAAAAAGTGTAAATGTGCCAAAAAAACAAACAAACAGATGTGGTGGGAAAAATTAAAGAAGGAAAGGGAAAAAAATCATAGGCTAGTGACTGGTCCTGGAAGAGTGGAATTTGGGGGACCCGGTGGCTCCATGGAGCCCAGTGCTTTTTGAAAGTGTAGAATTTAAATTTAGTAGTTCCAAAAACTCTACAAAAATAGCCCACGTGCACACGGATGTGCTGTATATATATGCAATTTTTTTACTGTAAATTCTGCAACTTTACCGTTTTGTGCGGGTAAATTCTGAAACTTTTAGCTACACAAGAAAGAGAAATTTGCGGATCCATAATACATAGTACATCCCATTTTCACGCACATGTATCCTTTTTTGTGCGCATGAAAATATTTACTAATGAAATTTTACACGTATACATAGTTCATATCTATGTGTACATGTGAATATGTTTTAAACTGTTTTTAAGTGCGCTAGTGATGAGTAATGAGGAGGAGATATGCATGGTATGGGCAGATATATAGCTAGCAGCCTTCTTGGACCTTTTTTTTTGTGAAAAGCAGATTTGTTGGAACTGTTGGCTGGGTGCAGACACAGCAGTCCACACATGGCATGGGATCGGAGCTCATTTTCATGGAATTGTGGGCACTCGTCGATCGTCAGGCAAAGCAAAGCGAAAGGAGGGCACATGTTGATATGGTACGGCACGGCACGCCATGGCAATATGTCGTTAGCTAGCAACAACTTGTAGCAAGCAAAGGTAAACAACTAACTGAATTATTGTCATGATCCGTCCCTACGTACTCCTGCCTTTACTGTTTGCCTTTTCGGCCGTTTCCTCATCAGACTGATGGTGTGCAACCATTAGTTTGCTGAGATCCAGGCACAGCAAGAAAAAGAATACAGTAGCAAGTTCAGCAGGGTCCAATGGCTAGCTACCACTGAGCAGGGCGAGAGATGCAAGGAGAAGATGTGAGGGTGAATCACCTATGACGTACGGCATGGCCTTCCATCCGCGGTGGTTGTGGACGGCGCCCGCCTCCTCCTCGCCGTCGCCGGCGTCCGAGGACGACGACCCGGCCTCCTCGGAGACGGCCTTCATCGCCGTCTGTTCCTTGCCCATGGCCTTGTGCCCCTCCTCCTCCTGCTGCTGCCGAGGCTTATTTGCGTCCATCGATCTCTTGCTCACTGAACACTACGCAAGCACCGAGCTAGCAGCTGGCGCGCGTAGGTAGGTAGATGGTGTGGCGTTGCTTCTGAGGAGGGGAGGAGATGCTGGCCGCATATATAAGCTCAGCTTCCAGCCAGAGTATGGGATCTTGCTTCCAAAGATACTTTTCAGAGAGACGGAGGGAGCAAATTAAGTTTCTCTTTCTCACTCAATCTCTCTCTCTCTCGGTGGTGAAACGGGGCAGCTGCTGCGTGTACATTCATACAGTACAGAGACGGGAAGAAAGCAACGTGCGTGATGAGCAGAGAGAGACCAGCGTGCCATAAAAATGCAGCTAGCTGTAGCCTGCCGGAGGCAAATCATTGAGGCAGCAACGGTAGAGGGTCTTTGCTTCTTCTCTCTTAAAAATGAGGTGAGGTCTTTGTTCGGATATCAGGCAGTTTTTGATTATAATCTTGATCTAATTAAATTAGCAACATCACATGATTGCTTGTACGGCAAACCGCATAGACAGGGACTAGCTAGGAGGAACATTTGATATATACTCACATGGACCAAAGACGCGTGCCAACAGAGAAAGGTTCAGAACATATAAATTCACCGGAACTCCCATGCAACAACATAGTCGGCCATCGTCCGCCGTAGAGAAATATAAGTGGAAGCACGCGGGCAAACGTTAAAGATGCACCCCTTCCGTTTCAAAATAAACGACCTAACTTTATACTAACTTTGTAGAAAGTTAGTATAAAATTAGATCGTCTATTTTGAAACGGAAGGGGTAGTATCGACGATGGTATTCAAGACGAGGTGGTCGTCTAGCGTAGAGAAAGTAGTGAAAGCAGTCCGACAAACGTTGAGGATGTAGTCAAACTGTATACACGGATTGCAGACAGACAAACGTCAAGGTGATATTAAACGAGGTGAGAAGCCTATACGCTGGATTGCACGGGCATGCAACACGACAAGGTTGCTAGCTAGTGGGAAAGCAAGGATGGAGGAAGAAGAGAGGGAGCAGCTGGCTGGCTGGCTGGCTGGCTACTGCGCGTTGGAGTGAGTGAGCCAGAGTAGATTGGATTATTGCACGTGATGCAGACACACCCATGTGAACCCTGGGATGAGATTCAAGTGGACCGGTCCTAGATCGGCCGGCTCCACGTCAAGCAACAAGTCGGCCGTAGCACGTACGTCTGAGCTGTTTTTATATACTCACAAGAGTTAAAACAGCTCCTGGCTAGCTCTTTTTCAGAAATAATGGTGAAAATCAATGTTTCATACAGAAAATATAGATATCCACCATAGCGTGTATGCATTTAATACATCAGCGAATCTTCTCATCTGTGGTGTGCATATAGGAGAGCAAATATCTGGACCAAATTGCAGCTTCCCGTACCACAATTTTAGATTTTCATTTGCGGCCTACAAATTAACGGTATCTTCTCATAAACATTTTTAACATCTGCATAATCCTTTTGAAGAAACTATAATTATTTTTTTACTCTCTTTGATCCATATCACTTGTCGCCAAAATGAATGTATCTTGATAAATAGAATTATTAGGTCAACAGGCATACAAATGAACGGACATTCCAAAGGGACATACTTGGATGAATCAGCAAAATCCTGTACAAGGTGCCAGAACAATTTGCAACCAAATGTTTCCCAAAAAAGATAGTTTTGTCGTGAAATTAGAAAGCACAACACATGGTGCAATATTATTAAAAAATACATCATAACTACTTAGTGAACAATGTTTCTAGTTAATAAACCTTGACTTTCACCCCACTTTATAAATAAAGTCAACACAAGTAGTGAGCAATTAACCCCAAAAAATAAATAGTGATCAATTAAGGCCCTGTTTGTTTGGGTTTATACTTCAGTTTTTACAATTTTTGGTTTGTATAAGCCCAAACAAACAGGGCCTAAGGGAAGGAAAACACGTGCCTAGAGCATTAGAGAAGACGTAAGAGCATCTATAGCCGGATACATCAAATCTGGCCACTCAAACGCCCGTAGATGTGTTCGAACGTGTCCGCGGGCAGTGACTGGGGAGCCTTTAAATTTCCTTTCTTTGCATTTGAATACCTCATAGTTCACCCCTCAAAGCCATATAAACCATGCAAAGAAAACATTTCGTAGTACGAAGATCAACTAAGCCTACACTACACTACGTGTAGCCGTCGGAGATGTCCACTATCTCTGTTCGGAGCTCCAGGTACATGGGCGGCAGACGCAACTCCGGCTCCGCGTCGGCCTCCGCCTTCATCTCCGCATCTAACTCGTCGAAAAGCGCATCAGTCTTCGCATGTTCTTGCAGGCCAGTTGGACTACACGTATGCCTCATCTTGGATGGTCTCCAGGATAACGGTCTGCTCCGCCATCCCCGTCGCTTGGGCAACCTCAAACTCCGCCATGGCGAAGCCCGCAACTGGCGTCGGCTCCTCCTCCCACTCAGCCCCGCGTCCTCCGGATCCGGATCCGCCCCTTCCATGGGCTCCAGCTGCTGCTTCCCCTCCTCTTCCTCATCGTCCTGCTCCTTCGACTCCGGTGAGTCCGGAGGGCAGGCCGACTGCGATCCAGGAGGCGCGCCTCGCCCGGATCTCCTCCTGGATCTGGAAGTGGCGCTCTGGCGTCAGCATAGTGTAAGTGGTCTTCTTCTGCGGGGCCATGATATTCGCGGATAGCGAGTGAAGAGGGAGGCAAAGACGGAGAGAAATGGATGGGCTCGGATTGGCTGCGCGGAGAGGGAGGAAAAGGATGTGGCTAGGGCTGGGGGATGCCGTCTGGCTTAATGAGCCGAACTTTGGCCTCAGGCGGTGAGCCGGAGCGGCGCCACACGGTGTTCACACCTTCACCGAAGGAGACACCCGTTAGACCGTTGGGTTTCTAGGGCGATTCCTCGGGAGACCCGCGCGTCAGTCCGACTTGACGGAAGCATCCGATCGCGCCCCAGATTTGGGCTGGATATGATGGGTGCCGGTCAACCCGGGCGTTTGAGTCCGGTCTGAAGCGCACCTGGATGGGTCAGATTTTTTTGACCAGCCAACGACCGGACGGCCCACGTGGGTGTTTGAGGCGCCTGATCGTAGATGCTCTAGCAATACCAACTATAGCTAGGCGGCTCCCAATCTTTGACCATGTACACAGATATGTAACTAATGAACAATATTTTTAGTTAACAAACTCTAACTTTTGTCTGGCTTTATAAATGACGCAAATATAACTAGTGAGCAATTAGGGGAAGGAAAACATGTACATATTACCGCCAAAGAAAAACATGTACATAGAGCATTAGGGGAGACGTCTGTAACAGTACCAACTAGATAGGCGGCTCCAAATCTTTGACCAGCATCGATAGATAGATTGGATAACGCCTGTCAGCTTTCAAGTATTTTGCTCCATGCATGCAGGTCTCTAGTTTCTAGAATCTGATTAATTAGAGCATGAAAACATCGGCCGTCGACACCTGTCCGACTTTGCCCCCTTATCATTAGTTCATGATCGAGTGGGGTGAGTGCATTTTCTTTCGGCTGTGAGACAACGATCGATCATGATCGTGTATTTATCTATATGCATTATCCTCAAAAAACAAAAAAATCTATATGCGTGATCTCTTCCTACCGATCATCTGAAGCTGGCTACTTCTCTGTGACTCTACCTCTATGCATTTGACTTGCAGACCAACACCCTGCAAAAAAAAGTGAGAGGATCAGACCATACGTAGAGACATATTGATCGGCATCATATATATCATATTTGGTTTTGAGTATGTTGTTTGCAGCCTAAAGTTGCCACGCCTAATCTTAGTTATAACGACACATTTTGGAGATGTGTTTCGTTTACATTTATGGCTTGCCAGACTTTTTCAACTACATGGTAGAGATGGTATTGGCGCACTCTTTTTTGCCAAATCTTACCATTTTGTCCGCCACGCTTTTTATGGCAGTCACAGTTTACTTAAGGTTACTTGTGAACAAGTTAGATATAAACCAAACACGCCCTTTGACTCTTTCTGCAGTGTTTGGCAACGCTCCCTGAATTAATGTGTGTGTGTGTGTGTGTGTGTGTGTGTGTGTGTGTGTGTGTGTGTGTGTGTGTGTGTGTGTAAATTTGTCTATTTTCTTAAATAGGTATAGCCCTTCATCATTTTATCATAAAATGCTTTGTTTAATATATTTTAAATGCTCGGCATTTCCAGGTCACGCTCTACAAAACCCGGCCCAAAAACCTGCCTCGTTCTAGGCTATGCGTAGGTAGAGACCCCTAGCCGTCGACGACTAGGTTCGTGATTTCCACTTGTTCCCCTCACCTTCGGTCGCCTTTTCGACTTTTGGAGATGGGGGAAACAAATGTTCGGAGTCCAGTTTGTTTTTCATATTTGTTTGATTTTACTGTATTCGACAGCAAAGTCTCAACAGTACAGGAGCGTCGCACAGAATAAAAGTTCCGCGGTTCTATCCCCATCTTGGGGTGGTTGTTGTGGCCAATGCGACCTACACCGGAGAGCCTGTGATGTTTTGCGCCCGCAAATCGATGGCTTCTGTTCTACCGGATTATAGTCCAGTACTTCAGCGTATCATTGCGGCGGTGGCCGCGATAGTATTATCAAGCATGCTCTTGTCACTAGATTTGTTATTCGTTTTTTGTGCTCTTGGTCTTTTTTGTCGATAGTACATCCACGAAGCAACAGTTTGACGAACTGTCTTGCAAGGGGTGTGTCCTTAGCTACAATGTGTTCAATGATCTTAGGCTCTCACACGTTGGTTTGAGCGGCTCATGCGGCTTTTTGAAAGCTTTGAGATTAGTCTAGTTTATGCAGGTTTGGTCTTCTATTTGTTTCTTCGCTAGATGGATGGAGAAACATAGAGATGCAAGAGAGGGACCTAGACTAGAAGAGGCGCCCACTAACTCCTAGAAGAAGCAGCGTCTTCTAGAAATTAGTGGGCGCTCCCCCCTCCCCCTAAATTGGTGACGTTTTCTTGCTGTGTGTTCAACAATCGAGTCCATCCAAACCCTTGACAATAAATGAATTTTGTGCTAAGAAAAATTCATCAACAATTGACAAGTCATATACGATGCCAGTTGACATCACAAACCGTGTCTGGTGTCGCCGTTGCTCTTTTTTTCTCCTCCTTTCACATTCTTTCTCGTCCACATTTTTTTGGAAATGGAGGCGTACTCCCGGCCTCTGCATCATAATGATGCATGCAACCATCTTATTAAAGAGTCTCGAAGTAGCACAAAGTCATAAAAATATTCAGATCACAATTGGAGCCAAAAAAAAGAAAAGTACATGCTCAAAATCACAACCGGTATGACAATGTAAAAGATAAGCTCCCTAGACTCATATCCTATTATGCGACCGCCATCCGAACCGGTTGAATATAGCCCATGCTACTATCTCCCACTGGTTGCACCCAGTAACCAAAGGCTCCCTGGAGTCCATAGGAGTGAGTAAGGACCATGTACGGATCCATGCGGTAACTCTAAAGATGACCTGCAAGAAAGTTAAAGTATGTTGTCTGTTAAAAATCATATCATTCCTGCAATTCCATATAGCCCATATGAGCGCATATATTCCAATCCGAATACGAGCCGCAGTAATATGCTCAGCCCCAGCTAATCACGTTCCAAACAACGATTCAATGTCGACTGGAGGATTAATGTTAAAGACTATATGGATCGTTCTTCAAAGCAATTTGGCGAGTGGGCACTCTAGGAATAAGTGTTGTATTGTTTTATCATGATCACAAGAACAACAACGTGAACTACCTACCCATCGCCTCTTTATTAAGTTATCTTTGGTGAGGATCACTTGCTTGTGGACGAACCACATAAATATTTTAATACGCAAGGGAACCTTAACCTTCTAAATATGTAACGATCTCGAGATTGGGCCAGAATTAATCAGATCCATATAGAAAGATTTCATCATAAATACCCTATTTCTAGTTAACTTCCAGTGCGTCGAATCAGGTTGGTCGGATAATTGAACATCTATCAATCTCCGGACCAAGTGCATCCACGCAGTCCATCACTCACCAACTAACGCACGTCTGAACTAAATATTCAAGGGAGTCATTTGAAATACGGTGCCTACGTATTCCTCCTTACGTTGCACGATGTTATAAAGGGTGGGATATTGTATGGCTAGGGGCATCTCTCCTAACCACGTATCCTCCCAAATCTTGTTGACATCCCATTGCCAACCAAGAATTTGATCCTACGAAAGAACAAGTCTTTCGTTTGCATGAGTCCCTTTCAGAATGGAGAGTCAGTTGGTCTCATGGTGACCTGGGCGAGCGTTTTCGACTGTAAATACTTATTGCATATAATCTATGCCCACATACCTTCCGACTCTGTCTCTAACCTGTAAAGTCATTTACTTATACGACATTTATTCTTAATTTCCAAGTTCTCAATACCGAGACCCCCCTGGTCCTTGGGTCGGCAAAGAATATCCCATCGTGCGGGATGGTATTTCCTCTTGGCCTCATCTGACTGCCAGAAGAATTGAGACCTATAGAAATCAAGTCTCTTCCGCGCCCCTTCCGGTATCTCGAAGAAAGATAGCAGGAACATCGGCATACTAGTAAGTACTAAGTTAATCAGCACTAGCCGACCTCCATACGACATGAGCTTGCTCTTCCAGCAACTAAGCATTTTTTCAATTCGATCTTCGATGCACTTTCATTCTTTATTAGATAATTTATGGTGATAAATCGGTATGCCAAATAACTAAATGGCAAAGAACCCAATTCACACCCAAACAATTGTCTATATGTGTCTTGCTCTTCTTTGGCCTTACCAAAGCAGAACAACTCGCTCTTGTGAAAGTTTATTTTTAATCCAGACAATTGCTCGAAGAGACATAATATGAGTTTCATATTTCACGCTTTTGCAATGTCATGTTCCATGAATAGGATAGTATCGTCAGCATACTGTAGAATGGAGACTCCCCCATCGACCAGATGAAGGACTAGCCCCTCCACTTGACCATTTTGCTTGGCCCTGCCAACAAGAATGGTCAACATATCGGCCACTATATTAAATAGGAGAGGAGACATGGAATCCCCTTGTCTCAATCCCTTGCGTGTCTGAAAGTAGTGACAGATATCATCGTTAACTTTGATTCCAACACTACCCTTTTGGACTTGATAACCCACTTGATTCCGTCAAGCCTCACTAAATCCTTTCATGCATATTGCCTGCTGAAGGAAAGGCCATCGGCAGGGATGGAAATTTCACTCCGTAAGACCAGGGAGTGAACACCGTTGCTCCTTTTTATTTACTAGTACTATTCATCATCCAATATGGTGAACCCCGTTGCTCCTTTTTATCCAGTGGTGTCGCGGTTGCTCCTTTTTATTTACTAGTACTATTCATCATCCAATTATTCTGCATGCACATGATGCACATCCACCATATTAAATTATCATTGATATACATACGGGTGATATGTAGTTAAGTGCTTGTGCACAACTAAGATTCATTAGCAAATTTAAAAGGAATAATATTCACCAAATTTTATGCAAGGTACTAGTAAATAAAAACTAAACCTCAGCCATGGAAGGGAACAAGTTAGGTCGTCAAATAATTCAGCTTTTCTTTCCCCTCTCGCGAGGCGACTGGGGAAAGCCTTTCTCCCCTTGATCTTCACCGACGAGCCCGTGAATTCGCCTCTCCTCTGCCTGTCGCTCCGGCGGCTGTGGTGGGAGGGGATTCTCACAGGGGCGGCATTTGGACGGATGGTGGCGCTTCTTCTTCGAGTCAGTCTTCCGAGCTCAGATCCTCCTGAAATTCGTTCATTGGAACAGATTAGATGGAGCTCCAGTGACGAGGTTAGGGTTTCTCGTTGTGCGTATCCAACGGCGATATTTGGTGTCAGGTTCTTCAGATCGATTTAAGGATTCAACGACAACGACTGCGACTCTGGGGCGCTGGTCCTTAGGGGCACACGCATGAAGACTTTCCGACTGTTATCGATAAGGTCATGCCGGCTCCGGTATGGGAGCGATGACAGCGGCGCGTCGGCAATGGTCGTTCGGTTATCCATCGACCTCGATGTAATTTTTATTATATTTGAGGTGTTTTGTATTTTTGGTGAATCCTTATAATAAATCTGATCATTTTCGAAAATAAATAAGAGAACAAGTCAGACGGGATATCTGCACTTCGCCATCGATCGAGATTTTCGGTATAAATCCATGGATGGAGCCATGGAGGAATACCTACGCTACGCAGCCGCGTCTCCCAGAGTTTAGTTACTGCATGCGTTGCTGCCGCGTCTCCCGTTGACGTGGACGGAGACCTCACATGCTGCCAAGCCTAGATGCTGCACCTTGATTGTTTGACATGGACACGCATGCATGTCCACCTCTAGCGACATGTATGTATACAACTAGCAGTATCAGTTTTGTTTCTTGCATCTACTGTACACACGATGAGTTTTGACCTCTCCATGTGCTGCAACGCGCACGCAACGTCGATGTTTACAACTAGTACTAGTATCTGTTTTGTATTGCATGTACGGCGCTGCCTTACTTGATTATTAGGAAGAGGTCCTGGTTAATTCGGATATACACAGGGGCACGCAGGTACGGGAGTACGCACCTGCCAAGCTCTGTCCCGACGCTTGATTGCCTCGCGATTTATGAAGTACTTGAATCTCGCATGAGGGGGACGATAAGTTTTAATATTTGAAACTTGCGATTTTTCATATGAAACATTTGATTCTCTCAGACGCTCATACCAAATTTCAGAGTTCAAACTTTAAGCGTTTTTTTGCCGGTCTAGAGAAACACAAATATGAAAACAAAACTTAATTTGAATTACTTATTCAAAAGATATGAAAGTTGAAAAAATGTGGAGGGGCTGGGGGAGGGGCTTTGATTCGAAAAAAAAATGAATTATTCAATGGGTTGATGTGGACACTAGCAGCTGCGTACGTACGTGTTCAGACTTCAGACCAAGTAAGCAAGCGGGAAGGATGAGTCCAAAGCAGGCCAAAGCATCTTTGAGACTCGATCACTCTACTTCTTGCACTGTTTAGTCTCAACTTAACTGCATGCACGTTTGCCTCAAAAAAAATTGCATGCACGTAACTATCTAAAATAATAAGTAGATTAATCTAGCTCCTGTGTGCTTGGACTGTTACCATGTTTGAAACTCTGCGTCAGCTGATAGATGAGCCGGTGGACGAGGCGCTGAAAGCCAAAAGATAAAGTCGATTGAGTGAGATACCTAGCTCCAAGTCACATTATAATAATGGACTAGGGGACAACGTACTATTCTACTATTTGGCTGACTTGTTAATTGCATACATACGCACACTAGTTGCGTACGAGCGTATCCATTCCATGCTCGATTGATGACAACACAAAAAATTGATTTTTCTCGCTTGGTTGGCCAAGAGAGGTTGGCCCAATTACGGCATGCCCGTTATGCAAGCAGGGGCTTGGGACTGTAATATTTCGGCCTAAGGTCAGATTAATTGGATGAAATATTTTCAAAAAACAGTTCAGTTTGTAATATAATTTCGGCCTAAGGTCAGATTTGTGCCTTTTGCCCACGCTGGATATACTATATCCATGCTCTCTAATCGATCGACGACTATTCGAACGTACGTACTACAGCTTGCTTGCTTGCTTGATGCTGCTGACCCCTTGCACGCTGGCCACTATTAATTCAGACTGCCACTAGAGTATGCGTACAGTGACTGCCACTCCTGTATGTTCAGATTGGATTGGATTGGATTGCTCCATGCCTCCTTGCCTGGAGTTGGAACAGCATGCTTGTCTGCCTGTACGTAGTAGGTAAGCACAGTGCATAGACAGTACCAGGATTTTACACCTAGGCGTGCAGGAGGCAGTTTCTGGAACCGGCCGGCCGGCCAGATCGAGCATGCATCACCACATGTCCAGCTTTTCCCGGTCCCTTATCATCATCTGGATGGGGTGAGTGGAGATTGTGCGCCTGCATTTTTCATTTGTCCAAATCACCTCGATCGTCGATCGCCCAATCAGAACGTGTTATCAACAAGGACTCAAGGAGCAACATCTGCACGTACCAAGATGCAGGGCCTATTCGATTCAAAAGAATTTTAAAAGACTGAAATCATTAGGAAGTTGTTCTAATTATTCCTTTGCATATCATTTTTATAGGAAATTTTGCATACACTCAAACCTCATTAAAGGACTCCTTCGTTTTCTTTTTCCATGACGCCATCAAAGCAACCGAAGTCTTATATTCAAATGAGCATTTTTGTAGATATATGTGAATCAAAGATGCCCACAACCACATCGATCATTGCACTATGAGATGGATTGATGAGCTAGCACAATATGTCTCCACTACTTCTCCCACCAAACCAAACCCTGCCATCTCCTGTTCAAAGGCACTCGACCTAGGGTTCCCTTAACTAAATGCATTCGACGCAAACATCAGTTTAATCCCAACCAGAGACCTGAAATTCAATTTTAACTTTTACACCTAAATATATTCAACAAAAAATCCAACACGTAAATATGACTAGTCTGCTCTAAGACAGGGAAGAATGGTGTATTTGTGTTTCCACGCACGTGGGAAACAATTACACTAATTTTCCAAAATGAAAAATATACAGACCAAATCGATCGGCCGATCGACCTCTGTATCAATCAATTAATCATGTAATACTCGTCATTTACTAGTAGCTAGTGGAATTAAGGCCATACATATATACATTGCTGTCGTACCGTAGTACAAGCAGCCCCCCTCCCTCTTAATTACCTGCATCTATCATTGATCTTTGTACACGGTTGCAAACTGAACACCACCACTAGTATACATCAACTTAATTTCCTACAGGAGATCGATCAGTATCGCGAGAAGCTATAGCTAGGGCGGGGGCAAGTTGAACTGAATCAAAGAAACAAGAGATCGATTAGTACGCAGAAAGTCAAAATTGAGTAAGCAAAATCTAGCTAGCTAATGCCAATCTTCAGCCCCTAGCCAGCAACATTAAGTGACTGGTATCTTAAGATCCAAGAGATGTATGGTGAATCCATCACATGGAGTATATCTTCCAGATGGTGTCAAAAATGTCTTACATTTTGAGACAGAGGGAGTACAAGTCTAAGGATCATTCTCTGCTTGTTGGATCATGCTGGTCCTGCATGGCTACAAAAGAGAGAAAGTCGGAAAGAGTGACACATCATAGTAGACCTTTTTCTATTCGGTGGCACAAAAATGAAATGAGACCAACAAGATCGGTCACATCAAATAATCATGAACACATGTGATAAAAAACTTTTAGCCAAGGGCTTGTATCCTGTGGCGAAACGCAACACAACAGGGTCGGAAGGATCATGGTGAAGCAGTAGCAGGTGGATCTTGGTCACCACAGAATCTACTTGACAGAAGCCATTGCTTTGAAGAGAAAGGCCTGGGTTTTTTGTAAAGTCTGGGCTATTCCTCAGTGATCGTCGGATCAGGTTATATGAAGCTTATTAGGGCATGCACTGGTACTATTGCAATTGTAGAGTCCATACACAGCGATCCTTGCTGATTGTTTCCAAAGTCCATACACAGCGACATATTGGTGCAATTTCCTTCCAACACTGCTCGCGGGAGGCAAACAAGAGGTGGCGCATAATCTAGCAAGACATAGTTTTGATTCAAATTCTAATGTTATTTAGGATGGTGGTAGGTACCCTTTCTTTTGTCTTGCAAGATGTACCACCAAGTCTTTTTATCTCTGCTCCGATCTACATGTTCAAACAATTGATACATTTTTTGTGCAAAAAAACAAATGATACATTTGTGGATTCTTTTTGTACTTTCTTACAACCATTTAAAAGTTTTAACTTAATCGAATCTTCTTAAAACAAAGTAAGCATTGGCTCCAAATGCAAAAATAAGAAAAGCGTTTTGGTTCTTCCCGCCAATTTTTACCAGTGCTTATGAACTGTGCGCAAGAAAATAAAAAAACAATGGCATCCACGCGTGTAAAAGTAGTATTATAGGCCCATTTTCTTCATTATACTTACAATTATGAAATGATGGGTAGTTTTATGTCTCGCTTAGACCGAGCGCGACACTCGCCTCTTACGACGAAATCATTGGGCCTGGCCCAAAAAACATGCAGTTTAGCACACCACATTTTTCTCTAGGAAGCATGCCATTCCTACAAAGCATGCTCAGTTTTCTTCTATGAAACATTTTTTCTCCATTCTATATACATTCAAAAATATTCTTAAAATATATATATTTGTACTTTTTAAATTTACTAACTAACGAAAATATTCATGCAGTGTAAAAAATTATTTGAGCAATTTTTTAAAAATGTGAGACACATTTTAAAACTGTTCACCTGTTTGAAAATATGTATACGTCATCCAAAAAATATTCATGATACTACCAAAGTTTATTCGCATAATCTGATAAATATGCCGGTACCATTCAAAAAATTGTTTGTGACATTTAGAAAGTATTCACATGTTTAAAAATATGTCATTATAGACCATGAAACGTAAAAATTTGTTCATATAATATTTTAAAATGGTGATAACATATAAGAAATATTTGTGTCATTTTCAAATAATTTTTCATAATGCCAAAAAAATGTTCACATTTTTAATAAAATTTTCGTGAAAATGTAAATGTTTGTGCAGTCTTTTTAAAAATGCTCATGAAATTGTAAAAAAAAATTGTGCAAATTTTATAAAACGTTAAACTGTTTTTATGATTTTGTTTATAAAATGTTCATGACATGTAGAAACATGGTCATACACTAAAACCATTAGGATTAAAAAATTCATGAATTTCTATAAGAAAGAAGGACAAAAAAAAAAGAAAAGTAATAAATGAATAGAAAAAAAGGAAGGGACAAGGATAAAGAAAAACATAGAAATCTGCCCAGTCTGGGGAATAAGTGGAGGTGGTGCAGTGGCACTTTAATCAGTCCGTTCTTCGATCTAAATCGTTCATAGGTGCATGCACAAATAACAACATTTGCCATCACCTCATTCATTGCAGTGTTTTTTTCTTCTGAAGAGAGGGGTCTCCTAGCGTCTCTGCATCACACGGTCCACACAGCCTACTGCCAGTGCTTCGTGTTGGCAACAAGGAGCAGTAGGCACATACCCGGGTCGACTACATCGACCGATCATTCCACTATCTAGTTAGGGTGCTCCCCAAGGTGAATTAGGATCTGGTCTTACGCCCCTTACGGTTGGACAACATACTATATCTTCTTTGAAAGCCTAGATACGTCAATGGTGGAGAGCGACGTGTTTACTCAGAGCCATCCATGGCCGGCCGGCATGGACTCAGCTACATAGCAACTCTGACTCAGCTGAAAGAGCCAAAAGATCATTACTACGCAAGTCAATGGAGCAAGCAAAACCCAACCCAGCTAGCAAGCTACTGGACGACGACGTATGTGTATATATGCATGCTCCGTGGAGGCTGACTCTCTTCACTCTGGTCTCCTACCAAGCAAGTTGCCTAGCTAGAGATATAAGTACTCCCTCCGTAAAGAAATATAAGAGTGTTTACATCGCTAATTTAGTTATCTAAACACCCTTATATTTTTTTTATAGAGGAAGTACTATAGATTAGATTTAGGTTGAGTCAGCAGACGAAAACCAAAGTCATGCATACTGCCATTACACTACATTAGAGTGATTGGCACGTCCAAGTGGCCAGAGGATGTCTAAGATCCAAGAGGCATGGTCCATCACTGAAGGAGTATATATTCTAGGTCTTGTACCATTCTACGAGTCTATATGGATCACTCTCGTGAGTCATGATCACTAAATTATCAATGCTGGAAGGATGTGTATGTGCATGCCATGGAAGCTGCTCCTGCATGCATAGCTATACACCAAAGAGAGACAGACAGAAAGAAAGTGATGACCGGGGCCCAGCTGACTATCTCAATGGACATTTGTTTGACTAGCGGCATCTATATATATCTTTTCTTTTATCGTGGGCGTCTATAATTGTTGCCATGTGGACCTGATGTCCGGGCCCAGGCTGTCATAAAAACGATCAAATTTTAATCACACAGGCATCAGGGTTTTCAATCAAAAAGAATAAAACACTTTATGGTAGGTATGAGCCACGTTTTAAAATGTGGTAGTTTTGGGGAACCTTAACCTAGGAGTGCATAATTCCAAAGAAGTCACCAGCTATAAAACATAGTACAATAGTAGGAGTAACAATTGTAATTAAACAAACAAATATAATTGTAAATTCTTATCCTTATAAATTAAAGGTGAGTATGTAGCTCAAATCGATATCAACTCACATAACCCCGTACATGAGCTGAACTAGTCATGGGCATTAATTGGCCTACCCTAGGGCAAATAACTACCTCAACAACACTTCTTTGTTGTCTGTAAATAGAGGAAACCATTGCTATTTGACTTAAATTAGCATATATTATTACTCTAAATATATTTCTTGACTGTAAAAAAACCAGCAATCGAACCAGTGAACCAGCGGTCCGACTAGTAAAAGCCTGAACCTAAGGCCTTATCGGTTCGATCACCGGTTCGGTTTTTTAAACTATGCTTCAAGCTAGGCACAGCAATATAACCTCTATTTTTTCAGTTCAGAACAACACAAAATGAATTGTAAGGATGGAAACCTACTGTGAACTTGTTTTCTGATGGCTAGCAGCAGCATAAAACAACCACTTATATAAACTGAACCAAAAAATGATCCAGAAATGAACCAAAACGTCATGTCTTACAAACTGAAGCACCAAAACATACATACAAAGTGCAGGCACATGATGAACTGAAAATTACCACACATTAGCTAGAAAGGAACCCGAAAAATGTAAATATTCAATCATTTTAAATTCTTATCCTTATAAATTAAAGGTGAATATGTAGCTCAAATAGATATCAACTCACATCCAACATGGGGTGTATGGAGAAGACATGAAGTATTGTATGTCATCATTCATGTTGAAATACGAATAACCCTTTGGGCATATATTTCCTAAGACTTCAATCTTCGAGCCATTTAAATGATATGCCAGTCCTGTGATTCCTGTCTCGGCTGATTCACTCAAGAACAGAATCTCTCTATAGGGGTGAAATCCGAGTATCTGAATACCATAGCTCTTATTATCATCATGACTCTCTTTATTCTGGTAATAACAATCTTGAACATCATCATTGTCAGAGTCCCATTCATATATCTGTTCAGTTGGTGCTTCCTTGAAGTCATTTAGAGAACGAATAGAACGAAACCAGTTGTAGTTAATATCTTCTAAGATCCAGTGTCCACAGACACGTTGGTTGAACCGGTGGCGTACTAGCACGGGATTAAGGTCTATGTCATCCTTCAACATCCACTCCATTTGACCACACGATTCATTAAGGATCCAAACTCGAAGCAAACACTTATCTTCTCGAAATGCCACAAGGTACACCCCCTTTTTTGATTTTGCTATATTAATATCTAGAGAGCCCTCCACTTTCAAAAAAATTGGTGGTTTAATTACACGGTATGCATTATCTGACAATGATATTCTGCATAATCAAATCATGCACTGTCCATAAATGTTTTAATAACGAACCACCACCGAGATAGACATCAGATAATATAATAACAAAGCTGGTAAACATGTACCTCATAAGAAAAGCAGCCCCGCAGTGCATATAAAGTGCTCTTCGATAATAGACAGCAGCCTCGCTGAATTGCTGCCAGCCCACCCGCTTCTCGCCGACGGTCCTTGCCGCACCGCCTTCTTGGACGAAATACTTGTCCTCCCAACAACTAGTCCTTGATGAGAAGACATACATCTTGCATGGAGACGGTGGCCATTCAGATTCCTCCATGGAGAGGTCTGCCTCGTCTTCGTCACATATACGATCGTTGTTGTCACGCAAACATGGGATCATAAGTACCTCATAGTGTGGGGATATCATCGGATCATAGACCAAATGACGAGAGTACCACATGTTCCATCTAGTACAATCTTGGGCCGGGCATGGCGGGAAAGCATTCCACTGACGGGTGGCAGGGTTAACGACACAATTTTTGCTGAGCAAGAGTAGCCCGTTACAGTGATCCTCGATGTTGTAGCAGTTAAAAAGATTGTTTTGCCGTGGTGATTACCTCTGGCCTCTTCTCTATTTATATTCACGTACATGGTACAGGATAGATACAGGTAGTTAGGATTACAACGTGTGCTGGGATTAGATAAGAATGACCCGCACAACAAACTCAATCTAATCCTAACTATACAACTTGACGTACACGTTTAACATTCCCCCCGCAATCTCACCCGGTAGTGAGGTTGAGATTGGTGTGCAGGCGCTCGAGCATAGTCTTGGTGAAAGGTTTGGTGAATGCATCAGCTACTTGATCAGCCGAGGCGATGAACCCTACTTCAAGTGCTCCCATGGCCACCTTCTCTCTTACAAAGTGAAAATCAACCTCGATGTGCTTAGTACGAGCATGGAACACCGGATTAGCAGTCAGGTACGTGGCACCGAGGTTGTCACACCATAAGACGGGTGCTCGAGGTTGTGAGACGTGCAGTTCTTTCAACAAGGACTGTATCCAGGTAGCTTCAGCTGTACCATTTGCGAGGGCCTTGTACTCAGCTTCAGTCGATGAACGTGAAACAGTTGGCTGTTTCCTTGCACTCCATGAGACAAGGTTGGGCCCGAAGAAGAGCGCAAAACCTCTGGTTGATCGCCGGTCCTTGCCGCCGTTGGCGACGTGAACCTGGTCCTTGCCGCCGTAACGCTCCTGGAACGAGAGACGATCGAGGTCGCTCGTCAGATGGTCCGTCGCACCGGTGTCCGCATACCAGTGAGGATCGACGGAGTATGAGCCGGTGTTGGCCGAGTTGCCGGAATGCTCCCTGTTGTCCTCCGGCTAGAAGGCATGGTTGAAGCGATTGCGGCAGTGAAGGGCGTCATGGCCAAACTTGCTGCACACCTGACACTTTAAGTTGGAGCGGCCGTTGCCACGGCCACGCCCGCCGCGGCCACGCCCTTGTCCGCCGCCTTGTCCGCCATGTTCACCGCATGCACCATTGCCGCCGCGGTCATTGCCAAGATCAGCAGTGTTGGCGGAAGGATGGATTTCACCTGACGAGTTCTGCTGCTCTAGGCGAAGTTCAGTGCTAAGGAGGTACGCATAGAAACTGTTGAGACTTACTGGATCATCCCGCGCCGTGATCGACGCGATGAGGGGCTCGAACTCGGAGCCCAGCCCGGCGAGCATGTAGCCGAGCACTTCATCGTCAGTGAGGGGCTTGCCGATGGAAGCCATTGCATCAGCGAACCCCTTCATCTTGCGGTAGTAGTCGGAGGCAGAGAGGTCCTTCTTCTTCAGGTTGGAAAGCTGATACCTGAGCTGCATGATGCGGGCGCGATTCTGCGAAGCGAACATGTCGTGCAGTGCAGTCCAAACGGCGCGGAGGTCGTCAGCTGGGTCATCTGGCCGAGGATGTCCTTGGTCATGGACCCGAGGAGGGCGATCATGACAAGCTGGTCCTGCTGGTACCAACAAAGAAACTCTGGATTGGCCACATCGACGGCTGCATCACCAGTTCCTTCCTTGATGGTGTGCGGCGGGGCTGCGTTGGTGCCGGCAACATAGCCGAACAGGCCGTTTGCAGCAAGGGCTCTCATACCACTTAAATTGATAGTGGGCTCCCATTGGGCAATTTTCTTTAGGATTATTTATCCTTTTGCCCTCAGTGGTGTTCATTTGCTCAGTTTTGCCCTCAGATGCGAATTGTGCTCAGTTTTGCCCCTAGTCCGTGCGCACCGACTCGTTCCGTGAACTCTGCCGTCTCCATCAGGTCAACCTTTTGACTCGGCCCTTACAGGTGGGACCAGGCGACAGAAACGGCCAATTTTATTCAGACTGTTGCACGCGTGGCTTGTGGGACCCAGCAGAGAGCCGTTGAGCAGAGAGCCGTTGGCGGGTGTGCTATATAAGCGGGCGACAGCGGCGGTGACCACGGCGACAGAGAGCACGGCAGTGACCACGGCGAAAGAGAGAGAGCACAGCGGCGGGAAGCTAGCTGTGGAGGGCGTGGCGGTGGGAAGCTAGCAGTGGAGGGCGCGGTGGCGTTGAGATCCCTTCGGCTCCGAGCTCCATGTCTTCCTCAAGCTCCCGCGCCACCTCGCGGATGCAGAGCCGGGCGCGTGTGGACATGCCTGTCTTCGTCTGTCCGCGGTGCCGGGCGGGCGTTGATCGGAGGGTTTCTCAGACACCGAGGAACCATAATCGCCCGTTCTACATGTGCAGTGAGAATGGGGTAAGAATCGGGGCAATTGCACCATTTTCGTGGTCGGGATCTTTGAGCAATGGGTTGATCTGTTTGGTGTTCATGCAGGTGACATGCTTTTTTCTTTGGGTCGATGCTCTGGCCAAGACTCTGATGAATGAACTGCAAGAAGAGCATGAAGAATGGTTGCGCATGCTGCCACGAACGGCAGTGGCCGCACCACGAGCTCCGGAAGAAGGGATGAAGGGCGAAGCACGCACTGACAGAGAGCTAGCTGTTGAGCTTAGGATGTTGAAGAAGAAGGTTAGGAAGCTTGAAGACCAAGCACTACCAATACCCATTTGCAAACACTTTTGGGCATTTGTAGGTATGATAATCGCACTGGTTGTAATGTCGAAAATGTATGGAAAGGCATGAATTATGGAGGAATTTGTAATCTTGAAATTGTTTGAGAAATCCACCTAGTTTAAATGTTGGTTAAAGTAGTTGTTTAAAGGTTGTTTAAATGTTGAAACAAAAAGAGAAGAAGTGACCAACATTTAAATATGTTGGAAAAAAGAGAAGAAATTAGGAATTCAGAAACCCTTTCTGTCCAAAAAAAGGTTGCTCTTGGGCCAAATTCAGAGCGTAGAGCCAAGTGCAGGCTAGACTAATGGGCCAACTGCATCCAATTAGGCCCATTCGGGGGTTCTCTTGCGTATTTTTCTGTTTTCTATTCTGATTTAATTTAGGTAGTAAATCATAATGCTGAAACTTTTTGTGGAAGCTAATTGAATTATTCTGGAGCCAAACAATTAAGGTTAGAAATTTTTTTGGAGCTGTTAATTAATCCAATTCAAATACACCGTGATTTAAATCAAAGACCAAAATGTCATGAAAAATGTGCCTTAGCTCTGGTAGAGGTTTACGCCAGGTGCCAAAATAAATGAGCAATTTTTAAGGGCATTGCATTGAGAAAAACATAATTTGTCTAAAAAATGAAGGGTGGAAAATGCACAAAAAATTGGTGCGGATGGGGACTCGAACCCAGGACCGCGTGGGTTTGTGGTGTTTAGGGCTGCGCTGGTAACCGCTAGGACAGATGGCAAGACTTTGACATAGATAGGGAAGGAAGGTATACATAGTGAGATTTTGATTTTTTTTTAATAGTGAGACCGTGAATGTTTGGACACGCGTGAGAGTGTTTTTCCATTATTTTGCACTTAAATTTTGGAGGGTTGGAAGGTTGAAAATGTATGTTGCACTACCACATGATTTTGGTTAGAGTTGCACTTGGTCTAGGGATAGAGTGGCACTTGGTTTAGGATTTAAAAGGAATAAATTTGCATGTTAGTTCATGACTTTTTGTTTGAATGAAACAGAGGGCTTCTCACCCCCTCTGATTTTCATTAATGAAAACCACAAGTTCTCGAACTTCATGACTTGTTTAGGGAAGAAATGATATGTTTGGGCACGGACATTTTTTAACACACATAAAAAACCCTAATAACTTAGATAAGATGGAACACACCGTATCATTGCAATAACTTAGATAAGTTCATGGACAGTTCACAGACACATGACGAAACATGACACAACACGACACGACATAGAAAAGCAACAAAATAAAAAACGAAACATGACGAGCTTGACTCCGGGCCTGAACATCTTCATCTTGAACTTCTTCTTCCACCTTGGCCGCGCGCGCCCCTTCAACACCGTCTTCATCTTCACACCTCCTCCTCCTCCTCGTAGGGAAGGGAGTGCATCTGGCCTGGAGCGGGGAAGATGTGCTCGTAGTTGGTGTAGATGTTGTAGACGGTGAAGAAGATGGCCTCGCAGCCGCACCAAAAGACTTGGCCGAGGAGCTCGCGCGCGTCAAACGGGTTGGTGAAGGTGACCGTGAGCAGTAGGAGGATGCCGCCACGGTCACGAACCTCATTGAGGGTGAACATCCTCGGCGAGCCCCGTGGGAGGTGGGCATAGCCGGCTCTGAGGAAGGCGCGGGTGAGTTCGACGGAACCCCTCCACCTTGAAATAGCCCACACACGGAGCTCCCTCTCCACGAGCACGCTCGGTGGGTAGCGCAACTCCGGCACGACAGGCGGACGGTTGAAGGTCGGCCCGTTGAACTGCATCTTCACTTGGTCTCGCTTGGGGAGGGCTCGGTCGCTTGGGTGTTTGAAGTTGGAGAGGATTGGATCTGGATTGTGGGTGGGAGAGGAAGAGAGGCACCCCATTTATAGGCCTGTGCGTGGGAGAGGAAGAGAGAAAGGATGAGAACGGTGCGTGTGTGAATCCAGACGCGTGTGTGTATCCGTTACGTTTTGCACACTTAAATTTTTGCACAAAACGATGCATGGGACGCGTGCGTGCATCTGAATCACTGCATATCTCTTTGACCGGGCGGTGCATGTGAATCGCTGTCGTGAACCACTGCACTGAACCACCTAGCTCGCCTCGCTCGCATGCATGCACGTCGCCGCCTCCCGTGCATGCAAACCCACGTCGTCGCCTCCATGCATGCAAGGCCTGGAAAGGCTGAGACGGGCTATTTACTGCGGTCTCAGGCCCAGAGCACGAGACGGCCCAACAGTCCATCCAGCGTGCCCGGTATTTGTTAAAAAAACAATGGGTCTCCCAGCCAATCAGATTGCATCTCGCGGATTGCCCCCCTCCTCCCCGCAGATTCCTTCTAGAAGGGTTAGATCGACGGCCCTTAATCGCCGCTAGGGTTAGATGAACGGTCCTTATTCAGCGCTAGGGTTAGCGGGGTTTGGGAGGGGTTTGGAGCAGTCAAAGCTATGTTTGACCAGATTTCAAATGAGCATAATAAATTAAATAAAAATCAGAAAAATAAAAAACCTGCGCACATAGTCTTCTTATGTCATATACTAACGATTTAAGTTGATAAACAAGCTTTACATATATTTAAATGATAAGTTTATGTGTATTATATGATATCTCGAGTATCTCAAACTCTCTTGTATGAAGTGAAGAGAAGTGTTTTGGGGAAATGAACATGAAAATTTCAAAAAACTAACCACAGCTTCATTTTGAAGTGACTAAGAAGGATCCAGGCTTAGTTTTTCATTTTGATGTTTTACACCTGTTTAAATCTTGGTCAAAGTTAAGTTTGACCAGAATTCAAATGAGCAAAACAAATTTAAAAAAAATCAAAAAATGGAAAAACCAGCGCACATAGTCTGTACATATAGAATATATGTGTAGGAAAGTTATTTGGCTGATTTAGACAAGGTCGAATTTTTTTTTTTTTGCTTCGAAATGAGGCCGTTTACCCTACCTTTGGACCCCTCTTTTTAGCACATTTTTCATGAAAATTTCAAAAAGCTCACCACAACTTCATTTTGGATTGACTAAGAAGTATCCAGGCTTAGTTTTTCATTTTGATGTTTTAGACTTGTTTAAATCTTGGTCAAAGTTAGGTTTGACCAGAATTTAAATGAGCAAAACAAAATTCAAAAAAATCAAAAAAGGAAAAAACCATGTGCTCATTCAAACATCATGTCAAACATACTTCTAACATAGGTCCAACATCATCCAACAGAAATACAACATGTCAAGTGATAAATGTTTCATAATACAACATCATCCCTTATTCATAATGTTACATAATTATTCATAGATAGCGTTCGGGCTTCTGTCTGTTCCTTGAGCTTCTTGCCATCACTTTGCTCCTCGTGCACCTTGTGCTCATTGTTTCTTCTCTTCTTCTCTTGGTTGTCGATACGTTGCGCGTCTTCTTCAAACCTACCATAGAGCTGTGCAAAACATAAACGGTAATGAGATCATGTCAAGTGATAGATGTACAGTAGTATTTGATCATTGCAAGATTTACATACCTAGCAGAACTCACAACAACAGAAGGTTGGTCACCATTTGGAGCCTCACTTGGATCATCATTTGGAGCCTCACTTGGATCACCATGATCACCATTTAGAGCCTCACTTGGATCATCATTTGGAGCCTCACTTGGATCACCATGATCACCATTTAGAGCCTCACTTGGATCACCATTTGGAGCCTCACTTGAATCATTATTTGGAGGATATTTTAGATCATCGTCAAAATCATGCGGTTGTTAACCATCATCATTTGGAACCTTGTCAAAATCCTCATCTGATGCAACCGGCTGTTGACCATCATTTTCATCATCTGTTGAGGCAACCAGCTGCTGACCAACATTTTCATCGAAGCCTTCATCGAAACTCTCTCCGAACGCTGGATCTACTGTGTTATCACAATACTTAGCAAAATGACCAGACCCACCACACCTTGTGCACTTACGCTTCCTCGCTCCAAGTCCAGCTCCTTCGCTGCGAGGTCTGATTCGACTATTCCTTGGTCTACCTGCTGCTCTCTTCAGAATTGGAGCGCAAAGCTTGAATCCAGGGTCCACCATGTCCCATTGTTGGTTTCCCTCCATAGCAGGCAAGGCATAAGCATATGTGGCTTTGAACCTTGCAACAGAGTAGTAATCATGCACATACTGCTGTATATTCCCTGCTGGACCTGGGAGAGAAGTGATGAAAAACAAGGCATGAATGCATGGCAACCCAGTTATCTGCCATTGCCTACAACTGCAAGTTCTAGCTTCTAAATCCACTGGATATCTCCATTCCCTCTTCTCTTTGTCCAAATATGATATCTCTGCTGTGGTACCCGAGCAAAGAGTCATGTTCATTTCCAAGCCTGTTGTCTTCTGCTTCAGTTCATTCATCACGGCGGGGATGATAATGTGGCCCATGAATTTTGCCTCGGCTATTCCTGCACGATAACGAAATTTTTGCATGTATTCTATCCTTATCCTGTCAAGCAAATCCACCACATAATGACCCTTTAGTTTCCGGATCGTTGAGTTGAAAGACTCTGCTAGATTATTGTGCACATAGTCAACTTTGCTCACTTCACTGAATTGGCTTCTGGCCCATAACTTGGAGTGGTGTGTTTCCAAGTATTCTTTCACTTTGGGATTCATGTATAACTGCCTCAAGTGGTAGTTGTGCTTCTTTACACTGCATGTCAAAGATGTTGGCCATAAATTGTTGGTATACACCTTTTCTTTGAATTTCTTCATGAAATTTGCAGCAAGGTGACGCATGCATTCCCTATGCTCTACTTCAGGGAACACATTATCCACGGTCACTTCTAAACCTTTGCAGGCATCTGTATGAATGACCAACCCATTGGGATGTGCAATAGCCCGGCGGAGATTATGCAAAAACCAAGTCCAGCTCTCCTCAGACTCTGTCTCCAGCACACCATAGGCAACTGGAAATACAAAACTATGTGCATCAACTGCACAAGCTGCTACTAATTGTCCTTTAAACCTTCCTATGAGAAAAGTGGCATCAATAGCCAAATAAGGCCTGCAGCCTGCCAAAAAACCCCGGCGACAAGCCTCAAAGCAGACAAAAACCCTCCTAAAGCATTCCTTGGTCTTTGTCACTCCCCTGAATGTGTACTTCACGGTGTGGTGATCAATATCTATAATACTACCTGGGCTTGTCCTCTCCACTTCACCTTTGAATGAATACAACAATTGAAAACTTTCCTGCCAGTTACCATAAATAGAATCCATAGCATGTTGTTTACCATTGAACAACCTCATGTATGGTAAATCTATCTTGAACTTATCTTTGATGTTCTTCTGCAATTCCTTTGGACCCACTTGCTGGTTTTCTTTCACCCACTTCTTTACTTCTTCTGCCACCCATCTTGACTTGGCTCTACTGATTGTATCCTTCCTAAGGGTTGATTCCTGGCATGTGTGCTTAAAGGGGTTCACTTTGACCTGAACATTAGTGATATTCCGCATTTTAGATGCAAGCAGCCTCCATGGACAACCTTCAGTCGGACAGTGCATTCTGTAACGTACTTGATCACTCTTGTCAACTTTGAAAGCACGTTCTACCTTGATGCAGTATGTCACAAGTGCATTTCTACACTCATTCATGGATGCAAAAATGGTACCTTCTTCCATATGAGGGTTCAAAGGGTCCCATTCAACAGTTGCAAGGTCTTCGTCCTCACCCATCGCGTCATCATCCACACGGACTGCATTGTGAGCCTCATCTTGATTTTCAGTCCGAGGAGCCCGTCGTAAATTCCGAATAACATCAGAATATAGCTTCTCTTCATCAACCCCAGAATTGTGGCCATCAGGCTCCACTTCAAGGGGGACCCTACTGTTGTTGCCCACACTTGTCGAGCCACCAGTCGCCGTGCACCAACTGAACTGTTCTGGCTAGAGATTCCATTACGACGACTTGGTTCTCTCCGAGATGTTGCACCCGCCATCCTAGGTCCAAATGCCTGCTCAAGCACATCAACTTGCAGCCTCACATGAAAATTATCTTTCTCTTTATGCCTAACAAACATGGTAGCTAGCTCTTCATCATTACTAACTGTCACCCAATTCTTTTCCCCATCATAGTATTTGTATACCACTTCATCAAGCAAACCCCAAGGATATTGGCTACAAATTACCTACCCAAATTGTCTGAAACTCCAATTACTAGCCATTGGCAACCGATAATCAAAACCTCCTTGGTATTTCTTCTTATCCTTTGCATCGAACATGTACCGGTCCCTTCTAATGTGCACCATGAAAGCAAACCGCAACTCCATCCTAACCGGCGAAAAACAGAGACGCAATCAGCACACTAATTGGGCAAACCTACTCGAATCGAGTGTTCAAATGCACAACTAAGCTCAATCTATACAAGAAGCGAGACTTACCCCTCGGGAACCCAGTCGTGGACACGGCGGATCTCCGGCCCGATGCCTGCCTCGCCAAATACTCCGGGGTCGCCGCTGCTCACCATTTCGCCCTAGGGTTCTTCCTCCTAGTTTAAATAGCTCCAGCAGCCCCCACCTTTGAGCGCTCCGGTCGGGCGCACGGAAGGAGGCCGCGCCGCGGATCGAGCAGGTGGCGGGCGCCCCACCCGTGGCGTCGCAGGAAGGTGGTGGGCGTCACAGGTAGCCGTGGAGCATAGGCGCAGGGAGGTAGCGGCAGAGCAGGCCGTGCAGCTGGTGGCGGGGCAGGTGCTGGCCGCGGCGCAGGTGGCGGCAGAGGTGGCGGCAGCGCAGGACAGCCGACCGGGCGGATGGGTTGCCAATGATTTGGGGATTTAGTCACGGGCCTACATGTCAGCTCCGGACCCACGTCCACGCGGTCCTACGTGTAAGCTCCAGACCCACAACCACTAACGCTGGCAGACGGAATGGACTCAAATATGGCCGTTTGGCCTCGTCATAGTTGTTGTGCTCGGACTAGGGGCAAAACTGAGGACAATTCGCATCTGAGGGCAAAACTAAGCACATGAACACCACTAAAGACAAAAGGATAATTAATCCTTTTCTTTATGTGGACTAGCCCTAATAGCCCACGCGATACCCACTTAACCTACTATAAGAGATAAAAAAAGTTTCTAAAAAAATAAGAGAAAAAAACAAAACAAAAAACTATCACCGCCGCAGCCGAATGACGGACACTGCCGCCAATGGTTGATGAGCAAAGTTGACATCGTTTGGTGACAGACCATGACTAACTTGCACTACACAAGCTAGTACAGTAGCCAGGTAGTATATCGTTTAATCTGCACTTCTTATTCAGAAAAAAAAAATGTGATCTGCAGTTCAAAATGGAAGAAGAATCAGTCTCAACATTGTTTCATCAATGATTGATTACTTCCTCATATTAGTTATAGGCTGATGATCAAGCTCCAAATGAGCATGCAGTGCCTGTTTTCCAAATCATAGGGCAACAGAATGCAAGAGGCTCGGACAAGCAAACTCCCCTCTATTCACATATGTTGAGCCCAGTATGTATTTTGAATTTTAACTACTTTGACCACTTGTTAGACCAACAATAATATATGATGTGTATGTCATAAAAAATGATAACATCGAATTCGTATTCGAAAGGAGTTTTCAATTGCATAATTTCTACAGCATACATCTCATAAATTATTGGTCTTTCATAAATTGCTGAAGAAGAGAAGCTTTACCATAGTCAGTGCCTGGTGGAACAATAGGTCTTCATAAATGGTTGATGATCAAAGTTGCCATCGTTTGGTGACCGACCATGAACAATGTTGAGACTGATTCTTTCTTCCATATATGGTTTATGAAACAATGGTCATTTGATCTGTCACCTATCCTGAAACTCAAAGCAAGAATGTCCATGAACCCCACATCTCATGCCACTTGGCAATCTGATCTCCTATATTTACTGTTCATGCATTGTTTTGACCTGATTTGTCTTTTTTGCTGGGAGCTGCTCAGAAGTCCAAATGACATGAAATTTGGAGCGGGTCTCACGCATCAAATTGTCTACCACAAAAAAATGGAATTTTTTGAATTTGTTTTGAATTTTTTACGATTTTTTTCTAACCGGGTGTAGATGAGACTGGGCACCGAAACGCCCTACTCCTTCTTGACGTTCTTTTTACTTTATCAAATCTATCTAAAACAAGTAAGCCCCGGCTTCGATACAAAAAATAAACACTGTTTTGGTTCTTCCCGCCAATTTTTACCGTGGCCTATGTGCACAACAAATTAACCATGGCATCAACACGTGTAAAAGTAGTATTATTGGTCCATTTTCTTCCTTGTCCTTCCAACTAGGAAATGATCTAAATAATTAATTCAGGAATACCCCTTGCAAAGGCCACTCCTACCTTCTTACGCGTTAACAAGTGACGCACTGCATATGTGTTACTTGTGCAACCTGTGAGTTTTCTCCTTTTTTCGTAGATTCATTTATTCAAAATATTTAATCCCTTGAACCGTGCGTCTGAATTCCAATCCGTTTTCACCGTTGGATTTCTCGTGCCTCTCGTGAAAACAAAAAAACACGTTTTTTTCATTATGAGAGGAATAGCTATGCTTTATGCGAAATCAAATATGTGCCTCTCATGAAAGCAAAAAAAAAATCTTTTTAAAAGATATAGTTATGCTTCCTGTGGAAGCAATTTGTTTTTGCTCAGAGGCACAGTTGTGCTTCCCGTAGAAGCAAATCTATGCCTCCTCAAGAAGCAAATATGTGCAAAAAATAATTTTGTTCTCCAAAACCTTGGGAAAGCAAGACCAAAACCGAAAAGCCGAAAAAATAGGAAAATCATCTAAAACCCCGTAACGCATACAGAAATATATAAAAATATAAAATCCTGAAGAAGCGTTTAGCACACAACATATGATGGCGATTGAACACATGACTTGGCGCGCTCGCAAAGGATACCCCTTAGTTAGTTGCTCTCGGAAATGATTGGCACTGTTAAGTCTTGCTTGTAGCCAGCGCCAGTCTCTCGCCATGCTTCCAACGAAATGCATTGGCCCTCACTACTAAGAAAAGGCTTATACATAGAAGTTTACCAGTAGCATGTATTATGGACCCCATGCTACTGATAGTTACCAGTAGCGTCTGTTACAAAGCGCGCTACTGGTACAACATAGTAGCAGTGTTGGTTTTTGAAAGCCACGCTACTAGTAAGTTTGCCACAGCACACCACTCGACTAAAAAATATTAGCAGTGTTTGTTGTCTAACAAGCGCTATGTTGGGGAACGTAGTAATTTTAAAAAATTACTTACGCACACGCAAGATCATGGTGATGCATAGCAACGAGAGAGGAGAGTGTTGTCTACGTACCCTTATAGACCGGCAACGGAAGCGTTAACACAATGTAGAGGAAGTAGTCGTACGTCTTTCCGATCCGAGCGACCGGCACCGTCACGGCAGTTCGTGCATAAGTTTCATTGGTATATGTATATACAGGACCCGGCCCATGGTACACAACGTGTGCGGGCTATGTCGCAGAAACTTGGGTGTGTTATTTCCAGTATATATAATTAGTAATTACTACATGTGGTGTCTTCTTGTTCTCAAAAAGGAAAATACATGTGGTGTTTCTGTTGTGTTGTCTGACTAAACCACATGCCTTATTTGTGTGTGGTATTATTTCTCGAAACTATACTACCTGTGGAACTTGGATGTTGTCTGCAACAATTTCCACTAAAAAGACTGCCGCTGGAGAGTTGAGATCAGTTTTTTGTTGTGTGCCTCAACTCCAAAACCAGATAACTTGCACCCTCTAAAACCAAACAAGGTTCGTCCTTGGACTCGGTTTTGACCATACTCAAATTCACATAATTATTCAAATCCGTGAAAGTGCTTGAAATTTACGTACTTTTTTCCAAATCCGCTTACTTTTTCCAAGTTCATATAATTTTTCAAAATTCACATACTTTTTTCAAATCCATGATTTTTTTTAAATTCATGTACCTTTTCAAATCCACATAATTATTCCAAGTTCACATAATTTTTTCTAGTGAACTTATATTTTTTTCAAATTCATGAACTTTTTAATGTTTCATGTACTTTTTCAAATTCACGTACATTTTTCATGTTTGCATAATTTTTTCCAATTAATGTACTTTTTTAGTATTCATGTACTTTATTCAGAAAAAAAATCATAAATTTAAAAAATATCACGAACCTAGAAAAAGTAGGCGGATTCAGAAAAAAGCGAACATGAAAAAAGTACGCGGATCTGACGAAATGTATGCGAATTTGAAAAAAGCGCATGAGTTTGAAAAAATTACGCGAACTTAAGAAAAATACTCAAATTTGAAAAAAAAATCTAATGAATTCAGAAAAACATCAATTTGATTAAAATTATATGTGAATTTTAAAAAAGTTTAGGGATTTGAGAAAAAATATGTGGCTCGACAATATTTGGAAGTTAATAAAGGCAGATACTTAAGGTATAGGATTGGATATGGCCGGCTTCCGCATTCGTGTCGACTGGACCATACACCTGAACGTTTGAGAGGAGTTTGAGACGGTTGTAGATGCTTCTAGTGCCCGGTCATGCAAAAGTTGATGTATCAAATGTCCTGGTCTGTAGATGGTGTGCCAAACTATAGGTGTGGACATTGAGCCCTGGTTTTGCACTCGCAGCCTCGCACATGTTGGTCCTGAACGTCCTCGTCTCCACGTCATGAGAGCAAGCGTAGCAGACCCCGTATCTTGTTCCGACCCGTAAAATAACTGCTAAATTGCGGATCGGGGCGAAAAAATCTGCTCGATTAGATCCCGCCTCCCGCCCTGGCCCGTAAATATTTTTGTGGGGCGCGGCAAATCTTCTCCTCCAACCTCTATTTTCACGGGCTGGGAGGCCGATCCGAGCTCAACCCCTATCCGCGGCGAGATTTGGCGAGAGGGACATTTCCGTGCGCACTTTCCCGCTTCCCCCACCCACCGCCACCATTGCCCCACCTCCGCACGCTCCGGTGCTTCCTCCCCGGCCGTCCCTCACCGTCATGAACGACCGCATGCTGTCCCCCGTCACCGTCGAGGTCGCGCACACTCGTTTCCCTCGAGCAGATCTCGTCGCCGGCCATGTTGGCCCCGCCGCCGTCGCCCAAGCAAACGCCACGCCTGCCCGCAAGCGGTAGGGCAACGTGGTCGTGCAGGGCAGGAATCCGGCTGGCCCCGCCGCGATGGCCCGCGCTCCGGGCACCAACGCGGCAGCGTGATCCCGGCTGGCGGCGGAGAAGGTCGGCAAGGTCGCGGGCGTAAAGCGGGGAAAGATTCCGGCTACAAAGAAGCCACCTTCTTCATCCTCTCACTCCACCCCCCCCCCCCCCCCCGCGCGCGTGCGCAAGGAGGTGCTCCAGTGATGCCGTTCAACGGTGCCGCTCCCCCCGCAAGCGAGGTGTTCGACAAAATGGCCGGAAGGTATGCGTCTTCGGTCATGGCGATTTCCTTTCATTTTCGCCATTATCCATTTATCCTTGATATCTCGTGACTTGTTATTGTTCACTATAGCGGTGGTTCAAACAATGCAACTACCGAGTTCATGAACTTGTTGGACACGAACGCGGTTGACATTGATCAAGCCCCGTTTGCCGCATTCGACTACAATGAAACGGAGGGCGGCGTGGATGATTATGGTTGTGAGGACGAATTGGAGGAGATCGAAGCAAAAGCGTATGAGCAATCGCAAACAAAAACTGGGAAAAGCATAAGATCGAAGAACTACACGATCTTGGAAGATCAAGCTTTGATCAAAGCATGGAGTGTGGTGTCTCTTGATGCATGCACGGGTACTTCTCAAACCTCCAAGGGATATTGGCAAAGGATTGAAAATCAATACTTCCGCATTATGGCAAACCATCCCAATAGGACTCCACGCACATTTTGGTTGCTTCAAGGGCATTGGGAGAATATCAAGCCAATGTGCAGCAGTTGGGCAGCTTGCTTGGAGCAAGTACGTAATGCACCTCCAAGTGGCACCGTGGAGTCCGACTATGTGAGTTTGTTTTGCCTTTGTTCAAGTTATGCATCATCATATTTGCATCATGCGAAATGATTGCATTACTTTGTTCACATTTTGTAGGACAAGATTGCTCAACATAGATACAAGGACATGGAAGTTTCAGAAGGCAAATTCTTCAAACTAGAGCATTGTTGGGAGTTGCTCCAAAAGTGCGAGAAGTGGAAGTTGATCGACAAAGAGTCCCCATCAAAGAGAGGATCATTACAAACATGGATGAAGATGAGGATGATGATGGCTCAAGAAATTTGCACAAGCCCGATGGCGACAAGAAGACCAAGGAGAAGATGAAGAGAGAGCAAGAAGCATCGAGCTTGAGGGAGAAGATTGATGCCATGGTGCAATCAAACGAGTTGATGTTGTTGAAGTCGTTGGAGATCAAAAAAGAGTTGGCCGAGAAGAAGGCAAAGGAGAAGCAAGAAAAGTGGCAATTGCTCAAAGAAGAGGGGCTGCGCAAAGCTGCCATTGAGAAGAGAAGAGCACGCGCTGCAGAAAACAAAGCCATGTTCAAGCTGCTCGCCGAAGAGAACAAGATCATGTCAATGAACCGCAATGACATGGACGATCTCACCAAAACATGGCATGATATGGCAAGGAGAGAAATCTTGAAGAGGAGAATGGTTGCATCGGCCGGTGCATGCTATAGTTCCGGAGATGTTTTCTCCGCTCCATATGGTGGCAATGTTGATGATTTCGGTGCGGGAGTTGGAACAAGCGCGGGAGGTGGCTTCGGTGGTGGCGATGAATTTCAAGATGGACTCGATGGCGCGTAGTAAAGATCGATCAAGATGATGCCGGACATGGGCGTAAAATTTTGCAGGGCCCTCTATTGCGTTTGCCGTAATGAACTTGGTTTTTATTTACGCGTAAAACTGTGTTATGTCGTTTGAATTTGAACTTGTTTGTGAAACCCTATGTCAAATGCGAGATTTGTAGTTTTTCTGTTTGCGGGTCGTCGCGGTGGTGCCCGAGCAGAACCCGCAGAATCCGACCCGTAAAAAAAGCATATTCCGTGAATATACTTTTATGCGAGTCTGTTTGAGGGGTCTGCATCTGTGGCCGTCCGCGCCAATCCGCAAAAGCAGTTTTGCGCGAACTGCAAACGCGTTTTGCAGGCCGGCGAGATGCGGGGTCTGCTAGAGTTGCTCTGATACCCCTGTCCGTTAATCATGTCGGCCCATCCTACCTACAAAGCCTAATACACAACGTATACATTTGACAATACCTGACACAGCCCGATTCCAACAAGAACGAGCGCCCAGCGATTCCAGGAGCATGCGAGCTCGTCCGTTCCTATGGATTTCTCACATTAATACATATTACCTATGTTCTAAAAGATAAGATTATTTTGGTAGACTAAAATGGCCTACCAAAACGTCTTATATTTTGAAACGGGGGTAGCACAACATATTGATGTGCTCCTCAATTAATGTATCAAGACATTCACATATGTAGAAGAAAGCCAAGACAAGTGGGAGAGTATCAAAGTTAAGGCCTCCTTTGGTTCATAGAAATTCCGTATTATGATTTTTGGAGTTCCAACTTTTCTATGGTGATCATTTGATTCGTTTGATTGGAATCCTTGGGAATTATTCGATTGGATTAATTTGTACTCCCTTCGATTTATATTTTTCGTCACTCAAATGGATATATCTAGACGTATTTTAGTGCTAGATACATCCTTTTGGGCGACAAGTAATATGGATCGAAGAGAGTGGTAAATTTTGGAGGAAAATTTCCATCCACTCAAACCCCCTATGGAAGAATTCATCTGTTTTTCTTGTGATATCAAACACTCTTCTATTCAAAATCATGTATAAAAGGACATGACACTTTGCTCATGTGTTTATTCTATTTATGCATTTTGTGAATCCTGCGAATCAAATAGGCCCTAAACATATGGAGTAGCACCAATGAGAGGGTGCCAAGTGTCAGTGCTAGACCCTCTGATACATGCATAACAATGAGAGGGTGCCAAGTGTCAGCGCTAGACCCTCTGATACATGCATAACAAGGAGGAAGGCTGTAGTGTAGTGTAGAGGATCCTCCTTTGTCCAGAATTTTCCTTTGTCCCTCCCATGTGCCCAATTCTCACGTGAACGAGGGTGCCAATTAAGTGTGACACTCCTTCACAATGATACAAAGGGAGAGAGGGAAATGCTCTAGTGCAGTGTAGATCTTCCATTCCTTTGTCCAGAAATTTCCTTTCCCCTCCCTCCATTCCTCCCTCCCATGTGTCTTTTCTCTAGGAATTTCCTTTTCTGTTCAACACCATTAATTAATTATTTACTACTACTACACTCCTCCATTTTTCTTCTGTACTTACTCAGACAAATCTGTGATCCTCCTCTCAACACAACCTGCCGCCAAGATTACACCACCACCACCACCACCCCCCCCCCCCCCCCAACAAACCCCCCGCCAAGTACCACACACCACGTCGGATCTCGCCTGCCACATAGTCGACATGTTGCTGACAAACACACGCCACTGGCACAAGCAGCCGTCGCGCTCCACGCCAACGCAAGCCGCTGCCTGGTGGCATCGTCTCGCGCCAACGAGCCACCACCTTGCAGAAGGGAGGAGAAACCCCACCGACGTCGACGCCAACCGGGCTTTACACATCAGCGTCCACAAGCATCAGCGTGGAGGGGGAAAGGAAGTGGCTTTTCCATGTCTAATCTACTACTATTATTGATGCAAGCATATGCATGTTGTGGTCAATGGACGGTAAACATATGGCTTCGCTTTGTTTTACTGAACATACCACATATGTAGAAGACGTCTAAACTGTTGCACTTTTCAGTTATAAAAGTCAATCATTCCTAAGTTTGATCAAATATATAGAAGAAAAATCCAAGAACTACAATATTGACCAAATACATTACAAAAGTATATCTGATGGTGGATATATTGATATTGATTTGAGGGTGTCCTTATAATACCTCTTTCTAATAAATGATTTGGCAGTTCTCCTGCTAACATTAAAAAAACTATACTCATCTAATGTCTCATTTTTGACGGTGATCCAAACATCACAAAGGGTACATGTTTCACGTACATTTCATCTGGGACCTAAACTGGAATTGGAAGCAAGATGGTTAATGAATCGATTTTGTCGTGAAATTCGATGGACGTGTTTAACTTCGGATCGATCTCTAGTTACAGCCTCTCGGTGGAAAGTGGAGTGGAAAAATAGAAGAAGGGGTCGTTGGCTTCGCACCAGTTTTGCTATAATCTTCATTCATTCAAATGAAAAAAGGGGGAAAATAAGATGGAGCCCAAGTTGGAATGGGAAACGTTTGGAGGGACCTGAATTCTTCTTTAGGATTCGTGTACAATGGCTAACAAATGGTAGAATGCTACTTGGATAGAAAATTACCCCAAAACAAGTGGCATGCTTTATCCTTTATGGATTGTGAAATTGATTGCCCTGTCAACAAATAGTGAAAGAAAAGAAGGTAGGGGTTTACAGGTAGGTAGTTGGGTGGGTGAAAATGAATGAAGTCGGTCTCTTGGTATGAGATGTTTGAGAATCTAGTGATAAGGATGGAGCACCATCTACTCCTTCACTTTGAGAATGAGAGGAGGGGATCTTGGCAACAGTAGTACGATACCCGTACAGGCAAAGAATCAGTGGATGAAACCAAACCATTTGCTGCTGGGTTTGGTCACCGACCAATTTCAGTCAATGCTCTTGCTTAATCTAATCTCTCACTTGAGATTTTAGTTAATTGTTAGACCGTTGGACGGGTAGACCGGTTGGTAGAATGAGAATCTATGTTGGGGCTGTGTGTTAGTTTAGTACTCTATGATACTAGTTGAAGCACCGATCAAGCATGATGTGGTCCATGGATAGTTTTAATGGAAAATCAGTGAGAAAAAACCCGAGATGTGAGAGGGGGGGGGGGGGGGGGAATCAAAAAGGTAGGAGAGAAGAAAAACTTGTGTAAGGTTCCGCCATCCTCTTATGATAGAATGAAGGAACCTTGCAAATTTTTGAAGTATGATAGACAAGTACTAGTTAATAACATACATACATATTGATGTGTCGTGGAATTTATCTCTTAGGGCCTTCACAATAGTAGAAGAAAGCCATAGGATCCCATATGATTTAAATCCTTAGAAGTTTTTCTTATGGTGGTTGTCTTGATTCTTGGATTGGAATTCTTAGGAATATTTGTATAAGATTGATTGTACTACATTTTGAAGGTAAATTTCCATACACTCAAACCCTTTATTTTCTTGTGCTGTCAAATACCCTTTCACTCAAATTCATGTAGTTTGGTAATCCTACATGATATAAGAGGACGTGACACTCTATTCCCGCGTTTTCATGTTCGTGTGTTTCATCACGTTAATTAATCCCCAAAATGTCGAAATCGGCTGACCAACCTCACCCTCAGTCGGTTGCCTCCCGCATGCTCGTCACGCACCGCCCATGGGTGCCCCACATGAGAAGCGCCTCCGACCTTATCCCTTCCCCTCTTCTTCCTCATTTGCTCGACACATCGCGCGCCCCAACAATCCTCCAGTCCGGCCACTAGCCACGTAAATCCAACGGCTGCGTGCGACATGATCCAATGGTCCACATGGTCACCGATCCGCAGCGGTAGTGTGGTGTAGAGGATCGTCCGTTCCTTTGTCCAGAAATTCCCCCTGTCCCTCCCATGTGCCTTCTCACTCGATGTAGATAGGAATTCCCTTTTCTAATAAATAAAAATAGGCCAAAATCTCACGTGAACGAGGGTGTCAATTAAGTGTGAGTGTCGACACTCTTTCACAGTGTATAAATTCAGTTAAAAATTCATCATTTCTAAGTTTGATCCAATGTATAGAAGAAAAATCCAACAACTACAAAATACATCACAAAAATATATCTGATGGTAGATATACTGATATTGATTTGAGGGTGTTCTTATAACACCTCTTTCTAATAAATGGATTTTAGAGCTAACATTTTAGTAAAAATGTAAGCTCATCTCATGTCTCATTTTGACGGTCATCCAAACAGCATGAAAAGGTACATGCTTCGTGTACGTTTCATCTGGCACCTAAACTGGAATTGGAAGCAAGATGGTTGGCGAATCGATTTTGTCGTGGAATTGAACAGACATGTTTAACTTCGGATCGATCTCTAATTACACTCTCTGGATAGTGGAGTGAAAAATAGAACAGGGGGTCGTTGGCTCTCACCAGTTTTACTATAATCTTCTGATTGCGAACCTGGAAAAAGGCGAAGATAAGATGAAGCCCAAGTTGGAATGGGAAACGTTGAGAGAGAGAGAGAGAGAGAGAGAGAGAGCAGTTCTTCTTTTAGATTGGTGCACAATTGCTAACGATCATCTTTTCTCTCATTATGCGGGAAATCGTAAAATGCAACTTGGATAGAAAATTACCCCGAGATAAATGGCATGCTTTCTGCATTCTGAAATTGATTGCCCTGATCAACAAATTGAGAAGAAAAACAAGATAGGTGTGGATAGGTAGGTAGGTGGGTGGGTGAAAATGAATGGAGTTGGCCTCTTGGTGTGAGAGGTTTTGGGAATCCAAAGATAAGATGTAGCTCCATCTACTCTTGTAGCAAAGCAAATTAGTACGCGTACACTTCAGTTTGAGAATCAGAGAGGATATGGGCAATAGTAGTACGGTACCCATACAGCCAAATAATCAGTTGATGAAACCAAACCGTTTGATGGGTTTGGTCAGCTATTAATTTAGTCAAAGCTCTTGCTTAATCTAATCCTCGCTGAGATTGTAATTAATTATTAGACTGCTGGACAGACAGATTGGTTGGTAGAATGAGAATCTATGTTGGGGCCGGGTGTTAGTTTAGTACTCCTTGATACTAGTTGAAGCACCAATCAAGCATGTCATGGTCCATGGATGGTTGTAAGGAAAAAGAAATAGGACTTTTAGCACCCGGGTGCCCCTACACCCTTTATAAACAGTAAATTCAAAACAAATTTAAAAAAATCTGAAACTTTGGGACATTGAACATCATGCAGCTTTTGATGATCTTGCAAAGTTTTAGCTAAAAATAACATTTTAAGAGCACTCAAATAAAAAAACAAAATCATTGTTCAAAGTTTATGTACATTTTTTAGCAGTGATTTTGTTTTTTTGGTGAGGGCTATACGAAGGTTATTTGTTGCTGAAACTTTGCAGGAACATAAAAACTTTGATAATCTTTGATCCCTGAAAGTTTCGGATTTTTTTGATTTTTTTTCAATTTTATATGAATTTACTATTTATGAGGGTGTAGGGGCACCGGGGAGCTGTTAGACATTTCTCAAGGAAAAAACGATGAAAAAAACAGAGAGATGTGAGGAGGAAATCAAAATGGGAAAAGGAAAGGAAAGCTTGATAAGGTTGGGCAAAATATGAGCGGACGACGGAACTTTATGTCTTCTTTAAACACGAGAGATAAGTACTATCAGTAGTTAATAACATACACAAATTAATACTACGCATGTAACTTTTTGTAAGATGTTTGTTCAGTCTATGGTAAGGTCAAAAAAGTCTTATATTAACGATCCAGCCAGCCGCCGCCGCCTCTAAAACCAGTCTAGGTCATCTGTCTCCCGTCGACGTCTTTGGCGGCCCTAGGGCCATGGAGACGTGATGGATCTCGGTCCTTGCCACGGGAGCGCTCTATTTTCAGATGTTTTTTTTAGTTTTGTTAGGTTTGTGTCCGGCTCAATAAGGCGAGACGGCGGCGACTCCCTGAAGACAGAATAAGGTCCTCCCCGTCTAGCCCAGTCCGGTGGTGCATCTAGCATTGTCGGAGGGCATGTGGAGTTGTGTATCCGGTGGATCACGCGGAATTTGATCGGTGCTTGTCTTTGGTGGATCTAATCGGATCTGGTGTTTATTCGTCTACGTTCGTGTGTCTTCAGGTTAGATTTTTTCGATCTACGCGTCTTTTCATCGGCAGCGGTTGCTGCTCTAGTGCGTTAGTCCTATGAGGCCTTAGTACGACGACTTTCTGACTGTCTACTACAACAAGTTTTGCCCAGTTTCGACATGGGAGGAGCGATGACGGCGGCACCCCTTCGGCTCGTTTCAGTGCTTGTAGTCGTCGCTACGTGGTCTATGAATTTGGATGTAATTTTTATTATTTCTGGTGTTTATTGTACCGTCATGATTGAAAATGAATAGATTGAAAGTTCCTCGCAAAGAAAGTCTTATATTAAGTGACGAATGGGGTACATACATATTGATGTGCCGCTGATTTTATCTATCAAGACCTACACAATAGTAGATGAAAACCACATAAATCGCATAGGATTTTTTTTCTTACAGTGGTCGTCTTGATTCATTAGACTGGTATTCTTACGAATACTTGTATAAAATTCATTTGTACTATATTTTGAAGGTAAACTTTCATACACATAAACCCTTTGGTTGAAATCATTTGTTTTTCCTTGTGCTATCAAACACCCTTCCTATAGTTTGGTAATCCTACATGATACAAGAGGACATGACACTCCGTTATTCATGTCCGTGTGTAGTGAATCCATAAAAGGTTCAAATCGGCTGACCAATCTCAGCCTCGGTCGCACGCTCGTCATGCACCGCCCATGCGTGCCCCACACGCGAGGCGTCTCATAGCTTATCTCTTTCCCTCTTTCTCCTCGTTCGGTCGCCAGATTGTGCACCCTGACAATCCTTCGGTCCGATGACGCGGATCCAACGGCTACGTGCGACATGATCCAGCGGTCCGCATGCTCACCGATCCGACGCAGGTAGTGTAGTGTAGAGGATCCTCCATTCCTTTGTGCGGAATTTTCCTTTGCCCCTCCCATGTGCCTTATCACTCTATGTAGATAGGAATTTCCTTTTTCAGTCAAACAGACCCAGTGCCAATTAAGTGTCAGCACTACACACTGCTCACAGTGACACACGAAGAGACAAGAGAGAGAGAAAGGGCCCTCAGCTCCTTTGTTCAAAAATTTCCGTTTTCCCTCCCATGTGCCATCTCTCTCACTCTATGTAGATAGGAATCTCCTTTTTCTAATAAAATAAGCAAAAATCTCACGTGAATGAGGGTGCCAACTACGTGTCAGCACCAGCAGACACTCTTTCACGGTGACACACAAAGGGAGAGAGAAAGGGTCCTCCGTTCCTTTGTCCAAAAACTTCCTTTGTAGCAACAACTACAATATTGACCAAATACATTATGAAAATATATATGATGGTGGATACATTGACATTGATTTGGGGGTGTTTTTATAATACTCCTTTTTTAATAAATGGATTTGACAGTTCCTTGCAAAAATAAAAATAATATATGTGCTCTCATTTCATGTCTCATTTCGGTGTTTTAGACATCATAAAAAGGTACATGCTTCATGTACATTTCATATGGCACCTAATCTGAAATTGGAAGCAAGATGGTTGACGAATCGATTTTGTCGTGAAATTCAACAGACGTGTTTAATTTCGGATCGATCTCTAATTACACCCCCACGATTAGAAGTGGATTGAAAAATAGAAGAAGGGGTCGTTGGTTTCGCACCAGCTTTACTGTAACATTTATTCATTCCAACGAAAAAAAGGGCAAAGATAAGATGGAGCCCAAGTTGGAATGGGAAATGTTTGGAGAGAGCATAGTCCTTTTGGATTTGTGCACAACAATGGCTAACGATCATCTTTTCGCTCATTTTACGGGAAATGGTAAAGCGCAACTTGGAGAGAAAATAAGTAGCGTTCTGAAATTGATTGCCTGATCAACACATTGAGAAAGAAAGAAGATAGGGGTGGACAGGTAGGTAGGTGGGTGGGTGAAAATGAATGGAGTTGGCCTCTTGGTGTGAGATGTCAGGCTAGCCATAGTGAGGGTAATATAAGTAGTATGGATTCGTAAATATGCTTATGTGGCAGGTAATTAAAGAAGAGAGAGTAGGTAGATATCGTAACATAATAAATGTAACGCTGTCATGCATGGCAATAAATGAGACCACCTATGATAATAATTTATGATACTATGCACTATAGAGGTAATAACATAGACTAGTAACATATGCATGTTACTAGTCTAAATTACTCCCCACTACGACCGGACGAGACTTGCCTGCTCCCCCGGCGTGTGCCCATCCGTGCTCCCGCGTACGTGGCTTGATTTGATTGGAACAAAATAAGGCCCAGCCCCACCCCTTTAAAATCAGGGGGGAGATGATTAGATTAAAAAGAAAAAAGGAAAAAAGACAACCGTAGGATGAAGTGGGAATACGGATGAGAGCAGGCAAGCCGGATCCACTACGACCAGCCTTAGAGAATCCAGAGATAAGATGGAGCACCATTTACTCCTGTAGCAAGCAAATTAGTACACGTAAGGTTCAGTTTGAGAATTAGAAGGGGTCTGGGCAACAGTAGTATGATACTCCTTTCGTAAATAAAATATAAGAGCGTTTAGATCACTAAGAAAGTACCAAACTGTTTGCTGTGTTTGTTCACCTGCTAGTTTAGTCGAAGCTCTCGCTTAATATAATCCCTCACTTAGATTGTAGTTAATTATTAGACCGCTGAACAGATAGATTGATTGGTAGAATGAGAATCTATGTTGGGGCCGGGTGTTAGTTTAGTACTCCCTAGTGCTAGTTGAAGCAACGATCAAGCATGTTGTGGTCCATGGATAGTTTTAATGGAAAACCGGTGGGAAAAAACCCGGAGATGTGAGGGGAGGGAGGGGGGTTCCGTAATTGGCTTATGATAGATAAGTATGATAGAGTGATGGAACCTTACATTTTCTTTAAGTATGATAGATAAGTATTAGTTAATAACATACACACATTAATACATACATATTGATGTGCCATGGAATTTATCTATCAAAGCCTTCACAATATTAGAAGAAAGCCATAGGATCCCATATGATTTAAATACTTAGAAATTTTTCTTACGGTGATCATCTTGATTCGTTGGATTCGAATTCTTACTAATATTTGAGTAAGGTTCATTGTACTACATTTTGAAGGTAAATTTTCATACGCTCAAACCCTTTATTTTTCTTGTGCTGTCAAACACCCTTTCATCCAAATTTCTATAGTTTGGTAATCCTACATGCTATAAGAGGACATCACACTCTATTCTTGCATTTTTCATGTTCGTGTGATTCCTCAAGTTAATTCCAAAAAAGTCCAAATCGGCTGACCAACCTCAGCCTCGGTCAGTCGCCTCCCGCACGCTCGTCACGCACCCATGCGTGCCCCACACGGGAGGCACCTCCGCCCTTATCCCTTCCCCTCATTTTCCTCATTCGCTCGACACATCATGCCCCCCGACGATCCTCCGGTCCGCCACATGACCACACGAATCCAATGGCCACGTGCGCCATGATCCAACGGCCCGCGTGGTCACCGATCCGACACCGGTAGTGCAGGGTAGAGGATCGTCCGTCCCTTTGTCCGGAAATTTCCTCCGTCCCTCCCATGTGCCTTCTCACTCTATGCAGATAGGAATTTCCTTTTGCATCAAAGATAGTCCAAAATCCCACTCTATGTCAGGACCACCATACACACCTTCACAATATTGATGTGCTGCTGAATTTATGTATCAAGACATTCACATGTGTAGAAGAAAGCCAAGACAAGTTGGTGAGTATCAAAGTTAAGGGCTCCTTTGGTTCATAGAAATTTTGTACTATGATTTTTGGAGGAATTTTTCTGAAGGTGGTCATTTGATTCGTTTGATTGGAATCCTAAATTTTGGAGGAAAATTTCCATCCACTCAAAACCTCCTATGGTAGAATTTATCTGTTTTTCTTGCGCTATCAAACACTCTTCTATAATTCTATTCAAATTCATGTATAAGAGGACATGACACTTTGCTCATGTGTTCATTCTATTCATGCATTTTTGTGAATCCCGTGGATCAAATAGGCCCTAAACACATGGAGTAGTACCAATGAGAGGGTGTCAAGTGGCAGCGCTAGACCCTCTGATACATGCATAACAAGGAGGAAGGGTGTAGTGTAGTGTAGATAATCCTCCTTTGTCCATAATTTTCCTTTGTCCTTCCCATGTGCCTTTTTCACTCTATGTAGATAGGAATTTCATTTTCAAATCAAATAGGCTCAATTCTCACGTGAACGAGGGTGCCAATTAAGTGTGACACTCCTTCACAATGATACAAAAGGAGAGAGAGAAATGCTATAGTGCAGTGTAGATCCTCCATTCCTTTGTCCAAAAATTTCCTTTTCCATCCCTCCCTCCCATGTGCCTTTTCTCTAGGAATTTCCTTTTCTGTTCAACACTCGCCATTAATTAATTATTTACTACTACTACTACTACTACCACTACTACTACACTTCTCCATGCTTCTTCTGGAGTTACTCATACAAATCTGTAATCACACTCTCTCGATTGAAAGTGGAGTGAAAAATAGAAGGAGGGGTCATCGGATTCTCACAACTTTTACTATAATCTTCTGTCATTGCAACGAGAAAAAGGGCAAAGATGAGATGTGGCCCAAGTTGGAATGGGAAACGTTTGGAGAGAGCACAGCTCCTCTTTAATTTGGATTGGTGCACAATTGCTAACAGTCATCTTTTCCCCATTTTGCCGCAAACTGTGAAATGCAAGAAAATTACCCCAAGATAAGTGGCATGCTTTCTGCATTGTGAAAGTGATTGCCCTGTCAACAATTTGAGAAAGAAAAGAGATAGGGGTGGACAGGTAGGTAGGTGGGTGGGTGAAAATGAATGGAGTTGGCCTCTTGGTGTGAGATGTTTGAGAAGCCAGTGATAAGGATGCAGCACCGTCTACTCCTGTAGCAAAGCAAATTAGTGCTCGTGGATTCAGTTTGAGAATCAGAGGAGGGGCAACAGTAGTACGGCACCTCACACCCGTACTGCCAAAGAATCAGTTGATGGAACCAAACCGTTTGCTAGGTCTGGTCACCTACCAATTTAGTCAATGCTCTTGCTTAATCTAATCCCCTAACTGAGATTGTAATTAATCATTAGACCGCTGGACAGACAGACTGGTTGGTAGAATGAGAATCTATGTTGGGGCCGGGTGTTAGTTTAGTACTCTCTAATGCTAGTTAAATCACCGATCAAGCATGCATGTCATGGTCCATGGAACACCAAAGAAGAGTTCGACCCAATGCTTTATTTCTGTCTTAGTGAATCCCGATTCCACATTAAAAGTATATTGATTCTTTCCCGATAAACAAAGACTTTTTTCGATTTTAAGGGGGAAACGGTGGGAAAACCTGAGATGTGAGGGGGCAAATCAAATTTGAAAGAGGAAAGAAAGACATACATCGGGTTGGACAAAATATAAGCGGACGACGGATTTTTTTAATAAGTATGGTAGATAAGTACTTGTTAATAATATACACATATTAATACTTCCTCCGTTTCTAAATATATGTCTTTTTAGATATTTTCAATATGAACTGCATACAGAGCAAAATGAGTGAATCTACATGCTTTAAAGTATGTCTATATACATCTGTATATAGTTCATATTGAAATCTATAGAGAGGAATCTCTATAAAGACATATATTTAGGAAGGGAGGCAGTACATACATAATGATGTGTCGCGGAATATATCTATCAAAGCCTACACAAATAGTAGAAGAACATCACAGAAATCCCATGGGATTTAAATCCTTATGGTTTTTTTTTCTTACTGTGGTCGTCTTGATTCATTGGATTGATATTCTTACGAACACTTGTATTAAATTCATTTATACTATATTTTGAAGGTAAATTTTCATACACTTAAACCCTTTGGTCGAAATCCTTTGTTTTTGCTTGTGCTATCAAACACTCTTCCATTCAAATTGCTACAAGACGACATGACCAACCTCTGCCTCGGTCGGTCCCCTCCCGCGCGCGCGCGTCACGCACCGCCCATGCGGGCCCCACACACGGGGCGTGCCCTAGCTTATCCCTTCCCCTTTTTATTCTCGTCCACTCGCGGCATCGCACGCCCCGGCTATCCTCCGTTCCAACCACGCGGCCACACGGATCCAACGGATATGGGCGACATGATCCCACGGCCCGCATGGTCGCCAATCCGACGCCGGTAGCGCGGTGTGGAGAAAATCAAGGGATTATCCCAAAAAGAATTCCAAATCGGCCGACCAACCTCAGCCTCGGTCGTTCGCCTCCCGCACGCTCGTCACGCACCGCCCGTGCGTGCCTCACACGGGAGGCGCCTCCGGCCTTATCCCTTCCCCTCTTTCTCCTTGTTCGCCCAACACATTGCGTGTGCCCCGACGATCCTCCGGCCCGCCACGTGACCACGCGTATCCACCGGCCGTGTGCGCCACGATCCAACGGCCCACGTGGCCACCGATCCGACGCCGGGAGTGCAACGCAGAGGATCGTCGGTCCCTTCTCACTCTACGCAGATAAGAATTTCCTTTTGCATGAAAGAAATGCCAAAATCTCAACGCGAAGGAGGAGGGTGACAATTAAGTGTGAGCACCACCATGCCTACACTCCTTCATCACAATAAAACACAAAGAGGGGGAGAAAGGGACGTCTATTCCTTTGCCCACAAAATTTCCCATTTTCCCTCCTAAAGCATCCCATGTGCCGCGCGTAGGTAGGAATTCCCCGTTTCTGTTAATTAATTCATAATTTACTGCCGCTACCACAACCTTCCTCTTCCTCCCCTCCCCTCCCTCCAGCGGTGGCTGCCACCCTCTCTGCCTCCCACACCTTCTCCATTCTTCCTCCTCTCCTCCTTCGGTTACTCCTCCACTCCAGTCCCACCCGCAAGGACCCCATTCCATCTGCGGAGGTGGGAAGATCTTGGTTGCGGCGAGGGGGACCGCCGACCCTCCCACCGGGCAAGGGAAAGAAAGACGCGAGGCGGAGGGGAGGGAGATCCCTGCCGCCGCCATGGCCGAGAAGGAGGCCGGCAACCTCGAGGCCGTCCTCAAGGAGGTCGTCGACCTGGTACGCACCCTACCGCCGCGGCCTCCTCCGCTCTCCTCTCCTCTCCTCGGTCCAGGCTTCTTTCTTGGGGGGATTTGGAGCTTCTTGCGCCTTTGATTCGCCGCAGCCGCAAGGGGTTCCTCGCTCCCTCTTAATTCGAGTTCTTGGTTCAGACATTGTAGCATCTGAGGAGCTCCTCCTCCACTCCCCTTCTTTCGCCCTTCAATCAATCTTGGTTCCTAGTTCCTACACTTGCTGCTCTGTTCCTCAACTTGGGCTCTGCTTCTTGTGCTGCTGCAGGAGAACATACCCCTGGAGGAGGTGTTGGAGAACCTGAGATGCAGCCGCGCCGGCCTCACCGCGGAGCAGGCGCAGCAGCGCCTCCAAATCTTCGGCGCCAACAAGCTGGAGGAGAAGGAGGAGAGCAAGGTCCTCAAGTTCCTGGGCTTCATGTGGAACCCGCTCTCCTGGGTCATGGAGGCCGCCGCCATCATGGCCATCGCGCTCGCCAACGGAGGGGTATTTCTCTTCTTTTTTTTTCTCAACTTCTCAACCTGTATTTTTTCCTTTTCCTTCTCATCTTGCTTACTGCACTGCATACACAAATTTACAGTCCAAGATTGGGTCATTTCACATCTTGTATGTATGCCGTGTTTAACTCTGCTTGTGTGTCATCAGGGCAACTGGTTCCTCAACCTGAAAATTTCTCAACTTGAAGATTCTAGTTGACGACAAGTGAATAAACCTGACTAGTTTTTGTTGCTTAGAAACGTAGAGTTCAAGATCGGGTGATCTAACATCTTCTTTTAACATTTTCTTTTAATATTCGACCTGCTGACCCTCAATTTTTTTTCCTCTCACCATGTTTGCTGCGTACACAAACTTACAGTTCAAGATTGGACAATGTAACATTTGTTTTGTTTTGTTTTGTTCTTCTTGTCTAATTTTGCCGTCAATCAGAATAAGCCGCCGGACTGGCAGGACTTCATCGGCATCATCACCCTGCTGGTTATCAACTCCACCATCAGTTTCATCGAGGAGAACAATGCCGGCAACGCCGCCGCCGCGCTCATGGCCCGTCTCGCGCCCAAAGCCAAGGTCCTGTCATTTGCGCCACCTACCACTCTATATATGCTGCTTCATTATATGCCTACATGGCGATTTTTGGAGTTGAGGTGTCCCAACCCACAGAGCCCATTCACAAGTCTGAACTTTTCTGTCATAATTCAGATTCTTCGCGACGGCCGGTGGACCGAGGAAGACGCGGCCATCCTCGTGCCAGGGGACGTCATCAGCATCAAGCTCGGAGACATCATACCTGCAGATGCACGCCTCCTAGAGGGAGACCCTCTCAAGATTGATCAGGTCCTTCCCTTCCCATTGTTCCTGACTTGTTGAAGCTGTTACTTTTGAGGCTTCTCTGCATAACATAATTTCTCTTCTCTTGTGCTGTAGTCTGCCCTCACTGGAGAATCATTGCCGGCCACCAAAGGCCCCGGTGATGGCGTCTACTCCGGTTCGACCGTCAAGCAAGGTGAGATCGAAGCCGTCGTGATCGCCACCGGTGTTCACACCTTCTTCGGAAAGGCTGCGCACCTTGTTGACTCCACTAACCAAGTGGGCCATTTTCAGAAGGCAAGACTGAAGCCATCACCTTACCTTTCTGTTTATTTCTTGATTGCATTTGTTGATGATATCGATGATACTATTATCTTACCGGTGCAGGTTTTGACGGCCATTGGGAACTTCTGCATTTGTTCGATTGGTGTGGGAATGTTCATCGAGATCATTGTAATGTATCCTATCCAGCACAGGGCGTACCGCCCTGGAATCGACAACCTCTTGGTCCTTCTCATTGGAGGCATTCCCATAGCCATGCCGACAGTCTTATCCGTGACTATGGCTATCGGGTCACATCGATTATCTCAACAGGTTTTCACCTGCTACACAAGCATAGTTTGGTTTTCGGTTTTTTTAATCTGCATTAATTTACTGAACCACGGTATGATTTATTTTTTCAGGGAGCTATCACAAAGAGAATGACTGCAATCGAGGAGATGGCGGGCATGGATGTCCTTTGCAGTGACAAAACTGGGACTTTGACTCTCAATAAGCTTACTGTGGACAAGAACCTTGTTGAGGTAAGGCGAGGATATTACTTGAACTCTTGCATTCTTTTTCTGATTAATATATCTTATGAAAACAAGTCCGGCCCAGGTTTTCGAAAGAGGCATCACTCAGGACCAAGTGATTCTCATGGCTGCTAGAGCGTCTCGAACAGAAAACCAAGATGCTATCGATACTGCAATTGTTGGGATGCTAGCTGATCCGAAAGAGGTACTGTACCATACTTTGTTGATATGCTGGCAGATGATTTTACCTCGTTTATATGATGAAATGACTGTTTGCCCATATGTTCACGCAGGCACGTGCTGGTATTCAAGAAGTTCATTTTCTGCCATTCAATCCTACTGACAAGAGAACGGCGCTGACATACATTGACGCTGATGGCAAAATGCACCGTGTTAGTAAGGGTGCACCCGAGCAGGTACCACAAGAATGAACTGTTTTTATGTTGATATCCTAGCATTGCCTCATGGGAATATTATGCCCACCATTGCTATAAACCCAATGAATTGACTGCAGATTCTTCACCTCGCTCACAACACATCGGAGATAGAGCGAAGGGTCCATTCTGTGATTGATAAATTTGCAGAGCGTGGACTTCGGTCGCTTGCTGTAGCCTATCAGGTGAGAAAAATTACAGCATAAAGTTAGTAAGCCTTGTCCATGCAAATGGGAGAGTGCAACTTAAGCGAGTTTTCTGAACAATCTGGCTTCCGTATCCGTCACTTATGCCCTTATAATGACTACCGTTGGTCGACCTTAATTATTTCTTCTTGTATCTGTTTTTGGTATGTGTTGTCTTAACGGTGTATATCCTGAAAATGCAGGAAGTACCAGATGGGACCAAAGAAAGCCCTGGTGGCCCATGGCACTTTGCTGGTCTGATGCCACTTTTTGATCCTCCTAGACATGACAGTGCTGAAACAATCCGGAGGGCACTTAACCTTGGTGTTAATGTCAAGATGATCACAGGTAATATTTTCATTGGATCAATATCCAATTAATGTGTATCTTTCTTCCTCTGTTCCATTTATGTCTGACGCATTCCTGTTAATTTAAATGTGGCAAGGTTGTTACTTATTTCCTACCATTTCTTATTTTCTTCTTCAAATGTTCAGGTGATCAGCTCGCCATTGGAAAGGAAACAGGGCGTCGCCTGGGAATGGGTACAAACATGTATCCTTCATCTGCTCTGTTGGGGCAGAAAAATTCAGACGAGTCCATTTCTGCTTTACCAGTTGACGATCTCATTGAGAAAGCTGATGGTTTTGCTGGCGTCTTCCCTGGTATGCTTTTTTATGAATGAAATTACAGCACTGCAAAAACTGGGAGTTGGGAGAGCGAACAAATTTTTTTAATTCCACATTGATTGAGTGATTGCTTTTTCTGCAGAGCACAAGTATGAGATTGTGAAACGCCTGCAAGCACGAAAGCACATCTGTGGAATGACGGGTGATGGAGTAAATGATGCTCCAGCCCTAAAGAAAGCAGATATTGGTATTGCTGTTGCTGATGCGACTGATGCAGCCAGGAGTGCTTCAGATATTGTCCTCACAGAACCAGGCCTCAGCGTGATCATCAGTGCCGTGCTTACCAGTCGTGCAATTTTCCAGCGTATGAAGAACTACACCGTATGTGATAATGTGCCTGAGTATTATTTCCTACTTTTTTGCTTGTGCTGTATATATGGCTAATGCATTGTGATGCGTGCAGATCTATGCTGTCTCCATCACAATTCGTATTGTGGTAAGTTTTTCTTGTATTTCACCTCTGAATTATACTTCCAGAGCGATACATGTTTCGGTCACATGATTTGCAATGCTGGTTTTAAATGGTGTCAAGTTGCACATTCTATTTATTTGGGAAATTGTCATTGATGCTTCTGTTGGGGGATCAAAATTTCACTTATTCAACTTAACAAAGGTTACGAGATCTGTACGCATAAATGTTTTTGGAATATATATTCATCTTAAGCACTGAAGTTTCGCCCATCTGGCCTATATGCCTTGCTTCAGGGTTAACTCAGTATCTTCCTTTTCTGCTTACCTAACAGCTTGGATTTATGCTACTTGCCCTCATTTGGAAGTTCGACTTTCCACCGTTCATGGTCTTGATCATAGCGATTCTAAATGATGGTACCATCCCTGATCCCTCTACCTCCCTCCCCTGTTTCAGAACAGAAGTAGAATCAGAAAGTATAAATATTTAAACTTGTTTAACTATTTGTCGTGAACTTGTGGTCAATAGGTACCATCATGACTATATCAAAGGATCGGGTAAAACCATCTCCACTACCCGACAGCTGGAAGCTGGCTGAGATTTTCACAACTGGAGTTATCCTTGGTGGATACTTGGCAATAATGACGGTCATCTTCTTCTGGGCTGCGTACAAGACAAACTTTTTCCCGGTAAGATGACGCGGCTTAGGCGAACAAAATCTAAATTTTGGTGAATCTTACGCGAATTGCTGTGTACCCTTGGGTAGTAAACTTGGCTAAAAACTATTTTTATGATGTCTACTACAACTTACCGACGCTTACAACTTAATAAAATTTCAGAGATTGTTTCATGTCGAAAGCCTCGAGAAGACAGCTCAGGACGATATCCAAAAGCTCGCGGCTGCCATTTACCTCCAAGTCAGCACCATCAGCCAAGCTCTCATCTTTGTCACCAGGTCACGCAGCTGGTCATTTGCCGAGCGTCCTGGGTTTCTACTGGTCTTTGCATTCTTCGTTGCGCAGCTGGTCTGCTCCTGACTCCATGTCCCTCTTATAAGTTGCTTCAGGAGAAAAGCACATGAAGCTAAAAAACCTTCCCATTTAATATTTACAGATTGCTACACTGATCGCGGTGTATGCTGACTGGCCGTTCACCCAGATCAAAGGCATCGGGTGGGGCTGGGCTGGCGTCGTGTGGCTCTACAACATCATCACATACCTCCCGCTCGATATCATCAAGTTCCTCATCCGATACACTCTGAGCGGCAAAGCATGGGATCTCGTCATCGATCAAAGGGTAATAATAGCATGTGCTGCACAAACTGTCTTGGCCCACGCCTGTTGGACCATGTATCATGCATGACAAATGTTCATCTTTCTGTAGATTGCGTTCACAAGGAAGAAAGACTTCGGCAAGGAGGAGAGGGAGCTCAAGTGGGCACACGCTCAGAGGACCCTCCATGGCCTGCAGCCACCGGATGCCAAGATGTTCTCGGAGAAGGGGGGCTACAATGAGCTGAATCACATGGCTGAAGAGGCCAAGAGGAGGGCCGAGATTGCAAGGTAGGACCAGTCAATCAATCATAGCCCTTCCTTGCATATAATTTCCCCTGGTCACTCATCGGTCCAGCTGCCCCTCCTTTCCCCCCTCATTGGCTCATTATCACTCATGAATTCATCTCTGGACATCCATGTGTCTTCTCTAATATCAGTAGGCATGCATGCATGCAATAGTGACATAAGCACTTGTGTTTGTCGACAACCGTGTGAAACTAACTAAGCTGTCATGGTGGCTACAGGTTGAGGGAGCTTCATACTCTCAAAGGGCACGTGGAGTCCGTCGTCAAGCTGAAGGGTCTCGATATCGAGACGATCCAGCAATCCTACACGGTCTGATGATCTGAGCTGCCCAGGAGAAAAAAGGGGGGAATCCCTAATTTATTGGTTACCGTCATGAGTGAAGAGTGGATCCTCTTCTTTGCTGTGAACTTTACTACTGTAATCGTCCGCGTATTACTCGAGACATATCTACTGTAGTTTAAGCTTGCCGGTTGGTGATATAATAGTTTCGCGCCACCTAAGTAATGGCGTCGCTGTTTTTTTCTTCTTCGTTTTTTCTGTTTTCAGATAGTATGTACATTATGTTTTTGTCTCTTCATTTTAAGCTCGTTACCGACATGTGGATAAATCGGGTATGGTGGTCTGTTTGTGGGGGCAAGGTAGTGTTAGCATGTGACCTTCATTCAGTGCATGGCGATGAAATGCTTCCTAACTGGGATCTGGTTTCAGATCTGTAGCTGTGGTTTGGGCTCAATATTTTTGCCTGCCATGCTTTTGTGTCTGAGAGATGCAGTCAAAGTGCTTCATGGAGATGTCCATCACATAACATTTTGTTTTTGAGTCGAAATACACCGCATAGAGTTTGTGTGCATGTTTCTCTTTTGAGAATCCATTTGCTATCAGTCGCCGATTCCCCGATGATTTTTCATGAACATTTGGACGAATAAGCACCAACATACCGAGCCCACACAAGTCGAACTAATCTAGAAGTTTCTGAAGAGTCGCAGGACCGCCGGGCAAAGCTTGGCCGGCTGGGCGGCGGCGGGGCATCTTTCCCCCTTGGAGCGTCTTGGGCGGCACGGGACAACCAGATCGCAAAGAGGCGTCGGGCTACCGCGGGGTCTGGCAGCGCGGCGGGCGAGCATCTTGGCGGCGGCGCGGCAGCTGCGGCATGGATGCGAGTCCGTGGCGAGGTGGTGGCTGTGTGGTCTTTAGATCGGGTGGTCGCTGGCGCCGCCATGTTCAGGTCGGATCTATCTGGACCTGGCGCTTGGATGTTGTCGGCCGGCGCAGGGTGGTGGTGTTCGTTGCTGGCCTCGTCGGATCGTTGGATCCGGCGCCTGGCGATCTACGGTGGCTGACCTTCTTGATCCTCCTTCCTGGTGGGTTGAGCCCCATGGCACTTGCATCTCTGCTGGTCTTGATTCGTCTCGCTGTCGCATCTGAAACAGTCGGAGGTTTGGTGGTATAGGTTGGGGACCGGAGGAAACTTTGGCCGGTTGGACCGGCCTGGCATCGGCGGCGGCCCTCGATGCCATTACCCTCCTTGGAGGCGAAGTCGAGGTCCCCCCCCCCCCCCCCCTATCCACATGCGAACCCCTCCCGGACGAAAGTCCAAAATTCAGTCTGGATTGGGCGGCGGCGGTGCCCTGCGCGTCGTAACCTCCATGGAGGCGCCGTCTTGGGAGGCTCAGATGGCCGGGCGTCATGGTGACGTTGATGGCAGAGTGGCCTGGCAAGGTCGGTGCAATATTTTTGCTCTGAGGATGGACCGAGGGATGATGGAGGTGACGACCCTTGCAGCGTGCGGTGCTCACTGGGTGTGTGCCTGGCCGGTGTGGGACCTAATCCAAGTAGTGGCTTGGATGGGACACCTGGTTTTAGATGTTAGGCTTTAGTGCGATGTCTGCTTGGTATTAGGTTCGGACATTCGGCACGCCTTCATCAAAGGGATAGGAGTAGCAACGGTGTTGCCAAGATGGTGGCTTCAGGCTTATTGATGTATCATCTTGTATGGTCTTTGTGAATAATTAATAATATGGCTGCATGCACCGTCCAGATGCAGAGGCCGGATGCACATCCTTCTTTTCTAGAAAAAATGTGGCATTGCCTACACCATTTTTTAACACAGTACAAACGCAAGCGCTTATATACACGCGCATACACTCATTTCTATGAACGCACACACGCATTTTTGAAAGACTGAACCGATATATCATCTTGAAATTTACGAAATCATCGTAGACATCTATTTGTACCCTGGTGGCTGGGGATACCACAGTCCCTCTAACCATCCAACTACAAGTTGGTTCGCGTTGGCTACACCGTTGAGCCTCCTGTAACATCGAAAACCTTTTTCTTTTTTGCACTCCACAAAGTCACTTGAAAAGAATATTGTAAGTCAATCTGGGCTCCAGCCCAAGAAACCCGGCCCACACTATAGCAAGTCCAGGCCCATTGGGTCCACACTATCCAGTCGCACCTTGGCGTCCAGCCTTCCACCTAATTCGTCGACGAAAATGCCGCCGCAGTGGCCGTGGCTCCAGCCCGCCGCCGCCGCCGCCGCCGCTCGCCGCGCCACCCCCTTCGTCTTGCGCGGGAGGCGCTGCTCCTCCTCGGTCTCCACCTCCGTCTGCGCCCCGGCGCCCTCCGGCCACGCCCGCGAGCAGGTAACTAGCCCAGCTCAGCCGCCGGCCTATCGCCGCCGCCCCTAGCTCCTGACGCCGGTGTTCGCCATGTAGGAGGATGAGCAGTCGCTGGTTGTGGTGGGCGGCGGCGCCGCCGGGGTGTACGCGTCGATAAGGGCCAAGACCCTGGCCCCCCACCTCAACGTGGTGGTCATAGAGAAAGGGAAGTTCTTGTCCAAGGTACCAACCATGCCAATGCCTTGATTTCCATTGGACTGAAAATCTACTGCTATGGTGTTGCTTAAGTATGAATTGCTGGGATGGATGGCTGCAGGTCAAGATCTCCGGCGGAGGGCGGTGCAATGTCACCAACGGGCACCAGCTCGACCCATCGGTACGTGTACGCCCCATACTCTGCTGCGTCGATTGCTTTTCAATTGCATGCTCTGCTGCATTGCAACTGTGGCCTAGCCATATGCTAGGAATGCATGGTGTGTCCGTCTGTATTCTAGCCATTGTGCTGTGTCAGTCAGTGAGTTTGCTGTCCATTCATCGACTGAATTAGATGGTGGCAATGTGTGTACCATTTTGGTTCGTTACCGTAAAATTGATTTACGCTTATTACATGTGTTTTTTAAGTCTGCCTTTGTCACCAGTCAAATATTATTTGATCCTCAGGGACTTGCGAGAAATTATCCTAGGGGGTACAAAGAACTCCGGGGATCCTTCTTTCGCACCCATGGGCCACAGGATACCATGCACTGGTTTTCGGATCATGGTGTGGAGCTTAAGGTAATCTTAATTTACATCAGGATCTTTGCTTGTGCATTGTCTGAAGCCAGTTTTTCTTATGTGTGTCTACTGTTTTGATTGCTGTGTCAGACCGAAGACGATGGAAGAGTCTTTCCTGTCACCGACAACTCTGCTTCGGTAGTAGACTGCCTGCTGAATGAAGCGAGAAGACTTGGAGGTAGCTGAATGCTATATGAATTTGCTGTCCATTCATCCACACGCCCTTCACCGCGAAGAAACAATTTCTGGAATTGAGTTCTTTTTGAAGTTTCCCTGCAGGCTGGTAAATCCGTGTCGGGTGCATCTGTCAATGACAATGGGAAATTTGTTGTGGAAGTTCAGAAGCGCACTGTTGATTTTGTTGATTACATCAACGCCAATTATGTCTTGGTTGCGACAGGCAGTAGCCAGCAGGTATGTGAATAGATGCTTACTCTACTAGACAGCAGACACAATATACTACCTCCCTTTCATGTTCTCTTACTTGCAGGGTTACTCGTTTGCTGCACAACACGGCCATTCTATTATTCCGCCGGTGCCCAGCTTATTCACATTTAAAATTGCAGACAAGCGACTGGCTGATCTCTCTGGGGTATTGATCCATAACTGCTATTGCAAATCTCATACTCACAAGTAGTGACTGACTGGCTGGACAAAAAATGACCCCCCCCCCCCCCCCCTCTCTTTTTGTCTCTTGTCATGTAGGTTTCGTTCACAAGGGTCACGGCAAAGCTGATGCTAGATGGCATTCAGAAAAGCGCTCCTGAGTTAACTCAGGTGAGCCGACCACCTTCAGCAATAGGCTCCGTCATAGATGTTTGCTTACATCAATTGTTTGCCCATTGCAGACTGGACCTATGTTGGTTACACATTGGGGGCTTAGTGGCCCTGTTGTTCTTCGATTGTCTGCATGGGGAGCACGTGAACTATATCAGGACAAGTACCAAGGTGAGGCCCGAAGAAATTGTACACGAATGGCACTACATTTTTAATACGGAACATAGTTGGATCTAGTGTTTTGTTTCTTCAGCTTGTGCATTTTGTGTTCCATCAATCACATGAAACTTTCCATTACAATAGTATTTTAAAACAGCATGTAAGATCTACTCCCTCTGTCCCACAAGCTTGCAAAAACGTCTTGTATTGTGGAACGGAAGGAGTAAAAGATATTGTCGAACTCATCCACTTCTCTTGTTGGAATATGTATATTTCTTTCAACACAGCAAAGCTTGTGGTTGACTTCATACCGGACATTCACATCGAGGACGTGAAGCGGATCCTATTCCAGCACAAAGACCAACATGCGGTTCTGATCTTTCCTTGTCCTTCGTTAATGTCTTCATCTGAGAGAGTTTGAGTTCTTTTTAGAAATAGAGAATCCGAGTTTTAAATTTTTAACTCTGCTTTTGAATGCCTCTTGCTTTAATAAATTAATCGACCAGTTCTTGTAAATGCCTTCAACAAGATGGGCATAGCTTTCTGTTTCTTTATATGCCTCCCTTATTAGGCTTTCTGAGTTCAATTTTAATGAAGATTTGCTACTGCAGATACAGATACTTATAGCCACCTTTACAACATTCTGTTTTATCTGTCATGTTGGGGTGCTTTAACCAACCTCCGTCCAGAAATACTTGTCATCCATTTCTTCAACAAGTATTTCCGGACGGAGGGAGTGTTTTGTATGATTTATGTAATTTTGTCACAGAAATATTCCCTGAATATTCCGATTTTCCTTGTAAAACATTATGGTGAAGCTGTACTAAGATTTTTTTTTTTAATCTCTGCAGAAGAACAAAGTAAATAACGCCTTTCCCAAGGAGTTTGGTCTGGTGAAGAGGTTTTGGGGATTCCTTCTAGAACAGGAGGTTGCAGTAGCTGAATCCTGGTCCTTACTCAGCCCCTTAATTTGATGTTTTACTCAGTCGAAGTTTTCTCTTGCAGAGTTTAGATGGTGACATGCACTGGGCCACCGTGCCAAAAAGTCATCTAAATGCGATAGCCCTTCGCTTAAAACAGTGGATGTTTGAGGTTGTTGGGAAGGTATGTGATATCTCAAGTATATCACTTGAAAAGCTCGATAGTGGTTTTTTGATGTAATCTGTGCTCACTGATGTTCCCTCATCGTCATATGTAGGGCCAATTCAAAGATGAATTTGTGACAGCTGGAGGTGTTCCACTTTCAGAGGTATCTATTAGTCGACAACTTAATTGCAGTTTTCACAAACATGACTCGACTCACGAAAAATCCAACTTGTTCATCTGTTGTAAAGATAACGCTTGGCACCATGGAAAGCAAGAAGCGGCCCAATCTGTTCTTTGCAGGAGAGGTAACAGCACAACTGTTCTTGAACTTGCAACCCTCTGGTCATCTTATCTTACAGAGTGTGATCTTGCTGTAGGTACTTAACGTCGACGGGGTCACGGGCGGATTCAATTTTCAGGTAAGGAGTAGATATTTTCTCTTCCTGGAGAGCAGTGAATTAGTAAAAACTTTTGAAGTGAGAACACAAGGTTTCAACTGGCATTTTCTCTTTGTTTTGCACAGAATGCATGGACTGGTGGGTATATAGCTGGGACAAGCATTGGCACATTGGCATCGAACAGCATTTTCAAAGAAGAGCAAGCCTGTTTGCAACTACAAGGATCTTAAGGACATGTATGAAATCATGACAAGGAGGGTAGTGATTCAAGGATTCTTAGTTCTTACTGGCTGAGTAACTTTGTAAAAACTTGAGAGTAGCTTAGCTGCTAGTCCACAGTATTGTAGCTAAAAAACAAGCAAAGATAACCAAGATTCACATCGAGTAACTGTATCGTCGTCTTGTAGCGACAATTTTGTAATGGAGTAAGATCCTAGTTGAGCAACTTGTGAATCCTTGTAAACTTGGCAGTAAGAATCAGAAGATCAATATACCCATTGCATTCATTGCTTTTCCTGAGCTACAGTACCTGGTCTACTGAAACATAGAACAATTCTCATTGTCTAATCAAGAATGCAACAAATCAATTTCTTGATGTTCCTTTTGTTGCGAAAGAATTTCTTAATGTTCCTTTTAAACAATCAGAATGCAACACTGCAGTCCCTAAATGTCCACACACTCTGCTATAGATGAAACTATAACAGATGAAATTACACACAACCAAGATTGAGAAAAGGTACATCGGCTCCTCGTTCGTCGCATCGTAGCAGCAATGTTGCTGTGTGAAGCAAGTTCCTGAATTGATGCAAACATTGCTGTAACAATCAGAAGACCAATGCATTGTTTTCCAGAAGGTTGGATTGGAACTTACAGCTACAGCAACATAAGAACAATATTCATTGTCTAATTCAGAATGCAATGTCTAAATGTTCTCATCACATCACAGATAAATAAGTTTGGAAACATAAGAACTCGACCGTCACTAACGCACGCATGCTACAGGCGACGAAACTAGAACAGAACAGATGCTTCCTTCATCCAAAGAAACTGTTTGCTCCACAAAACTGCACCTGTTCATCAGCTAGCTAATGAAGTGTTTATTCCTGATGATACATAATGTAACCTAGCAGAAGAAGCAGGCCCTAATTAAGAACTGGCTAGAGCAAATGCATGCGCTCGACATAGGGGTTGTGCAGCCACTGACTGAGCGGCTCCCCGCACCCGACGAAGCAGCCGGTGTTGCCGCGGGCGGCGAAGAGCGGGAACTGGAAGAGATGCAGAAGCTTCTCGATGGACTGCCGGACCAGCGACGAGCCGGTGACCCTGCTCCTCCTCCCCCAGCCGGTGACGATGTCGATCCTCTCGGGGCAGGAGCCCATGAGCAGCATCTGCCTGTGGAACCAGGCGAGCGTCCTGGAGAGAGCGGTGACGGCGGTGCCCTCGGACATGAGGTGGAGGTTGATGAGCCAGTAGGAGGAGCTCTTCTCCCTGACGGAGTCCGGGTAGACGTTCTTCTGCGCGGCCACCTCCCAGATGAAGCCGGCCTCCTCCTTGAGGCCGGACTTGTGCAGGAAGTCTATCACGGCGTCCATTATGCCCCTCTTGCTCTCCCGGTCCTCGCTGTGCATCATGTCCAGGAAATACCTGGCGTGGTCCCTCACGTTCTCGCCGCCGGGCTCGGCGTCGGGCAGGTACAGCAAGAACATGTGGGCCGGGTGTCCGGTGATCGCCATGAGCTGGCAGCATAGGCCCATCTGCGCGTGAGCGTCGGTGCAGCAGCTGAGCAGCAAGGTGTATGTCTGGAGAGACGGGACAAGCCCCTGCGCAAGCATGTTCTGGAGCACGCTGTAGGCGTCCTGAAACCTGTTCAGCTTCAGGAAAGCACTCAGGAGTGAATTGCAGGTGGGCACATTGGGCTGCAAACCATCCTGGAGCATCGCATGGTACCACCCTAACGCCTTGTCGACATTGCCGGCCTTGCCCCAGAGGTCCACCAGAAGACCATACACGGGCTCATCAGGAGCCCAGTCGCGCCTCATCTCGAGGAACACAGCCTCAGCCTCGTCCAGATGACCACAGTGACCAAGAACCTCCATGACAATGCTGTAGGTTATCTTGTCGGGGCGGAATCCGGCGATCTGCATGTCTTTGTACAGCTTCACGACATTGTCGTAGTTTCTTGCCTTGGCCTGCAGGGCGATTATTATGTTGTAGGTAACCAGATTGGGCGTGCACCCGTTCTCGATCATCTCGCAGAAAAGCTTGTAGGCGGCCGCCAGCTGGCCCCCTTTTCCAAGGCAATTCACCATGGCGCTGTAGGTGAAGGTATCGGGCGACAGGCCGACTTCTTGCATCCTGCCATACAGATCCATGGCCACTTCCAGGTACCCTGACTTAGCATGGATATCAATCAGTGTGCAGTATGTGACGCGGTCAGGCTCGTAACCAGCTCCCTCCATCTCCTCGAAGACTTTAACAGCCTCTCTTAGAAAGTTTGCACGGCCATACGCGTGTATTATTCTGTTGTATGTCACCACGGTTGGCTTGCAGTTTACCAAGCTCATCTCATCGAGAAGCTTTCTCATCGTGCCAAACTGCTTTGCCTGTCCGAGGATCCCAATCATGGTGGTGTAGGTATGGCCATCATGCTTGAACCCTGGCTGCCGCTTCAACCAATGGAAGAAACCAAGCGCGATGTTGTGGTCATGAAGCAGCTTCAGCACTTGATTAGCCTGGAACGCGTCAATCTTGCAACGGAGATTATCAAGAACATGTTCCGTCATGGGACCCCACTTCATCTGCTGCAGCGTATGGTAATACTGTTCGACTGCCCGCAATGACTTCATTGATCTTAAGTTAGACTGCGGTCCTCCACCGTGACCTTTTATTGTTCCTACTAAAGGGCCCTGAGATTTGTCAGAGGGACCACTATAAACAGTTGGAGCAGAGAAGTTGCGAGTTTGAACTCCAGCCCACCTGCCATCTGAATTGGGATTACTATTAGAATGGTAATTTGAGTGGCCTTGATTAGGATGCCTTTGATTCCTTATTTGTGACGGTGAGCCGGAAACTGCAGCCGCTGGCCCCGAGAAATTCTGCTTTGGCTTTGCGTATCCAGATCTTGAGCCCCCCTTCCCAAAATCATTTTGCATGGAAGGGGCACAAGGCGTATTTGCCCCAGCATGGCTATGCTGATTATTTGCCTTGTTATTAGAAGACTGGCCACCAGATAATGGCTTGCTAGAATAGTTGGCACCAGCCTGTGGAACTTGCTTAGTGCTTCCATTATTCGAGGAGGGTCTCAAATTTACCAACTCATTATACACACCAGCACCTGCGATTCCGGACTGAGAAATGCCCCTGGCGGCCTGCTTAGATGGCTGCACATAATTATTTCCTTGAACCTGACGGTTACCAGGATGGTTACTTGTGTTGCTTGATGCTGGCTCCTTGTCTGGAGATGAGGTGGAAGGAACGACATTAACAGCTTGAGCTGGGTATCCAACAGCACTACCAGCAACATGCTGCGCAGACGGAGGCTGAGCCTTCACAGAAGATCTGCGCTCGATAGCACTCGCAGTCTGCCTCTTTGAACCACAAGTGTCATCATCAGGGCACGTGCACGAAGCTCCATCCGCGCTACCACACCTTGACCCACTAAGATAGAAGGACCGTGCACACTGGGTTAGCGTGCTGAGTTGCTTTGCCCTCAACATGAACTGCAATATAAAGTTTACATAGTGTTATCAACTAGAACAACCTTTTATTTTACATAAATAAGAGGTTCTGCTTTCATAATCTGGATAAAAAAACAAGGTCATGACAACATTTGTTTCGATGGACTATTATAATCAAAGACACAAGAATCGCAGAAACAGTACAAGCCACAAGGAAAAAATAAGCTATAGAGAACAGGACATGAATATTATCAAGTGAACTCAGAAAGCTTGCAACTTCTTGTCTGTGATACAATCGTGACCGTTAACCAATAAACAAAAGTCTAAAGCATATTTACAAGTTCGACAACAGGGTTTTTTCAATACTGTTGGTATAAAAGAATAAGACTGTACGATGAATGCTAGCATGCAGTACACTGCATAATGACTAAATAATGTAGCTATTAAGTTCAAGAATTACATCTAGCCTTGCTTGTTACGATTAATTTAACAATGGATATTGCAAAAAATATTTTCCATGCAGTTGGCCCAAATTGAATATACAAACACCATATTATGGTGCTCCATTTTGCAGTTGGCCCAAATTGAATATATAAAACACCATCTTATGGTGCTCCATTTTAGCTAAAGGTTATTTTAGCGATGTAATTGCTTACCCAGTTGCATTTCGGAAGACCCTTTTCATTCAAATGAGAAGCATAACAACATACAATTAGGTAGACAACAAGGTAGTGTTTAACTAGAAAAAGTTTGAAGCTAGATATGGTGCATAAATGGGCTACAAGCTTAATGCGATTTCTTGACTCCTTTCATGTGCTCATCCCTCATCTAGTCATATCTTTTGTCTTTTAAGAAGACGAGAGAGAATGATATTATGTACTGTCAAGGATATAATTTAATACTCCCTCCGTCCCAAAATAAGTGTTGCTGATTGACGTTTATTTTGGGACGGACGGAGTAGTATGCATAAAAGTAAAAATGTATGTCGGCAACTCATAGAAGGTTTACCAGCATGCGTAAATGAAGAAATGTATGTTGGGGAGGGAGGGAGGGACTTACTGGTTAATAAATTAATCAACAAATTTCAAGAATGCCTATATATGTCGACTTCTACCAACCAAAGAGCTCCATGTTGGCCCTCATTGGCAGACCTGCAAAAAAAATGTGGTCAAAATTTGTGTATAGCACTATACTGCTTACTAGGATGCATTATTTTATTAGCTGTAAATCAAATCAGTAGTAGCATGAACTCAATTGGCCCAGTAGATTATGTACAGCAAAACAAGTGCCTTATATAGTTAACCTAACTTGTGTTATTACCTCTCCTATTTCTGCATGGTGAAAAGCTTATGGATGTCCGAAGCAGAAACCAAATGATGAACAAGCAACAACTTCGTTTACTAAGCTAAAAGTGCAGTTCAGTTCTTAGTGAAGCTTTCTTCAGAAACAGAGAATTCCTTGTGCCAAATGGGTGGCTGTCATGGCCTATCAGAAGTCAGCTTACTGGAGTTTACCTTGGACTAAAAAAGATGTTGGATTTATAGTCTAACCCAAAAGGCCCCCCAATGTTTGGCCCAAGGTTATCTGCAGGGTTCTAGTTGGATGAGAGCTTAAGAATAAGTCCATAATCTAGACCCCTGCTTCGCCTTAGCTTGAAACCTTCAACTTGTATAAGCGAAAATGGTGATACCGAAGCACGCAAAGAAGCCCTGAACAAAGGGCAAATTGATCGGTTTGCAGAGCCATTGGTGTTGGACTGTCCTGATCGAAGATGATTCTCTCTAAAAGATTGTTTGCACAGAGATCCTACTAATAACAGGGGAAAGGTTGTTCTCTGAGCTAAGGCTTGATAGGTGCTAATACTGCCACATCATGGTGTACATCAATCGGTGTAATAGTCCAAAAATGGGATCTCGTGTGTGTGAGCTGAATGCAAAGGGGGGGAACATGATTTTTTGGTTGTTAGTTGCTGGAAACAAAAAAATTGACCTTTGTGAACTTGTGTGGATTCAATCAATCAGTTTGGCGTACTGGTACTAGCAAGAAAACACAACAGGGCGACCTTCTTCTCGGTCGCCGGCACCGGCAGCCGGACCGGGCTGGGGAATTAGGGCTGACGCAGCCCACCCTCGGGCTGCAGAGGGCGGCCGGGAGGGAAAGAGGGGCGCCGGGGTAGGTGGCGGCGAAGGCAGGCCACCGGCCACCGCGACGCGTAATCCCCAAGACAGGACATTCGCAGAATCCCCTGGCACGGAAGCAGTAGCAATGGCACGCGTGAGCACTGAAAGTAGAGCAGATCCTTTTCTCTCACCTTGAGACGGGGCATCCGACGCGAGAGGAAGGGAAGGCGACCCGGCGGCGGCGTGCCCTGGCCGTGGCCGGCGGCGACGTCGCCTTCTCCCCCCGAGTAAGACGATCCCTCCTGCGGCTGTGAGGACGGCGGCGGCGGTGGTAGGTTGGAGAGAGGAGTGCGCGATCGAGGGAGGCGGCGGGGAGATTCGGGAGGCCGGATTTGTTGGCGTGCGCGCGGCGATCGTGGGGGGCCTCCGGAAAGATCTCGGCTTTCGGCGGGGCGGCGCACGGGTGGGTGGCGGGCGCCGCTGATGGGGGAGGGGAACTGGATGGAGGATCGTTTGGTGACGACATGGGGAGGATGGAGGGGGTATGTGCAAAAAAGAGGGGACACGCAACTTCCTTCGCAAGTCAAGACGGTCAGCGCCCGCGAGCTTCTCGGACGCTTCCTTATCCAATTATTATCCAAAAATATCATAAGGGCCGAATGATACGATGCCAAACTAACAAATGCTTGCCATAAAACTTTTTATTTTTCAAGAAAACTTTCGATTTATTCATTAACTGTCGGGTCGTACAATGAGCATCAGAAGTAAAATTTGCATCTAGGTCCGTAGACCACCTAGCGACAACTACAAGCACTGAAGCGAGCCGAAGGTGCGTCACCGTCATCGCCCCTCCATCGTCGAAGCAGGACAAATATTGTTGTGGTAGACAGTCGACAGGTCGTCGTGCTAAGGCCCCATAGGACGAGCGCGTCGAAACATCAACCGTCGTCGATGAAGAGAAGCGGATGATCCAACCTGTAGACACATAAATGTAGACGAACGAATACCGGATCCATATGGATCCACCAAAGACAAACACTGACCGGATCATACGAGATTCACCGGAGACACACCACCACACCCTTCGACAACGCTTGAAGCATCACCGGTACACGCCCTTCATCTTCAAGTAGCATTAGCAGAGAAAGATTAACAATCATTAGCGAAGAGGATCCCCACCTAAATGCATTCCTCAAAAAGTCATAAGGATCTTTAACCAAACGGCGCACTCTCAGATGATACTTCGAGGACGGCGATGATGGTCGTCGAGTGGGGGCTCCGAGTGGCGAGGTCATGGGCAGAAATTTTAACAACAATTTTGACAGACATGTGAAGTAGTATGATATTTCTTTTGCGGCTGAAGTAGTAAAGATAAAAGAAAATGTAGTGATAGAAGGTACAAATGAATGTCCCCACAAAAGAAAAAGGAAAAATAGACACAAATGAACGCGTGCATGAGAACGTGTGTTCGCCTTTTAGGACGTGTGTTCAGATTTGGGCCGTGAGAAATCGGTGGTTGGCAACGCATGAAACCAAAAGAAAGGATCCTCGAAGAAAACCAAAAGAAAGAAGCTAGCTCGTGAAGCAAAAAGGTTATATGAGAAACAATAAGAAATGTACTTTCTTCTTTTCAAAATAACTGACTCAACTTTATACTAATTTTGTACTAAAATTAATACAAAATTGAATCATTTATTTTGAAACGAAGGGAGTATTAGTAAAATATCTGATGATGTGCCCCCTCACTCATCCACGGCCTACATTCCTCCACGAGTCGCTTCATCTTCCGTTGCATGCATTACACACACCGACACACGTGTGGGTTCCTTCCATCCATCCATGTCACCGTCCAAATCAAAACAGTACGTGGCTGGCTGGCTCTAGGACGGATGCATATTTCGCACGAAAGCCCTATGCAAAACATGCTATTAGTATTTCCCACCTGGATAGATTGCGCTTGTCGCAGTCCTATTGGCCGTTCGTCCGGTAGCTTATTATTTCTTGGATGGACATGCAATACATACCGGCCGAGCCGAGCAGGCGAATATCCAGTCTGCAGGCTGCAGCACAGCAGCACGGAGAATTGACCAAGTTTTTCCTTTTTTTCTTTTTTTGCTTTTTGCGGGGGGAGAATTGACCAAGTTCAAGTTCGGCGAGGCCCTGCCTTGCTGCTCAAGCTTCCGCGGTGAATTTCGCCGTAAACCGGCATGTGCTATGCGTTGTAACAGGGCCATACGTATTGTAGTAGTGATCATTCAGTCTGCCGCTCGACGATACCTTCTATAATTAATAACATGATCTTGTCGGCCAACGCTCGACTATATTTTTCATAATTAATAGCACGATCCTTCTATCCAAAGAATGATACTCTTTATAATTAACGTCATATTCTCATCGAAAGGATGATACTCTTCGTAATTAACTTGGTTAATTGGGCAAGAGATACATGGGGTAGCTGTTCAGTCTCCGTGCCGCTCCCCTCCACGGTCGATTTGGATGAGCCCGTGCAAAGAAGGCAAGCTTGCGGAGCTTGGGCATGCTGCCGTCGTTGAACCATTGTCTCCCTTCCGATGCATTCCCTTAGTCTCTGGCGAGCATCTAGGCCCAGGCCACCCGCTTCGTCCGCCACGCGTTGATTCAACCATCGTCCTGGCCGATTCCCACCTCCCCGTCTTCGGATCTTTACGGTTTTTTTTTGAAGGTTTGGGTATCCAGTTTTAGGTATGTTGTAAAAACAGAAGAAAAAAAATGGTTGCCTATATCTTCTCTCTCCCTTCCGATGCATTCCCTTAGCCTGAAAAATGGATTTGGGTATCTAAAATGTTGGTCTGTTGTTGGTGTTGCTGAAAATTTGTTGGTGGACTGATAACTGGCCAATAGTTTTTTCACTATTAATTCTTGGCATTTGAGTTTCTTCTCTGTTTACTTCCACACGTATTATTATATCTACACAAAATGTTAGTTAGAAACTTGAAATTGACCATATGTCTCTGTTCATACAGAATTAACTATAGCAAATGGAGCATCACATATGCCATACCACTGGACCAAAACTTGGCATATTGGCATGTCCTGTTGAAATGGATGTGTAAATAATATTCTAACCCAGTGGCCTAACTCAACTTAAAGAGGAGACAAACGTAAGAGAGAAGGATTATATTGTCAAGGAGGACAATACTCAAGTAATCATATTATTTTATTCATTCATCAGTACACACCATTATAATTTCCCTATTCTGAACACAATTACGTGAAGAAAAGATAAGTCTTAAGTTCTACACATGTGGGTCTGTGAATCCGTTCAGGGATAAGAAGATCAAAATGTGTGTTGCTTATAAATTTACATATACTCAACCTATTCATGGTGATATCAATTACATCGTCACAGATCAAAGCTTCAACGTGTGTGAATCCGTTCAGGGATAATAAGATCAATCTCGCCCTGCAAAAAAGAAAGGAAGATCAAACCGGAGATTGAGGACTTGGATCTAGAGCACCACGTCATGCCATGGTGGCAAGGATGCGGTTCAATCATTGGAAGCAACGCCATCAGGGGAGGGACAAAATCATTGTAGTGTACATGCAAAAGCATCATCGAAATCAAGAAGATCTTTTACCAGGCGTCTAGCGACTCCATAGAGAGGGAGGATCATCCCACGCATGCAAACTGCGCCACTGGATTAGGTCACCCGTCATCGTGCAGATCAGGGTGGCGCATGTAGCCGATGCTAGTGAAGAGGGTGACTTCATAAAATTTCAAGATGATATGCCGGCTCAGTCTCTTGGAGGTTCTCATAAAGGTAGGATGTGCGTGTGTACGTTCATACGGGTGAGTGTATGCGTGTTTATATGAGCGCTTGCATATGTATTGTGTTGAAAAAAGGACAAGGTATGAGAAGGTTTAATTAATGTGATTGAATGGCATATGGGAAGGTATTAATATGATTGAGCGGTGTATGATAATGTGCAGTCAAATAAGGCGTGGTGGGACAAAAAACCGGCTGGACAGAAAAAATCGATGAAGGTACATGGTGGTAGGGGTTAAACCGGTTGACGAAGAGTTCTGCTTGGCAGTAAAAAGAACACTACTCTTTTTTTTAAGTAGCAAAGAAATGTTGCCTTGTCATAGAAGAGTTCTGCTTGGCAGGGGTTGAACCGGTTGATTATTTTATATAGATTTAATCTTTAAAGATCGATTAGAGATCATCGTGATTGATTCCTTTCCATAACGATATTACTAAGTTTGGTATATAAATATTGGATTCAAGAAGATCAGTGAGCTAAAAAAATAGTTTAAATAAATTAGTGGGATAGAAAAAAAATCGATGGAGCAGGTTTACCCAATTCTGATAGTATGCCGACCACAAAATGATATGTTGGCCATAGAAAAAAAGAAAAACACATGTACGTGTCAAAATGGGCCGGCCAACTTTGATTATAGTTGATGTTTTGGTAAAAAAATGATTTGGTTTGGGTGTAAGTAGTGGAAGGCAAGTAAAGTTTGAATTTAGTTGAGATTTTCTTAAGACTTGATTTGAATATGTTATTTTTTGAGAAATATTTGAATGAGTTAATACGTTATGTTATTTTAGGAAAAAGCCAATTTAATTGAGTTAATGCACATGTCAAAGGGCTAGCCTAAATTTGCCGTGCTTGAACGAAAGGTTGTCGATGAGACGCTTACGGACTTAATATAGGGCTGATGGGAGCCAAATCCTATTTGGTGCCTTTTGCGCCCGACACAGCTCTTTCCACAAACGGGTGCACACAACCTCCTCCCTTCCTTCGGTATTAACGAGCCTATCTCCACATTCGCTATATGTTTCAAAAAGGGGAGCTCAACGCAGAATCGAACCCGTGACCTCCCATTTCGTGAGACGTTGCAACAACAGACGTGCCACATAGCCTGATGTGCTAACTTACTTCTTTTCTATCCTTTCATCCTTTCCTTTTTCCTTTTTTTTTCAAATTCGAGAAACTTTCTTTCTTCACGTTTTTTTTTCTGAAAAATGGACGAACTTTTTGTTTACAAATTCAATGAACTTTTTCCATAATCGATGAACTTTTTTCAACTTTGATGAACTTTTTTCAAATCTGATGAACTTTTTCAATTTTGTGTTCAAATTTGATGAACATTTTTTAGAATTGATGAAATTTTTAAAATTTATGAACTGTTTTTTAAATTCGTAATTTTTTAGATCCATGTGTTTTTCAGTTTTGTTAACGAAGGGACAAACGACAAAGAAAAAAATAACATAGAACGAACGAAACGTGCTCGAAGGGAAGGAGCGGGCCATCGAAGAAGGCAAGGTGTGAGCGTGCTAGCTGGGCCGGCCCACACGAGGCTGGGCAGGCGCTCAAGGCGCCAAAGAGGAGGGCCGCGTTCGGCACTCCACTGCTCCTTCAAATCCAAGAATCTACGGAGCAGCTGTTAGCTCGCTCTAGGGATTATAACTCCAGCTCCGTCCGCTCCAGGAGCGGAGCGGAGCGGAGCGGAGGGCCACCGAACGCGCCCGAGGTCTCTTGATGGGGGAAATTTCTATTGGACGCTCGTTGCGTCACAATGTCGAGCGAGCACATAGGGGAGCGATCAGCTGGGCCGGCCCATCTCCCACTGTAGGCAGTTTCGGTTTGGAAACTTTCTAGAAGTTTCCCAGCCGGTTTCCGTCGGTTTTGGGAATCTTTTAGAAGGTTCTTTAAGCTGGTTTTCTATTTTCCTTTTTATTACTTCTTTTTTGTCTTATTCTTTTTTCATGTTTCGTTTTTTTCTTCCACTCCTTATTTCTTTTTCTTTTCTTCCTTTTTCGTTTTTTTCTTTTTTTCAAAAAATGTTCGCTTTTTAAAAAATGTTTGTGTTCAGAAATTAAAAAAATGTTCATGATTTTACAAAAAATGTTCCTGTTTTAAAATTTTGTTCAGAAATTCAAAAAAATTTCAGGAATTAAAAAAATATTCTTGCTATTCAAAAATTGTTCAGAAGTTCAAAACCGTTCCTGTTTCAATTTTATTTTATAAATTCAGAAAATTTTCGCAAAATTGAAAAATTGTTCGGAATTAAAAAATTGCAGCTACAGTTCCAGGCAATACACTACAAAAATGTTCGCATTTAGAATTTTCAAAAAATGTTTCAGAATCTGGCGCTGATGTTAGTTCTTGAATATTTGGGCTGTGTACTAGAGAACAACCGTCGTCATCTTCCGTGGCTAGCTACATGCGCTCACGAGCGGGAGGGCTGGAGTCCGATCCCTAGCTAGCGCACTTAATTTTTTGTGGGATTTTCAGTTTGCGCCATTTGCTAGACTCGAACCCACGACCTGCTACATATACGCACTACGGGCTAGCCACCACGACAGGCGGATTACTCTGAAGCATTAGCAGCACCACACTTAAAGAACTGCCAGCAACGGCGAAAAATAAAAAACTAGTCCGCCAAATTCCAAAACATAAAGTTGGGGGAAAGGGATCCTACTCAAGTCCTCCCACCAGAGAAGCGAGTACGTAACCACTGTAGTAACTGAGGTTTAGTATGTACAATGGCAGCCCAGAGTATATAAACTATAATCTGCGGCACATTAAAACTTGTTTTAAAATTTAAAGCATAATTTTTTAAAAAGAAACTCTTTTTGAAACGCAAACATTATTAGGGGACTCAATTTTTTTAAAAACAAACAGGGAAAAATTGAATATGTGAATATATATAAATTATGAACTACTTTTCACAAACGCAAAACATATTTTGAAAACAATAACAAAATTGGAAAACAGAATTTTCAAAATTTAATTATTTTTATAAAAGTTGAGCATTCTTTTAATTTGGGAAAATGGATTTCGAAAAAAGGATTTTTTAAAAAATTGTGAACAAATTTCCAAAACTGCAGTATTTTTTGGAATATGTGAACAAATTTCGGGAACAGGAACAATTTTTTGAACATAGGAAAAAAATTAAACATGTGGACAATTTTTTGAATTTCTGAACAAATTTTGAAACATGGACATTTTTGGAATATGTGAACAAATTTTATGAAAACAAACAAATTTTGAATTTCCTAAACATTTTCCAGAAACTTGAACATTTTTGGAATTTGTGAGCAATTTTTCAAAGCATGAACGACTTTTGAATCTTGAGAACAAATTTGGAGCGTGGACAAGTTTTTGAAGCACAAACATTTTTTTGAGTCTTGAAAACAAATTTTGAAACGAAGAACAATTTTGAAAAATCCTGAACAAATTTGGAAGCGTGAACAATTTTTTAAAGCACGATTTTTTTTTGATTCTTCAGAACATATTTTGAAATGGAGAACAATTTTGAAAAAATTCAAACAAATTTGGAAGTGCGAACATTTTTGAAAAACGCTATTTTTGAGGAAAAAAATGTGAAAGTTGTATCAAACAGCGAACACTTTTAGAAATTGTGAATAAAATTTGTAAAAACTCAACAATTCGAAAAATGCAAACAATTTTTGGAAATGGGAACATTTTTGTAAAATCTCTCAAAAATATAAAACGTGAAAGTTTTCTTGATAACCTGAACATTTTTCAAATTCGAAAACAAATTTTGGATACTCAAACATTTTTAAAAACTGGGAACATTATTTGAAACTCCCAACAAAACTTGAACACATGAACAGTTTTCAAAACTTGCGTACATTTTTTGAAACTCCCTAACAAAAATTGAAACATGAACATTTTTTGCAATTTGCAAACAATTCTTTAAATGGAAGTATTTATGGAAACTCGCAACAAAACTTGAAAACATGAACATTTTTTTTCAATTTGGTGAACAAATTTTGAAATGAGAAGATTGTTTGAAACTCCCAAACATAATTTGAAACATGAACAAAAAGACAATAAAAAGAGAAGAAATAGGAATTGAAAGATGAAATAAAGAAACAGAAAAACAAAGAAAGAAAAAGAAAAAACAACAAAGAAAAAAGCAAAACAGAAAAAACCAATGACAACCCGGTTCAAGAACCTTCTAGAAACCGTTCAAGAACCCTCTAGAAGGTTCCCAAAACAGGACGCTGTAGCGCATGCGCTATTTCGTAACTGGGCCGGCCCATCTTGATCGCTAGTCGCTCGCCTAGCGTCCATTAGGAGCTCCCATGACCTTGATGGGAGCCTTTCTCCCCGGTCACAATTTCAAAAAAATAATAATCAACTAGTAGATTTAGGAGTATACTAGGACAATGCCCGTGCGTTGCAACAGGATATTAATATTATAATAAGTTAGCTCGTGATTTACCTGTCCATATAAATGTGAGTGTGTAAATAATTTTTTATCAATTCATTCTCGTATTTCCCTTCTAATTAGTTTGATAAGAAGTTTGGAGTAAAATTTTGATAAGTAAATAAGGGGGAATTGTTTTAGAGGTAAGTAAGTTAAGGTCATTGATTATCATGCGGGGAAGCTACAGACAAAAGACGTGGTCGGACAAAAAAACACGAGGACAAAAAAATGGGTGAAGGAACGTGCTGGAGCGGGGGAGAACCGGTTGCCAAAGCATTCTTCTGGCAAGAAATGAACACTACTCTCTTTTTAAGTAGTAGAGATATATAGGTAACTGCCCTCACATTGCAACGGGTGAACCTTATGTATGGGTGGATGCTATATTCATGCTATGCTATCAAGAATGAACACAACCAAATATTCAGTGACATATTTTTGTGTGATATAGTTGGTATATGGTTGAATGCCTCATGCTATATGTCAGGAGAGCCTATCTCAATTTCCTTTCTGCCAATAAAAAACCAATATAATATGTTCAATATGTATCACAAAATCACTACAAGTCCACGCATTAGGAGCAACCTCTTGCAATATTTACCTGGCTATTTTCAAGGCCAGCCTATAATCTGGCATGTCACCTTGTTTTTGCATGTAATCCCAGAAAGTCTTCTCCACTACCTAATAAAACATGACAGAAAATAATAAAACTATGCCACAAAGAATGGTCTCAAATTTAGGAATTCCTTCCTTGAAATTCAACCATTTACCCTGCAAGATGTGATGAAGGAGGATAGGCAGAACTACGGTGGAGAGGTGTAGAAGGAGGCCGGCTATGAGGTGAAATAAACTACAATCCATGCGAGCCTGTGTTAGAATTAAACTTGCTTGATGGTCACAAAATGCAAGTTATGTAGGTAATGCCAAGGGGGCTTCTCTTGGATCCCAGAATCTTCACGTAATGTATTGTGTCACTGTGTGCATATATCTCTCCAAGCACCAGTAAATGGGAAAAATAGCATCTCCGTCAGCTTAACTTTGTCGCGCACGGCCCGGGCATCCACCACCTCTCCTCGCTGCAGTGGCTCGCCGGACGTCAGGGCGCCTAGTCGTCGGAACTATTCTCATGCCTCTTGTCATGAAGTACCGGAAGGCGGTGTTCTAAAAGCCGTCCAGCATCTCCTACCCGCACAACATCAAATTAAGCCACGTGAAGGCTGATCCTTTCATAGACTCCATCTCTTAGAAGGCACGCCTATAGCTAATCTCATGCATGCAACGTTTGTTGTTTTTCTGTTTAGAATAATGTGTGCATGGTCGTGATATGACCCATCCATGCATGTACGTAATCGCATCGCCGGATGGAGCTGCTCCCAGCACGCATCTTTCCTTTCGTTTCTTTTCTCCAGGTTGTTAGTATGAGCTGTGAGACGCAGTCGCCGGGAGGGGTCGTCGAGCTTCTCAATCGAGGTCGGGGAGGTTGAGTAGATGTCGGATCTCGGCCTGGTCGGCTGGTCGCCATCACCTGGCAGAATCAGAATGCACATAATACGTTGTGGTTGCTTTGCCGGTGACATGTACACTGCAAGTTTTCAGGCCATGGTACTAAGGGCATCTCCAGCCGCGCCCCCAACAGGCTCCTCAGGCCACTTTTTCGGCGCCGACGCCGAAAAAACGGCCCAGTCGTGTCCTCAGGACGCCGAAAATCGTCGGTTCGGACCTTTTTTCCGCCCGGCAGTTACAGGCCGAACTCGGCGCGCTGGGGAGCAGTTGGGGGCTCCGGCGCTAGGGAAAAGCACGCCTGGCCCACACCAAGAGGGGAAAAGTCAAGATTTTCTTCCCCCGACTCGCCTCGCACCCCCTGCGCCCTCGGCCACCACTAGCTATATCCCGGCGACGGCCGCCGCCCTACTCCGCTAGATAGCCATTCCCCGCCGGAAAATAGCAGCGCTTCGCCGCGGCAGCCCCTCCCATAGCAGTTGGGCGTTTCCGGCCGCGGAGGCGCGGTTTAGCGGCGGGTAAACGCCCACCGAGCGCAAGGTGTTCGGCGTTTTGCCTGACTCGGCGATGGACTCGGATGACGAGGAAGAGCTCGCCGCGCTGCTGGAGGATGAAGCCGCGTCCGACGTACAGGAAGAAGAGCATCTCATGGTGCTCGCCGCCCTCGCCCAGTTGCTGGCGAGCAATCAAAAGCCGCGGCGAGGTGGCTCGGCGCCGGGGCGGGTGAAAGCAAAGAACCGGCATCGTCTCGAAGGCTACTGCATAATCTACTCCGACTACTTCGCCGATGCTCCACTTCATGGCGAGAAAACATTTCGGCGCCGTTATCGGATGAGCCGAAAGCTCTTCCTCAGGATTGTGAATTCCATCCGGGAGTTCGACAACTACTTCAAGTGCAAGATGGATTGCACTGGCGCTCTTGGATTCACCTCCATCCAGAAGTGCACGACAGCGATGAGGATGCTTGCATATGAAGCTCCCAGTGATTCACTCGACGACTATGGGCGCATGGCCGAGTCCACTAGCATAGAGTGTTTCTACAAGTTCTGTCGGGCAGTGTTGGCAGTGTTTGAGCCACAATACTTGAGAACACCCAATGCGGAAGACACTGCTCGGATCCTAGCCCAGAATGCAGCAAGAGGATTTCCTGGGATGCCTGGAAGCATCGACTGCATGCATTGGAAATGGAAGAATTGCCCATTTGGTTGGCAGGGGATGTACAAAGGCGCCAAAGACGGTTGCAGTGTGGTGCTTGAGGCGGTAGCCACACAGGACCTCTGGATCTGGCACTCCTTCTTTGGTAGGAACTCACAATGACATCAACGTGCTACAGTGCTCTCCTGTTTTTGCCAAGCTCGTTGAGGGCCATTCTCCTCCGGTGAACTTCGAGATCAATGGGCACCAATACAACAGGGGGTACTACCTATCAGATGGCATCTATCCGAGATGGTCGACATTTGTGAAGACGATCTCAAACCCTGCGGCAGGAGGCAAGAACGCCTGGTTTGCGAAAGTTCAGGAGGCTTGCAGAAAGGATGTCGAGCGGGCATTTGGTGTGCTCCAATCTCGATTCGCTGTTGTTCGGTACCCCGCTCAGACCTGGTCCAAAGATCAAATGTAGGAGATTATGACTTGCTGTGTCATCTTGCACAACATGACCATCGAGAGCGAGCAAGAAGACCCAGTATTCGATACTAAACCATACTACAGGCAGGGGCCTCTAGCCGAAGTTGATCACAATCTACCGGCAACTTGGACTGCCTATCTCAGTATGCGTCAGGAGATCCGAGACCCACAGGTGCATCATCAACTACAGAAAGATCTGATTGAGCACATATGGAGGCTCAAGGGGGACGCCGTGTGATGAAATACGAGTTTTTATTTGTTGAACTATATAATTTGTATTGAACTATTTGTTGTTGTACTATTTTGTTGAAGTATTTGATTTTTCTGTGATGAAATATGTGATAAGAAATGATTGTGTTGATAATTGAACGCCGAGACACGGCGAAACCACGCCAAATATGGACCTATTCTCGCCCATATGGACCCTTTATTCGTCGAAATTGGGCTGCAAAGTGGGGCCAATTTCGGCACCTGGGGCGACGACTGGGCGGAAAACCGTCCCCAGCACCGATTATATCGTCGGCTCGCCTTCAGAGGGCGATTTTTATGCGTCCTGGGGGGGCCAACGGCTGAAGATGCCCTAATGTTTCGATTTCTCACCTCTAGTGTTGAGAGCCGCCGGGCATGCAGAATGTCCTTGTATTGGAAGAACTCGACGATGTAGTCATAGACCCAGTCACCCAGAGCAGGCAGTCCGTCTCGGCTCTCGCCTCAAGGGTGTCTCCACCGACAGATGCTCCAGCCTTTGGCAGCTCAAGAAAACGATGTGGTTGCCTGCAAGCAGAGGAAGCAATTGGTAACAGTCCGTGGCAGCTTGTTTTGTGGTGATACTTGTAGTCAACATCATATTTAAAAATATATTTAGGAAAGCTAGAACACACCTGCACTCATACTGCTTCCTAAGAGCACAAGTATCACCACAAAACAAGTTGCCACGGGCTATTTGTCCATCCTTGAATTCCACACCCGACGAGGCCGAGGAATTATATACAATATCAAAGGATAAGGAGCGACGTATCATATCTATAGACTGAAAATAAAATAAAAATGTATCCATAAGATATCATGACCACCGACCAGCAGGTGGTCCCCACGAGGCTAAAGGGATAGATGATGCATTTTTTTTGGCAAGATAGGGATAGATAATGCTTAAAGGGACAGATGATGTCAAATGGATATGGTCCAACAAGCCTTCTATAGGCCTTAAAAAAGACATAATAAAATGCATGCAAAAAAAAATTAAGACCAAAGAAAAACCCGTGGTTCTCACTCACATCGTAGCTATTCTATTATACTAGCAAACATGCCCCGTGCGTTGCAATTGGAGACAAAAATGTTATATCCTAGCCAATTAAGTATGGCTCAATACCCTGATATATGAGTGTTCTCTATTTTAACACGGTGGCCCATCATGTTGTCACTTATATTTTTTTTCTCACCCTGGCTGTTGATGGCCGCGGTGTCCACGTAAAACTAATCTCATCGACAGCGAACTATTCCCAACGCCAAGACATGTAAGTTCTTTCTAGAAACTAAGTAAATCCTAGACATAGACTTAGCCGCCCAAATTCTGGAGCTATCTAGAGCAATCTCATGGAAAACTACTAAAATAGACCCCATGATATTCTTAAAAAAATCTCTATGAGCACAATTTCAAACAATATGGAAATCAACATTAAGCCACTGGTCTACATAAACCTCGCATCAGCAGTTTAGTGTACACCGGTTTTGGGAAATGAACCTTTTTTTGCCTGGCTTTTATTTTTATTATTTCACATTTTCACATTTTCTTTTAAATTTTCTTTTTTTCGTTTAAGTTTTTTTTTCAAGTTTGGTTTTCTTTCCTTTTTATTTAACCTTTTCCTTTTCATTTTCAAATCTTAGATTTCATTTTGCGAACGTCTTTGAAATTCGTGAATAGTTTTTGAAATTGTAAACATTTTTGGAATTAAATACTTTTTGTAATCATGAACATTTTTTGAAATCGCAAACATTTCCCTTTTCCTTTAAAATTTTCTTTTTTGTTTATTTTTTTAAGTTTGGTTTTATTTTTTTTTAAATTTACCTTTTTCATTTTGCGAACACCTTTCAAATTCCTGAATATTTTTTGGAAATCATAAGCATTTCTGGAATTCAATATTTTTTTGAAATCGTATTTTTTTTTCATATTCACGAACATTTTGTACAAAGTCTTGAACATTTTTTTTTCAAGTTTGGTTTTCTTTTCTTTGTATTTATCCCTTCCCTTTTCATTTTCAAATTTTAGATTCCATTTTGCGAATGCCTTTGAAATTCGTGAATAGTTTTTGAAATCGTAAACATTTTTGGAATTAAATACTTTTTGTAATCATGAACATTTTTTGAAATCGCAAACGTTTCCCTTTTCCTTTAAATTTTTCTTTTTTGTTTATTTTTTAAGTTCCTTTTTTTCAATTTACCTTTTCCATTTTGCGAACACCTTTAAAATTCCTGAATATTTTTTGGAAATCGTAAACATTTCTGGAATTCAATATCTTTTTGAAATCGTATTTTTTTTCATATTCACGAACATTTTGTACAAAGTCTTGAACATTTTATGAAATTGTGAAAATTTTAAGAATTCGTGAACATTTCTAGGAATCTTTTCAATCGGCAAACATTTTTTTGAATCAACAAGCATATTGTTTAAAAATTTGGGAACACATTTTGAAACTCACAAACATTTGTTTTGTTTAGAAGAACATTTTGTGAAATGGATGAACAACTTTCGAATTCATGAACAGTTTTGGTATCAGCGAACATTTTTTGAATCGATGAGCTATTTTTGAAATTGGGGAATAAATTCTAAAATTGATGTTTTTTTGAATTTTTTTTGTACATGTTATAAAATTTCGTGGAATTTTTTTGAAAATCACGAATATGTTTTGAATACATGATAATTTTTCAAAACCAAGATTTTTTTCCAAATATATTTTGAAAATCCTGAATTCTTTTATAATATGTGGACAATTTTTTAAAATCACAAACAGTTTTTTGAATCTGTGAATTTTTTATGATTTGGTGAACATTTCTTGAATTCACAAACATTTTATGATTTTGGAATCATATTTTTTTCAAAACTCACAATTATTTGAAATTTGGAATTTTGGGAAATCCTAAATTAATATAAAGAAGGAAAAAAAACATAAAGAAGAAAAGAAAGGGCAAAAAAAGGGTTTGCTGTTGGAGAAGCATTTACGAACGATTTCGGTGGCAGTTTTTTCATAGTGATGATGGCGGTTTCTGTTAGAGGCCAATTTTCGTTTCTAAACTTCCATTGGTCGATCTCGTATCAGAACTAAAACTGTCATAAAAAAGGGTTTGCTTGCCACCCTTCTCTCAGCGATTGGTCGCCAACTAACTTTTCCAAAAACTAAAAAGCATCTTGGAGATATGCTTGATGGGATTAGTTTCTGAGGTCTAGACTATTCCTTAAGTCGAAAAGAAAAGGATCATCATGCGACTCGAAGTATGAAAATTGACCAATGCATACAGGTACAAATACATACTACTACGTGCCGGACAAGTGTGCATAACATTGGCGATTCCCTCAAGCTTCAAAGCAGCCTGAATTTCTTGTTTATCTATATCTATATCTATACCAATATAAAATAACCCAAAGGAGCAGATCCAACTGACCCCGATCATCAAACTAAGTCAATCCAGCGGCCTAAACTACTCCAATGAAGAGGACGGCCTCGGTGCACTGGATGGCAAGGGTGGGCTGGACGGGATCCACGATGGACTCGAGGGGGAGCCGAGCTGGTAGTAGGAGTGCAGCACGATGGCCTTGCGGCCGGCGGGAGGGACTGGAGGCGGTCGGTGGTGGGAGGGAGTCCCGCGAAGGCTTCGTGGTGGGAACGAAGATGGTGATGCCGGTGCCGCGCTCGTAGGCCTTGAAGTCGTCCATGACGCTGGAGGCCAGGCCTCGAGCGCCATTGAGGCAGTCACTGGCTATGTCTAGTGGCCATCGGTGCCTGTGTTGTTCCAGCTCCGTTTGAAGACCTCGAGAACCGATAGGTGCCCCCGGCGAGCTCCGGAGTCCTGAGTGAAACAGGGCGGAGCGGCAACCTCCAATTCCCCGGGTCCAAGAAGGCGTTGCGTAAAGGCGGCACGCGTGCCTTCGTAGGAGGAATTTTTGGCAGGGGTGAAATTGACATGGAGGGATTACAGGAGCTTTGCTACACCTACATAACAATCGACCTGTGTACAATCTGAGCTGGCCTAATTTCATTGGAAGGCAAAAAGGCCCAGACCCACCCCTGAAAATCTGGGGGAGAGATGATTAGTTTAGATGGAAAGAAACTTAGCTTTACGTAACTGGTTATGTAGGTGTAGCATTTTTGGGATTACAGAAGAAGATCGATTCATGGATTAGCGGGCGGAGTCGTTCCGTCGTATATACTACTTAAATTGCTAATTGTACATTTGATGACTCAAGATTAAATTTATCATAACCATTAGATTTTATTCAGGAGTCTAATTTAGCAGTGCTAATCAGGCTGGATACACTGGTGGGTGTCTTGAAGAAAAAGCAGTTTGTCTGTTTAATAGTATTCCTTCTGTCTCATAATATAAAGCGTTTTTGACACCACACTAGTGTTAAAAACGCTTTTATATTACGGATCATAAGGAGTAGTAAATAGGAGATATGGATACATTTTTCTTGCGAGAAAAAAGGTATAGATACACTTGTGGGGTGGCTTACTTTTTTCTTCCGAGAAAAAAAAGGTATAGATACACTTGTGGGGTGGCTTGAAGAAAAAAAATAGTTTGCTCACTTCATAGTAATACAGACATAGATTACGCTAGGGTTTTTTCAAAAGTATCCATAAGAAAAAATGGTTCTGCTTCTATACTACTCTCTTCCTTCCTAAATATAAGACCTTTTAGAGATTCCACTATGGACTATATGCGGATGCATATAGACATATTTTAGAGTACACTCATTTTTCTCCGTATGTAGTCCATAGTAAAATCTCTAAAATGCCTTATATTTAGGAACAGAGGGAGTAGCATATTCTCTAGCAGATAAAATAAACCTGAGATCATGGACAATGACATTTTTAACATCCGTGTTGATGTCAAGATTTTCTGTTGTAGGATACTCATCTTCTAGATTAAGATTCGTTTATTCCTCTGCGACAACTATTGTTGATTTTTTTGAAGTGCTTGTTCTCTTACAAACTAACCAATGGATCATTCCTATGATTAGTAGCTAAATACCTGTGTTTTCCTACAGGATAATGAAGGAAATATGCCCTAGAGGCAATAATAAAGTTATTATTTATTTCTTTATATCATGATAAATGTTTATTATTCATGCTAGAATTATATTAACCGGAAACATAATACATGTGTGAATACATAAACCAACAAAGTATCATTAGTATGCCTCTACTTGACTAGCTCGTTAATCAAAGATGGTTATGTTTCCTAACCATGAACAAAGAGTTGTTATTTGATTAACGAGGTCACATCATTAGTAGAATGATCTGATTGACATGACCCATTCCATTAGCATAGCACCCGATCGTTTAGTATGTTGCTATTGCTTTCTTCATGACTTATACATGTTCCTATAACTATGAGATTATGCAACTCCCGTTTACCGGAGGAACACTTTGGGTACTACCAAACGTCACAACGTAACTGGGTGATTATAAAGGAGTACTACAGGTGTCTCCAATGGTAGATGTTGGGTTGGCGTATTTCGAGATTAGGGTTTGTCACTCCGATTGTCGGAGAGGTATCTCTGGGCCCTCTCGGTAATGCACATCACATAAGCCTTGCAAGCACTGCAACTAATATGTTAGTTGTGAGATGATGTATTACGGAACGAGTAAAGAGACTTGCCGGTAACGAGATTGAACTAGGTATTGGATACCGACGATCGAATCTCGGGCAAGTAACATACCGATGACAAAGGGAACAACGTATGTTGTTATGCGGTCTGACCGATAAAGATCTTCGTAGAATATGTAGGAGCCAATATGGGCATCCAGGTCCCGCTATTGGTTATTGACCGGAGACGTGTCTCGGTCATGTCTACATTGTTCTCGAACCGTAGGGTCCGCACGCTTAACGTTACGATGACAGTTATTATGAGTTTATGCATTTTGATGTACCGAAGGTTGTTCGGAGTCCCGGATGAGATCACGGACATGACGAGGAGTCTCGAAATGGTCGAGACGTAAAGATTGATATATTGGAAGCCTATGTTTGGACATAGGAAGTGTTCCGGGTGAAATCGGGATTTTACCGGAATACCGGGAGGGTTACCGGAACCCCCCGGGAGACTAATGGGCCTATTGGGCCTTAGTGGAAAAAGAGAAAAGGGACAAGCCCAAGCTGGCCGGCGCCCCCCTTTCCCCAAGTCCTAGTAGGACTAGGAGAAGGGGCCGGCCCCCCTCTTTCTCCTTTCTCCCCGAGAGTCCTAATTGGATTAGGATTGGAGGGAGGAGTCCTACTCCCGGTGGGAGTAGGACTCCCCTGCGCCTCCTCTCCCTGGCCGGCCGGCTCCCCCTCCTCCAACCTTTATATACGGGGGCAGGGGGCACCCCAAGACACACAAGTTGATCCTTGAGATCGTTCCTTAGCCATGTGCGGTGCCCCCTGCCACCAAATTCCACCTCGATCGTACCGTTACAGTGCTTAGGTGAAGCCCTGCGTCGGTAGTACATCAAGATCGTCATCATGCCGTCGTGCTGACGGAACTCTTCCTCGACGCTTTGCTGGATCGGAGCCCGAGGAACGTCATCGAGCTGAACGTGTGCTAAGAACTCGGAGGTGCCGGAGTAACGGTGCTTGGATCGGTCGGATCGGGAAGAAGACGTACGACTACTTCCTCTACGTTGTGTGATCGCTTCCGCAGTCGGTCTGCGTTGGTACATAGACAACACTCTCCCCTCTCGTTGCTGTGCATCACCATGATCTTGCGTGTGCGTAGGAAAATTTTCGAAATTACTGCGTTCCCCAACAGTGGCATCCGAGCCTAGGTTTTATGGTTTGATGTTATTTGCACGAGTAGAACACAAGTGAGTTGTGGGCGATACAAGTCATACTGCCTACCAGCATGTCATACTTTGGTTCGGCGGTATTGTTGGGTGAGACGATCCGGACCAACCTTACGCGTACTCTTACGCGAGACCGGTTCCCTCGACGTGCTTTGCACATAGATGGCTTGCGAAAGACTGGCTCTCCAACTTTAGTTGAACCAAGTGTGACTACGCCCGGTCCTTGAGAAGGTTAAAACGGAGTCTATTTGACGAACTATCGTTGTGGTTTTGATGCGTAGGTGAGATGAGTTCTTACTTGAGCCCGTAGCAGCCACGTAAAACTTGCAACAACAAAGTAGAGGACGTCTAACTTGTTTTTGCAGGGTATGTTGTGATGTGATATGGTCAAGGCATGATGCTGATTTTATTGTATGAGATGATCATGTTTTGTAACCGAGTTATCGGCAACTGGCAGGAGCCATATGGTTGTCGCTTTATTGTATGCAATGCAATCGCGATGTAATGCTTTACTTGATTACTAAACGGTAGTGATAGTCGTGGAAGCATAAGATTGGCGAGACGACAACGATGCTACGATGGAGATCAAGGTGTCGCGCCGGTGACGATGGTGATCATGACGGTGCTTCGGAGATGGAGATCACAAGCACAAGATGATGATGGCCATATCATATCACTTATATTGATTGCATGTGATGTTTATCCTTTTATGCATCTTATCTTGCTTTGATTGACGGTAGCATTATAAGATGATCTCTCACTAAATTATCAAGAAGTGTTCTCCCCGAGTATGCACCGTTGCCAAAGTTCGTCGTGCCCAGACACCACGTGATGATCGGGTGTGATAAGCTCTACGTCCAAATACAACGGGTGCAAAACAGTTGCACACGCAGAATACTCGGGTTATACTTGACGAGCCAAGCATATACAGATATGGCCTCGGAACACGGAGACCGAAAGGTCGAGCGTGAATCATATAGTAGATATGATCAACATAACGATGTTCACCATTGAAAACTACTCCATCTCACGTGATGATCGGTTATGGTTTAGTTGATTTGGATCACGTAATCACTTAGAGGATTAGAGGGATGTCTATCTAAGTGGGAGTTCCTAAGTAATTTGATTAACTGAACTTAAACTTATCATGAACTTAGTACCTGATAGTATCTTGATTGTTTATGTTGATTGTAGATAGATGGCTCGTGCTATTGTTCCGTTGAATTTTAATGCGTTCCTTGAGAAAGCAAAGTTGAAAGATGATGGTAGCAATTACACGGACTGGGTCCGTAACCTGAGGATTATCCTCATTGCTGCACAGAAGAATTACGTCCTGAAAGCACCGCTGGGTGACAGGCCTGCTGCTGGAGCAACGCCAGATGTTATGAACGTCTGGCAGAGCAAAGCTGATGACTACTCGATAGTTCAGTGTGCCATGCTTTACGGTTTAGAATCGGGACTTCAACGGCGTTTTGAACGTCATGGAGCATATGAGATGTTCCAGGAGTTGAAGTTAATATTTCAAGCAAATGCCCGAATTGAGAGATATGAAGTCTCCAATAAGTTCTATAGCTGTAAGATGGAGGAGAACAGTTCTGTCAGTGAGCATATACTCAAGATGTCTGGGTATAATAATCACTTGATTCAGATGGGAGTTAATCTTCCAGATGACTGCGTCATTGACAGAATTCTCCAATCACTGCCACCAAGCTACAAGAGCTTCGTGATGAACTATAATATGCAAGGGATGAACAAGACTATTCCTGAGCTCTTCGCAATGCTGAAAGTTGCGGAGGTAGAAATCAAGAAGGAGCATCAAGTGTTGATGGTTAGCAAAACCACTAGTTTCAAGAAAAAGGGCAAAGGGAAGAAGAAGGGAAACTTCAAGAAGAACAGCAAGCAAGTTGCTGCTCAGGAGAAGAAACCTAAGTCTGGACCTAAGCCTGAAACTGAGTGCTTCTACTGCAAGCAGACTGGTCACTGGAAGCGGAACTGCCCCAAGTATTTGGCGGATAAGAAGGATGGCAAAGTGAGCAAAGGTATATGTGATATACATGTTATTGATGTGTACCTTACTAGAGCTCGCAGTAGCACCTGGGTATTTGATACTGGTTCTGTTGCTAATATTTGCAACTCGAAACAGGGACTACGGAATAAGCGGACACTAGCAAAGGACGAGGTGACGATGCGCGTGGGAAACGGTTCCAAAGTCGATGTGATCGCGGTCGGCACGCTACCTCTACATCTACCTTCGGGATTAATATTAGACCTAAATAATTGTTATTTGGTGCCAGCGTTGAGCATGAACATTATATCTGGATCTTGTTTAATGCGAGACGGTTATTCATTTAAATCAGAGAATAATGGTTGTTCTATTTATATGAATAATATCTTTTATGGTCATGCACCTTTGAAGAGTGGTCTATTCTTGTTGAATCTCGAAGATAGTGATACACATATTCATAATGTAGAAGCCAAAAGATGCAAAGTTAATAATGATAGTGCAACTTATTTGTGGCACTGCCGTTTAGGTCATATCGGTGTAAAGCGCATGAAGAAACTCCATACTGATGGGCTTTTGGAACCACTTGATTATGAATCACTTGGTACTTGCGAACCGTGCCTCATAGGCAAGATAACTAAAACACCGTTCTCCGGTACTATGGAGAGAGCAACAGATTTATTGGAAATCATACATACCGATGTATGTGGTCCGATGAATATTGAGGCCCGTGGCGGATATCGTTATTTTCTCACCTTCACAGATGATTTAAGCAGATATGGGTATATCTACTTAATGAAACATAAGTCTGAAACATTTGAAAAGTTCAAAGAATTTCAGAGTGAAGTTGAAAATCATCGTAACAAGAAAATAAAGTTTCTACGATCTGATCGTGGAGGAGAATATTTGAGTTACGAGTTTGGTGTACATTTGAAAAATTGTGGAATAGTTTCGCAACTCACGCCACCCGGAACACCACAGCGTAATGGTGTGTCCGAACGTCGTAATCGTACTTTACTAGATATGGTGCGATCTATGATGTCTCTTACTGATTTACCGCTATCGTTTTGGGGTTATGCTTTAGAGACGGCCGCATTCACGTTAAACAGGGCACCATCAAAATCCGTTGAGACGACATCTTATGAACTATGGTTTGGCAAGAAACCAAAGTTGTCGTTTCTTAAAGTTTGGGGCTGCGATGCTTATGTGAAAAAACTTCAACCTGATAAGCTCGAACCCAAATCGGAGAAATGTGTCTTCATAGGATATCCAAAGGAAAATATTGGATACACCTTCTATCACAGATCCGAAGGCAAGACTTTTGTTGCTAAATTCGGAAACTTTCTAGAGAAGGAGTTTCTCTCGAAAGAAGTGAGTGGGAGGAAAGTAGAACTTGACGAGGTAACTGTACCTGCTCCCTTATTGGAAAATAGTACATCACAGAAAACTGTTTCTGCGACACCTATGCCAATCAGTGAGGAAGCTAATAATGATGATCATGAAGCTTCAGAACAAGATACTACTGAACCACGTAGATCAACCAGAGTGAGATCCGCACCAGAGTGGTACGGTAATCCAGTTCTGGAAGTCATGATGCTAGATCATGATGAACCTACGAACTATGAAGAAGCGATGGTGAGCCCAGATTCCGCAAAGTGGCTTGAGACCATGAAATCTGAGATGGGATCCATGTATGAAAACAAAGTATGGACTTTGGTTGACTTGCCCGATGATCGGCAAGCAATTGAGAATAAATGGATCTTCAAGAAAAAGACTGACGCTGACGGTAATATTACTGTCTATAAAGCTCGACTTGTCGCGAAAGGTTTTCGGCAAGTTCAAGGAGTTGACTACGATGAGACCTTCTCACCCGTAGCGATGCTTAAGTCCGTCAGAATTATGTTAGCAATTGCCGCATTTTATGATTATGAAATATGGCAGATGGATGTCAAAACTGCATTCCTGAATGGATTTCTGAAAGAAGAGTTGTATATGATACAACCAGAAGGTTTTGTCGATCCAAAGGGAGCTAACAAAGTATGCAAACTCCAGCGATCCATTTATGGACTGGTACAAGCATCTCGGAGTTGGAATAAACGCTTTGATAGTGTGATCAAAGCATTTGGCTTTATACAGACTTTTGGAGAAGCCTGTATTTACAAGAAAGTGAGTGGGAGCTCTGTAGCATTTCTAATATTATATGTGGATGACATATTGCTGATTGGAAATGATATAGAATTTCTGGATAGCATAAAGGGATACTTGAATAAAAGTTTTTCGATGAAAGACCTCGGGGAAGCTGCTTACATATTAGGCATAAAGATCTATAGAGATAGATCAAAACGCTTAATTGGACTTTCACAAAGCACATACCTTGACAAGATTTTGAAAAAGTTCAAAATGGATCAAGCAAAGAAAGGGTTCTTGCCTGTGTTGCAAGGTATGAAGTTGAGTAAGACTCAATGCCCGACCACTGCAGAAGATAGAGAGAAAATGAAAGATGTTCCCTATGCTTCAGCCATAGGCTCTATCATGTATGCAATGCTGTGTACCAGACCTGATGTGTGCCTTGCTATAAGTTTAGCAGGGAGGTACCAAAGTAATCCAGGAATGGATCACTGGACAGCGGTCAAGAACATACTGAAATACCTGAAAAGGACTAAGGATATGTTTCTCGTATATGGAGGTGACAAAGAGCTCACCGTAAGAGGTTACGTTGATGCAAGCTTTGACACTGATCCGGACGATTCTAAATCGCAAACCGGATACGTGTTTACTTTAAACGGTGGAGCTGTCAGTTGGTGCAGTTCTAAACAAAGCGTCGTAGCAGGATCTACATGTGAAGCGGAGTACATAGCTGCTTCGGAAGCAGCGAACGAAGGAGTCTGGATGAAGGAGTTCATATCCGATCTAGGTGTCATACCTAGTGCATCGGGTCCAATAAAAATCTTCTGTGACAATACTGGTGCAATTGCCTTGGCAAAGGAATCCAGATTTCACAAAAGAACCAAACACATCAAGAGACGCTTCAACTCCATCCGGGATTTAGTCCAGGTGGGAGACATAGAGATTTGCAAGATACATACGGATCTGAATGTTGCAGACCCGTTGACTAAGCCTCTTCCACGAGCAAAACATGATCAGCACCAAGGCTCCATGGGTGTTAGAATCATTACAGTGTAATCTAGATTATTGACTCTAGTGCAAGTGGGAGACTGAAGGAAATATGCCCTAGAGGCAATAATAAAGTTATTATTTATTTCCTTATATCATGATAAATGTTTATTATTCATGCTAGAATTGTATTAACCGGAAACATAATGCATGTGTGAATACATAAACCAACAAAGTGTCACTAGTATGCCTCTACTTGACTAGCTCGTTAATCAAAGATGGTTATGTTTCCTAACCATGAACAAAGAGTTGTTATTTGATTAACGAGGTCACATCATTAGTAGAATGATCTGATTGACATGACCCATTCCATTAGCATAGCACCCGATCGTTTAGTATGTTGCTATTGCTTTCTTCATGACTTATACATGTTCCTATAACTATGAGATTATGCAACTCCCGTTTACCGGAGGAACACTTTGGGTACTACCAAATGTCACAACGTAACTGGGTGATTATAAAGGAGTACTACAGGTGTCTCCAATGGTAGATGTTGGGTTGGCGTATTTCGAGATTAGGGTTTGTCACTCCGATTGTCGGAGAGGTATCTCTGGGCCCTCTCGGTAATGCACATCACATAAGCCTTGCAAGCACTGCAACTAATATGTTAGTTGTGAGATGATGTATTACGGAACGAGTAAAGAGACTTGCCGGTAACGAGATTGAACTAGGTATTGGATACCGACGATCGAATCTCAGGCAAGTAACATACCGATGACAAAGGGAACAACGTATGTTGTTATGCGGTCTGACCGATAAAGATCTTCGTAGAATATGTAGGAGCCAATATGGGCATCCAGGTCCCGCTATTGGTTATTGACCGGAGACGTGTCTCGGTCATGTCTACATTGTTCTCGAACCGTAGGGTCCGCACGCTTAACGTTACGATGACAGTTATTATGAGTTTATGCATTTTGATGTACCGAAGGTTGTTCGGAGTCCCGGATGAGATCACGGACATGACGAGGAGTCTCGAAATGGTCGAGACGTAAAGATTGATATATTGGAAGCCTATGTTTGGACATAGGAAGTGTTCCGGGTGAAATCGGGATTTTACCGGAATACCGGGAGGGTTACCGGAACCCCCCGGGAGACTAATGGGCCTATTGGGCCTTAGTGGAAAAAGAGAAAAGGGACAAGCCCAAGCTGGCCGGCGCCCCCCCTTTCCCCAAGTCCTAGTAGGACTAGGAGAAGGGGCCGGCCCCCCTCTTTCTCCTTTCTCCCCGAGAGTCCTAATTGGATTAGGATTGGAGGGAGGAGTCCTACTCCCGGTGGGAGTAGGACTCCCCTGCGCCTCCTCTCCCTGGTCGGCCGGCTCCCCCTCCTCCAACCTTTATATACGGGGGCAGGGGCACCCCAAGACACACAAGTTGATCCTTGAGATCGTTCCTTAGCCGTGTGCGGTGCCCCCTGCCACCAAATTCCACCTCGATCGTACCGTTACAGTGCTTAGGTGAAGCCCTGCGTCGGTAGTACATCAAGATCGTCATCACGCCGTTGTGCTGACGGAACTCTTCCTCGACGCTTTGCTGGATCGGAGCCCGAGGAACGTCATCGAGCTGAACGTGTGCTAAGAACTCGGAGGTGCCGGAGTAACGGTGCTTGGATCGGTCGGATCGGGAAGAAGACGTACGACTACTTCCTCTACGTTGTGTGATCGCTTCCGCAGTCGGTCTGCGTTGGTACGTAGACAACACTCTCCCCTCTCGTTGCTGTGCATCACCATGATCTTGCGTGTACGTAGGAAAATTTTCGAAATTACTGCGTCCCCAACAGATAAAACAATACTTGAATAATGGTGGCGTGTTACCGGATGTCCTCAAAGGCGCGATTAGAGCCCTCAACCTTAATTAATCGCATTAATGACTCAACTTTCAAACTGATTCAACGAAGAAAAATTCCTATTTAAATGGACCTAATTAATTGCACAAGTAATTAACTTGTCTTGCTAATTAATTTTATTAATGGTCTTATTTTCAAATCGATTCGGCTCTCGAGTTGCCAGGTGATTAATCCAATGCATTAATTACTTGATTTTTAGATGTATTGGGCGCAGAAAAATCTCAATTTAAATGGAACTAATTAATTGCACAAATAATTCACTGTTTGGTGGATTAATTTCTTGATTTCCAAATTGATTCGGTGCTCCGTTTTCATATTATTTTCGCATTAATGGCCGAACGACTACATGCACATCTTTTTTTAATAGTAGAGATTAGAGATCACGGTGATCGATTCCTTTTCGTAACAACGTTACTAAATTTGGCAAATAAAAAAGGATTAAGTAGATTAGTGGGCTAAAAACCACTTTAACTAAACTGGTAGGATAAAAAGAACTGGTGTGGAAGATTTAACCGGAATGGAGGCGATACTATGAACTTGCGTATAGGCCTGTGCCGATTCTGATAGTACGCCGAGCACATAATAATAGGTTGATACGATATGATTTGATTTGGGCATGAGTAGTGGAAGGAAATAAGCATTTGAATTTAGTTGGGATTTTCTGAAGATTTAATTTGAATGAGTTAATGTTTGACATTGTTTTGAGAAAGTGCTGACTTGATTGAGTTAATGCATGCGTCAAATGTGTCGGTCCATATGGGGAAGCAAAAGGCCGCCAGCAACCACTTACGAGTTACGGCCAGGAACACACATGAGTATGAGTACGAAAACCAAGGCCTCACGAATTCGCCATTGGAGCTGCTAGCCATATTACTAGTCGTTCGAACGGACAGCGATATGGATTGAAGGGAGTAATAACTCTATGAATTTCGCCTTTCGCTGAGGCTAGACATATTATTATCACTTCCAAACATAACTATGCGACTCCAGGATACAAAGTGCCCAATTATTAAATCAAAACTTCAAGTGCACTTGGCATGGTAAATGTCTATCCAACTTCTATAAAATGGTGCAAACTTTGCAGTTGCAAAAGCTGAAGACCGTCCCAGCGCACGAGTAATGCGCGAGTTTTCTCTTAGATGCCTCTGCATCCAGATGACAGAGCCGCGCGCAGATAGAATTGGTGCATATGGTCAATATATTGCCCGTCCTCTCACAGATCTCTGTGCATCCCAAATAAATTAAGGGTTAGATATACCATGTTATAATAATAGCAAGACATCAACTGTAACAATATACCATGTTACACTATTGCATAACTGGTAACACGTAATATGCATGCCTCAAGGACACAGAAAAAATGTGCGCCAACATCATATTTAAGAAAACTTCTGGTATTACGATCTTGATAGGTTATTCCTAAAAAATAACCTATTCCATAAGAAACCTACTTCAGAAAAACAATAGCTAGCACATACCTGCACTCATACTGCTTCCTAAGAGCACAAGTATCACCACAAAACAAGCTGTGACAGACTGCTTGTCCATTCTTGAATTCCACACCCGGCGAGGCCCAAGGAATGATATACAGTATAATGTTACAGGAGAAGGAACGACGTATAGTATATATAGAGTCAAAGAGAAATAAAACTGCTCCATTAAGACATCTTGACCGCATACCAGCAGGTGGTCCACACTGTGGTCAAAGGGATAGATGATGTCAAGGTTCAGCAAGTCATCAATTGACCTCTAGAAAAAGACATAATAAAGTGCATGCAACAAATATTATGACCAAAGAAAAAACAGTTGTTCATCACAGTTAATCTACTCCATCCATTCCTAAATATAAGTATTTTTAGAGGTTCTAATATGGACCACATACGGTGCAAAATAAGTGAATCTACACTGTAAACTATGTCTATATACATCTGTATATAATCCATATTAAAATCTCTATTAGGACTTATATTTAGGAATGGAGGCAGTATTATATTTTTAAATTACTAGTGACTAACCACATAGAAGAGAATTCTGATGGAATATCTCAAGAAAAAATCGCTCACCCCTCAAAGAAAAATGTGAGAGAAGAGAGAAATCGCTGGACAGAAGAACGAATGGGGGCTGGTCGAAAGATAGAGTATGTGGCGGCCGCTCGATTCAGGCGAAGCGGGCGACCTGCAGTGGGATCCAACCTACGCTGGCTAGCGCGAGGGGATGAGCATGAGTGGAAGCGACTAATGCGAGTGAAGGGGAGGGGGGGGGGGGGGGGGGAGGGGGTTGGTCGCTTGGGTTCATCCTTATCGTTCAGACGAGGAGTAAATCAACAATTTCTACGTGCAATTTAATAATTGGAAAGGAAATGTACCACACATCAAGATGGCAACGGGGACGAAACCCACCGAGTTTTGCTTTCCCAAACCCGTCCCCACGAGAAAATCGCAAGCCCGTCCCTGTTCCTGTGCACGGGGGCAGTTTTTGCCCGCCCCCTAAGCCTGTCGGGTTTACAAAACCCACGGGGAACCCGTCCCCGCGAGTAGTCAGTGAAAACCTCAGCTTTTGATAGAAAAAATGAGCATATTACAACAATAGCAGCAGGAAAAATCAGCATATTAAGCAACAAACATAGTATATTTGCAGCAGCAACATAAGAGGCATAAGATGGCATGGTTGAAGTTAGATCCCATTTGAATCTCGGTTTTCGCAAGCACGACATGTGCCTAGTGCACCACTGTCAGTGTTAAATCTAGCATACCCCTCGGTAGGGTGATGAGACATGCCGGAAAGCCCAGAGGGAAAACATGAGACAAATTTAGCTAGGTTAAGGCCCACTGATGCTCGTGTTGTATTGACTGGATGGGGTGCACAGAGTACAAGGATGATCTCAGCGATCATAGCTACACCGAGGGATGACGAATAATGTCTCTATCGACTGGCCCGACCTTGACTTATAGAGGATACCGAGGTCGTAGGTTTAGAGAGTACTCGTCAGTTCTAAGGCGGTCAGAAAGTCCTCCTCGCATCGGACCTCCTTGTCTTGAACATCAAGTATAGTTGGCGTCTTCCTTTTAGAGGGTTCCGAGGCCAGGTTGTGGGCCTAGGCCATGCAGTGGCCCAGGGGGCCTCAAGCCGACTTTCGGTGTCCTGATGTCCTGGAATACCCCTAGTGCGGGACATAGTCAATTTTATTACCATACCGCTAGGAGTGTGAGGATGGGACCAACATATATGGGGGAGCCTCCCATTACTTTAGAAATGCTAGGAGCATGCGCGGAGAGAGAGAGAGCGCGCGCGCATGCATTGGACCTAATTAAGCGTGTGCGCTAGCTTGAATTTTCCTGTGACTTGTGACTTTGGACATTTGGCGTGGCCTAGACTCCGTTGCGTATTATCTTTATCTTTATTTTATTTATTTTTATTAAGCGAATCACACCTTTGCAAAAATATTATGCATGCCTGGTTTTGTTTCAACCATGTGCAGTGTATGTGTAGAGACATCGTCCTCATTTTTATGAGAGAGGCAAAGAGTCTCTATTGTAGCCCCCTCCCCCAATAGTTTGCTAGAAAAATTGTCGATGCAACATCTCACAACAAATATGATGAAGAATGAGGTGGAACCAATAAACAAAGGGTTGCGTGATGAAGAAAAAAGCACATCAAGTCGAAGCGGTGTGTGTACATCCGACGACCATTATAGAACAGAAAAATTATGTTTGGCTATAAGACAAGACATGGAAAATTATGACGTGGCATGCCGCGTGTATCTGACGGCTAAGAATCAAATGATAGATCGCTAAATGGGGCAAGAACTGAGAAAACTTTTCATTAAATAGGGTAAAAACTCGGAAAACCTTCCTGAATGGGTACTCCGGATCACCCGCAAAAAAAAAAGAATGGGTACTCTAGATGCAATTGGGGTAATTTATGTGAAAAAGTTAAACCAATGGGTAAGAACTAGAATTGAGTCGATTCATTAATCGACAACCGAAAATGCCGGCTCCCTACATAATGTGCATCCAGCTACAGCTAGCTGCATTTTTCTGGGCGGCTCCTTCACAAAAAAGACCTATATGGAGGACTGGCGGCAGCGGATGAGCTTTGTTGGAATTTAGAGTAAAAAATTACCGCGCCAGGTAGGGGTCGAACCTACGGCCTTCCGCTTAGGAAACGGACGCTCTATCCACTGAGCTACAGGCGCTGATGTGGATAATTTTCAATGAGATGGAGAATAGAAACGATTTGGAAAGGGGCAACTGAATTTCACAAAAGATGAATACCATCCATTTCTTTGGATTTAATGTTGAACTGGTAAAACAAAGCGAATATGAATTTGTTGTCACAGTGAATGAGACGTTCGAGAAGCTAGGGACGATCGAAACATTGTCGAAAATGTTTGTGTACCTGTGGACGGTGTACCACATGCCGAGTGTCAGCGCCACCACCCTCCTCAACATCTTCTCTAGCTCAAGCAATCTCGCCACCGTCTTTGGCCCCTACGTTAGTGATACCTAGCTACCTCGGCCGCTACACCGCCATTGCTATCGCCACTATCCCCTCCTTCATTGGCATGTTCATCCTCACCACCACTACTGCAATCCACGCCCACCACCCTCCAGTGTGCAATGTGTGGCACCCTGACTCAGCGAACCAGATATGTCCTACATACAAGCCCAAGGACTAATGTCTTCTGGTGTACATTGCACATCGGTGGAGCCGAACGGCAGTGCTCACAGATGGAATCGAGGGAGAAGTCTCTCCCGGCCCCACAGATCGACAAGCGCGGCATGGAGATCGAGGAGTCATAGTTTTTGGACACCTTCGTCACCTCCCTCGAGACTGAGTGTCAGGACGATGTGTGGGGGTGGCTCCTCACGAGAAGGACCTGTAGTGGGTCATCGCGGATTTGGAGTAGGAGTACCAATGGTACCGCCACTACTTCAAGCATTACAACAACGTAGTGCTTGGAGACGAGAATGGGCTCAGCATGGAGGACCCGCCAACCAAAGAAGTCGTTAATATCTCATCAGGCGATGGCAAGGAATAGGGCGGTGCGGCGGCAGTTATGCTTAATTATGCATACTAGTAATATTTGTTTAGAACGACCGTCTTTTCTTAGAGGTATGTTTAGGTCTACTAGATCTTTTTAGTTAGTAAGTGTGAGGTGAACTTGCTCGATTTAGTTAGTGTGACCTATGCTTAAGGTTGCTGAATCTTTTGTTCGCTCAAATTAGCAACTGTTGAAATTGTGGAGTATATGCAATGACGTAGATGATCACTATAATCAAGAGAAAATATGCACCAAAATTCTTATGTTCTCAATCATCGCCTTGAGAACATTGCTACAAAGCCACTGGAGGTTATCTATGATGGTCATGCAAGACAGCGTTCGTTGGAGATCCATCGACGGTCATCGGGATGTGGTAAGGCGGTGCTGCGATGACCATTGCTGGTGATGTGAGGGAGCAGATGAGTTGCAACTACGATGGCTGCCGACGACAAGGAAAAGGCGATGTTGCAAGGGAAGCGGTGGAGTTGTTCCTGCGACGGGGACGAGTGGAGCTGCTACTGCAAGGTGATGATGCGATGAGTGTGGCGATGCTGCAGACGGTGCTACGACTATGGGACGGCGTGGTGGCTGATGCCGTGAGCGTGGTGCTAGGTGATCGGTGTGGGGTGGTTCATGCGTTAATGTTGCAAGGGAAGGGGACGCTGGTGTAGCGCGCGCCACGCAGTGCCACAAGAGACAAGAGTGCCGAGGTAAAAGGAGATCAAAGAGTCACACATGCGCGCATCAAACGGGTATGAAGACGGCTTAGTATTTTCTGCCTGCAGCTGGTTGGCGCTTAGCACCACCTAAAACAGGAGGGTGATACACAAGGTAGTCCAAGTCGGGGCGTGTAGGGTTTGCATGGCAGCACATAAGGGGGTGATCCCTTTGTGCTAGCCTCCGCATGATTCTCGCGACTGTTTGGTCTCCTCGCAGTTCATGCTGAGATTAGACTATCCAGATTCTGCGACAAATTTTAGGTGTTTCCTTGTGTCATCACACTAATTTGGCATACTTACCTGAGGGCGACCATCGTAACATACATAGAAAAAATAGTTAAGATAAATCAAAGATAATCAAACGACCAGAGCTCGGGGTGTTTTCACGGGAGTCACCTCTCGTATGTATAGTTCAGCATTTCTTTTGCAAAAAATAAATGTGAACATTATAATTTGTGAGTGTGGTCATGCAATGAACTATCCTTGTATTAATAGTTTCATTTATGCTCAACATTCAGTTTCACAAAAACAAATAGTATTCGGCATTCAAAATAAATAAACTGAGCTGATTTCACCTTTCACCCCCTAGTTTCACGATTGTGACAGAAAATACCTCATTCAAAAGATTTTTCACATTTTTGTCCAATTTAACCAAATTCATGCCACTAATTACCCATTTTAGTTCACTATACCACCAATCACGGGAGAGGACCCACATACCAGTTGCGCTCATACGAATAACCCAACATTCATTTATGAAAAAAAACATTCAGAAATTAGAATTTTGGGCCAACTCCCCCTTCCCCTTCTCTCTCTCTCACACACACACACACACTGTACTTTTGTAGAACGGTGAACATACTCCGTCATTTTCATGCTCACGGTATATACGCTCAACATCAATGCTCATTAGGCGGTACAGAAAGATGAAAGTAATGCTCTACTGTTGATGCCACCTCAGCAGAAGCTTTGGCAATGTTGAAGGGGCTGGAGCTGCTCGAGAGGTTGGGTTGCACAAATATTCTCATTGAATCCGACTCGCTGGAATTGATAAATATGCATGCAAGGGTGAGGTTGATATGTTCAGTCCATATACTGCAACCTTGGTGGAATGCTTTGCGAAAGCCCAGACGATTGATGGTATCTCTTTTGAGTTTTGTCCCAAGGAAGCTAATCATGTGGCTCATCATCTTACAAAACATGCTTATGATAATCAGTTAGAGTTGATCCACCATCCTTTTTATTGCCTTATGTTTTACACGACGTAACCCTGTTGACAAAGCAATAAATCATACGAGAGGCTTTCCCACTCAAAAAAAACTCGCCATATGACTTTTTCTCTTCTTCTTTGTGTGCGCGTGGGTGGGGTGGGGGGGGGGGGGAGGGACAGATCACATGGGTGAATCTTTTATTTTTAGAGTCTTACTTAAAACTTAAGTTGATGCAGTTGACTCGAGTGAGATTTTCATCATAGTTTCTTTTCTAACATGTAGATACACATATAGTTTCGACACAAAATCTACAATTTACTGGTAGAATAATTTTTCAGTTCGAAGGTATGTCTGATTCTAACGCCCGACTGAACACGCATCCTCGATGCATTCAAACACCTTCATTAAACCCCGCGTAGAAGCCGAAAAACCTACTCTGGCCACATGTCTTCACGAGCGGGTCAACATTAAATACAACGCCAGGAAAGCTCGTCCCGTGCTCCCTCAATTTAAACGAGGTCAGAGACCAGGCAAGAATTGCACCACTCCGCCGCTCCACATCTCCTCCTTCCACCATTTTCCCCAGTCTTACGATAGCATCCGACAAACAGGAAGAGCAGTTCTCTAGCTAGGTGGCCCGCCGAGTCCGGCAGATACAAGCGAGGAAGCTCGCTGCTCCACGTCCCTTGCCTAGCCTGATAGAGCAAGTTGTAGCCCCAAGCCGACACATGGTTCAGCAACTCGCCGCTCCACCTCCCTCGCCTAGCCTGACGGAGCAAGTTGCAGCCCCAAGCCGACACATGGTTCAGCAACTCGCTAGCTCATGGAGGACGATGTTAGAGACCCGCCACGGCCGCCGGTAGGCTAGTCGAGGGTATCATATCATCGGAATGGATATCCGCCGCCGCCGCCGGACCTAAACTAGTTTGGTTTTGTTTTTAGTTGAAAGTATGTCCAAAATGTAACCGTCTTTGTCTAGTTTGCATTAAATCCGTTATGTTGATATGAAATCCGGCCAAGTTTGCATGAGTTCCATTCGGTTTGTTGAAAAAAAGTTTGAAATGTATGTAACTACGGTTAGATATAAATAGACGGGTACACACGGTGAGCTCAGTGGCGGAGCCAGGGGTCTTCCCTGGACTTCCATGGAATACCAAAGAATTACTGATTCATTGATATACTACTGCTAGCTTGCTGCATATTTGTTGCCATATTGCTACTGTATCGCACAAATGAATACCAAGGAATACCGAGCAGGAAATTCCTGGCTCCGCCACTGGGTGAGCTGTTGCATCGTCATCGTCTGTTGGTCGCACAGAGTTTGCCGGAGATGGGGCCAAAAAGCCCCTCCCTCTTCTCGGTTAGGACAAACCAAAGATGAAACTGAAGCGCGGAGGCGCCGCTCCGGGGCCGCGCAGCCGCAGCCGCTCGCATCTGTAGCGTGTAGCCCCATGTACCCTCCGTCCGGCTCTAGCGCGAGCATTACCGCTCCGGCTCGGCTCCACATGCGTCGTACTGGGCCGCGTCCACCTCCCTCTTATATGCCTGGAAAGCACAAGGGGGCCCCGGAGAGGAGCAAATTGTGTGTATTGCGAGAGAGAGTGTCTCCTTCCTTCCTCATCGTGTGATTTGCAATATCGAGTAGAGCGGAAGAGCACAACACCACACCAGACATCAATGGCGTCCACCTCCCTCCTCGGCTGCACAATCCTCGTAATCTTCCTCCTCCTCCTCCTATGTGCTTGTTTCTCTCTTTCTTCCTGTCGTGTGTCATGAGTTGTTGGCCTTAATTGTGCTTGATTCATGTCCCTCACCGTGGTAGTTTCCTCTCTGACCAAGTGACGAACGAAGAAGAAGCAGGGTCAGCCTTTTAATGATTGCTTGCAGTAGTACGCACAGTGCTGAAGCTATAGTAGTGTAGTTGGATGAAGGTTATGAACCTATCCTATCCATCCATCCATCCATCCATCCATATATGTTCTTTTGTTTGGCAATTGATGACCTTTTCTTTCTTGATTTTCATCGGTTTTCATCATGTTTCTTTCACGACGTTCTATTCCCCTTATTTTGCATTCTTTTCTTCCGTTCTGTTTTTTTGGTTCCTTTGTTTCTCCTTTAGGGTGTTATTGGATTTCTTTGTTTTTCTAAGTTTCTTTATCGATTTTTGTTGGGTTTTTTTCTTCAACACTTGTGAAATTTTTTGGTACACATTCAACATTTTTTGTATACATCAAAAATATATTTATTATACAAGATTAAAAATTTTAAATACATGGTTAGCATTTTTTTAATACTTATATTTTTTAGTCTAATTTTATCCATACACATTTTATTTTTTTTGGTATATATCTAATACGCATTTAACATGTTAGTTAATACACTGTCAACATTGTTTCTATACAAATTTTTAACATTTTTCTTATGATTGATTATAAAAATAATATTAAGATTTTCGGAACCCATGGTCACTATTTTTTCTATATGCATTTAACGTTTTCAAAAGCTTGATTAACATTTTCAAGTACATGATTAAATAATACATGTTCAACATTTTTTTCTATACACATTTAACTTCTTTTAAATGCCTTATTCACATTTTTAAATAATTTCTAAGCATTTTTTAATACATGATCAGCATTTTTATATAAACATTTCAGATTTTTCAAATACTTATTTAACATTTTTTTTCATCTGCTTGATTAACATTTCTTAAATACATAATCAAGTTTTTTTATACATTTTGTATACACATTTAATATTTTTTGAATGCTTGGTTAACATTTTTTCAAATGTTTTACGTAAAGTTTTTTTGTAATATATTTATTTAGAATATTTGTAACTATAGACAAAACTAAAATACAAAGCAAAAAAACAAAAACAAAAAATGTGAAAAAAAACGAGGCTCTATCCTCCAGTGCTGTAACACCCCGGATATAACTTTCCCAATTTGTACTCCAACTCTTGCCATTTCCGGCGTTAAGTTATATTTATTTCTCGGGTTCGGGTCTTTGTCTCCGTGTGTTGTTTTCGTTGTCATGCATCTCATATCATGTCATAATGTGCATTGCATTTGCATACGTGTTCATCTCATTGCATCCGAGCATTTTCCCCGTCGTCCGTTTTGCATTCCGGCGCTTCGTTCTTCTCCGGCGGTCATTTCTAGCTTTCTTTCGTGTGTGGGGATTAAACATTTCCGGATTGGACCGAGACTTGCCAAGCGGCCTTGGTTTACTACCGGTAGACCGCCTATCAAGTTTCGTACCATTTGGACTTCGTTTGATACTCCAACGGTTAACAGAGGGACCAAAAAGGCCTCGTGTGTGTTGCAGCCCAACACTCCTCCAATTTGGCCCAAAACCCACCAAACTCTGCTCCATCATCTAGAGCGTTCGATCACGATCGCGTGGCCGAAAACCGCACCTCATTTGGACTCTCCTAGCTCCCTCTATGCCTATAAATAGCCCCCCTCCCCCCCGTTTTCGGATCTCTCTCCCTCTCGAAACCCTAGTCTAAAAAAAAGGATCCCGCTGCCGCCGGACATGTCCGTGCCAGGCCGGACAACGTCCGCCGCCGACCCCAGCCTCTCCTGGACCGACACGTGGCAAGCGCCGCCGCGGGTCCGCGAGCCCACGGCCGGCCCTCCGAGCCCGTCTCTCCGCCGCGCGCCCCGCCCCTTCGTCCCCAACACCGTGCGCCAGCCGCCGCCGCCCCGTTTGACGTCCGCCGTCGCCTCGCCGGCTGGCGCCGCCACGCCGCCGCGGCCATGCCTCCCGTCGCCGCCCGAGCCGGCCCCGCGCCACCGGCGACCCGCCTCCTCAACTTCGGCCCGGCCCCGCCGTCCTCCGGTCTCCTCCACCCCGGCCTCTCCTTCCCCGCGGCAAGTCCGGCGACGAATCTCCGGCGAGCTCCATTTCCGACGAACCTCGAAGTCCATGCCCATGAACAGTGATTCCAGATCTGGATCTAGAGATATTTTCGGTTGACTTTCCCTCCTAACCCTAATTTTTCGAGCATACTTTGACCTGCCATATCTCCGCATCCGTAGCTTCGTTTTGGACATATAGTATATCAAAATGTTCGTCTCGACGAGTACATCATTTCGTTCCATTGCATCATTTTCATTTGAGCTCATCTTGATGCCCTAAATGCTGTTAGAAGGAGGCTTCGTGAGTTAATTGTCAGATCTGCTAGTTCATCTTAGACTTTTGTCATTTTTGCCATGATTGATGTGTGCATGATAGTCTTGTGAGTCCTTAATATGTTTTGTTAAGCATCTTGTTATCTTTCTAGAGGTGCAACCCATGCATTTTTAGGATGTGTGTGGTGACTTGTGCAAGCTTGCAAAGTGAGGCACCCGGTAAATCCGTTTTCAGGGACTTAGTAGTTTTCACTAAGTCTGGGATTATTTAATTCATGATGCCATATGTTCTTGCTGTTTCCTAATGATCCGTGCCTCTTTTGAGGATGATCAGTAAAGGAGTTTTGTTAATCTTGTTATGCTCTATCCATCCATGTCTTTGTTTGCATATATGGAGCACCCTAGCTTGAGTCAATCGAGCTCTACTTTTGCTTCGTCGTGAATCTGGGCAGATCGTCAACTTGTTTTGCGATTTTGCCGATGTTATTGTAGTTGATCCGTGCATGGTATGCTTTTGTTCTTGCCATGTATAGGTAGCATTTTGTGCCTTCTTAATAGATATATGCTTGTCTTGCCATGACTTGCACCGTAGTGAGTGCATCGAGCTCGTTTACATGCCTTCGTGAGTTATGTTTCAGCATGTCTCAGTTTTCACTAAGTCTGAAAACTGATTGTGTTTTAGCTATGTTCGTGTGCTTGTTAGTATATTTTGTGATCCCTTTTGGCCCCAGGTCACTTAGGGACTTTTGATAAGCTTGTTGAGTAGCTCCATGCCATGTCTTTCTTTGTCATGTTCAGGTCCTGTAGCATGTTGTTTTGCTGCTCCGAAGAGGGCTTCATGATCTGAAATTCCAGACAAGTGTTAATTTCACTAAGTCTGAGATCTGTTTTACCATTTGCGTTATTGCCATGCTTGTTTGAACCTCTTAATGGATGAATTGGCCGTAGCTCAGTGCTAGACTTTTGTTAAGCATCTTGAATGCTTCCCTGCCATGTATTTTGATGCCATGTTTGAGTGCTGTAGCATGTTCATCTCATTGCATTTAGATGCCTACTTGCTGTAAATCGCAGACCGGTGTCATTCTTAAACCGCTTGCCATTTCCAAACCGTAACTACGATTCCGGCGTTCTTTATATCGTTTTCAAGCGATTTCATCCCATCTTTCCAGTGGCACACTTGGTTTTCCAAGTTGAGGTCAGCTTTATGCATTTCCTGTCATATCTTGCATATGCATCCCGCATTGCATCCCGCATATCATACCATCTTTGCATCTTATTGTTTGAGTTTGCACGTGGTTGATTGTATCCTTGTTGCTTGTTTGTCTTATTTGGGTAGAGCCGGGAGACGAGTTCGCAAACGAGGAGCCCGTTGAGTTTGCTTTCGAGGATCCAGTCAACTCTGACAACTTTGCAGGCAAGATGATCATACCCTCGAAATCACTACTATCTTTGCTATGCTAGTTTGCTCGCTCTTTTGCTATGCCACTACTACGATGCCTACCACTTGCTTGTCAGCCTCCCAAATTGCCATGTTCAGCCTCTAACCCACCATTGTCCTAGCAAACCGTTGATTGGCTATGTTACCGCTTTGCTCAGCCCCTCTTATAGCGTTGTTAGTTGCAGGTGAAGATTGGAGACCGTTCCTTGTTGGAACATTTATTTACTTGTTGGGATATCATTATATTGCCATGTTATCTTAATGCATCTATATACTTGGTAAAGAGTGGAAGGCTCGGCCTCTCTCCTAGTGTTTTGTTCCACTCTTGCCGCCCTAGTTTCCGTCATATCGGTGTTATGTTCCCGGATTTTGCGTCCCTTACGCGGTTGGGCTATAATGGGAACCCCTTGATAGTTCGCCTTGATTAAAGCTTTTCCAGCAATGCCCAACATTGGTTTTACCATTTGCCACCTAGCCTCTTTTTCCCTTGGGTTTCCGGAGCCCAAGGGTCATCTTATTTTAACCCCCCCCCCGGCCAGTGCTCCTCTGAGTGTTGGTCCGAACCGAGCTGCCTGCGGGGCCACCTCGGGGAAACTTGAGGATTGGTTTTACTCGTAGCTAGTCTCATCTGAGTGTGCCATGAGAACGAGATATGTGCAGTTCCTATCGGGATTTGTCGGCACATTCGGGCGGTGTTGCTGGTCTTGTTTTAACCTAGATACCGAGTCTGATCGAAATGTCTCGGGTGGAGGTCTATTCCTTCGTTGACCGTGAGAGCTTGTCATGGGCTAAGTTGGGACCCCCCTGCAGGGATTGATGTTTCGAAAGCCGTGCCCGCGGTTATGGGCATATGGGAATTTGTTAATGTCCGGTTGTAGATAACTTGAACCTTAATTTAATTAAAATGAATCAACTGAGTGTGTTACCGTGATGGCCTCTTCTCGGCGGAGACCGGGAAGTGGACACGGTGTTGGAGTTATGTTTGCGCAGGTTGCTCTCTAGTTTCTCGCTCGCGCTTTGCTCTCTCTTCTCGCTCTCTTTTGCGAATAAGTTAGCCACCATATATGCTAGTCGCTTGCTGTAGCTCCACATATATTTACCCTATCCTACCTATTAAGCTTAAATAGTCTTGATCGCGAGGGTGCGAGATTGCTGAGTCCCTGTGGCTCACAGATTACTATTACACCAGATGCAGGGATAGATGATACATCTCCAGATGGCGCGCTTGAGCTCAAGTGGGAGTACGACGAGGATTCTCAGCGTTACTATGTGTCTTTTCCTGATGATCAGTAGTGGTGCCCAGTTGGGGTTTGATCGGGACCTTTGTCGCTTGTTGGGTTATCTTTTATTTTGGCGCCGTAGTCGGGCCATGAGTGTATGGATGATGTATGTTATTTATGTACTTTGATGTGACGTGGCAAGTGTAAGCCAACTATGTATCTCCCCTTTTATTCTATATATTACATGGCATGTTGTGATGATTGCCTAACTTGCGACATTGCTTTCAATGCGGTTATGTCTCTAAGTCGCGCCTCGACACGTGGGAGCTATAGCCGCATCGAGGGCGTTACAAGTTGGTAATCAGAGCCTTCCCCGACTTTAGGAGCCCCCACTAATTGATCGTTTTTAGAAGCCGAGTTGTGTCTAGAAAAATGTTTTGAGTCATTTAGGAATTATATATCGGAGAGCTTAGGAATTCTTTTTTACTTCCCAGTCTCCTCATCGCTCTGGTAAGGCATCCCGACGTAGAGTTTTGACTCTTCTCTTCCCAAATTTCACTAAAAAAATTTTAGGGTCACGCGAGTATCTTGGAATCGTTCCGATGGCTTATGATGAGAACATTGTCTTGGTGCCTCCTGTCAGGGGTTTAGTGGAAGTGTCCCGGGGAGTTGAGCTCTGAGGTGTTGTCATCATAATTTTATCGTTGCAATTCTGGAATACTTGAGATATGTTCGCCGACATCGAAAATCTCTTTTATGCAGTTCGTTGGTGAGATAACCTCGACGCCTACTGGGGCGGGAGTTCGGGAGTATCGCCATAACTTGTATAACGGATGCTTTTCGAAGGTTGAGGTAGATGGTTTCCGAAGGTTTCTTGGTTATGTGTTGAAGGATGGATACAGCTGGATGTAGGAATTGCTAGTTTGGGTGAGATATTATGCTTCCCCTGTATCCCCAACACCTGATTGCATAACCGGAAAGTTTCGGGAGTTTCATAGGTGGGAATTCTTGTAGCTCTAGCTCTTCTTCCATGGATATTGGTTTGAGATTGGGGTTTCTTACCGATTATTCGTTCTCGATCCGTACCTTGTTGTTTAACTTCTCCTACTTAATTCTACGTGGCTTCGCAATTTAGGGATATGTGACCACTTCAAGAGATATGCATTCGTTCATTTTGTTCGGATGTGAAGACTTTATGTTGCAATTTTCATTCCGTTGGTTTCAGCTTCATTTATCTGTCTATATGCTAACAGTGGTCAACCTCTTCAGGATGGCTCCCGCTAAGAGCACCAGTCAGAACCAGAATCAAGATCCGCCACCACCTCCACCTCCTCCGGAGGCTTGGCTAGCTGTGATGGCCGCAACCAATGCAAACACACAGTTGATCATGCAAATCCTCCAAGAGCGAAATCAAGGCAGTCAAGGGAATCAAGGCAACAATCAGAACCATTTTGCTACACTGAACCAGTTCCTTGCTAATGGGCCGAAGACGTTCAGCAATTGTGTTGAGGCAACCGATGCTGACGATTGGCTGGTGGATCTGTGTAAGCATTTTGAATGCAGCAACGTCAGGCCTGAAGATTTTGTCAAGTTCGCTTCCTTCCAACTCAAAGATCAGGCTGCAGAGTGGTTCCAGCAGTACAAGGATTCCAGAGGTGGACGTCTGATCACTTGGGATGATTTTCGTCGAGATTTCCGAGCTCATCACATCCCGCAGAGTGTGACTGAAAGTAAACGTGAGGAATTCCGCAACCTGAAGCAAGGCTCTTTGTCTGTCTATGACTACAACAAGTCGTTCCAGAAGCTCGCCCGCTTTGCCAAGTAGGACGTACCTGATGAGAAGAGCATGATATACCAGTTCAGGGGTGGTCTCAGAGAAGAAATTCAGCTCGCTCTTGTCCTTTTTGAGCCGTTGAGATACGATGAGTTCTACAACATGGCACTGAAGCAAGAAGCCGCTCAGTTGAGGTGTGATGCTTGTAAGAAGCGAGTCAGAGATGCTACTCCTTCTTCCTCTACTCAAGTGGCCAAGCAGCAGAAGTTTTGGCTTCCTCCTCCTCCGTTCCGTCAGCCGTATCAGCAGAAGAGCAAAGGTGACAGTGGTTCTTCCCACCCACCCAACCCTGGCTTTCAGAACAAGACTTCGTCTCAAGCTCCAAGATCGAGTGCTCCGTACCACCGTCCGCTTTCAGAGGTCACGTGCAACAAGTGCCAACAGAAGGGTCACTATGCCAACAAGTGTTTCAACCAGAGGCGTCTTCCTCCTCCTCCTCCTGTCAGATCGGCAAGTACAGCTGTGGTCAAGCATAACCCCAAGCACGCCAAGGTCAACTTGATGAACGCAGCTCAGGCAGAGGACTCGTCAGATGTGATCATGGGTAACCTTCCTGTTAATGATATCCCTGCAAAAGTTCTTTTTGACTCTGGTGCATCGCATTCCTTCATGTCATTCCCATTTGCATCGGAGAACAATTTTAGTACTAAGGCTTTACCTAGAGCTATGCAAGTCGTCTCTCCGGCTAAGCGTCTGAGTTCTAGTATGATGATTCCGGATATTTCTATCATGATGGGTGATTTCAAGTTTCTGGCTTCTCCAATGGTTCTTGGTAACTCAGATATCGATCTTATTCTCGGGATGGATTGGCTCTCTAAGCATAAAGCTCAGCTTGATTGTGCTGCCAGGCAGATCCAATTGACTCATTCGTCTGAGGATGTAATTGTCTTTGCTGCTCGGGATAATACCATCCGTCTGTTTTCTCTCAATGAGAAGGGTGAATTGGATGCTATTTCGCAGATTCCAGTCGTTTGCGAGTATCAAGACGTCTTCCCAGAAGAGCTCCCAGGAATGCCTCCGCACCGGCCAGTTGAATTCGTTATTGATCTTGAGCCCGGTACGGATCCTGTGTGCAAGCGTCCTTACAAGCTCGGACCTGAAGAGTTGAAGGAGCTGAAGAAACAACTCGATATTCAAGAAAGAATGGGTCTCATCCGGCCTAGTTCTTCTCCGTGGGCTTGTGGTGTTCTTTTTGTGAAGAAGAAGGATGGAACGGACCGACTTTGTGTTGATAACCGTCCATTGAACAAGAAGACCATCAAAAACAAATACCCACTTCCCAACATCAATGAGCTGTTCGAACAACTCAAGGGTGCCAAAGTATTCTCCAAGCTTGATCTCCGTATGGGTTATCATCAGATTCGCATTCGTGAGCAAGATATTCCCAAGACGGCTTTCAGGACAAGCTATGGGTCATATGAATACACTGTCATGTCTTTTGGCCTCGTCAATGCTCCTCCGACGTTCTCTCGCATGATGAACTTCATCTTCAACCCCTACACCAATGATTTCGTGTTGGTCTATCTCGACGACATTCTAGTTTTCTCGAAGAACAAGGAAGATCATGCCAAGCACTTGCGTTTGGTTCTTGATAAGCTGAGGGAACATCAATTCTACGCCAAGTTCTCCAAGTGTGAATTTTGGCTCGATGAGGTTCTTTATCTTGGTCATATCATCTATGCCAAGGGCATTGCCGTGAATCCTGAGAAGGTGTCTGCAATTGTTAATTGGGAACCTCCTCAGAACGTGAAGCAACTCCGTAGCTTCCTCGGTCTCGCAAGCTACTGCCGAAGATTCGTTGAAAACTTTTCTAAGATCGCGAAGCCTCTCTCAAATCTTCTCCAGAAGCACGTCAAGTATGTTTGGTCTCCGGAGTGTGATATTGCTTTCAACACTTTGAAAGAGAAATTGATCACTGCTCCAGTTCTGACTCCGCCTGATGAGTCCAAGCCGTACGAGGTCTTTTGTGATGCCTCTCTCCAAGGTCTTGGCGTAGTTTTGATGCAAGAGAAGAAAGTTGTTGCTTATACCTCTCGCCAGTTGAAGCCTAATGAGAAGAACTACCCCACTCATGATCTTGAGTTGGCAGCAGTTGTGCATGCTCTTTTGACTTGGAGACATCTTCTACTGGGAAGAAAAGTGGACATTTTCACTGATCACAAGAGTCTCAAGTACATCTTCACTCAACGTAATCTCAACCTCAGGCAAACTCGATGGGTCGAAATGATTCAAGAGTATAATCCGAGTATTGAGTATACTCCAGGCAAGGCCAATGTGATTGCGGACGCTTTGAGCAGGAAAGCGTATTGCAACAGTCTGATTCTCAAGCCTTCTCAACCCGAGCTTTGTGAAGCTTTCCGCAAGCTTAATCTGCAAATTGTTCCTCAAGGTTTCCTCGCCAACCTTGGAAGACCAGATTCGCCAAGCCCAGCTTCTTGATGCTATGGTGAAGAAGGTGAAGATTGGGATTGCTAAGGGTCAGTCCAAGTACAAGTGCTACCGCCTTGAGGACAAGGACACTCTCTTCTTCGAGGATCGAATTGTTGTACCCAAAGGTGAACTTCGTAAAGTGATCATGAACAAGGCTCACAATTCTCTCCTCTCCATCCACCCTGGGAGCACGAAGATGTATTAGGACCTTAAGCAAACTTATTGGTGGACTCGAATGAAGCGCGAGATCGCTCAATTCGTGAACGAATGTGATGTCTGCAGAAGAGTGAAGGCAGAACACCAAAGGCCAGCAGGTCTCCTCCAACCTCTTGCCATTCCAGAATGGAAGTTTGACCACATTGAAATGGACTTCGTGACTGGGTTTCCAAAGTCCAAGCGTGGCAATGATGCTATATTTGTTGTCATCGACAAGCTCACCAAAGTGGCTCACTTTCTGCCTATCAAAGAGTCGATCACTGCAGCTCAATTGGCGGAACTCTATACCTCTCGAATTGTCTCTCTGCACGGTATTCCTCAAGTGATATCTTCAGACCGTGGCAGCATCTTTACCTCCAAGTTTTGGGATTCTTTTCAGAAGGCCATGGGCACCAACATCCGATTCAGCACGGCTTTCCATCCTCAAACAAGCGGTCAAGTCGAGCGTGTCAACCAGATTCTTGAAGATATGCTCAGGGCTTGTGTGATCTCCTTCGGCATGAAGTGGGAGGATTGTCTTCCTTATGCTGAATTCTCCTATAACAACAGTTTTCAAGCAAGTTCGGGCAAGGCCCCATTTGAAATTCTGTATGGGAGGAAATGCCGTACCCCTCTCAACTGGTCTGAAACCGGTGAACGTCAGCTGCTGGGTAATGACTTAATCACAGAGGCAGAAGAAATGTGCAAAGTCATTCGTGATAACCTCAAAGCAGCCCAATCCCGCCAGAAGAGCTACTATGATAGTAAGCACTGTGATTTGGCTTTCGAGATCGGAGATCACGTTTACCTCCGCGTCTCTCCTATGAAAGGGGCTCGTCACTTCGGTATCAAAGGGAAGCTTGCCCCTAGATACGTCGGACCTTTCAAGATTGTCAGCAAGAGAGGCGACCTCGCCTATCAACTCGAGCTTCCGTCAAACTTTGCAAATGTTCATGATGTGTTCCATGTCTCTCAGCTCCGAAAGTGCTTCAAGACGCCTGACCGCACCGTCAACTTCGAGGACATTGAGCTCCAAGAAGATCTCTCCTATCGTGAGCACCCAGTTGCAATCCTTGAAGAGACTGAACGCAGGACTCGCAACAAGTCTATCAAATTTCTCAAAGTAAAGTGGTCACACCATTACAATCGTGAAGCTACCTGGGAACGCGAGGATCACCTCCGTTCTGAGTACCCGGAGTTCTTTCAGTCCTAGATCTCGGGACGAGATCTTTTCGTAGTGGTGGAGTGTTGTAACACCCTGGATATAACTTTCCCAATTTGTACTCCAACTCTTGCCGTTTTCGACGTTAAGTTATATTTGTTTCTCGGGTTCGGGTCTTTGTCTCCGTGTGTTGTTTTCGTTGTCATGCATCTCATATCATGCCATCATGTGCATTGCATTTGCATACGTGTTCATCTCATTGCATCCGAGCATTTTCCCCGTCGTCCGTTTTGCATTCCGGCGCTTCGTTCTCCTCCGGCGGTCATTTCTAGCTTTCTTTCGTGTGTGGGTATTAAACATTTCCGGATTGGACCGAGACTTGCCAAGCGGCCTTGGTTTACTACCGGTAGACCGCCTATCAAGTTTCGTATCATTTGGACTTTGTTTGATACTCCAACGGTTAACTGAGGGACCAAAAAGGCCTCGTGTGTGTTGCAGCCCAACACCCCTCCAATTTGGCCCAAAACCCACCAAACTCTGCTCCATCATCTAGAGCGTTCGATCACGATCGCGTGGCCGAAAACCGCACCTCATTTAGACTCTCCTAGCTCCCTCTATGCCTATAAATAGCCCCCCCGTTTTCGGATCTCTCTCCCTCTCGAAACCCTAGTCTAAAAAAAGGGATCCCGCCGCCGGACATGTCCGCGCCAGGCCGGACAACGTCCTTCACCGACCCCAGCCTCTCCTGGACCGACACGTGGCAAGCGCCGCCGTGGGTCCGCGAGCCCACGGCCGGCCCTCCGAGCCCGTCTCTCCGCCGCGCGCCCCGCGCCTTCGTCCCCAACGCCGTGCGCCAGCCGCCGCCGCCCCGTTCGACGTCCGCCGCCGCCGCGCCGACTCCGCCTCGCCGGCCGGCGCCGCCACGCCGCCGCGGCCACGCCTCCCGTCACCGCTCGAGCCGGCCCCGCGCCACCGGCGACCCGCCTCCTCAACTCCGGCCTGGCCCCGCCGTCCTCCGGTCTCCTCCACCCTGGCCTCTCCTTCCCCGCGGCAAGTCCGGCGACGAATCTCCGACGAGCTCCATTTCCGACGAACCTCGAAGTCCGTGCCCGTGAACAATGATTCCAGATCTGGATCTGGAGATATTTTCGGTTGACTTTCCCTCCTAACCCTAATTTTTCGAGCATACTTTGACCTGTCATATCTCCGCATCCGTAGCTCCGTTTTGGACATATAGTATATCAAAATGTTCGTCTCGATGAGTACATCATTTAATTCCATTGCATCATTTTCATTTGAGCTCATCTTGATGCCCGAAATGCTGTTAGAAGGAGGCTTCGTGAGTTAATTGTCAGATCTGCTAGTTCATCTTAGACTTTTGTCATTTTTGCCATGATTGATGTGTGCATGATATGCCTGTGAGTCCTTCATATGTTTTGTTAAGCATCTTGTTATCTTTCTAGAGGTGCAACCCATGCATTTTTAGGATGTGTGTGGTGACTTGTGCAAGCTTGCAAAGTGAGGCACCCGGTAAATCCGTTTTCAGGGACTTAGTAGTTTTCACTAAGTCTGGGATTATTTAGTTCATGATGCCATATGTTCTTGCTGTTTCCTAATGATCCGTGCCTCTTTTGAGGATGATCAGTAAAGGAGTTTTGTTAATCTTGTTATGCTCTATCCATCCATGTCTTTGTTTGCATATATGGAGCACCCTAGCTTTAGTCAATCAAGTTCTACGTTTGCTTCGTTGTGAATCTGGGAAGAGCCGGGAGACGAGTTCGCAAACGAGGAGCCCGTTGAGTTTGCTTTCGAGCTTACACGTGGTTGATTGTATCCTTGTTGCTTGTTTGCTTGTTTGGGTAGAGCCGGGAGACGAGTTCGCAAACGAGGAGCCCGTTGAGTTTGCTTTCGAGGATCCAGTCAACTCTGACAACTTTGTAGGCAAGATGATCATACCCTCGAAATCACTACTATCTTTGCTATACTAGTTTGCTCGCTCTTTTGCTATGCCACTGCTACGATGCCTACCACTTGCTTGTCAGCCTCCCAAATTGCCATGTTCAGCCTCTAACCCACCATTGTCCTAGCAAACCGTTGATTGGCTATGTTACCGCTTTGCTCAGCCCCTCTTATAGCGTTGTTAGTTGCAGGTGAAGATTGGAGACCGTTCCTTGTTGGAACATTTATTTACTTGTTGGGATATCATTATATTGCCATGTTATCTTAATGCATCTATATACTTGGTAAAGAGTGGAAGGCTCGGCCTCTCGCCTAGTGTTTTGTTCCACTCTTGCCGCCCTAGTTTCCGTCATATCGGTGTTATGTTCCCGGATCTTGCGTCCCTTACGCGGTTGGGCTATAATGGGAAACCCTTGATAGTTCGCCTTGATTAAAGCTTTTCCAGCAATGCCCAACATTGGTTTTACCATTTGCCACCTAGCCTCTTTTTCCCTTGGGTTTTCGGAGCCCGAGGGTCATCTTATTTTAACCCCCCCCCCCGGCCAGTGCTCCTCTGAGTGTTGGTCCGAACCGAGCTGCCTGCGGGGCCACCTCGGGGAAACTTGAGGGTTGGTTTTACTCGTAGCTAGTCTCATCTGAGTGTGCCCTGAGAACGAGATATGTGCAGCTCCTATCGGGATTTGTCGGCACATTTGGGCGGTGTTGCTGGTCTTGTTTTAACCTGTCGAAATGTCTTGTTGTACCGGGATACCGAGTCTGATCGGAATGTCTCGGGTGGAGGTCTATTCCTTCGTTGACCGTGAGAGCTTGTCATGGGCTAAGTTGGGACCCCCCCTGCAGGGATTGATCTTTCGAAAGCCGTGCCCGCGGTTATGGGCAGACGGGAATTTCTTAATGTCCGGTTGTAGATAACTTGAACCTTAATTTAATTAAAATGAATCAACTGAGTGTGTTACCGTGATGGCCTCTTCTCGGCGGAGACCGGGAAGTGGACACGGTGTTGGAGTTATGTTTGCGCACGTTGCTCTCTAGTTTCTCGCTCGCGCTTTGCTCTCTCTTCTCGCTCTCTTTTGCGAATAAGTTAGCCACCATATATGCTAGTCGCTTGCTGCAGCTCCACATATATTTACCCTATCCTACCTATTAAGCTTAAATAGTCTTGATCGCGAGGGTGCGAGATTGATGAGTCCCTGTGGCTCACAGATTACTATTACACCAGATGCAGGGACAGATGATACAGCTCCAGATGGCACGCTTGAGCTCAAGTGGGAGTACGACGAGGATTCTCAGCGTTACTATGTGTCTTTTTCTGATGATCAGTAGTGGTGCCCAGTTGGGGTTTGATCGCTTGTTGGGTTATCTTTTATTTTGGCGCCGTAGTCGGGCCATGAGTGTATGGATGATGTATGTTATTTATGTACTTTGATGTGACGTGGCGAGTGTAAGCCAACTATGTATCTCCCCTTTTATTCTATATATTACATGGGATGTTGTGATGATTGCCTAACTTGCGACATTGCTTTCAATGCGGTTATGTTTCTAAGTCGTGCCTCGACACGTGGAAGCTATAGCCGCATCGAGGGCGTTACAAATGCGCTTGCGCCGGCCCGTCTCGTGCCTCCTTTCAGGCGAGGCTTCCCTCTATCTCATGTGAAGCGAGACATAGAGGCGTCCCGTAATGTGGGGCTCTCCCCGTAGGCATGTGATAAAAAAAACTGCATACCTCTGTAAGCCCACACAGCCCAATGATCTAAAGTGGACATAGCTTAATGTACTGAGTTGGTAAAAAAAACTCATTAAATGTGTGAAAAAAAGGTAATAAAATCCTTTGCAAATATTATGCAAGAACTTTGCTATTTGTACATAGAACACCATCAAGTTCGATAGTACCGCATGCTTTTCCTTTCCCCCCCTTTTCTCAAAACACACAAAGTCACGGATCATGGCTAAAAATCAATCATGTATGAAAACACGCAAATGTGTTTTTTATATTATAAGGCCATACATGGCAATTTTATTTGGGTAGCTTGTCCACTTTGCCTCCGTAGTCGCATTGATATATATACTCGTTTGTGGTTAACTCTTGACCACGAGTAGTAAGTATGTTCAGATGTGATCAATTACTCACAACGTGGGCTCTGACTCGATAATCATGACAAGATATATGATGAGAGCACTAGACAAATGCATTTTGGCAAAACCATGTATGGCATTCTTGTTTGCTTTGCGTGTCCATTTTACATTGATAGTCACGCCAAGTTACCCATGTGTGGTTAACTCTTTACGCACGAGCAGTTTCACCGGTATTTTTGGATTCGATTGCTTACCATCTTTGTTATGATCCGATCGCTTACTCGTGAGTACTATGCCACATGGGTAGTTTGTCACCATAGTGGTGCCCAAGGGCAGACCCGGGATTGGGCCAAACCCCGGGCCCTAGGCCGGCTACAGTGCCCAAGATGCTATACTAAAGGCAGTATTTATTCTGCACACCCAGGGCCCAGACCCCCCCGGCCTCGGTCCTGGACCCACCACTAGTGTCGACAAGATATATGATTAGAGCACAAGGAAAATGCCTTTAGTAAAGCCATATATATGACGTTCTTGTTTGGTTAGCTTGTCCATTCCGCCATGAAAGTCGCTCGGGATACTTGCTTGTGGTTAACTCTTTACTCACGAGTAGTTGAACCGGTATTTGATTGCTTACTCACGAGTAGTATGACCTGCATTATAGGATTAGATCACTTACTCATGAGCAGTATAGCCACTATATTTTGGATTCCAGTAAAATAATAGAGAAAAATATATCTTGAAGTCAATGTTACTATGAAGTGAGCTAAGAGTGAGCAAAAATGCAGGCACAGACTGTGAGAGCACATGATGTGTTTGTTTGGTCTACTAACTTGCACTTGTATTTAATTATCATCGATTTTTCTTGGCCACGCTTTTGATCGTGCTGACTTGTAGAGCCCCCAACTGATCCAACTGATTGATCAATCAATCAAAAGAACATCAGTGCGTGTAAATGGATGGACAAACTAACTGAACCGACTCAAGAACAGAACATTGTTTTTTGTGATCGACCGACGAACGGATCAACACAAGTACACAACACGCACTAACTGGTACTCCCTCCGTAAACTAATATAAGAGCGTTTAGAATACTAAAGTAGTAATCTAAACACTCCGATATTAGTTTACAGAGGGAGTAGAATTTGGTTTGATTACTAGACATATCGTACATATAATTAGTTTTACAGTTTGCTAGTGGCGGTGGTGGTTGGTGCAGCGCCATCGGCGGCGTACTTCTTGAGGGCGTCGCCGGCGTGGTGGAGGTTGTCCGGCACGGGCAGGTTGCAGAGCAGCGTCACCTTGGCCTCGGCGATCTGCGGCCCCTTCTTCATCTCCGCCGACGGGTCCATCTTCCACAGCTTCACCTCCCACACCTGAATTGATTCTGAATTATCCCTTGCATGTCCGAGCCAGAGGGAGAATAGCTAGACGATTAGGTTCGGAGTCCAGTGCAGACTGCAGACAGACCTGCGTGGAGCGGCCGAGGTGGACGGGGACGGCGCGGGCGAGCACGACGTCGCCGAGGGCGGCGCTACGGAAGTGGTTGATGGTGAGGTGCACGCCCGCGACGCGGCGGTAGCCCGACGCCATGTGCGCGCCCATGCTGGCCAGCGCCTCCGACACCAGCGCCGACACGCCGCCGTGCAGCACCTTGAACGGCTGGCAGCAGCGCTCGGTGACGGGTAGCCTCCCGGCGAGCAGCGTGGGGGAGACCGTCTCGATCTGGAAGCCCACCGCGTGCAGCACCCGGTCCAGCTCCGCCGTGTCGATGTCGCTACTACTACCGGGCTTCGCCGCCGCCATGGCTGCCTCTACGTAGATGAAGAAGAAGCAGGGGCCAGCCGTGCAGTAGTACGCACAGTGCTGAAGCTCTAGTAGTGTAGTTGGATGACCTTTTTGTTTGGCAATTGATGACCTTTTTGTTCGGTAGCGTCAACAACCAACCTCTTTTTTTTTTTTTTTTGCATCAAATCAACAACCAACCTCTAGAGCAGCACGGCTAGCGCACGCACGGCTAGCGTCAGAGCCAGGTCACCTCCATCGAAACTCTATACGGCCCATGGACTTTTTGGTAAGCGTACGTGGCCCACTACCACTGATATCACGCTTTGTGTGATGGCTGGTCCATGTGGCTACCATCTTCGTCATTTCCTATTTGGCGCTTCAGGCGCCTGTTATTGTACATTTGGCAAACCCATGAGCTACTTGTTCAATGTACGGCACAGTAACCAACCGGCCACCCTCATCTGATGTGTTTATTTACATCTTCGTTCTTTTTTTTTCCTTTTTCTTCTTTCTTCTTCGGTCTTTCTTCTTCCTTCTTTTCTCTCATTTTTTCCCCTTTTTTTCCTTTTTCTTGTTCTTTTTTCTCTTTTCTTGGAATTGTTTTGTTCAGATTTTATATTTATCTTCTTACTTTTATTTTTTGTTTTCTTTTTCCTTTAATAAATGCGTTTCGTGAACTCTTTTTCAAAATAGATGAAATTTTTAGGAAATGGATGAAAATTTTCAAATTCGTGATTTTCTTTGCAAAATCAATAACCTTTTTTCAAAATTGATAAAAAGAATAAATGTTGAAGAAATCCTTTAAAAGTTGAAGAATTTTATTTAAAATTAATGAACCTTTTTTCAAAATCGATGAACATTTTTAAAAATAGTTCTACCTTTTTCAAAATTGATGTTTTTTTTTCAAATTCGATGAGAGCAGCTCAGCTAGCGCACGCACGGCTTAAGGTCAGAGCCACCTCATCTCCATCGAAAACTCTATACAGCCCATGTGAACGTATATCATCCTTTGCGTGATGCCTGGCCCATTTGGCTATCATTTTCCTCACGTGGTGATGGACAGAGACAAGATGGGGGAGTAACTAGTTAACAAGCGTTCCTTCGGGAGTCTCGTAACGATCAATGTCACTTGGTGCGCTCTCAGCCATTCGCCACATGTCACGCTTTGGATGCTCCCTTCGAATTTTATTTTTTTATTTTTCCGCACGCATTTTTGGTTTTTTAAACGGTTTTTTTCTAGGTTTTTTCGACTTTTGGTTTTCTCCCGGTCTTCCTTAGCTTTTCGATCAAAAAACAATTCGAAAAAAAATCTGCACGAGAAAAACGCGTTTTCTTTTTCTTTTTTTCTTTCGCGAAAGTCACGTTTTTTTTTGTAGGAGGCACGGTTGTGCTTTAGCGAGAGTCACGGCCGTGCCTTTCGAAAATGAAAAAAAAAACGTGTTTGTTGTTTCTTTTTCTTTCGCGAGAGTCACCGTTTTGCTTACGCGAGAGGCACGGTTATGCTTTCGCGAGAGTCACGACCGTGCCTCTCGGAAAGGGAAAAATGAAACGCGTTTTCCGTTTTTTTTCTTTCGTGAGAGTCATGGTTTTGCTTTCGCGAAAAGCACGGGTCTGCTTTCGTGAGAGTCACAGCCGTGCCTCTCAGAAAGGAAAAAAATACATGTTTTTATTTTATTTTTCTTTCGCGAGAGTCACGGTTTTGCCTCCGCAAGAGGCACGGTTGTGCTTTCGCGAGGGTCACGGCCGTGCCTCTCGAAAACAAAAAAAAACGCGTTTTTTGTTATTTTTCTTTCATGAGAGTTACGGTTTTGCTTCCACAAGAGGCACGGGTGTGATTTTGTGAGAAGCACGGGCGTGCCTTTTTCGGAAAGGGAAAAAAACCGTGCTCCCGGTTCGATTTTTTCGCCCAGTTTTTTCGTCCGGTTTTTTTCTTGAAAAAAAAAGTTCGTCAAAACCTATCAACATGGGATCTAGTTTTGAAGATCTTGATGCGAGGAATCCAATGATGAAAACGGTTCGAGATTTAGATGCACGGTTTAAAAGATAAAACGTTTTGAATAAACGGATCTACGAAAAAAGGGAAACTCCCAGGCTGCGACAAGTGGGGTGCTGCATGTGCGCCACTTGTCGCAACCTGGGAAAGTGGAGTGTTCTTTGCAACAAGTACTCCTTAATCAATGATTTCGACATGATGGCTGGTCCATTTGGCTATCGCTGGAAGTGTCCGCAGTTATGGCCCGGCCCATTTTCGGGTTTTCGCTCGCTTGCTTGCTGCGTTCATTCTAGGCAAATCCTATTCTGCGCTATAGACGCCGGTTAACGTGCATTTTGTTAATGGGTGCTTGCAGCGCACACCACCTCCCGCCACCTGGGCCGGCCCGTTTAAATTTTCTTCTCATTTGTTAAATCGCAAAAACAATGCGCTTCCGGTGAATAAAACTAGAGACCTCCCTTGTGTTACCACGCTACATTTACCAAACCGCCACCAAGCCGGATATGGTAAGAAGCAACGTTTCCCTTCTTTTATTCTTTATTTTTCCTTTTTTTTCTTTTTCTTCTTTCTTTTTCTACTTTCTTTTGTCCTTTTCCTTTTTCTTTTGTCCTTTCCTTTTTAAATTTTGATGTACTTTTTTAAAATTCGCTGAAGCTTTTAAAATTTTGATAAACTTTTTTCTAATTTGGTAAACTTTTTGTCAAATCTGCTGAACTTTTTCGAGATTCGATGAATTTTTTTTCAAATTCGATGATTTTTTGAATTATGGTGAATTTATTTCAAATTCGATGAACTTTCTTTCAGATTCGATGAACTGTTTTTCAGAATCAATGAACTTTTTTCCAAATTGAATGAACTTTTTTCAAAATTGATGAACTTTAATTGAAGAACAATGCACTTTTTTCCATTTTGTGAGTTTTTTCTTTTAAATTCGTGAACCTTTTTTTAACCAGTGATCTTTCTTTTGTGAATGGTTTTTTAATTCCTATTTTTTCAAAAAACTTACACATATTTTATGAACAGTCAACGGTTAACTGGCCTGCCCGGTCAATTGGTAAAAAATAATCCCATACTAGTGAACTTGTTCTCTTTCACATAGGGCCGCTAGGATAGTTGTTAAGCGTAGCGCGCTGCAGTATTTCTTTTTTTGGTGGTTTTTGCGCTACAGTATTTCTGTGCGCTACGGGCCGGCCCACTAGTTCTCCTGTGAGTGCCAGTTCGCTTCGGAGGTGCTTAAGGCGCCGAGTAGGACCTCCCCTCGTTCTGTCGTGCTGGTTATTTTTTTCATGTCACAGTTGTTGCGTTCGGTCGTCGCATGACTGTCTGATTATATCGGGGTTTTTTTTTCTGTTGTTTTCTTTCTTATGATTTTCTTCATTTCTTCACCGGTTTTTTAGGGGTTTCCATTTTCTTCTTTTTTTCTCACTGGTTTTCTTCGTTTCTTTCTCAATTTTACACAACATATATTTTTAGTGTACACGTGAAACATTATTGTTGACACACGTTCAACATTTTTTTAATACATGATGTACATTTTTCCTTAAAATACATGTTTTGAACAATTTTTTGAATACATGGTCAACAGTTTAAAAATATATGGTGAACATTTTTTAATACAGAATTAAATTATTTTAAATATATATGTTTTTATATCTACTCTTATTTAATGTATGTTGTGCATTTTCCGTAAACATTAGGAATAGTTTTTTATGCACGCTTAACATCTTTTAAATACAAGATCAACATTTCTTTCATACACATTGTATATTTTCTGTATACATTATTCATATAGTTGGAAAACATTTTTTACTATACACACTTAACATTTTTCAAATTCCTGATTAATATTTTTCAAATACATGAATAAAAAAATTCAAATACTTGATTAACATTATTCAAATACATAATCAACATTTTCTCATACGCATTGTATATTGTTTGTATATATTATTCATATTCATTAGAAATATTTTTTCTATACACATTTATCATTTTTCGAATGCTTGATTAATATATTTTTCAAATATATGATCAACTTTTCTCATACACATTGTATATTTTGTGTATCCATTATTCGTATACATTAGAAACATTTTTCGAATGCTTGATTAACATTTTTCACAAGCTGCGATATTTTTTGAATAGATGATCAAGTTTTTTTTCATACACATTGTATATTTTTTGTATACATTTTTCATATACATGAGAAAGATTTTTTCTATACACATTTAACAATTTTCAAATGCTTGATTAACATAGAGAGAGAGAGAGAGAGAAAGAGAGAGAGAGAAAGAGAGAGCATTGCACCTAATTAAGCGTGTGCGTTTGCTTGAATTTCCGTGTGGCTTGTGAGTTTGGACGCTTGTCGTGGCCTAGACTCCATTGTTTTATTATTATTATTATTATTATTATTATTATTATTATTATTATTATTATTATTATTATTATTATATTATATTATTATTATTATATTATTATTATTATTATTATTGTTTGTTTATTAAGAGAATCACACCTTTGCAAAAACATTAGGCATGGTTGGTTTTGTTTCAACCATATGCAGTGTATGTGTAGAGACATCGTCCTCATTTTTACTAGAGAAGCAAAGAATCTCTACTATAGCACCCTCCCCCAATAATTTGCTAGAAAAAGTTGTCGATGCAACATCTCACAGCAAATATGATGAAGAATGAGGTGGAACCAATAAACAAAGAAATTGTGTTTAGCTATAAAACATTTTACCTGTTCGGGGGCAGAAAATAACAACATAAGAAAAGTTATGACGTGGCATGCTATATGTACCTGACAACTAAGGGCATATACAATGATGCTATCTTAGAAGTGTCATGTAGGATAAATAATAAAGTGGGTGAAAGAAAACTCATAAGAAAAGACTTGTCTTCTCTTAAGAGAAGATAAGAGATGATCTCTTACCACAATATATCTCATCACGTTTTTAGGAATAGCTAGTTATGGATGATAAGACTAAGAGATAACTCATTGAAGATATTTTTCTTTGTCATCTCTAAATTACATGCAAGACTTAAAATAAGACTATCTTATCAACCATTGTACTCCCTCCGTTCCGAATTACTTGTCGCAGGTATGAATGTATCTAGATGTATTTTAGTTCTAGATACATCCATTTCTGCGACGAGTAATTTGGAACGGAGGGAGTACATGTCATAAGAATCACATAATAAATCGTTAGATAGGATAAAACTGACAAACTTTCCATTAAATGGGGTAACAACTATTTGGCAAAACAAAAGGGGTAACAACTAGAAAAGCCTCGCTGGATGGGTGATCTGGATACAAAACTATTAAATGATAGATCATGACGATCCAGTTGCTATCTTTCTGTCTCTGTACTGTATGTACATGCAGCTAGCAGCTGTCGAGAACGATCGAGAGTTAGAAAAAGAAACGTTCCTATACCTGAGCACGAGGGGAAGATGAAGACAAGTGTCCGATAAAGAGGCTGAGTCGTCTTCGTCGGAGGCAATACTGCATCAGATTATAGACACAAGCCCCATGCCTAGCTTTGTTGGAATTCAAAGGAAAAACAAAATTCAAAAACGCGCCAGGTAGGGGTCGAACCTACGGCCTTCCGCTTAGGAAACGGACGCTCTATCCACTGAGCTACAGGCGCTACTATGAGAAAATTTAATGAGATGTTCTCTAGAAACTGCTTGGCAAGTGGCAACCGAATTTCACAAAAGATGAATCCCTATCTTTTGATTTAATTTTGAACTGGTAAAACTAAACGAATATGCGTTTGTTTGTCACAAGGAACTGAGACATTGTAAAAGCTAGGGATGATCGAAACACTATATATAGAACATGTTGGTGTACCTGAGGACGGTGTACCACATGTCGAGTGTCAACGCTACCACCCTCCTCAACATCTTCTCTAGCTCGAGCAGTCTCGCCACCATATTTGGCGCCTATGTCAGTGATCCTTACCTCGGCCGCTACACACCATCGCCGCCGCCACCGTCCCCTCCTTCATTGGCATGTTCATCCTCACCACCATTGTTGTGATCCACGCTGACCACCCTCTAGCGTGCACATGTGGCACCTGGGCTCAGCAAAACATATGTGCCCTGCATACCAGCGCAAGGACTAACATCTTCTGGTATACAGTGCACATCGGTGGAACCGAACGATGTCGTCCACGTGACGGAAAATTGAAGAAGAAGCCTCTCCTGGCCCCACAGATCGACGGGCGTGAGATGGAGATCAAGGAGACATAGATCTTGGACGCCTTCGCCGCCTCCCTCGAGACAGGGCGCCAGGAGGAGGTGTGGAGGGTGGCGCATGAGGAGGAGCTGTGGTGGTGGGTCATGAAGAATTTGGAGCAGGAGTACCAACGCGAGCTCTGGTGCCGCCACTACTTCAAGCATTACAACAACGTAGTGCTTGGCGACGACAATGCGCTCAACATGGAGGACCCGGAGGTTGACGCCACCAAATCGTCGACCGGAGAAGTCATTAACATCTCATTAGATGACGACGAGGCACAAGGCGATGCGGTGGCAGTTATGCTTAATTTTCACACAAGCAATCTTTGTTTAGAACGACAGTCTTTTCTAGAACTATGTTTAGGTCTACTAGATCTTTTTAGTTAGTAACTGTGAGGTGAACTTGCTCGATTTAGTAAATGTGACCTATGCTTAAGGTTGTTGAATCTTTGTTTGTTCAAACTAGCAACTGTTGTTAAATTATGGAGTGTATGCAATGACATGGATGGTCGCTATAATAAGAAAAATACACACCAAAATTCTTATGTTCTCAATCATCACCTTGAGCACTTTGCTACGAAGCCACTAGAGGTTTGCCACGATGGTCATGCAACGATGTTTGGGGGGGGGGGGGGGGGGCTGATGGAGCTGCTGTTACGGTGTTCGTTGGAGATCGAGCGATAGTCATGGGGATGCGGCAAGGTAGTGTTGTGATGACCATTGTTAATGCTGCGAGGAAGCGGAAAAGGAGCTGTGGTTACGACAGTCGTCGCCGACAAGGCAAGGCGATGCTGCAAGGGAAGCTGTGGAGTTGTTGCTGCAAAGGAGATGAGTGGAGATGATACTGCAAGGCAATGATGCGATGAGTGTGGCGATGCTGCAGACGGTGCTGCAACGATGGGGCGGCGGCGGTGACTGATGCCATGAGCGTGGTGCGAGGTGATCAGTGTGGGGTGGTCCATGCATGAATGCTGCAAGAGAAGGGGACACGGGTGTGGCACGCGTCACATGACTGGAGTAGTGCCACAAGAGGCAAGAGTGCCAAGGTAAAAGGAGATCAAAGAGTCACACATTCACGCATCAAACAGCTGTGAAGACGGCTTAGTATTTTCTGCATGTAGCTGGTAGGCGCCTAGCACCACCTAAAAAGGGAGGGGCATGTTGGAAATATTCCCTGGAGGAAATAATAAAGTGATTATTATTATATTTACTTAATCATGATAAAGGTTTATTATTCATGGTAGAATTGTATTGACTGGAAACTTAAATACATGTGTGGATACATAAACAAATACCGTGTCCCTAGAGAGCCTCTACTTGACTAGCTCGTTGATCAAAGATGGTTAAGGTTTCCTAACCATAGACATGAGTTGTCATTTGATAATGGGGTCACATCATTATTAGAATGATGTGATGGACAAGACACATCCGTTAGCATAGCATATGGGCATCCAGGTCCCGCTATTGGTTATTGACCGGAGAAGCGTCTCGGTCATATCTATATCATTCTCGAACCCATAGGGTCCACACGCTTAACGTTCGTTGACGATATAATACTATGTGAGTTATGTATGTTGGTGACCGAATGTTGTTCTGAGTCCCGGATGAGACCACGGACATGATGAGGAGCTCCATAATGGTCTGGAGGTAAAGATTGATATATAGGATGGTAGTATTTGGTCTCCGGGAGAGTTTCAGAATGCACCGGATAATTATCGGTTCACCGAAAGGGGTTCCAAAAGGCAACGGGGATTTGTTGGGCCTAACGGGCCAAAAGGAGGGAGCACACCAGCCCACAAGGGGGCTGGCGCGCCCACCTCCTGGCCGCCGGCCCCTAGGGAAGGAAAGAGGAGGGGTTGGCCCCCTCCTGCCTTTCTCCACACAAGAGAGAAGGAAGGGGAGGCGCCATAAGGAAGTCGACCCCTTTCCTTTCCCCCCACGGGCCAAGAAGGAAGAGGGAAGCGCCTAGGGCAGGCGCCCTAGGGCGGCTGCCGCCCCCCTTGAGGTGCGCCTAGGGCTGCCTCCCCTCCTCCCTCCACCTATATATATGAGAGGAGGGGAGGGGCGCCACAGACCACGAAATCCCCAAGCCGTGTGCCGGCGCCTGATACGTCTCCAACGTATCTATAATTTTTATTGTTCCATACTATTATATTATCTGTTTTGATGTTAATGGGCTTATTTATACACTTTGATATTTTTTTTGAGACTAACCTACTAACCCAAGGCCCAGTGCAAATTGTTGTTTTTTTTGCCTATTTCATTGTTTCGCAGAAAAGGAATATCAAACGGAATCCAAACGGAATGAAACCTTCGGGGAATTATTTTTGGAACAAACGTGATCCAGGGGACTTGGAGTGGACGTCAAGAAACAAATGAGGAGGCCACGAGGCAGGGGCGCGCCTACCCCCATGGGTGCGCCCTCCACCCTCGTGGGCCCCTCGTAGCTCCACTGACCTACTTCTTCCTCCTATATATACCCATATACCCCGAAAACATTCAGGAGCACCACGAAACCCTATTTCCACCGCCGTAACCTTCTGTACCCAAGAGATCCCATCTTGGGGCCTTTTCCGGAGCTCCGCCGGAGGGGGAATCAATCACGGAGGGCTTCTACATCAACACCATAGCCTTTCCGATGATGTGTGAGTAGTTTACCTCAGACCTTCGGGTCCATAGTTATTAGCTAGATGGCTTCTTATCTCTCTTTGGATCTCAATACAAGTTCTCCTTGATCTTCTTGGAGATCTATTCGATGTAACTCTTTTTGCGGTGTGTTTGTTGAGATCCGATGAATTGTGGGTTTATGATCAAGTTTATCTATGAACAATATTTGATTCTTCTCTGAAATCTTTTATGTATGATTAAGTTATCTTTGCAAGTCTCTTCGAATTATCAGTTTGGTTTGGCCTACTAGATTGATCTTTCTTGCAATGGGAGAAGTGCTTAGCTTTGGGTTCAATCTTGCGGTGTCCTTTCCGAGTGATAGTAGGGGCAGCAAGGAACGTATTGTATTGTTGCCATTGAGGATAAAAGATGGGGTTTATATCATATTGCTTGAGTTTATCCCTCTACATCATGTCATCTTGCCTAATGCGTTACTCTGTTCTTATGCATTTAATACTCTAGATGCATGCTGGATAGCGGTCGATGTGTGGAGTAATAGTAGTAGATGCAGAATCGTTTCGGTCTACTTGTCACGAACGTGATGCCTATATACATGATCACGCCTAGATATTCTCATAATTATGCACTTTTCTATCAATTGCTCGACAGTAATTTGTTCACCCACCGTAATACTTATGCTAAGCCACTAGTGAAACCTTTGGCCCCCGGGTCTATCTTTTATCATATAAGTTTCCAATCTATTTTATTTTGCAATCTTTACTTTCAATCTATATCATAAAAATACGAAAAATATTTATCTTATTATTATTATCTCTACCAGATCTCACTCTTGTAAGTGATCGTGAAGGGATTGACAACCCCCTTTATCACTTTGGTTGCGAGGTTCTTATTTGTTTATGTAGGTACGAGGGACTTGCGTGTAGTCTCCTACTGGATTGATACCTTGGTTCTCAAAAACTGAGGGAAATACTTACGCTACTTTGCTGCACCACCCTTTCCTCTTCAAGGGAAAACTAGCGCAGTGCTCAAGAGGTAGCAGCGCCCCCTCTCCTTCTAGTTCGTCCTCCGTCCAAAAACCGTTGTGCTTGGCAAAGCCCCGCGGAAATAACTTCACCACCACTGTCATCACACCATCGTGCTGCTGGAACTCATCTACTACTTCACTCCTCTTGCTGGAACAAGAAGGCGAGGACGTCATTGAGCTGAACGTGTGCTGAACGCTGATGTCTACTACGCAACTTTATTCTTGTACACACGTGTTGGGCCTCCAAGCGCAGAGTTTTGTAGGATAGTAGCAATTTTCCCTCAAGTGGATGACCTAAGGTTTATCAATCCATGGGAGGCGTAGGATGAAGATGGTCTCTCTTAAACAACCCTGTAACCAAATAATAAAAAGTCTCTTGTGTCCCCAACACACCAAATACAAATGGTAATTTGTATAGGTGCACTAGTTCAGCGAAGAGATGGTGATACAAGTGTAATATGGATAGTAGATATTGATTTTTGTAATAAGAACAATAAAATACAGCAATGTAGCAATTGATAAAACGGAGCACAAACGGTATTGCAATGCTTGAAAATGAGGCCTAGGGTCCGTACTTTCGCTAGTGCAATCTCTCAACAATGCTAATATAATTGGATCATATAACCACCCCTCAAAGTGCGATGAAGAATCACTCCATATCTAGCGGAGAACATAAGACGAAATTGTTTGTAGGGTACGAAACCACCTCAAAGCAATTCTTTCCGATCAATCTATCCCAGAGTTCGTACTAAAATAACACCAAGCTATTCTTTCCGATCAATCTAACCAAGAGTTCGTACTAAAATAACACCAAAGAAAATTCAGATTCATAATATTCTATCCAACCCAAAGAATCTCAAAGAGTGCCCAAGATTTCTACTAGAGAAACAAAGACAAGAACTGATACGTCTCCAACGTATCTATAATTTTTGATTGCTCCATGCTATATTATCTACTGTTTTGGACATTATTGGGCTTTATTATCCACTTTTATATTACTTTTGAGACTAACCTATTAACCGGAGGCCCAACCCAGAATTGCTGTTTTTGCCTGTTTTAGGGTTTCGTAGAAAAGGAATATCAAACGGAGTCCAAACGGAATGAAACCTTCGGGAACGTGATTTTCTCAATGAACAAGACCCGGGAGACTTGGACCCTATGTCAAGAAAGAAAAGAGGAGGCCACGAGATAGGGGGCGCGCCAGCCTACCCCAAGCGCGCCCTCCACCCTCGTGGGCCCCCTGTTGCTCCACCGACGTACTCCTTCCTCCTATATATACCTACGTACCCCCAAACGATAAGATATGGATCCAAAACCCTAATTCCACCACCGCAACTTTCTGTATCCATGAGATCCCATCTTGGGGCCTGTTCCGGAGCTCCGCCGGAGGGGGCATCGATCACGAAGGGCTTCTACATCATCACCATAGCCCATCCGATGAACTGTGAGTAGTTTACCTCAGACCTATGGGTCCATAGTAGTAGCTAGATGGCTTCTTCTCTCTTTTTGGATCTCAATACAATGTCCCCCCTCTCTTGTGGAGATCTATTCGATGTAATCTTCTTTTGCGATGTGTTTGTTGAGACCGATGAATTGTGGGTTTATGATCAAGTCTATCTATGAACAATATTTGAATCTTCTCTGAATTCGTTTATGTATGATTGGTTATATTTGCAAGTCTCTTCGAATTATCAGTTTGGTTTGGCCTACTAGATTGATCTTTCTTGCAATGGGAGAAGTGCTTAGCTTTGGGTTCAATCTTGCGGTGTCCTTTCCCAGTGACAGTAGGGGCAGCAAGGCACGTATTATATTGTTGCCATCGAGGATAACAAGATGGGGTTTTCTTCATATTGCATGAGTCTATCCCTCTACATCATGTCATCTTGCTTAAGGCGTTACTCTATTTTTAACTTAATACTCTATATGCATGCTGGATAGCGGTTAATGAGTGGAGTAATAGTAGTAGATGCAGGCAGGAGTCGATCTACTTGTCTCGGACATGGTGCCTATATACATGATCATACCTAGATATTCTCATAACTATGCTCAATTTTGTCAATTGCTCAACAGTAATTTGTTCACCCACCATAGAATACTTATGCTCTCGAGAGAAGCCACTAGTGAAACCTATGGCCACCGGGTCTATCTTTATCATATTGATCTCCTACTACTTAGTTATTTCCTTTGCTATTTACTTTGCCTTTATTTTACTTTGCATCTTTATCATAAAAATACCAAAAATAGTATCTTATCATATCTAACAGATCTCACTCTCGTAAGTGGCCTTATAGGGATTGACAACCACTATTTGCGTTGGTTGCAAGGATTTATTTGTTTTGTGCAGGTACGAGGGACTCGCGCGTAGCCTCCTACTGGATTGATACCTTGGTTCTCAAAAACTTATGGAAATACTTATGCTACTTTGCTGCATCATCCCTTCCTCTTCGGGGAAAACCAACGCAGTGCTCAAGAGGTAGCAAGAAGGATTTCTGGCGCCGTTGCCGGGGAGGTCTACGCAAAATTCAACATACCAAGTACCCATCACATACCCTTATCTCCCGCATTACATTATTTGCCATTTGCCTCTCGTTTTCCTCTCAACCACTTCACCCTTGCTGTTTTATTCGCCCTCTCTCTCTATCCTCCCTCTCTTTCTCTATTTGCCTCTTTTTGCCCGTTTGCTTTCTGTTTGCTTGTGCGTTAGTTTGTTTGCTTGTCGTTATGGCTAGTCCCTTATCTTCTCCGTTATCTCCTGAGAATGAAATTCTAAATTCTAAGCAAAGGGAGGGAGAAAATCTAAAAGATGCTTGGTATAGAATTTGCAATGCTCAAAATAGATCTACTAGGAAGCAATCTACTTCCGTTCTCCTTCGCAATTTTTATGTAGGCATTACTCCTTGGCACCGTTATGTTCTTGATACTATTACCGGAGGGAACTTTTTTGGTAGCCATACTTTTGATTCTTATAATGCTATGTTAGATTTATTTGGCTCACCCACTCTCTTGGTCAATGGAACTATATTAACTTTGGAGCATGTAATGCAAAGGCTTGAAATTATTGAAAATAAGGTTGCTACCGTAGAGTTAATTGAAAATTTGGATAAAAAGATCCATAGCCGAATCTCTCAATGTGGATCTAAAGTAGGAGTTACTTTGAAAGATATTAAAGAAAAGGAACCCATAGTTAATGAGAAAATAAATCACGATTCCGTTAGGATCGATAAACTCGAGAATATTATTACTAACTTGGGAACCGCTTTTTCTTCCATAAAGAACACTCCAAGACCTTCCACTAAAGTTGCCAAGCTTATGTACATTCCTAAAAATAAGGGTGAATCCTCTAGTAAGGATGCGGATCTCAAATCTATAAGTATTCATCCCAATCTTTTTGCTATCATTAAGGAACCATTTGTTACGAACGGATTTTTTGATCTTGTGCCTAAAAGTTCGATAATTAATAAAAAGAAAGAAATTACTAAAGATGGTAGATGCCTCATTGAAGAATTGCCTACCAAAGATGGCAATACCTAGATCTATTCTTGCTTGTTATGCCTAGCTAAGGGCGTTAAACGAAAGCGCTTGTCGGGAGGCAACCCAATTTTCTTTTTTTCCTTGCCTTTTGCTCCTGTTTAGTAATAAACAATTTATCTAGCCTCTGTTTTGGTTGTGTTTTTTGTGTTTAATTAGTGTTCGTGCCAAGTAGAACCGTTGGGAAGACTTGGGGAAAGTCTTGTTGAACTTGCTGTAAAAAACAGAAACTTTAGCGCTCACGAGAACTCCTGTCAATTTTATTTGGAAAGTGATATTTAGTTAATTCTTTTTGCAGATAATTAATAGATAAATTCCTCACGTCCAGCAATTTATTTTAGAATTTTTGGGGTTCCAGATATTGCGCTAGCTACAGATTACTACAGACTGTTCTGTTTTTGACAGATTCTGTTTTTCGTGTGTTGTTTGCTTATTTTGATGAATCTATGGCTAGTAAAATAGTTTATAAACCATAGAGAAGTTGGAATACAGTAGGTATAACACCAATATAAATAAAGAATGAGTTCATTACAGTACCTTGAAGTGGTCTTTTATTTTCTTTCGCTAACGGAGCTCACGAGATTTTCTACTTTAAGTTTTGTGTTGTGAAGTTTTGAAGTCTTGGGTAAAAGATTTGATGGATTATGGAACAAGGAGTGGCAAGAGCCTAAGCTTGGGGATGCCCATGGAACCCCCAATATAACCTAAGGACACCTAAAAGCCAAAGCTTGGGGATGCCCCGGAAGGCATCCCCTCTTTCGTCTACTTCTATCGGTAACTTTACATGGAGCTATATTTTTATTCGCCACATGATATGTGTTTTGCTTGGAGCGTCTTGTATTATTTGAGTCTTTGATTTTTAGTTTACCACAATCATCCTTGCTGTACACACCTTTTCAGAGAGCCATACATGATTTGGAATTTGTTAGAATACTCTATGTGCTTCGCTTATATCTTTTGAGTTATATAATTTTGCTCTAGTACTTCACTTATATCTTTTAGAGCACGGTGGTGGATTTGTTTTATAGAAACTATTGATCTCTCATGCTTCACTTAGATTATTTTGAGAGTCTTAATAGCATGGTAATTTGCTTTAAATCCTAATATGCTAGGTATTCAAGAATAAAAAAAATTCTCTTATGAGTGTGTTGAATACTATGATAAGTTTGATACTTGATAATTGTTTTGAGATATGGAGATGCTGATATTAAAGTCATGCTAGTTGAGTAGTTGTGAATTTGAGAAATACATGTGTTGAAGCTTGTGATTCCCGTAGCATGCACGTATGGTGAACCGTTATGTGATGAAGTTGGAGCATGATTTATTTATTGATTTTCTTCCTTATGAGTGGCGGTCGGGGACGAGCGATGGTCTTTTACTACCAATCTATCCCCCTAGGAGCATGCGCGTAATACTTTGCTTTGATAACTTGTAGATTTTTGCAATAAGTATATGAGTTCTTTATGACTAATGTTGAGTCCATGGATTATACGCACTTTTCTCACCCTTCCACCTTTGCTAGCCTCTCTAATACCGTGCACCTTTCGCCGGTATCATACACCCACCATATACCTTCCTCAAAACAGCCACCATACCTACCCATTATGGCATTTCCATAGCCATTCCGAGATATATTGCCATGCAACTTTCCACCGTTCCGTTTATTATGACACACTCCATCATTGTCATATTGCTTAGCATGATCATGTAGTTGACATCGTATTTGTGGCAAAGCCACCATTCATAATTCTTTCATACGTGTCACTCTTGATTCATTGCATATCCCGGTATACCGCCGGAGGCATTCATATAGTCATATTTTTTTCTAAGTATCGAGTTGTAATTGTTGAGTTGTAAGAAAAATAAAAGTGTGATGATCATCATTATTAGAGCATTGTCCTAGTGAGGAAAGGATGATGGAGACTATGATTCCCCCACAAGTCGGGATGAGACTCCGGACAAACAAAAGAAAGAAAAGAGGCCATCAAAAAGAGAAAAGGCCCAAATAAAAAAGAAAAGAATAAAAATGAGAGAAAAAGATAGAAGGGACAATGTTACTATCCTTTTACCATGCTTGTGCTTCAAAGTAGCACCATGATCTTCATAGTAGAGAGTCTCTCATGTTATCGCTTTCATATACTAGTGGGAATCTTTCATTATAGAACTTGGCTTGTATATTCCAATGATGGGCTTCCTCAAAATGCCCTAGGTCTTCATGAGCAAGCAAGTTGGATGCACACCCACTTAGTTTCTTTTTGAGCTTTCATATACTTATAGCTCCAGTGCATCCGTTGCATGGCAATCCCTACTCACTCACATTGATATCTATTGATGGGCATCTCCATAGCCCGTTGATACGCCTAGTTGATGTGATACTATCTTCTCCCTTTTTGTCTTCTCCACAACCACCACTCTATTCCACCTATAGTGCTATATCCATGGCTCACGCTCATGTATTGCATGAAGATTGAAAAAGTTTTGAAAATGTCAAAAGTATGAAACAATTGCTTGGCTTGTCATCGGGGTTGTGCATGATTTAAATATTTTGTGTGGTGAAGATAGAGCATAGCCAGACTATATGATTTTGTAGGGATAACTTTCTTTAGCCATGTTATTTTGAGAAGACATAATTGCTTTGTTAGTATGCTTGAAGTATTATTATTTTTATGTCAATATGAACTTTTGTCTTGAATCTGCCCATGAGGGTGGGGCGCGCCCAGGAGGGCAGGCGCGCCTCCCTGCCTCGTGGCGACCTTGAAGCTTCCTTGACTTCAACTCCAAGTGTCCTGGATCACGTTCGTTCCAAAAATCACGCTTCCGAAGGTTTCATTCCGTTTGGACTCCGTTTGACATTCCTTTTCTGCGAAACACTGAAACAAGGGGAAAAACAGAAACTGGCACTGGGCTCTAGGTTAATAGGTTAGTCCCAAAAATAATATAAAAGTGTTTAATAAAGCCCTAAAAACATATAATATAATAGCATGGAACAATCAAAAATTATAGATACGTTGGAGACGTATCATCATCCCCAAGCTTAATTCCTGCTCGTCCTCGAGTAGGTAAATGATAAAAATAGAGTTTTTGATGTGGAATGCTACCTAACATATTTATCAATGTAATTTTCTTTATTGTGGCAAGAATATTCAGATCCATAAGATTCAAGACAAAAGTTTAATATTGACATGAAAATAATAATACTTCAAGCATACTAACAAAGCAATCATGTATTCTCAAAATAACATGGCCAAAGAAAGCTATCCCTACAAAATCATATAGTCTGGCTATGCTCTATCTTCATCACACAAAATATTTAAATCATGCACAACCCCGATGAAAAGCCAAGCAATTGTTTCATACTTTTGATGTTCTCAAACCTTTTCAATCTTCACTCGATACATGAGCGTGATCCATGGACATAGCACTATAGGTGGAATAGAATGGTGGTTGTGGAGAAGACAAAAAGGAGAAGATAGTCTCACATCAACTAGGCGTATCAACAGGCTATGGAGATGCCCATCAATAGATATCAATGTGAGTGAGTAGGGATTGCCATGCAACGGATGCACTAGAGCTACAAGTATATGAAAGCTCAAGAAAAGAAACTAAGTGGGTGTGCATCCAACTCGCTTGCTCATGAAGACCTAAGGCATTTTGAGGAAGCCCATCATTGGAATATACAAGCCAAGTTCTATAATGAAAAATTCCCACTAGTATATGAAAGTGATATCATAGGAGACTCTCTATCATGAAGATCATGGTTCTACTTTGAAGCACAAGTGTGGAAAAAGGATAGTACCATTGTCCCTTCTCTCTTTTTCTCTCATTTGTTTGGGCCTTCTCCCTTTTTATGGCCTTTCTCTTTTTTTGTCCGGAGTCTCATCCCGACTTGTGGGGGAATCATAGTCTCCATCATCCTTTCCTCACTTGGGACAATGCTCTAATAATGATGATCATCACACTTTTATTTACTTACAACTCAAGAATTACAACTCGATACTTAGAATAAGATATGACTCTATATGAATGCCTCCGGCGGTGTACCGGGATGTGCAATGACTCATGAGTGACATGTATGAAAGAATTATGAATGGTGGTTTTGCCACAAATATGATGTCAACTACATGATCATGCGAAGCAATATGACAATGATGAAGCGTGTCGTAACAAACGGAACGGTGGAAAGTTGCATGGCAATATATCTCGGAATGGCTATGGAAACACCATAATAGGTAGGTATAGTGGCTGTTTTGAGGAAGGTATATGATGGGTTTATGATACCACTGAAAGTTGCGCTGTACTAGAGAGGCTAGCAATGGTGGAAGGGTGAGAGTGCGTATAATCCATGGACTCAACATTAGTCATAAAGAACTCACATACTTATTGCAAAAATCTATTAGTTATTGAAACAAAGTACTACGTGCATGCTCCTAGGGGGATAGATTGGTAGGAAAGTACCATCGCGCGTCCCCGACCGCCACTCATAAGGAAGACAATCAATAAATAAATCATGCTCTGACTTCATCACATAACGATTCACCATACATGCATGCTACAGGAATCACAAACTTTAACACAAGTATCTCTCAAATTCACAACTACTCACTAGCATGACTCTAATATTACCATCCTCATATCTCAAAACAATCATCAAGTATCAAACTTCTCATAGTAATCAATGCACTTTATATGAAAGTTTTTATTATATCCCTCTTGGATGCCCATCATATTAGGACTAAATTCATAATCAAAGCAAATTACCATGCTGTTTAGGACTCTCAAAATAATATAAGTGAAGCATGAGAGTTCATCTATTTCTATAAAATAAAACCACCACCGTGCTCTAAAAAGATATAAGTTAAGCACTAGAGCAACAATAAACTACTCCGAAAGATATAAGTGAAGATCAATGAGTAGTCGAATAATTATCCAACTATGTGAAGACTCTCTAACATTTAAGAATTTCAGATCTTGGTATTTTATTCAAACAGCAAGCAAAACTAAATAAAATAAAATGACGCTCCAAGCAAAACACATATCATGTGGTAAATAAAAATATAGCTCCAAGTAAAGTTACCGATGAACGAAGACAAAAGAGGGGATGCCTTCCGGGGCATCCCCAAGCTTAGGCTTTTGGTTGCCCTTGAATATTACCTTGGGGTGCCTTGGGCATACCCAAGCTTAGGCTCTTTCCACTCCTTATTCCATAGTCCATCGAATCTTTACCCAAAACTTGAAAACTTCACAACACAAAACTTAACAGAAAACTCGTAAGCTCCGTTAGTATAAGAAAGTAAATCACCACTTAGGTACTGTTGTAAACTCATTCTAAATTCATATTGGTGTAATATCTACTGTATTCCAACTTACCTGTGGTTCATACCCTCCGATACTACTCATAGATTCATCAAAATAAGCAAACAACACATAGAAAACAGAATCTGTCAAAAACAGAACAGCCTGTAGTAATCTGTAGGTTTCGAATACTTCTGTAACTCCAAAAATCCTGAGAAATTAGGAAGTCCTAGGAAATTTGTTTGTTAAACTACTTAAAGTGGAATTGGTATTTTATCGCTCTCTGGTAGAAAATGAAAATTATTCTCGTGAGCGCATACTTTCTATTTTTTTACAGCAAGATCAAATAACAATCACCCAAGAAGATCCTAAAGGCTTTACTTGGAACAAACACTAATTAAAAAAATAAAAAACACAATCATAACAGAGGATAGATTATTTATTTATTACTAAACAGGAACAAAAATAAAATTGGGTTGCCTCCCAACAAGCGCTAACGTTTAACGCCCCTAGCTAGGCATGATGATTTCAATGATGCTCACAAAGGTAAGAATTGAAACATAACGGGAGCATCATGAAGAATATGACTAGAACATTTAAGTCTAACCCTCTTCCTATGCATAGGGATTTTGTGAGCAAACAACTTATGGGAACAATAATCAACTAGCATAGGAGGGCAAAACAAGCATAACTTCGAAACTTTAAGCACATAGAGAGGAAACTTGATATTATTGCAATTCCTACAAGCATATGTTCTTCCCTCATAATAATTTTTAGTGGCATCATGAATGAATTCAACAATATAACCATCACATAAAGCATTGCTTTCATGATCTATAAGCATAGAAAATTTACCACTCTCCACATAAGCAAAATTCTTCTCATTCGGAATAGTGGGAGTATCATAAGAAACTCGAATACTACAAATTGTTTCCACATTAAAAGAGTAGTATTCAGAAAAAGGGTAATCATAATCATGACAAGTTTTATAAATATAATCATCACTAATCTTTATAGCATAAGTGTTATCGCAATAATCATCATAAATAGGAGGCATGCTATCATCATAATAAATTTGCTCATCAAAACTTGGGAGGCTAAAAATATCATCTTCATTAAACATAGCCTCCCCAAGCTTGGGACAGATATTAATTTCAGCAAATATATTCTCAAACATGTCATTCTCATCAAACATAGAATCCCCAAGCTTGGGCCTTTTCATATTATAAGCATAATCACTCTCGTTATTAATAGTATGGGAGCAATTATCATAATCACAATGAGTAATAGGAGCAACATCATTTGGGAGGGATACCTTTTTACCTTTGCTTCTCCGTCTTTTCTTCTTCTTCACATCATGTGTGGGTTTAACCCTCTTTTTGGAGCTCCTTACTGATGAGATTGGTTGGATAGAAGGCTCCTCCTCGTTATCTGATTCATCATAAGAAATAATAGGAGGATATTGGGAAGTCTCTTCCCTTTCATTAGTATTCTCTTCATCTTATATTTCTTTTCTTTTCTTTATATACTTGGCAATATAAGGATTTTCAATGCAATTCACCGCACAATACATATAAATTTCCTCTAGATCAAAATTAAGAACTCTATCAAGGGCAAATTCTGGAATAACCTTAGATATACGTTTCATTTCTTCATGACCCAAGAGCAAACTAAGTTCATTATGATGTGCAAGGGAAATCAAGTCATCACAATTTTTGGATGCGATATGATCATGAAACAATTTGCATTGGGTAATGAAATGATCACGTTCATTGCAAAGTTCACAAGTACGGCTAAGAAAGTTTAAATTTTCAGCACAAACATCTAGCCTTTCTTGCAACCATTTAGTTTCCAAATACTTATGCCTCCTGCAAAATCTACCTTCCCTGTTTGGTATGTACATGCAAACTCTATGCACTCCACAAAAATTGACATGCTTATAAGAGATATTTTAATCATGACTAGTGCAATCATCATTAGTACTATGGATATTCAAAGAGTTCATACTAACAACATTGCAGTCATGCTCATCATTCAAAGATTTAGTGCAAAACATTTTATAGACTTCTTCTTCTAGCATTTGAGCACAATTTTCCTTTCCATCGTTCTCACAAAATATATTAAAAAGATGAAGCGTATGAGGCAAACTCAATTCCATTTTTTGTAGGTTTCTTTTATAAACTAAACTAGTGCTAAAACAAGAAACTAAAATATTCAATTGCAAGATCTAAAGATATACCTTCAAGCACTAACCTCCCCGGCAACGACGCCAGAAAAGAGCTTGATGTCTACTACATAACCTTCTTCTTGTAGACGTTGTTGGGCCTCCAAGTGCAGAGGTTTGTAGGACAGTAGCAAATTTCCCTCAAGTGGATGACCTAAGGTTTATCAATCCGTGGGAGGCGTAGGATGAAGATGGTCTCTGTCAAACAACCCTGAAACCAAATAACAAAGAGTCCCTTGTGTCCCCAACACACCCAATACAATGGTAAATTGTATAGGTGCACTAGTTCGGCGAAGAGATGGTGATACAAGTGCAATATGGATAGTAGATATGGGTATTTGTTATCTGAAAATATAAAAACAGCAAGGTAACTAATGATAAAAGTGAGCGTAAACGGTATTGAATGCTTTGAAACAAGGCCTAGGGTTCATACTTTCACTAGTGCAAGTTCTCTCAACAATAATAACATAGTTGGATCATATAACTATCCCTCAACATGCAACAAAGAGTCACTCCAAAGTCACTAATAGCGGAGAACAAACGAAGAGATTATGGTAGGGTACGAAACCACCTCAAAGTTATTCTTTCCGATCGATCTATTCAAGAGTCCGTCATACAATAACGTGAAGCTATTCTTTCCGTTCGATCTATCCTAGAGTTCGTATTAGAATAACACCTTAAGACGCAAATCAACCAAAACCCTAATGTCACCTACACACTCCAATGTCACCTCAAGTATCCGTGGGTATGATTATACGATATGCATCACACAATCTCAGATTCATCTATTCAACCAACACAAAGAACTTCAAAGAGTGCCCCAAAGTTTCTACCGGAAAGTCAAGACGAAAACGTGTGCCAACCCCTATGCATAAGTTCACGAGGTCACGGAACTCGCAAGTTGATCACCAAAACATACATCAAGTGGATCACGTGATATCCCATTGTCACCACAGATATGCACATGCAAGACATACATCAAGTGTTCTCAGATCCTTAAAGACTCAATCCGATAAGATAACTTCAAAGGGAAAACTCAATCCATTACAAGAGAGTAGAGGGGGAGAAACATCATAAGATCCAACTATAATAGCAAAGCTCGCGATACATCAAGATCGTACCACATCAAGAACACGAGAGAGAGAGAGAGAGAGATCAAACACATAGCTACTGGTACATACCCTCAGCCTCGAGGGTGAACTACTCCCTCCTCATCATGGAGAGCGTCGGGATGATGAAGATGGCCACCGGAGAGGTATTCCCCCGTCCGGCACGGTGCCGGAACGGGTCTAGATTGGTTTTCGGTGGCTACGGAGGCTTCTGGCGGTGGAACTCCCGATCTATTCTGCTCTTCGATGTTTTTAGGGTATATGGACATATATAGGCGAAAGAAGTCGGTCAGGGGAGCCACGAGGGGCCCACGAGGGTGGGGGCACGCCCAGGGGGCAGGCATGCCTCCCTACCTCGTGGCCACCTTGAAGCTTCCTTGATTTCAACTCCAACTCTCCTGGATCACGTTCGTTCCAAAAATCACGCTCCCGAAAGTTTCATTCCGTTTGGACTCCATTTGATATTCCTTTTCTGCGAAATACTGAAACAAGGAAAAAATAGAAACTAGCACTGGGCTCTGGGTTAATAGGTTAGTCCCAAAATTAATATAAAAGTGTTTAATAAAGCCCATAAACATCCAAAACAGATAATATAATAGCATGGAACAATCAAAAATTATAGATACGTTGGAGACGTATCAACCACCGTGCTCTAAAAGATATAGGTGAAGCACTAGAGCAAAAACTATAAAGCTCAAAAGATATAAGTGAAGCACATAGAGTATTCTAATAAATTCCCATTCATGTGTGTCTCTCTCAAAAGGTGTGTACAAAAAGGATGACTGTGGTAAACTAAAAAGCAAAGTCTCAAATCATACAAGACGCTCCAAGCAAAACACATATAATGTGGCGAATAAAAATATAGCTCCAAGTAAAGTTACTGATAGACGAAGACGAAAGAGGGGATGCCTTCCGGGGCATCCCCAAGCTTAGGCTTTTTGGTGTCCTTGGATTTTAGCTTGGGGTGCCTTGGGCATCCCCAAGCTTAGGATCTTGCCACTCCTTGTTCCATAATCCATCAAATCTCTACCCAAAACTTGAAAACTTCACAACACAAAACACAAAATAGAAAATCTCGTGAGCTCCGTTAGCGAAAGAAAACAAACCACCACTTCAAGGTACTGTAATGAACTCATTCTTGATTTATATTGGTGTTAAACCTACTGTATTCCAACTTCTCTATGGTTCATAAACTCTATTACTAGCCATAGATTCATCAAAATAAGCAAACAACACACGAAAAACAGAATCTGTTAAAAACAGAACAGTCTACAGTAATATGTAGGTTTCGACCATTTATAGAACCCCAAAAATTCTAAAATAAATTGCTGGACGTGAGGAATTTATCTATTAATCATCTGCAAAAATAATTAACTAAATATCACTCTCCAGTAAAAAATGACAGGAATTCTCGTGAGCGCTAAAGTTTCTTTTTTTTACAGCAAGATCAAAAAGACTTTCCCCAAGTCTTCCCAACGGTTCTACTTGGCACAAACACTAATTAAACACAAAAAACACAACCAAAACAGAGGCTAGATAAATTATTTATTACTAAACAGGTTCAAAAAGCAAGGAATAAAAATAAAATTGGGTTGCCTCCCAACAAGCGTTATCGTTTAACGCCCCTAGCTAGGCATAAAAGCAAAGATAGATCTAGGTATTGCCATCTTTGGTAGGCAATTCTTCAATAAGACACCTATAACTCTTAGGAGTTTCTTACTTTTTATTAATTATCAAACTTCTAGGCACGAAATCGAGAAAATCATTAGCAGCAAAAGGTTCCTTAATGATAGTGAGAAAGTTGGGGTGAACACTTATGGATTTGAGATCCGTATTTTTCTTACTAGAAGTTTTACCCTTATTCTTAGGAACGTACATTAGTTTGGCAACTTTGGTAGGAGGGTTTGAAGTATTCCTTACGGCAGAAAAAGCGGACCCCAAGTTGGTAATAATATCCTCAAGTTTATCAATTCTAGTGGAATCTTGGTCTATTCTTTCATTAACAACGGGTTCTTTTTCTTTAAAAAAATTCAGCGTAACTCCTACCTTAGATCCATATTGGGTAATTTGGTTGTGGATCTTTTTATCCAAATTCTCAATCAATTCAAAGTGGCAACTTTATTTTCAATAATATCGAGCCTTTGCATCACATGTTCCAAAGTTAAAATAGTGCCATTAACCAAAAGAGGTGGCGGGCCAAACAAATCTATCATAGCATTATAAGAATCAAAAGTATGGCTACCCAAGAAATTTCCTCCGGTAATGGTATCAAGAATATATCTGTTCCAAGGCGTGATGCCTACATAAAAATTGCGAAGAAGAACAGAAGTAGATTGCTTCCTAGTAGATCTATTTTGCGCATTGCAAATTCTGTACCAAGCATCTTTTATATTTTCTCCCTCCCTTTCTTTAAAATTAAGAACTTCATTCTCGGGAGACAAAGGAGTAGATAAAGGACTAGCCATAACAACAAAGCAAGCAAAAGAAAGGGCGAATGAAAAAGAGGGCGAATAAAACGGCAAGGGTGAAGTGGGGGAGAGGAAAACGAGAGGCAAATGGCAAATAATGTAATGCGAAGGATAAGAGTTGTGATGGGAACTTGGTATGTCTTGACTTAGCGTAGATCTCTCTGGCAACGGCGCGAGAAATCCTTCTTGCTACCTCTTGAGCACTACGTTGGTTTTTCCTTGAAGAGGAAAGAGTGGTGCAGTAAAGTAGCGTAAGTATTTCCCTCAGTTTTTGAGAACCAAGGTATCAATCCAGTAGGAGACCACGCGCGAGTCACCTCGTACCTACACAAACAAATAAGAACCTCGCAACCAACGCGATAAAGGGGTTGTCAATCCCTTCACGGCCACTTGCAAGAGTGAGATCTGATAGAGATGATAATAATAAGATAAATATTTTTGGTATTTTTATGATATAGATTGAAAGTAAAGATTGCATAAAATAGATTGGAAACTTGTATGATGGAAAATAGACCCGGGGCCCATAGGTTTCACTAGTGACTTCTCTCAAGATAGCATAAGTATTACGGTGGGTGAACAAATTACTGTCGAGCAATTGATAGAAAAGCAAATAATTATGAGAATATCTAGGCATGATCATGTATATAGGCATCACGTCCATGACAAGTAGACCGACTCCTGCCTGCATCTACTACTATTACTCCACACATCGACCGCTATCTAGCATGCATCTAGAGTATTAAGTTCATAAGAACAGAGTAACGCCTTAAGCAAGATGACATGATGTAGAGGGATAAACTCATGCAATATGATGTAAACCCCATCTTTTTATCCTCGATGGCAACAATACAATACGTGTCATTTCCCTTTCTGTCACCGGGATCGAGCACCGCAAGATTGAACCCAAAGCTAAGCACTTCTCCCATTGCAAGAAAGATCTATCTAGTAGGCCAAACCAAACTGATAATTCGAAGGGACTTGCAAAGATAAACCAATCATACATAAAATAATTCAAAGAAGATTCGAATATTGTTCATAGATAATCTAGTTCATAAACCCACAATTCTTCGGATCTCGACAAACATACCGCAAAAGAAGATTACATCGAATAGATCTCCAAGAGAATCGAGGAGAACTTTGTATTGAGATCCAAAGAGAGTGAAGAAGCCATCTAGCTACTAGCTATGGACCCGAAGGTCTGAAGTAAACTACTCACACATCATCGGAGGGGCCATGGAGTTGATGTAGAGGCCCTCCGTGATCAATGCCCCCTCCGGCGGAGCTCCGGAAAAGGCCCCAAGATGGGATTTCTTGGGTACGGAAGGTTGCGGCGGTGGAATTAGGTTTTCGTGGTGCTCCTGGATGTTAGCGGGGTACGTGGATATATATACATACACACACACACACACACACATATATATATATAGGAGGAAGAAGTAGGTCGGTGGAGCAACGAGGGGCCCACGAGGGTGGAGGGCGCGCCCCCTGCCTCATGGCCTCCTTGATTGTTTCTTGACGCCCACTCCAAGTCTCCTGGATCACGTTTGTTGAGAAAATCACGTTTCCGAAGGTTTCGTTCCGTTTGGACTTCGTTTGATATCCCTTTTCTATGAAACACTGAAATAGGCAAAAAAACAACAACTTGGGCTGGGCCTCCGGTTAATAGGTTAGTCCCAAAAATAATATATAAGTGTAAAAATAAGCCCATTAACATCCAAAATAGATAATATAATAGCATGGAGCAATCAAAAATTATAGATACGTTGGAGACGTATCACACATCATATCTTTGGGGACTAAAAATATTATCTTCATTAAATATAGCATCCCAAAGCTTATGGCTTTGCATATTGAAAGTGTGTTATATCGACTAGAAGGAGGGTGAATAGGTGATTTTTACAAATTCGTCAATGAGAAATTTCAGGGTGAGGAAATTCCTAAGCACGAACTACTTAGCAGCGGAATAAGTACTCAGATGCAAGCATAAAAGAGTAGTAGCACCGTCATCATGATGAAATGAAAACAAGCACAGAGTACAAAAAGCGTAAACACAAGATAAGCAGGCTGAAGACAAAGTGACTGAAGAATTAGGATTGAGAAAATTGAGAAAGTCGTCAGTCAAAGTCTTCAAACAGTAACGATCAAGTACTTCAACACATGAATGGGGCGTGAAAGAGTTGATGAAATAGAACCAGTAGCTTGGTGAAGACAATGATTTGGTAGACTAGTTCCAACTGCTGTGACAGTTGTACGTCTAATTGGAGAGACTAGGTATTTAAACCCGAGGACACCCAGTCCCAGACACACAGTCCTCACCGTATTCTCCTTGAGCTAAGGTCACACAGACCTCGCTCAATCACTCGTGGTAAGTCTTCAGGTGACTTCCAAACCTTCACAGACTCGGTCACTCGGCAATCCACAATTTTCTCTTGGATACTCTAAACCATGACACATATGCATTACACTTCTATGGATTGGATTAACACCGTATATATTTACACGCTTGTGCCAAGTTCTAGAATCAGTTCGGCATATTTTTCAACTTCATGCACTAAAGTGAACATTGATGGCAAGTTTAAGCGCCACTTGTGATATTACCACTTTTAAAAAACACTATGAACTTTTTATACACAATGAATAAAGAAATAAGAACAAAAATAAAATAAAACAAAGTAACAAAAATCATTTTCACCCATTTTAAAAAATCATGGAATTTCTAAAAAGGAAATATGTGAATTTTTTTTAAAATACATAAAAATCAGAAAATATGGTAAGCATAAACGTACGAAAATCAGACGAGAACTTGTTTCACATTTTAAACCCCGGAAACTAATAAGAAATCAATGCACAAAATGTTTTTTTCAAGGAAAACTGATAGTCCCTTCGCCACTGCACGACGACTCATGTTGAGAGGAGGCAGAGGTGAGCGTGACCAAGGACTCGAAATAGGCGAGTTGTCTCGAAGGATCTTGCCAGACCCTGGAGTACTGGAAACCCTAGCATTTGACCCCTAAATAAGGTAATGCTAGGGCTAGCTAGTAGATATTAATCTAACCTCACACCCGCGTGATCCTAGTGGCCTCTGCATTTGTACACCATATATATACTAGTTCTCATACGATGCTGATCATTAATACAATCAAAGTAACCTAGGTAAATTGCCTTATGTGAATTCCATCTGGTCTTCCTGCTATGCGTGACAACCATTGAGATTACTGTCGAAATAATGAACCAACAAGGTCAAGCTCTGGTGCAAGCATCTGAAGTGATGTTGCTTATGTTTGCTGTGGCGCTCATGTGTTGTAGTTTCATCGCCTATGTTCTGAGGATATGTTGGATGCATGTTGTTCCCGGCTATTGTCTTTTGCCATCTGAGAACTTTGCATGTACCCAGTGATTCAATATTGGTTGCTCGTAGTGGGTTTCCTACCAGCTGCTCCAACTCGCTCTCTTTTTCCTATCTCCTCTAGGTGTTGTTTGTATTTCTGACAACGTATTTTCATATGAGCAATTAATGAAAATAGGGTATCCCCAGTAGAAAACAAAAGTGTTAGCATTCAGTCTAGGCCAAGAAATCACGCTTGGTAACTCGTTGAGACCGACCTATACACACTAAAACTTTTAGTATGTGATTTTGAAATCACTAAGAAGTACTTTTTGCAAAGGTCACTCCCAACTTCATGGGTTGTGAAAAGCGGCGCATTGCATATGCGTCACTTGTCGCAGCCTTTCATAGATTCATTTATTCAAAACGTTTATCTCTTTAACCGTGCATCCAAATCCTGAACCGTTTTCATCATTGGATTCCTCATGTTGAGATCTTTGAGATTAAATCCAATGTTGATAGGTTTCGACAAACTTTTTTTACACGAAAAAACCCGTACGAAAAAACTGAATCAGGACCATGGTTTTTTCTTCACCTCCTTTTCCTTTTCCGAAGAGGCACTGCACTCGAAAGCAAATCTATGCCTCTATTTAAGCAAATATGTGCCTCTCACGGAAAAAACATGTTTTTTCCTTTTCTGAGTGCCTCTTCCGGAAGTAAATTTGTGTCTCCATGAGAAGTAAATCTGTTCCTCTCACAAAAGGGGAAAACCGTGTTTTTTTTCCTTTTCCAAGATGCACAGTTGTGCCTCTTGCAAAAGCAAATCTGTGCCTCCATAAGAAGTAAATCCATGCCTCTCGCAGAAGGAAAAAAACATGTTTTTTCTTTTTCGCGAGGCACAGTTGTTGTGCCTGACGCGAAAGAAAATTTGCCTCCAAGAGAAGTAAATGTGTGCCTCTCACGGTGGCAAAAGAATGCGTTTTTTTTTCTTTTTCAAAAGGCACGAGGAAACAAATCTGTGCCTCCACGAGAAGTAAATTTGTGTCTCTTGCGGAAGAAAACCAAAAAGAAAACACATTTTTTTGCTCCATTTGTTTTTTGAAATGTTTTTTGTGCAAAACCTAGAGAAAACCGGGCAAACCCCCCAAAAAGTGACAAAAACGAAAAAAAAGTCATCTAAAATTCGAAAATGCGTATAGAAAAATAAAAATGAAAATCGAGAGAGAGCGCGCCAGGTGGCATACTCACAACCCACAAAAAGTGACGCTTGTCGAGGCCCCGCGCAAGGAGTACTCCTTGATTTGTTGCTCCCAGGTAATTTTGAACCCTTCTTTGCATAGATTTGTGTATTTGGACCCGAATTTGGCCGAGGCCTAAGATGTTATGTGTACCTAATGGGCCATGAGTTGGGCCCTAAGTAAATGCAAATATGCACTTCATTTATCGCAAGAAGCAATAGTGGGGCACAAGCTGGCTCCCTAAGGGCATCTCCAATCCTAACTTGCAAATTTGCTCTGGCATCTGTCCACGGACAGGGGATCAGTCCGTGGACACGGATGCGAGAGCCGGCCATCTAACACTAGCAGCATACATTTCAATCATTGTTTGAACTAATCGGGCGAAATTCATGCAAACACGGCGAATTTTCGTATAAATAGGACAAAAATTATTACATTTCGAACATTTTCATCATAGAACTTGTCTGTTTTAATGCATGGAGGAACTTGGAGGCCTGCCTTACTGAATTTCATGACTCTCTTTCGCGAGAAGAGTTCACTAGGATGGTTGTCACCCTGTGGTTGATCTGGAGCACTTGGAGGAAAGCGATCCATGAGGATTCAGAGCCCTATGTCGACCCACTACTTCATCGCAAGCTTTCTGTCTGAGCTGGAGCTAATACATACACCGCCAGCAACTGCAGCGCAACCTTCCACGCAGAGGCTGAATCATGGCTACCTCGGCCAGTGAATATGATAAAATTTAATGTGGATGCGGCAGTCTCTTGCAGGAGCGAATATGGAGCTTAAGGGCTGTTTTGCAGAGATCATGAGGGAAATATTTTGGGAGCTTGAGCAGTTGTATTTGGTGCCATCTCTGACCCTCCTACACTCTGAAGCTCTGGCCACTCGAGAAGCCTTGTTTCTAGCGGAGGATCTTTATGTGCAACACCATCATGGGCGTCACACTGCAGGGTTGTGGTGGAGGCCCCCAAGAGAAGTTATGATAGCTACGGAGCCATTACCCAAGAAATCACAAAATATAATAGGAATTTTATTACTTGCAATTTTGTTCATTAGTTTGAATGTCAAATCTCACAACCTCGCGAAGCATATGCCCTTTCTTTAAGGGTTGGTCGTTATGCTTGGTTAGTCCAATCCAATAATCTTCTTTTTGTTTCTGAAACTATTGTGACACTAAAGAACCTTGCGGGTTTGTCTCAATTTTCTTTCTTTTTTTTGCAAAAAAACAACGGTGCAGTGATTATTAGCATGAAACTAAAATTGGATTAGAATCAAGCTATTGGTAGACGACTATCAGGTACGGCAAGCATGAAAGAGACCGATGGAGCACGTTTGGCTTTGCGCTTTTGTCACTTTGTGGTCATGGTAGATGGCCAGATTCAATAGACGTGACCTCTAGTAAAGTATATTTGCAAGTCAAACCAATACTTAGCCATACACACATACTCCCTCCGTCCGGAAATACTTGTCACCAAAATGAATAAAAAGGGATGTATCTAGACGTATATTAGTTCTAGATACATCCCTTTTTATCTATTTTGATGACAAGTATTTTCGAACGGAGGGAGTAGTATACACGACGCTATACGTAGGTGGATGGATCCGAGTATCATCATGCATGACCTGGCGTACATAAGAAAAGAAAGGGATGGATGGATCCACTTGAATGTAAATAGTGAACTTGCCTGGGGTTGGATGGGGATATCCATTGTCCATGCCTCCTTGCCTGCTTGCTACAAATTCATGCAAGCCTGGAGCATTTATAGTTCTTCCTCTAAAATCCTCTTTACTACTCCCTCCCATCTAAAAAAAGTATCGTGGCTTTAGTTCAAATTTGAACTAAAGTTGAATGATAGCCCCGACACTTTTTTTTATCGAAGGGAGTACTAAAAATTAATGCCAAAAATATATTAGTAGTTTTACTAGTCGTCTAACCTATTCTGTAAACGTCTGTAATCACGAATTTTCTTTGGAACATCCGAATAATTATCGAAGGGAGATGGTATAGGAAGTTAAATCATCAGAGAAGGGCCATGACTATGAAGCACATGTTGACATTGCCACCCCCACCAACCAATCCCCATGGCTTGGCCTTGGCTATGGGAGGGTTTGACATTTTTTTGACAAAGACACTATGGAAGCAATTAATCAGCCGAGCAATAAGTCCAAGCCACCACCCACTGCCACTAGTGGCCAGCCCAGCCAACAACCGTCGTGTCCGAGTGGGTCGGTCAAACGTGTGCGGCGCCCATGCTCGAATCGATCTCACTCTCAGTGCCACTCGCAATAAGATCACTGGAGAGCGAGCGAAGCTACTACTCTCTTCATTCCGCAATATAGTCCTTCTTCTATCCATATCCACGTGCTTTAACTTTGATCGTAAATTTAACTATCAAGACCGATTACAGCGGGGGCAAAAGTTATATCAGTAAATTCGTATTAAAAAAGGTTTTTAATTATATAACTTTTTCTTCCACCACAGTCGATCTCGTTCGTTAAATTTATGGTTAAAGTTCGATGTCAGGAAACATGAGGGCACTATATTTTGAAATGGAGGGAGTACAATTCTATTATAGTAGTCTCATCGCACATGGATTGATCCCACACAGAGCCGCAGAGCAGCTTCCTGCCCCCTTCCGCAGCTCAGATGCCGACGACGCCGACGGGCCGCCGGCCGCCGCCGGCCGCCGTCCTCCTCCATTGCTGCTGCCTGATCTTGCTCTGCTGCTGCTGCTTCTTCCCGGCCTGCCGCGCCTTCCCGCTCTGCACCGACGCCAGTCAGTGTCTAGCACCCAGCACACCGTCGCCTGCTGCTTCTCTCTGCTACTTATATGCAGTCCATGTCTTCTTGTTTTGCTCCTTTCGATCAGGGGCGCCGCTGCCGCGCAACGGGACGCTCGCCTTCTGCGGCAACGCCCCCGGCGCCACCTGCTGCGACGCCGCCGCCGACGAGGCCCTGCGGGACCAGCTCCGAGCCGCCAACGTCTCCGACGCCGCATGCGCCGCCGTCCTCAAGTCCCTCCTCTGCGCGGTCAGTGCCTGCCTTCTCTTCCTGCTCCTCGACGCCCGCCATGTGCTCGACGGTTTGCTTCGCCGGGCGTTTCATCGGTTATTTTATCATATATAGTGTTCGTTATACTGTCTCCTGGCTTTACTACTCAAAGCATGCATGCACATCATGACAGCAATTGTTGGTAATTCAGTCGCCTGGTTCAGACGAATCCGCATGCTGATTTTGTCTTGCACCTCGCATGTTGCCATGTATGTGGGTTCCTCTGTCCCATGTGAGAGATGACTAACTGAATGAATCAATAGAGACCGTTCTACTTGGAAAAGATATAAGCTTTAAGAAACCAATAATTGAATTACCGTGAACCTGGCAGATGATCTACTGAATTGTACCTATATCTCATGCTTTTCCAGAAATGCAATCCATAAACTTGGCAGCAGATCTGCTGAATCTGACTTCCATTTCATGATTTATCCAGAAATGCAATCCCTATTCTGCTGAGCTGTTCGACGCCGGGCCAAAGATCCGTACGATCCCGTTCCTGTGCAACTCAGCCTCCTCGGCGACCTCTGCTCATCAGTCCAAGGAATCAACAGTACAGGACTACTGCAAGCTAGTCTGGGACACCTGCAAGGACGCGACGATACTCAACTCCCCTTTCCAGCCCCCCCTGCAAGGTGGTGGGAAGCTGCCTAGCTCATCGTCGAAGCTCACCGATGCCTGGCAGTCTGAGAGCGACTTCTGCACGTCGTTTGGTGGCGCGCCCAGCAATCGGTCCGTGTGCTTCAGTGGGAGCACAGTGTCATTCAACGCTACCCAGCCTTCGGCGTCTCCGAAAGGGGTATGCCTAGAGAGGATCGACAATGGGTCCTACGCCTACCTCAACATGGTTCCTCACCCTGATGGGTCTAACAGGGTCTTCCTGGGCACCCAAGCTGGGAAGATACTGCTGGCAACCGTCCCGGATCAGGGGTCCGGCGGCACGCTGCAGTTCAGTGAGGCGGGCCTGTTTGTCGACCTGACTGACCAGGTGCATTTCGACTCGACGTTCGGGCTAATGGGCATGGCGTTTCACCCCGACTTCGCGACCAACGGGCGCTTCTTCGCATCCTACAACTGTGACAGGACAAAGTCACCCAGCTGTTCTGGTAGGTGTTCCTGCAATTCTGATGTGGGCTGTGATCCCTCCAAGCTTGGCACCGATAATGGCGCCCAACCGTGCCAGTATCAAGTCGTTGTGTCAGAATATTCTGCTAAAGGCTCATCGTCAAATGTTTCTGAGGTTTGCTCGTCCAGATACGTACGCTCTTCCATTCTTGCCTTGAGCCTCATCCATTCACACTATTCATGTCATTCTTCTTCAGGTTACATCTGCCGATCCAACTGAAGTCAAAAGGATTTTTACTATGGGGTTGCCTTATACAAATAACCATGGAGGTCAGATACTTTTTGGGCCTACGGATGGATACCTCTATCTCATGATGGGTGACGGTGGACAGAAAGGAGATCCTTTTAATTTTGCGCAGAACAAAAAGTCGCTTCTGGGGAAAATTATGAGGCTTGACATCGACAGTACGCCGGGTAAATTCTTCGAGAAGGCGTCTTTTTTCATTTCTTTTGTTACTCAAGTTGAAATACTAATTTAAATTCTTCAGTTCTAGTTTTCATGTGTGATCTTAATTTTTCAGTAGTACAAGGTTCAGTTATCAAACATTTAAGTAAATTTACTTCGGTAACACAGAACAACATGGGACTTGCTCTCGGGTCTTAGTTACCTCCTTCAGTGAGACTTCTTTAATGGCATATCACATCTGGTACAATTGTATTTTTAAAAGAAAACTACTGGACACATTATTTCCCTGTCTAAAGAATGGGCTAGTCAAACCTAGTTCACGACCTCCATAGCGACACCTTATTTTTATCAAAGCAGTATGTTACTTCTTATATGTCATAATTCGTTATTAAGATTTTCTTTTGGTATTTTCAGGAATGAAAATCACTAACCAAAGCTTATATTTCATAATTCGTATACGCTCTCAATTCATAATTCGTTATTTTGGCCCTTAATGCTTTCTAAGATTTTGCACTGGTATCTTCAGGACTCGGTAAAGTCACTAACCAAAGCTTATGGGGTAAATATTCCATTCCAAAAGACAACCCGTTCTCCGACGATAGTGGCTTGGCACCAGAAATTTGGGCATTGGGTGTTAGAAACCCTTGGAGATGCAGCTTTGATCTTGAGAGGCCTTCCTACTTCTACTGTGCAGATACTGGTCAGGTATCGTTTCAGGATCTTAAACAGTTTTAACTTGCGAGGTGCCAAATTTATATTGGCTTTATTGGTCCGATATCCTAGTGGGGCTGTAGTGCACTTCAGTGGGGTCAAGTTTGATACCTATCTTACTATCTTTCTGAACTTGACATGCACTTACAATTTATAGTATAACACTGTAAGCACAGGATAGGCATGTAGCACACGATAGCTAAAACTTCGTAAGCGTCTTATGTCTTATGTGCATAATATTAATAGAACTCAACTTTTCATTCTCGTCCTCCCATTTTGCCACGCTATTGTTTGTTTCTCTGGGGTAGGTTGGTACAGTGTTTACGTGTACTTACAGTTTTAAAGTTCAGTTCTTAAGTGTACTTTAAAACTGTTAATCATTGGTTGTTATTTAACTCTTTTTGTATATTGTCCCAACAATGTAGGACCAATACGAAGAGGTTGATTTGATCTCCAAGGCCGGAAACTATGGATGGCGTATATATGAGGGTCCATTGGTGTACAATCCACCGTGGACACCTGGAGGAAACACATCACTCAAGTCCGTAAATGTCATTTCTCCTATTATGGGATACAGCCATTCTGACGTCAATAAAAACATTGGATCTGCGTCGATCATGGGTGGTTATGTCTACCGAGGATCCACCGACCCCTGCCTGTATGGAAGGTATTTGCTTTGGTGAAGGAAGCACCCTCGGCCTCTGCATTGCTCAAAGCTTCGTTGAAAGGCATCTTGCGTCTTGCACTGATTTTGAACTCGAAGATAGTGTGGAGCTACTATGATGCTCAACGCATTTTGTAAGTTGTATTTACTGGATGCATCTGCTGATGTGCTTTCAGGTACCTGTATGCTGACCTTTACGCATCAGCCATGTGGACTGGCACGGAGACCCCGGAGGGCAGTGGGAACTACACCTCCAGTCTGATCTCCTTTAGCTGCTCCAAGAACTCTCCCATCCCCTGTGACAGCGCCGCTGGGAGCCCTCTCCCGTCGCTCGGTTACATATATTCCTTCGGCGAGGATAACAACAAGGACATCTATGTCTTGGCAAGCAAAGGCGTCTACCGGGTTGTCCGGCCCAGCCTCTGCAGCTACACTTGCCCGACAGAGAAACCTGAGACGAACAATGGGAAGGCACCCGCCGGTCCTTCATCAAATGCGCCAGCAGCAATGGGAATGGGCACGAAAATGGGAGCTCTATTGCTGTCTGCCGCCACGTCCTTTGTTTTGATGAGATAGGAGGATCCTACTACGTCGATTATGTCTTGGTATGCCGTAAGATCAATCCTCACATTTTAGCATGTATTAGCAGTACAATAATAAGTCAGCAATATTTCCTTGTACAGTTTGGAGTATGAATCAAGACACATGGGCCTATGAGGATTAGATTCTGAAACTTAATATCAGTCTCTGTATGAGCATAATACCTCGTTATACATTATATTTCTGAAGCCACTGGGCTTGCATTCGATTCCCTTGATTAGCCCTTTGACCTCTACTCTTTCTTGCTTAAGGCTTGAACCAGTCCGTAGCATTATATTGTTGTTAACAAGAGGACAAACACACGCACAATTCCCTACCAAGAACACACACTCACGCAGCCTATTGTAGTGGCATATGTTGACATTAGTGTCTTGATGTACATATGCATACTTCGATGTTTGCAAGAGGAACAAATAGTGAAGGAAACTCTATTCATGTCCATATTATTCCATGTTCCTCCAGCGATCTAGATACCATTCATGGGGACGGGCGGCTAAAATGACGCTCTGCAATAGCAGAATTGATGATTGGTTATTTTTGGTGGGTCTCCATGTTCATCATATTTTTACATTTGTACTTACCAAGCTTTGGTAGGAATGTATTGTGTGGCTTATATATGTTTTGATCGATAGATAAGTTCATTTAAACCCCTAACTTGTACTTGATCTAAGTTACAACCCTAGACTCCATTTTGGCCGGTTGTAAACGGTTAAAACCAGTCAAAACAGGCTGGCTGAGTGTTTTTAATGGAATGGGAAAACGAAGTGCTTCAAATCATTATGAAAGGGTCGAGGTTTTTCAAACTGTTTGTTGACACAGACAAAGTAGGGGGAAAACTTGTGAACAAATTTCCATAATCGACGATTCTCTTTCGGAGTTGGACGAGGTACTTTAGACCAATGCGAAGCCCAGGATCGTAACTTAAACTTGAGGTGTAAACCGCCTTTCATGAGCACTCCCGTTATTTCTAGAGCCAATGATTGTCGAAGAAGCTCTTGTGTCACAGTGCCAAGGTTAATTAAGAAGGAAAAAAGGTCTCATGAACCTTAATCTTCTGCTATATATGTTTAGTTTGGCCCTAAAGTGTTAATTTTTTCGATAAAGAGTATATATTAATATCGCGGAAATACCAATTACACCCATCTTCTGCAACAACGCAATACCCTACTGACACTACGGATGCACACAGCCAAAAAAAATAAGAAGAAGCTAAAAAAGAAAAGCCCCGCTACAATGATCTAGTCCTTGCAGCAGCAGTACAAACAACACCTTTTTTCGATAAAGGATTAATTTTATTAACTTAAAATGAAGCATCAGGGGATACAAGCACAATGAGCACACACCTGGCCTCTGCATAGGTAAGATGTACGCAGCCAACACCAACGCACACATATGAAAAATCACACCGGCAAGTAGCAAAGTCATACAAGACCCAAGCTATGCTTTGGTGCAGTAAAAAGAAAAAAGAAAAACTCCAAAGTGATCAAAACAATGATCAACAAGTTACAACAGCGACCATATTCGCACCAACCATTCTTGACATCACAAGTACAACAAAAAAGTTCTCCACTAGCAACGCCTTCAGAAAGTGAACGACACTCAAGCGCCGCCATCGCTAGGTCCAACCGCCGAAGGTTGGATCATCGGTTTTCACCTGGAGATCAAGTCCGAGCAAATCTGAGCAATGCCTTCAACACGGTAATGATACAAAAACATCGCCATTGCCAGGTATAACCAATTAGGGTTAGACCTTAGGTTTTCACCCGGAACTCGACACCGGTACTTGAGAAGCACCATGAAATTGAAGTCACCATATAATGTCGCCACCACCTTCCGCAATCCCAGCGGCTATATGCATTTCATGGTCTTAACGTGAATGTCAGTCTGTCACGCAAGTGAAGACCATGTTGGCACTAGCAGGCAACTGAGCCGCAACAAGAGTCGGTCGCCACCAAAGCCACCAAGACAACACCTAAAGTCCAAATTTTCCAAAAGCAACGCCTCCAAGAAGAAAACGGTGCACAAGCGCCGTCGTCGCCCGATCATAGATCATAGGTTTTTATCCTGAAAAAAGTCCACGCTCTCAAAACAATGCCTTCAAAAAGGCCATTGCCAGGCACAACTAATTAAGGCCAGACCTTGGATTTTCACCCTGAAAGGTAAGACCTTGAACTTCTCCCGTGTTGTCGCCCCCACTTGCATGCCGCTGCTTGATGTCTACTACACAACCTTTTTCTTGTAGACGTTCTTGGGGCTCCAAGTGCAGAGGTTTGTAGATAGCAACTTTGTTCTCATAATCAATTGGAACCTCTTCCGAAATAGTGCATTCATCACAAAATAAAGTCATGACCTCTCCAATTCCACTTTAATCAATATAATTATCATAAATAGGAGGCATGCTTTCATCATAATAAATTTGCTCATCAAAACTTGGGGGACAAAAAATATCATCTTTATCAAACATAGCTTCCCCAAGCTTGTGGCTTTGCATATCATTAGCATCATGGATATTCAAGGAATTCATACTAACAACATTGCAATCATGCTCATCATTCAAATATTTAGTGCCAAACATTCTGATGCATTCTTCTTCTAGCACTTGAGCACAATTTTCCTTTCCATCATACTCATGAAAGATATTAAAAAGGTGAAGCGTATGAGACAAACTCAATTCCATTTTTTATAGTTTTATTTTATAAACTAAACTAGTGATAAAACAAGAAACTAAAAGACTCGATTGCAAGATCTAAAGATATACCTTCAAGCACTCACCTCCCCGGCAATGGCACCAGAAAAGAGCTTGATGTCTACTACAAAACCTTCTTCTTGTAGACGTTGTTGGGCCTCCAAGTGCAGAGGTTTGTAGGACAGTAGTAAATTTCCCTCAAGTGGATGACCTAAGGTTTATCAATCCGTAGGAGGCGTAGGATGAAGATGGTCTCTCTCAAGCAACCCTGCAACCAAATAACAAAGAGTCTCTTGTGTCCCCAACACACCCAATACAATGGTAAATTGTATAGGTGCACTAGTTCGGCGAAGAGATGGTGATACAAGTGGTATATGGATAGTAGATAATAGTTTTTGTAATCTGAAAATATAAAACAGCAAGGTAACTAATGATAAAAGTGAGCACAAACGGTATTGCAATGCGTTGAAACAAGGCCTAGGGTTCATACTTTCACTAGTGCAAGTCTTCTCAACAATAATAACATAATTGGATCATATAACTATCCCTCAACATGCAACAAAGAGTCACTCCAAAGTCACTAACAACAGAGAACGAATGAAGAGATTATGGTAGGGTACGAAACCACCTCAAAGTTATTCTTTCCAATCAATCCGTTGGGCTATTCCTATAAGTGTCACAAACAGCCCTAGAGTTCGTACTAGAATAACACCTTAAGACACAAATCAACCAAAACCCTAATGTCACCTAGATACTCCAATGTCACCTCAAGTATCCGTGGGTATGATTATACGATATGCATCACACAATCTCAGATTCATCTATTCAAACCAACACAAAGAACTTCAAAGAGTGCCCCAAAGAGTTTACCGAAGAGTCAAGACGAAAACGTGTGCCAACCCCTATGCATAGGTTCATGGGGCGGAACCCGCAAGTTGATCACCAAAACATACATCAAGTGGATCAATAGAATACCCCATTGTCACCACGGGTATCCCATGCAAGACATACATCAAGTGTTCTCAAATCCTTAAAGACTCAATCCAATAAGATAACTTCAAAGAGAAAACTCAATCCATTACAAGAGAGTAGAGGGGGAGAAACATCATAAGATCCAACTATAATAGCAAAGCTCGCGATGCATCAAGATCGTACCACCTCAAGAACATGCGAGAGAGAGAGAGAGAGGGGGGGGGGGGGGGGGGGGAGAGATCAAACACATAGCTACTGGTACTGTAACACCCCGAGAATCATGCTACAGTAATCTCCCCCTGATGGTTGCCATGTCACCATGTTTACCTTGCCAAATTTCCACTTGATTAAAATTCAAGTCAAATTCAAATTTGTATTGCAAGTCAAATATTTTACATCTTCAAAAATGCAAAAAAATAGTTCATAGTTTTGTAGATAATTCCTAAGTGATTGTGTTGGGGAAAACAACATCACCTAAACTCCTAAAACGCCCCTAGGATTTAAAACAGTGCCCAAAATAGCCCTGTTAATCTAATTATCATTTATATAAAATTTGAACAGGATCATCTTGCCTCCAAACTTTTGTAGCAGTAGTACATAATGCCTAGTATTTGTTTCAACAAGTTGCTTATTTTAAAAAATTCGTTTGGTGGTCAAGTATTTTGCAACAGAAGTGAAAAGGCAAAACAGTAAAGATAAAAGAAAATATAACGCCCCCCCTTTTTGCACCTGGCCCAACCTGCACTGTATCAGGCCTGACCCACCGCCCCGGCCTTTCCCTCACCTCTCGACATGAGGCAGAGGCCATGGCGCTGTCCGGCCACGCGCGACCGTCCATGCGTGGATCTCGCCCGTGTCGACCATCCGTCGGTGCCCCGAGACGGATAAGAGCATCCTCGACCCCCTGCTAACCCTAGTGCCCCTTTTCCCTCTCTCCCTCGCTCGTTCCCCTCACGCCACCATGCTCTCTCTCTCCCGAGCTCAGCGTCGTCGCGCCGACACCGTTCACCGTGGCCACCGAGATCCTCTCGCAGCGCTATCAAGTCCAGAAGGTCGCCGTGATCCACCTCATCTCTCTGCGGAAGAACGTGAGCCGGGAAGCGCTGGTTCGTCACCAGCGTCATCGTCTTCAATCTTCGGAGCCGACCACTGCCGCCTTCGATTCGCCGCAAACAAGGCATCCCCGTGCTTGCCGTCCACTCCAGGAGCCGTGCCTCCTCCGTCTACATCGAGTACGCCAACGGGTCGGCCGGGATCGCCACTGCATCGACGCCACGATCCTCTTCTTCAACCTCGGTCGCCGGCGCCATCGCCCAACTACACTGCTCCGACCACTCCGGCCTTCCCCGAGCACGCCTACGGCTCCGCTGTGAGCTCCTCTCCGTCGACTCTGACCGTCTCTGCGCTTCTAAGCCCTCAACGGGCCTCCATGTGCCTCCACGGTGAGCACCGCGTCCCAAATTCCCCTTCTCCTCTTCGATTTGGACGCCGTAGGCCGCCATAACTGTCGTGCCTGACCCCCCCCCCCCCCCCCCCCCCCCCCCTGTGTAGTGTATACGCGTACGTGCGGCTGCTGCTCGTGCGCTGCTGCTGTACGCGCGCGCCCGCGTGTAGCTTCGCCGCGGCCTGCTGCTGCCGCGATGACCGCCGCGGCCCGTTGCTCCTCCCGCACTGCTGTCGACGCCCGCGTGCACTGCCGCCTGGTCGTGACCGCTCGCCGCTGCCTACCGCGCCTCACTGCTCGCGTGTCGCCGCTCGCCGCGCCGGGCCGAACCCCGCGTGCGCCTGCCCACGCTCTTGCCGCGCCCCGTCTCTGCTTGCGCCCGTGCGTGGCCTCGCCATCGCCTGCTGCTGCTGCCCGTTGATGCACCTGCTGCTGCATCCTACAGTTCCTACTACTACCGCTGCTTTCTATACTATGTACTTCTAGCTACTGTAGCTACTAGCTAGCTTTTCTAATTTCACACCGTGTAACCCTCTGGACAGCCCCTAAACTCTGGCTAAACGACTACTAACAGGACTAAAACAATTATGGGGAGGTAGTACACTTGACATGGTCCAAATGTTTGCATTGGACCAAATCCATTTGATGCATGGATTAAATCCAATGAAAATCACAAAGTTCTATGTTCTGTTAATAGAAAAGCCGAAAACAGCTTTAATTTCATAGCTACTTCAAAGCTGTTGATGATCAAGCAAATGCACACTAACAGAGATGAAAGTGCTACTATCTTGTAGATCACAGAAAAATGCTCAAAATTAATATAAGGCACAAAATCATAGGAGGTACAGATCTATAGTTGTAGCCTTTTGAAAACAGCTAAAAGATGTTTAAAACTGGCGAATTCTCAGACTTAGCAGAATTTGAGGGATTTTCAGGATTTTGCTTAAAGCTTTGAAAATTAATAGAAAATAATCCGTAACTCGGATGAAAATGTTTTATACATTGAAGTTGCTCAGAACGACGAGACGAATCCGGATACGCAACCCGTTCGTCCGCCACGCATCCCTAGCATACCGAACACGCAACTTTCCCTCTTCGGTTCATCTGTCCGAAAACATGAAACACCGGGAATACTTTCCCGAATGTTTTTCCCTTTCACCGGTACCACCTCGTACCGCGTTAGGGCACACCTAGCATCGCACTTTGTCATGCCATGCATCGTCATGCATTTGTTTGCATTATATTTATTGTCTCTTTCCCTTCTTCTCTCAGTAGACATCGAGACCGACGCCGCTGCTACCCAGTACGACTACGGTGTTGACGACCCCTCTCTCTTGCCAGAGCAACCAGGCAAGCCCCCCCCCTTGATCACCAGATATCGCCTACTCTCTTTCTATTGCTTGCATTAGAGTAGTGTAGCATGCTACTGCTTTCCGTTAATCCTATTCCGATGCATAGCCTGTCATTGTTGCTCCAGCTGTTGATACCTTACCTGCAATCCTAAATGTTTAGTATAGGATGCTAGTTTACCATCAGTGGCCCTACATTCTTGTCTATCTGCCATGCTATACTATCGGGCCGTGATCACTTGGGAGGTGGTCACGGGTGTATACTTATACATAATATATGATACTTGTGGTGATTAAAGTCGGGTCGGCTCGTAGGAGTACCCGCGAGTGATTCCGATGTTGGGGGCTGAAGGGGCAGGTGGCTCCATCCCGGTAGAGGTGGGCCTGAGTTCCCGAAGGCCCCCGACTGTTACTTTGTGGCGGAGCGACAGGGCAGGTTGAGACCACCTAGGAGAGAGGTGGGCCTGACCCTGGTCGGAGTCCGTGGTTATTTCAGAATAACACGCTTAACGAGATCTTGGTATTTGATCCGAGTCTGGCTACTGGCCTATACGCACTAACCATCTATGCGGGGACAGTTATGGGCACTCGACGTCGTGGTATCAGCCGAAGCCTTCGTGACGTCAGCGACTGAGCGGTGCGCGCTGGGTTGGACCGCGTAACGCAACTTCCTTTGTAATGGAGGTTGCTAGGTCTGCTCACCGGCCGCGTACGCAACGTGCAGGTGTGCAATGGGCGATGGGCCCAGACCCCTGCGCCATAGGATTTAGACCGGCGTGCTGACCTCTCTGTTGTGCCTAGGTAGGGCTGCGACGTGTTGATCTTCCGAGGCCGGGCATGACCCAGGAAAGTGTGTCCGGCCAAATGGGATCGAGCGTATTGGGTTATGTGGTGCATCCCTGCAGGGAAGTTAATCTATTCGAATAACCGTGATCTTTGGTAACAGGACGACTTGGAGTTGTACCTTGACCTTATGACAACTAGAACCGGATACTTAATAAAACACACCCTTCCAAGTGCTAGATACAACCGGTGGTCGCTCTCCCACAGGGCGACAAGGAGAGGATCGCCGGTTAGGATTATGCTATGCGATGCTACTTGGTGAACTTACCTTCTACTCTCTTCTTCTGCTGCAAGATGGAGGTTACCAGAAGCGTAGTCTTCGATAGGACTAGCTATCCCCCTCTTATTCCGGCATTCTGCAGTTCAGTCCACACATGATACCCTTATTCCATTTGATACCAATGCATACATATGTAGTGTAGCTCCTTGCTTGCGAGTACTTTGGATGAGTACTCACGGTTGCTTTGCTCCTTCTTTTCTCCCTTTCTATACTCGATTGCTGCGACCAGACGTTGGAGCCCAGGAGCCTGACGCCACCGTCGACGACGACTACTACTACACTGGAGGTGCCTACTACTACGTGCAGCCCGCTGACAACAACCAGGAGTAGTTTAGGTGGATCCCAGGCAGGAGGCCTGCGCCTCTTTTGATCTGTATCTCAGTTTGTGCTAGCCTTTTTAAGGAAAACTTGTTTAACTTATGTCTGTACTCAGATATTGTTGCTTCCGCTGACTCGTCTATGATCGAGCTCTTGTATTCGAGCCCTCGAGGCCCCTGACTTGTAATATGATGCTTGTATGACTTATTTTATTTGTAGAGTTGTGTTGTGATATCTTCCCGTGAGTCCTTGATCTTGATCGTACACGTTTGCGTGTATGATTAGTGTACGATTAAATCGGGGGCGTCACAGGTACATACCCTCAGCCCCGAGGGAGAACTACTCCCTCCTCGTCATGGAGAACGTCGGGATGATGAAGATGGTCACTGGAGAGGGATTCCCCCTCCGTCAGGGTGTCGGAACGGGTCTAGATTGGTTTTCGGTGGCTACGAAGGCTTCTGGCGGCGGAACTCTTGATCTATTGTGCTCCCCGAAGTTTTTAGGGTATATGGGTATATATGGGAGGAAGAAGTACGTCGGTGGACCTCCGGGCTACCCACGAGGCAGGGGGCGCTCCCAGGGGTGGGCGCGCCCTCACCCTTGTGGGCAGCCCGGGACACTCCTGGTCCATCTCCGATACTCTGTGGGATTCTTCTGGTCCAAAAATAAATTCCGTGAAGTTTCAGGTCAATTGGACTCCGTTTGATTTTCCTTTTCTGCGATAATCTAAAACAAGGAAAAAACAGAAACTGGCACTGGGCTCTAGGTTAATAGGTTAGTCCCAAAAATAATATAAAAGTGTATAATAAAGCCCATAAACATCCAAAACAGACAATATAATAGCATGGAACAATAAAAAATTATAGATACATTGGAGACGTATCAGCATCCCCAAGCTTAATTCCTACTCGTCCTCGAGTAGGTAAATGATAAAAACAGAATTTTTGATGTGGAATGCTACCTAACATATTTATCCATGTAGTTCTCTTTATTGTGGCAAGAATATTCAGATCCGTAAGATTCAAGACAAAAGTTTAATATTGACAAAAAAATAATACTTCAAGCATACTAACCAAGTAATCATGTCTTCTCAAAATAACATGGCCAAAGAAAGCTATCCCTACAAAATCATATAGTCTGGCTATGCTCCATCTTCACCACACAACGTATTTAAATCATGCACAACCCCGATGACAAGCCAATCAATTGTTTCATACTTTTGATGTTCTCAAACTTCTTCAATCTTCACGCAATACATGAGCGTGAGCCATGGATATAGCACTATATGTGGAATAGAATGGTGGTTGTGGAGAAGACAAAAGGGAGAAGATAGTCTCACATCAACTAGGCATACCAACGGGCTATGGAGATGCCCATCAATAGATATCAATGTGAGTGAGTAGGGATTGCCATGCAACAGATGCACTAGAGCTATAAGTGTATGAAAGCTCAAAAAGAAACTAAGTGAATGTGCATCCAACTTGCTTGCTCACGAAGACCTAGGGCATTTTGAGGAAGCCCATCATTGGAATATACAAGCCAAGTTCTATAATGAAAAATTCCCACTAGTATATGAAAGTGACAACATAGGAGACTCTCTATCATGAAGATCATGGTGCTACTTTGAAGCACAAGTGTGGTAAAAGGATAGTAGCATTGCCCGTTCTCTCTTTTTCTCTCATTTTTTTTATTTGGGCCTTCTCTTTTTATGGCCTCTTTGTTTTGGGCTTCTTTGGCCTCTTTTTTTCGTCCGGTGTCTCATCCCGACTTGTGGGGGAATCATAGTCTCCATCATCCTTTCCTCACTGAGACAATGCTCTAATAATGATGATCATCACACTTTTATTTACTTACAACTCATGAATTACAATTCGATTCTTAGAACAAAATATGACTCTATATGAATGCCTCCGGCGGTGTACCAGGATGTGCAATGACTCATGAGTGACATGTATGAAAGAATTATGAATGGAGGCTTTACCACAAATACAATGTCAACTGCATGATCATGCATAGCAATATGACAATGATGAAATGTGTCATAATAACGGAACGGTGATAAGTTGCATGGCAATATATGTCGGAATGGCTATGGAAATGCCATAATAGGTAGGTATGGTGGCTGTTTTGAGGAAGGTAAATGGTGGGTTTATGGTACCGGTGAAAGTTGCGCGGTACTAGAGAGGCTAGCAATGGTGGAAGGGTGAGAGTGCGTATAATAAATGGACTCAACATTAGTCATAAATAACTCACATACTTATTGCAAAAATCTATTAGTTATCGAAACAAAGTACTACGCGCATGCTCCTAGGGGGATAGATTGGTAGGAAAAGACCATCGCTCGTCCCCGACCGCCACTCATAAGGAAGACAATCAATAAATAAATCATGCTCCGACTTCATCACATAACGGTTCACCATACGTGCATGCTACGGGAATCACAAACTTCAACACAAGTATTTCTCAAATCCACAACTACTAAACTAGCATGACTCTAATATCACCATCTTCATATCTCAAAACAATCATCAAGTATCAAACTTCTCATAGTATTCAATGCACTTTATATGAAAGTTTTTATTATATCCCTCTTGGATGCCCATCATATTAGGACTAGTTTCATAACCAAAGAAAATTACCATGCTATTCAGAGACTCTCAAAATGATATAAGTGAAGCATGAGAGTTCATCTATTTCTTCAAAATAAAACCACCGCCGTGCTCTAAAAAGATATAAGTGAAGCACTAGAGCAAAAGACAAGCTACTCCAAAAAATATAAGTGAAGATCAATGAGTAGTCGAATAATTATGCAACTATGTGAAGACTCTCTAACATTTAAGAATTGCAGATCTTGGTATTTTATTCAAACAGCAAGCAAAACTAAATAAAATAAAATGACGCTTCAAGCAAAACACATATCATGTGGTAAATAAAAATATAGTTCCAAGTAAAGTTACCGATGAACGAAGACGAAAGAGGGGATGCCCTCCGAGGCATCCCCAAGCTTAGGCTCTTGGTTGTCCTTGAATATTACCTTGGGGTACCTTGAGCATCCCCAAGATTAGGCTCTTGCCACTCCTTATTCCATAGTCCATCGAATCTTTACCCAAAACTTGAAAACTTTACAACACAAAACTTAACAGAAAACTCGTGAGCTCCGTTCGCGAAAGAAAACAAAACACCACTTCAAGGTACTGTAATGAACTCATTCTTTATTTATATTGGTGTTAAACCTACTGTATTTCAACTTCTCTATGGTTTATAAACTCTTTTACTAGCCATAGATTCATCAAAATAAGTAAACAACACACGAAAAACAGAATCTGTCAAAAACAGAACAGTCTGTGGTAATCTGTAACTAACGCAAACTTCTGAAACCCCAAAAATTCTAAAATAAATTTATGGATGTGAGGAATTTATCTGTTAATCATCTTTAAAAAGAATAAACTAAATAACACTCTCCAATAAACAATGGCAGCAAATCTCGTGAGCGCTAAAGTTTCTGTTTTTTTACAGCATGATCAACAAGACTTTCCCCAAGTCTTCCCAACGGTTCTACTTGGCAAAAACACTAATTAAAGACATAAAACCACATCTAAACAGAGGCTAGATGAATTATTTATTACTAAACAGGAACAAAAAGCAAGGAACAAAAATGAAATTGGGTTGCCTCCCAACAAGCGCTATCGTTTAACGCCCCTAGCTAGGCATGATGATTTCAATGATGCTCACATAAAAGATAAGAATTGTAACATAAAGACAGCATCATGAAGAATATGACTAGCACATTTAAGTCTAACCCACTTCCTATGCATAGGGATTTTGTGAGCAAACAACTTGTGGGAACAAGAATCAACTTGCATAGGAAGGTAAAACAAGCATAACTTCACAATTTTAAGCACATAGAGAGGAAACTTGATATTATTGCAATTCCTACAAGCATATGTTCTTCCCTCATAATAATTTTCAGTAGCATCATGAATGAATTCAACAATAAAGCATTATTTTCATGATCTACAAGCATAGAGATTTTATTACTCTCCACATAAGCAAATTTATTGTCATGGATAGTAGTGGGAGCAAACTCAACAAAATAATTATAATGTGAGGCATAATCCAATTAAAAACTAAAATCATGATGACAAGTTTCATGGATATCATTATTCTTTATAGCATACAAGTCATCACAATAATCATTATAGATAGCAACTTTGTTCTCATAATCAATTGGAACCTCTTCCGGAATAGTGGATTCATCACAAAATAAAGTCATGACCTCTCCAAATCCACTTTCATCAATATAATCATCATAAATAGGAGGCATTCTTTCATCATAATAAATTTGCTCATCAAAACTTGGGGGACATAAATTATCATCTTCATCAAACATAGATTCCCCAAGCTTGTGGCTTTGTATATCATTAGCATCATGGATATTCAAGGAATTCATACTAACAACATTGCAATCATGCTCATCATTCAAAGATTTAGTGCCAAACATTTTAACGCATTCTTATTCTAACACTTTGGCACAATTTTCCTTTCCATCATTCTCACGAAAGATATTAAAGAGATGAAGCTTATGAGGCAAACTCAATTCCATATTTTTTGTAGTTTAATTTTTTAAACTAAATTAGTGATAAAACAAGAAACTAAAAGACTCGATTGCAAGATCTAAAGATACACCTTCAAGCACTCACCTTCCCGGCAACGACGCCAGAAAAGAGCTTGATGTCTATTACACAACCTTCTTCTTGTAGACGTTGTTGGGGCTCCAAGTGCAGAGGTTTGTAGGACAGTAGCAAATTTCCCTCAAGTGGATGACCTAAGGTTTATCAATCCATAGGAGGCGTAAGATGAAGATGGTCTCTCTCAAGCAACCCTACAACCAAATAACAAAGAGTCTCTTGTGTCCCAAACACACCCAATACAATGGTAAATTCTATAGGTGCACTAGTTCGGCGAAGAGATGGTGATACAAGTGGTATATGGATGGTAGATAAAGGTTTTTGTAATCTGAAAAATAGAAAAACAGCAAGGTAACTAATGATAAAGTGAGCATAAACGGTATTGCAATGCGTTGAAATAAGGCCTAGGGTTCATACTTTCACTAGTGCAAGTCCTCTCAACAATAATAGCATAATTGGATCATATAACTATCCCTCAACATGCAACAAAGAGTCACTCCAAAGTCACTAATAGCAGAGAACGAACGAAGAGATTATGGTAGGGTACGAAACCACCTCAAATTATTCTTTCCAATCAATCTGTTGGGCTATTCCTATAAGTGTCACAAATAGCCCTAGAGTGCATACTAGAATAACACCTTAAGACACAAATCAACCAAAACCCTAATGTCACCTAGATACGCCAATGTCACCTCAAGTATCCGTGGGTATGATTATACGATATGCATCACACAATCTCAGATTCATCTATTCAAACCAACACAAAGAACTTCAAAGAGTGCCCCAAAGAGTCTACCGGAGAGTCAAGACGAAAACGTGTGCCAACCCCTATGCATAGGTTCATTGGCGGAACCCACAAGTTGATCACCAAAACATACATCAACTCGATCAATAGAATACCCCATTGTCACCATGGGTATCCCACACAAGAAATACATCAACTGTTCTCAAATCCTTAAAGACTCAATCTGATAAAATAACTTCAAAGGGAAAACTCGATTCATTACAAGAGAGTAGAGAGGGAGAAACATCATAAGATCCAACTATAATAGCAAAGCTCGCGATACATCAAGATCGTACCACCTTAAGAACACAAGAGAGAGAGAGAGAGATCAAACACATAGCTACTGGTACATACCCTCAGCCCCGAGGGAGAACTACTCTCTCCTCGTCATGGAGAGCGCCGGGATGATGAAGATGGCCACCGGAGAGGGATTCCCCCCTCCGGTAGGGTGCTGGAACGGGTCTAGATTGGTTTTCGGTGGCTACGGAGGCTTCAGGTGGCGGAACCCCCGATCTATTGTGCTCCCCGAAGTTTTTGAAGGAAATATGCCCTAGAGGCAATAATAAAGTTATTACTTATTTCCTTATATCATGATAAATGTTTATTATTCATGCTAGAATTGTATTAACCGGAAACATAATACATGTGTGAATACATAGACAAATAGTATGTCACTAGTATGCCTCTACTTGACTAGCTCGTTGAATCAAAGATGGTTACGTTTCCTAGCCATAGACATGAGTTGTCATTTGATTAACGGGATCACATCATTAGAGAATGATGTGATTGACTTGACCCATTCCGTTAGCATAGCACTTGATCGTTTAGTTTGTTGCCATTGCTTTCTTCATGACTTATACATGTTCCTATGACTATGAGATTATGCAACTCCCATTTACCGGAGGAACACTTTGTGTGCTACCAAACGTCACAACGTAACTGGGTGATTCTAAAGGTGCTCTACAGGTGTCTCCAAAGGTACTTGTTGGGTTGGCGTATTTTGAGATTAGGATTTGTCACTCCGATTGTCGGAGAGGTATCTCTGGGCCCACTCGGTAATACACATCACTTAAGCCTTGCCAGCATTGCAACTAATGAGTTAGTTGCGGGATGAGGTATTACGGAATGAGTAAAGAGACTTGCCGGTAACGAGATTGAACTAGGTATTGCGATACCGACGATCGAATCTCGGGCAAGTAACATACCGATGACAAAGGGAATAATGTATGTTGTTATGCGGTCTGACCGATAAAGATCTTCGTAGAATATGTAGGAGCCAATATGATCATTCAGGTTCCGCTATTGTTTATTGACCGGAGACGAGTCTCAGTCATGTATACATAGTTCTCGAACCCGTAGAGTCCGCACGCTTAACGCTACGATGATAGTTATATTATGAGTTTATATGTTTTGATGTACCGAAGGAGTTCGGAGTCCCGGATGAGATCAGGAACATGACGAGGAGTCTCGAAATGGTCGAGACGTAAAAATCGATATATTGGACGACTATATTCGTACTTCAGAAAGGTTCCGAGTGATTCGGGTATTTTCAGGAGTACCGGGGAGTTACGGGAATTCGTATTGGGCCTTAATGGGCCATACCGGAAAGGAGAGAAAGGCCTCAAAGGGTGGCCGCACCCCTCCCCATGGGCTGGTCCGAATTGGACTAGGGAGGGGGGGGGGGGCGCCCCTTCCTTCTCCTTTTCCCTTCCTTTTCCTTCCCTCCTACTCCTACTAGTTGGAAGGGTTCCTAGTTCTACTAGGAAAAGGGGAATCCTACTCCCGGTGAGAGTAGGACTCCCCTAGGGCGTGCCATAGAGAGGGCCGGCCCTCCTCCTCCTCCACTCCTTTATATACGGGTGCAGGGGGCACCCCAAAGACACAACAATTGATCTCTTGATCTCTTAGCCGTGTGCGGTGCCCCCCTCCACCATAATCCACCTCGATCATATCGTAGCGGTGCTTAGGCGAAGTCATGCATCGGTAGAACATCATCATCGTCACCACGCCGTTGTGTTGACGAAACTCTCCCTCAACACTCGACTGGATTGGAGTTCGAGGGACGTCATCGAGTTGAACGTGTGCAGAACTCGGAGGTGCCGTGCGTTCGGTACTTGATCGGTCGGATCGTGAGGACGTACGACTACATCAACCGCGTTGTGCTAACGCTTCCGCTTTCGGTCTGTGAGGGTACGTGGACAACACTCTCCCCTCTCATTGCTATGCATCACCATGATCTTGCGTGTGCGTAGGAATTTTTTTGAAATTGCTACGTTCCCCAACAGTGGCATCCGAGCCAGGTTTTATGCGTTGATGTAATATGCACGAGTAGAACACAAGTGAGTTGTGGGCGATATAAGTCATACTGCTTACCAGCATGTCACACTTTGGTTCGGCGGTATTGTTGGATGAAGCAGCCTGGACCGACATTACGCGTACGCTTACGGGAGACTGGTTTTACCACCATGCTATGCACACAGGTGACTAGCGGGTGTTAGTTTCTCCAACTTTAGTTGAACCGAGTGTGGCTATGCCCGGTCCTTGAGAAGGTTAAAACAACACTAACTTGACAAACTATCGTTGTGGTTTTGATGCGTAGGTAAGAACAGTTCTTGCTCAGCCCGTAGCAGCCATGTAAAACTTGCAACAACAAAGTAGAGGACGTCTAACTTGTTTTTGCAGGGCGTGTTGTGATGTGATATGGTCAAGACGTGATGAGATATAAGTTTTTGTATGAGATGATCATGTTTTGTTGAAGTTATCGGCAACTGGCAAAAGCCTTATGGTTATCTCTCTATTGCATAAGATGCAAGCGCCAAATAATTGCTTTACTTTATCGCTATGCGATAGCAATAGTTGCAAGAGCAATTGTTGGCGAGACAACCATGTGACAACACATTGATATAGATCAAGATGATGGAGATCATGGTGTCATGCCGGTGACGATGGAAATCATGACGATACTTTGGAGATGGAGATCAAAGGCACAAGATGATGATGGCCATATCATGTCACATATTTTGATTACATGTGATGTTTATCTTTTATACATCTTATTTTGCTTAGTTCGATGGTAGCTTTATAAGATGATCTCTCACTAAATTATCAAGGTATAAGTGTTCTCCCTGAGTATGCACCGTTGCGAAAGTTCTTCGTGCTGAGACACCACGTGATGATCGGGTGTGATAGGCTCTACGTTCAAATACAACGGGTGCAAAACAGTTGCACACATGGAATACTCAGGTTAAACTTGAAGAGCCTAGCATATAACAGATATGGCCTCGGAACACGGAGACCGAAAGGTCGAGCGTGAATCATATAGTAGATATGATCAACATAGTGATGTTCACCATTGAAACTACTCCATCTCACGTGATGATCGGACATGGTTTAGTTGATTTGGATCACGTGATCACTTAGAGGATTAGAGGGATGTCTATCTAAGTGGGAGTTCTTAAGTAATATGATTAATTGAACTTTAATTTATCATGAACTTAGTCCTGGTAGTATTAGCATATCTATGTTGTAGATCAATAGCTCGCGTTTAGCTCCCCTGTTTTATTTTTGATATGTTCCTAGAGACAACTAAGATGAAAGATGTTAGTAGCAATGATGCGGGTTGGATCCGTGATCTGAGGTTTATCCTCATTGTTGCACAGAAGAATTATGTCTTTGATGCACCGCTAGGTGACAAACCTATTGCAGGAGCAGATGCAGATGTTATGAACATTTGGCTAGCTCAATATGATGACTACTTGATAGTTTAGTGCACCATGCTTAAACAGCTTAGAATCGGGACTTCAAAAACGTTTTGAACATCATGGACCATATGAGATGTTCCAGGAGTTAAAGTTAATATTTCAAGCAAATACCCGAGTTGAGAGATATGAAGTCTCCAACAAGTTCTATAGCTAAAAGATGGAGGAGAATAGCTCAAGCAGTGAGCATGTGCTCAGATTGTCTGGGTACTACAATCGCTTGAATCAAGTGGGAGTTAATCTTCTAGATAAAATAGTGATTGACAGAACTCTCTAGTCACCATCACCAAGTTAGTAGAACTTCGTGATGAACTATAGTATGCAAGGGATGACGTAAATGATTCCCGAGCTTTTCATGATGATGAAATCGATGAAGGTAGAAATCAAGAAAGAGCATCAAGTGTTGATGATTAACAAGACCACTAGTTTCAAGAAAAGGGAAAGGGAAAGAAAGGGAACTTCAAGATGAATGGCAAGCAAGTTGCTGCTCAAGTGAAGAAGCCCAAGTCTGGACCTAAGCCTGAGACTAAGTGCTTCTACTGCAAAGGGACTGGTCACTGGAAGCGGAACTGCCCCAAGTATTTGGCGGATAAGAAGGATGGCAAAGTGAACAATTCTATATTTGATATACATGTTATTGATGTGTACTTTACTAGTGTTTATAGCAACCCCTCGGTATTTGATACTGGTTCAGTTGCTAAGAGTAGTAACTCAAAATGGGAGTTGCAGAATGAACAGAGACTAGTTAAGGGTGAAGGGACGATGTGTATTGGAAATGGTTCCAAGATTGATATGATCATCATCGCACACTCCCTATACTTTCGGGATTAGTGTTAAACCTAAAATAAATGTTATTTAGTGTTTGCGTTGAGCATGAATATGATTGGATCATGTTTATTGCAACACGATTATTCATGTAAGTTAAAGAATAATTGTTGTTCTATTTACATGAATAAAACCTTCTATGGTCATACACACAATGAAAATGGTTTGTTGGATCTCGATCATGGTGATACACATTTATATAATATTGAAGCCAAAAGATGCAAAGTTAATAATGATAGTGCAACTTATTTGTGGCACTACCGGTTAGGTCATATTGGTGTAAAGCACATGAAGAAAATCCATGCTGATGGGCTTTTGGAATCACTTGATTATGAATCAGTTGATGCTTGCGAACCATGCCTCATGGGCAAGATGACTAAGACTTCGTTCTCCGGAACAATGGAGCGAGCAACAGATTTGTTGGAAATCCTACATACTGATGTATGTGGTCCGATGAATATTGAGGCTCACGGCAGGTATCATTATTTTCTGATCTTCACAGATGATTTGAGCAGATATGAGTATATCTACTTGATGAAACACAAGTCTGAAACATTTGAAAAGTTCAAAGAATTTCAGAGTGAAGTGGAGAATCATCGTAACAAAATAAAAGTTTCTACGATATGATCGCAGAAGTAAAATATTTGAGTTACGAGTTTGGCCTTCAGTTAAAACAATGTGAAATAGTTTCACTACTCACGCCACCTGGAACACCACAGTGTAATGGTGTGTCCGAACGTCGTAACCGTGCTTTATTAGATATGGTGCGATCTATGACGTCTCTTACTGATTTACTGCTATTGTTTTGGGGTTATGAATTAGAGACAGCTACATTCACGTTAAATAGGGCACCATCTAAATCCGTTGAGACGACATGTATGAACTATGGTTTGTCAAGAAACCTAAGCTGTTGTTTCTTAAAGTTTGAGGTTGCAATGCTAATGTGAAAATGCTTCAACCTGATAAGTTCAAACCCAAATCGAAGAAGTGCGTCTTTATAGGATACCCAAAAGAAAATGTTGGGTACACCTTCTATCACAGATCCGAAGGCAAGATATTCGTTGCTAAGAATGGATCCTTTCTAGAGAAGGAGTTTCTCTCGAAAGAAGTGAGTGGGAGGAAAGTAGAACTTGATGAGGTAACTGTACCTGCTCCCTTATTGGAAAGTAGTTCATCACAGAAATCTGTTCCTGTGACTACTACACCAATTAGTGAGGAAGCTAATGATGATGATCATGTAACTTCAGATCAAGTTACTACCGAACCTCGTAGGTAAACCAGAGTGATATCCGCACCAGAGTGGTACGGTAATCCTGTTCTAGAGGTCATGTTACTTGACCATGACGAGCCTACGAACTATGAGGAAGGATGATGAGCCCAGATTCCGCGAAATGGCTTGAGGCCATGAAATCTGAGATGAGATCCATGTATGAGAACAAAGATGGACTTTGATTGACTTGCCCATTAATCGGCGAGCCATTGAGATTAAATAGATCTTCAAGAGGAAGACGGAACGCTGATAGTAGTGTTACTATCTACAAAGCTAGAATTGTCGCAAAAAGGTTTTCGACAAGTTCAAGGTGTTGACTACGATGAGAGTTTCTCACTCGTATCTATGCTTAAGTCTGTCCGAATCATGTTAGCAATTGCCGCATTTTATGAAATCTGGCAAATGGATAAACAAAACTGCATTCCTTAATGGATTTATTAAAGAAGAGTAGTATATGATGCAACCAAAAGGTTTTGTCAATCCTAAAGGTACTAACAAAATATGCAAGCTCCAGCGATCCATCTATGGACTGGTGCAAGCATCTCGGAGTTGGAATATACGCTTTGATAACTTGATCAAAGCATATAGTTTTATACAGACTTGCGGTGAAGCCTGTATTTACAAGAAAGTGAGTGGGAGCACTACAGCATTTCTGATAAGTATATGTATGACATATTGTTGATCGGAGATAATGTAGAATTATTCTGCAAAGCATAAAGGAATGTTTGAAAGGAGTTTTTCAAAGAAAGACCTCGGTGAAGCTGCTTACATACTGAGCATCAAGATCTATAGAAATAGATCAAGATGCTTGATAAGTTTTTCAATGAGTATATACCTTGACAAGATTTTGAAGTAGTTCAAAATGGAACAGTCAAAGAAGGAGTTCTTGCCTGTGTTATAAGGTGTGAAGTTGAGTAAGACTCAAAACCCGACCACGGCAGAAGATAGAGAGAGAATGAAAGTCATTCCCTATGCCTTAGCCATAGGTTCTATAAAGTATGCCATGCTGTGTACCAGACCTATTGTATACCTTGCCCTGAGTTTGGCAAGGGAGTACAATAGTGGTCTAGGAGTAGATCACTGGACATTGGTCAAAATTATCCTTAGTGGAATAAGGATATGTTTCTCGATTATGGAGGTGACAAAAGGTTCGTCGTAAAGGATTACGTCGATGCAAGTTTTGACACTGATCCAGATGACTCAAAGTCTCAATCTGGATACATATTTAAAGTGGGAGCAATTAGCTAGAGTAGCTCCGTGCAGAGCATTCTTGACATAGAAATTTGCAAAATACATACGGATCTGAATGTAGCAGACCCATTGACTAAACTTCCCTCACAAGCAAAACATGATCACACCTTAGTACTCTTTGGGTATTAATCACATAGCGATGTGAACTAGATTATTGACTCTAGTAAACCCTTTGGGTGTTGGTCACATAACGATGTGAACTATGGGTGTTAATCACATGGTGATGTGAACTATTGATGTTAAATCACATGGCGATGTGAACTAGATTATTGACTCTAGTGCAAGTGGGAGACTGAAGGAAATATGCCCTAGAGGAAATAATAAAGTTATTATTTATTTCCTTATATCATGATAAATGTTTATTATTCATGCTAGAATTGTATTAACCGGAAACATAATACATGTGTGAATACATAGACAAACATTATGTCACTAGTATGCCTCTACTTGACTAGCTCGTTGAATCAAAGATGGTTAAGTTTCCTAGCCATAGACATGAGTTGTCATTTGATTAACGGGATCACATCCTTAGAGAATGATGTGATTGACTTGACCCATTCCGTTAGCATAGTACTTGATCGTTTAGTTTGTTGCTATTGCTTTCTTCATGACTTATACATGTTCCTATGACTATGAGATTATGCAACTCCCGTTTACCGGAGGAACACTTTGTGTGCTACCAAACGTCACAACGTAACTAGGTGATTATAAAGGTGCTCTACAGGTGTCTCCAAAGGTACTTATTAGGTTGGCGTATTTCGAGATTAGGATTTGTCACTCCGATTGTCGGAGAGGTATCTCTGGGCCCACTCGGTAATACACATCACTTAAGCCTTGCAATCATTGGAACTATGAGTTAGTTGCGGGATGAGGTATTACGAAACGAGTAAAGAGACTTGCCGGTAACGAGATTGAACTAGGCATTGAGATACCGACGATCGAATCTCGGGCAAGTAACATACCGATGACAAAGGGAACAATGTATGTTGTTATGCGGTCTGACTGATAAAGATCTTCGTAGAATATGTAGGAGCCAATATGAGCATCCAGGTTCCGCTATCGATTATTGACTGGAGACGAGTCTCAGTCATGTCTACATAGTTCTCGAACCCGTAGGGTCCGCACGCTTAACGCTATGATGACAGTTATATTATGAGTTTATATGTTTTGATGTACCGAATGAGTTCGGAGTCCCGGGGACACGACGAGGAGTCTCGAAATGGTCGAGATGTAAAGATCGATATATTGGACGACTATATTTGGACTTTAGAAAGGTTCCGAGTGATTCGGGTATTTTCGGGAGTACCGTGGAGTTACGGGAATTTGTATTGGGCCTAAATGGGCCATACGGGAAAGGAGAGAAATGCCTCAAAGGGTGGCCGCACCCCTCCCCATGGGCTGGTCCGAATTGGACTAGGGAGGGGGGCCGCCCCTTCCTTCCTTCTCCTTTTCCCTTCCTTTTCCTTCCCTCCTACTCCTACTACTTGGAAGGGTTCCTAGTTCTACTAGGAAAAGGGGAATCCTACTCCCGGTGGGAGTAGGACTCCCCTAGGGCGCGCCATAGAGAGGGCCGGCCCTCCCCCTCCTCCACTCCTTTATATACGGGTGCAGGGGGCACCCCAAAGACACAACAATTGATCTCTTGATCTCTTAGCCGTGTGCGGTGCCCCTCCACCATAATCCACCTCGATCACATCGTAGCGGTGCTTAGGCGAAGCCCTGCGTCGGTAGAACATCATCATCGTCACCACGCCGTCGTGCTGACGAAACTCCCCCTCAACACTCGGCTGGATCGGAGTTCGAGGGATGTCATCGAGTTGAACGTGTGCAGAACTCGGAGGTGTCGTGCGTTCGGTACTTGATCCGCCGGATCGTGAAGACGTACGACTACATCAACCGCGTTGTGCTAACGCTTCTGCTTTCGGTCTACGAGGGTACGTGGACAACACTCTCCCCTCTCGTTGCTATGCATCACCATGATCTTGCGTGTGCGTAGGATTTTTTTTGAAATTGCTACGTTCCCCAACAGTTTTTAGGGTATATGGATATATATGGGAGGAAGAAGTACGTCGGTGGACCTCCGGGCTATCCACGAGGCAGGGGGGCGCGCCCCCCACTCTCGTGGGCAGCCCGGGACTCTCCTGGTCCATCTCCGATACTTTGTGGGCTTCTTCTGGTCCAAAAATAAGTTCCGTAAAGTTTCAGGTCAATTGGACTCCGTTTGATTTTCCTTTTCTGCGATACTCTAAAACAAAGAAAAAAATAGAAACTGGTACTGGGCTCTAGGTTAATAGGTTAGTCCCAAAAATAATATAAAAGTGTATAATAAAGCCTATAAACATCTAAAACAGATAATATAATAGCATGGAACAATCAAAAATTATAGATACGTTGGAGACGTATCACTGCTACGAGTCCCCAAACACCAAGCAAATTCCTTGTCACCGCAAAGACTCGAACCACCTTTACTAGTCCTCCGATCACAACTTCCTTGACATTCTCTGCGTCTGACTTCATCATGGAACGAAAAAGACATGTCCCATGATGGCAACAAGTAGCAGAGCTTCGCGCAGCTCCCTCCAAAAACCAAATGGTCGGAAAAAACATGGGTGCTCACGACCGAATCCCATCCGATCCAGCAATCTCCAGGCATGAGGCGCCCATGGGAGTTTGCCGGCGGAGCCTTCCGGAACTTGACACTCTGGCCAGATCAAGGAGGACAAGCATCAAGCAGATCTTCGTCTTGACATGAGAGAAACCATAGGAGCGTCGCCTTTATTAGGCAGAATGACAACCCTCACGCCGTCGCCTACCGGCCCCCAATAGTAGGCCGCCGTGCCGCCCTCGCGGCCACAACGGTCGCCAAGGTCGCTGAAGAACACCGAGGCCGCCACCCCGGCGTCCCTCTCCGCCACATGCACCTCGACGTCCAGAGCCGCCGATCTACAACAGCCGGAGATCCCGTCACATGGGGATGAAAGGCCCTCGCCGCCACCCGCCACGCGAGGAGATGAAGGCCTGCCGCCGAATGATTATGCTTGATCTCATAGTTTTTGCACTGAGCTCAAGGATGCATATGTACATGATGTCGTAGCTCTACCAGCAGGCAAGGATGCATATACTGTTCTGACACAATTTGTCTTTTTTGCTGAGAACTACTCAAATCTCCAAATGTTGTGAAATTTGGAGCGCACCTCACGCACCAAATTATCTATCTTACACAAAAAATTAGATTTTTTTATTTATTCTGAATTTTGTATGAATTGTTTCTTGACCAGGTGCAGATGAGCCCGAACTCAGAATTGGATATTCGTCGACAAAGTATGAAACTCATCTCAAGTACACAAGCAAAAGTGAACATCTCGCAACTACATGCTTGCAAGTGGACCATATCCATCGTTTTCTTCTTTATGTATGTATATGTATGCCAGGTCATGCATGATGCCTAGATCCATCCACCTTGTATTAATGTATCTATCTATGTATGGCCATGTATTGGTTTGACAACAAGTATACTTACAAGGTCAACTGAATCCGGTCATCTGCCATGTATCATCACATCATAGAGTGACAAGAGGCAAAGACAAATTTGCTCCTTCTCTATCATTCTTGTCATGGTCATTAGTTAGGGATCAAATGTTTGTTAATTAATATGATTCTTATCATGGTCCATTTTGATCGAATCCCTTGCTTGATTCTATGCAAGGGCCTTCCCTTCGTGGGGGGGGGGGGGGGGGGGGGGGGGGACGTCTCCCGGGTTGCTATCTCTCCCCTTGGTGTTCATCACCATTGCAGTTCATGTTCTTGCACCAAATCTAATGTATTACTACTACCTCCTTTCCGGTTTATAGGATTCAATTTGTAAATCTCTCCAACCAAGATAGATGTTGAGTGGTGGAATAAATTTTGTAGTTTTCAAAAATACTTAATTACTATGCTCAGTTTTTTTAAAAAAATATGTTTACCAATGCATGCAATCATGACCAATAAATGACCAAAAAACTTCTACATGCATTGGTTAGTCTTTTATTGATCCCCGCCTGCAGTGATTTAATGCATCTTAAAATCTGGACATGTGTTGGTGAGTAGTAAAATTGAGACTTATAAAATAGAAATACATTTTCTTTGCGACGAGCCCTATAAACCAGAAATGAGGGAGTATGTCTCAAGGGCATCGCCTTTGCCTGCCGCGACTTTCTCTCCAGTGATATAGGCACAATTTTCTCCACCACATACGATGGACCGCGACGCTCTGCAATGGAAGAATGGAGGACTGATTATCTTGCGCTACAGCAGTCCGTGACAGTGGCACCGGTTTTCTTTGTTTTTTTTTCTTATTCTTCCTCTTTGGTTCATCGCTTTTCTATCTTTTTTTATATTTCTCTATCTTTTTGATGTTTCTCTATCGGGTTTCTTTGGTTTTTTTGTATTTCCATTTTTTTCCTTTTTCTTCCTCTTTTGGTTTTCACCGGTTTCCTTCATTTATATATTTCTCAACAAATTTTCTTCTACTTTCTTTGTTTCTTCCTTTTCCTTTTTCCTCTTCTCTCTGATTTTCACCAGTTTTCTTCGCTTTTATGTTTCTCTACGGTTTCCTTTTGTTTTTTCCTTTTCCTTTTTTCTGTTTTCTTCAACAAATGTCTACTTTCTTTCATACATTTCATGTCTCCATTTTTGTAATACACACGGTACATTTTTCATATACATCAAGAACGTTTTTCAATACATGTTTAACATTTTTAATACATAATTAACATGTTTTTTTAAATATATCTTTTGATGTCTACGTTTTTACACACACAATGTACTTATTCACATACAACAGAATTTTTTTTGTACATGTTTAAAATTTGTCAAATACAAAACTAAATATTTTCTTTAGATATATGTTTTGATGTCTAATTTTCTCATGTATGTTGTACATTCTTCTTATACATTTTAACAGTTTTCAACTACATAATTAATAGTTTTTTCAATATATATCTTATACATGTTGTACAGTTTCATATATATCAGGAAAATATTATACATGATTGAACTTTTAAAATACCTGATTAATATTTTTCCAGTATATGTTTTAATTTCTAACTTTTAATACATCCTGTACATTTGTTGCATGCATCAGAAATATTATTTATACATGTTTAACACTTCTCAAATACATGATTAACATTTTTCTATAATGTCACGTACATTTGTATTTAACACGTGAACATTTTTCTCAGAAATGTTGTTTAATGCGATCAATAATTTTTTTGAACTATGCTAACAATTTTTTTACATTGGCTTAACATTTTTTCTAAATCACGGCTTTTCAAAATTTTAATCATATTTAGCTTTTGGAATATACGTATCAATTTTTTTCACATTTTTGAAATTCATGAACATTTTTTAAGTTACCACATATTTTGTTGAATTCGTCACTATCCAACAGCTGCCACAGTAAACCTTTTGTTTTTGCGGATAGTACCACAGTAAACCAACATTAAAACAAAACGTAAAAGCAAGAGGGGCATGAGTGAGCCTGCCTACCCATGCGAGCGATTAGGTAAGCCTGTAGATGAATATTTTGCCGAAATCACTAATTAAAAAGTACTCATTGCAAAGAACACTCCACTTTCCCAGGTCGTAACAAGTGGCGCATATGCAGCGCGCCACTTGTCGCAATCTGGGAGTTTTCCCTTTTTTCGTAGATCCGTTTATTCAAAATGCTTTATCTTTTAAACCGTGCGTCCAAATCTCGAACCGTTTTCACTATTGGATTCCTCGCGTCGAGTTCTTTGAAACTAGATCTCATGTTGATAGATTTTGTCGAACTTTTTTTTCACGAAAAAAATCTGATGAAAAAAACCAGACGAAAAAACCGAACCGGGAGCACGTTTTTTTTCCTTTTCCGAAAGAGGCATCGCGAAATCACAACCGTGCCTCTGTGGAAGCAAAACTGTGATTCTCGTGGAAGAAACAAAAACAGAAAACACGTTTTTTTCGTTTCCGAGAGGCACGGCCATGACTCTCGCGAAAGCACAATCGTGCCTCTTGTGAAAGCAAAACCGTGACTCTCGCGAAAGAGAAAAAACAGAAAATGCGTATTTTTTCCCTTTCTGAGAGGCACAGCCGTGACTCTCACGAAAGCACAACCGTACCTCTCACGGAAGTAAAACCGTGACTCTGGCGAAAGAAAAAAAAACAGAAAACACGTTTTGTTTTTCCCTTTCTGAGAGGCACGGCCGTGACTCTCACGAAAGCACAACCGTGCCTCTTGCGGAAGCAAAACCGTGACTCTCGTGAAAGAAAAAAAAACAAAAAACGCGTTTTTTCGTTTCCGAAAGGTACGGCCGTGACTCTCGCTTAAACACAACCGTGCCTCTCGCGAAAAAAAACCATGACTTTCGCCAAAGAAAAGAAAAAGAAACGCATTTTTTCGCGCTAAATCTTTTTTCGGATTTTTTTTTGATCGGAAAGCTAAAGAAGACCGAGGAAAAACCAAAATGTCGAAAAAAACCCGTCTAAAAAGCCAAAAATGCGTGCGAAAAAAAAACTAAATCCGGAGGAAGCGTCCAAAACGCGACACGTGGCGAATGGCCGAGAGCACGCCAAGTGACGCTGATCATTGCGAGGCTTCCAAAAGAGCGCTCGTTAACTAGTAGCTCCCACATTTTGCTTCCACGAGAAGTGCATAGTTGCTTCTAACTGAGGCACATATTTGAGCAAGCCCTATTTGACGCTGCAGGCGACGGTTACTACTGTTTCTGCAAAACAACACCTGCAGCCGCGTTAGCTGGGCTGCGCCCGTCACTGTCTCTTTCGTTCACAAGAGCTAGGCATCGGATTTCCTGGTTCACTGCGCACTGTGGTAACCACCCCGCAAAGGGAACTTGATGCTCAAAGGTCCATCATTTTTTTATCTTATCATCTTTTCTTTCATTTTTCTGTTTTTTGTTTTTTTCTCTGTTTTATTTTTTCCTTCTTCCTTGTTTGATGCCTTTTTTTTCTAAATACATCCACATTTTTTAAATTGATGAACTTTTTTCAAATTCGATGAATATTTTATCAAATTGGATGAACTTTTTTCTAATTCAATGAATTTATTTTACGTTGGTGAACTTTTTTCAAATTTGATAAAAAAAATACAAAGTTGATGAATTTTTTCCAAATCTGATGAACTTTATTTTAAATTTGATGAACTTTTTTTCAAGAATGATGATTTTCCTTCAATATTGCGAACATTTTTCAAAATTGATGAACTATTTTCAGACTCGATGAACCTTTTTGTCCAAGTCAATGAACTGTTTGCTACAAGATGAACTTTTTCATAAAGTTTTTCCAAAACCGGTGAACTTTTTTAACCAGTTGCAATTCTTCGTGGGATAAGTTCATTTTTATCATTAGGAACAACAATAATGCATTTTTTCTTAGTAACACAATGAACAAGATTTGCCCATCTACTATTAGCTATAGGATAAATTGCAGTGTTGAGGATATCGTTTATCGTTGGCGTCTTGGTCAGCTGGGTATTAGAGATTAATTAGAAATCAGCCGATTAATCGATTTTATTGGTCGATTATTAATCGGCCATTTTTTGCAAACCCCACGTTCCCAACACTAAAATATGCTATACTCAACACCAAAACAATATTGGATAGAAGTGTTATACCTTGATTCCCAGCCTTTGAATATCGTGTAATGATAAGCAAAATAGGACAATAGTACATATTGCATAGCAAGGTCCACAAAACACAAATAAACATAGTTTTTTGGAAACATAATGTTAGGAATATGCATGATTTATCGGTAGATTTTTGGTAAATTGCTTGCGAGAGTGATGAATCGGCCCAAATAATAAAAGGTGAAGATAAGGCATAATCTTATCGGTCACACCCATGAGTAGTGATAAATCGGACGATAAATCGCTAAATCGGAAGATTTCTTGAACAGTGATAAATTGTACCTACCTCCAGAGGTTTTAATATTTCAGTTCTTACCACATCCTTCATTTTAGGATTCAGACGGCGTTGGTGATCAACAACGGGTTTAGTATTAGGCTCCACATTAATCTTGTGCTAACATAAAGTGGGGCTAATGCCCTTAAGATCATCAAAAGTATATCTAATAGCAGCACGATGATTCCTCTGAGTTTTGAATAATCTCTTTTCTTCCTGCTCTGAAAGGTTAGCATTGATAATAACAAGATACATCTTCTTTTCATTAAGATAAACATATTCCAATGTTCTGGCAGTTTCTTTAATTCAAACACAGGATCACTCTTAAGTGGAAGAGTGTCTCCCAAAGTTTCAATAGGTAAAGTATGCTTAAGGATAGGTGCTTGCCTAAAGAATATTTCGTCTATATCATTTCTTTAATTCATATGGATGTCATTTTCATGGTCTAGTATATATTGTTCTAATGGATTGATAACCCATAAATATAGGGGATCACGACAATCTTTGAGGGTGGTATTGTAACGCCCTCGATGCGGCTATATCTCCTACGTGTCGAAGCCCGACTTAGAGGCATAACCGCATTGAAAGCAATGTCGCAAGTAAGTTAATCTTCACAACAACCCATGTAATGAATAAGGGAAAAAGGTACATAGTTGGCTTACACTCGCCACTTATCACAATTACATGAATAAAGCATTACATCAACCAGATACAATCAAGGTCCGACTACGGAACCAAACTAAAAGAAGACTACCCCAAAAGCTACACAGATCCCCGATTGTCCCAACTGGGCTCCACTACTGATCAACTGGAAACGGAACAACAAAACGAACATGAACTCCATCGAGCTCCTCCTTAGCTCGGTTTCGTCACCTGCACGGTTTCATCCGCACCTGTAATCTGGTTTTGGAAGTATCTGTGAGTCACGGAGACTCAGCAATCTCACACCCTCGCGATCAAGACTATTTAAACTCCTAGGTAGGGTAAAAGGTATGAGGTGGAGCTGCAGCAAGCGACTAGCATATTTTGTGGCTAACATACGCAAATGAGAGCGAGAAGAGAAGGCAAAAGCATGGTCGAGAAACTATGATCAAGAAGTGATCCTAGAACAACCTACGTCAAGCATAACTCCAACACCGTGTTCACTTCCCGGACTCCGCCAAGAAGAGACCGTCATGGTTACACATGCGGTTGGTGCATTTTAATTAAGTTCAACTTCAGGTTTTGTACAACCGGACATTAACAAATTCCCATCTGCCCATAACCGCGGGCACGGCTTTCGAAAGTTCATAACCCTGTAGGGGTGTCCCAACTTAGCCCATCACAAGCTCTCACGGTCAACGAAGGATATTCCTTCTCCCAGGACAACCCGATCAGGCTCGGAATCCCAGTTACAAGACATCTCGACAATGGTAAAACTAAACCAACAAAGCCGCCCGATGCGCCGACAAATCCCGATAGGAGTCGCACATACCTCGTTCTCAGGGCAACACCGGATGAGACTAGGTACGAGTAAAACCAACCCTCAAGTTTCCCCGAGTTGGCCCCGCAGGCAGCTCCGTTCGGACCAACACTCAAAGGAGCACTGGCCCCGGGGGGGGGGGGTTAAATAAAGATGACCCTTGAGTCTACAGAACCCAAGGGAAGGTGGCAGGTTGTTAGTGCAAATGGTAAAACCAATGTTGGGCCCTTGCTGGAGGATTTTTATTCAAGGCGAACTGTCAAGGGGTTCTCATTATAACCCAACCGTGTAAGGAACGCAAAATCAAGGAACATAACACCGGTATGACGGAAACTAGGGCGGCAAGAGTGGAACAAAACACCAGGCATAAGGCCGAGCCTTCCACCCTTTACCAAGTATATATATATGCATTAATTAAATCAGAGATATTGTGATATCCCAACGATAATCATGTTCCAACAAGGAACAAACTCCAATCTTCACCTGCAACTAACAACGCTATAAGAGGGGCTGAGCAAAACGGTAACATAGCCAAACAACGGTTTGCTAGGACATGGTGGGTTAGAGGTTTGACATGGCATTTTGGGAGGCATGATAAGCAAGTGGTAGATATCGTAGCATAGGCATAGCAAAAGAGCGAGCATCTAGCAAGAAAAGATAGAAGTGATTTCGAGGGTATGGTCATCTTGCCTGAGATCCCGCAAGAAAGAAGAACAAGTGCATGAAGAAGACAAACGGACGTAGTCGAACGAATCCTCACAACACGACATTATCGGATCCAACCCGAAGAAGCAACACCGGAAAGAAGCACACAACATAGTAAACAACCAACACATAAGCATGGCATGATGCACAACCAAGTATGATGCATGTCCGGCTTAAAGAGGCATGGCATGGCAAAATGCACAAGCAAAACTACAAATTAAGTGGAGCTCAATATGCAACTCCGTTGCATATTGGCGAAACACCACATGACTTATTTAGTTCGATCTCGTTTATGTACTCAACAATATTAAATGTTGTTAGCATGGCAAGAGGTGAAGCATAACAAAACTATCTATCTAGGCAAGTTTAAATGAGGCCAGAACAACAAAACAACAAGTCCGGAAAACTCCTCATGTGCATATTTTAGGTTTGGCAATGATCTGCCCTAAGCCATATTTTAGAGTTGTTAAACATGCAAAGTAATGCCGCCATGTTAAACTAGGCAAAATTCTACCCCATTTACATATAAAGTTTATTAGACTTGGAGCTACGGTTATTAAGTTATGAAATAAATCATTTTAACAAGTTATTTAAGCAAATTTAAACAAACAACATTTTATACATTTTAAACATGGATGAAAATGACATATTATGAAACTACACAAAATTCTAAGCAACTTTCATATAAAGTTTGTTTTAATATGATGCACCGTTTGTGAGTTATTATATGCATGAACAACAAGGGGTTTTCTGTAAAATTGGCAAACTCTGGATAAATAGCAAAATCATAGCAGCAGGGAAAAACACTACATGGGCCGAAACTGAGCAGAGGTCCAACAAAACAGAAAAAAAAGGAGGCGCTGGTGGTGGCCTCACCATGGGCCTCGGCCCAGTTCAGTGGAGGAGGAGGTAGGTCGCGAAGGGGCAAGCTGGGCCTGGAGGCGCGGGATGCGGCCCACGCGGTCGCTCGCACACTCGAGCCAGCGACGCAGGCAGCAGCGGGAGAAGCACGGGCGCAGGTCAATGCACGCGGCGCGACGCGACAGGAGCTCCGGCGAGGCGGTCTCGACGGGGACCGATCGGAACGGGACTGAGGCGGCGGGATCCGGCGGATCTGGGCCCGGGGATGGAGCTCGAGCGGCGCGACGGGAAGCTTCGGGCAGCCATGGCGTTGGGTGCTCTCCTATGTTGAGAGACAGAGAGCGAAGCGTGAGGGAGGGAGAGAGAAACGACAGTGAAGAAGAAAGAGAGAAAGGAAGGAGGCAGAGGAGCTGCGGCTTGGTACAGCGAGCGAAGAGAGAGGAACGGGCGCTGGGATCTCCAATGGTTGCTGCTGCTTGCGGTGGCACCTGAGGCAAGCCCCTCGGGCACGAGCAAGAGGGAGGAGTGGCGTTGGTGCGAGTTTTGAGGCTAGCGAGGTGTTCGTCTCCTCGAACGTGACGAGGAGGAGGCGACGCCTATGGTCGAAGACGACAGGAAGAAGCCTGGCTCCATGGGGCTTGAGGACGCTGCTGGAGAGGTGGAGTGATGGATCGGTGGTGGTTGGCCAAAGGGGATCTGGGAGGATCCCAAGGTGGCAGGAGGTGGTTGTGGTCTCAGTGGTTGGCTGAGAGGTGGAGGGCATCGGTTGGGCAGGGAACAAATCGAGGAGGGACAAACTGGCGGCGGTGGTGGAGGGATTTGGTGGATGGGACAAGTGGCTAGATTTTAGGGTTAGGCTAGATTAGGATAGGGGCTACCTCATCCCTCCGATCGTAATCGGACGATCGTGAATAAATAGCTAGGGAGTCCAATTAACAAAACGGAGATGTTTTGTAGATGTTTGGGGATGTTCCGGACACAACAGAAATGACTGTCCGGGTCGGGTCCGGGACAGTTTTCGGACGCGCGCGGGAGGAGGTCCGATGCACTGTGCAAAGAGGGGTAGGCATGGGCCTAGGGGGACTGTGGAGAGCGGGTTGGTCTGAGAGAAGAGGGGAGAGATGCAGCCCGGCACGGTTTCCGGAGACCGAAAACGTCCGACGAAAAGACCGGCTATACTGCCGCTATAGTTAATCGTTGGGGGCGTCAAACGAACTCCGAATGCGATGAAACTTGGCGCGGCCTATCTACACTATAACAACAACGCATGCCAACTTTCAACCTATTCTGAGAACATTTTCTGGCCACATATAAAATAATATTTCGAACGTGCCGCGGGCGCGGGCAAGTGTGTCTGGGCTCAGAACGGACAACGGAAGGAACTGGGAGACCGGGACAGATGCAAGTTTTGAAAACATGACGATGCAATGCACATGATGACATGGCAAGATGCAACACGCAAGCGAATGACATGGCAACGGCGGCGAGTAACTGGAAGACACCTGGCGCAACGGTCTCAGGGCGTCACAAGTATTTCACCCAAATTTATTGATTCAACACAAGGGGAGCCAAAGAATATTTATGAGCCTTAGCAATTGAGTTGTCAATTCCACCGCACCTGCGAAATTATATTTCTGCAATAAAGTTTTTATTAACGTAGTAGTATGATAGTTTTGATAGTAGTAGCAATAGTAGCAATGGTAACCGGAACAGTAACAATAGCAGTTTGTGATGATTGTAACAGCAGCAACAACAAAAGTAACTTAACAAAGACCAATGTGAGAAAAGTGTAGGATCAACGATGGATATTTGTGTTGGATGATATTCATCATCTAACAGTCACAATCTAGAGCGATACACAATAGCTTCAATTCATCAATATAATGAAGGCATATATTCCGTATATAGTCATACGTGGTTATAATAATAACTTGAATGACATCTTTTGCTTATATTAAAACCACGACAAGAATTATGAAACGGAGAGAGTACAATAATAAGTCAACAATATTTCCTTGTACAGTTAGGAGTATGAATCATGACACATGGGCCTATGAGTATTACATTCTGAGACTTAGTATCCGTCTTTGTATGGGCATATACCTTGTTATACATATAATTCTGAAGCAACTTTGACCTCTACTCTTTCTTAAGGCTAGAACCAGTTTATAGCATTGTAGTTCTGTTTATTTGATGGCGAACATGCGCCCAAATCACAACCAAGAATGCAAATTCATGCAACATATTGTAGTGGCATATGTTGACATCAGTGTCTTGACGTACATATGCTTACTTCATGTTTGCAAGACAAACAAATAGTGAAAAAGGAAGCTCTATTCAGATCATATTATTCCATGCTTCTCACCAGCGATCTAGAAACCATTCTTGGGGATGGGTGACCGCCATAGCGCTCTGCAACGACATAATTGATGATTGATTTTTTTGGTGGGTCCATATGTTCATCATATTTTACTTACTAAGTTTTGATCAATAGATACTTGTACTTGAGCTAAGTTACAACTCTAAACTCTATTTTGGCCGGTTGTAAACGGTTAAAATCGGTCGGAATGGGCTAACTGAGTGTTTTCTACGGAATGGGAAAAATAAGTGCTTTAAATCATCATGAAAAGGATCAAGGTATTTCGAACTATTTTTTTTCAAGAACACACAAGACTTGTGTCATTAGCATTAAGAGGCCAAAGCCAGGAGGGAAAACACTGTTTTACAGGGGTGAGCAAGGACAGCGGATGTGGTGGCATAGACCTAGAGGCAATAATAAAGATGTTACTGAAGCACTCAAGAAGCTACTGAAGGAAATATGCCCTAGAGGCAATAATAAAGACGTTATTTATATTTCCTTATATCATGATAAATGTTTATTATCCATGCTAGAATTGTATTAACCGGAAACTTGATACATGTGTGAATACATAGACAAAACAAAGTGTCCCTAGTATGCCTCTACTTGACTAGCTTGTTAATCAAAGATGGTTAAGTTTCTGACCATAGACATGTGTTGTCATTTGATGAACGGGATCACATCATTAGAGAATGATGTGATGGACAAGACCTATCCATTAGCTTAGCATTATGATCATTTAGTTTTATTGCTATTGCTTTCTTCATGACTTATACATATTCCTCTGACTATGAGATTATGCAACTCCGGAATACCGGAGGAACACCTTGTGTGCTATCAAACGTCACAACGTAACTGGATGATTGTAAAGATGCTCTACAGGTGTCTCTGAAGGTGTTTGTTGGGTTGGCATAGATCAAGATTAGGATTTGTCACTCCGTGTATCTGAGAGGTATCTCTGGGCCCTCTCGGTAATGCACATCACTATAAGCCTTGCAAGCAATGTGACTAATGAGTTAGTTACGGGATGATGCATTACGGAACGAGTAAAGAGATTTGCAGGTAACAAGATTAAACTAGATATAAGGATACCGATGATCGAATCTCGGGCAAGTAACATACCGATGACGACAAAGGGAATAACGTATATTGTTATGCGGTTTGACCGATAAAGATCTTCGTATAATATGTAGGAACTAATATGAGCATCCAGGTTCCGCTATTGGTTATTGACCGGAGACGTGTCTCGGTCATGTCTACATAGTTCTCGAACCCGTAGGGTCCGCACGCTTAACGTTTGATGACGATTTGTATTATGATTTATGTGTTTTGGTGACCAAAGTTTGTTCGAAGTCCTAGATGAGATCACGGACATGACGAGGAGTCTTGAAATGGTTGAGAGGTAAATATACATATATTGGAAGGTAGTATTCAGACATCGGAATGGTTCCGAGTGATTTAGGTATTTTACCGGAGTACCGAGGGGTTACCGGAACCCCCCGGGGGAAATATTGGGCCTTAGTGGAGAGAGAAGAGGGCCACAAGGGGTGCCCCCCCATGGCAGCCCGAATTGGACTGGGGGGAGGGGGCGGCGCCCCCTTTCCCTCTCCCTCTCCCTCTCCCTCTCCTTCCTTTTCCCCCCGGTGGAGAAAGGAGGGGGGGGGGCGAATCCTACTTGGACTAGGAGTCCAAGTAGGACTCCCCCCATGGCACGCCCCTCCTGGCCGCCGGCCTCCTCCTCCCCTCCTTTATATACGGGGGCGGGGGGCACCCGAAAGACAGACCAAGAATTCTCTTAGCCGTCTGCAGTGCCCCCTCCACAGTTTACTTCTTCGGTCATAGCGTCGTAATGCTTAGGCGAAGCCCTACGCGGATCACATCACCATCACCATCGTGCTGACGGAACTCTCCCTCGACCCTCTACTGGATCAAGAGTTCGAGGGACGTCATCGAGCTGAACGTGTGCTAAACACGGAGGTGCCGTACGTTCGGTACTTGGGTCGGTTGGATCGTGAAGACGTTCGACTACATCAACCGCGTTAACATAACGCTTCCGCTTTCGGTCTATGAGGGTACATGGACTCACTCTCCATGTCTCCTTGCTATGCATCTCCTAGATAGATCTTGCGTGATCATAGGAATTTTTTTGAAATTGCATGCTACATTCCCCAACAGCTACACCTATCTCTCTCGTAGGAGATCCACCTCTATCTGGGCACCTTGAAACTTTCTGGCCTCCTTCCACAAAGCAGATTCCTGATACATAGGGATGGCATCGCCGCAACCTTATCGAACACCCTGCTGTTGCACTCTAGCCAGATCAAGCGCAGAGCGCAGCAGATAAGGGCATTAAGCTGTTTACGGTCTGAAGACCTGACATCCGTGTTGAGCAAAGGTCACCAATCACGCAGACATGAACTGGCCTGGGGAATGAATCGATGCAGCCGACTCTCCGGAAAAACATTGTACCAAATTTCCCGGGAGAACGAGCACTGGAGCAGCAAGTGGTTAGCCAGACAAAGTAGGGGAAAATTTCTGAAGAAATTTCCATAATCGACAATTCTCGTTTGGAGTTGGAGGGGGTATTTTAGACCAATGTGAAGCCGGGATTGTAAATTAAACTTAGGAGGTGTGAACCGCCTTTCATGAGCACTCATGTTATTTGCGTGGGTCAGTGATTGTCGAAGAAGCTCTTGTATCATAGTGCCAAGGTTAATTTCAAAGGTGAAAGGCATCATGAACCTTAATCTTCCGCCATATATGTTTAGTTTGGTCCTGAATGATTAGTTTTAAAAAAAAAGAAGTGTGCCTCTATATCAAGCGATGCATACAAATATCCTAAAGGATTACTCCCTCCGTAAAGAAATATAAGAGCTTTTAGATCACTACTTTAGTGATCTAAAAGCTCTTATATTTCTTTATGGAGGGAGTAGTTGGGAACGATTCTCAGTAGTTTTTGCATTGAGCTCAAGGATGCCAGGTTGCAGCAGGTAAGGAGGCATGGATCCCCAACCAACCAACTAAGCACAGTGCACAACATGCTTTCAAGTAGACCATATCCATCCTTTTCCTCTTTATATATGTATATGTATGCCATGCCATGCATGGTACCTAGATCCACCCATGTATTAATGTATCTCTCTATCTATGCATGGCCATGTATTGATTTGATGGTAAGTATACTTACAAGGTCTACTCAATCTGAAGCATAATTGGTTTGATACAAACATTTAACATTGCCAATATTTGGCAAAATGAAAAGTTGACGAAAGTTGGCAACTTTTTGTGAGGTTGGCAAAAAAATTTGATAGTCAACTAATCACTAGCTAACATTTGGCATTTGCCAAATATTGGCATGTCAACTTTTGGCATCAAACCAATCATGCTCCTCTATTATTCTATCATGTATCATCACATCACAGAGTGACAAGAGGCAAAGGCAAATTTGCTTCTTCTCTATCATTCTTGTCATGGTCATTAGTTAGGGCATATCGAATGTTTGTTAATTGATGATTTGATTCTTGTCATATTCCATTTTTGATCGAATTCCTAGCTTCATCCTAGCGGTGTCGGTTTTTCTATCGATGTCTTGCTAGTCAATCAAACTGGGATGCTGGTGTCCGCTTGGCCGATCTAAACGGCCGAAAAACGGACACATTACGTGCCGCTTCGGTCGGCCGGTTGGAGTTGCCTTTACCCTTAGGTGTGTTTCACGGCCATCTGCCTGCGCTGTACTTTTCCCTACGATCTGCCTGTGATGACAATATTGTTGCAGGGAAAGTGCCTGAGTTCGATTGAATGTTTCCATGAGTGAATGGTTGCTTATTGTTGAAGAGTGTTTGTGCTGCTCGAACTTGCACATCTTTTCTTGGTATTTGCTAGCTTCTCCTGGAATCCGAATGAAAAGAAGTTGGCTACTGAGAAGTCGACCGATTCACGTTTCATGATCACAACGAATGCTTGCGCCCAGGAGCTAGATCATGCCATGGACACGACTCACTCTATGTGTCGAACTCGGCACCATACCATACAAGCCAAAACACTAGGACGCGCACACGCTGACACTTGGTGCTCAACGAACAGGAATGTACTAAAACACAAGCGTACAACATTACAGAACATGGTTATGATGGTTTTATTAGTAGGAAATATTATCTTGTATACTAGTATTCTTCTGGTCTTGGTTGCATCAATTCTTGTGGTCTTGGCTGAGAGAGTGGATTGCACTGTAGAGGCCAATAAGAGTACCAAGGAAAGTCAACCCCTTTATGATGGTCACGTAGTTGTTGTAAAACCATTTGTACAGTATGATCCGGATGCTCCTCTTGAGTTTGTATTCGTTAATTTCTTTCATGATGTGGGCGAAACGGGATCCGCTGTCAGGAAGGTGCATCACAACACTCTTGAAGAAGGTGAGCATCTCCTTGTCGCTGTGAGGCCCATGCAGGAGGCCCTTCGAACGCAGCTTGTGCACGCCTTCCTTCCGAGCCATGAACATGGCGAGGAGGGCGAGGTACGAGCAGACAGCGGTATTTTTAGGGCAATCCCCGTACCTCGAGGCAGTGCATACCTCAAAAGCCGCCATGTTGACTAGGCAGGATGCTCTTGTGTTGCTCAGGGACAGAGGCGCCAAAGAGAGCTCACTCAAGAGGCATCCTTTCACCAAGTCCATGTCTGAGAATGCTGCCGTCTGGTTGTCTGTCAGCTTGATGCCGATTTCTTCAAGCTCCATGGGAGACATTGCTGAAACTGAAGTGACCATGGGATTTTCTTCTTGGCATGGGAGGCGTGGAAGGCAAAGTGGCAAGCACCTCCCAACATGTTCTTCTCTCTTATATTTTTCAGATGATTGGGGATTTCCTGCTTGTTGGGTATCTGAGGATTGGAGGAGTGGTGGCGGATTAGTTCCATCAACCATGCCAACAGTTCCTCCTGGTTCTGTTTTGTGGCGTCGGAGGAGTGCAAGGAGATGCGGCGGCGGATTATTTCTGTCATCCCAGACATAAGTTTCAGGCAGCAGAGACTCACGGATCTTGAATGTGTTCCCCATGCCTGCAATGAACTTCCCCACAACCTTCAAAAGTTCTTTTCTGTTTTTTTCCGAGTCAACATCCATGAGGACTTGGACCACCCGCCACGGGAGCTGGTTCTCCAGCAGCATGATGTCATTATCGATGCTATCTCGGTTAGAGAAGAGATAACGTCGCAAGGATGCATTTATCTCCTCATCTTCTTCCTTACCGAATGATCTGGAATAAACAGCCTCCATGTACAGCAGCAAGAAGCAAGCATCACGGAACATCATAGCCGCAAAATGGGCATCGTCAGGGATTGTTGGTTGCTGGAGACGCGCGCCCCTGGAATCTGTGCGGCCAGGATGCATGTACTTTTTTATTAGTGGACAACATAGACAATAATGGCGTGGCTATATACATAGATAGGGAAATACTCCCTCTATGAAGAAGTATAAGAGTGTTTAGATCACTACTTTAGTGTTCTAAACTTTCTTATATTTCTTTACGGATGGAGTACTTTGCTGGAAGCCTGGTATACATACACGGGCTGGTAGAATCATTTTGAAATTGGCCGTGTGTTCATACGTAAGGATTAAATGTGCAGCCTAACTTGCTGGCTTGGTCACACTTATAAATAAATTTGACTTAGAACAATGTTAGGACTTCAAATAATTGGGAACGGAGAGAACAGATAAAACTGTAAATATAGCATGCTAATCAGAAAAGTTGTTTGAATTGTTCAGTTTTGTTTCCTATAAATTTGCTAGTTGTGCCCTCGCAATCTACATGCTATTTTTATTTATCAAAAGTCTGGTACTTTCAAATAGGACAGTTCAAATGTTGGTATGTTGAATGTGTGCTGATGTATGGCTCCTCCGGGTGTTGTTGATGATAACTGCGAGTACCGGTTGCAGTGCTGGAGAACAGCAGATGAACCAATATGGGGAGGAATGACAACGCCGGGGAGGAGATGGATGTGTCCTCTAGGATACCATTGGTGTGCCGCTTAATGTTGCCATTAATTAATTGGTACATGTGAGAATCAGAAAAATAGCTGTAAAGAGGAAGGAATACAGCTTGGTAAATCCGAAGTACTACTACTAGGCAAAACAGAAATGATGGAATAAGTGCAAGGCGCAGATCCCCAAAGGGGATGGAGGGCATACATTCCATGATTTCGTCCGCGATGTATCTTCCCCGGACCTCGTGCACGACGGAGAGGACCTCTTCGTAGGCCTTCTCCGGTTTAAGAAGACCCCAGCGCTGACAGAAGTGGCTGGCAGCCGCCTTCTTCACCTCCTCCATCTTCTTGAGGTGCTCCTTGCCGTGGTGATATGGGCCGATGGCCACCACTCTCGGGACGATGCATTGGTAACTGATACTGACAAGACCTAGTCCCGCAGGGAACCTATGCATCATCGTGTCCATCTTCTTCAACTCGAATTCACCCTCGAACTTCTCTTCTGCTGTTTCATCCTCATTAATCAAAATCGTTATTTCTTTCTGCACCACCATATTAGTTGAAATCTCTTCTGACTCCATGTGCTCCAACATGAGTCAAATCAACCTGGAGGCAGCCATTGTAATCATAAGGATTAGGAATAAGAAAGATTTACCAACTCAGTGATACAATCGGACTCAAACCTTTTCTGTTTCTTGCTTCAACTCCTCAACCAGATATGTGCTTTCTCGATCATGCTACTTCTGGCTGCAGGTATCGGAGAGTTCCATACAAGTGGATAGCTGCGTTGCAGCTACTTGCTAGCTACAAGGTTTCCGAGTTGCGATTGAAGCAGGGTTGAGTCAGTATTTATAGAGTTATACAGTGTAGACTACCAGCCAAATTCATAGCTCAGTTCACCATGTGCCTGTCGCCACCCTCCAATCCAGAACTCGCATGTGTTAAAGAAGAGGAGTTAAATGAGGAGAGAGAGGACTAATCCATATTTTAATAGGGGTATCCCTGACTAAAAACTTTTAGTCTCAAGACTAGTTTTAGCCCCTCTTTAGTTAGGGGTGCTTGGAACTTTAGCCTCTTAAAATGACTATTTTTAGTCAGACTAAAATAAGTCCCCTGGATCCAAGCATTCTCTTAGTCTTTTGAGTTCCGACTTCAGACCAGGTCGAATTAATGGGCCACACTGAAATGTGGCATGCCGAGCATTGCTCCACAGAATTCGGAATGATTGTGGATACGACGTTTTCCTGTCCGGTGGTGACATGGCGCCGTGATCAATGGTTATGGTCCACGCACATGGTATGATGATCTTGTACGCCAGGCATTGCTCCCCAGAATTCGGAATGACCATCAAGTTAGCCTCTTGAGTTCAGACTTCACAGTGGTTTATTTTGAACGAGCTACACCCAAGTATTGGTGTACACCGCATTTTAGTTTCTTGACTTCCGGCCTGAGAGTCATCTTTAAAAAGCTGAACTGATTAGTCTCTAGTGTCCAGACTTCACTGTCATTTCTAATGAGCACTATGCCAAATTAGTCCCGTGAGTTCACACTGCAGTGCCACGTTCATGATCTCAGCTAGTATTATAAACAAGTCACACCGATTAGTCTCTGGAGTCCAGACTTCACTGTCGATGCGTTACTCTGAATTATTAATGGCCCTCCCAAAAAATCGCCCTCCTGTCGCAAGAGCCTCCACTATTTGCGGTCATCCGCCGCGGAGACATAGTACACTGATACGGTGTAAATAAGGGAATTGATGCCACAGGTGTAGTCGATTGTTGTTGTGTCGAATTAATTGGTGCCCTTCTTTTTTGCATATAAATGGCAGCTTCATTACCCCTGGCCTCTACATCATATAGGATGAATATATAGTCTGAACCGGTGCCCTCTAGAGTTAACATTTGTTGTTTTGTGCAAGAATTGATCCGGCATATGTATTTCTTTGTGAGAATTGCTGCCTCCTAGATGAGGCGTCAATTGGACCCCAACTAGGCGGCTTGGAATTAAACAATCAAACAGTCTGGTTCCAAATTTCTGAACCCTGAAACACATTAGTACTCTTATTTGATTCCATGCTACACCGTTACATATTCACCTCTTTATCATCAAAAAGGAAAAAAATGGTTAGTAGCCTGGATAGCTAGCGGAGAAGAAGATAAGAGAATGCTCTTATAAATTGTTGATCTCATTTCAGAAGGTAGCTGTTTTGAAGTTCCAAGCCATTTGGCCATGTGTTATATTTTCTGTTGTGATGGGTATGTCAGTCAGTTATTTTTGTTAAGTTTACATTTAATTTGTTGGATGAAACATTTACTGTATGTTGGCCCTTTGTAAGTTAAAAAGATTAGAAACGCTAATACTCAAGAGGCGCAAGCTAGTCTCAATTATTTCTTTAACGTCAATAAAACATTGCATAATTTTTCTACAGTGAAAGCATGAATATGCACAGTGAAATTACACCTACGCCTCGTGTATCTGGACGGATAATTGATGAAACAGCCTTGAATTAATGAAAGACAAAAAAGAATTGGGTTGATGTAACTCGGTCAAGAACTACCCCTCGTTTCTCCAATTCTTATCAGTTACTTGCTGTCACACGACATAGGACGGAACCGCGACGCTGTGCTGCATACCTTTTATCTACCAGGCATATTGAAGATCATCGGTTTCATAACGTACAGGCATGCACGAGCACACTGTCCTTCGTGCTCATCCACCTCTGAAACTGTCCTTGGTGCTCACCAGGACTGGACCTACAATAGTACATGTTCATTCACATCTGAAACAACACCCAAAAGATGTCCCAAAGATCGTCATGCTCTCACTGTGCTGGCACCCGGATGCCATGGCCGCCGTTGACAACGCACAAAGGTTTTCTCCCAATATGGATGACGGTGTAATGTCCAAATAGGATCTACCCCACATTAGACTGAACTTTTTTATTATTGTTGTAAAACGATATTTTTAGAGCATACTCTTTTTGATTTTGTTGGACATATTAGCTGTGTGCACCATACTATGCAGAGGCTGAGCATTTGCTCAATGTGGTTGTATCACCTTATATCAATTGAATGAATGACTTTTATCGGGAAAAAAAATCTACTCAACTGCCAACTACCAACGCCCTCCTGAACTTGTGTCATAGTTAATACGTCCAACAGACTAACCAGCAGAATTATTGTGTCCCCCATATGGTTCCACTAAACGTCAAGATATTTTTTTCAGGGGAAAACGTCAATATATTTGCCAGGTAATAGAATATTAAAATGTGCATGCCTATTTTAGTGGTACAGCCAAAAAAGAATCTGCTGGTAAGAAGTTTCTAACTTGATGAAGACTAGTGTAAAAGAAATTTTAACATTCGTGAGTGAATTGCGGCACTCCTATGTTCCTCATCTTCGAGGATCCTCTTGAATGGGGTACCTGGTGCTCCCATCAAGCACGGCCAGGGGCTACGGCAAGGGGACCCCGTCTCTCCACTCTTGTTTGTCATAGCTATTGACCCCCTACAACGTATCCTCGACATAGCGACAAAAAAGGGGCTGCTTCATAAGCTCCGAGGGAGAGGTGTCATGGTGCGTACCTCCCTCTATGCGGACGACGCAGCCGTGTTTGTAGCTCCAGTTAAAAGTGATGTGGACAACCTTGCGACTATTCTGAGGGGCTTTGGGGATGTCACCGGTCTGTGCACCAATTTCCATAAGAGTTCGATGGTTCCGATTCGGTGCGGTAACCTTGACTTGGGGCAAATCACCCAAGGGTTACCGGCTGTTAGAGCCTCCTTCCCGCTGAGATATTTGGGCCTACCGCTCTCTGTGTGGAAGCTCAAGCTCGTTGACTTGCAATTCCTTGTGGACAAGGTGGCAAGCAGATTGAAAACATATGAGGGCCAGAACATTACCACCATTGGGCGCGCGGCTCTGGTCAAGTCGGTGCTCGCTTCCCAAGTGATCTACTTCATCACGCCACTTTTCATACAACCCACCATCCTTCAAAACATCGACAAGCTTGAGAGGCCCTTCCTGTGGTCTGGGTCAGATAAGACAACCGGGGCAAAATGCAAGGTCAATTGGGACATTGTCAGTCGACCGCTTGCTTATGGTGGGCTTGGGGTCCTCAATACCAATAAGTTCGTGCGGGCTTTGAGACTGCGGTGGCCTTGGTATGAATGGAAGGAGCCAACAAAATTATGGGTTGGGAGAGGTAACCCGTGTGATGAGGAAGATCTCAACTTCTTCTATGCTAGCACCACAATCAAGGTCGGGAATGGGGCTAAGACACCCTTCTGGGAATCCCCTTGGCTCCTTGGGCGCAAGCCTAAGGACATTGCTCCTCTCATCTTTGAGTCTTCATCGCGGAAACATTGGAAGGTACAGGAGGCCCTCAAGGAAAACGCGTGGATCCTCAAAATTAGGCCACCCGCGGTTGTTTCCCCCCAACATGTAACACAATTCTTCACCCTTTGGATGCTTCTGCATGAGGTGCATCTTGACGAGCTTGCTGAGGACGACATAGTATGGAAACACTCGGACTCCGGGCATTACTCTGCGGCCTCTGCTTACAGGGCACAATTTTTGGGTTTGGTCCTCTCCCCCATGGACCAAATGGTTTGGAAGCCTTGGGCCCCACCAAAGGTCAAGTTCTTTGCTTGGCTCGCGCTGCAAGATAGAATTTGGACCGCCGACAGACTGGCTAAGCGGGGCTGGCCAAATTGTGGCCCTTGCCCCTTATGTAGGGGAGTGCAAGAATGTGGAACACATCTATTCTTCAGATGCCGCTTCACGTTGAGGCTTTGGAATTTGGTTATTCAGAAATTTCTCATACACGACATGGACACATCGGCGTGGAGCTATTTCGACTCAGTCAAGACATGGTGGGCGAGCACGAGCGCCGTGGGCACCACCAACCGAAAAGCGAAGGCCTCTGATCACCATGCTTGCGTCGTGGGTCATTTGGAATGAGAGAAACGCAAGAGTGTTCCGGCATAAGAGCACGCCTCCGCCAATTCTGCTTAACACCATCGTCGACGAGGCAAACCTTTGGATCACCGCCGGGGCAAAAAAGTTAGGGTATTTTTTATTGCGAGAATAATTGTCATGCCGTATCCTGGATGTGTGTTGTAACAAACTCTTCTCTCCTTATTTAATATATGAGGCAAATCTTTTGCCTCCGTTTCAAAAAAAAAACATGGTCCCAAACTATTTTAGCCATCTATATTCTATGATACAATGGCTATATGATCTCTTACTTTCTAAGAGGTAAGAATATTTAAGAGGCAACATTTCTTTTTTTTGAAAGGCGCCTATTTATAATATGGAAATATATTCTAATTAAGAACTGTTACCATATCGACTATTGCCTGAAAATAGATAAACACGTTAACGGAACAGTATGTACTCTCATTTGTACACACATGAACATGTTTAAAAATTGATAAATCACCATATGACATATGAATGGAATAGCTACATAGAATTTTTTTTTTCAAAATAAAATTTGAGAATCAATTGTCACCAATTTGTTTCATATACGAAATTTGGGAATTAAGGTTCAATAAGCATCTACCGGGTATTTTGCCAGGTAGTATGATACTAGAAGTGCGCATGCCTATTTTAGTGGCAAACAGAAAATATCCTGGTTTGCCCCAGATATGTGTAAATGTACTAACTTTGTGTGCTTAGATATAATTAGTATTTAACAGCTAGCACACAACAAATGACAAATCACGTTGGCAAAACTGCTCATGCCTATTCTGTTCTTGTACTATTAAGCATTAATCAAATTGATTTGCAATGCGTGTAATATTTACGTTGACTGATTCATGTATATGTTGTATTATCATGCTTCCTTCGGCGTCAAATGGATAACATCAAGGCCTCAAGGGGGTCATGGGGTGGTTCAGTCCTAGTCGATACATCACATCACACATGTGGACGCTTGACTCATCACCCCTAGATTCCGCATCATATTCTAATCTAACTCTGCCGTGATACAAGGGATAGTGGAACCATACGGGGGCAGGCACCGGAAAATAGAGGACAACACGAGTCACCAGCGATTTTGGACAGCCAACATGCTGTGCACCGAGGTGCTAGGTCACTACTACGAATTTTGGTCCCTCTGTCTCCTTTTACTTCACATATAAGATTTGTCTCATGTCAAATTTCAAAATTTTATCAAGTTTGATCAAATTTATGTTAAAAAATAACAAAATATGCAATACAAAAGTTATACAATATGAAAATCAATTTCACAATGCATCTAATAACATTGAATTCGTATTGTGAATGTTGAACTTTATGAAGTTTGACCTCGGACAAATGTTATATGCAAAGTAAAAAAGTAACGGACTGCAACCTTAGTACATGGTGTCCACACCACACCACTGCATGCGATTTAATACCATGGGTCCGGAGTCGCGTCACATCACCTATTCATCCATATTGAGGATTTCTTCAAAAAAAAAAAAAAATTCAGGGTTGGATAGCAGGGATCAGATGGCGCCATGTCCAGGAAATCGCGTATATATATGCTAGCTTGCTGTGCTCCGATCCGCCAGAACACTTGACATGGAAATGGCTCTCCTAAGAAGCTATGCCCCATCCATGGCGCTTTCATTCCGCACCTGTGGTCCACTGCCTCAGCAGCCGCTGTGGCTCCGTCACCGTGCTAGAGGAGGATTGTTGGTGTCTCACGGTGATTACCCTCCAGACCACCAGGTTAGCCTCCTCACAAATCCATACTCAGCCTGATTTCCTATTTAGGTTTTGTGTTTTTTTTTTCCTTCTCAAAACATTTGTGCTAGTTACTTCTTAAAGTAAGCTCCATATTTGAAGGTTCACGTGTGGTGAAGCAACTGAAGGGCTTAGCTCAGACTAACACAACAATAATGCACACACCCTTTAAAATGCTTCATATAGATCGATCAAATTAATATAATCCTCAAAGAAAAGCATGACACCGTGTTGCTACAGATTCAGTATATTTGGTGCTTCCAAAACGTCTTACATCTCTAGTACTCCCACTGTTTGTATCAAGGGATAATGTTTTTAGTACTCCTATAAACTGTACTATAACTGAGATGCATTATTTTCAAACGTTGGTCTATTCTATCTAATTGATTCGTATCTCTTGTACTGCTCCAGGGTGTACTCTTGTGTTGCCGGTCTGTGGCGTCAGCGGCCACTAAGCGCTCGGTCCCTGCCTGGTCGCAGTACTCACCGGTGGGCAGAAGTGTGTGCCACAGGGAGCCATCATTCCCAAAAGACCTGCTGCAACTCTTTGTTCGCCCACAAGGACGAACGTTTTGTTTCGCCCCTTACCTCATTGAAGCAGGAAACCAGCCTAAAAGTGTTCTAACGTTCTACAATGCATGCAACACACTCACGGGGGACCCTTGTCCCAAAGCGATGCTGGAATGCCTCAGGTTTCTCCTTGCCACCGACGTGGAGATCTACCGTGAGAGACGCAACGCACGTCACCTCTCCAAGGCCGTGCTGTCTGTCGGCAAAAAATCACACGAACTCGTCCTTGGCCTCGACGTGTTAGAAAAATGGCTGAGAGTGACGGAGCTGCTGCTACAGAAGGCTCCTGAAGATGTCAGGGCCGAACTTTGTAGTAAACTCTCACACCACGGGAACGGGAAAACCAGCTTGGAGAGGATCCGAGATGATGGCGGATGTGCTGACGAGGTGCGCGAACTAGCAAAATGTGTTCTCACGAAACTACGCTCTCCCAAGTAGTCTGCCTAGCTATGCGCTTCATATATAGTATACCAGTGTGCTCAGTTATGTACACCTTCGCTCAATTTATCTTGTGCTGCAAGAACTTCCGTGTATTTCTCTCTATATATCTATATCTATAGCTAATAACTAGCAAACATGTTCATGCATTGCAACGGAATAAAAAAAAATTATATGCTAGTCAAATAAATATGCCTCAATACCCCAACATACACTAGTAGAAAAAGGGTCATTTGTCCCGGTTCGTAAGGGCCTTATGTCCCGGTTTTGGAACCGGGACCAAAAGGTCGTTACTAATGCCCTTGGCCTTTAGTCCCGGTTCTTACACGAACCGGGACAAATGGGTCTCCACGTGGCTGCTGCGGCTAGCCCAGGCAGGGGGACTTTTGGTCACGGTTGGTGACACCAACCGGGAACAAAAGACATCCACGCGTCAGCAGCTGGCTGGAGCTGAGGTTTTTTTTTTGAAAGGGGCTGGTTTAGGAATTTTGGGGGTTAATTTAGGTTGTTATTAGGTAGCTAATAGAGAGAAGTGTCCTCTCTCTTATTAGGTAGCTAATAGCTTGGTTTATCAACGCTACTGCTATGCCTAAACATGGCTTAGATTGAAGTGAAGGCAACATGTAGTGCATGTCGAAATTAATACTAATCCTAACTTGATCAAGTTTGGATTGTACTACTTTTGACATGCACCACATGCATGTTGCCTTCACTTAAATCCAATCAATGTTCATTTCACCCGCTAATATATAATAACTCTTCATGCTCGCATCATGCATCATCATATATAATAACAAGTCCTACTAATCATCATCATACAACTTCTACTTCGTTATTAATAACAAGTCATACGATCATCATCCTCATAGTCATCGAACCAACCCTACTTAATTGTTCTTAGCACATGATCATCAGTATTAGGTAGGACCTAAATACCCTCTTTATGGTAAAATAGCATAAAACAATATAGACCCCGACTCTCCATTCTGGAGAATGGAGATCATCCTGTCTTCAATTCTTGCGCTTCGCTTCCTTTTGCTTTCAAGAACCTCCTTACGACTGTCCATACATTTTTTTCATCCTTTGATTAGCATGTCTCCACTTCTTTGAGAAATCCAGTATGGATAGTTGAGATTCGTAGGATGACCTGGATGTATGTTCAAAACACGAAGGCTGCCATTCTGATATATCAAATGAGGCACACAATCCTTTGGGATTCTCTATTGAAAAACATAGTAATAACTTTATAGTTAGCAATGATGTACTAGTTTTAGAAGTATGCAAAAGATGCACGAATGTTGTAATAGTAAAAAAATCTTATCAGGGTATCTCCATCGTAGTTACCGTAGTTCAACACGTGCACTAGTGGCACGTATCGACCATAATGTTGAGGAGTTTGATTATAGATATTGTAATTCTCAATATCAGTACAAAATCCGACCAGATGATTTTTCTCCTGATAAGTTAATTCAGAGCCATCGGTGTAGTGGGTTTTGTCTACCATCTTCCGCACATTCTTTGAAGAATGAAAATAAGCTATCAATGGAAATAAGCTGTCAACTATTTTGAAATAAACAATATAAATTAGTTAATAACTATGTTTGAGAAACTCACATAGCGGTAGAACCAGAAGCGTATCAACAAGGACCCAAATGTCCATATTGTCTTGGTCAATGTCAGGATCACCAAGATCCATGGTGATAAGCATACCCTCATGAAAACCATACATCTTGCAAAGTGCCTTCCAATTTTTGCAATCAAAATGGGTTACGCTCTCAGAATTATACAGATTTACTTCAAAATTCACATCATGATAAGTCCTTATGTGAATTTTCTTTGTTTCATAATTTTCATGGTCTTCAAAATCCATCCTCTCCAAGACATAGCGTCTTGCATGGCATGGGATAAGCTACTCGAATTATAAAAGATGAAAATTACACGTTGAAATAGTTGAAATCATGCTTAATTACGACAAAAACACTTGTCGTCGTTGCGTACCGTTTCAACATCGAAGGTCTCCTCGAGCTTAATGCTGAAGCGCCGATCATCGTCCAGGTGAGGCCTGTCGCACATACCTCGATCGTCGTGGCACCAGCTGCACTCCCCCTGGAGACTTTCATCGTCTGATGACGACATTTCCTATGTTCATAATTCAAAGATTAAACTTGTACAATTAAATATATGTACTACAAAACTAAATTAGATCGTTATTATTCATTACGGGTTAACTATCGGTCTGTCGAGTCATTTCTTGAAAACTCTCAGCTCACGTGGTGTATATATTCGACTCTCAGTGATGGTCGCTCCTCCCTTCGCCCACGAGTGCATTACACCAAAATGTCTAGCACACGGGAACGAAGGAGAAGCGACCCCCACGACAACAGTCGGGATTCTTCGTCCTCTCATATATATATGGTGGAACTCTCCCTCACTGATTCCTCTATGACATTTACGACCGTCGGTGATGGTAGCTCCTCCTTTCGTTCCCGAGTGCATTACACCAAATTGTCTAGCACACGGGAACGAAGGAGAAGCTAGCCCCACGACAACAATCGGGATTCTTCGTCCTCTCATATATGGTGGAGACTCGATAGGCTTAAAGTCAACCCAAAATATTGTTTAATTATCTTTCTAAAAAAGGACATGTCGTCCTCACAGACTCGACAGACTTGACATGGAGATTTGGCTGATCTCACCTCGAGATCGGAGGGGGGTCGGTGACGGGGATGACAGCGGGGATGATGGAGGGGCTCCTAGATTTCTGCAAAAACATAAACCCTATAAGCTATCAACTAATCAAATGCATATGCCTTGCATAGTGCTCTGCAATTTTAGCATTCAAAGTAGGCGTACTTTTCCAATTTGAACATTCAATAAGCAAAACCAAATCGTAAAATAAAGTAGTATTCAAATTAGCATGCATTCAATTACAAGCAAAACTACATCATCTCTTGCGTCCGTACATTATTGAATATTATCACTAATATACCTCGAATACTATCATACATATAGCATCGCTAATACAGCTAGAACCGTAGTGCCCGACGGGTATCGGCGCGGGCGGTGGACACCCAAAGAGAAGGAACCATCACAGGATCACTCCAGTGAGATCCCTGAAGAACCTGCCAGGTATTGTCGAACCTGGCCTCCAACGCAACCATGTAGTGACGGACGTGCTCGTCCTCCTTGCTGACACGGTGACGTACCACCTCCGCAGTGTTCGGAAGCCTCGCCACCGTTACTGGCCCACGCGACCGCCACCAAACAAGGATCGGGTGTAACCTCCTCGATGCGACTATATCTCCCACGTGTCAAAGCACGACTTAGAGGTATAACCGCATTGAAAGCAATGTCGCAAGTGAGGTAATCTTCACACAACCCATGTAATACATAAGGGAAAGAGATACATAGTTGGCTTACAATCGCCACTTCAGACAATTACATGAATAAAGCATTACATCATCCAGATACAATCAAGGTCCGACTACGGAACCAAAATAAAAGAAGACTACCCCAAAAACTACACAGATCCCCGATCGACCCCAACTGGGCTCCACTACTGATCAACTAGAACGAAGGAACACAAATGACAAGATCTTCATCGAGATCCTCCTTGAGCTTGGTTGCGTCACCTGCTCAGTAACATCGGCACCTGCAAACTGGTTTTGGAAGTATCTGTGAGTCATGGGGACTCAGCAGTCTCACACCCTCACTATCAAGACTATTTAAGCTTATAGGTAGGGTAAAAGGTATGAGGTGGAGCTGCAGCAAGCGACTAGCATATATGGTGGCTAAACATACGCAAATGAGAGCGAGAAGAGAAGGCAAAGCACGATCGTGAAACTATGATCAAGAAGTGATCCTAGAACAACCTACGTCAAGCATAACTCCAACACCGTGTTCACTTTCCGGACTCTACCGAAAAGAGACCATCACGGTCACACACGCGGTTGATGTATTTTAATTAAGGTCAACTTCGGGTTTTCTACAACCGGACATTAACAAATTCCCATCTGCCCATAACCGCGGGCACGGCTTTCGAAAGTTCAAAACCCTGCAAGGGTGTCCCAACTTAGCCCATCACAAGCTATCACGGTCAACGAAGGATATTCCTTCTAGCGGGAAGACCCGATCAGACTCGGAATGCCGGTTACAAGACATTTCGACAAGGTAAAACAAGACCAGCAAAGCCACCCAGATGTCCCGACAAATCCCGATAGGAGCTGCACATATCTCGTTCTCAGGGCACACCGGATGAGCCAGACGATGGGTAGGCCAGCCCAGAGTTGCCCCTGGTAGCTCTGGACATCGCTCAGTTGGGACCAACACTCAGAGGAGCACTGGCCCGAGGGTTTAATAAAGATGACCCTTGGGCTCCGGAAACCCAAGGGAAAAGAAAAGGCTAGGTGGCGAATGGTAAAACCAATGTTGGGCCTTGCTGGAGGAGTTTTATTCAAGACGAACTGTCAAGGGGTTCCCATTATCACCCAACCGCGTAAGGAACGCAAAATCAAGGAACATAACACCGGTATGACAGAAACTAGGGCGACAAGAGTGGAACAAAACACTAGGCATAAGGCCGAGCCTTCACCCTTTACCAAGTATATATGTGCATTAATTAAATAAGAGATATTGTGATATCCCAACAAAATATCCATGTTCCAACAAGGAACAACTTCAATCTTCACCTACAACTAACAACGCTATAAGAGGGGCTGAGCAAAACGGTAACATAGCCAAACAACGGTTTGGTAGGACAAGGTGGGTTAGAGGATTGGTTCAACAATAGGGGAGGCATGATAAGCAAGTGGTAGGTATCGCAACATATGCATAGCAAAAGAGCGAGCATCTAGCAAGCAAAGATAGAAGTGATTTCGAGGGTATGGTCATCTTGCCTGAGATCCCGCAAGGAAGAAGAACGAGTCCATGAGGAAGACAAAACAGACGTAGCCAACGAATCCTCACAACACGACGTTACCAGATTACCGAGACGAAGTGCACCGGAAAGAAAGCAAACAACATAGTAAACAACCACCACATAAACATGGCATGATGCACAATCAAGTATGATGCATGTCTGGTTTAATGAAGCATGGCATGGCAAAGTGCACAAGCAATTCTACAAATTAAGTGGAGCTCACTATGCAACGAGTTGCATATTGACGAAACACCACAACAAGTTATTTATTTCGATCTCGTTTATGTGCCCATCAATATTAAATGTTGTTAAACCTGGCAAGAGGGTGAAGCAAAATAAAACTACCTATCTAGTCAAGTTTAAATGAGGCCGGGAGCAACGAACAACAATTCCGGTAAATCCCCATATGCATATTATAGATTTGGTAATGTTCTGCCCTAAACACAATTTTAGGGTTGTTAAACATGTAAAGTGAAGCCACCATGTTAAACTAGGCAAAATTCTAACCCATTTACATATAAAGTTTATTAAATTCCGAGTTACGATTATTTAGTTATGAATTGAATCATTTTAACATGGCATAGGAGAAAATTTAATCAAGCAACATTTTAAACATAGATGAAAGTTGCATATTATTAAACTAGATGAAATTCTAAGCAAGTTTCATATATAAATCATTTTAAACCGATGCACGGTTATTAAGTTATTATATGTATGAAGTTTAGGAACCTTTCTGCAAATCTACAGTCTCAGGATTAATAGAAAAAACGTTCTGCGGAAAAAAAATATGTCCCGGGCCGAATCTGGCCGTCCCAAATGTGCACAGGGACAGGGGCTGCCTCACCAGGCCTCATGGGCTGGCTTGTGGAGAGGCTGGGCGTGGCTGTGGAGGCAGGCTGGGCCTACTAGATCTGGGCCACGCGCGGAGGGTATGGGCCCTGAAGGCCCACGCGGTGGCTGGGCTCGTCCCGCTCCTCGATCCCGCCTGGATCGAGCGAGCCAGGGGCGGCGCTGGAGCGTACAGGCCGCGAGCGACACTGCAACTGCTCGAGATGACACATGGGCGCGGTTCAGGCGAAGCGGAGCCATGCTATGAAGCGGATCCGACGGAGACAGGCTGGAGTTTGGCCGGATCTAGCAGCTGTGGTGACGAACGGGCGGTGCCATGGCGGTAGAGGTCATTTGTGGTGGCGCAGGGTCGAGGCCAAGGCTGGCTCCTTTCAGTCCCTGCGAGAAGAAGCAGAGGAAGAGCGAGATGAGAAGATGGGGAGGAAAAACAGAGGGAAGAAGGACAAGGGAGAGGGCGAGGGAGTCCTAGCCTGGTACTGCTGCTTGCGGGGTGCTCCGAGCAGGGGCTTGAGGACGGGCGAGGCAACAAGGAGGCAGGAACCTCAAGCGCTCGCGGACAAGGGCGAGGAAGATGGAGCCCGGACTCCTGGTTGCTGCTGCTTGCGGCAGCGCGCGGAAGCATGGGAGGAGGGCGATGGGGTCGGCGTGGAGGCGGCTCGGGCAGGGGAGCGCACGGGAGCTGCGGGCGTCCAGATCGGGCACGAGGAGGACGGCAAACAGGGACGCGGGGTTGGTCAGGCGGTGCTGTGGTGGTTGGCTCGCTGGGGAAAACGAGAGAGGGAGGATTTTTGGATCAGGAGGGGATCTCGAGGAAGGGGAGACAAGAGGAGTGGCGGCGGCGGAATGAGGAGGATCGGACAAGCTGCCACAAAATTAGGGTTGGACTAGTTTATATATAGGCCTGCGGATTAGGCTGGGGCTATCTCGTCCCTCCGATTGAAATCGGACGATCGCGAATAAAATAGCTAGGGCGTCCGAATAAGAAGACAGTGACGTTTTGTAGATGTTTGGGGATGATCCGGACACAACGGTGACGACTGCCCGGGTCGGGTCCGGGGAAGTTTCGGACGCGCACGTGAGGGGGGTTGATGCACTGAGCAGAGAGGGTTAGGTTGGGCCTGGCGGTGGACTATGGAGAGCGGGTTGGTCTGAGAGAAGAGGGGAGAGAAACAGCCTAGCACGGTTTCCAAAGACTAAAAACGTCCGACGCTAGACCGGCTATACTACCGCTATAGTTATCCGTTGGGGCGTCAAACGGACTTCGAATGCGATGAAACTTGACAGGTGGTCTATCTACACTACAATAAGACCACACGTCAACTCTCATCCCATTCCGAGCACATTTTCCGGCCACTTATAAAATACTATTTTGGACATGCCGCGGGCGCGTGCAAGTGTGGTTGGGCTCAGAACGGACAACAAAGAGAACTCGGAGAACCCGGACGAATGCAAGTTTTAAAACATGATGATGCAATGCGCATGATGACATGATATGCAATGCATGACACGCAAGCAAAGACAAGGCAACAACATCGAAAATCTGGAGGACACCTGGCACATCGGTCTCGGGGCGTCACATCGGGTCAACGACGGGCTGGTTCCTCACGAACCTACGCCCCCCGGAAGGTAGCACCTCCCAATACTAGCCCGGCGGAGCCCAGTCCCGGACATGGCCCCTCTGATCAAGCTTGCCTCCTCCGCCGAGTCGACGACGAGGATGCGGGATAGGCATCATCGACTTCGATGCGGGAATAATTGCTTGAACTAAAAAAATAAACTAGTTCTATTAATTTTCTTGCTAAAAATAGAGTGGTACTTACTAAAAATAAACTACTTCTATAGTAAAATAAAATAGTTTTATTAAATCAACTAGTTCAAATACTTAGCACTTACTATAAATAAAATAAAGTAGTACTTACTAAAAATAAACTTCTTCTATATATAGTAAAATAAAGTAGTTTATTAAATCACCTAGTTCAACTACTAAGCACTTACTATAAATAAAATAAAGTAGTACTTACTAAAAATAAACTATTTCTATATATAGTAAAATAAAGTAGTTTTATTAAATCAACTAGTTCAACTACTAAGCCCCTCGACCCTCGACCCCTCGACGACCCTCGAACCCTCGGCCCCTCGACGGCCCTCGACCCTCGACCCATCGACCCTCGAACCCCTCGACCCTCGAACCCTTGGCCCTCGACCCCTCGACGAGCCTCGCTCGACCCCTCGGTGACCCTCGACCGCTCGGTGATCGAAGAAAAAAAGAAGAAAAAAAGAGGAGAAGAAGAAAGGAATAGAGGAGAAGAAGAAAAAATAGAAAATATTTTCTATTTTTTCTTCTTCTCCTCTATTCCTTTCTTCTTCTCCTCTTTTTTTCCTTCTTTTTCCTCTTCTTAATTATTTTTTTCGACATCCCCCCTCATATCATGTCCGACCCTTATTTTTTTCCTCTCCTTCTTTTTCTTCTTCTTCCTTCTTCCTTCTTCCTAAAAGTAGAACAAACCTAAAATGCACTAAATCAACTAACCTAAAATGCACTAACCTAAAATCGATATCTACTAATTACAACCTAAATAATACATATATGAACAAAACAATTCATCATTCATCTCATTATGTACATCCATGCATACATATGAACAAAAAAACATCAGATATATCATCATCTATGAACAAAAAAAAGCATAATATGAACAAAAACACTTGTATGAACAAAACAGAGAGCAAAAGGGGGCCGGCCGCCGGACCAAACAGGGAGGGGCGGCGCGCACCGTCGGGGTAGGCACAGGCGCGGGGCGGCGCGTTGACGGCGAGCTCGGGGCAGGACAGGGGCGTGGGGCGGCGTGGCGACGACGAGCTCGGGGCAGGGCGCAGTGGCGGTGCAGACACGGGGAGCTCAGGGCAGGGCAGGGGCGAGGGCGTCGACGGCGAGCACTGACAGGGGGGCGACGGCGGTGCGTCGACGACGAGCTCAGGGTAGGGCGACGGCGACGGCGTTTGGCAGCCTGGCGGCGTCCTGTCCGCGCACGTCGTCGGAGGCGAACTGCAAGATGCAATCCAAAATTTTCACAAGTCTGCCTTATATACATGAAGTTTTAGTCCCGGTTCTTAGCACCAACCGGGACCAATGCACCCCTTTGGAACTGGTTGGTGCCACCAACCGGGACCAGAGGCCTCTTTTCAGCAGCCCAAAGCGCGGGAAACAAAGACCTTTGGTCCCGGTTGGTGCCACAAGCCAGTACCAAAGAGGGTCATTAGTCCTGGTTGGTGCTAAGAACCGGTACCAATGCCGCCCATTAGTCCCGGTTGGTGGCACAAACCAGGACCAAAGGTTGTGTGCTGGAACTGGCGCGGTGCGGTGCTATGTTTAGTCCCACCTCGCTAGCCGAGAGGGGCTCGGAGTGGTTTATAAGCCCTGCCGAGCCGACCACTTCGAGCTCCTCTCTACTGCAGGCTTACGGGCCTAAATCTAGTCTTTGTGCTTGTGGGCCTATTGGGCCTACTGCGGGCCTGCATCCTGGCCCTAGTAGTGGGTTTCTAGTCGTATGCAGGCCGTGGTGGCCCAGTAGGTGGCACTTTCTTAATTATTTTTTTTTCCAGTTTTTTGCTTTCTTTTTTGTTTTATTTATTTTATTTTGTTTCTTCTTACAATAAAATACTTACTAGTTTTTAAGTTATTCTTTTTGGTTTTAGGTAATAAAAATTATAAACTTTCTGTTAGTGCCATTAATTTTTTCCAGTTTTTTTGCTTTCTTTTTTGTTTTATTTATTTTATTAAAGTTTATTTATTTATTTTTCATGCATTTACTGATTTTATTTATGTTATTAAAGTTTATTTTATTTTATTTTGTTATACTTATATATTTTATTTTGTTTTGTTTCTACTTAATAAAAATTGAAAATCATTTCAAATGGACTCTGAAAAGGTTGAAAGTTGGCATGGTATCAACATTTTATCCACATAGCATGTGCAAAAAAGTTGAGAGAGTTACGGCAAAAACTGGATGCACTTCGTGTACAAAATGGACAATCTCTTTCGAAGTATCAGGATTTCATACGGAAACTCGTGTGTTACAAAGGGATTTCATTTTTAGAACTTATTTGAAATCCTGACTTTTTGTGTGCCCAAAATGCACCATTCAAAGCCACATCATCAATTTTCAACCCTTTCTGAGTTCATTTGTTATTTTTCATGCATTTACTGATTATTTTGAGCTATAAGACCCTGAAATTGAAAAGCATTTCAAATGAACTCTGAAACTGTTGAAAGTTGGCATGGTATCATAATTTCATCCACATAGCATGTGCAAGAAAGTTGAGAGGGTTACGACAAAAACTGGATGCACTTCGTGTACAAAACAGACAATCTCTTTCGAAGTATCAGGATTTCATATGGAAACTCGTCTGCTACAAAGGGATTTCATTTTTTACAACTTCTTTGAACTCCTGACTTTTTGTGTGTTCAAAATGCACCATTCAGAGCCACACCATCAATTTTCAACCCTTTCTGACTTCATTTGTTATTTTTCATGCATTTACGAATTATTTTGAGCTATAAGACCCTGAAATTGAAAACATTTCAAATGAACTCTGAAAATGTTGAAAGTTGGCATGGTATCGTCATTTCATCCACATAGCATATGCAAGAAAGTTGAGAGGGTTACGACAAAAACTGGATGCACTTCGTGTACAAAACAGACAATCTCTTTCGAAGTATCGGGATTTCATACGAAAACTCGTCTGTTACAACAGGCATTTCAAATCAACTACGAAAATGTTGAAAATTGGCATGGTTTCATCATAATAGATGTTTAGAGAAATAGATTGTGTCGTTTGCTTATTGCGCCGTAACCATGGATAATCTTCATCGTTTATTAGGATGCTTGGGTCAGCCTTGACTTTGAAGGGAGGAATTTCATGAAACTTTTCATAATCTTTGGACATGTCTGTCTTGCCCTCCACTCCCACGATGTCCTTTTTTCCTGAAAGAACTATGTGGCGCTTTGGCTCATCGTATGATGTATTCGCTTCCTTATCTTTTCTTTTTCTCAGTTTGGTAGACATGTCCTTCACATAGATAACCTGTGCCACATCATTGGTTAGGACGAACGGTTCATGAGTGTACCCATGATTGTTCAGATCCACTGTTGTCATTCCGTACTGTGGGTCTACCTATACCCCGCCTCCCGACAGATTGACCCATTTGCACTTAAACAAAGGGACCTTAAAATCATGTTCGTAGTCAAGTACCCATATGTCCACTATGTTACCATAATATGTGTCCTTCCCCTCTCGGTTGCTGCATTAAAGCGGACACCGCTGTTTTGGTTGGTGCTCTTTTGATTTTGGGCGATCGTGTAAAATCTATTCCCATTTATCTCGTATCATTTGTAAGTCAATACAGTGGAAGATAGTCCCTTGGACAATGAGTACAGCTCATCACAAATAGTGTTGTCACCTCTGAGACGTGTTTCCAACCAACCGCTGAAAGTCCTGATGTGTTCACATGTAATCCAGTCGTCGTACTGCTCCGGGTGTTTGGAGCGCAGACTGTTCTTGTGTTCATTGACATACGGGGTCACCAAGGTAGAGTTCTGTAGAACTGTGAAGTGTGCTTGAGACCAAGAATATCCGTCCCTACATATTGAGTCCCCTCCAAGCATGCCTTTTCCAGTCAGTCTCCCCTCATACCGCGATTTAGGGAGACCAATTTTCTTAAGGCCAGGAATGAAGTCAACACAAAACCCAATGACATCCTCGGTTTGATGGCCCATGGAGATGCTTCCTTCTGGCCTAGCACGGTTATAGACATATTTCTTTAGGACTCCCATGAACCTCTCAAAGCGGTACATATTGTGTAGAAATACGGGGCCCATAATGACAATCTCGTCAACTAGATGAACTAGGACGTGCCTCATGATATTGAAGAAGGATGGTGGGAACACCAGCTCGAAACTGACAAGACATTGCACCACATCACTCCTTAACCTTGGTATGATTTCTGGATCGATCACCTTTTGAGAGATTGCATTGAGGAATGCACATAGCTTCACAATGGCTAATCGGACGTTTTCCGGTAGAAGCCCCCTCAATGCAACCGGAAGCAGTTGCGTCATAATCACGTGGCAGTCATGAGACTTTAGGTTCTTGAACTTTTTCTCTGGCATATTTATTATTCCCTTTATATTCGACGAGAAGCCAGTTGGGACCTTCATACTAAGCAGGCATTCAAAGAAGATTTCCTTCTCTTCTTTGGTAAGAGCGTAGCTGGCAGGACCTTCATACTGCTGTAGAGGCATGCCGTCTTTTTCTTGCAAATGTTGCAGGTCCTCCCGTGCGTCAGCTGTATCTTTTGTCTTCCCATACATGCCCAAGAAGCCTAGCAGGTTCACGCAAATGTTCTTCGTCACGTGCATCATGTCGATCGAAGAGCGGACCTCTAGGTCCTTCCATTAGGGTAGGTCCCAAAATATAGATTTCTTCTTCCACATGGGTGCGCGTCCCTCTGCGTCATTCGGAACAGCTAGTCCACCGAGACCCTTTCCAAAGATTACGTGTAAATCATTGACCATAGCAAGTACGTGATCACCGGTACGCATGGCGGGCTTCTGTAGTGACCAGACCTCAAACAGTCCGATCTCTGTGCTTTAGTGTCATCCCTGGATCAGTAATGCTGACACGCACAATACTTGAAGGATTTTATAACAGAGTAGCAATCACACACTTATTACATCGAATGTCTCAAAAGAGAACTTATTACAATAAATATGGCTTAAGGCCATTAATAACGATAACAGCGGAACGCTTGGAAGATAAGTTAGTCCATCAACTCCAACGGCATCACTGAGTATAGAACCATGACCTAAAGGCACCTTACTCGTCGTCTGAAAAGTCTGCAACATGAACGTTGCAGCCCGAAAACGGGTCAGCACATGGAATATGCTGGCAATGTAACACATAGAGAGTAACGGAAGAATAAAGCTATACTACATGCATATATGGCTGGTGGAAAGCTCTATGGTTACAGTTTTGCGTAAAGCCAATTTTTCCCTACTGCAAAGGAATAAATTTTATTTAACTATCATGGTAGTTGTTAAACATTGAGAGTGTAGACACCCTCTCAATCCCAATTTAGTATCATCATTAAAACCCAACAGTGTTAATTTAAAGTAACATGATGAGATTCACATGATAATCCAAGTACTAGATACTCAAGATGTCCATAACCGGGGACACGACTAACCATGATTAGTTTACACTAGTAGAAAACGGATCATTAGTACCGGTTTGTAAGGGCCTTTAGTGCCGGTTATGGAACCGGCACTAAAATTTCGGCACTAAAGCCCCCCCCTTTAGTACCGGTTCGGCACGAACCGGCGGTAAAGTGCCACCACGTGGCGTGAGCTCGCGCCCTGGTACGAGGGACCTTTAGTACCGGTTGGTGTTACCAACCGGTACTAAAGGTTTTTTTTTGAAATATTTTTTTTTGAAAATTTTGGGAAATTTTTTTGATTTTTTTATTTTAAATTTTTCTGAATTATTTGATGATTTAGTCTCTAATCACCTCTCTAATCACTCATTCCAAATCATCTAACTTCTCGACCGGTCACCCATCCCTCTCACTACTCCAGCCCGAGCATGCTTAACTTTCAGGTTCTATTCTCCTTCGTTTCCGAGTCTGCACTTGTTGTTTTCCTGACAATAGTAAGATATCAATCCTATTAACCCTCAGGACTTTAGCTTGAGCATGAAGTCACACATTTCACCGTTTGAGTTTGAAACTATTATTCTAAAAAAACAGTAATTATTTAGTAACGCTAATATTTCTTGAATAAGTTTGACCATAGTTTGACCACAGGTTGACCATAGTTTGACCAGATTTGACCAAAATTCAAATAACTAAAATAATTATTTAGTAACACTAATATTCTAGAATAACTAGTTTGACCATTGTTTGACCACAGTTTGCCCACAGTTTGAATATTTTTCAATTTTTTCCACTCTAGATCTTAAAAGCCCCGTAACTTTTTTCTATTAGGTTTTTGAGGATTTTGCAAATGTTTAACGGGGTTCCCCCGATTAAATTTGGATGCAACTTTTTGAGTAGATGATTTTGCAAATAAAGTCAAAATTCACATTTGCAAATTTTCCCAACAACTAGACCACATATCACATGGGAAACTTATTTTCTTTTATTTTTTTGACATTTCCATCATTTTTGTTTATTTTTTTAAAACTGAAAAGGCGATCCGCGGGGGGGGGGGGGGGGGTAGAGTTTGAAAATTGCCCTACAGTGCCGGTTTGTGTCTCCAACCGGTACTATAGGTCAGACCCCGTTAGTACCGGTTCATGGCACGAACCGGTACTAAAGGTTAGACCTTTAGTACCGGTTCGTGCCACGAACCGGTACTAAAGGTGATCGTGGGGCCCCGGCCTGACGCCAGCCTGCCACCACCCCTTTAGTACCGGTTCGTGCCACGAACCGGTACTAAAGGTTCAACATGAACCGGCATTAATGCAAATCCGTTCGAACCGGCACTAATGGTACCATTAGTACCGGCTCAAATACAAACCGGCACTAATGTGCTTCACGTTTGACCCTTTTTCTACTAGTGTTATACACTTTGCAGAGGTTTGCGCACTTTTCCCCACAAGACTCGATCTCCTCCGTTGGGATTCTCGCACTACAGGGTGTTTGAGAAACGGATGACCGAGACATAGTCTTTTAGAAGCGCTAGCACCTTACGATCGGGTAGACAGTACCAACCTACATCCCCTACCTCTGCTAGTCTACCACTGTAAGAGTTCGCATGGCTTGATCGACTATGCTAGAGCCCATAGTAGCTTGTGGCTGCACACGGAAGTTTCTAGTATGAATAAATCTCATGATCCCTTTGAGCCTGGGTGGCGGCCCATAAAGAAAACAGGCAATCGCTGGAATACCCAGGTGCCTCAATCCACCCAGATGTGTGTTTAAGTTGCCACCTTAAATAAACCATTAATTTATCAATCTCACATCTGTCATGGATACACTCTCCCAATCCACGTCAACTAGCATAGCATGGCATAATAAGCAAACGTAGAAGTAACTCCCAAGGGTTGATAAAAAAATAGGTAAGAGGTTCTACCTCATCTACTTCCCAAAACCCACATATTAATCAGATCCTAATCGTGCAATTGTTTGAGGATTGATCTAATGTAATAAAACAGGGTAGTAAAGAGGTATGATCAAAGTGTTACTTGCCTTGCTGATGATCCGTGAAACCTAGAGATTCGAAGTAGCAAGCGGCGCACTCCGGGTACTCTATCGCAAACAAACAAGCATACAATAAGTACTCACCTAATGCATGGGTAAAACTCAAATAAGAAACTAACCAGAAAGTTCAACTTAAGAACTCCGGTTTGCAAAAAGAATCAAACCGAACGAAGCAACGAAAGTCAAACGACGAAAGAAACAAACTTCGTTTACTAATCTAGATCTAAGTAAAATTTTACAGATGCAAAACCTTGTTGGAGTTGGTTAAACGGAAAGAGGATCTCGAGATGAAACTCCGGGCGCTTGAATCGCCTGATTCCGATAAACGAGCGAAAAGTTATACTAGAATGAAAATCGGATCAGAAATCGCGATCAGAAATAACCGCGGAAAATCCGAGAAAAAGAAAAACTGACGAACAGATTAACAAACGAACGTGCGTTAACTGAAACTAAATGACGAATTCGTCCGTTGAAATGAACGAACGGGCGGACGCTCGCTAAATAAATAAACCAGAAAATAAAACCGATCTATTTATAAAAAAACGAATCTAGGGTTTTCTAAAGAAACCGGATCGATTTCTTTTGAAAAACCCGGGCGGCGGGCAGCTACCTCGGCTCGGGCTCCGGCGAGGTCCAGCGGGGTTCCGGCGGCGGTGGCTTGCGGCGGCGGCGCGGGCGGCGAGGGGCTGCGGCGGCGGCGACTCGGGGCTCCAGGGGGGCCCCGGGGTGGTATTTAAAGGCGGAGAGGCGGCGGCGGCTCGGACTCTCCCGAGTCCGGCGGCGGCACGGGACGGGGAGGCGGTGGCGCGGGCCAGCCGGCCTGGCTCGGCTGGGCTTCGGTCCAGTCGGGCGCGCGGGAGGTTTTTTTAAAAAAATCCCGCCGAACTAAGAGAAAAACTAGAAAAATAAATAAAAATCTAAAATTTTCAAAACAAATTTTCACCGTCTAAATAAAATATTTAGAACATGATGAACATTTTCTTGGCCCTAAAATGCAGTTTTGAAAACGTGCAATTTTTCCTAAATTCAAATAAAATAGCGAGAAAACTCCGAAATAAAATCTTACTTGATTTTTTATTAAACCGTCAATATTTCTTTATTTTGGGAAAGTCATTTTATTCCCTCTCTCATATTTTTATTATAGAAATAACTGAAGATAGAATAAATAAAATCAATGATCCTATTTTCAAAATTTGAGAAAAACCCAAATATGAAAATAACGAAATCCCCGACTCTCTCCGTGGGCCCTTGAGTTGCGTATAATTTCTGGATCAGGCCAAAAGCAAATAAAATATGATATGCAGTGATGACCTAATGTATAATGTTCCAAATTGAAAATTTGGGGTGTTACAAACCTACCCCCCTTAAGATGAATCTCGCCCTCGAGATTCGGGTTGGCTAGAAAATAGGTGAGGGTGGTCCTTCAGAAGTTCTTCCTGTCGCTCCTAGGTGGCTTCATCCTCGGTGTGGTGGCTCCACTGAACTTTGCAAAACTTGATAACCTTGCTGCGGGTGACTTGGCTGGCATACTCAAGAATCTTGACTGGTTTCTCCTCATAGGTCAAATCACTATCCAACCGAATTGCTTCCAGCGGCACTGTATCTCTCAGCGGTATGTCCGCCATCTCTGCGTGGCACTTCTTCAACTGGGAGACGTGGAACACGTCGTGAACTCCCGACAATCCTTCGGGAAACTCCAACTTGTAGGAAACTTCTCCCATACGCTCCAAAACTTTGTATGGTCCCACAAAACGTGGCGCTAACTTTCCTTTAACTCCAAAGCGCTTAACTCCCTGAAGTGGAGATACTCGAAGATAAACTCGGTCTCCGACTTCGTAAACTGTCTCCTTGCGTTTAGAATCCGCGTAGCTCTTCTGCCTGGACTGGGCTACCTTGAGCCTATCGCGAATCAATTTCACTTTTTTTCAGACTCCTTAATCAAATCCGGTCCAAACAACTGGCGGTCTCCAACTTCGTCCCACGACAATGGTGTTCTGCACCTTCTTCCATACAAGGCTTCGAAACGGGCCATCTTCAAACTGGATTGATAACTGTTGTTGTAGGAGAACTCTGCATATGGCAAATTGTCATCCCAACTAGATCCATAATCCAGCGCACAAGCTCTCAGCATATCTTCCAAAATCTAATTGACTCTCTCAGTCTGTCCATCTGTCTGCGAATGAAAAGCTGTACTGAACTCTAGCCTGGTACCCAAAGTTTCGTGCAATTGATTCCAGAACTTTGAGGTAAACTGGGTTCCTCTATCTGATACAATGCTCCTCGGAACTCCATGCAGACATACGATCCTGGTCATGTATATCTTTGCGAACTTAGCACTGGTGTAGGTGGTCTTTACTGGGATGAAATGAGCTACCTTCGTCAAGCGACCGACTACAACCCATATCGAGTCATAGCCTGAACGGGTCCTGGGTAATCCCGTGATGAAATCCATGCCTAGCTTATCCTACTTACATTCGGGTATCGACAATGGTTGTAGCAATCCTGCTGGCTTCTGATGCTCTGCCTTTATTCTCTGACATACATCACAAACTGCTACATACTCTGCAATATCCTTCTTCATTCCGGTCCACTAGAAAGTATCCTTCAGATCCAAATACATCATGGTATTTCCTGGGTGAATCGAGTATGGTGAATCATGGGCCGCCTGCATAATCAACTTCCTGATCTCCAGGTCGTTAGGCACATAAACACGGTCTTCAAACCATAGGGTATCGTGCTCATCCTCACGAAATCCTTTAACTTTACCTGTGCTCATCTTCTCCTTTATAGAGGCAACCTCCTTGTCAGTTTTCTGAGCTTCTTTGATCTTATCCATCAAAGTAGACTGAATCTCCAATGCTGCTACATAGCCTCTCGGAACTATCTCCAAACATAGCTCACGAAGGTCTTCGGCTAACACGTTTGGTAAATCTCCCGTCATTAATGTGTTGACATGGCTCTTACGGCTCAGCGCATCGGCTACTATGTTAGCCTTTCCAGGATGATAATGCAATCTCATATCATAGTCCTTGATGAGCTCCAACCATCTCCTTTGCCTGAGATTTAGCTCCTTCTGCGTGAAAATATACTTCAAACTCTTGTGATTCGTGTATACTTCACAATGGTTTCCAATGAGAAAATGTCTCCAAGTCTTCAATGCATGCACTACGGCTGCTAACTCTAAATCATGCGTGGCATAATTCAACTCATGAGTTTTTAGCTATCGTGAAGCATACGAAACAACTCTTCCCTCCTGCATAAGCACTCCTCCAAGTACTCGACGTGAAGCGTCGCAATACACCTCATAATCCTTGTTCTGATCTGGCAGAATCAATACTGGTGATGTAACCAAATGTTTCTTCAACTCCTGGAAACTGGCCTCACATTCCTCAGTCCATTTGAACTTGGTATCCTTCTTCAACAACTCCGTCATAGGCTTCGCAATTTTTGAGAAATTCTCAATGAATCTCCGGTAGTATCCGGCAAGTCCAAGAAAACTCCGGATCTCTCCAACTGTTGTTGGTGCTTCCCAATTTGTCACAGTGACAACCTTGGTGGGATCTACTGCTATACCATCTCCGGATATAACGTGTCCGAGGAATCCAACTTCCTTCAACCAAAACTCACATTTACTGAACTTGGCATATAACTGATGTTCTCTGAGCTTCTCAAGTACCAAACGCAAATGCTCCTTTTGCTCCGGTTCGTTCTTTGAGTAGACTAAAATATCATCAATGAACACCACGACGAACTTATCCAAAAACTCCATAAACACCTTGTTCATCATGTTCATGAAATATGCAGGTGCGTTAGTCAGACCAAATGACATAATGGTATACTCCTACATCCCATACCTGGTGGTAAAAGCCATCTTAGGTATATCCTGCTCTCGAGTCTTCAACTGATGGTATCCTGATCGCAGATTGTGAAGGAAATATGCCCTAGAGGCAATAATAAAGTTATTATTTATTCCTTATATCAAGATAAATGTTTATTATTCATGCTAGAATTGTATTAACCAAAAACATAATACATGTGTGAATACATAGACAAACAGAGTGTCACTAGTATGCCTCTACTTGACTAGCTCGTTGATCAAAGATGGTTATGTTTCCTAACCATAGACATGAGTTGTCATTTGATTAATGGGATCACATCATTAGGAGAATGATGTGATTGACTTGACCCATTCTGTTAGCTTAGCACTTGATCGTTTAGTTTGTTGCTATTGCTTTCTTTATGACTTATACAAGTTCCTATGACTATGAGATTATGCAACTCCCATTTACCGGAGGAACACTTTGTGTGCTACCAAATGTCACAACGTAACTGGGTGATTATAAAGGTGCTCTACAGGTGTCTCCAAAGGTACTTGTTGGGTTGGCGTATTTCGAGATTAGGATTTGTCACTCCGATTGTCGGAGAGGTATCTCTGGGCCCACTCGGTAATGCACATCACTATAAGCCTTGCAAGCATTGCAACTAATGAGTTAGTTGCAGGATGATGTGTTACGGAACGAGTAAAGAGACTTGCCGGTAACGAGATTGAACTAGGCATTGAGATACCGACGATCGAATCTCGGGCAAGTAACATACCGATGACAAAGGGAACAACGTATGTTGTTATGCGGTTTGACCGATAAAGATCTTCGTAGAATATGTAGGAGCCAATATGAGCATCCAGATTCCGCTATTGGTTATTGACCGGAGACGTGTCTCGGTCATGTCTACATAGTTCTCGAACCCGTAGGGTCCGCACGCTTAAAGTTCGATGACAGTTATATTATGAGTTTATTTGTTTTGATGTACCGAAGGAGTTCGGAGTCCCGAATGAGATCGGGGACATGACGAGGAGTCTCGAAATGGTCAAGACGTAAAGATCGATATATTGGACGACTATATTCGGACATCGGAAAGGTTCCGTATGATTCGGGTATTTTCGGGATTACCGGGGAGTTACGGGAATTCGTATTGGGCCTTAATAGGCCATACGGGAAAGGAGAGAAAGGCCTCAAAGGGTGGCCGCACCCCTCCCCATGGGCTGGTCCAAATTGGACTAGCGAGGGGGGCGCCCCCTTCCTTCCTTCTCCTTTTCCCTTCACTTTGCTTCTCTCCTACTACTATTTGGAAGGGATCCTAGTTCTACTAGGAAAGGGGGAATCCTACTCCCGGTGGAAGTTGGACTCCCCTAGGGCGCGCCATAGAGAGGGCCGGCCCCTCCCCTCCTCCACTCCTTTATATACGTGGCCAGGGGGCACCCATAGATACAACAATTGATCTCTTGATCTCTTAGCCGTGTGCGGTGCCCCCCTCCACCATAATCCACCTCGGTCATATCGTAGCGGTGCTTAGGCGAAGCCCTGTGTTGGTAGAACATCATCATCGTCACCACGCCATCGTGCTGACATTACTCTCCCTCAAAGCTTGGCTGGATCGGAGTTCGAGGGACGTCATCGAGTTGAACGTGTGCAGAACTCGGAGGTGCCGTGTGTTCGGTACTTGATCGGTCGGATCATGAAGACGTACGACTACATCAACCGCGTTGTGCTAACGCTTCCGCTTTCGGTCTACGAGGGTACGTAGACAACACTCTCTCTTCTCGTTGCTATGCATCAACATGATTTTGCTTGTGTGTAGGAAAATTTTGAAATTACTACGTTCCCCAACAGTGGCATCCGAGCCAGGTTTTATGCGTTGATGTAATATGCATGAGTAGAACACAAGTGAGTTGTGGGCGATATAAGTCATACTGCTTACCAGCATGTCACACTTAGGTTCGGCGGTATTGTTGGATGAAGTGGCCCGGACCGACATTACGCGTACGCTTACGCGAGACTAGTTTTACCGCCGTGCTATGCACACAGGTGACTAGCGGGTGTCAGTTTCTCCAACTTTAGTTGAACCGAGTGTGTCTATGCCCGGTCCTTGAGAAGGTTAAAACAGCACTAACTTGACAAACTATCATTTTGGTTTTGATGCGTAGGTAAGAACGATTCTTGCTTAGCCCGTAGCAGCCATGTAAAACTTGCAACAACAAAGTAGAGGACGTCTAACTTGTTTTTGCAGGGCATGTTGTGATGGGATATGGTCAAGACGTGATGAGATATAAGTTGTTGTATAAGATGATCATGTTTTGTTGAAGATATCAGCAACTGGCAGAAGCCTTATGGTTGTCTCTTTATTGCATAAGATGCAAGCGCCAAATAATTGCTTTACTTTATCGCTATGCGATAGCAATAGTTGCAAGAGCAATAGTTGGCGAGACGACCATGTGACGACACATTGATATAGATCAAGATGATGGAGATCATGGTGTCATGCCGGTGACGATGGAAATCATGACGATTCTTTGGAGATGGAGATCAAAGGCACAAGATGATGATGGCCATATCATGTCACATATTTTGATTGCATGTGATGTTTATCTTTTATGCATCTTATCTTGCTTTGATTGACGGTAGCATTATAAGATGATCTCTCACTAAATTTCAAGATAAAAAGTGTTCTCCCTGAGTATGCACCGTTGCCAAAGTTTGTCGTGCCCAGACACCACGTGATGATCGGGTGTGATAAGCTCTACGTCCATCTACAACGGGTGCAAGCTAGTTTTGCACACGCATAATACTCAGGTTAAACTTGATGAGCCTAGCATATGCAGATATGGCCTCGGAACACTAAGGCCGAAAGGTCGAGCGTGAATCATATAGTAGATATGATCAACATAGTGATGTTCACCATTGAAAACTACTCCATTTCACGTGATGATCAGTTATGGTTTAGTTGATTTGGATCACGTGATCACTTAGAAGATTAGAGGTATGTCTTTCTAAGTGGGAGTTCTTAAGTAATATGATTAATTGAACTTAAATTTATCATGAACTTAGTCCTGGTAGTATTATCATATCTATGTTGTAGATCAATAGCTCGCGTTTAGCTCCCCTATTTTATTTTTGATATGTTCCTAGAGAAAACTAAGTTGAAGGATGTTAGTAGAAATGGTACGGATTGGATCCATGATCTGAGGTTTATCCTCATTGCTGCACAGAAGAATTATGTCTTTGATGCACCACTAGGTGACAAACCTATTGCAGGAGCAGATGCAGATGTTATGAACATTTGGCTAGCTCAATATGATGACTACTTGATAGTTTACTGCACCATGCTTAAATGGCTTAGAATTGGGACTTCAAAGACGTTTTGAACGTCATGGACCATATGAGATGTTCCAGGAGTTGAAGTTAATATTTCAAGCAAATACTCGAGTTGAGAGATATGAAGTCTCCAACAAGTTCTATAGCTAAAAGATGGAGGAGAATAGCTCAAGCAGTGAGCATGTGCTTAGATTGTCTGGGTACTAAATCGCTTGAATCAAGTGGGAGTTAATCTTCCAGATAAAATAGTGATTGACAGAATTCTCTAGTCACCATCACCAAGTTAGTAGAACTTCGTGATGAACTATGATATGCAAGGGATAACGGAGACGATCCCCAAGCTCTTCGTAATGCTGAAATCGATGAAGGTAGAAATCAAGAAAAATATCAAGTGTTGATGGTAGACAAGACCACTAATTTCAAGAAAAGGGCAAAGGGAAGAAGGGGAACTTCAAGAAGAACGGCAAGCAAGTTGCTGCTCAAGTGAAGAAGCCCAAGTCTGGTCCTAAGCTTGAGACTAAGTGCTACTACAAAGGGACTGGTCACTGGAAGCGGAACTGCCCCAAGTATTTGGCGGATAAGAAGGATGGCAAAGTGAACAAAGGTATATTTGATATACAGATTATTGATGTGTATTTTACTAGTGTTCGTAGAAACCCCTCGGTATTTGATACTAGTTCAGTTGCTAAGAGTAGTAACTCGAAACGGGAGTTGCAGAATGAACATAGACTAGTTAAGGGTGAAGTGACGATGTGTGTTGGAAGTGGTTCCAAGATTGATATGATCATCATCGCACACTCCCTATACTTTTGGGATTAGTGTTGAACCTAAATAAGTGTTATTTGGTGTTTGCGTTGAGCATGAATATGATTTGATCATGTTTATTGCAATACGATTATTCATTTAAGTAAGAGAATAAATTGTTGTTCTGTTTACATGAATAAAACCTTATATGGTTACACACCCAATGAAAATGGTTTGTTGGATCTCGATCGTGGTGATACACATTTTTATAATATTGAAGCCAAAAGATGCGAAGTAATAATGATAGTGCAACTTATTTGTGGCACTGCCGGTTGGGTCATATTGGTGTAAAGTGTATGAAGAAAATCCATGCTGATGGGCTTTTGGAATCACTTGATTATGAATCAGTTGATGCTTGCGAACCATGCCTCATGGGCAAGATGACTAAGACTCCGTTCTCTGGAACAATGGAGCAAGCAACAGATTTGTTGGAAATCATACATACTGATGTATGTGGTCCGATGAATATTGAGGCTCGCGACAGGTATCATTATTTTCTGATCTTCATAGATGATTTGAGCAGATATGATTATATCTACTTGATGAAACACAAGTCTGAATCATTTGAAAAGTGCAAAGAATTTCAGAGTGAAGTGGAGAATCATCGTAACAAAAATAAAAGTTTCTACAATATGATCGCAGAAGTAAAATATTTGAGTTACGAGTTTGGCCTTCAGTTAAAACAATGTGAAATAGTTTCACTACTCACGCCACCTGGAACACCACAGTGTAATGGTGTGTCCGAACATCGTAACCGTACTTTATTAGATATGGTGCGATCTATGATGTCTCTTACCGATTTACCACTATCGTTTTGGGGCTATGCATTAGAGACAGCTACATTCACATTAAATAAGGCACCATCTAAATCCGTTGAGACGACATCGTATGAACTATGGTTTGGCAAGAAACCTAAGCTGTCGTTTCTTAAAGTTTGAGGTTGCAATGCTTATGTGAAAAAGTTTCAACCTCATAAGCTCAATCCCTAATCAGAGAACTGCATCTTCATAGGATACCCAAAAGAAAATGTTGGGTACACCTTCTATCACATATCCGAAGGCAAGATATTCATGGCTGAGAATGGATCCTTTCTAGAGAAGGAGTTTCTCTCGAAAGAAGTGAGTGGGAGGAAAGTAGAACTTGATGAGGTAACTGTACCTGCTCCCTTATTGGAAAGTAGTTCATCACAGAAATATGTTCGTGTGACTGCTACACCAATTAGTGAGGAAGCTAATGATGATGATCATGTAACTTCAGATCAAGTTACTACCAAACCTCGTAGGTAAACCATAGTGAGATCCACACTAGAGTGGTAGGGTAATCCTGTTCTGGAGGCCATGTTACTTGACCATGACGAGCCTACGAACTATGAGGAAGCAATGATGAGCCCAGATTCCGCGAAATGGCTTGAGGCCATGAAATCTGAGATGAGATCCATGCATGAGAATAAAGTATGGACTTTGATTGACCTGTCCATTGATCGACAAGCCATTGAGATTAAATGGATCTTCAAGAGGAAGACGGACGCTGATAGTAGTGTTACTATCTACAAAGCTAGAATTGTCGCAAAAAAGGTTTTCGACAAGTTCAAGGTGTTGACTATGATGAGAGTTTCTCACTCGTATCTATGCTTAAGTCTGTCTGAATCATGTTAGCAATTGCCACATTTTATGAAATCTGGCAAATGGAACAAAACTGCATTCCTTAATGGATTTATTAAAGAAGAGTTGTATATGATGCAACTAGAAGGTTTTGTCAATCGTAAAGGTACTAACAAAAGATGCAAGCTCCAGCGATCCTTCTATGGACTGGTGCAAGCATCTCGGAGTTGGAATATACGCTTTGATAAGTTGATCAAAGCATATAGTTTTATACAGACTTGCGGTGAAGCCTGTATTTACAAGAAAGTGAGTGGGAGCACTACATCATTTCTGGTAAGTATATGTGAATGACATATTGTTGATCAGAGATAATGTAGAATTATTCTACAAAGCATAAAGGAGTGTTTGAAAGGAGTTTTTCAAAGAAAGACCTCGGTGAAGCTGCTTACATATTAAGCATCAAGATCTATAGAGATAGATCAAGACACTTGATAAGTTTTTTAATAAGTACAGACCTTGACAAGATTTTGAAGTAGTTCAAAATGGAACAGTCAAAGAAAGAGTTCTTGCCTGTGTTACAAGGTGTGAAACGGAGTAAGACTCAAAGCCCGACCACGGCAGAAGATAGAAAGAGAATGAAACTCATTCTCTATGCCTTGGCCATAGGTTCTATAAAATATGCCATGCTGTGTACCAGATCTATTGTATACCCTACACTGTTTTTGGCAAGGGAGTACAATAGTGTTCTAGGAGTAGATCACTGGACAATGGTCAAAATTATCCTTAGTGGAATAAGGATATGTTTCTTGACTATTGAGGTGACAAAAAGGTTCGTCGTAAAGGGTTACGTCGATGCAAATTTTGACACTAATCCAGATGACTCTAAATCTCAATCTGGATACATATTGAAAGTGGGAGCAATTAGCTAGAGTAGCTCCGTGCAGAGCATTGTTGACATACAAATTTGCAAAATACTTACGGATCTGAATGTGGCAGACCCGTTGACTAAACTTCTCTCACAAGTAAAACATGATCACACCTTAGTACCCTTTGGGTGTTAATCACATAGAGATGTGAACTAGATTATTGACTCTAGTAAACCCTTTGGGTGTTGGTCACATGTCGATGTGAACTATGGGTGTTAAGCACATGGTGATGTGAACTGTTGGTATTAAATCACATGGCGATGTGAACTAGATTATTGTGTTGGGGAACGTTGCAGAAAACAAAAATTTTCCTATTCGTTTCACCAAGATCATCTAGGAGTTCATCTAGCAACGAGTCACGAGATGCATCTACATACCTTTGTAGATCGCGAGCGGAAGCGTTCGTTAGAACGAGGTTGAAGTAGTCGTACACGACGTGATCCAAATCACCGATGACCAGCGCCGAACGGACGGCACCTCCGCGTTCAACACACGTACGGGACGGGAGACGTCTCCTCCTTCTTGATCCAGCAATGGGGAAGGAGAGGTTGATGAAGATCCAGCAGCACGACGGCGTGGTGGTGGATGCAGGGCGTCACGACAGCAGGGCTTCGCCGTGTACTACGAGAAAGGAAGAAGTAACGGGGAGAGAGGAAGCACCAAAAGCATGGGGATCAAGTCCCTCCTCTCCCCCACTATATATAGGGGTGCCAGGGGGGGGCGCCGGCCCTGGTAGATGGGATCTACCAGGGGGGGCGGCGGCCAAGGGGTGGGGGGCTTGCCCCCCAAGCAAGGGGTGGCCCCCCTTAGGGTTCCCCCCCAACCCTAGGCGCATGGGCCTTGGGGGGGCTGGCGCCCCAGCCCACTATGGGCTGGGTTCCCTCCTATTTCAGCCCAAGGGGCCCTCCGGGATAGGTGGCCCCACCCGGTGGACCCCCGGGACCCTTCCGGTGGTCCCGGTACAATACCGGGTACCCCGAAACTTGTCCCGATGGCCGAAACTGCACACCATATATATAATTCTTTACCTCCGGACCATTCCGGAACTCCTCGTGACGTCCGGGATCTCATCCGGGACCCCGAACAACATTCGGGTTACTGCATATACTTATCTTCATAACCCTAGCGTAACCGAACCTTAAGTGTGTAGACCCTACGGGTTCGGGAGACATGTAGACATGACCGAGACGATCTCAGGTCAATAACCAACAGCGGGATCTGGATACCCATGTTGGCTCCCACATGCTCCACGATGTTCTCATCGGATGAACCACGATGTCGAGGATTCAATCAACCCCGTATGCAATTCCCTTTGTCTATCGATATATTACTTGCCCGAGATTCGATCGTCGGTATCCCAATACCTCGTTCAATCTCGTTACCGGCAAGTCACTTTACTCGTACCGTAATGCATGATCCCGTGACCAGACACTTGGTCACTTTGAGCTCATTATGATGATGCATTACCGAGTGGGCCCAGTGATACCTCTCCGTCATACGGAGTGACAAATCCCAGTCTTGATCCGTGTCAACCCAACAGATACTTTCGGAGATACCCGTAGTCTACCTTTATAGTCACCCAGTTACGTTGTGACGTTTGGTATACCCAAAGCACTCCTACGGTATCCGGGAGTTACACGATCTCATGGTCTAAGGAAAAGATACTTGACATTGCAAAACTCTAGCAAAACGAACTACACGATCTTTATGCTATGTTTAGGATTGGGTCTTGTCCATCACATCATTCTCCTAATGATGTGATCTCGTTATCAGTGACATCTTATGTCCATAGCCAGGAAACCATGACTATCTGTTGATCAACGAGCTAGTCAACTAGAGGCTTACTAGGGACATGTTGGTGTCTGTTATTCACACATGTATTACGATTTCCGGATAACACAATTATAGCATGAACAAAGACAATTACCATGAACAAGGAAATATAATAATAATGCTTTTATTATTGCCTCTAGGGCATATTTCCAACAGTCTCCCACTTGCACTAGAGTCAATAATCTAGTTACATTGTGATGAATCGAACACCCATGGATTTCTGGTGTTGATCATGTTTTGCCCTAGGGAGAGGTTTAGTCAACGGATCTGCTACATTCAGGTCCGTATGTACTTTACAAATCTCTATGTCTCCATCTTGAACATTTTCACGAATGGAGTTGAAGCGACGCTTGATGTGCCTTGTCTTCTTGTGAAATCTGGGCTCCTTGGCAAGTGCAATAGCTCCAGTGTTGTCACAGAAGAGCTTGATCGGCCCCGACGCATTGGGTATGACTCCGAGGTCGGTGATGAACTCCTTCACCCAGATTGCTTCATGTGCTGCCTCCGAGGCTGCCATGTACTCCGCTTCACATGTAGATCCCGCCACGACGCTCTGCTTGCAACTGCACCAGCTTACTGCCCCACCATTCAAAATATACACGTATCCGGTTTGTGACTTTGAGTCATCCAGATCTGTGTCGAAGCTAGCATCGACGTAACCCTTTACGTCGAGCTCTTCGTCACCTCCATAAACGAGAAACATCTCCTTAGTCCTTTTCAGGTACTTCAGGATATTCTTGACCGCTGTCCAGTGTTCCTTGCCGGGATTACTTTGGTACCTTCCTACCAAACTTACGGCAAGATTTACATCGGGTCTGGTACACAGCATGGCATACATAATAGAACCTATGGCTGAGGCATAGGGGATGACACTCATCTCTTCTATTTCTTCTGCCGTGGTCGGACTTTGAGCCGAGCTCAATTCATACCTTGCAGTATAGGCAAGAATCCCTTCTTAGACTGATCCATATTGAACTTCTTCAATATCTTATCAAGGTATGTGCTTTGTGAAAGACCTATGAGGCGTCTCGATCTATCTCTATAGATTTTGATGCCTAATATATAAGCAGCTTCTCCAAGGTCCTTCATTGAAAAACTCTTATTCAAGTAGGCCTTAATGCTGTCCAAGAGTTCTATATCATTTCCCATCAAAAGTATGTCATCTACATATAATATGAGAAATGCTACAGAGCTCCCACTCACTTTCTTGTAAACACAGGCTTCTCCATAAGTCTGCGTAAACCCAAACGCTTTGATCATCTCATCAAAGCGAATGTTCCAACTCCGAGATGCTTGCACCAGCCCATATATCGAGCGTTGGAGCTTGCACACCTTGTCAGCATTCTTAGGATCGACAAAACCCTCCGGCTGCATCATATACAATTCTTCCTTAAGGAAACCATTAAGGAATGCCGTTTTGACGTCCATTTGCCATATTTCATAATCGTAGAATGCGGCGATTGCTAACATGATTCGGACGGACTTCAGCTTTGCTACCGGTGAGAAAGTCTCATCGTAGTCAACCCCTTGAACTTGTCGATAACCCTTAGCGACAAGCCGAGCTTTATAGATGGTCACATTACCATCCGCGTCTGTCTTCCTCTTAAAGATCCATTTATTTTCTATGGCTCGCCGTTCAATGGGCAAGTCAGTCAAAGTCCATACTTCGTTTTCATACATGGATCCTATCTCGGATTTCATGGCTTCTAGCCATTTGTCGAAATCCGGGCCCGCCATCGCTTCTTCATAGTTCGAAGGTTCACCGTTGTCCAACAACATGATTTCCAAGACAGGGTTGCCGTACCACTCTGGTGCGGAACGTTTCCTTGTGGACCTTCGAATTTCAGTAGAAGCTAGATCAGAAGTATCTTGATCATTATCATTAACATCCTCTCTAGTCGGTGCTGGCACCTCAGGAACATTTTCTTGAGTTGCGCCATTTTCCGGTTCAAGAGGCAATACTTCATCTAGTTCTACTTTCCTCCCACTTACTTCTTTCGAGAGAAACTCCTTCTCTAGAAAGGATCCATTCTTGGCAACAAAGACCTTGCCTTCGGATCTGAGGTAGAAGGTATACCCAATAGTTTCTTTAGGGTATCCTATGAAGACGCATTTTTCGGACTTGGGTTCGAGCTTTTCAGGTTGAAGTTTCTTGACATAAGCATCGCATCCCCAAACTTTTAGAAACGACAGCTTAGGTTTCTTCCCAAACCATAATTCATACGGTGTCGTCTCAACGGATTTCGACGGAGCCCTATTTAAAGTGAATGCGGCAGTCTCTAAAGCATAGCCCCAAAAAGATAGCGGTAAATCGGTAAGAGACATCATAGACCGCACCATGTCTAATAGAGTGCGATTACGACGTTCGGACACACCGTTACGCTGAGGTGTTCCAGGCGGCGTTAGTTGTGAAACTATTCCACATTTTCTTAAGTGTGTGCCAAATTCATGACTCAAGTATTCTCCTCCACGATCTGATCGTAGAAACTTGATCTTCCTGTCACGTTGATTCTCAACCTCACTCTGAAATTCCTTAAACTTTTCAAAGGTTTCAGACTTGTGTTTCATTAAGTAGATATACCCATATCTGCTCAAGTCATCAGTGAGAGTGAGAACATAACGATAGCCACCGCGAGCCTCAACACTCATTGGACCGCACACATCAGTATGTATGATTTCCAATAAGTTGGTTGCTCGCTCCATTGTTCCTGAGAACGGAGTCTTGGTCATTTTACCCATGAGGCATGGTTCGCACGTGTCAAATGATTCATAATCAAGAGACTCTAAAAGTCCATCTGCATGGAGTTTCTTCATGCGTTTGACACCTATGTGACCAAGGCGGCAGTGCCACAAGTATGTGGGACTATCGTCATTAACCTTACATCTTTTGGTATTCACACTATGAACATGTGTAGCATTACGCTCGAGATTCATTAAGAATAAACCATTCACCACAGGAGCATGACCATAAAACATATCTCTCATATAAATAGAACAACCATTATTCTCAGATTTAAATGAGTAGCCATCTCGAATTAAACGAGATCCCGATACAATGTTCATGCTCAAAGCTGGTACTAAATAACAATTATTGAGGTTTAAAACTAATCCCGAGGGTAAATCTAGAGGCAGCGTGCCGACGGCAATCACATTGACCTTGGAACCATTCCCGACCCGCATCGTCACCTCGTCCTTCGCCAATTTCCGCTTATTCCGCAGCTCCTGCTTTGAGTTACAAATGTGAGCAACTGCACCGGTATCAAATACCCAAGAGCTACTACGAGCACTGGTTAGGTACACATCAATTACATGTATATCACATATACCTTTTGTTTTGCCGGCCTTCTTGTCCGCTAAGTATTTGGGGCAATTCCGCTTCCAGTGACCACTTCCCTTGCAATAAAAACACTCAGTCTCGGGCTTGGGTCCATTCTTTGGCTTCTTCCCGGCAGCTTGCTTGCCGGGCGCGGCAACTTCCTTGCCGTCCTTCTTGAAGGCTTTCTTACCCTTGCCCTTCTTGAACTTAGTGGTTTTATTGACCATCAACACCTGATGTTCCTTCTTGACTTCTACCTCTGCTGATTTCAGCATAGCAAATACTTCAGGAATGGTCTTTTCCATCCCCTGCATATTGAAGTTCATCACAAAGCTCTTGTAGCTCGGTGGAAGCGACTGGAGGATTCTGTCAATGACCGCATCATCCGGGAGATTAACTCCCAGCTGAGTCAAGCGGTTATGTAATCCAGACATCGTGAGTATGTGCTCACTGACAGAACTATTTTCCTCCATCTTACAGCTGAAGAACTTGTCGGAGACCTCATATCTCTCGACCCGGGCATGAGCTTGGAAAACCATTCTCAGCTCTTCGAACATCTCATATGCTCCATGCCTCTCAAAACGCTTTTGGAGCCCCGGTTCTAAACTGTAAAGCATGCCGCACTGAACGAGGGAGTAGTCATCGGATCGTGCCTGCCAAGCATTCATAACGTCTTGTTCGGCAGGGAGGACAGGTGCGTCACCTAGCGGTGCTTGTAGGACATAATCTTTCTTGGCAGCTATGAGGATGATCCTCAGGTTCCGGACCCAGTCCGTGTAGTTGCTGCCATCGTCTTTCAGCTTGGTTTTCTCTAGGAACGCGTTGAAGTTGAGGACTACGTTGGCCATTTGATCTACAAGACATATTGTAAATATTTTAGACTAAGTTCATGATAATTAAGTTCATCAAGTCAAATTATTTATGAACTCCCACTTAGATAGACATCCCTCTTCTAGTCATCTAAGTATAACATGATCCGAGTTAACTAGGCCGTGTCCGATCATCACGTGAGACGGACTAGTCAACGTCGGTGAACATCTTCATGTTGATCGTATCTTCTATACGACTCATGCTCGACCTTTCGGTCTTCTGTGTTCCGAGGCCATGTCTGTACATGCTAGGCTCGTCAAGTCAACCTAAGTGTTTGCATGTGTAAATCTGTCTTACACCCGTTGTATGTGAACGTCTGAATAAAACACCCGATCATCACGTGGTGTTTTGAAACAGCGAACTGTCGCAACGGTGCACAGTTAGGGGGAACACTTCTTGAAATTAATATGAGGGATCATCTTATTTACTACCGTCGTTCTAAGTAAACAAGATGCAAAACATGATAAACATCACATGCAATCAAATAATAAACGTGACATGATATGGCCAATATCACATTGCTCCTTTGATCTCCATCTTGGGGCTCCATGATCATCTTGTCACCGGCTTGACACCATGATCTCCATCATCATGATCTCCATCATCGTGTCTCCATGAAGTTGCTCGCCAACTATTACTTCTACTACTATGGCTAACGCGTTTAGCAATAAAGTAAAGTAATTTACATAGCGTTTCTCCATGACACGCAGGTCATATAAAAGAATAAAGACAACTCCTATGGCTCCTGCCGGTTGTCATACTCATCGACATGCAAGTCGTGATTCCTATTACAATAGCATGAACATCTCATACATCACATATAGATCATTCATCATTCATCACAACTTTGGCCATATCATATCACAAAGCACTTGCTGCAAAAACAAGTTAGACGTCCTCTAATTGTTGTTGCAAGTTTTACGTGGCTGAATTAGGGTTCTAGCAAGAACGTTTTCTTACCTACGTGAAAGCCACAACGTGATTTGTCAACTTCTATTTACCCTTCATAAGGACCCTGTTCATCGAATCCGCTCCAGCTAAAGTGGGAGAGACAGACACCCGCCAGCCACCTTATGCAACTAGTGCATGTTAGTCGGTGGAACCGGTCTCACGTAAGCGTACGTGTAAGGTTGGTCCGGGCCGCTTCATCCCACAATACCGCTGAAGCAAGAAAAGACTAGTAGCGGCAAGAAGGTTGACAAATCCACGCCCACAACGAATTGTGTTCTACTCGCGCAAGAAGAACTACGCATAGACCTAGCTCATGATGCCACTGTTGGGGAACGTTGCAGAAAACAAAAATTTTCCTATTCGTTTCACCAAGATCATCTAGGAGTTCATCTAGCAACGAGTCACGAGATGCATCTACATACCTTTGTAGATCGCGAGCGGAAGCGTTCGTTAGAACGAGGTTGAAGTAGTCGTACACGACGTGATCCAAATCACCGATGACCAGCGCCGAACGGACGGCACCTCCGCGTTCAACACACGTACGGGACGGGAGACGTCTCCTCCTTCTTGATCCAGCAAGGGGGAAGGAGAGGTTGATGAAGATCCAGCAGCACGACGGCGTGGTGGTGGATGCAGGGCGTCACGACAGCAGGGCTTCGCCGTGTACTACGAGAAAGGAAGAAGTAACGGGGAGAGAGGAAGCACCAAAAGCGTGGGGATCAAGTCCCTCCTCTCCCCCACTATATATAGGGGTGCCAGGGGGGGGGGCGCCGGCCCTGGTAGATGGGATCTACCAGGGGGGGCGGCGGCCAAGGGGTGGGGGGCTTGCCCCCCAAGCAAGGGGTGGCCCCCCTTAGGGTTCCCCCCAACCCTAGGCGCATGGGCCTTGGGGGGGCTGGCGCCCCAGCCCACTATGGGCTGGGTTCCCTCCTATTTCAGCCCAAGGGGCCCTCCGGGATAGGTGGCCCCACCCGGTGGACCCCCGGGACCCTTCCGGTGGTCCCGGTACAATACCGGGTACCCCGAAACTTGTCCCGATGGCCGAAACTGCACACCATATATATAATTCTTTACCTCCGGACCATTCCGGAACTCCTCGTGACGTCCGGGATCTCATCCGGGACCCCGAACAACATTCGGGTTACTGCATATACTTATCTTCATAACCCTAGCGTAACCGAACCTTAAGTGTGTAGACCCTACGGGTTCGGGAGACATGTAGACATGACCGAGACGATCTCAGGTCAATAACCAACAGCGGGATCTGGATACCCATGTTGGCTCCCACATGCTCCACGATGTTCTCATCGGATGAACCACGATGTCGAGGATTCAATCAACCCCGTATGCAATTCCCTTTGTCTATCGATATATTACTTGCCCGAGATTCGATCGTCGGTATCCCAATACCTCGTTCAATCTCGTTACCGGCAAGTCACTTTACTCGTACCGTAATGCATGATCCCGTGACCAGACACTTGGTCACTTTGAGCTCATTATGATGATGCATTACCGAGTGGGCCCAGTGATACCTCTCCGTCATACGGAGTGACAAATCCCAGTCTTGATCCGTGTCAACCCAACAGATACTTTCGGAGATACCCGTAGTCTACCTTTATAGTCACCCAGTTACGTTGTGACGTTTGGTATACCCAAAGCACTCCTACGGTATCCGGGAGTTACACGATCTCATGGTCTAAGGAAAAGATACTTGACATTGCAAAACTCTAGCAAAACAAACTACACGATCTTTATGCTATGTTTAGGATTGGGTCTTGTCCATCACATCATTCTCCTAATGATGTGATCTCCTTATCAATGACATCTTATGTCCATAGCCAGGAAACCATGACTATCTGTTGATCAACAAGCTAGTCAACTAGAGGCTTACTAGGGACATGTTGGTGTCTGTTATTCACACATGTATTACGATTTCCGGATAACACAATTATAGCATGAACAAAGACAATTACCATGAACAAGGAAATATAATAATAATGCTTTTATTATTGCCTCTAGGGCATATTTCCAACATATTGACTCTAGTGCAAGTGGGAGGCTGAAGGAAATATGCCCTAAAGGCAATAATAAAGTTATTATTTATTTCCTTATATCATGATAAATGTTTATTATTCATGCTAGAATTGTATTAACCGAAAACATAATACATGTCTGAATACATAGACAAACAGAGTGTCACTAGTATGCCTCTACTTGACTAGCTCGTTGATCAAAGATGGTTATGTTTCCTAACCATAGACATGAGTTGTCATCTGATTAACAGGATCACATCATTAGGAGAATGATGTGATTGACTTGACCCATTCCGTTAGCTTAGCAGTTGATCGTTTAGTTTGTTGCTATTGCTTTCTTCATGACTTATACATGTTCCTATGACTATGAGATTATGCAACTCCCGTTTATCGGAGGAACACTTTGTGTGCTACCAAACGTCACAACGTAAATGGGTGATTATAAAGGTGCTCTACAGGTGTCTCCAAAGGTACTTGTTGGGTTGGCATATTTCGAGATTAGGATTTGTCACTCTGATTGTCGGAGAGGTATCTCTGGGCCCACTCGGTAATGCACATCACTATAAGCCTTGCAAGCATTGCAACTAATGAGTTAGTTGCAGGATGATGTGTTACGGAATGAGTAAAGAGACTTGCCAGTAACGAGATTGAACTAGGTATTGAGATACCGATGATCGAATCTCGGGCAAGTAACATACCGATGACAAAGGGAACAACGTATGTTGTTATGCGGTTTGACCGATAAAGATATTCGTAGAATATGTAGGAGCCAATATGAGCATCCAGGTTCCGCTATTGGTTATTGACCGGAGATGTGTCTCGGTCATGTCTACATAGTTCTCGAACCCGTAGGGTCCGCACGCTTAAAGTTCGATGATAGTTATATTATGAGTTTATTTGTTTTGATGTACCAAAGGAGCTCGGAGTCCCGGATGAGATCGGGGACATGAGGAGGAGTCTTGAAATGGTTGAGACGTAAAGATCGATATATTGGACGACTATATTCGGACATCGGAAAGGTTTCGAATGATTCGGGTATTTTCGGGAGTACCGGGGAGTTAGGGGAATTAGTATTGGGCCTTAATAGGCCATACGGGAAAGGAGAGAAAGTCCTCAAAGGGTGGCCGCACCCCTCCCCATGGGCTGGTCCGAATTGGACTAGGGAGGGGGGCGCCCCCTTCCTTCCTTCTCCTTTTCACTTCCCTTTCCTTCTCTCCTACTCCTACTACTTGGAAGGGATCCTAGTTATACTAGGAAAGGGGGAATCCTACTCCCGGTGGGAGTAGGACTCCCCTAGGGCGCGCCATAGAGAGGGCCGGCCCTCCCCTCCTCCACTCCTTTATATACGTGGCCAGGGGGCACCCCATAGATACAACAATTGATCTCTTAGCCATGTGCGGTGCCCCCCTCCACCATAATCCACCTCGGTCATATCGTAGCGGTGCTTAGGCGAAGCCCTGCATCGGTAGAACATCATCATCGTCACCACGCCGTCGTGCTAACGAAACTCTCCCTCAAAGCTCGGCTGGATCGGAGTTCGAGGGACATCATCGAGTTGAACGTGTGCATAACTCGGAGGTGTCGTGCGTTCGGTACTTGATCGGTCGGATCGTGAAGACGTACGACTACATCAACCGTTTTGTGCTAACGCTTCTGCTTTTGGTCTACGAGGGTATGTAGACAACACTCTCCCTTCTCATTGCTATGCATCACCATGATCTTGCGTTTGCGTAGGAAATTTTTGAAATTACTACGTTCCCCAACAGATTGATCTTGGAAAATACCTTAGCTCCTTCAATCGATCAAACAGATCATTGATCATCGGCAGTGGGTACTTGTTCTTGATTGTTACTTCGTTCAGTCCTCGATAATCAACGACCATCCTTAACAATCCATCCTTCTTCTCCACTAGAAGTACTAGCGATCCCCAAGGTGAAGAACTTGGGCGAATATAACCTTTATCCAGTAACTCCTTAATCTGCTTCTTAATCTCTTCCAAATCTTTGGCGGACATCCTGTATGGTCTTTTAGATATGGGCCCTCTGCCTGGCAAAAGCTCAATCAAAAACTCAATATCTCTATCCGGTGGCATGCCTGGAAACTCCTCCGGAAATACATCAGGGAAATCCTTCACCACTGGTACTTCCTCCTGCACAACTCCTGATACGGAATTTACTCGAGTCCTCTTGGGCACATGCCGGGATACATACTTAATCCTTCTTCCTTCTGGTGTTGTAAGAAAAATTGACTTACTGGCGCATTCAATGTCCCCTCCATACTTCGATAACCAATCCATGCCTAATATCACATCTAATCCTTGAGATTCCAATACTATTAGGTCCGAGGGAAATACATAGTTACCAATCCTTAATGGTAACCGATCACACCATAGACTAGCCATATACTCTGCTCCAGGCGAGGTTACTAACATGGGTGACCTAAGGGCTTGGGTTGGCAGTTTATACTTATCCACAAATCCCCTTGAGATGTATGAATGCGATGCACCAGTATCAAAAAGAACGAGTGCAGTAAATGTCTTAACCAAAAACTTACCTATTACTGCATCTAGCTGAGCTTCAACCTCCTCCACGTTAGTGTGGTTCACCTGTCCCGTATTGAAAGGGTTCGGCTTCTTCCAGAGCTTACATTGCCATTTCCACTCTGGGCTTCAGGACATTGGCGTAATGTCCAGTCTTCTGGCACTTATAGCAATTGACTTGGCTCAGGTCTCTCTTGGCTGGCGTCGATGGGTTGGTACGGTTCTGGCTGTTGCTTCCTCCATTCCCGTTACCATTCTTGGGGCCATTATGATTGTGCGAGCTGCCTCGTCCATGGGTATGCTGAAAATGTCCTCCCGGTTTAGGGGTAAAACGTGGCTTCTGCTAAGCTCCAGAATTGTACTTCCCTTGTCCGTACTTCCTCTTGCGGTTTTCAATCTGCTGCTGCTTCCCTTCAATCATAAGAGAGCAATCTACCAACTCCTGGTAGTTGTTGAAGCTTGCTACCATCAACTACATGCTCAACTCATCATTCAGTCCTTCCAGAAACTTCTCCTGCTTAGCTGCATTCGTAGCCATGTCATCTGGGCATAACGTGCTAGCTTACTAAAGTCATCCACATACTGGCCAACTGGCCGTCCTCCTTGGCGCAAGTTGCGAAACTCACGCTCCTTCATGGCCATAGCTCCTGCTGACACATGGGCAGTACGGAAAGCCTGCTGAAATTGGCCCCATGTCACCGTGGCTATAGGGTAGGTGACAGTGTAATTCTCCCACCATGATGCTGCTGGTCCATCCTGTTGGGGAACGTAGCAATAATTCAAAATTTTCCTACGTGTCACCAAGATCAATCTATGGAGTCATCTAGCAACGAGGGAGGAGTAGATCTACATACCCTTGTAGATCGCGCGTGGAAGCGTTCAAGAGAACAGGGTTGATGGAGTCATACTCGTCGTGTTCCAAATCACCGATGATCCTAGCGCCGAACGGACGGCACCTCCGCGTTCAACACACGTACGGAGCAGCAACATCTCCTCCTTCTTGATACAACAAGGGGAAGGAGAGGTTGATGGAGATCCAGCAACACGACGGCGTGGTGGTGGAAGTAGCGGGATTCCAACAGGGCTTCGCCAAGCGCTGCGGGAGGAGGGAGATGTGTCACGAGAGGGAGAGGGAGGCGCCAGGGCTTAGATGCGGCTGCCCTCGCTTCCCCCCACTATATATTGGGCCAACGGAGAGGGGGGGGGCAGCCTTGGCCCTTCCTCCAAGGAAGGGTGCGGCCAGGGAGGAGTCCATCCTCCCTAAGGCACCTAGGAGGTGCCTTCCCCCTTTAGGACTCTTCCTTTCCTTATCTCTTGGCGCATGGGCCTCTTGGGGCTGGTGCCCTTGGCCCATATAGGCCAACGCGCACACCCCCACAGCCCATGTGGCCCCTCGGGGCAGGTGGCCTCACCCGGTGGACCCCCGGGACCCTTCCGGTGGTCCCGGTACAATACCGGTGACCCGAAACTTGTCCCGATGGCCGAAATAGCACTTCCTATATATAATTCTTTACCTCCGGACCATTCCGGAACTCCTCGTGACGTCCGGGATCTCATTCGGGACTCTGAACAACATTCGGGTTACTGCATACTAATATCTCTATAACCCTAGCGTCACCGAACCTTAAGTGTGTAGACCCTACGGGTTCGGGAAGCATGCACACATGACCGAGACGTTCTCCGGTCAATAACCAATAGCGGGATCTGGATACCCATGTTGGTTCCCACATGTTCCACGATGATCTCATCGGATGAACGACGATGTTGAGGATTCGATCAATCCCGTATACAATTCCCTTTGTCTAGCGGTACAATACTTGCCCGAGATTCGATCGTCGGTATCCCGATACCTTGTTCAATCTCGTTACCGGCAAGTCTCTTTACTCGTTCTGTAACACATCATCCCGTGATCAACTCCTTGATCACATTGTGCACATTACGATGATGTCCTACCGAGTGGGCCCAGAGATACCTCTCCGTCACACGGAGTGACAAATCCTAGTCTCGATTCGTGCCAACCCAACAGACACTTTCGGAGATACCCGTAGTGCACCTTTATAGCCACCCAGTTATGTTGTGACGTTTGGCAGACCCAAAGTATTCCTACGGTATCCGGGAGTTGCACAATCTCATGGTCTAAGGAAATGATACTTGACATTAGAAAAGCTTTAGCATACGAACTACACGATCTTTGTGCTAGGCTTAGGATTGGGTCTTGTCCATCACATTATTCTCCTAATGATGTGATCCCGTTATCAACGACATCCAATGTCCATGGTCAGGAAACCGTAACCATCTATTGATCAACGAGCTAGTCAACTAGAGGCTTACTAGGGATATGGTGTTGTCTATGTATCCACACATGTATCTGAGTTTCCTATCAATACAATTCTAGCATGGATAATAAACGATTATCATGAACAAGGAAATATAATAATAACCAATTTATTATTATTGCCTCTAGGGCATATTTCCAACAGTCTCCCACTTGCACTAGAGTCAGTAATCCAGTCCACATCGATATGTGATTAACACTCAAGGTCACATCCCCATGTGACTAACACCCAAAGAGTTCTGGGTTTGATCATGTTATGCTTGTGAGAGAGGTTATAGTCAACGGGTCTGAATCTTTCAGATCCGTGTGTGCTTTACAAATCTCTATGTCATCTCCTAGATGCAGCTACCACGTTCTATTTGGAGCTATTCCAAATAACTGTTCTACTATACGAATCCAGTTTACTACTCAGAATAATCTGGATTAGTGTCAAAGTTTGCATCGGCATAACCCTTTACGACGAACTCTTTTACCACCTCCATAATCGAGAAAATTCCTTAGTCCACTAGTTACTAAGGATAACCTTGACCGCTGTCCTGTGATCCATTCTTGGATCACTCTTGTACCCCTTGACTGACTCATGGCAAGGCACGCTTCAGGTGCGGCACACAGCATAGCATACTGTAGAGAGCCTATGACAAAAGCATAGGAGACGACCTTCGTCCTTCCTCTTTCTTCTGCCGTGGTCGAGCTTTAAGTCTTAACTTCATACCTTACAACTCAGGCAAGAACTCCTTCTTTGACTGATCCATCTTGAACACCTTCAAGATCATGTCAATGTATGTGCTCATTTGAAAGTACCATTAAGTGTTTTGATCTATCCTTATAGATCTTGATGCTCAATGTTCAAGTAGCTTAATCCAGGCTTTCCATTGAAAAACACTTTCCAAATAACCCTATATGCTTTCCAGAAATTCTACGTCATTTCGGATCAACAATATGTCATCCACATATACTTATCAGAAATGTCATAGTGCTCCCACTCACTTTATTGTAAATACAAGTTTCTAACAAACTTTGTATAAACCCATAAACTTTGATTACTCCATCAAAGTGTATATTCCAACTCGGAGATGCTTACTCCAGTCCTTAGAAGGATTGCTGGAGCTTTGCATACCTATTAGCATCTTTCAGGATTGACAAAACCTTCCGGTTGTATTACATACAACCTTTCCTCAAGAAAAAATCATCGAGGAAACAATGTTTTGACATCCTATCTGCAAGATTTCATAAATAATGCAGTAGTTGCTAATATAATTCCAACAGACTCTTAGCATCGCTACGAGTGAGAAAGTCTCACCGTAGTCAACTCCTTGAACTTGTCGGGAAACTTCTTAACGATAAGTCGAGCTTTCTTAATGGTGACATTTACCATCATTGTCCGCCTTCCTTTTAAAATCCATCTGTACTCAACAGCCTTACGATCATCGAGCTGTTCTGCCAAAGTCTACACTTTGTTTTCATACATGGATCCTCTCTCGAATTTTATGGCCTCGAGCCATTTATCGGAATCCGGGCCCACCATCGCTTCTCCATAGCTCGTAGGTTCATTGTTGTCTAGCAACATGACTTCCAAGACAGGATTACGTACCACTCTGAAGTAGTACGCATCCTTGTCATCCTACGAGGTTTGGTAGTGACTTGATCTGAAGTTTCATGATCACTATCATAAGCTTCCACTTCAATTGGTGTAGGTGCCACAAGAACAACTTCATGTGCCCTACCACACACTAGTTGAAGAGGCGGTTCAATAACCTCATCAAGTCTCCACCATCCTCCCACTCAATTCTTTCGAGAGAAACTTTTCCTCGAGAAAGGACCTGATTCTTGAAACAATCCCTTATTGCTTTCGGATCTGAGACAGGAGGTATAGCCAACTGTTTTGGGTGTCCTATGAAGATGCATTTATCCGCTTTGGGTTCGAGCTTATCAGCATGAAACTTTTTCACATAAGCAGCCCCAAACTTTTAAGAAATGACAGCTTAGGTTTCTCTAAACCATAGTTCATACGGTGTCATCTCATCGGAATTACGTGGTGCCCCTTTTAAAGTGAATGTGGTTGTCTCTAATGCATAACCCATAAACTATTGTGGTAATTTGATAAGAGACGTCATGGTATGCATCATATCCAATAGGGTGCAGTTATGATGTTCGGACACACCATCACACTATGGTGTTCCAGGCTGTATCAGTTGTGAAACAATTTCCACAATGTCTTAATTCTGTGCCAAACTCGTAATTCAGATATTCATCTCTATGATCATATCATAGATCTTTTATCCTCTTGTCACGACGATCTTTCAACTTCACCTTGAAATTACTTGAACCTTTCAATAATTCAGACTCATGATTCATCAAGTAAATATACTCAACATCTACTCAAATCATCTGTGAAGCAAGAACATAACGATATCCACTACATGCCTCAGCACTCATTGGACTGCACACATCAAAATGTATTACTTCCAACAAGTTGCTTTCTAGTTCCATTTTACTGAAACCGAGGCTTTCAGTCATCTTGCCCATGTGGTATGATTTTCATGTCTCAAGTGATTCAAAATCAAGTGAGTCCAAACGGTCCATTTGCATGGAGTTTCTTCATGCATATACACCAATAGACATGGTTCGCATGTCTCAAACTTTTCAAAACGAGTGAGCCCAAAGATCCATCAACATGGAGCTTCTTCATGCGTTTTATACCGATATGACTTATGTGGCAGCGCCACAAGCAGGTGGTACTATCATTACTATCTTATATCTTTTGGCATGAACATGTGTATCACTACGATCGAGATTCAATAAACCATTCATTTTAGGTGCAAGACCATTGGAGGTATTATTCAAATAAACGGAGTAAATATTATTCTCTTTAAATGAATAACCGTATTGCGATAATCATAATCCAATCATGTCTATGCTCAACGCAAACACCAAATAACAATTATTTAGGTTTAACACCAATCTCAATGGTAGAGGGAGCATGCGATGCTTGATCATATCAACATTGGAAACACTTCCAACACATATCGTCAGCTCACCTTTAGCTAGTCTCCGTTTACTCCGCAGCTTTTATTTCGAGTTACTAGCACTTAGCAACCGAACCGGTATCTAATACCCTGGTGCTACTAGGAGTACTAGTAACGTACACATTAACATAATGTATATCCAATATACTTCTATCGACATTCTTCTCATCTACCATGTATCTAGGGTAATTCTGCTCCAGTGTCTGTTCCCCTTTATTACAGAAGCACTTAGTCTCGGGTTTGGGTTCAACCTTGGGTTTCTTCACTAGAGCAGCAGCTGATTTGCCATTTCATGAAGTATCCCTTCTTGCCCTTGCCCTTCTTGAAACTAGTGGTTTCACCAACCATCAACAATTGATGCTCCGTCTTGATTTCTACTTTTGTGGTGTAAAACATCGCGAATATCTCAAGGATCATCATATATGTCCCCGATATATTATAGTTCATCACGAAGCTCTAGCATCTTGGTGGTAATGACTTCGGAGAAACATCACTATCTCATCTGGAAGGTCAACTCCCACTCGATTCAAATGATTGTTGTACTCAGACAATCTGAGCACAAGCTCAACAATTGAGCTTTTCTCCCTTAGTTTGTAGGCTAAGAAAATCGTCGGAGGTCTTTTACCTCTTGACATGGGCACGAGCCTGAAATCCCAATTTCAGCCCTCGAAACATCTCATATGTTTCGCGACGTTTCAAAAACGTCTTCGGTGCCTCAACTCTAAACCGTTTAACTGAACTATCACGTAGTTATCAAAATGTGTATGTCAGATGTTCGCAACATCCACAGACGACGTTCGAGGTTCAGCACACTGAGCGGTGCATTAAGGACATAAGCCTTCTATGAAGCAATGAGGACAATCCTCAGTTTACGGACCTAGTCCGCATAATTGCTACTATCAACTTTCAACTAAATTTTCTCTAGGAACATATCTAAACATTAGAACTGAAGTGCGGGCTACGACATAATTTTGCGAAGACCTTTTGACTATCTTCAGGATAATTAAGTTCATCTTATGAACTCCCACTCAGATAGACATCCCTCTAGTCATCTAAGTGATTACATGATCCGAGTCAACTAGGCCGTGTCCGATCATCACATGAGACGGACTAGTCATCATCGGTGAACATCTTCATGTTGATCGTATCTATCATACGACTCATGCTCGACCTTTCGGTCTCTTGTGTTCCGAGGCCATGTCTGTACATGCTAGGCTCGTCAAGTCAACCTAAGTGTTTCGCGTGTGTAAATCTGTCTTACACCCGTTGTATGTGAACATTAGAATCTATCACACCCGATCATCACGTGGTGCTTCGAAACAACGAACTGTCGCAACGGTGCACAGTTAGGGGGAACACTTTCTTGAAATTTTAATGAGGGATCATCTTATTTACTACCGTCGTTCTAAGCAAATAAGATGTATAAACATGATAAACATCACATGCAATCAAATAGTGACATGATATGGCCATCATCACTTTGCTCCTTTTGATCTCCATCTTCGGGGCTCCATGATCATCATCGTCACTGGCATGACACCATGATCTCCATCATCATGATCTCCATCATCGTGTCTTCATGAAGTTGTCTCGCCAACTATTACTTCTACTACTATAGCTAACGGTTAGCAATAAAGTAAAGTAATTACATGGCGTTGTTCAATGACACGCAGGTCATACAATAAATAAAGACAACTCCTATGGCTCCTGCCGGTTGTCATACTCATCGACATGCAAGTCGTGATTCCTATTACAACAACATGATCAATCTCATACATCACATATCATTCATCACATTCTTCTTGGCCATATCACATCACATAGCATACCCTGCAAAAACAAGTTAGACATCCTCTAATTGTTGTTTGCATGTTTTACGTGGCTGCTATGGGTTTCTAGCAAGAACGGTTCTTACCTACGCAAAACCACAACGTGATATGTCAATTGCTATTTACCCCTCATAAGGACCCTTTTCATCGAATCCGATCCGACTAAAGTGGGAGAGACAGACACCCGCTAGCCACCTTATGCAACTAGTGCATGTCAGTCAGTGGAACTAGTCTCACGTAAGAGTACGTGTAAGGCCGGTCCGGGCCGCTTCATCCCACAATGCCGCCGAATCAAGATTGGACTAGTAACGGTAAGCATATTGAACAAAATCAACACCCACAACTACTTTGTGTTCTACTCGTGCATAGAATTTACGCAATAGACCTAGCTCATGATGCCACTATTGGGGAACGTAGCAATAATTCAAAATTTTCCTACGTGTCACCAAGATCAATCTATGGAGTCATCTAGCAATGAGGGAGTTGTAGATCTACATACCCTTGTAGATCGCGCGCGGAAGCGTTCAAGAGAACGGGGTTGATGGAGTCGTACTCGTCGTGATCCAAATCACTGATGATCCTAGCGCCGAACGGACGGCACCTCCGCGTTCAACACACGTACAGAGAAGCGACGTCTCCTCCTTCTTGATCCAGCAAGGGGGAAGGAGAGGTTGATGGAGATCCAGCAGCACGACGGCATGGTGGTGGAAGTAGCGGGATTCCAATAGGGCTTCGCCAAGCGCTGCGGGAGGAGGGAGATGTGTCACGGGAGGGAGAGGGAGGCGCCAGGGCTTAGATGCGGCTGCCCTCCCTTCCCCCCACTATATATAGGGCCAAGGGAGAGGGGGGGGGGGGGGCGCAGCCTTGGCCCTTCCTCCAAGGAAGGGTGCGGCCAGGGAGGAGTCCATCCTCCCTAAGGCACCTAGGAGGTGCCTTCCCCCTTTAGGACTCTTCCTTTCCTTATCTCTTGGCGCATGGGCCTCTTGGGGCTGGTGCCCTTGGTCCATATAGGCCAAGGCGCACACCCCTACAGCCCATGTGGCCCCCCGGGGCAGGTGGCCCCACCCGGTGGACCCCCGGGACACTTCCGGTGGTCCCGGTACAATACTGGTGACCCCGAAACTTGTCTCGATGGCCGAAATAGCACTTCCTATATATAATTCTTTACCTCCGGACCATTCCGGAACTCCTCGTGATGTCCGGGATCTCATCCGGGACTCCCAACAACATTCGGGTTACCGCATACTAATATCTCTATAACCCTAGCGTCACCGAACCTTAAGTGTGTAGACCCTACGGGTTCGGGAAGCATGAAGACATGACCGAGACGTTCTCCGGTCAATAACCAATAGCGGGATCTGGATACCCATGTTGGTTCCCACATGTTCCACGATGATCTCATCGGATGAACCATGATGTCGAGGATTCGATCAATCCCGTATACAATTCCCTTTGTCTAGCGGTACGATACTTGCCCGAGATTCGATCGTCGGTATCCCGATACCTTGTTCAATCTCGTTACCGGCAAGTCTCTTTACTCGTTCCATAACACATCATCCCGTGATCAACTCCTTGATCACATTGTGCACATTACGATGATGTCCTACCGAGTGGGCCCAGAGATACCTCTCCGTCACACGGAGTGACAAATCCCAGTCTCGATTCGTGCCAACCCAACAGACACTTTCGGAGATACCCATAGTGCACCTTTATAGCCACCCAGTTACGTTGTGAAGTTTGGCACACCCAAAGTATTCCTACGGTATCCGGGAGTTGCACAATCTCATGGTCTAAGGAAATGATACTTGACGTTAGAAAAGCTTTAGCATACGAACTACACGATCTTTGTGCTAGGCTTAGGATTGGGTCTTGTCCATCACATCATTCTCCTAATGATGTGATCCCGTTATCAACGACATCCAATGTCCATGGTCAGGAAACCGTAACCATCTATTGATCAATGAGCTAGTCAACTAGAGGCTTACTAGGGATATGGTGTTGTCTATGTATCCACACATGTATCTGAGTTTCCTATCAATACAATTCTAGCATGGATAATAAACGATTATCATGAACAAGGAAATATAATAATAACCAATTTATTATTATTGCCTCTAGGGCATATTTCCAACACATCCAACTGATGTGCGGCAGAGCACACCTTCTCAGCATCAGTACATCCTGTAGTGGTTAAATCCCTTCCAATCTTGCGGAGCCAATCATCTAATACTATAGGCTCGGTGCTACTAGAGAACACCGGCAGATTCAGCCTAAGAAAACGGGTTAACTGATCCACAGGTGGTGGCGGTGGTGGGTTGTTGCTGTTGTTCCCCTGATTCTGATTTCTGGACTAGCAACTGCATCAACGTATTCTGCTGCTGGGTCAACTGAGTGAGCTCCGGTGGGAAAGCAAATCCATTGTCATGTCTGGGAGGCATCTGGGGGGGGGTTTAGAAAATAGGAGAATATAGAATAGAATGAGGTCTAGAGGGAAAACACTACCCATATGCACATGAGGCAAATGCAAACAAAATCACTTCATTCAATCAAACAAGGGCAGACAATGGTCTATCTATCGTTACAAAAGTGCTCGGGCTATACTAGATACATGGGGAAATACTACTACTGATATAGGGGTCGACTAGAAAAACTGCTCCGATGAAGACTCCATGATATCTGCTCCGACTTCATCAACATAGTCATCATCGCTATCGTCTCGGTCCGAGTCAGTGTCGTCGATGATGATGTAGTTCTCTGGACAAGTGCAAACTTCGTCTTCTCCTCCAGTTGCGGGAAATCCCATGCATATTTTTAGCTTCTTCTTCAGATCATCGTTCTTCTCCACGAGTGTTGCTATTTCCTCCTCATATCCATCGCGTGTAGACTTGAGTTCTTCTTCCAGCTCCGTGATCCTGGTCATGGACTTCTTCAGGTCTATCATGCCTGCGCACATCTGGTTCTCCTGGCGTCGAATGTGCTGGTTTAACTCCTGGATGAAAGCTGCAATTGATCTATCCTTCCTGGTGTTGATCATCTCCCATTGCTCATCTCGGTGCCCACAAATCTGGTAGATAGTATCCTTGAGATCCTTGTGGTAGACTTCTCCAATGCGTCCCATAGTGATGTGGGCTGCCATGTTCTTTCCTAGACTCCAGGTTGGTGCATCAAAGGAAAACTCTAAGGGCTCAGTGACGGGCATGAATGTCCTTCCTAGAACTTGAAATTGAATCATCCAACGCTCCTCTTTAGGTAAAGTGGCATTATAGGTTCCGGTGAAGCTTGGTACTCTGATGTTCAGGTATCTAGTGACTTCCTTCAAGTGATGTCCAAAGGGTGTATCTTCATCCGGTTGCGTGAACTTGTTCCTTGCATCCGCCATCCTAAAAGAGTAGAAAAGATGATGAGTCAGAAATGAGAAGAGGGAGTATTGATCTAGGGCTTTAGCTTAGTGGTCATGTCCTATAGTCAGCGTGTGCTCTGATACCATCTTGTAGCGATTAGACCTCAAATAGTCCGATCTCTATGCTTTAGTGTCATCCCTGGATCAGTAATGCTGACACGCACAGTACTTGAAGGATTTTATAACAGAGTAGCAATCACACACTTATTACATCGAATGTCTCAAAAGAGAACTTATTATAATAAATATGGCTTAAGGCCATCTAATAACGATAACAGCGGAAGGCTTGGAAGATAACTGAGTCCATCAACTCCAACGGCATCATTGAGTATAGACACTACAAAAAAAAGACACATCCGTGACATTTTGGGCCGAATGGATTTTTTTTCTGTCATACATATGACACTTCTATGACGATAATTATGACAAAACCCGGTATCATCATAGATGTGGTGGGCTCCTACTTCTATGACAAAAAATCATGACAGAAAATGGGCCTTTTGTCCTGGGCGGGCCGGAGACGCAGCTGCATGACATTCTTTGGGCCGTACATGATGGAAAAAACCGTGGTAGAAGTGAGGGGGAGGAAAATTTCGGGGAGTTCCCGGTTACGGTGGGAGGTCGGGGGCCGAGAGATGCGCGCTTCCCTCATACACGTACGCGCGTGTGTGCGAGGCGTTGGCTCTAACTGAACCTGAGCGACGCGTTGGGCTCTAACTGAACCTGAGCGATTGCACTGCGCAGGCTACGCGTCACTGAACCTGAGCGATCGATCGATGGCTGTTAACTGAACCCGATCGAGCGATTCCTTCACTACTGCTGCTAACTATAGCCGATCGATGCTTCCTCTGGATGAACAATGAGCGTTGCGGGGGGGGGGGGGGGGGGGGTTGGATGTACAGTTCCCGGTGGGGGTGGATGAATAGGACCCCGTGGTGTTGCCTCTGGATGAACAGGACCCCGATCGATTGAGTCGGTTGGGGCTGGATGAACAGGACCTTGTGGAGGGCTGGATGAACAGGACCACCCCGTGGAGGGCAGGATGAACAGTAGACGGTAGAGGGCAGGATGAATAGTAGACGGTAGAGGGCAGGATGAACAGTAGCCCATGGAGGGGTGGTTGAAATGGAGCCCGTGGAGAGGGCTGGTTCAACAGTAGCCGGTGGAGTAGCGCGCGGTGGAGGCTGGATGAACAGGAGCCCGTGGATGAACAGTCGTAGGTTGACGCTGGAGGAGGTCGACGGTGGATGAATAGTAGCTTGTGGAGGCTGGAGGGGGTCGATGGTGGAGATGAACAGTATCCCGTGGACTCCCGTTTTGCGGTACGCCACACCCCCCCGATGAACATGACCCCCGTTTCGACCGTAGCGCTCCAACACAAGTCCGTTTCCTCCGTTTTGCGGTACGCCACACCCCTCCCGATGAACAAGACCCCCGTTTCGACCGTAGGAGGTCTATTTCCTCCATTTTGCGGTACGCCAGACCCTTCCCGATGAACATGATCCCGTTTCGAACGTGGCCGGTCGAACACAAGGCCGTTTCCTCCGTTCTGCGGTACGCCAGGCCTCGTTTCCATCACCTATTCCGTCCAAGCCCTCCGGATGAACACGATGCATTTCGTTGCCTCCCCATGAACACGACGCATTCCGTTGCCTCCCCATGAACACGACGACGACGCTGTTTCTCCATTCCGACCCAGCCATGTACACGAGCCCTGGCCGTACGTATGCGCGAGTAGCCGTTCGAGACCCCGCCTGTATGTACACATACGTGGCCATATTTTCTTTCTTGCACCCTGGCCGCTGTACGTACGTGTACATGCTACGTGCGCGCCTCTACTACGACACATGCGCCCCTCTAGATCCACCAGTATATATGTACGTACACGTTCGCAACCAGAATGAAAACGCTGCGTACGCTTCAACTAGGTGGGTCCCGACTGTCAGGCAGTTCCTTGCGTGCGAAGATGTAGCTAGTGGGTCCCAACAGTCAGGGGCAAATGTTTTTTTCGTGAAATACATGTTGGGGAACGTAGCAGAATTTTAAAATATTCTACGCATCACCAAGATCAATCTATGGAGTCATCTAGCAACGAGGGAGAGAGGAGTGCATCTACATACCCTTGTAGATCACGCGCGGAAGCGTTCAAGAGAACGGGGTTGATGGAGTCGTACTCGTCGTGATCCAAATCACCGATGACCAAGTGCGGAACGGACATCACCTCCGCGTTCAACACATGTACGGTTAGGAAGACGTCTCCTCCTTCTTGATCCAGCAAGGGGGAAGGAGAGGTTGATGAAGATCCAGCAGCACGACGGCATGGTGGTTGATGCAGCAGGATCCCGGCAGGGCTTCGCCAAGCGCAAGCGGGGAGGAGAGGTGTTACGGAGGGAGAGGGAGGTGCCAATAGCAAGGGGTGCGGCGGCCCTCCCTCCCCCCTCTTTATATAGGGGCCTTGGGGGGGGGGGGGGCGGCCCTAGGAGATGGATCTCCAAGGGGGGCGGCGGCCAAGGGGTGGCTTCCCCCCCAAGCCAAGTGGGTGGCGCCCCCACCCCTAGGGTTTCCCAACCCTAGGCGCAGGGGAGGCCCAAGGGGGGGGGGGGTGGGCGCACCAGCCCACTAGGGGCTGGTTCCCCTCCCAATTCAGCCCATGGGGCCCTCCGGGATAGGTGGCCCCACCCGGTGGACCCCCGGGACCCTTCGGGTGGTCCCGGTACAATACCGGCGACCCCCGAAACCTTCCCGATGGCCAAAACTGGACTTCCTATATATAAATCTTTACCTCCGGACCATTCCGGAACTCCTCGTGACGTCCGGGATCTCATCCGGGACTCCGAACAACTTTCGGGTTACTGCATACTAATATCTCTACAACCCTAGCGTCACCGAACCTTAAGTGTGTAGACCCTACGGGCTCGGGAGACATGCAGACATGACCAAGCCGACTCTCTGGTCAATAACCAACAACGGGATCTGGATACCCATGTTGGCTCCCACATGCTCCTCGATGATCTCATCAGATGAACCACGATGTTGAGGATTCAATCAATCCGTATAAAATTCCCTTTGTCAATCGGTACGTTACTTGCGCGAGACTCGATCGTCGATATCCCAATACCTCGTTCAATCTCATTACTGGAAAGTCACTTTACTCGTGCCGTAATGCATGATCCCGTGATCAACCACTTGGGCACATTGAGCTCATTACGATGATGCATTACCGAGTGGGCCCAGAGATACCCTCCGTCATACGGAGTGACAAATCCCAGTCTCGATTCGTGCCAACCCAACAGACAGTTTTGGAGATACATGCAGTGTACCTTTATAGTCACCCAGTTACGTTGTGACGTTTGGCACACCCAAGGCACTCCTACGGTATACGGGAGTTGCACAATCTCATGGTCTAAGGAAATGATACTTGACACTACTAGGAAAAGGGCTATAGATAGGATTGACACTAATGGCGCACCAGAGAAATAGGTGCGCCACCAGTGATAATTTTTTTTATTTTTACATACATACTAATGGAGCATCCTACCGAAGTGCGCCATTACTAGTTCTAACTAGTAATGGCGCACCAGACATGGAGTGCGCCAGTACTGAATTTTTTTTATTCTTTTTTTTTTGCAAAACTACTAATGGCGCACCGCCTCACCGTTCGCCATTACTAGTTTAAACTACTAATGGCGCACCCAGTAAAAGTGCGCCATTAGTATATATATATATATATATACTTTTCTGCAAAACTACTAATGGCGCACCACCTGCAGGTGCGCCATTAGTAACCAGGGTTACTAATGGCGCATTTGCAGGTGGTGCGCCATTATTAACCTGGGACCCCAACAAGATATTTTGGACAGGCGCACACCTACCCACTCACTTTCCCCACTTCATTCCCTCCACCTCCTTCTCCAAGCTTTTGGCTGCCTCCTCCTCCTCACCTCATTTCCACCATAGATTCATCAAAATTAAGTGGTGAAATTACCTTTTTTTTGATAGGTAAGTAAGGGGAAAGCTATCTTCATGATGTAGATCTACTTTTTTTCTCCCTAGCTCGCTCCAACAACGTGCACATGCACTTTTTGTGGCCTAGCTAGATCTATGTATGTTTGTGGTGTTGCCTGTGTTTGTGGTGTTGCATATATGTTTGTGTTTGCAGGTACCGGTATTTGAAATGCGATAGTTGCCAATATTTTGCCGGAATGTTGATTCATTTCCGTTTCGGCGACAATTTTGGCACTATGCATTCTTTTTGGTCCTATTTTTAGGGAAGGTCATGCCAAATTTTTTCTTGGTTCTAAAATATCGTTTTGCTCTACCCCGCAGGCGATCATGGTCTGCACGATGACAAAAGGCATCATGAATAGGTTTTTGAGCTCCGTGAAGGCCGAGATGCTTCAAAAGAACGAGACGGAGATAAGATGTCCGTGTCGAAGATGCAAGCTGAAGAGCCTTATTGCGGACCTGGATTCCGGGCAGGTGCGGGACCACCTGCTCTTGCGTGGTTTCATGGATGGCTATCGGTGGCAAGGTGATGAAGATGACTATGAAGTCGTCCATGGGGGCCGGGCAAGAAATGAGGAAGGGCAACAAGACAAGTACCACCGCGGCGATGGCGGGCGAGAAGACGAAGAATCTCCAGGACATGATCACGACGGTGATGCTGTACACAGTCATCATGTAGAAGATGCCGTACATGATGATGAGGAAGATCAAGACAAAGGGCATGATCATGAAGATGAAGATGCCGGAGCAGACGACGATGGAGGCTGGGTGTTGGACCCTCATATTCAAGAGCTGCTTCTCAAGCAGATGGATAACGCAAGAGCTGCTGCCCGAGAGAAAGCCAAGCTGGATCAACTGGAGATAGACGCGGTTACTCCATTGTATGAAGGATGCAGGCCCGAGGATACCCGCCTGAAAGTAACGCTCATGGCTCTGGAGATGAAGGTAAAACACAAAATGACCGACGCATGCTTCGACGAGAACATGTCATTCTGGCACGAACGTCTTCCCAAGGGGAACAAGTGCCCGACCAGTTTCGAGGAGGCGAAAAATCATGTGTCCTCTGGATTTACCGCACGTGAAATACCATGTGTGCATGAACAATTGCATCATTTATCGGGACGAGCACGCGGAGTCTACCATATGTCCGGTGTGCGGCGTCACTCGATACAAGAAGAGGAAGAAAGCTCCCCGAAAATCGGTGTGGTACTTTCCGATCACTCCTCGTTGGCAGTGGTATTTCGCGGACCCTAAGGTAGCAAAGCTCCTGCGTTGGCACGTGGATAGAGAGGAGAAGAAGCGGGAAGATGACGGAAATGATCCGGAGATAAATAAAAAAGACAAGATGCTGAGTCACCCTAAGGATGCGAGCCAGTGGCAAGCGTTGAACTTCAAATACCCAGAATTTGGGAAGGATCCAAGGAACATCATGCTGGGCGAGCACCGATGGAGTCAATCCGTTTGGCAGCCAGAGAAGCACACATAGCACGTGGTCTGTGTTTGTGTGGATGTACAACCTTCCCCCTTGGTTGTGCATGAAGGGGAAGTACATTCACATGAGTATGCTAATTGAAGGGCCAAAACAACTAGGGAACGACATCAATCTATATCTGGGGCTGCTGAAAGAGGAGCTAGACACGCCGTGGAAAACGCCAGCCAATACGTGGGACGCCGCAGAGAAAGAATATTTCCCTATGAGAGCCGCACTGCTCACGACGATGCACGACTATCTCGGTTACGGATATCTCGTGGGGCAGGTAGTCCACGTATTTTCTGGATGTGTAAGGTGCATGGATGACACAACGTATCGCCAGCTAGATAGAGATCCCGGGTCTTCGAAAACCGTGTTCATGGGACATCGAAGGTGGCTTCGCGATGATGACCCGTGGAGGAAACGCAAATATCTGTTCGATGGTGAAACCGAACCCCGAAAACACCCGCGTACGAGGAGCGGCGAGGAAATAGACGAGCTGTTGAAAAATTGGAAAGATTTCCCACTGCCGGGAAAGAAGCAAAAGGCGCCAGAGCCGGCAAAGAAGCAAAAGGCGCTAGAGCCGCTGCTGAAGGTATGGAAAACGAGGTCTGTTTTCTGGGACTTGCCGTACTGGAAGATCCACCGTGTGCCTCACAGCCTTGATGCCATGCATATCACGAAGAACGTGTGCGCGAGTCTGCTTGGTACCCTGCTCAACATGCCAGAGAGGACGAAAGATGGGACGAAAGCAAGGGCAGACTTGAAATCAATGGGCATCAGGCAGGAGCTTCACGCTAATGATGATGATGATGATGATGAGGCGAAGCAGGACACAGAAACTCGTCGCAAAGGCAAAAAGGCCAAGAAGACCGGAAGTGACTACCCTCCCGCGTGCTTCACTCTAAGTCAGGAGGAGATCGAGCAGTTTTTCACCTGCCTCGTAGGAGTAAAACTTCCTTACGGTTACGCGGGGAAGATAAGCAGATACCTAGACCCAGCGAAGCAGAAGTTCAGCGGGATGAAGTCTCACGACTGTCACGTGCTGATGACGCAGATACTTCCAGTTGCAATCCGTGGGATCATGGACGCGCACGTCCGTGAAACGCTATTTGGCCTATGCAACTTTTTTGACGTCATCTCTCGGAAGTCGATTGGCATGAGGCAACTCAGAAGGCTACAGGAAGAGATCTTGGTGATACTATGCGAGCTTGAGATGTACTTCCCACCCGCATTCTTCGACGTTATGGTGCATCTGCTGGTCCATATTGTGGAGGATATCATCCAACTCCGGCCGACGTTCCTGCACAGCATGATGCCGTTCGAAAGGATGAATGGTGTCATCAAAGGATACGTTCGCAACATGTCACGTCCAGAGGGAAGTATAGCTAGGGGCTTTCTGACCGAAGAGTGCATCTCCTACTGCACGAATTATCTAGGCATCGAGAACCCCGTTGGTCTGCCCGTCAACAGGCACCTTGGCAGGCTCGCTGGATGGGGTCACTGTGAGGGTCTCCGTGAAATGCATGTCGACTTCGAGGGTCGACTCGCCGACTTCGAAAGTGCAAACCTAGTCGCGCTACAACACATAGACATGGTCGATCCTTGGGTGGTAGAGCACAAAACCTTTATTGAGAATACGTACAATGACCAAGGCCAACAGAGGACGGACGGAGATATAATCAAAGAGCACAACTCATGTTTCACACGTTGGTTCAAGCAGAAGCTTCTGTCGTACCCTTTACATGAGGATTCTTCCACGGAAGAACAACTCATATTCGCCTTGTCACAGGGCACCGAGCACAACCTGATGACCTATGAGGCGTACGATATCAACGGCTACACATTCTACACCGAGAACAAGGACATGAAGAGCGATGGTTATCAGAACTCCGGGGTAACGATGGAATCCTACACCGGTAATGACAAGGACAGATACTACGGAAGGATCGAGGAGATCTGGGAGCTGAGCTACGCTGGAGAGAAGGTCCCGATGTTCCGTGTCCGATGGGCCAGGAGCGTCCTAAAAGAAGACCGGTATTTCACCACCATGGTTATACCCGAAGCCAAATCCAAGACCGCGGGCGCAAACGTCACCGCGAAAAATGAGCCATGGGTACTGGCTTCCCAAGTGGACCAATGCTTCTTCATTACCGACCCGTCAAAGCCCAGTCGTGTTGTTGTGAGGAGAGGCAAAAGTAAGATCATCGGAATGGATGGAGTAGCCAATGAGCAAGACTTCGACAAGTACGGCGACCCGAAGATCGAACATGACGACGACGATGAAGTAGCAGCACACACCACAAGAAGAAGCAAGACCACCCTACCTAAAGGACGTCTGTTCCATAGAAGAACTCCATTTGCGAAAAAGAAGGGCAAGAAGATTGTGAACAAATAGCTAGCTAAGATCGATTGTATTTAAATCGTAGTCTTCATTTCTCGATTGTATTTCATGGGCACTTTTTGATGTCATGAATATTTTTAAATTTCACGGGCACTTTTTGAATTCATGAGGACACTCGATCTCGATCCCCCTCCACCGCCGCCGACGAGCACCCGGCCCCCCGCACCCTCCCCCGCTCCACCGCCGCCAACGGGCACCCCCCGCACCCTCCCCCGCTCCACCGCCGCCGTCGATGATATTTTCAAGTAACAAATTTGAATCTATTTTTAAAAAATTATTAATGCTTTTATAAAAAATATTACTGTTATGATTTAAACAAGTTTGAACATATTCAAACACAAATAAATATCAAACAACATTTAAAGTGCAAAAAAAATATTGCAAAGCCTGGGAATCGAACCCAGGACCTCCTGGTGTGTGTGTTGTGTGCTGACCAGTCGGGCTAGTGGGCGGGTTGTGATGTGGATTGGGTTAGGTGCAATATAACCTGTGCTCAAACTGTAATAAAATAAATTCTAATGGCGCACCGCTGCGGGGTGTGCCATTGCTATCTAAAAAAAGATTTCTAATGGCGCACCGCTGCGGGGTGCGCCATTGCTATCTAAAAAAAAGATTTCTAATGGCGCACCGCTGTGGGGTGCGCCATTGCTATCTAAAAAAAGATTTCTAATGGCGCACCGCTGCGGGGTGCGCCATTGCTATCTAAAAAAAGATTTCTAATGGCGCACCGAGGTGTGGTGCGCCATTAGTAAGCTTCCCTCTAGCTATCTCCCTCTCCCTCGCTAGATAATCCCCTTTGACCCTCTCTCCCTCGCCACCAGATCCACCCGCGCGCTGCCCCGACCCACGACGCCGCCGCCCCGACCCTCACCGGACTCCACCCCCGCCGCCCCCGCGCCCCCACCCCCGCCGCCCCGACCCTCGCCGAACTCCACACCCCCGCCGCCCCCGTGCCCCCACCCCCGCCGGAGCATGTCTTCTTCCTCCGACCGACCCCATCGCGCCGTCGCCACGGCCTTCTATTTCGCCGAGCGGCTTTGCCTCCACCGTCCGTCGCCCGTGCAATCTGGCCATCGTCCGTCACTACCCGGCCCCTGCGCAGGTGCCCCTCCCCTCTCCTCTTCCCCTTGCCTTGCCCCATGCCTTATTGAGCCGACGCGCCAAGTACTAGGTTATGTTCTGAATTTTGGGGCAGTAGTGTGTGTAAGCGAGTGAGCAGCGTTATGCATCGGCGTCTGATGCTTCCTAGTTAGACTTGGGAGTTTGCATTTGCCAACATTTCTATATAAGCAAAGTTGCCTTCTGTTCTTGTTTGCATTATCTAACGCAATACACAGTCATGGATTGTCTAAGGTGAATATTTTAAGTACAACTTGCTGCAAAACCTGGAGTGCATTGGCATGTTCCTTTCTTTATGCCATTCCTGTAGTCTATTTGCTAGGCACTTACAAGGGCGCAATTAGTCAACCTTAAAACTCAACTGAATTGTATCGGTTACAGAAAACCAGTCCATGACAAATAGAAGCAATGACATGAGCTACTTCAGTGACCAGTTACACTTGCCTATACTTATCATTGTTTTGGTTTCTGAATATGCATCTGTGTGCCTGACAAGACTCCTCTAGTACACATAGTACTATTTTACTAGCAAGTTTTGGGAATTGTCTTTATTTATTTATTTATTTATTGCAGAAGCTTTTGATTTTTGAGCATGTGTTTCTCCCTGGGTTGTTGTTCTTGTTGTAGGAGTAAAATCCATGCCCTGTTAACAATGTATTACAAGAATTGTTTTCTTTTGTGTGATTCCCTGAAATATTGTGTTATAATAGAACTGTTCCTGGATGTGGTCATGGCAGATAAATTTGTCATCAGTTTGTAGGTTGTCGAATCAGCAACTCGTAGTTGAATTGATTAGAGTTGGGTGAATTGATTAGAGTTGGGTGAATGATTTAAACAAGTTTTATAGTGGCTAGTATGTATGTAGTGGAGCTAGTAGTAGCAGCTGCTCCTATGGCACCTTCTTTGCTGTTCAGCTGTGTCAAACAAAATTCCAATGGACTATCGTGTGGATGATGCTAAACAGAGATAGGAGTAGTAGTGGTGGCCATCTAGTTGGACTATTACTGCTAGGACTTGCTCCAGATTTTAGGATTTCTTTTCTTTTAGGATTTATTTTCTTCTTGGACTAGGTTTTTATTATTTTTCTGTTGTGATTGTTTTTTGAGCTCTTTCTTTTTCATTTCCTACTACCCTTATCCTAATTATCTTAAATTGTTATGATGTGTGTAACAGGATTAGATCTTGGATTTGCTAGTGGACTTTGGGAGTTTCTTAGCCAGCTTGGTGACTCCATATTTTTCACTATTTCAGCAAGTCTTTTGTAAGCATTAAACTTTCAGCACTACATTTCTATCTTATGTGTACAAAAAAATTGTATAGAAATATGCTGAATTTTCTGCTCTAATTGTTGCTCAAAGAAATTTAGCAAAAAAATGGGGTCCTGGGAGACGCCGCTGCTGCTTGAGGCCCTTGAGAGGCCCTTCGTGTCGTGATGATTTTGTAGGTACCCTGAGAGGCCCTTGAGTTTGCCGAAGTGTCGATTAACTTCCGTTCCGGCAAATTCGGGTACTCCATATGTCCTATTTTTAGCAAAGGTCATGCTGAAATTTTCCGTGAATTTTAGCATGACTTTGCTAAAAATCGGACATATGAGGTACTTGCTACTAATGCATGGGCCGGGGTATCTTAGTACTTAATTAAGTAGGATCAACTGCCTCTTTATTTTTGCTGCATTAAACCATAGGTGGCAATAGAGCCAAGTGATTAGGCCCAACTTAGAAATTCTCCTCAGCATCGATAAACCCTAGATGATAAACCCAACATAGGTGGCAATAGAGCCAACTGATTAGTGCCAAGTGATTAGGCCCAACCTAGGGTGCCTCGGCATCGATAAACCCTAAATGATTAAAACTTAGCATTTAGGGTGCCTCGGCGTCGACAAACCCTAAATGATGAAACCTTGGCTTTTAGGGTGCCTCGGTGTCGATGAGAACCTAAATGATGTACGCTTAGGCTTTTAGGGTGCCTTGGTGTCGACAAACCCTAAATGATAAAAGCTTAGCTTTTAGGATGCCTCGGTGTCGACAAACCCTAAATGATGAGACCATGATCTTGTTCCTTGACAATAACCAACTTTTTGACCAAACTTTTTTCCTATTTAGAGCGAAACATGGCCCACAACAATGAGGCCGGCGGTTCGGGCGGCAAGCAATTCTGGGAGTTTTCCCAGGAGTTGGAGGAAGAACCTCACCGCTATGAGGACGCCGCGGAAGACACCAATCCTGACTACACAACCCCTAGTGGCGTCGGGGATGACACCACTAATGATGGCGCCGCGGATGCCACCACTGATGATGGCGGCGCACGCACAGATGGCAGCCAACCGAAGAGGCAACGGAAGGACCGGCGCCCGAACGTGCTCGGCGCCGTCAGGGAGGAATTTACTGAAGTGAACTCCGACGAGCATCTGACAGCGCCCAAACACGTAGTCAAGGGGTACTCGATTCAGCTCGGGTGCATTCTCCGGAGCACCGCCTCGATCAACACTGAGAACATAAGGCATAAGGACCGAGGGAATTTGCACAGCCTCCTCTTCACGAAGCTGCACGAACGATACAAGTTCCCCGCTGAGTTCGCAAACACACGCCTCTCGGGTAATAAAGTGAATGGTGCCGCCCTCACGACGATGAGCACGGCCCTGTCTACTTGGAAAAGCACGGTGAAGGCAATGATTGACAAAGGTGATAGTTATGAGAAGATCAAGGCGAAATATCCTTTGATGAGCGAAGATGACTACAAGGAGTTCAAGATCAAGTGCGAGAGCCCTGCAATCTCCGAATCAAGTAAGTGGGGGAAAGAAATGCGGCAGTTGAACATAGGGGTCCACCAACTCGGTCCCGGCGGTTACAGAGTGGCGGAGCCTGTATGGGACAAGGAGGACGCGGAGCATGCCGAGCAAGGCCTACCGCCCCGCTTCGAGAAATACAGCGACAAGCAGACCAGGAACTTTCTCAGGGCCCGGTACAAGGAGGACCCGGTAACAAAGGAGCTTACCACGGATCCGAAGGCCAAGGAGCTTGAGCTTGTTCTGGTAAGGAATACACCCCCGCGTAATTAGCTCCATATGGTTGCATTCTAATTAATCTCCAATATTTCTAAATGGTTCATGTTCCTTCCGTAGGACAAAGAAAGCAGTAGCGCGGGGTCGTCTCAGAGCTCCCCTTTCGACACCCCTTTGAATAGGGCATTGAACGTAATGAAAAACAGGGATAAGCTCAATAAGCCGACGTCAGCTGGTCGTAGGCTTGTCCACAAAATGGTCGTCATACTATGGCGCTGGTGGGCGAAAGGAGAAAAAGACCAGCTCGGAAAGCCAGTCGCGCGAGGTTGAAGCACTCAAGGCGCAAGTGGCGTGGATTCCGGAGATGGTCTAAGAGCAAGTGCAACAACAACTGGGATCGATGCTTACCGGCATTATGCCTACCTTGATTCATGGGATAACGACGTGGATTGCGGGTGGCCAATAGGGGCCGCCCCCGATTCCCAGCTTCACGGCCAGCAACTCACACAATGCGCAGGCGGCGCCATTGGTGTCTCCGGCGGCGGCGGTATTGGTGTCTACGGCGGCGGCGCCATTGGTGTCTCCGGCGGCGGCGGTATTGGTGTCTCTGACGCCGGCATTGGAGCTTAATGCACCTGGGTGTACGTCGGTCGCCACCTCGCCAGCAGGCGGCTCCTCCGTCAGTTGCATGCCCGCCGTTGGCGGTGCCTCGACATTAGCCGAGCTCGACGGCATCACGGTAACTAAGCCTCTCGGCCGAGGACTTCATCTCCTTGCCTTTGACTGGGCATCCCTGACGCCCTACATGTTTTCGTAGGGCGTCGCCGACGTTCCTTGCACTCTCCTACACTTCGTGGGCAGCAAGTTGGTCGATGTCGCCAAGGGCAGAATCGTTCAACCGGGCAACCCCGTGTTCCACGGTAATCCGATGCCACCCACAATGTATAGGGTTGAAGTGGTTCGGGTGCTGCCAGGCTGCGACGAGCTATTACCGCCGATTCGACCCGCTGGGGCCGACGAAGAAGATGAGATGACCCTCAACGCCTGCGTAAGCTGGCCCCTGCTTTGGCCGAAGAGCCAGATTCGTTTGGGGGCGGGGGACACCACCCCATAGATAAGACCGCCAGTCGTGCCGGCGCCAAGCCATGAAAGAACACCGCAACGCTACCGGACATGCCGGACATCCCTATGGCACAGGATCCGGACATGCATATGGCACAGGATCTGGACGACGACGACAACGAGGATGGTACATTTACCAACATCGATAAGTACTTTGCCGAACATGGGTACGGTGACGAGTTATGTGGGCCTCCTTCTCAAGAACCCAAACAAGACGACCGCGATCTAGCTGGTACGGCGGAGAAACCCAATTGCAACAGGCGTCGTCTGGCGTTCAGTTCTCAGGAGACGCCTCCAGCTGCCGCCTTCACCGAGCCTCAGATAGCGGAGGTGCCAAATATTATCAGCCCCAACATGCTCAAGAAGGCGGTCTGTGAGCAGAACTCGGTCCCATTACAGCAGATCAAGAAGAAGGGCTGGAAACGGCAGACTAAAAAGGGCGCTGGTGCGAGCCAGCCGGCACCGAGTACGATCCGTGCTCAGGACGGGCCACCTTCACCTAAGGATATCTTGAGGAGGGTGCATGTGGCAGGTAGGGCGATGCTACCGACAAATATGCTCAATGCTGCAACCGGCGCTATGCGGAGTCTGCACGACAGTGTTCTTTCTTTGGAGAAGCGGCATCTCAGAGAGAATGATGTGGCATACCCGGTTTTCATGGCCAAGGTGCCAGAGGGCAAGGGCTTTGTGGATGGTGCCATCGGGGGTACGATCGTCCTGCGGTTTGATGACATCTTTGCTATGTTCAACCTTCATCCGCTGCACTACACCTTCGTTCGGCTGTTTTCGCTGAGTATGGAGATGCGGATCACTAGAGACAAGACCCCGGACATCGTGATCGTCGACCCCTTCTACATGCGTGCCAAGCTCTTGAGCAGCGCTGGGGACCGCCAAGTCGCGAGTTCACACCTCAAAGACGTCATTCTGGCAAACCCAGATAAGGATAACATCCTTGTGGGTTACTTTCCCGAGTAAGTCATCCCTTAACCGCCCCGTAACATATGATTTCTTAGATTTCGATCATTCTTTTTTTTCTAACATTTCGTGTTCTGTGCAGTGACACACATTGCACACTCATCCTCTTAAGCCCGAAATATTCCATGGCCACGTATTTCGACCCGAACTGTAGCTCCAGATAGACTACACAAATATCAAGAAAGTTCTTGATGATGTTCTCCCTGGCTACGCCAAATCTGGAGGCACCTTCATCAGGGCAGTTCGTAAGTACGGCAAGCATGTGTTCGCCCACAATACGACGTTCTGCTGCGTCAAGCAGCCGCCTGGCGGTCAGAAGGATGCCTACTACGCCCTCCATCACATGTGGGCGATCGTAAGGGACCATCATCACCTTCTGCTACCAAATAATCTCAAAGATTGGGCCGCGAGCTTGTCGGCAATCCAGGACGCGGACATCAGACAAGAATTCTTTCGCATCCAGTCGGAGTTTGCGAACATCATCCATCAAGATGTCCTTCATACCTCGGGGCAGTTCTTCCTCAGATATCAACCATCCAACATTGAGATAGACGGAATGCTACAAATGCAGGCTGACAACGCCCGCGATTTCATGACCATCATGACAGACGGCGGCTTCATCCACGCTCCTATTCATGAGTCGAGTCAAAAGTAGTGATGTGTAGTTCTGAAACATTGATTGGCTCATGTTGTAATTAAAATTTATTGAATTGTATGTCTCTTTGGTTTGGACAGTCGTTCAACTTAGATGTAATCGATGCTATTTATTAGTAGGACCATGAATCGTGCTATTAATGTCTTGCTTTTCTCTTCCGATCCTTTTGTTGCATACTTATATATTGCTGATGTATGTATTGTCTATTGTTTGGCTTGTGCATAGAGATGCCGTCATATGTCGTGTACAAGGGCAAGGTTCCCGGAGTCTACGACGACTGCGAGGAGTGTCGGAGACAGGTTCACCGTTTCAGCGGTAACAGTTACAAAGGGTACACCACCAGGTTGGAGGCCGAATCTAGATACGCCCGCTATCTAGCGGGAGAGAGGAGGGAGCGTTAGAGGAACCTGATGAAGACTAGTTTGATCGCGATGATGCTCATCGTGATGACCGCAACTCTCTTCTATGTGATGGTAGTTTAGATGATTGATATCGACTTGTAATGGGAAGACAAACTTGATACTCGCAGTCTCGAGACTTGTAATGTTTTATCTTTGTTCGGTCTTTTGAATTCAGAGACTAATATGATGAATTGTATTCGGAGACTAATCTTCTATTGTATTCGATGAATCTGCTATTGCTGTGTGCTACCGTCTATATTCTGTCAAATAATATATTTTGTAACCTGTGCAAAAATCAGAAAAGTAAAAAAAACCAAATATTCATACTAATGGCGCATCACCACAAGGTGCGCCATTAGTATACCAAAGGATACTAATGGCGCATCAAGACAGAGTGCGCCATCAGTATGGCAAAGGATACTAATGGCGCATCAAGATAGAGTGCGCCATTAGTATGCCAAGTATACTAATGGCGCATCTATCCGCAGTGCACCATTAGTGTGCCAAAGCACATGGTTGAATATGGCCCCTGGGAGGCACACTAATGGCGCATGGTGTTATATACTAATGGCGCACTGAGTGGTGCGCCATTAGTAAAAATTACTAGTGGCGTGCTAGTAATGGCGCACCAGTGATGCGCCATTAGCAGGCAAAACTGGTGCGCCATTAGTAGGCCTTTTCCTAGTAGTGTGACATTCGGAAAAGCTACAACAAATGAACTACACGATCTTTGAGCTATGCTTAGGATTGGGTCTTGTCCATCACATCATTCTCCTAATGATGTGATCCCGTTATCAATGACATCTAATGTCCATAGTCAGGAAACCATGACTATCTTTTGATCAACGAGCCAGTCAACTAGAGGCTCACTAGGGACATGTTGTGGTCTATGTATTCACACATGTATTATGATTTCCGGATAACACAATTATAGCATGAATAATAGACAATTATCATGAACAAGGAAATATAATAATAACCATTTTATTATTGCCTCTAGGGCATATTTCCAACAATACGGTGGCCCGTCTGGTGGGTCCCCGCTGTCAGGTGGAGGAATAATTATTTTGCACGTCATAAGGAGGCACTTCCTTGCTGCGGCCGTGGACCCAGCTGTTAGCCTCTCCACGTACAATCCACATTCGATGGAAGCCGTTCCTTGACCACGTTGACCACGCCGCGCCGAGAGCACCAGGGCGGTGGACGATGGCGAGGCCTAGGAAGGGGACGACGCAGAGCCGGGGAAGACGCGGAAGTGGATGCCCACGCGTAGAGGAGTACGAGCGTTCACTGGTTCGCTGCGGTGTGAGGCTGCCGTCGCCGCAGAATAACAGGGGGTGTGGGTGAGTAGAGGGATGGCCTGGCCAGCGGTGGGAGTAGTAGGGGGCGGTGAGGCCTCCACCGCATCGCAGCCGGCCACGGGAGGCAGGAGCACGAGGCACGACTGGCACTGGTTTGGGCGGCTGGAGTAGGAAGACCAGAGGTTGAAGAAGCACTACGGCTGTTGGATGGACATCGTACGGTCACTGGAGCTAGAATCGTGCATATTGACTAAGTTGACAAAGCCCTCCGTCCCCGTCAACTTAGTAGGCCCACAAGTCACCCTCCCACCAAGGTGGGTCCCATCTAGCAGGGGGGTATTCATTTTTTGTGCGTAATAAGGAAGCACTTCCGGTGGGTCCGAGCTGACAGCAGGGGGAACGTTTTTTTCGCGAAATACAGTGCCCGTCGAGTGGGTCCCAGCAGTCAGGGGCAAACATTTTTTTTGCGATATACTGGTGGGCGTCCGGTGGGTCCCTGCTGTCAGGTGGAGGAATAATTATTTTCCGCGCAATAAGGAGGCACTTCCTTGCGGCTGCCGTGGACCCAGCTGTCAGCCTCTCCACGTACAGTATTCTTCCGATGGAACTCAGTCGTTGACCACATTGACCACGCCGTGCCAACAGCGAGGCTTAGGAAGGGGACGACGCGGAGCCGGGGAAGACGCGGTAGTGGATGCCCACGCGGAGAGGAGTACGAGGGATCACTAGTTCGGCTGCGCTGCCATCGCCGAAGAATAACAGGGGTGTGGGTGAGTGGAGTGGAGGGATGGCCTGGCCAGCGGTGGGAGTAGTATGGGGGCGGTGAGGCCTCCGCGACAGCACAGCCGGCCATGGGAGGCAGGAGCAGGCGGCACGACCGGCGTTGCTTCGGGCGGCTGGCGCAAGAAGACCAGAGGTTGAAGAAGCACTACGGCCGTTGGATGGACATCGTACGGTCAGTCGAGCTAGAATCGTGCATATTGACTAAGTTGACAAAGCTCTTCGTCCCCATCAACTTAGTAGGCCCACTATACTGGGTCCCAGCTAGCAGGGGGAGTATTCATTTTTTTGTGCATAATAAGGAGGCACTTCCTTGCGTGCGAAGAAATAGCTGGTGGGTCTGAGCTGTCAGCGGCGGTAATGTTCTTTTCACGAAATACAGAGGCCGTTTCGGTGGGTCCCATATGTTAGGTGGAGGAAATCATTATTTTGCGCGTAATAAGGAGGCATTTCCTTGCCTGCGGCCGTGGAGCCAGCTGTCAGCCTCTCCACGTACAGTCCACTTCAGATGCATGTCGGTCGTTGACCACGCTGACCACGCCACGCCGAGAGCACTAGGGCGGTGGACGACGGCGAGGCTTAGGAAGGGAACGACACGGAGGCTGGGAAGACTCGGCCGTTGTTTTTGTTTCCCACGCGGAGGGGAGTACGACTGTACGAGGGTTTACTGGTTCGTCTGCCGTCGCCGGAGAATAACAACAGGTGTGGGTGAGTAGAGGGATGGCTAGGCCAGCGATGGGGGTATGGTGGGGAGGTGAGGCCTGTTGGGGAAAGTTGCAGAAAAAAAATTTCCTACTCGTTTCACCAAGATCCATCTATGAGTTCATCTAGCAACGAGTCATTGGATGCCTCTACATACCTTTGTAGATTGCGAGCGGAAGCGTTCAAAGAACGGGGATGATGTAGTCGAACACGACGTGATCCAAATCACCGATGACCAAGCGCCGAACGGACGGCACCTCCGCGTTCAACACACGTACGGGACGGGAGACGTCTCCTCCTTCTTGATCCAGCAAGGTGGGAGGAGAGGTTGATGATGATCCAGCAGCACGACGGCGTGGTGGTGGATGCAGGGCGTCACAGTAGCAGGGCTTCACCTATGCTACGAGAGAGAGAGAGAGACGTAACAGGGAGAGAGGGATGTACCAAAGGCTGTAGCATGAAATCCCTCCTCTCCCCCACTATATATAGGGGTGCCTAGGGGGGGCGCCGGCCCTAGGAGATGGGATCTCCTAGGGGGGGCGGCGGCCTAGGGGTGGGGGCTTGCCCCCCAAGCAAGGGGGCGCCCCCTTTAGGGTTTCCCCTCAACCCTAGCCGCATGGGCCCTAGGGGAGTGGCGCCCCAGCCCACTTTGGGCTGGGTCCCTTCCCACTTCAGCCCATGGGGCCCTCCGGGATAGGTGGCCCCACCCGGTGGACCCCCGGGACCCTTCCAGTGGTCCCGGTACAATACTGGTGACCCCGAAACTTGTCCCGATGGCCGAAATAGCACTTCCTATATATAATTCTTTACCTCCGGACCATTCCGGAACTCCTCGTGACGTCCGGGATCTCATCCGGGACTCCGAACAACATTCGGGTTACTGCATATACATATCTTCACAACCCTAGCGTCACCGAACCTTAAGTGTGTAGACCCTACGGGTTCGGGAGACATGTAGACATGACCGAGACGACTCTCTGGTCAATAACCAACAGCGGGATCTGGATACCCATGTTGGCTCCCACATGCTCCACGATGATCTCATCGGATGAACCACGATGTCGAGGATTCAATCAACCCCGTATGCAATTCCCTTTGTCAATCGATATATTACTTGCCCGAGATTCGATCGTCGGTATCCCAATACCTCGTTCAATCTCGTTACCGGCAAGTCACTTTACTCGTACCGTAATGCATGATCCCATGACCAGACACTTGGTCACTTTGAGCTCATTATGATGATGCATTACCGAGTGGGCCCAGTGATACCTCTCCGTCATACGGAGTGACAAATCCCAGTCTTGATCCGTGTCAACCCAACAGACACTTTCGGAGATACCCGTAGTATACCTTTATAGTCACCCAGTTACGTTGTGACGTTTGGTATACCCAAAGCACTCCTACGATATCCGGGAGTTACATGATCTCATGGTCTAAGGAAAAGATACTTGACATTGGAAAAACTCTAGCAAACGAATTATACGATCTTTATGCTATGTTTAGGATTGGGTCTTGTCCATCACATCATTCTCCTAATGATGTGATCTCGTTATCAATGACATCCAATGTCCATAGCCAGGAAAACATGACTATCTGTTGATCAACGAGCTAGTCAACTAGAGGCTTACTAGGGACATGTTGGTGTCTGTTATTCACACATGTATTACGATTTCCGGATAACACAATTATAGCATGAATAAAGACAATTATCATGAACAAGGAAATATAATAATAATGCTTTTATTATTGCCTCTAGGGTATATTTCCAATAGTCTCCCACTTGCACTAGAGTCAATAATCTAGTTACATTGTGATGGATCGAACACCCATGGAATTCTGGTGTTGATCATGTTTTGCCCTCGGGAGAGGTTTAGTCAACGGATCTGCTACATTCAGGTCCGTATGTACTTTACAAATCTCTATGTCTCCATCTTGAACATTTTCACGAATGGAGTTGAAGCGACGCTTGATGTGCCTTGTCTTCTTGTGAAACCTGGGCTCCTTGGCAAGTGCAATAGCTCCAGTGTTGTCACAGAAGAGCTTGATCGGCCCCGACGCATTGGGTATGACTCCGAGGTCGGTTATGAACTCCTTCACCCAAATTGCTTCATGTGCTGCCTCCGAGGCTGCCATGTACTCCGCTTCACATGTAGATCCCGCCATGACGCTCTGCTTGCAACTGCACCAGCTTACTGCCCCACCATTCAAAATATACACGTATCCGGTTTGTGACTTTGAGTCATCCAGATCTGTGTCGAAGCTAGCATCGACGTAACCCTTTACGACGAGCTCTTTGTCACCTCCATAAACGAGAAACATTTCCTTAGTCCTTTTCAGGTACTTCAGGATATTCTTGACTGCTGTCCAGTGTTCCTTGCCGGGATTACTTTGGTACCTTCCTACCAAACTTACGGCAAGGTTTACATCAGGCCTGGTACACAGCATGGCATACATAATAGAACCTATGGCTGAGGCATAGGGGATGACACTCATCTCTTCTATTTCTTCTACCATGGTCGGACATTGAGCTAAGCTCAATTTCACACCTTGCAACACAGGCAAGAACCCCTTCTTAGACTGGTCCATATTGAACTTCTTCAATATCTTATCAAGGTATGTGCTTTGTGAAAGACCTATGAGGCATCTCGATCTATCTCTATAGATTTTGATGCCTAATATATAAGCAGCTTCTCCAAGGTCCTTCATTGAAAAACTCTTATTCAAGTAGGCCTTAATGCTGTCCAAGAGTTCTATATCATTTCCCATCAAAAGTATGTCATCTACATATAATATGAGAAATGCTACAGAGTTCCCACTCACTTTCTTGTAAACACAGGCTTCTCCATAAGTCTGCGTAAACCCAAACGCTTTGATCATCTCATCAAAGCGAATGTTCCAACTCCGAGATGCTTGCACCAGCCCATAAATCAAGCGTTGGAGCTTGCACACCTTGTCAGCATTCTTAGGATCGACAAAACCTTCCGGCTGCATCATATACAATTCTTCCTTAAGGAAACCATTAAGGAATGCCGTTTTGACTTCCATTTGCCATATCTCATAATCGTAGAATGCGGCAATTGCTAACATGATTCGGACGGACTTCAGCTTCGCTACCGGTGAGAAAGTCTCATCGTAGTCAACCCCTTGAACTTGTCGATAACCCTTAGCGACAAGCCGAGCTTTATAGATGGTCACATTACCATCCGCGTCTGTCTTCTTCTTAAAGATCCATTTATTTTCTATGGCTCGCCGTTCAACGGGCAAGTCAGTCAAAGTCCATACTTCGTTTTCATACATGGATCCTATCTCGGATTTCATGGCTTCTAGCCATTTGTCGGAATCCGGGCCCGCCATCGCTTCTTCATAGTTCGAAGGTTCACCGTTGTCTACCACTCTAGTGCGGAACGTGTCCTTGTGGACCTTCGAAGTTCAGTAGCAACTTGACCAGAAGTTTCATGATCATCATCATTAACTTCCTCTCTAGTCGGTGCAGGCACCTCAGGAACATTTTCTTGAGTTGCGCCATTTTCCGGTTCAAGAGGTAACACCTCATCAAGTTCTACTTTCCTCCCACTTACTTCTTTCGAGAGAAACTCCTTCTCTAGAAAGCATCCATTCCTGGCAACAAAGATCTTGCCTTCGGATCTGAGGTAGAAGGTATACCCAATAGTTTCTTTAGGGTATCCTATGAAGACGCATTTTTCCGACTTGGATTCGAGCTTTTCAGGTTGAAGTTTCTTGACATAAGCATCGCATCCCCAAACTTTCAGAAACGACAACTTAGGTTTCTTCCCAAACCATAATTCAAACGGTGTCGTCTCAATGGATTTCGACGGAGCCCTATTTAAAGTGAATGCAGCAGTCTTTAAAGCATAGCCCCAAAAAGATAGCGGTAGATTGGTAAGAGACATCATAGACCGCACCATATCTAATAGAGTGCGATTATGACGTTCGGACACACCATTACGCTGAGGTGTTCCAGGCGGTGTGAGTTGTGAAACTATTCCACATTTTCTTAAATGTGTGCCAAATTCATGACTCAAGTATTCTCCTCCACGATCTGATCGTAGAAACTTGATTTTCCTGTCATGTTGATTCTCAACCTCATTCTGAAATTCCTTGAACTTTTCAAAGGTTTCAGACTTGTGTTTCATTAAGTAGACATACCCATATCTACTCAAGTCATCAGTGAGGGTGAGAACATAACGATAGCCACCATGAGCCTCAACACTCATTAGACCGCACACATCAGTATGTATGATTTCCAATAAGTTGGTTGCTCGCTCCATTGTTCCTGAGAACGGAGTCTTGGTCATTTTACCCATAAGGCACGGTTTGCACGTGTCAAAAGATTCATAATCAAGAGACTCTAAAAGTCCATCTGCATGGAGCTTCTTCATGCGTTTGACGCCTATGTTACCAAGGCGGCAGTGCCACAAGTATGTGGGACTATCATTATCAACCTTACATCTTTTGGTATTCACATTATGAACATGTGTAGCATTACGTTCGAGATTCATAAAGAATAAACCATTCACCATAGGAGAATGACCATAAAACATATCTCTCATATAAATAGAACAACCATTATTCTTGGATTTAAATGAGTAGCCATCTCGAATTAAACGAGATCCCGATACAATGTTCATGCTCAAATCTAGCACTAAATAACAATTATTGAGGTTTAAAACTAATCCCATAGGTAAATGTAGAGGCAGCGTGCCGACGGCGATCACATCGACTTTGGAACCATTCCCGACGCGCATCGTCACCTCGTCCTTCGCCAGTCTCCGCTTATTCCGTAGTTCCTGCTGTGAGTTACAAATGTGAGCAACTGCACCGGTATCAAATACACAAGAGCTACTATGATTACTGGTAAGGTACACATCAATTACATGTATATCACATATACCTCTTGTTTTGCCGGCCTTCTTGTCTGCTAAGTATTTGGGGCAGTTCCGCTTCCAGTGACCATTTCCCTTGCAATAAAAGCACTCAGTCTCGGGCTTGGGTCCATTCTTTGGCTTCTTCCCAGCAGCTTGCTTGCCGGGCGCGGCAACTTCCTTGCCGTCCTTCTTGAAGTTCTTTTTACCCTTGCCTTTCTTGAACTTAGTGGTTTTATTGACCATCAACACTTGATGTTCCTTTTTGACTTCTACCTCCGCTTATTTCAGCATTGAAAACAACTCAGGAATGGTCTTTTGAATCCCCTGCATGTTGAAGTTCATCACAAAGCTCTTGTAGCTTGGTGGAAGCGACTGGAGGATTCTGTCAATGACCGCATCATCCGGGAGATTAACTCCCAGCTGAGACAAGCGGTTATGTAACCCAGACATAGTGAGTATGTGCTCACTGACAGAACTATTTTCCTCCATCTTACAGCTGAAGAACTTATCGGAGACTTCATATCTCTCGATCCGGGCATGAGCTTGAAAAACCATTTTCAGCTCTTCGAACATCTCATATGCTCCATGTCTCTCAAAACGCTTTTGGAGCCCCGACTCTAGGCTGTAAAGCATGCCGCACTGAACGAGGGAGTAGTCGTCAACACGTGTCTGCCAAGCGTTCATAACGTCTTGGTTCTGTGGGACGGGAGCTTCACCTAGCGGTGCTTGTAGGACATAATCTTTCTTGGCAGCTATGAGGATGATCCTCAGGTTCCGGACCCAGTCCGTGTAGTTGCTGCCATCGTCTTTCAGCTTGGTTTTCTCTAGGAACGCGTTGAAGTTGAGGACTATGTTGGCCATTTGATCTACAAGACATATTGTAAAGATTTTAGACTAAGTTCATGATAATTAAGTTCATCTAATCAAATTATTAATAAACTCCCACTTAGATTAGACATCCCTCTAGTCATCTAAGTATTACATAATCCGAGTTAACTAGGCCGTGTCCGATCATCACGTGAGATGGACTAGTCAACGTCGGTGAACATCTTCATGTTGATCGTATCTTCTATACGACTCATGCTCGACCTTTCGGTCTTCTGTATTCCGAGGCCATGTCTATACACATGCTAGGCTCGTCAAGTTAACCCTAAGTGTTTTGCATGTGTAAAACTGTCTTACACCCGTTGTATGTGAACGTAAGGATCTATCACACCCGATCATCACGTGGTGCTTCGAAACGACGAACTTTAGCAACGGTGCACAGTTAGGGGAGAACACTTCTTGAAATTATTATGAGGGATCATCTTATTCACTACCGTCGTTCTAAGTAAACAAGATGCAAAACATGATAAACATCACATGCAATCAAATAATAATCGTGACATGATATGGCCAATATCACATAGCTCCTTTGATCTCCATCTTGGGGCTCCATGGTAATCTTGTCACCGGCTTGACACCATGATCTCCATCATCATGATCTCTATCATCGTGTCTCCATGAAGTTGCTCGCCAACTATTACTTCTACTACTATGGCTAACGCGTTTAGCAATAAAGTAAAGTAATTTACATGGCGTTTCTCAATGACACGCAGGTCATATAAAAAATAAAGACAACTCCTATGGCTCCTGCCGGTTGTCATACTCATCGACATGCAAGTCGTGATTCCTATTACAATAGCATGAACATCTCATACATCACATATAGATCATTCATCACTCATCACAACTTTGGCCATATCATATCACAAAGCACTTGCTGCAAAAACAAGTTAGACGTCCTCTAATTGTTGTTGCAAGTTTTACGTGGCTGAATTAGGGTTCTAGCAAGAACGTCTTCTTACCTACGTGAAAGCCACAACGTGATTTGTCAACTTCTATTTACCCTTCATAAGGACCCTGTTCATCGAATCCGCTCCAACTTATGCAACCTTATGCAACTAGTGCATGTTAGTCGGTGGAACCGGTCTCACGTAAGCGTACGTGTAAGGTTGGTCCGGGCTGCTTCATCCCACAATACCGCTGAAGCAAGATAAGACTAGTAGCGGCAAGAAAGTTGACAAATCTACGCCCACAACAAATTGTGTTCTACTCGCGCAAGAAGAACTATGCATAGACCTAGCTCATGATGCCACTGTTGGGGAACGTTGCAGAAAACAAAAAATTTTCCTACTCGTTTCACCAAGATCCATCTATGAGTTCATCTAGCAACGAGTCATTGGATGCCTCTACATACCTTTGTAGATCGCGAGCGGAAGCGTTCAAAGAACGGGGATGATGTAGTCGAACACGACGTGATCCAAATCACCGATGACCAAGCGCCGAACGGACAGCACCTCCACGTTCAACACACGTACGGGACGGGAGACGTTTCCTCCTTCTTGATCCAGCAAGGGGGGAGGAGAGGTTGATGATGATCCAGCAGCATGACGGCGTGGTGGTGGATGCAGGGCGTCACAGTAGCAGGGCTTCGCCTATGCTACGAGAGAGAGAGACGTAACAGGGAGAGAGGGATGCACCAAAGGCTGTAGCATGAAATCCCTCCTCTCCCCCACTATATATAGGGGTGCCTAGGGGGGCGCCGTCCCTAGGAGATGGGATCTCCTACGGGGGGCGGCGGCCTAGGGGTGGGGGCTTGCCCCCCAAGCAAGGGGGCGCCCCCTTTAGGGTTTCCCCTCAACCCTAGCCGCATGGGCCCTAGGGGAGTGGCGCCCCAGCTCACTTTGGGCTGGGTCCCTTCCCACTTCAGCCCATGGGGCCCTCCGGGATAGGTGGCCCCACCCGGTGGACCCCCGGGACCCTTCCGGTAGTCCCGGTACAATACCGGTGACCCCGAAACTTGTCCCGATGGCCAAAATAGCACTTCCTATATATAATTCTTTACCTCCGGACCATTCCAGAACTCCTCGTGATGTCCGGGATCTCATCCGGGACTCCGAACAACATTCGGGTTACTGCATATACATATCTTCACAACCCTAGCGTCACCGAACCTTAAGTGTGTAGACCCTACGGGTTCGGGAGACATGTAGACATGACCGAGACGACTCTCTGGTCAAGAACCAATAGCGGGATCTGGATACCCATGTTGGCTCCCACATGCTCCACGATGATCTCATCGGATGAACCACGATGTCGAGGATTCAATCAACCCCGTATGCAATTCCCTTTGTCAATCGATATATTACTTGCCCGAGATTCGATCGTCGGTATCCCAATACCTCGTTCAATCTCGTTACCGGCAAGTCACTTTACTCGTACCGTAATGCATGATCCCGTGACCAGACACTTGGTCACTTTGAGCTCATTATGATGATGCATTACCGAGTGGGCCCAGTGATACCTCTCCGTCATACGGAGTGACAAATCCCAGTCTTGATCCGTGTCAACCCAACAGACACTTTCGGAGATACCCGTAGTATACCTTTATAGTCACCCATTTACATTGTGACGTTTGGTATACCCAAAGCACTCCTACGGTATCCGGGAGTTACACGATCTCATGGTCTAAGGAAAAGATACTTGACATTGGAAAAACTCTAGCAAACGAATTATACGATCTTTATGCTATGTTTAGGATTGGGTCTTGTCCATCACATCATTCTCCCAATGATGTGATCTCGTTATCAATGACATCCAATGTCCATAGCCAGGAAACCATGACTATCTGTTGATCAACGAGCTAGTCAACTAGAGGCTTACTAGGGACATGTTGGTGTCTGTTATTCACACATGTATTACGATTTCCGGATAACACAATTATAGCATGAATAAAGACAATTATCATGAACAAGGAAATATAATAATAATGCTTTTATTATTGCCTCTAGGGCATATTTCCAACAAGGCCTGCGCGGCAGCACAGCCGGCCGCGCGGAGGAGGGAGCAGGCAGTCCCGCCGGCGCTTGTTTTAGCGGCTGGAGCAGGAAGAGCAGAGATTGAAGAAGCACGACGGCCGTTGGATGGACATCCAACAACATACAGGCCATCTGTGGAAAGCCTCAAATCTGTGGAAAATAGCATACAACCCATCTGCCATTATTTCAAATAATTTACAACCCATTTTCTAATTCTTACGGGTTTTTTGGAGCCTATATTCTTTATGTTAGCATTACAGCCCATATTATGGCCACGGTTAAAAAATTATACGAAATTTTGCATATGTCGGTGCGGTCTGAACTGTTTTTAATCCCGAAATTTCGAGTCACATTCAGACTGATTTTAAAAATAAATGTATATCAACATAAAATCCAATAAATTGTCCACGCATAAAAATCAATGCAATTTAAAATCTCGAAATGAAAAAAAGATATTTGAAAATAATTGCCAGTTTAATGTGTTTTAAAAATGTACAACCCATTTCTCATTACTAATAGGCCATTTTCCCGGCCAGCCAAATGAATCTCTCCTCATCTTGAAAGATTTGCAGCCCAACATGCCTGATAAAGCGACTTACTTGACAAATCACAAAAGAACTGGGCTACCATTTTCAGAAAGAAAAAAAACTACTGGGTTGGTCTGTGGTAAACATAAAAGAAAAGGCTGTCTAGACAGGCTAGAGTGTCCCGCACAGCCCAGTTGACACCCTGCTTCCGTCTCAAAAAACAAATTAGATAAATGCCACTCCAATTATGGCGATTCATAAAAATGCCACTGCAATTTCCAAACTTTGAAAAATGCCACTGCAATTTTTGCAAACTTTGAAAAACGCCACTCTATACTTCGAAAAATGCCACTAGAAATGGCATGAAATGGCATTTTTCAAAGTTTGGAAATTGCAGTGGCATTTCTCGGATACACCAGATTTGGAGTGACATTTATCAAATTAACCCAAAACAAAAATAACTGGGCGAGCTGCTGGGTCCCTGGTGTTAGCCGCTCGTTGTGCAATTCTCTCGTTTATTGACTACGTTGACAATGGCATGGGACCCAGATGTCAGAAATCCACTAGGAGGAGCCATTTTTTTATTGGCTTGAAATAAGGAGGCACTTGCTTGTGTACTGCCATAACCTTGTCGGGTCCCTGCTATCATCCTGTCCACGTACGATCATCTCCTGATTGTGTACGCGTCAACTTGCTAGGCCCACAAGTCAGCCTTTAAACCGTGGAGGACAAATACAACCCATTTAAAAAAATAACAGCCCATTCCATACGTTCAAACGGAAAGTTCAACATTCAGAGCAAAGTAACAGGTCTGATCCACATATAGAGTACTGAACTTCCACGTTGACAACCATCATAGCCAAGTTAACTATCTACTCCCACTAACACTCTAGTAGCGTACAAGTACTAACTTACTCTTAGCTAACTAGATGATGCCGGCCGCCATCTGCTGTCCATGGTAAACGCCGGCACTGGCGTCCTCCGCCTCACCTCGGACTTGCCAAAGATGCGATAGGGTGCGTTGCTCGCGCGCGTTGGACCTTTCCATGCCGGCGTGGTCCACCGAAGCTTCGGCTTCCAAGCGGGAAACCCACTTGACGAGCTGGTAGTAAACATCGGCGTCGCAAACGCGTGCGTGCCCGATAGCCTCCAGGGCTATCTCCCGGGCGCCGGCCTCCATGTAGTGGGCCCAGTTGCGAGCGCTCTGCTCGCGACTCAGAGCGTCGGTGCGCTGCAGCTCCCTGTCCCGCTGGCGGCGCAAATCGGCGATACGCTGCTCCTCCGCCAGGCGGTCGCGCTCCAACAACTCCTGCTCCTCTGACACGCTGTCGCGCTCCAACAACTCCTCGATCTCTGCATTGCCATCTAAAGACAGATAGAATGCCTCCTCCCCCAGTCTGCCTTCCGGTGAAAACCCGAACACTAGTTCCGGCGGTGACCGCCTCCGGCGTCGCCTACCACGGATGGGCGGGGCCATGGCGGACGTGGCGAGCGACGTCGGGCCAGTGGGGGCTTATGATGATATGGCGAGTTGGGTCACGGTGGCACCTGAGAAGGCCAAGAAACAGTACTTATAGGCGGAAGGTTGCGCGACGGTCATCGGAATTCAATGCATAATGGCTTAGCGCGCCAGCTTGCTGTGGAAAACTAGAGAAATTGAAATTATGACTATGCCGTCCCGTCCCGTCTGGGTCGCACGCCGACATGGCGGTCAAATGAGTGCACTCGAATCATCTCCCTCCTTGTCAATAATGATTCCACGGATTTAAAGCGTATCTTTTTTCGCATTAGTTAGCTGCCTTAATTACGGCCGGCCGGCTGCATGCAGGCACTCAGAATCGCCCGCAGGCAGTACGCGAAGCAGCATGCAATGAGTCGCAGCCGAGGTTACGCATGCAGCCACTTAAATCACTGAAATTAATTAGGCTTAAACTTCTGCATGCCATTAATTATTGCCATGCCTTGGTCTTGCTGCTTTGCTCATGGGACTAATAAATCCCGGACGGAGGGAGTACCTTGGTTGGTGAGAGGTTTGAATTAAGCCCTGCAAACCAGAAAGGAGGTACTAGTACGTGCGTGATCAGCTATTTATTCGTGTAGGATCGAGTAGGTTGTTTCTTGAATTGAGCCCTGCAAACCGGAAAGGAGGTAGTACATGCGTGATCCGCTATTTATCCGTGTAGGATCGATAGTGTAGCTTGGCAGTTTCTTCAGAGGTAGGCATTTTTGTCCGTGTAGGATCGATAGTGTAGCCTGTCAGTTTCTTCAGAGGTAGGCATTTTTATTCAAAAAACTACCACTTAGCATCTTGCGTTGCAAATAAAACTGCCAGGAGCGCATTTGTAGGCTAGCTAGTGATCGATCAGTAACTTGTAAACACTAAGCGAACAGAAATAAGTAACTGTTAATGCATCTCAATGATTCACAGATCATATACAAATATGTAGCTCCAAACGAAAAGATCAGCCACTTCGGATCTTGCGTTGCAACTAAAACTAACTAGTACGATTCCCATACATAAGATCAACATGTTAATGCATCTCAATGATTCATAGATCATATACAAATATGTAGCTCCAAAAGCAAAGATCTAGAAAAAACATCTGTTCTTCCTACTAACATAGATGCTTCTCTTGGCCAACATTCAGTACAGACTGAAAGACAAATTTGTTTGTGAAGTCTACAATTCCTCTTTCAAACGTAAGTGGTTTCACCAACAGCTGGAACCATGAGAATGAACCACACATGATGGAGGAACATCCACTGCAATATGATTTGGTCTTCTCTCGATCACACGGCGAGACTATTTTCGGAATACAAACTTTAACTTAGGCAAAATGATGCCCATTGTATAATCCAACCAAAGCAACGAAGCACCTAGTGTTGGCCAATAAATAGTACATTACTACTTTTCTGCAGTCCATGAAGTGACTATCTAATCTTTCTGTGTCTATTTTCAAATGGCACTGCATGCAGTGACTATACTATTCTCTTGTGCAGTTCAACCAAAATTGCGGGCACTTTGTTTGTTTGCCAAATAGCAACGGGCAGACATCTCTGTCTGCACAAATATCAAGCAGCTAGTAAACATATACCACACCTTGTATTTTCGGTTTAAACATGTCTCTTCCGCTTAGCATCTGTCATGTTCTGCACTGGACAATCTTATACAGTTATGTTTTGCCCTGGACAATTTCATACTGAGTTGATTTGCTGGTTCAGAGCAGAAATATAGCACCTATTCTTCATCAGACCAAGGATATCCATGTTCGCAGTGATTGAAGAGGTGAAATCGATACAACCGAAATTGAGCATCCAATCATTGAATCCTGTCCTGCACCTCCAATGTAGGTCCACCCTGCCAATGAATTCATATGCAAACCACTAGTATTACTATCTAATGACAGTACAAAAAGAGTAGCAAGATAGTAGCAAACCATGTACCTTCGTAATGAACAACAGGAATAGGACACAACAATATTACAAGTTTCAAACTGATATTACAAATGTTAGGAGTAATGATGCACCTACGAAGAGGGAATTACGAGGAAGTTTACGTAAGAACTTTCGTTACTTTCGGTGGATGCAGCATTATCGTACAAACTAAAATCCACCGCCCTGACAAGTCACTAATGGGCAAATAAGTTTTCGAGTCTCTGGCCACTTGATGTTTCAAAAACAAATTCAGCTTCTGCTGAGACTTTGTCATTTAGGCTTAGACGCTTGCGGTGATCAGCACGCCCTTCATTGTTGCGCTAGAGAACGCCAAACATCATTACCTTGAGCACACTTGCCTCCAGAACAAAGAACCTGACCAATTTAATCTCAGATGTGCTGCCTCGGTAGTCGATCAAATCAATTTCTGTAAGGTGGAGATCAAGGCATTCGATGAGATTGTTATAGTGCAGCACATTTTTCACTTTCGGGTCTTTTTTATCTGCAAAAGAAGAGAACAAATTAGAGCAGCTGGCTGCATAAGATTGCTGTGCCATCAAGAGGTACCAATATCATTCGCTCATACGATAGGGTTGGCTGGCTAGTGATATTTTTTCACTCACTCTCACTCGCTCTCTCTCCCCCTCTCTCTCTCTGTCTCTCTCTCTCTCTCTCTCTCTCTCTCTCTCTCTCTCTCTCTCTCTCTCTCTCTTTGTTTCCTCTCATTTAACTAGGAGCACGTGAAGAGCTTGGGCATTTGTTGCCTTCCACTATGTGGCCGATGCCATATTTCGCAAAAGTATGCCACATAACACGCATTGATGTCAAATCAAAAGATTTTGGCACCGCTCTCGCGATGTGAGAGAGTTGGCACCGCTGTGGACATAGACCCACATGTGTAAACAAATCAATCAAACCAACTACACCAGCCTCTCACTTTCCCAAACAAGTGTTTTTTATTGCCTCAGTCCTCTCTCTATCTCTCTCCCACGCATTGTTTTTTCATTGCCTGAGTTAATATGGCACCAGAGCAAAGTAGGTGATCCAGATTGGGACACCAGGTGAGCAATGGAGGGGCATCGATGCCAAATGCATCACAAGTGAATTTGGCACATGTTTTGGCCTACATAGCCCACTTTTGTAATACTACCTCGTATTTAGTATAAAATTTTGACCATAGATTTACCAAAGAAAATGCCAATGCATGTCACTAAAAATTACACCATTTGAAATTATGTTCAAATACGAATCCAACGATATAGTTCTTAGTGACATGTATTAACATTTTGTCAGTTAAATCTATGGTCAAATTTTGATACTACAAAATTGGAAGAGTAAACCAGGACGGAGTTAGTACTTGCTCTTAGGGTAACCATAGAGTTACTGGAGTAGTCTACGTTACTTTCCACTATGATTAGCCTAGGCTACTATAGTAGTACAGCATAAAAATGATGCAGGTGATCACCTGAGAAAAAATACTAAAAACATTTCTTTCGGTGCAGTGCGTAGATGCAGTTTTGAACACTACACTTGTCATCGTAATTTGGTTTCAACTTACTAGCGTGCGGGGTGCTACCCCTAGTGGTTTCAACTTTGTTTACTTCACCGCGTGTCAGATGGGCCTCTAGTTTACTTATTTTCACCCACTGCCACATGGGCCAACACACGAAGATAAAGAACACGAGCTGACAAGGCGGCATGTGGATTGGTTGACCGGTCAACTAAACAATATATGGAGCTATACACTGACACAGTGAGCGTATAATCCATCGGTATAGAGAGTTCGAGTGAGAGGGGAGGCCCGTGAGAGATAGCAGAGAGAGAGAGAGAAAGAGCTACTCCCTCCGTTCAATAATGTAGTTGCAACATTTTTTTAAGTCAAACTTTTGAAACTTTGACCAAGTTTATAAAGAAATTACTTATATCTACAATACCAAAGATAAATGATAGTATTAAGTAAGTACATGTTGTGATGAATCTAATGATCGTTCCAGATGTAAATATTTTTCTCCACATATACCTGGTCAAACGTTTCTGAGGTTTGACTTTTCAAAACATCCATATGCTTATGGACGTGACAGAGTCCCTAACAAGAGAGAGAGAGAGAGAGAGAGAGAGAGTGAAAAAGTGTCTGTGCGTGTGTGAAAGAGACATGGACAACACATGGTAAAAGTAGAGAAAAAGCATGCGTGTCTTATGCAAACATATCACACATGCATCTTCAAAAACGGAGGCCAGTTGAGGAGATAGCGTGTGGTTGTTTGGAGCCGAGAGAGCAAGACCCCTAGCACGTGGCCAAGAGGGGTCTGACAAACAAGGGAGAGAGGTCGAGATAGACATACGGAGAAATTGCAGACATGGGGAGGAGAGAGTGTATGTTTGTCATAGAGAGATCCCTTGGAGATCGTGATGGGCCTACATGGGTGGGAGATCGAGTGACAAGGTGTGTGCGCGATAAAAGATGCCCCGAGAGATATCGAGATAGACGTATGGATGGAAGGAGACAATAAGTGTGTTCCTGATGGCTAGTAAGAGATAACCATACTTAGGAGGGGGGAGTGCTTGCGCCTATGATGGATTGAGGGATTATGGTACTTAGGGGGGTGTGCGTCACATGGAGAGAGAACAAGGGCGAAGAGTGTTGGATGGGTCTATATGTATAGCGCGAGCGAGACATGTGTCTATGTGAACCAGGGAGATATAAGGACAGTTTGGCTTGCGTCCTGAGCATCTTTTGCCTGGCCTGGGGTTGTGGCTGGATTTCATGCACGCTTGTTTGGTTGCTACCCTGTGAAAAAGAAAGCCCGCCTGGCTTGGGTTCCCTTGCTCTTTAATTAGCCTGGCTGAACTCCAAACACTGCAAGTAGCCTGGCCCAGGCGACCAATTTCGAACGCCTGGTCGTGACTGGTCGTGTGGCCACGAGGCTAACAGCAACATGGATGGATATTAGAATTAAATAATTGATGCATGGATTGATTGATGGGACCTTGATGCTTTGCTTGGCCCAGGCATGAACCAAACGCTTCAGCACCACACAAGCCTGGCCAGGCAGAAATATTTTACATCTCACGTCCACACCAGGCAGTACCGGCCATCAAGGCATGAGGGTCAGGTCACGAACCAAACTGACCAATAAAGTTTGAGAGAGATTGAGGAGCCCCGATAAGGCTGAGTGGTGCGTCAGATAGCTGAGAGGGGGAAAGAGATATTCCATCCGCTCGATAATGCACTGCATGTAAATTTTTTAGAATTCAAACTTTGGAAACTTTGATCAGGTTTACGCAAATGTTATTTATATCTACAATACCAAAGATACATCATACAAAACTACATCTCATGGTGAATATAATGGTATATGTTTGCCGTACTAGATGTAATTCTTTTTCTCCACGTACATGGTCAAACTTTGTGATGTTTGACTTTTCAATAAATCTATATGATATGGACCGAGGAGAGTGCCTCAGTCGAGACAGATCAAGTGTGTGTGAAGGAGAATGAGTAAGTGTGCAAAAAGAGTATGTGTGTGAAAGAGAAAGTGACAACAAACGATAAATTAGAGAGAGAATGTGTTTTTTCGTTTCTTATGCGAACATATCACGCATGCATCTCCGAGATGGAAAAGCGAGGCGAGGAGATACACGAAGATAGCTAGTGTGTGATTGTTTGCAATGGAGAGAGACACCCCTGTAGCACATGTCCAATAGAGGTGTGGCCAACAAGGAACAAAGGTCGAGAGGGACACATGGATGGCATGGACTCATGGGGAGGGAGAGAGGGTGTGTTTGTGATAGAGAGATCCCGTCGAAATCGTGAGGGGACTATATGGGTGGGAGATCGAAGGAGTGCGTGCGTGGTAGAAAGATGCCTCGAGAGAAATCGAGATAGACCATGCACATGTTTGTGATGGAGACTAAGATTAGCTAGTCATATACATATAGGGGGGACTGCGTGTGCCTACAATTGAGTGAGAGACTATCATACTTGGCTAGCTGGGCATGAGATTGTGTGTGTGCGCGTGTGAGATGGAGATTGAACGAGGGGGAGGGATAGAGTTTTAGATGGGCCTATCGAGTGCGAGTGAGATATGCATGTGTATGTGTGACCCAGGTGGATGGAGAGTTTGAGAGGGGGGGGGAAGAGCTCCGAGATGACATAGTGGTGCGTGAGAGAGTTACAGGCAAAGATCCAAGAAATCTGTGTGCGTATGATGAGTGCACCCAAGATATCTAGCTTGGACTAGCTAGAATCATACATAGTGTGCGAGAGAGACCTATAGATGGTGTATATATGCATGCGAACTAGAAAGACCCCCCAGACACACACAAAGAGAGAGAGAGATGGAGAGAAAGGGAGAGGGACGAAACAAGGTTTTTGTGTCAGATGCGTGCGACAGAATTGAAGATTGTCAGAGAGAGAGAGAGAGAACAAGAGTCCGGGAGAGGGGGAGGTCGCATTTTATGCATCAAAGACTGATATAAACCATGTTTCGATATAAACTTGCATTCAAATATTTAAATTGGAGAACATGTTGTCTGCAATCGACACATGAACGGATATATGCGTATATCAAACAAGTTCATTAATTTGACTTTCAACATGTTCATGGAGTACTATAATACTGTACAACATGCTACTCGATTGAGGTGTTCAATTTTGGATTTAGTTCACTATTTTGACCTACTAAACGAGCTATTTCATTGAATCGAGATATTTCATTTTGGGTTTGATTCGCGTTTTTGAGTGGGTCAACTATTTGTCATATAGTAAGTCGCTAGCAACGAGCATGTAAAAACACATTACTCCCGAGCATCATCTCTCCATCTAAAAAAGAAGTGACGAGCTAATATTTCAAAATTTGATCCGAATCTACTTGGTAAGGTAGACGTGGATGCTCCTTCTCCCAAAATTTGAACGAACCGTTAAACATCCTCTCTGCTCGGTGGAATTCGCCCGAGCAAATAAATGGGAGACACGAAATTACTGTCCTATGTGGGACACACATCAATTGGCCCGTTGTACATTGAGGGTAGGTTCGTAACTTCATCCAAGCACGCCTTCTCGTCGGCCGAAATGACATGTGCCGAATAATTCATAAACCATGGTCGGCAAAACACGCTCTCCTCGCCCGAAATAGCTTGCGCCCACTATTTCAAAACACGCTCTCCTCGCCCGAAATCGCTCGCGCCCACTATAGTTCAAAACACGCCCTCCTCGCCTGAAATCGCTCCCGCCCAGAGAAGCAAACTTACTCTACTATCCCCGACCCTCAGTACACAGACCCAAGCCGAGAAGCCTATAGGCAAGGGTAGAACTGTAACCCCCCCCCCCCTCACATTTCAGACAAATGCATTCGTAAGACATGGTTCCACTCCCCTCCCAATTTCCCCCGCCCGCCCCCATTCATACCTCGTGGGCGCCAAATCACCTTCTCCCCGGGAAGCTCCCTTCTTCCGAGCCACGAAACCTCAGCCCCACCTCCATGGCGCCCCCACCGCACCAATTTCACAGCCGCCCTCCTCCCTAATGCCGGAGACGCTGTCCATTTGCCGTCGTGCGCTGGGTCGTGTGCCTCTTACTCCGTGCTGCTGGTGCTGCCTCGACGACGGCTGCGTGAACCGTACTGGAGCCGATTCACCCCCGCCGTTGTTCATGGCGCCGGAGCGGCTCCAATTTTGGATCTGTCCAGAGTCCTGGCGCTGCTTCGGCGTAGCCGTCGACCGTCGCGACATCGCTCTTTCCCTGCCGTCGGTCGCCACCGCAACCGTGCCAGCCTCACCAACTCGGCAGCTAGACCTGCCTACTTCACCATGCCGCTAGATAGGTCGCACCCTCATTTCAAATCACTTTATTTAGGCATCAGTTGTCTGAATTTTTATTTTGGGCCAATCGATTTCCAATGGGAAGCAGCACCCCTCGAGGCGGCGGAGCTCCTAGGGTGCTGGTTGGCTGGTGTCTAACATAACGGTGCGGGGCCGCAAGTTCGTTGCAGAACCAGCGCTTAGATGGCTATCTTTTAGAGTTGTGTGGGTTGAAGGTACTCCCGCCAACGGATCTGGATGACGGGGAGTCTTTGTGGATTGGCCCGGGGGCGGCGCAACCACGACACTGCGGTGGGGCGGGGAGTGGGGTTTTGGCCGGGGCCACGAACGGCGGAGGCAGGCTGCTCTGCCGTTGGTCGCTGGCTCTTTAGGGAAGATTCCGAACAGTGTCAGCCGGGAGGCACAAGACGGCCAGCCATCTGGCGTAGATCGACAGTACAGAAATAAAATAATATCGTGTGACCCCAATTTAGTCTTCAGTCAACAGCCGTGTGACCACTCTCGTACCTTGCTGTTGATCTCTTAGTGTATTTCTTCAGATCAAAAAGATATGTCGATCTTAACATTATGCGTTACCTGCATCTTCAGACACACCGTCTTCCGACTCACCGCAGCTGCTCCAACAAGGGAAGCATACACCATAAGGGAGCTATAGTCCCCACTCAACAGTTCCCTGCATCGAATGCGCATGCCCGACATGCACAACCACAACAATTGCAGGGCCATCGACAAGTCAGCACATGCTGCTCACTCCTATGGATGGCAGCCAGATAGGTTGTACCCTCATCTTACTTGTGTGCAACATTTATGGCTTTGTTATTCATCTAAGCATGGAAAATAGATCATCACATTTCACTATATATTCATGCTGATCTCTTACGGGTCTTGTTCAGGAGTTAACGCTGTTCCATAGTTCAGCTAAGATACTTGTTCTTTAGGTAACACTGTTCCATAGTGATCATCCATCAGCCAATGCTATCCCACAGGCTGGTGATTATAGTATTATACCACTTCTAGTATTTCCTATGTTGTTCTTTAATACTTTTGTGTGCCATCTAGTTAATCTCAAGTAGAAACGATACATATTCTGTAGCTTTCATCTGTGTTCTCCCTTTAGTTTATGAGACATGTTGCTGCTAGTTAACCCCAGTCCTACTATTTATGTCGTCTCCTACTAACACTCATTACATAAATCTAACTACTAGTTGTCTTCCATGCATGTCAGATATAATTGCACACACTGATATATCCACAAGAACCTCACGAAGCAATGTAAAGGCCAATAAACTTGATGTCAATGATACCCAATATGATGGAACATGTAAAGGCAGTTCTTCAGAAGACTTGCAGAAAGATGATGAATCCTCTTCACCCCACAAGGTCCTTGCTCTAACTTGGCCTGTGATATGGGTACAACATGCATATAATGTCCTGGAGTGTATCTACTCTGTTGCAATGCCATGTGCTTAGCATGTTGATCATGCATGTAAATATATATGTCATGCCTTCCTATTTTTCAGTACCTATTCCATTCATGATAACATGTTTTCAAATTCAAGTACTGTCATTCTACTCTATCGCAATGCCATCTACTTAATTTGGACATCATGCTTCTGAATATCTTATGCATTGTTATTCATCAGTATGTACTTCATCTGTCTACCATACCATGTTTTTTTACATTGAAGTGTTGTTCTAGTGCTCTGTTGCAATGCCATCTTATTTTCCCAATCATACACGTGTATGTTGCCTTAGTTATATCTGTACGTATTCTGCTAGCATACAGTTTTACATTCAACTAGTGTTTTTTTGCTATGTTGTCCTGTCATATCCCTAGCTCTTACACCATACTCCCTCCGTCCGGATTACATGTTGCCAAAATGGATAAAAAAGGGTGTATCTAGAACTGAAATACGCCTAGACCCATCCATTTTTTTCCGGATGGAGGGAATACATGTCAATATGTCATGCCTTTCTATTCTTCAGTACCTATTCCATCTCTCTGCTGCCGCATGTTTTATAATTAAAGCACCATTCTTCTATACAAGGCATGCAAGGGGAAGACGATTATGTTAGAATCTGAAGGGTTACAAACAAGGCCTTTGCAAAAGATCCAAACGCCAGGAGATAATAAACCAACTCCTGTTTTAATAGATACTGCTCCAGCACAGAGAAACCCAACTCCTACTGATAATAAGCAGATTCCAGTGGCCAAAGAACTAGTCCGCTCCAGTCCAGCAAAAATATGTCAACTCAATTCTAAGAAGCGTGTGCGTATCCTTGCATCATGAAATTTTATAGCATGCTGATCATATTTTCTACATGTTTCTTACCCAACTCTCTTTTAGAAAATAAGCTTAACAGATAGAAGATTTTCTGCAATGGTATCGTTTATGAGGAAAGATTCTTGTAGGAATTCTCGGTGCTCCAATGTAGATGTAAGTACCTGTTGTATATCACTATATTTTTACATCAGCATGTATTTTCTTAATCGTCATGAATCCAACCTTTATCTAATCTAAATTTAGTTGTAGCAAAATGTATGATTAAAGGCCACAATGTTGATTTTTGCAAGGAAAACTGCCTGGTAGTTTTGCATCTTGAGCTGCATGAGTGTACTATCTCATATCAGTGGGTGTGAATACTTTGGTTCTGCAGTGGGTTTTTCAGTGTTTTTTTACTGTGTTGTCTTGTCGTATCCCTAGCTCTTACATCATACTCCCTCCGTCCGGATTAAATGTCGCAGAAATGGATAAAACTGGATGTATCTAGAACTAAAATACGCCTAGACCCATCCATTTATTTCTGGATGGAGAGGATAGATGTCAATATGTCATGCCTTTCTATTCTTCAGTACCTATTCCATCTCTGATGTAGCATGTTTTATAACCGAATCACCATTCTTCTATATAAGGCATGCAAGGTGAAGATGGCTATGTTAGAATCTGAAGGGTTACAAACCAGGTCTTTGCAAAAGATCCAAACGCCAGGAGATAATAAACCAACTCCATTTTTCATAGATACTGCTCCAGCACAGAGAAACCCAACTCCCACTGATAATAAGCAGATTCAAGTGGCCAAAGAACTAGTCCGCTCCAGTCCAGCAAAAGAATGTCAAGTCCATTCTAAGAAGCGTGTGCGTATCCTCGCATCATGAAATTTTATAGCATTCTGATCATATTTTCTACATGTTTCTTACCCGTGTCTCTTTTAGAAAATAAGGTTAAACGATACAAGACTTCCTCCATTGGGATCGTATTCGAGGAAAATATCTTGCGGGAATTCTCTGTGCTCCAGTGCTGATGTAAGTACCTGTTGTATATCACTATATTTTTACATCAGCATGTATTTTGTTAATCGACGTGAATCTAACCTTTATCTGATCTAAAATTAGTTGTTGCAAAATGTTAAAGAGGCAATGTTGATTTTTGTAAGGAAAACTGCCTGGTAGTTTTGCGTACTGAGCTGCATGAATGTGCTATCTCATATCACGCACATTACTGAATTGTAGTGCTTCTATGGTTGCCCATTCATTCATTGTGTCAATGTTGCTTTCGTATTACCTTACCTGGCTGATGATAGCTGTGCCATATTGTGTTAATTTGGTGTAGGCTAGTTTCACAAACGTTCATTGTGTCAAAGTTGCTTTCCTATTATCTGACTTGGCCAATGATAGCAATGCTAGTGTGTTAATCTTGTGCAGGCTGCTGAAGATAAGAAGACAAACTCTGAAAACAGCAAGGCAACCCCATTGTTTCTTTCCAGTAAATCTAGGCCAGGTAATATGGCAATAACTCATGATTAATCTATTTTGTTCCCATCCTAATTTATGTTATGATGCAGTGGTCAAGACACTCTCCACTATCAATAGTACAAGCCTGCCAAAATCGCCATCTGAATTTGTTCAGTATCCTCTGTCTTGAATGCAACGGAATAAATGTATGTTTGTGAACCAATTAATGGCTAAAGCAATGATGGAAATGGTGGATGAATCAGAGGTGTAGAGTCGTGCGACACAACAACTGATCAATGTTTTCAGAGACAGTGTGGCAAAGCAGCAAGAACTTTCCCACATGCTTATGGGCGTCATCTGTGCTGAGGTTGCAGATTGTGACGTTGTAGATGGTTAGGTTCTACTCATTTATTTGCACTGGCATCAATCTTTGATTGCCCAGTGGATGTAATTTCCTGTAATATATTTTGGATGTGTAACGTTATTCCCTGTCTGTCGTACCTTTGCTCGTCGTAATGGGCTCAAATTATCTAATTTAGCCTAAAGACATGAACGAACTTTAGTGGGCCCATTAAGTTAATGGGCAGTTACTAGGCCGAAAGTTAATGGTCGGCCCTCTTATCTCCCAGGTCGTTAACAGGCCGACATCGAAGCGGGCAACAGGTGGCCCCAATTTATTTCACAGGCCGTTAACAGGCCGTTACTAAGTTTGGGCTACATATGGCCCAACTATACTATAGGCCTTTAGCAGGCCGAAAGAGATAGCTGGCTTGTATTGGACCATGAAGAGCATGGACCGCTAAGAGGCCGAAAGGCAGGTCATATTGTAAATGGCCCAACTATGTTGTGGGCCTTTAGCAGGCCGAAAGAGAAATCGGGCTGGTATTGGACCATGAAGGGCATGGGCCGTTAAGAGGCCAAAACTAAGGTCCGACTACAAATGGCCCAACTCATTTATGGTCCGTTAACAGGCCGAAAGGCACACATGGCCGAGAATTGGCCGAACACTTAAATGGGTCACTAAAAGGCCAAAACTTAGGTCCGACTACAATTAGCCCAACTGATTTATGTGCCGTCAACAGGCTGAAAGTGACACCAGGCCAGAAATTGGCCCAACACTTTAATGGGCCACTAAAAGGCCGAAACTCAGGTCCGACTACAAATGTCCCATCAGATTTATGGGCCGTCAACAGGCTGAAAGACACACCGGGCCGAAAATTAGCCCAACATTTAAATGGGTCGCTAAAAGGCCGAAAGATGTACATCCTGAAAATTGGCCCATCCATTAAATGGGCCGTTAACATGCCGAAATCTCATCGGGCCGATATTGAGCCCAAACATATAGCGGGCTGTTAACGGGCTCAAACTGACGATCTGTTGCAATTGTGTCAAATCTTTAACGGGCCGAATTGGCACATCTCGTATGGGTCGTGGGCTTAAATGGACCTGACACAAGTAGGCCTTATATGGGCCGGCCAGCTAATTTTTACTGGGCCGACCTTTTTCACTAGAATGGGCCACTATTGGGCCGTGCCACATGTCGACCTATCATAGGCGCCTCCTGTCCAATGAGTGGATGACATCTGTCCCAACGATGAGGCGACACGTGTTTCCTCTAGCCAATGATGATTTTACACGTGGAAAATCCCCATTGGTCGGGGCTGTTAACGGGTTATCGGATCCAAAACCCGACCCGATAGCTTAACGACGTTCCGTTACGGTGGATGCCACGTGTCGGTCACCCTTGACGAAAGCACTTCTGTGACGCGCGATTTATCATCATGGAAGTGGACACTTCCGTGATAATAATTTTGGTAATGTCATGGAACACTTCTACGACAGCACAGGTATGACTATCTTGATTCTGTCATAAATTTGTCATGGATGTACATGCATGACAAAAAGCGCGACCTACTGTGACAAACAGGTATCATCACAGAAGTGTATTTTTTTGTAGTGAGAACCACGACCTAAAGGCACCTTACTCGTTGTCTGAAAAGTCTGCAGCATGAATGTTGCAGCCCGAAAACGGGTCAGCACATGGAATATGCTGGCAATGTAACACATAGAGAGTAACGGAAGAATAAAGCTATACTACATGCATATATGGCTGCTGGAAAGCTCTATGGTTACAGTTTTGCGTAAAGGCAATTTTTCCCTACTGCAAAGGAATAAATTTTATTTAACTATCATGGTAGTTGTTAAACATTGAGAGTGTAGACACCCTCTCAATCCCAATTTAGTATCATCATTAAAACCCAACAATATTAATTTAAAGTAACATGATGAGATTCACATGATAATCCAAGTACTAGATACTCAAGACGTCCATAACCGGGGACACGACTAACCATGATTAGTTTATACACTCTGCAGAGGTTTGTGCACTTTTCCCCACAACACTCGATCTCCTCCGTTGGGATTCTCGCACTACAGGGTGTTTGAGAAATGGATGACCGAGACATAGTCTTTCAGAAGCGCTAGCACCTTACGATCGGGTAGACATTACCAACCTACTGTTGGAAATATGCCGTAGAGGCAGTAATAAAATGGTTATTATTATATTTTTTGTTCATGATAATTGTCTATTGTTCATGCTATAATTGTGTTATCTGGAAATCGTAATACATGTGTGAATACATAGACCACAACACGTCCCTAGTGAGCCTCTAGTTGACTAGCTCGTTGATCAAAAGATAGTCATGGTTTCCTGACTATGGGCATTGAATGTCATTGATAACGGGATCACATCATTAGGAGAATGATGTGATGGACAAGACCCAATCCTAAGCATAGCTCAAAGATCGTGTAGTTCGTTTGCTATAGCTTTTCCGAATGTCAAGTATCATTTCCTTAGACCATGAGATTGTGCAACTCCCGGATACCGTAGGAGTGCTTTGGGTGTGCCAAATGTCACAACGCAACTGGGTGACTATAAAGGTACACTACAGGTATCTCCGAAAGTGTCTGTTAGGTTGGCACGAATCGAGACTGGGATTTGTTACTCCGTATGACGGAGAGGTATCTCTAGGCCCACTCGGTAATGCATTGTCATAATGAGCTCAATGTGACCAAGTGGTTGATCACGGGATCATGCATTACGGTACGAGTAAAGTGACTTGCCGATAACGAGATTAAACGAGGTATTGGGATACCGACGATCGAGTCTCGGCCAAGTATAGTACCGATTGACAAAGCGAATTGTATACGGATTGATTGAATCCTCGACATTGTGGTTCATCCAATGAGCATCGAGGAGCATGTGGGATCCAACATGGGTATCCAAATCCTGCTATTGGTTATTGACCGGAGAGTCGTCTTGGTCATGTCTGCGTGTCTCCCGAACACGTAGGGTCTACACACTTAAGGTTCGGTGACGCTAGGGTTGTTGAGATATTAGTATACGGTAACCCGAAAGTTGTTCGTAGTCCCGGATGAGATCCCGGATGTCACGAGGAGTTCTGGAATGGTCCGGAGGTGAAGATTTATATATAGGAAGTCAAGTTTCGGCCATCGGGAAAGTTTCGGGGGTAATCGGTATTGTACCGGGACCACCGAAAGGGTCCCGGGGGTCCACCAGGTGGGGCCACCTATCCCGGAGGTCCCCATGGGCTGAAGTGGAAGGGGAACCAGCCCCTAGTGGGCTGGTGCGCCCCCCTTGGGCCTCCCCCCGCGCCTAGGGTTGGAAACCCTAGGGGTGGGAGGCGCCCCACTTGGCTTGGGGGGCAAGCCACCCCCTTGGCCGCCGCCCCCCTTGGAGATTGGATCTCCTAGGACCGGAGCCCCCTAGGGACCCTATATATAGTGGGGGGAGGGATGGCAGCCGCACCCTAGCCCCTGGCACCTCCCTCTCCCTCCCGTGACACTCCTCCCTCTCCCTGAGCTTGGCGAAGCCCTGCCGAGATCACCGTTGCTTCCACCACCACGCCGTCGTGCTACTGGATCTTCATAAACCTCTCCTTCCCCCTTGCTGGATCAAGTTGGAGGAGACGTCTTCCCAACCGTACGTGTGTTGAACGCGGAGGTGCCGTGCGTTCGGCGCTAGGTCATCGGTGATTTGGATCACAACGAGTATGACTCCATCAACCCCGTTCTCTTGAACGCTTCCGCGCGCGATCTACAAGGTTATGTAGATGCACTCCCCTCTCCCTCGTTGCTAGATGACTCCATAGATTGATCTTGGTGTTGCGTAGAAAATTTTAAAATTCTGCTACATTCCCCAAAAGTGGCATCATGAGCCAGGTCTATGCGTAGTTTCTATGCACGAGTAGAACACAAAGCAGTTGTGGGCGTCGATATTGTCAATTTGCTTGCCTTTACTAGTCTTATCTTGATTCGGCGGCATCGTGGGATGAAGCGGCCTAGACCGACCTTACACGTATGCTTATGTGAGACTGGTTCCACCGATTGACATGCACTAGTTGCATAAGGTGGCTGGCGGGTGTCTGTCTCTCCCACTTTAGCTGGATCGGATTCCATGAAAAGGGTCCTTATGAAGGGTAAATAGAAATTGGCATATCACGTTGTGGTTTTGGCGTAGGTAAGAAACATTTTTGCTAGAAACCTATAGCAGCCACGTAAAAACTTGCAACAACAATTAGAGGACGTCTAACTTGTTTTTGTAGCATGTGCCGTGTGATGTGATATGGCCAAAAGGATGTGATGAATGATATATGTGATGTATGAGATTGATCATGTTATTGTAATAGGAATCACGACTTTCATGTCGATGAGTATGACAACCGGCATGAGCCATAGGAGTTATCTTAATTTATTTATGACCTGCGTGTCAACATAAACGTCATGTAATTACTTTTCTTTATTGCTAAAGCGTTAGCCGTAGTAGTAGAAGTAATAGATGACGAGACAACTTCAAGAAGACACAATGATGGAGATCATGATGATGGAGATCATGGTATCATGCCGGTGACAACAATGATCATGAAGCCCCGAAGATGGAGATCAAAAGGAGCAAATGATATTGGCCATATCATGTCACTATTTGATTGCATGTGATGTTTATCATGTTTTACATCTTATTTGCTTAGAACTACGGTAGCTTAAATAAGATGATCCTTCGTAATAATTTCAAGAAAGTGTTCCCCCTAACTGTGCACTGTTGCGAAGGTTCGTTGTTTTGAAGCACCACATGATGATCGGGTGTCATAGATTCTAACGTTCGAATACAACGGGTGTAAGCCAGATTTGCACACGCAATACACTTAGGTTAACTTGACGAGCCTAGCATGTACAGACATGGCCTCGGAACACGGAAGACTGAAAGGTCAAGCATGAGTCATATAGAAGATACGATCAACATGAAGATGTTCACCGATGTTGGCTAGCCCGTCTCACATGATGATCGGACACGGCCTAGTTGACTCAGATCATGTTTCACTTAGATAACTAGAGGGATGTCTATCTAAGTGGGAGTTCATTGAGTAATTTGATTAGATGAACTTAATTACCATGAACTTAGTCTAAAATCTTTACACTATGTCTTGTAGATCAAATGGCCCACGCTAATGTTGCCCTTAACTTCAACGCATTCATAGAGAAAACCAAGCTGAAAGATAATGGCAGCAACTATACGGACTAGGTCCGGAACCTGAGGATCATCCTCATAGCTGCCAAGAAAGATTATGTCCTAGAAGCACCGCTAGGTGACGCACCCATCCCAGAGAACCAAGACGTTATGAACGCTTGGCAGTCATGTGCTGATGATTACTCCCTCATTCAGTGCGGCATGCTTTACGGCTTAGAACCAGGGCTCCAAAAGCGTTTTGAGAGACACGGAGCATATGAGATGTTCGAAGAGCTGAAAATGGTTTTCCAAGCTCATGCTCGGGTCGAGAGATATGAAGTCTCTGACAAGTTCTTCAGCTGTAAGATGGAGGAAAATAGTTTTGTCAGTGAGCACATACTCAAAATGTCTGGGTTGCATAACCGCTTGACTCAGCTAGGAGTTAATCTCCCATATGACGCGGTCATTGACAGAATCCTTCAGTTGCTTCCACCGAGCTACAAGAGCTTTGTGATGAACTTCAATATGCAGGGGATGGAAAAGACCATTCCTGAGGTATATTCAATGCTGAAATCAGCAGAGGTGGAAATCAAAAAGGAACATCAAGTGTTGATGGTGAATAAAACTACTAAGTTCAAGAAAGGCAAGGGTAAGAAGAACTTCAAGAAGGACGGCAAGGGAGTTGCCGCGCCCAGTAAGCAAGCTGCCGGGAAGAAGCCAAAGAATGGACCCAAGCCCGAGACTGAGTGTTTTTATTGCAAGGGAAGTGGTCACTGGAAGCGGAACTGCCCCAAATACTTAGCGGATAAGAAGGCCGGCAACACTAAAGGTATATGTGATATACATCTAATTGATGTATACCTTACCAGTAATCGTAGTAGCTCCTGGGTATTTGATACCGGTGCGGTTGCTCACATTTGTAACTCAAAGCAGGAGCTACGGAATAAGCGGAGACTCGCGAAGGACTAGGTGACGATGCGCGTCGGGAAAGGTTCCAAGGTCGATGTGATTTCTGTCGGCACGCTACCTCTACATTTACCTATGGGATTAGTTTTAAACCTCAATAATTGTTATTTAGTGCCAGCTTTGAGCATGAACATTGTGTCAGGATCTCGTTTAATTCGAGATGGCTACTCATTTAAATCTGAGAATAATGGTTGTTCTATTTATATGAGAGATATGTTTTATGGTCATGCTTCGTTGGTGAATGGTTTATTCTTAATGAATCTCGAGCGCAATGTTACACATATTCATAGTGTGAATACCAAAAGATGTAAGGTTGATAATGATAGTCCCACATACTTCTGGCAATGTCGCCTTGGTCACATAGGTGTCAAACGCATGAAGAAGCTCCATGCCGATGGACTTTTGGAGTCTCTTGATTACGAATCATTTGACACGTGCGAACCATGCCTCCTGGGTAAAATGACCAAGACTCCGTTCTCAGGAACAATGGAGCGAGCAACCAACTTATTGGAAATCATACATACTGATGTGTGCGGTCCAATGAGTGTTGAGGCTCGCGGTGGCTATCCTTATGTTCTCACCCTCACTGATGACTTGAGTAGATATGGGTATGTCTACTTAATGAAACACAAGTCTGAGACCTTTGAAAAGTTCAAGGAATTTCAGAGTGAGGTTGAGAATCAACGTGACAGGAAAATCAAGTTCTTGCGATCAGATCGTGGGGGAGAATACTTGAGTCATGAATTTGGCACACACTTAAGAAAATGTGGAATAGTTTCACAACTCACGCCACCTGGAACACCTCAGCGTAATGGTGTGTACGAACGTCGTAATCGCACTCTATTGGATATGGTGCGATCTATGATGTCTCTTACCGATCTACCGCTGTCATTTTGGGGCTATGCTTTAGAGACTGCCGCATTCACTTTAAATAGGGCTCCGTCGAAATCCGTTGAGACGACACCGTATGAATTATGGTTTGGGAAGAAACCTAAGCTATCGTTTCTAAAAGTTTGGGGATGCGATGCTTATGTCAAGAAACTTCAACCTAAAAAGCTTGAACCCAAATCGGAAAAACGCGTCTTCATAGGATACCCTAAAGAAACTATTGTGTATACCTTCTACCTCAGATCCGAAGGCAAGATCTTTGTTGCCAAGAATGGGTCCTTTCTAGAGAAAGAGTTTCTCTCGAAAGAAATAAGTGGGAGGAAAGTAGAACTTGATGAAGTATTACCTCTTGAACCGGTAAGTGGCGCAGCTCAAGAAAATGTTCCTGAGGTGCCTGCACCAACTAAAGAGGAAGTTAATGATGATGATCATGAAACTTCAGATCAAGTTGCTACTGAACTTCGTAGGTCCACGAGGACACGTTCCGCAGTAGAGTGGTACGGCAACCCTATCTTGGAAATCATGTTGTTAGACAACGGTGAACCTTCGAACTATGAAGAAGCGATGGCGGGCCCGGATTCCGACAAATGGCTGGAAGCCATGAAATCCGAGATAGGATCCATGTATGAAAACGAAGTATGGACTTTGACTGACTTGCCCAATGATCGGTGAGTCATAGAAAATAAATGGATCTTTAAGAAGAAGATGGACGCGGATGGTAATGTAACCATATATAAAGCTCGACTTGTCGCTAAGAGTTATCGACAAGTTCAATGGGTTGACTATGATGAGACTTCTTCACCCATAGCGAAGCTGAAGTCCGTCCGGATCATGTTAGCAATTGCCGCATTCTATGATTATGAGATATGGCAAATGGACGTCAAAATGGCATTCCTTAATGGTTTCCTTAAGGAAGAATTGTATGTGATGCAGCCGGAAGGTTTTGTCGATCCTAAGAATGCTGACAAGGTGTGCAAGCTCCAACGCTCGATTTATGGGCTGGTGCAAGCATCTCGGAGTTGGAACATTCGTTTTGATGAGATGATCAAAGCGTTTGGGTTTACGCAGACTTATGGAGAAGCCTGCATTCACAAGAAAGTGAGTGGGAGCTCTGTAGCATTTCTCATATTGTATGTGGATGACATACTGTTGATGGGAAATGATATAGAATTCTTGGAAAGCATAAAAGCCTACTTGAACAAGTGTTTTTCAATGAAGGATCTTGGAGAAGCTGCTTATATATTAGGCATCAAGATTTATAGAGATAGATCGAGACACCTCATTGGTCTTTCACAGAGTACGTACCTTGACAAGACATTGAAGAAGTTCAGAATGGATCAGTCAAAGAAAGGGTTCTTGCCTGTATTGCAAGGTATGAGATTGAGCACGGCTCAATGCCCGACCATGGCAGAAGATAGAGAAAAGATGAGTGTCGTCCCCTATGCCACGGCCATAGGGTCTATCATGTATGCTAAGTTGTGTACCAGACCTGATGTAAACCTTGTTGTAAGTTTGGTACGAAGGTACCAAAGTAATCCCGGCATGGAACACTGGACAGCAGTCAAGAATATCCTGAAGTACCTGAAGAGGACTAAGGATATGTTTCTCGTTTATGGAGGCGACGAAGAGCTCGTCATAAAGGGTTATGTCGATGCTAGCTTCAACACAGATCTGGATGACTCTAAGTCACAAACCGGATACGTGTATATTTTGAATGGTGGGGCAGTAAGCTGGTGCAGTTGCAAGCAAAGCGTTGTGGCGGGATCTACATGTGAAGAAGACTACATGGCAGCCTCGGAGGCAGCACAAGAGGCAATCTGGGTGAAGGAGTTCATTACCGACCTAGGAGTCATAGCCAATGCGTCGGCCCCGATGACTCTCTTCTGTGACAACACTGGAGCTATTGCCCTTGCTAAGGAGCCCAGGTTTCACAGGAAGACCAGGCATATCAAGCGTCGCTTCAACTCCATTCGTGAAAGTGTTCAAAATGGAGACATAGATATTTGTAAAGTACATACGGACCTGAATGTGGCAGATCCGTTGACTAAACCTCCCCATAGAGCAAAACATGATCAACACCAGAACTGCATGGGTGTTCGATTCATCACAATGTAACTAGACTATTGACTCTAGTGCAAGTGGGAGACTGTTGGAAATATGCCCTAGAGGCAATAATAAAATGGTTATTATTATATTTCTTTGTTCATGATAATTGTCGATTGTTCATGCTATAATTGTGTTATCCGGAAATCGTAATACATGTGTGAATACATAGACCACAACACGTCCCTAGTGAGCCTCTAGTTGACTAGCTCGTTGATCAAAAGATAGTCATGGTTTCCTGACAATGGGCATTGGATGTCATTGATAACGGGATCACATCATTAGGAGAATGATGTGATGGACAAGGCCCAATCCTAAGCATAGCTCAAAGATCGTGTAGTTTGTTTGCTATAGCTTTTCCGAATGTCAAGTATCATTTCCTTAGACCATGAGATTGTGCAACTCCCGGATACCGTAGGAGTGCTTTGGGTGTGCCAAACGTCACAACGTAACTGGGTGACTATAAAGGTACACTACAGGTATGTCCGAAAGTGTCTGTTGGGTTGGCATGAATCGAGACTGGGATTTGTCACTCCGTATGACGGAGAGGTATCTCTGGGCCCACTCGGTAATGCATCATCATAATGAGCTCAATGTGACCAAGTGGTTGATCACGGGATCATGCATTACGGTACGAGTAAAGTGACTTGCCGGTAATGAGATTGAACGAGGTATTGGGATACCGACGATCGAGTCTCGGGCAAGTAACGTACCGATTGACAAAGGGAATTGTATACGGATTGATTGAATCCCCGACATCGTGGTTCATCCGATGAGATCATCGAGGAGCATGTGGGAGCCAACATGGGTATCCAGATCCCGCTGTTGGTTATTGACTGGAGAGTCGTCTCGGTCATGCCTGCGTGTCTCCCGAACCCGTAGGGTCTACACACTTAAGGTTCGGTGACGCTAGGGTTGTTGAGATATTAGTATATGGTAACCCGAAAGTTGTTCGTAGTCCCGGATGAGATCCCGGACGTCACGAGGAGTTCTGGAATGGTCCGGAGGTGAAGATTTATATACAAGAAGTCAAGTTTCGGCCATCGGGAAAGTTTCGGGGGTAATCGGTATTGTACCGGGACCACCGGAAGGGTCCCGGGGGTCCACCGGGTGGGGCCACCTATCCCGGAGGGCCCCATGGGCTGAAGTGGGAGGGGAACCAGCCCCTAGTGGGCTGGTGCGCCCCCCTTGGGCCTCCCCCTGCGCGTAGGGTTGGAAACCCTAGGGGTGGGGGCGCCCCGCTTGGCTTGGGGGGCAAGCCACCCCCTTGGCGGCCGCCCCCCTTGGAGATTGGATCTCCTAGGGCCGGCGCCCCCCTAGGGACCCTATATATAGTGGGGAGGAGGGAGGGCAGCCGCACCATAGCCCCTGGCACCTCCCTCTCCCTCCCGTGACACTCCTCCCTCTCCCTGAGCTTGGCGAAGCCCTGCCGAGATCACCGTTGCTTCCACCACCACGCCGTCGTGCTGCTGGATCTTCATCAACCTCTCCTTCCCCCTTGCTGGATCAAGTTGGAGGAGACATCTTCCCAACCGTACGTGTGTTGAACGCGGAGGTGCCATCCGTTCGGCGCTAGGTCATCGGTGATTTGGATCACGACGAGTACGACTCCATCAACCCTGTTCTCTTGAACGCTTCCGCGCGCGATCTACAAGGGTATGTAGATGCACTCCCCTCTCCCTCGTCGCTAGATGACTCCATAGATTGATCTTGGTGATGCGTTGAAAATTTTAAAATTCTGCTACGTTCCCCAACACCTACATCCCCTACATCTGCTAGTCTATCACTGTAAGAGTTCGCACGGCTTAATCGACTATGCTAGAGCCCATAGTAGCTTGTGGCTGCACATGGAAGTTTCTAGTATGAATAAATCTCATGATCCCTTTGAGCCTGGGTGGCGGTCCATAAAGAAAAACAGGAAATAGCTGGAATACCTAGGTGCCTCAATCGACCCAGATGTGTGTTTAAGTTGCCACCTTAAATAAACCATTAATTTATCAATCTCACATCTGTCATGGATACACTCTCCCAATCCACGTCTACTAGCATAGCATGACATAATAAGAAAATGTAGAAGTAACTCCCAAGGGTTGATAAAAAAACAGGTAAGAGGTTCTACCTCATCTACTTCCCAAAACCCACATATTAATCAGATCCTAATTGTGCAATTGTTTGAGAATTGATCTAATGCAATAAAACTGGGTAGTAAAGAGGTATGATCAAAATGTTACTTGCCTTGCTGATGATCCGTGAAACCTAGAGATTCGAAGTAGCAAGCGGTGCACTCCAGGTACTCTATCGCAAACAAACAAGCATACAATAAGTACTCATCTCATGCACAGGTAAAACTCAAATAAGAAACTAACCAAAAAGTTCAACTTAAGAACTCTGGTTTGCAGAATCAAATCGAACGAAGCAACGAAAGTCAAACAGCGAAAGAAAAAACTTCGTTTACTAATCTAGATCTAAGTCAATTTTTACTGATGCAAAAACTTGTTTGAGTTGATTAAACGGAAAGAGGGTTTCGATACGAAACTCCAGGTGCTTGAATCGCTTGATTCCGATAAACGAGTGAAAAGTTATACTAGAACGAAAATCGGATCAGAAATCGCGATCAGAAATAACCATGGAAAATTCGAGAAAAAGAAAAACTGACGAACAGATTAAGGAACGAACGTTCGTTAACTGAAACTAAACGACGAATTCGTCCATTAAAACGAACGAACGGGCGAACGCTCGCTTAATAAATAAACCGGAAAATAAACCGATCTACTTATAAAAAACGAATCTAGGGTTTTCTAAAAAAACCCAGATCGGTTTCTTTAGAAAAACCGGGGCGGTGGGCGGCTACTTTGGCTCGGGCTCCGGCAAGGTCCAGCGGGGTTCCGGCGGCGGCAAGCGGCGGCGCGGGTGGCGAGGGGCTGCGGCGGCGGCGACTCGGGGCTGCAGGGGGGGGGGGGGGGCGAGGTGGTATTTAAAGGGGGAGAGGCGGCGACGGCTCCAACTTGGGGAGGGGGTCGTGCAGCGGTGGCGCGGGCGGGCCGGCCTGGCTCGGCTGGGCTTCGGCTAGTCGGGCGGGCGGGAGGCTTTTTAAAAAAAAATCCCGCCGAACTAAGAAAAAACCTAGAAAATTAAATAAAAATCTAAAAATGCCAAAACAAAATTTGACCTTCTAAATAAAATATTTAGAACATGATGGACATTTTCTTGGCCCTAAAATGCAGTTTTGAAAATGTGCAATTTTTCCTAAATTCAAATAAAATAGCGGGAAAACTCCGAAATAAAATCTTACTTGATTTTTTTATTAAATCTCAATATTTCTTTATTTTGGGAAAGTCATTTTATTCCCCCTCTCATATTTTTATTATAGAAATAATTGAAGATAGAATAAATAAAATCAATGATCCTATTTTCAAAATTTGAGAAAAACCCAAATATGAAAATAACGAAATCCCCAACTCTCTCCGTGGGTCCTTGAGTTGCATAGAATTTCTGGATCAGGCCAAAAGAAAATAAAATATGATATGCAGTGATGACCTAATGCATAACATTCCAAATTGAAAAGTTGGGATGTTACAGCTTCTTCCGGTGATCTACCTCGCCTTTGAAATGGTTGCCTTTCTTTCGACATTGATGGTTGGTCGGACGAAATCGACGATGGCCCAGGTACACATTCTTCCTGCATTTGTCCAGGAATATACTTTTGGTGTCAGCTAAACAGTGTGTGCATGCGTGGTATCCCTTGTTTGTCTGTCCTGAAAGGTTACTAAGAGCGGGCCAATCGTTGATGGTTACAAACATCAATGCGTGCAGGTTAAATTCCTGTTGTTTGTGCTCATCCCACGCACGTACACTGTTTCCATTCCACAGCTGTAAAAGTTCTTCAACTAATGGCCTTAGGTACACATCAATGTTGTTGGCGGGTTGCTTAGGGCCTTGGATGAGAATTGGCATCATAATGAACTTTCGCTTCATGCACATCGAAGGAGGAAGGTTACACATGCATAGAGTCACGGGCCAGGTGCTGTGATTGCCGCTGTGCTCCCCGAAAGGATTAATGCCATCCGCGCTTAAAGCAAACCATACATTCCTTGGGTCACCTGCAATCTCAGCCCAGTACTTTCTCTCAATTTTTCTCCACTGCGACCCGTCAGCGGGTGCTCTCAAGTTCCCGTCTTGCTTATGGACCTCACTATGCCATCGCATCAACTTGGCATGCTCTTTGTTTCTGAACAGTCATTTCAAATGTGGTATTATAAGAGCATACCACATCACCTTCACAGGAACCCTCTTCCTGCGGGGCTCACCGTCAACATCACCAGGATCATCTCGTCTGATCTTATACCGCAATGCACCGCATACCGGGCATGCATTCAAATCCTTGTACGCACCACGGTAGAGGATGCAGTCATTAGGGCATGCATGTATCTTCTGCACCTCCAATCCTACAGGGCATACGGCCTTCTTTGTTGTGTACGTACTGTTAGGCAATTCGTTATCCTTTGGAAGCTTCTTCTTCAATATTTTCAGTAGCTTCTCAAATCCTTTGTCAGGAACAGCATTCTCTGGCTTTCACTACAACAATTCCAGTACGGTATCGAGCTTTGTGTTGCCATCTTCGCAATTGGGGTACAACCCTATTTTGTGATCCTCTAACATGCGATCGAACTTTAGCTTCTCCTTTTCACTTTCGCATTGCGTCCTTGCATCGACAATGACCTGGCGGAGATCATAATCATCGGGCATATCGTCTGGTTCCTCTTGATATTCAGTAGCTTCCCCCGTTGCAGCATCATCGGGCACATCGTCTGGTTCCTCTTGATCTTCATCAGCTCCCCCCATTGCAGCATCACCGTATTCAGGGTGCACATAGTTGTCATCGTCCTCTTCTTCTTTGCCGTCTTCCATCATAACCCCTATTTCTCCGTGCCTCGTCCAAACATTATAGTGTGGCATGAAACCCTTGTAAAGCAGGTGTATGTGCATGATTTTCCGGTTAGAGTAAGTCATTGTATTCCCACATTTAGGGCATGGACAACAAATGAAACCATTCTGCTTGTTTGCCTCATCCACTTCGAGAAATTCATGCATGCCCTTAATGTACTCAGAGTTGTCTTTCACCATACATCCATTGCCGGTTCATCTGCGTGCATTATATATAATTATGTGTTTAAAAAGTAAGAAAATCAGACAAGTATCTATCTAAAGTAAGAAAATCGGAAAGAAAATAAGAACAAGAGGCTCACCACGGTGGTGCCGGCGACGAGATCGGCGCGAGCGATCGACGGCGGTGAAGACGGGGATGGGACGTGACGGACCGCTAAACCTATGCAAATCTCGGGGAAAATGGAGCTTGGAGTGTTGGGGAACGTAGTAATTTCAAAAAAATTCCTACGCACACGCAAGATCATGGTGATGCATAGCAACGAGAGGGGAGAGTGTGATCTACGTACCCTTGTAGATCGACAACGGAAGCATTTGGTTGATGTAGTCGTACGTCTCCACGGCCCGACCGATCAAGCACCGAAACTACGGCACCTCCGAGTTTTAGCACACGTTCAGCTCGATGACGATCCCCGGACTCCGATCCAGCAAAGTGTCGGGGAAAAGTTTCGTCAGCACGACGGCGTGGTGACGATCTTGATGTACTACTGTCGCAGGGCTTCGCCTAAGCACCGCTACAATATTATCGAGGATTATGGTGGCAGGGGGCACCGCACACGGCTAAGAATATGACCACGTGGATCAACTTGTGTATTTCTGGGGTGCCCCTGCCTCCGTATATAAAGGTTCAAGAGAGGAGGAGGCCGGTCGGCCCCTATGGCGCGCCAAGGAGGAGTCCTCCTCCTAGTAGGAGTAGGACTCCTACTAGGAGGGGAAAGCAGTGGGGAGGGAGAAGGAAAGGGGGGCGCCGCCCCCCCTCTCCTAGTCCAATTCGGACCAGGGGGGAGGAGGCGCACGGCCCACCTTTGGCTGACCCTCTCTCTCTCCACTAAGGCCCATATGGCCCATTACTTCTCCCGGGGGGGGGGGGGGTTCCGGTAACCCTCTGGCTTTCCGGTTTTCTCCGAAATCACCCGGAACACTTTCGGTGTCCGGATATAGCCGTCCAATATATCAATCTTTATGTCTCGACCATTTCGAGACTCCTCGTCATGTCCGTGATCACACACGGGACTCTGAACAACCTTCGGTACAGCAAAACGTATAAACTCATAATATAACTGTCATCGAAACCTTAAGCGTGCGGACCCTACGGGTTCGAGAACTATGTAGACATGACCGAGACATGTCTCCGGTCAATAACCAATAGCGGGACCTGGATGCCCATATTGGCTCCTACATATTCTACGAAGATCTTTATCGGTCAGACCGCATAACAACATATGTTGTTCCCTTTGTCATCGGTACGTTACTTGCCCGAGATTCGATCGTCGGTATCCAATACCTAGTTCAATCTCGTTACCGGCAAGTCTCTTTACTCGTTCTATAATACATCATCTCGCAACTAACTCATTAGTTGCATTGCTTGCAAGGCTTAAGTGATGTGCATTACCGAGAGGGCCCAGAGATACCTCTCCGACGATCGGAGTGACAAATCCTAATCTCGAAATACGTCAACCCAACATGTACCTTTGGAGACAACTATAGAGTACCTTTATAATCACCCAGTTACGTTGCAAAGTTTGGTAGCACACAAAGTGTTCCTCTGGCACACGGGAGTTACATACTCTCATAGTCATAGGAACATGTATAAGTCATGAAGAACGCAATAGCAACATAGTAAACGATCGGATGCATAGCTAATGGAATGGGTCATGTCAATCAGATCATTCAACTAATGATGTGATCCCGTTAATCAAATGACAACTCTTTGTCAATGGTTAGGAAACATAACCATCTTTGATTAACGAGCTAGTCAAGTAGAGGCATACTAGTGACACTCTGTTTGTCTATGTATTCACACATGTATTATGTTTCCGGTTACTACAATTCTAGCATGAATAATAAACTTTTATCATGATATAAGGAAATAAATAATAACTTTATTATTGCCTCTAGGGCATATTTCCTTCAGTCTCCCACTTGCACTAGAGTCAATAATCTAGATTACACAGTAATGATTCTAACACCCATGGAGCTTTCGTGCTGATCATGTTTTGCTCGTGGAAGAGGCTTAGTCAACGGGTCTGCTACATTCAGCTCCGTATGTATCTTGCAAATCTCTATGTCTCCTACCTGGACTAGATCCCAGATGGAATTGAAGCGTCTCTTGATGTGCTTGGTTCTCTTGTGAAATCTGGATTCCTTTGCCAAGGCAATTGCACCAGTGTTGTCACAAAAGATTTTCATTGGACCCGATGCACTAGGTATGACACCTAGGTCGGATATGAACTCCTTCATCTAGAGTCCTTCGTTTGCTGCTTCCGAAGCAGCTATGTACTCTGGTTCACATGTAGATCCCGCCACGACGCTTTGTTTTGAACTGCACCAACTGACAGCTCCACCGTTTAATGTAAACACGTATCCGGTTTGCGATTTAGAATCGTCCGAATCAGTGTCAAAGCTTGCATCAACGTAACCATTTAAAATGAGCTCTTTGTCACCTCCATATACGAGAAACATATCCTTAGTCCTTTTCAGGTATTTCAGGATGTTCTTGACCGCTGTCCAGTGATCCACTCCTGGATTACTTTGGTACCTCCCTGCTAAACTTATAGCAAGGCACACATCAGTTCTGGTACACAGCATTGCATACATGATAGAGCCTATGGCTGAAGCATAGGGAACATCTTTCATTTTCTCTCTATCTTCTGTAGTGGTCGGGAATTGAGTCTGACTCAACTTCACACCTTGTAACACAGGCAAGAACCCTTTCTTTGCTTGATCCATTTTGAACTTCTTCAAAATCTTGTCAAGGTATGTGCTTTGTGAAAGTCCAATTAAGCGTCTTGATCTATCTCTATAGATCTTTATGCCTAATATGTAAGCAGCTTCACCGAGGTCTTTCATTGAAAAACTCTTATTCAAGTATCCCTTTATGCTATCCAGAAATTCTATATCATTTCCAATCTGTAATATGTCATCTACATATAATATCAGAAATGCTACAGAGCTCCCACTCACTTTTTTGTAAATACAGGCTTCTCCGAAAGTCTGTATAAAACCAAATGCTTTGATCACACTATCAAAGTGTTTATTCCAACTCCGAGAGGCTTGCACCAGTCCATAAATGGATCGCTGGAGCTTGCACACTTTGTTAGCTCCCTTTGGATCGACAAAACCTTCCGGTTGCATCATATACAACTCTTCTTCCAGAAATCCATTCAGGAATGCAGTTTTGACATCCATCTGCCAAATTTCATAATCATAAAATGCGGCAATTGCTAACATGATTCGGACAGACTTAAGCATCGCTACGGGTGAGAAGGTCTCATCGTAGTCAACCCCTTGAACTTGTCGAAAACCTTTTGCGACAAGTCGAGCTTTGTAGACAGTAATATTACCGTCAGCGTCAGTCTTCTTCTTGAAAATCCATTTATTCTCAATTGCTTGCCGCTCATCGGGCAAGTCAACCAAAGTCCATACTTTGTTCTCATACATGGATCCCATCTCAAATTTCATGGCTTCAAGCCATTTTGTGGAATCTGGGCTCAACATCGCTTCTTCATAGTTCGTAGGTTCATCATGATCTAGCAGCATGATTTCCAGAACAGGATTACCGTACCACTCTGGCGCGGATCTTACTCTGGTTGATCTACGAGGTTCAGTAGTATCTTGTCCTGAAGTTTCATGATCATTATCATTAGCTTCCTCACTAATTGGTGTAGGTGTCGCCGAAACAGTTTTCTGTGATGTATTACTTTCCAATAAGGGAGCGGGTACAGTTACCTCATCAAGTTCTACTTTCCTCCCACTCACATCTTTCTAGAGAAACTCCTTCTCCAGAAAGTTTCCGAATTTAGCAACAAAAGTCTTTCTGGAGAAGGAGTTTCTCTGGAAAGATGTGAGTGGGAGGAAAGTAGAACTTGACGAGGTAACTGTAGCTGCTCCCTTATTGGAAAGTAGTACATCACAGAAAACTGTTTCTGCAACACCTACACCAATAAGTGAGGAAGCTAATGATAATGATCATGAAACTTCAGAACAAAATACTACTGAACCTCGTAGACCAACCAGAGCAAGATCCGCGCCAGAGTGGTACGGTAATCCAGTTTTGGAAGTCATGCTGCTAGATCATGATGAACCTACGAACTATGAAGAAGCGACGGTGAGCCCAGATTCCGCAAAGTGGCTTGAAGCCATGAAATCTGAGATGGGATCCATGTATGAGAACAAAGTATGGACTTTGGTTGACTTGCCCGATGAGCGGCAAGCAATTGAGAATAAATGGATCTTCAAGAAAAAGACTGACGCTGATGGTAATGTTACTGCCTATAAAGCTCGACTTGTCGCAAAAGGTTTTCGACAAGTTCAAGGGGTTGACTGCGATGAGACCTTCTCACCCATAGCGATGCTTAAGTCTGTCTGAATCATGTTAGCAATTGTCGCGTTTTATGATTATGAAATATGGCAGATGGATGTCAAAACTGCATTCCTGAATGGATTTCTGGAAGAAGAGTTGTATATGATGCAACCGGAAGGTTTTGTCGATCCAAAGGGAGCTAACAAAGTGTGCAAGCTCCAGCGATCCATTTACGGACTGGTGCAAGCCTCTCGGAGTTGGAATAAACGCTTTGATAGTGTGATCAAAGCATTTGGTTGTATACAGAATTTTGGAGAAGCCTGTATTTACAAGAAAGTGAGTGGGAGCTCTGTAGCATTTCTGATATTATATGTGGATGACATATTGCTGATTGGAAATGATATAGAATTTCTGGATAGCATAAAGGGATACTTGAATAAAAGTTTTTCGATGAAAGACCTCGGGGAAGCTACTTACATATTAGGCATAAAGATCTATAGAGATAGATCAAGACGCTTAATTGGACTTTCACAAAGCACATACCTTGACAAGATTTTGAAGAAGTTCAAAATGGATCAAGCAAAGAAAGGGTCCTTGCCTGTGTTACAAGGTGTGAAGTTGAGTCAGCCTCAATGCCCGACCACTACAGAAGATAGAGAGAAAATGAAAGATGTTCCCTATGCTTCAGCCATAGGCTCTATCATGTATGCAATGCTGTGTACCAGACCAGATGTGTGCCTTGCTATAAGCTTAGTAGGGAGGTACCAAAGTAATCCAGGAGTGGATCACTGGACAGCGGTCAAGAACATCCTAAAATACCTAAAAAGGACTAAGGATATGTTTCTCGTATATGGAGGTGACAAAGAGCTCACCGTAAGAGGTTACGTTGATGCAAGCTTTGACACTGATCCGGACGATTCTAAATCGCAAACCGGATACGTATTTACTTTAAACGGTGGAGCTGTCAGTTGGTGCAGTTCTAAACAAAGCATCGTAGCAGGATCTACATGTGAAGCGGAGTACATAGCTTCTTCGGAAGCAGCGAACGAAGGAGTCTGGATGAAGGAGTTCATATCCGATCTAGGTGTCATACCTAGTGCATCGGGTCCAATGAAAATCTTTTGTGACAATACTGGTGCAATTGCCTTGGCAAAGGAATCCAGATTTCATAAGAGGACCAAGCACATCAAGAGACGCTTCAATTCCATCAGGGATCTACTCCAGGTGGGAGACATAGAGATTTGCAAGATACATACGGATCTGAATGTTGCAGAACCGTTGACTAAGCCTCTTCCATGAGCAAAACATGATCAGCACCAAGTCTCCATGGGTGTTAGAATCATTACTGTGTAATCTAGATTATTGACTCTAGTGCAAGTGGGAGACTGAAGGAAATATGCCCTAGAGGCAATAATAAAGTTATTATTTATTTCCTTATATCATGATAAATGTTTATTATTCATGCTAGAATTGTATTAACCGGAAACATAATACATGTGTGAATACATAGACAAACTTAGTGTCACTAGTATGCCTCTACTAGACTAGCTCGTTAATCGAAGATGGTTAAGTTTCCTAACCATGAACAATGTGTTGTTATTTGATTAACGAGGTCACATCATTAGTTAAATGATCTAATTGACATGACCCATTTCATTAGCTTAGCACCCGATTGTTTAGTATGTTGCCATTGCTTTCTTCATGACTTATACATGTTCCTATGACTATGAGATTATGCAACTCCCGTTTACTGGAGGAACACTTTGTGTGCTGCCAAACGTCACAACGTAACTGGGTGATTATAAAGGAGCTCTACAGGTGTCTCCAAAGGTAGATGTTGGGTTGGCGTATTTCGAGATTAGGATTTGTCACTCTGATTGTCGGAGAGGTATCTCTGGGCCCTCTCGGTAATACACATCACATAAGCCTTGCAAGCATTGTGACTAATGAGTTAGTTGCGAGATGATGTATTACGGAACGAGTAAAGAGACTTGCCGGTAACGAGATTGAACTAGGTATTGGATACCGACGATCGAATCTTGGGCAAGTAACATATCGATGACAAAGGGAACAACGTATGTTGTTATGCGGTCTGACCGATAAAGATCTTCATAGAATATGTAGGAGCCAATATGGGCATCCAGGTCCCACTATTGGTTATTGACCGGAGATATGTCTCAGTCATGTCTACATTGTTCTCGAACCGTAGGGTCCACACGCTTAACGTTACGATGACAGTTATTATGAGTTTATGCATTTTGATGTACCGAAGTTAGTTCGGAGTCCCGGATATGATCACAGACATGACGAGGAGGCTCGAAATGGTCGAGACATAAAGATTGATATATTGGATGACTATATTCGGACACCGGAAGTGTTCCGGGTGATTTCGGAGAAAACCGGAGAGCCGGAGGGTTACCGGAACCCTACCGGGAGAAGTAATGGGCCTTATGGGCTTTAGTGGAGAGAGAGAAGGGCTGCCAGAGGTGGGCTGCACGCCACCTCCTCCCTGGTCCGAATTGGACTAGGGGAAGGGGGCGGCACCCCCCCTTTCCTTCTCCCACTCCACCTCTTTCCCCCTCTTAGTAGGAGTCCTACTCCTACTAGGAGGAGGACTCCTCCTTGGCGCGCCACACCTGGCCAGCTGGCCTCCTCCCCTTGCTCCTTTATATACGGAGGCAGGGGGCACCCCAAGACACACAAGTTGATCATTGAGATTGTTCCTTAGCCGTGTGCGGTGCCCCCTGCCACCAAATTCCACCTCGATCATATCGTTGTAGTGCTTAGGCGAAGCCCTGCGTCGGTAGTACATCAAGATCGTCACCACGCCGTCGTGCTGACGGAACTCCTCCCCGAAGCTTTGCTGGATCGGAGCCCGGGGATCGTCATCGAGCTGTATGTGTGCTAAGAACTCGGAGGTGCCGGAGTAACGGTGCTTGGATCGGTCGGATCGGGAAGAAGACGTACGACTACTTCCTCTACGTTGTGTCAACGCTTCCGTTGTGATCTACAAGGGTACGTAGATCAGACTCTCCCCCTCATTGCTATGCATCACCATGATCTTGCGTGTGCGTAGGAAAATTTTGAAATTACTACGTTCCCCAACATAACCTAAAATCGATATCTACTAACAATCTAAATAAAAAATCTGAAAAACAGGATATATAATCATATATACACACATACATATGATCACACGTATACATATAATCTGGAAAAAACATCATAGGTGCACGGCGGCAGTCAGTACATGGAGGGGGAGGGGATCGGGGCGGTGCTCATAGCCGGCGCGGCGACGACATCAGTGTAGGGCACGGCGACGAGGATGAGGAGGCAGGGCCGGCAGCGTCGGGGCAGGGGTGGCATGGGGCAGCGACGGCATCGGGGCAGGGGGCGGCGGCGCGGCGACAGTGACGAGGCAGGGGAGCGCGTGACGACGGCGTCAAGGAAGTGGGAAGAAGAACTGAATCAAAATTTTTCGCAAGTGTGGCTTATACAGAAAGAGCATTGGTCCCGGTTCTTGGCACCAACCGGGACCAATGCCCCCTTTAGTCCCGGTAGGTGCCACCAACCAAAGGTCTCTTTTCAGCAGCCCAAAAGGGCGGGAAGCAGAGGCCTTTGGTCCCGGTTGGAGGCACCAGCCGGGACTAAAGGGGGGGATTGGTTCCGGTTTGTGCCTTCAACCGGGACCAAGGTGAGCATTGGTCCCAGTTCGTGGCACCAACTAGGACCAATGTCTTGCGCCTGCTAGAGCCGCGGTGCGGTGGGATGTTTAGTCCCACCTCGCTAGCCGAGCAGCGGCAGGACCTGTTTATAAGCCCTGCCCCGACCTCTCCATTGAACTCCTCTGAACTGCAGGCCTCTAGGCCTAATCTTGCACTACTATGCTTGTGGGCCTGCCGGGCCTTCTGCGGGCCTGAATCCTGGCCCATGGATGGGTTTCTAGTCGTATTCAGGCCGTGGTGGCCCAGTAGGTGGCCTTTTTCTATTTTTTCCAGTTTTTTTGTTTTCTTTGTTGATTTATTTTTTATTTTGTTTATACTTACAACAAAATACTTACTGTTGCTATTTTTATTTATTTTATTTTATTTTACTTTGTCTTATTTTCTTTCTACTTATTTATCTAATAAAAGTTTATTTTATTTTGTTTCTACTTATTTATTTTATTTTATTTTATTTTGTTTCTACTTATTTATTTCATAAAAGTTTATTTTATTTTTTTTATACTTATTTATTTTATCTTAGTTTTTGCTTTTTGTATTTATTTTAATAAAATTCTTTTTGCTTTTAATGTTTCGAACAGAAAGTACTGTGATAATTTTAGTTGCATAAATTCTATATAATTTTAGTTTCAATAATACTAGAGGTTTATAAAATCTTAGAACATAGTGGATATTGGGGATCAAGCCCTAACAAAACTAACTCAATTACATGATGAATCTCATCCAACTCCTCACCGCCCAGCGAGCCTACGAAGGAATTACTCACTCCCGGTTGGGAGCATCATGGAATTGGCGATGGAGAAGGGTTGGTGATGACGAAGAACGAATATCCCCCTCTCCGGAGCCCCAAACGGACTCCAGATCTGGCCTCCCGATGAAGAACAGGAGGTGACGGCGGCTCTGTCTCGTGGAACACGATAATTCTTTCTCCCTGATTTTTCTCTCCAAATATATGATTTTAGAGTATCAGGGTTGAGGTTTGTGGGGCCACCAGGTGGGGACAACCCACCTGGGTGCGCTAGGAGGGGGCGCGCCCTGGTGGGTTGTGCCCACCGAGGTGCCCCCCTCCGGTGGATCTTGGCTCCAGAAATTCTCTTTATAGATATGAAAATTCCTCGCAAAGTTTCGTTCCATTCCTAGAACTTCTATTTGTGCACAAAAACAACACCATGGTAGTTCTGCTGAAAACAGCGTCGGTTCGGGGTTAGTTTCATTCAAATCATGCAAATTAGAGTCCAAAACAAGAGGGAAAGCGTTAGGAAAAGTAGATACGTTGGAGACGTATGAATTCCCCAAGCTAAAACGTTTTCTTGTCCTCAAGCAATTCAGTTGATAAACTGAAAGTGAAAAAGAAAAACTTTTACGAACTCTTTTGCTCTTGTTTGCATAAATAAGCTTAAACAACACGCAAGTTTTCAACCAACATTTTAACTAACCATGCCGACAATAACACTTAAAAATTACATTAACTCATATCAATAACATAATCAGCTGGCGAGCAATAATAAGACATCTCAAACAGCAACATATTGTCAAAACAACCGTGATATAATATGATAATAGTGGTATCTCCCTAGCACTTTCTGAGACCGCAAAGCATAAATGCAGAGCAACTCCAAAGTCCAAGCAGCAACTAAACATTGTAATGCATGGTAGAAAAGATCCAGTCATGATGGACCCAACATTAGCTACACACAATGCATAAGCATGACACCAGTGCTCTCAGGTTCTGGCACTTATTTTAGAAGGTGATGACACAACATAAAAGTAAATAGATAGTCCCTTCACAGAAGGAAGCAGTGATTTGCAGACGTGCTATAGCTCAAGTTTTAAAACAGAGGTAAATGATATTTGAGAGATGCACCCTTCTCACTTACTTTCGGACCATCAGTTATCAATATTATCCATGCTAAGCACGCTAGTGGCGGTTCCCAAGTGATAAATGTAAAACTTTACTCCCCCTCCACCAACAATCACACTTCATGGCTTGTCTGAAAAATGGGTGCCGTCCATACCAACAACAGTCCCAGGGGAGTTTTGTTTAATTATTTGCATTTTTTTATTCGGGACTGGGAATCCCTATTACCGCCCTTTTCTTGTGCGATGGCAAGTGAATAAACACTTGACCTGAGAATAAACCGCTTAGCATGGAAGATACCGACCACCTCCTGTCATTCCATGAATGATCTAGGCACAGAAAAGGATATTTATTAGAAGTTCTTAGAGGTGGCACATGCAAATTTCCTTAGGACGGCAGGGTAATACCGCATATAGGTAGGTATGGTGGACTCATCTAGAATAACTTGGGTTCAAGGTTTTTGATGTAAATGCAGAATTCCCACTTAATACAGGCGAAGGCTAGAAATTAGATTGATAAGCAGCCAACTAGAGCAACAACGGTCATGAGCATGCATTATGCATAAATAACATTGAACACTAGCATGAGTAGGATATGAACACCATGAACATAAATATCATAAGGGCTATGTTGATTTTGATTCAACTACATGCATGAACATGTTCCAAGTCAATCCACTCGAACATTCAGAGGAGGATACCATATCATCATACTACATCAGAATCATTTTAACGCAATGTTGGTATCCAAGATAAATCACTATCCACTCCTAGCTACTTATGCATGGCATGAGAAACTATAATATCTAATTGTTATTGCAAACATTTCTAATCATAATGGACTGAATCATGGATACTAGGTTAAACATATTTACACAAACAAAAGAAATCAAGTTCATACCCGTTTCTCTCTGCCATGGCCAGTTCATCGAATATCATCATTATTTCCTTTCACTTGCACGACCGAACGATGTGATCATAATAATAGTGTGATACATCCATTTTGCATCATGCTTTTATATCGATATTTATTGCATTATGGGATGTTATTACACATTATGTCACAATACTTATGCCTATTCTCTCTTATTTTACAAGGTTTACATGAAGAGGGAGAATGTCGGCAGCTAGGATTCTGGGCTGGAAAAGGAGCAAATATTAGAGACCTATTCTGCACAGCTCCAAAAGTCCTGAAACTTCACAGAAGTTATTTCCCGAATATATAAAAAATATTGAGTTAATAAAGTTCCAAAGGGGGGCCACACCCTGGCCACGAGGGTGGGGGCACTTTGTGAGTAGTTACGTTTGTTCCTGAGGACATGGGAGAAGTCTCACTATTAGTAGTCATGTCAATTTGGTATTCGTTCGATATTTTGATGAGATGTATGTTGTCCTCCCTCTAGTGTTGTCATGTGAACATCGACTACATCACACTTCACCATTTTTGGGCCTAGAGGGAGGCATTGGGAAGTAATAAGTAGATGATGGGTTGCTAGAGTGACTGAAGCTTAAACCCTAGGTTATGCGTTGCTTCGCAAGGGGCTGATTTGGATCCACATGTTTCATGCTATGGTTAGGTTTACCTTAATACTTCTGTTGTAGTTGCGGATGCTTGCAATATGGGTTAATCATAAGTGGGATGCTTGTCCAAGTAAGGACAGTACCCAAGCACCGGACCACCCACATATCAAATTATCAAAGTACCGAACGCGAATGATATGAACGTGATGAAAACTAGCTTGACGATAATTCCCATGTGTCATCGGGAGTGCTTTCCTTCATATAAGAGTTTGTCCAGCTTGTCCTTTGCTACAAAAAGGATTGGGCCATCTTGCTGCACCTTATTTACTTTTATTACTTGCTACTCGTTACAAATTAACTTATTACAAAACTATCTATTACTGATAATTTCAATGCTTGCAGAGAATACCTTGCTGAAAACTGCTTATCATTTCCTTCCGCTCCTCGTTGGGTTCGACACTCTTACTTATTGAAAAGCTACGATAGATCCCCAACACTTGTGGGTCATCATAGTGCAAGAATGCCGTGGACTAAGTTAGATTCTACAAACATTATATTCAACAGGAGAAGACAAGGTAAAATGAACTCTTTATTAGACCAACAATTATTCAAATGAGAGCCACTCAAGATTTTCATCGTGGTCTTCTCCTCGGTAAGACTCGAATAAAAGAAAAAGAAGTTCAAAGAAGCACACTGAAATATTTTTGGAGTTTTTGGTTTTCTTGAACAAACAAACAAAAAGAAAAAGCAAAAACAAGAAAAACTATTTACACGGGAAAGCTCCCAACAAACAAAAGAAGAACAAGGAAATCTTTTTGGGTTTTCTTTTTAGTTCTACATCAAAGCATCCAAAGAAAGTAAATTAACTACAACTATTTTTTTTGTTTTTTAAGGTTTTTCAAACACACAAGAAGAAAGCAAGAAAATAAAATTAAGCATGGATGATACAGTGAAAAGTGTAAACACCGACAACTGTAATGAGATGTGTGAACATGAATGGAATGTCAGTGAGAAACACGTACTCCCCTAAGCTTAGGCTTTTGGCCTAGCTTGGTAATCGATCAGTAGCTTGGATAGTACACTAGTGCAAAACCGGGCAATAGCACCGGTTCGTAAGGCCCTTTAGTGCCGGTTCCATAACCGGCACTAAAGTGTGGGCACTAAAGGCCCCCCCTTTAGTACCGGTTCAGCATGAACTGGTGCTAAAGGGCAACCAGGTGGCACGAGCCAGCTCCAGGGGCCGGGAGCCCTTTAGTACCGGTTGGTAACACTATCCGGTACTAAAATGTTTGGGGGGTTTTTGGTTTTATGATTTCTTTTTCATTTAATTTTGTGTTTTCCATTTTAATTCTATTTCGTTTGCTGGTATTTTACGATACTACACATTGTACACGTTATGCATATATATATATATATATATATATAGAATTTCTAGTAGAACCAATCATATATATATCATCAATGTCTCACAAACCACCATATTAATTCACACATACACACATGTATAGCTATATACAATTTCTCCTACATATGCATGTTGCCTTCGGAGCCAGTGCCATTAGCCTAATTGGTGCCTTCGGAGCATGATGACAATTGGAAGTGGTTCATGACCTGGTCGATGGGGGCGGTAGCGGGTAATAGTATTCTCCCTTCGGATTTATGACCTGGTCGAGCAAAAATCCCGCTATTTCCTCTTGAAGTGCTTCTACGCGCTCCGTTTCTAGGAGCTTGCCCCGTACCTCTGTGAACTATTAAGAAGGAGATCAATATGCATGTGTATTAGTTGTGTGACTAGATATCGATAATGGTGTAAAAATTGTGAATAGTGTTCTGACAAGCGTACCCATTCCTATCTTTGAGATCTGCTCCTTTCGGACGCCATCATGCGAATGTTCTCGCAAATGCAGAATGCACACAGATCAGTCCCCTGTGCCTGCTTCAGGGCCTTTATTACGAGAATGGAATTTAATTTGATCAGATAATAATTAATCAACCATGATAATTAAAGAGATGGCAGCTAGCTAGCTAGCTAGTACTACTTAATTACTTACCTTGGGTCGAAACCATTTCAGCTGTCGTTTCCATTCGCCTTCCGTGACGCTGATGAACCTTGCCCAAGCCCAGCCCGCCGACAAAGAAAATGAATAAAGGGGTTATTAAATAGTTCATATCATGAAATGACGAACTAAATAGGCCGAGATATATAGTTAATAATGATTTAAATTACCTGTTGACTATCCCAAACAAGATGTTATAGTCACTATTTGCTTTGAGTAGTGAGTCCAGTATTTGAACTGTTCCGGCGTGAACTTCAATGACACACAAGATCTAGTGAAATCTGCATGCACACACGTTTGCATGTCTTAATTAAGCGGGCATATGTAAGCAAAAACATGTAGCTAGCTAGTAGGCAAAAACAGAGAATTTGTAGTACAAGAAAGTGTGACTCGCTGGGAGTTGTAAGGAAGTAGTATATCTTCATTGTATTTGAGGCGCTTCAAGAACTCTAGCATGCTGTCCTCTACCTGCTTTTCATGATGCTTGTTTATTTTCCATGTGTATTCATTAATGGTTTTTGGGTCAATGAACCCAATGCCATAGCGTCCACCTTTTCTCATTTCATACATCTTCATCCTGCATAATACCACAGAAAAGAATATAGTGAGGATAATTACAGGGAATGATTGATCAAAAGGATCACTACAACTAGCTTGAGACTTAAATTACAGAAAGAAATCACTTATAGACAATAGCAACTGATGATAGATTTGTCGAGTGCGTCTTGATTGTATAACTGAAACAGTTCAGAATACTCAACGGTCACAGGTTTTTGATGGTAGTAATGATCCTTCTTGACTTGCACCATGAGGGACTCTCGATCGGATCTCTTGGTAATGTCCATGTACCATTGATGCAATTCATACATTCTCGTTGGGAGCTTCTTGACCTCTTCTGGCTTGACCAAAGGTTGGCCCCGGGCATATTTCCGTTTTATTTCCTCCTCTATAAGCACAGGCATGTCCTCGATCTCGAGGAGTTGTCCAACAATGATTTTGAGAGTTTCAGCCTGCATTATATGCTCCTGGGTTATTACCACATCGCCCACCTCGGGAATGTAAACTGTTTTCCCACAATAATATTGGGCGCACGTACTGTCACGTGTTGTTGGCGGCACAACAAGCAGGGGGATCGATTGCGCCGCCTGTTCTCCCAGCTGGGCAACGGTATTCCCGCATTTTTTGACAGCTGCATGTTGTTTTCTCGAGCTCGAGCTCGCCTCCTTCTGTACACGTTGTCGATGTAACTTCCTGATGTGGCGCTCATAGTCTGTGTCATAATGTCGTTGCCGGGTTGCTTAGGGCCTTGGATGAGCACTGGCATCATAATGAACTTCCGCTTCATGCACAACCAAGGAGGAAGGTTATACAAACATAGACTCACAGGCCAGGTGCTATGGTTGCTGCTCTGCTGCCCAAAAGGATTAATGCCATCTGCGCTTAAACCAAACCATACGCTCCTTGCGTCATCTGCAAACTCCTTCCCGTACTTTCTTTCGATTTTTCTCCACTGCGACCCGTCAGCGGGTACTCTCAACTTTCCGTCTTTCTTACGGTCTTATCTGTGCCATCGCATCGCCTTGGCATGCTCTTTGTTTTGGAACAAACGTTTCAACCGTGGTATTATAGGAGCATACCACATCACCTTGGCAGGAATCTTCTTCCTGGGGCGCTCGACCTCGACATCACCAGGGTCATCGCGGCTGATCTTATAGTGCAATGCACCACATACCGGGCAAGCATTCAAATCCTCGTACTCACCGCGATAGAGGATGCAATCATTAGGGCATGCATGTATCTTCTGCACCTCTAACCCTAGAGGGCAGACAACCTTCTTTGCTTCGTACATACTCTCGGGCAATTCGTTGTCCTTTGGAAGCATATCCTTTATCATTACCAGCAACTTTCCAAATCCCTTGTCAGATACACCATTCTCTGCCTTCCATTGCAGAAATTCCAGTGTGGTGCCCAGCTTTTTCTTTTCACCTACGCAATTCGGGTACAACAATTTTTTGTGATCCTCTAACATGCGCTGCAACTTCTTCTTCTCCAAATCACTTGTGCAGTTTCTCTTTGCATCGGCAATGGCCCGACCTAGATCATCAACGGGCTCATTTGATGCCTCTTCTTCAGCTTCTTCCCGCATTGCCGGCTCAGCTTCTTCCCGCATTACCGGCTCAGCTTCTTCCCCAATTGTTGTATCATCGTATTCAAGGAACCCATGGCCAGGATAGCTGTCGTCGTCCTCTTCTTCTTCATTGTCTTCCATCCTAACCCCTCTTTCTCCGTGCTTGGTCCAAACATTATAGTGGGGCATGAAACCGGACTTAAACAGGTGGACGTGAATGGTTCTTGACGTAGAGTAATTGTGACCATTCTTACAGCCAGCACATGGACAAGGCATAAAACCATCCGCCCGCTTTTTTGCCTCAGCCGCAAGCAGAAAAGTATGCACGCCCTCAACGAACTGGGGAGAGCACCGGTCATCGTACATCCATTGCCGGCTCATCTTCATTACACAACACCGAATAGACCAAATTAATAAAAGTTCATACATAAAGTTCATACAACACTTAAATGCAACAAACAAATAACTCTCTAGCTAAAGCATTTAAATGCAACAACAAATGCGATCAAGATTGCAACTAAGGTAACAATGGATCCAACAGCATAATGATACCAAGCCTCACTATCGATGGCATATTTTCTAATCTTTCTAATCTTCAAACGCATTTTCTCCATCTTGATCTTGTGATCATCGACGACATCGGCAACATGCAACTCCAATTCCATCTTCTCCCCCTCAATTCTTTTCAATTTTTCTTTCAAGTAGTCGTTTTCTCTTTCAACTAAATTTAACCTCTAAACAATAGGGTCGGTTGGAATTTCTGGTTCACATACCTCCTAGAAAAAATTGCATATAAATCAAATACTAGCACACACACACACACACACACACACACACACACACACATATATATATATATATATATCCTCCCAAATTACTAAACTCACAAATTAATCACTATATAAAGCATTACAAGAGCTAATCTAGCAATGAGAGATGAAAGGACAAAGTTGCTAACCTTTGTGATCATTTGAATGGATGGGGGCCTTCAAATCTTGACAAATTTTGGGCAAAATGTGTGATGAGCTCGAGAGGAAGAGGGGAAGAACAGAGAGAGGAGAGGGGAGAGGGGAAAGGGGAAGAACAGAGCGAGCTCGGGTGGACGAAGGGTTTATGTAGGATGACCATTAGTACCGGTTCGTGCCAAGAACCGGTACTAAAGGGACTGGAGGGGCCCCAGTCTGACAACATCCTGCTACCACTCTCATTAGTACCGGTTCGTGGCACGAACCGGTGCTAAAGGTTCGCCACGAACCGGTACTAATGAAAGCGGCCCGGCTAGCCGTTGGAACCAGCACTAATGTATACATTAGTGCCGGCTCAAATACAAACCGGAACTAATGTGCTTCACGTTTGACCCTTTTTCTACTAGTGGTAGTCAGAGTGGTAGCTCACGGAGGCTCTCGGTGTGGATGCCTCGGCCTGCTGTGTCGCCTCAACTACAGTGTTGTGGGCTCGGGCCTCGCTCTGAAGGACAAAATGTCTTCCCTTGTTGTGATAATCAAAAAGAGTAGGCGTAGGCAAATATGTGTGCACAACAGATGCTTGGTTAAACAACAAGTTATAGGTGAAATTATAAATATTTCCTTTAAGGATCTTATGATTTTTCATATCATCAAAGTCCAAATACTGCGTGAGTAGGATAGGGTCAAAGGGCAAAGGCGAAACACACAATCCTTGTGCTAGATGCGTGGCATAAATTCCACCATAGAAATAGCAACTATTAGCGTTATGTTGCAGTTTGCGCGCAACAATCGCTGCAAGATTATAACTCCTATCACCAGTGAGAGCGATGCGTATGAGGCTTAAGTCTGGAGCACAAAAAGTGTACTACAATCTTGCTTGCCTACGATACATTTCCCGTTAAATAATGCAAAGTACTAGATTGCGTCACTCCCCTTGTCTCACCATAGCAAAGACTAGTCAAGAATGATTGGTACTCATCCCTTGGCGGTTCGTCAAGTGAACCCTAGAATGGGAGTTTGCAATGGTGAGCAAAATTCTCTAGTGACATGGAAAATGGATTTTCATAAAGCTTAAATGACACCCTAGACTCACAGGGATGGAATTTATATCCTTTGACGAATGATTCAGTGAGAGTGTGGTGTTGATCAAACTTATATAAAATATAGGGACTGAGACCGGCATTGTGAACATATTGCTCAAATTCCTCCTTAATGCCCACACGTACCATATAATCATCGCATGATAGACATGTTTTGGTGGCGGCATCTCGAATGGAACTTTCGCTTGGTTCAACATAAGACCGACAAGCGGAGCTGTCACTAGAAGTTGCCCCCGAGGATCTCCTCCTAGAAGAACTCCTTCCAAATAGGTTCATCATGTTCGCGTACAATTTTCTGAAAATTTTTGGGTGACAAAAATTTATCAACAAAACTTAACAAGATTGATAGCAACTACTCATAGGGTTACATAGAGGCCATAGCAAGCATTCAAACTACTTAGAACTCTAAGAATGTAACATGCAAGCTCATGTATAGCAGCACCAAGAGTAGCTAATTATTCAAAATATAAACCACTAAAGCAAAAACTAATTGGAAAAATGGTGGAGTCACATACCAAGCAAAAATCCCCCGAAACAGTTTCAGAAACAGAGCTTCGAGCAAAGAGATCGAAATCCGCGGGTTTGAGAGCAAGAACATGAGAGAGAGAGAGCAATGGTGAATTTTTTCTGGAGGTAGGTGATGATGTGGTGTGAAGAGATAAGTGAGGGGGCCCACGTGGGGACCACAACCCACCAGGGCGTGCCTGGGGGTCCTGGCGCGCCCAGGTGGGTTGTGCCCACCTGGTGCACCTCCCTCTGATATTATTTGCACCAAAAAATCTTAAATATTCAGAAAAAATAGTATTAAATTTTTGGAGCATCCTGAGAACTTTTATTTTTGGGTCATTTTTTATTGCACGGGAAATTCAGAAAACAAGAAAAATATGACATTTTATTTTATTTAAGTAATAAAAACAGAAAACAAAAGATAGGGATAGATGGTAGTGCTTACTAAATTCATCAATTTCATACCTATCAAAAATGATCTATTAATAAGGTTGATCAGGTCTTATTAATAACCACTTTTGATTAGCATGAAACCGAAAAACTTGCATAAATCACTAAGTTACCTCAACGGGGATATGAATGTCCCCAACAATAAGCATTTCATATTTCTTTTTAACAGTAGGTAGAGGTATTTGAAAACTTCCAATAGTGATTCCCGGAGATCTTTCAATAACATTAATACCATTTACATGGAATTGTTACTTCGCAAAGTGCATCGTATGCCCATTACCATTGATATGAAATGTGCCCTTGCTTTTATTTCAATTAATAACAGCCCCTGCAGTATTCAAGAAGGGTCTACCATGGATAATTTACATATTGTCGTCCTCGGGCGTCTCAAGTATAACAAAGTCAGTCAAAAATAGTAACATTAGCAACAACAAAGGGCACATCCTCACAAATACCAATCGGAATGGTGGTTGATTTGTCAGCCATTTGTAATGATATTTCAGTAGGTGTGAGTTTATTCAAGTCAAGTCTTTTATATAAAGAGAAAGTCATAACACTAACACCAACTCCTAAATCACATAAAGCAGTTTTCACATAATTCTTTTTGATGGAGCAAGGTATAGTTGGTATTCCCAGATCTCCAAGTTTTTAGGTACTCCATCTTTAAAAGTATAATTAGCAAGCATGGTGGAGATTTCAGCTTCCGGTATTTTTCTCGTATTGGTGATGATGTCTTTCATATACTTTGCATAAGGAGGCATTTTCAAGATATCAGTCAAGCGAGTACGTAAAAAGACGGGCCTTAGCATTTTCGCAAAGCGTTCAAATTCTTCATCATCTTTCTTTTTAGTTGACTTGGGTGGAAAGGGCATAGGTTTTTGAACCCACGGTTCTCTTTCTTTCCGTGTTTTCTAGCAACAAAGTCTCTTTTATCATATCTTGTATTCTTAGGTTGTGGGTTATCAAGATCAACTGTTGTTCTATCTCAACATCGTTGTCTTGTTCATTACTATTTGTTTGAGTATTTTCATGAACCTCATTACTATCTTTTTCATTATCAGAAGGGGACTGCTCACTACCAGGTTGAGTTTTAGCATCAGAGATAGAAACTTAATTATCATTATCAGGAGGTTTGTCTACTTCAGGTTCACTAGAAGCATGCAAAGTCCTATCATTTTTCTTTTTCCTTTTCTTTGTAGAAGGACTAGGTGCAGTGGTGTTAGTCCTTTGTGAATCCTGTTCAATTATTTTTGGATGTCCCTCAGGATAAAGTGGTTCCCGAGTCATTTTACCTCCTCTAGTTGCAACTCTAACAGCAAAGTCATGTATATTATTATTCATTTCATCTAGCAACTTTCTTTAAGATTTAGCAACTTGTTCTAACTGGATTTGTACCATAAAAGCATGCTTTCCAACACCTCTAACATCATTTGAGATTCTAAATAACAAGTCACTCAAGCGAGCAATCATATCAGAATTGTATTTCAATTTTTTCATAACATTTGCATTGAAGTGATCTTATTTTCTAATATAGTTTTCAAACTCATAAAGACATTGGCTAGGGTGCATATTGTGAGGATTGTCATTATCATTGAATTTCATAAGAGAATTTACCTCTACCACCGTAGGAGGTGGTGGTGTATTAAGCCCATGTATTTCTTCAATTGGAGGTAAAATTTTAACATCCTCAGCTTTAACACCTTTTTCCTTCATAGATTTCTTCGCCTCTTGCATATCTTCAGGACTGAGAAATAATATACCCCTCTTCTTCGGAGTGGGTTTAGGCAGTGGTTCAGGAAGAGTCCAATCATCATAATTTTTCAATATGTTATTAAATAATTCTTCAGCTTGCCCAACAGTTCGTTCCCTGAAAACACAACCAGCACAACTATCTAGGAAGTCCCTAGAAGTATTGGTTAGTCCATTATAGAAGATATCATGTATTTCATTTTTCTTAAGAGGATGATCAGACAAAGCATTAAGTAACTCAAAAAGCCTCCCCTAAGCTTGTGGGAGACTCTCTTCTTTAATTTGCACAAAGTCAAATATTTCCTGTAAAGCAGCTTGTTTCTTATAAGAAGGGAAATAATTTTCAGAGAAGTAATAAATCATATGTTGGGGTCTACACAGACAACTAGGAGCAAGAGTATTTTACCAAGCTTTAGCACCATCCTTTAATGAGAATGGAAATAATTTGAGAATAAAGTAATAACGGGTCTTCTCATCATGAGTAAAAAGGGTGGCTATGTCATTTAACTTAGTAAGATGTGTGACAACAATTTCAGTTTCATAACGATGGAAAGGATCAGATTCAACCAAAGTAATTAACTTTGGGTCGACAGAGAATTCATAATCCTTATCATCAATAAAGATGGGTGAAGTAGTGAACTTAGGATCATATTTCATTCTAGCATTCAGAGATTTTTCTTTATACTTGCATAGTAATTTCACTAGATCATCTCTATCCTTACAAGCAAGAATGTCTCTAGTTGTCTCCTCATTCATAACATAACCTTCCTGTACGTTAGGCAATTCATATGTAGGAAGACTAGTTCTAGTAGGTGTTTTAGGAGTTTCATATTTAAGCTCATCATCAGATTCATCAACATCATGTTGAATTACTCTAGCAATTAGTTCATCAAGAAAGTCACCAAGTGGCACATCATTATCATCAAACAAGGTACTAGCATCATTATAAGTATCATTCATAGTAGAAGTAGCATCATCAACAACTTGCGACATATCAGGATTAATAGCATGTGGTGGTGTTGCAAGCTTACTTATAATAGAAGGTGAATCTTAAGCAGAACTGGATGTGAGTTCCTTACCTCCCCTCATCTTAGAGGGATAAATCTTAGTCTTAGCATCCTTCAGATTCTTCATAGTGATAAATTGATAATAATCCCAAGTGACTCAACAAATATAGCTATGCTCCCCGGCAAGGGCGCCAGAAAAAGGTCTTGATAACCCACAAGTATAGGGGATCAGAACAGTTTTCAAGGGTAGAGTATTCAACCCAAATTTATAGATTCGACAAAAGGGCAACCAAAGAATATTTGAAGGTATTAGCAGTTGAGTTGTCACTTCAACCGCACCTAGAGATTAATTATCTGCAGCAACTTGATCAGTAGTAAAGTAATATGATAGCTTTGATAGTAGTGACAGTAGAAAAGGTAATAGTAACAATGATAGCCATAATTTCATAGCAAGTGCAACAGTAATGAAAGAAGTAGTAACTTAGTAAGAACAATATAAGATAAATTTGTAGGCATTGGATCAGTGACTTGTTGGATGATATTCATCACGAGACAGTTATAACCTAGGGCGATAAGGCACTCGCTCCAGTTCATCAATATAATGTAGGCATGTATTCCATAAATAGTCATACGTGCTTATGGAAAGAACTTGCAAGACATCTTTTGTCCTACCCTGTAGTGGAAGGGGGTTCCAATTGGAAACTAAGGGATATTAATGCCACCTTTTAATAGAGAACTAGAATAAAACAATAACAAACAGTGAATACATGAGCTCCTCAAACTACGGTCATCACCCGGAGTGGTCCCGACTATTGTCACTCCGGGGTTGCCGGATCATAACACGTAGTAGGTGACTATAACTTGCAAGATAGGATCTAGAACATGGATATAATGGTGATAACATAAACAGTTCAGATATGGAATTATGGCACCCGGGCCCAAAGTGACAAGCATTAAGCATGGCAAAGTCATAGCAACATCAATCTTAGAACATAGTGGATACTAGGGATATCAAGCCCTAACAAAACTAACTCGATTACATGATGAATCTCATCCAAGTCCTCATCGACCAGCGAGCCTATGAAGGAATTACTCACTCCCGGTGGGGAGCATCATGGAATTGGCGATGGAGAAGGGTTGGTGATGATGAAGAACGATGACCCCCCTCTCCGGAGCCCCAAACGGACTCCAGATCTGGCCTCCCGATGAAGAACCGGAGGTGACGACGGCTCCATCTCGTGGAACGCAATAATTCTTCCTCCCTGGTTTTTCTCTCCAAATATGTGATTTTATAGTATCAGGGTTGAGGTCTGCGGGGCCACCAGGTGGGGACAACCCACCTGGGCGCGCCAGGAGGGGCGCCCTGGTGGGTTGTACCCATCCAGGTGCCCCTCTCCGATGGATCTTGGCTCTAGAAATTCTCTTTATTGATATAAACATTGCTCGCAAAGTTTTGTTCCATTCCGAGAACTTTTATTTCTGCACAAAAACAATACCATGGTAGTTCTATTGAAAACAGCGTTAGTCCGGGGTTAGTTTCATTCAAGTCATGCAAATTAGAGTCCAAAACAAGAGGAAAAGCGTTAGGAAAAGTAGATACGTTGGAGACGTATCAATGGCCAGTTCTTCCAATTCCAATGCATGTAGTCGATGCTTCCAAGCATCCCAGGAAATCCTCTTGCTGCATTCGGTGCTAGGATCCGAGCAGTATCTTCAACATTGGGTGATCGCAAGTATTGCGGTTCAAACACTGCCACCACTACCCTGCAGAACTTGTAGAAACACCCAATGGTCGTGAACTCAGCCATGCACCCATAGTCGTTGAGTGAATCACCAGGAGCTCCGGATGCAAGAATCCTCATAGCCGTCGTGCACTTCTGGATTGAGGTGAATCCAAGTTTGCCGGTGCAATCCTTCTTGCACTTGAAGTAGCTGTCGAACTCCCGCATGGAATTCACAATCCTGAAGAAAAGTTTCCAGCTCATCCGATAATGGCGCCGAAATACTTTGTCGCCGTGCAGTGGAGCGTCGGCGAAGTAGTTGAAGTAGAGCATGCAATAGCCTTCCAGACGATGCCGGTTCTTTGCTTTTAGCCACCCCGGCACCGAGCCACCTCGCCGCGGCTTTTAATTGCTCGCGATCAGGCCGGCGAGGGCGACGTGGACCATGAGATGTTCGTCCTCCTGGACGTCGGCATCGGCTTCCTCCTCCAGCAGCGTGGTGAGCGCCTCCTCATTGTCCGAGTCCATCGCCGAGCAAACAAATCGACAAACACCTGGATGGCATGGTGGGCGCACAGCCGTCGGTATACCGCCCTACGCGGCCGGAGCACCGGAAAACTCGCCCGGATGGTGGTGAAGAGGCTGCAGCGGCGAAACCTTCTCTCTTTTCCGGCTGGGAATGGCCTATCTAGCGGTGCTGGGCGGTGGGCGGTGCCGGGATCGGCAGGGTGGTGGCCGAGTGTGCGGGTGGTGGGGGTGAATCTGGATGATTACCTTGACTTCTCGTCGGACAGTGTAGCCGAGGCGTGTTTTCCCCTTTCACCGGAGCCCCCGAGCGCCCCCCAGTGCGCTGGGTTTGGTCTGCGATCGCTGGGCACAAAAACGGACCGAGCCGGCGGATTTCGGCGTCATGGGGGCGCGACTGGGGTTTTTTCGGTCCCGGCGCGAAAAAAGTTGCCCTGGGGTGCCATGCCATGTATTGTACATGTTTTTCTCTGTTTTCCTTTTCTTTATCCCATACTTGTTTGATGTACTGTTGTTGGAAATATGCCCTAGAGGCAATAATAAATTAGTTATTATTATATTATATTTCATTGTTCATGATAATCGTTTATTATCTGTGCTAGAATTGTATTGATAGGAAACTCAGATACATGTGTGGATACATAGACAACACCATGTCCCTAGTAAGCCTCTACATGACTAGCTCGTTGATCAATAGATGGTTACGGTTTCCTAACCATGGACATTGGATGTCGTTGATAACAGGATCACATCATTAGGAGAATGATGTGATGGACAAGACCCAATCCTAAGCCTAGCACAAGATCGCGTAGTTCGTATGCTAAAGCTTTTCTAATGTCAAGTATCATTTCCTTAGACCATGAGATTGTGCGACTCCCGGATGCCGTAGGAGTGCTTTGGGTGTGCCAAACGTCACAACATAACTGAGTGGCTATAAAGGTGCACTACGGTATCTCCGAAAGTGTCTGTTGGGTTGGCACGAATCGAGACTGGGATTTGTCACTCCGTGTAAACGAAGAGGTATCTCTGGGCCCACTCGGTAGGACATCATCATAATGTGCACAATGTGATCAAGGAGTTGATCACGGGATGATGTGTTATGGAACAAGTAAAGAGACTTGCCGGTAACGAGATTGAACAAGGTATTGGGATACCGACGATCGAATCTCGGGCAAGTACTATACCGCATGACAAAGGGAATTGTATACGGGATTGATTGAATCCTTGACATCGTGGTTCATCCGATGAGATCATCGTGGCGCATGTGGGAGCCAACATGGGTATCCAGATCCCGCTGTTGGTTATTGACCGGAGAGTTGTCTCGGCCATGTCTGCATGACTCCCGAACCCGTAGGGTCTACACACTTAAGGTTCGATGATGCTAGGGTTATAGGGAAAGTATGTATGCGGTTACCGAATGTTGTTCGGAGTCCCGGATGAGATCCCGGACATCACGAGGAGTTCCGGAATGGTCCGGAGGTAAAGATTGATATATAGGAAGTATGGTTTTGGCCACCGGAAGTGTACCGGGACCACCGGAGGGGTCCGAGGGTCCACCGGGAGGGGCCACGGGCCACGGAGGCCTACATGGGCCAATAGTGGGAAGGTACCAGCCCCTAGGTGGGCTGGGGAGCCTCCCACCAAGGCCCAAGGCGCCTCCTAGAGGGGAAGGGGGCAAACCCTAGGGCAGATGGGCCCTAAGGCCCACCCCAGGTGCGCCTCCCCCTCTCCCCCTTGTGGCCGCCACCCTAGATGGGATCTAGGGCTGCCGCACCCCTTGGTGTGGGAACCCTAGGTGGGGGCGCAGCCCTCCCTCTCCCCCTATATATATAGTGGAGGAAAAGGGGCAGCCCAACACACGAAGTTCTTCCCCTGTTGGCGCAGCCCTACCCCTCTCCCTCCTCGTCTCTCGTAGTGCTTGGCGAAGCCCTGCTGGAGTCCCGCGCTCCTCCACCACCACCACGCCGTCGTGCTGCTGCTGGACGGAATCTTCCCCAACCTCTCCTTCTCCCCTTGGTGGATCAAGGCGTAGGAGACGTCACCGGGCTGCACGTGTGTTGAACGAGGAGGCGCCTTTGTTCGGCGCTTAGATCAGAATCAACCGCGATCTCAATCACTACGAGTATGACTCCTTCATCCGCGTTCTTGCAACGCTTTCGCTTAGCGATCCACAAGGGTATTTAGATGCACTACTCTTCCCTTCGTTGCTAGATTACTCCATAGATTGATCTTGGTGATGCGTAGAAAATTTTCAATTTCCTCTACGATCCCCAACAGTGGCATCATGAGCTAGGTCTATGCGTAGTTTCTATGCACGAGTAGAACACAAAGCAGTTGTGGGCATTGATATTGTCAATTTACTTGCCGTTACTAGTCTTATCTTGATTCGGCGGCATTGTGGGATGAAGCGGCCCGGACCGACCTTACACGTACTCTTACGTGAGACTGGTTCCACCGACTAACATGCACTAGTTGCATAAGGTGGCTAGCGGGTGTCTGTCTCTCCCACTTTAGTCGGATCAGATTCGATGAAAAGGGTCCTTATGAAGGGTAAATAGAAATTGGCATATCACGTTATGGTTTTGGCGTAGGTAAGAAACGTTCGTGCTAGAAACCTATAACAGCCACGTAAAAACTTGCAACAACAATTAGACGATGTCTAACTTGTTTTTGCAACATATGCCTCGTGATGTGATATGGCCAAAATGGTGTGATGAATGATATATGTGATGTATGAGATTGATCATGTTCTTGTAATAGGAATCACGACTTGCATGTCGATGAGTATGACAACTGGCAGGAGCCATAGGAGTTGTCTTAATTTATTTATGACCAGCGTGTCAACTTCAACGTCATGTAATTACTTTACTTTATTGCTAAACCGTTAGCCATAGTAGTAGAAGTAATAGATGACGAGACAACTTCAAGAAGGCACGATGATGGAGATCATGGTGTCATGCCGGTGACAACGATGATGATGGAGCCCCGAAGATGGAGATCATAAGGAGCAAAATGATATTGGCCATATCATGTCACTATTTGATTGCATGTGATGTTTATCGTGTTTTACATCTTATTTGCTTAGAACGACGGTAGCTTAAATAAGATGATCCCTCGCAATAATTTCAAGAAAAGTGTTCCCCCTAACTTTGCACCGTTGTGAAGGTTCGTTGTTTCGAAGCACCACGTGATGATCGGGTGTGATAGATTCTAACATTCGTATACAATGGGTGTTGATGAGCCTAGCATGTACATACATGGCCTCAGAACACATGCGAAACACTTAGGTTGACTTGACGAGCCTAGCATGTACAGACATGGCCTCGGAACACGGAAGACTGAAAGGTCGAGCATGAGTCGTATAGAAGATACGATCAACATGAAGATGTTCACCGATGTTGACTAGTCCGTCTCACGTGATGATCGGACACGGCCTAGTTGACTCGGATCATGTTTCACTTAGATGACTAGAGGGATGTCTATCTGAGTGGGAGTTCATTAAATAATTTGATTAGATGAACTTAATTAACATGAACATAGTCTAAATTGTCTTTGCAAATATGTTGTAGATAAATAGCTCACTGGGTCCGTAGTCTAAATTTGATGAATGATATTTGTAGCTCCCTGATTCAATACGTTCCTAGAGAAAGACTAAGTTGAAAGATATTGTAAGCAATGCGGACTGGGTCCGTAGTCCGAGGAGTCTCCTCACTGCTACACAGAAGGCTTATGTCTTTGATGCACCGCTCGATGTGCAAACCCCTACAACGTCGTCTGTGGATGTTGTGAACACCTGACAGACACATCCTCATGACTACTTGATAGTTTAGCGCACCATACTTTACGTCTTAGAATCGGGATTCCAATGACGTTTTGAACGCCATAAGACATATGAGATGTTCCAAGAGCTGAAATTGGGATTTCAGGCTGATGCCTGTGTTGAGAGGTATGAGACCTCTGACAAGTTCTTTTGCCAACAAGATGGAGGAGAATAGCTCAGCTAGTGAGCATGTGCTCAGAATGTCTGGGTGCTACAATCACTTAAATCAAGTGGGAGTTAAACTTCCAGATAAGATAGTGATTGATAGAGTTCTCTGGCCACTATCACTAAGCTACTAGATCTTCATGATGAACTATGACATGCAAGGGATAGAGTTGATCCCGGAGCTATTCGCGGTGCTTAAGACCGCAAAAGGTAGAAATCAAGAAGGAGCATCAAGTGTTGATGGTTTAACAAGACCACTGGTTTCAAGAAGGGCAAGGGCTAGAAGGGAAACTTCATGGATGGCAAACCAGTTGCCGCTCCAGTGAAGGAACCCAAGGTTGAACCCAAACCCGAGACTAAGTGCTTCTATTGTAAGGGGAATGGTCACTGGTAGCGGAATTACTCCAAATGCATGGTAGATAAGAAGGCTGGCAACTTCAACAAAGTATATACGTGTTATTAATGTGTACCTCACTAGTACTCCTGGTATCACCTGGGTATTGGATACCGGTTCAGTTGCTATTATTGGTGACATGAAGCAAAAGCTACGGACTAAAAACGGAGACTGGCTAAGGGCGAGGTGACGATGTGTGTTGGAAGTGTTTCCAAAGTTGATGAGATCACCATCGCACGCTTCATCTGCCTTCGGGATTAGTATTGAACTTAGATAAATGTTATCAGGTGTCTACGTTGAGCATGAATATGATTAGATCATGTTCATTGCAAAACGGTTATTCATTTAAGTTAGAGAATAATGGTTATTCAGTTTACATGAATAACACCTTTCATGGTCATGCACCCTATGTGAATGGTTCAGTGAATCTCAGACGTGGTAATACACATGTTCACGCCAAAAGATGTAGAGTTAATAATGATAGTACCACTTTCTTGTGCCACTGCCGCTTAGGTCATATTGGCGTAAGATGCATGAAGAAACTCCGTGTCGATGGATGTTTGGAGTCACTTGATTTCGAATCGCTTGACACATGTGAGCCATGCCTCATGGGCAGGATGACTAAGACCCTGTTTTCAGGTACAATGAAACGGGCAAGTGACTTGTTGGAAATCATACATGCTGATGCGTGTGGTCCAATGAGAATTGAAGCGTGCGGTGGATATCGCTATTTTCTCATCTTCACTGACGATTTGAGTAGATATAGGTATATTTACTTAATGAAGCACAAGTCTGAAACATTTGAAAAGTTCAAGCGGTTTCAGAGTGAAGTTAAGAACCATCATAACAAGAAGATCAAATTCCTACGATCTGATCGATGAGAATTTCTGAGTTATGAGTTTGGCAATCACTTAAGACATTGTGGAATTGTTTCGCAGTTGAAGCCACCTGGAACACCACAGCGTAATGGTGTGTCCGGATGTCATAATCAAACCTTATGATATATGATGCGATCTATGATGTCTCTTACTGATCTACCGCTATTATTTTGAGGTTATGCATTAGAGACAGCTGCATTCACTTTAGATAGGACACCATCTAAGTCCGTTGAGACGACGTCGTGTGAACATTGGTTTGGCAAGAAACCAAAATTGTCGTTTCTTAATGTTTGGGGCTGCGATGCTTAAGGCTTAAGCCGGATAAGTTCGAACCCAAAAGCGGACAAACACATCTTCATAGGATACCAAAAGGTGACAGTTGGGTATACCTTCTATCTCAGATCCGAGGGCAAATTGTTTGTCGCTAAGAACGGGTCCTTTCTCGAGGAGTTTCTCTCGAAAGAATTGAGTGGGAGGAAGATAAAACTTGATGAGGTTGTCGAACCTTTGTTTCAACCAGAGAGTGATGCAACACAGAAAGATGTTTTCTGTGGCGCCTACATCTGTTGAAGAGGAAGTTAATGATAGTGATCATGGAGCTTCGAATCAATTTGCTATCGAACCTCATAGGTCGACAAGGATATGTACTACTCCTGAGTGGTACGGTAATCCTGTCTTAGATATCATGTTGTTAGACAACAATGAACCTATGAGCTATGGAGAAGCGATGGTGGGCCCGTATTCCGACAAATGGTTAGAAGCCATGAAATCCGAGATAGGATCCATGTATCAGAACAAAGTATGGACTTTGGTGGACTTGCCCGATGATCGGCAAGCCATTGAGATAAATGGATCTTTAAGAAGAAGACAGATGTGGGCGGTAATGTTACCGTCTATGAAGCTGGACTTGTGGGAAAGAGTCTTTTCACAAGTTCAAGGAGTTGACTACGATGAGAATTTCTCACCCGTAGTGATGCTTAAGTCCGTCGGAATCATGTTAGCATTAGCTGTATTTTTCGATTATGAAATCTGACAGATGGATGTCAAAACAAGTTTTCTTACCAGTTTTCGTAAGAAAAAGTTGTATGTGATACAATAAAAGGTTTTTTCGATCCTAAGGATGCTAAAAGGTATGCTGGCTCTAGTAATCCTTCTCTGGACTAGAGCAAGCATCTCGGAGTCAGAATATATGCTTTGATGGAGTGATCAAAGCTTTTAGGTTTATACAATGTTTTCTAGGAACTTGTATTTACAAGAAAGTGAGTGGGAGCACTACAACATTTCTGATAAGTATATGTGGATGACATATTGTTGATTCGAAATGATGTAGAATTTCTGGAAAGCATAAACGGTTGTTTGAAGAGTGATTTTAAAGGAAGACCTGGATAAAGCTGCTTACATATTGGGCATCAAGATCTATAGAGATAGATCAAAACGCCTGATGATACTTTCAAAGAACACACACCTTGACATGTTTTTGAAGGATTTCAAAATAGATCAGTCAAAGAAGGGGTTCTTACCTGAGTTGTAAGGTGTGAAGTTGAGTAAGACTCAAAGCTTGACCACGGCAGAAGAAAGAGGAAGGACGAAGGTCGCCCCCTATGCTTTTGTCATAGGCTCTATACGGTATGCCATGCTAAAGTACCGCACCTGATGTGTGCCTTGCCACATGTTCGGCAAGAGGGTACAAAGGTGATCTAGGAGAGGATCACCAGATAGCGGTCGAAATTATCCTTAGAGGAATAAGGAAATGTTTCTCGGTTATAGAGATGATAAAGAGTTCGACGTAAATAGTTACGTCGATGCAAGCTTAACACCTATTCGGATAGCTCTGAGTAGAGATACCAGATACGTATAATGGAGAAACAATTTGGAATTGCTCCAAGTGGAACGTGGTAGCAGCATCTACGATATGACATAAAGTTTTGCGAAATACATAGGGATCTGAATATGGCAAGACCTATTGACGACAACCTCTCTCACAAGCATAACATGATCAAACCCAGAACTCATTGAGTGTTAATCACATAGTGATGTGAACTAGATTATTGAGTGTAGTAAACTCTTTGGATGTTGGTTACATGGCGATGTGACCTGTGAATGTTAATCACATGGCGATGTGAACTAGATTATTGACTCTAGTGCAAGTGGGAGACTGTTGGAAATATGCCCTACATGAAGGAAATATGCCCTAGAGGCAATAATAAAGTTATTATTTATTTCCTTATAGCATGATAAATGTTTATTATTCATGCTAGAATTGTATTAACCGGAAACATAATACATGTGTGAATACATAGACAAACTTAGTGTCACTTGTATGCCTCTACTAGACTAGCTCGTTAATCAAAGATGGTTAAGTTTCCTAACCATGAACAATGTGTTGTTATTTGATTAACGAGGTCACATCATTAGTTAAATGATCTGATTGACATGACCCATTTCATTAGCTTAGCACCCGATCGTTTAGTATGTTGCTATTGCTTTCTTCATGACTTATACATGTTCCTATGACTATGAGATTATGCAACTCCCGTTTACCGGAGGAACACTTTGTGTGCTACCAAACGTCACAACATAACTAGGTGATTATAAAGGAGCTCTACAGGTGTCTCCAAAGGTAGATGTTGGGTTGGCGTATTTCGAGATTAGGATTTGTCACTCTGATTGTCTGAGAGGTATCTCTGGGCCCTCTCGGTAATACACATCACATAAGCCTTGCAAGCATTGTGACTAATGAGTTAGTTGCGAGATGATGTATTATGGAACGAGTAAAGAGACTTTCCGGTAACGAGATTGAACTAGGTATTGGATACCGACGATCGAATCTCGGGCAAGTAACATACCGATGACAAAGGGAACAATGTATGTTGTTATGCGGTCTGACCGATAAAGATCTTCGTAGAATATGTAGGAGCCAATATGGGCATCCAGGTCCCGCTATTGGTTATTGACCGGAGATATGTCTCAGTCATGTCTACATTGTTCTCGAACCGTAGGGTCCGCGCGCTTAACGTTACGATGACAGTTATTATGAGTTTATGCATTTTGATGTACCGAAGTTAGTTCGGAGTCCCGGATATGATCACGGACATGACGAGGAGTCTCAGAATGGTCGAGACATAAAGATTGATATATTGGATGACTATATTCGGACACCGGAAGTGTTCCGGGTGATTTCGGAGAAAACCGGAGAGCCGGAGGGTTACCGGAACGATACCGGGAGAAGTAATGGGCCTTATGGGCTTTAGTGGAGAGAGAGAAGGGCTGCCAGAGGTGGGCCGCGCGCCACCTCCTCCCTGGTCCGAATTGGACTAGGGGAGGGGGCGGCGCCCCGCCTTTCCTTCTCCCACTCCACCACTTTCCCTCTCCTAGTAGGAGTCCTACTCCTACTAGGAGGAGGACACCTCCTTGGCGCGCCACACCTGGCCGGCCGGCCTCCTCCCCTTGCTCCTTTATATACGGAGGCAGGGGGCACCCCAAGACACACAAGTTGATCATTGAGATCGTTCCTTAGCCGTGTGCGGTACCCCCTGCCACCAAATTCCACCTCGATCATATCATTGAAGTGCTGAGGCGAAGCCCTGCGTCGGTAGTACATCAAGATCGTCACCACGCCGTCGTGCTGACGGAACTCCTCCCCGAAGCTTTGCTGGATCAGAGCCCGGGGATCGTCATCGAGCTGTACATGTGCTAAGAACTCGGAGGTGCCGGAGTAATGGTGCTTGGATCGGTCGGATCGGGAAGAAGACGTACGACTACTTCCTCTACGTTGTGTCAACGCTTCTGTTGTGATCTACAAGGGTACGTAGATCAGACTCTCCCCCTCGTTGCTATGCATCACCATGATCTTGCGTGTGCGTAGGAAAATTTTGAAATTACTGCGTTCCCCAACAGTGGCATCCGAGCCTAGGTTTTATGGTTTGATGTTATTTGCACGAGTAGAACACAAGTGAGTTGTGGGCGATACAAGGCATACTGCCTACCAGCATGTCATACTTTGGTTCGGCGGTATTGTTGGATGAGACGACCCGGACCAACCTTACGCGTACGCTTACGCGAGACCGGTTCCCTCGACGTGCTTTGCACATAGATGGCTTGCGGGCGACTGTCTCTCCAACTTTAGTTGAACCGAATATGGCTACGCCCGGTCCTTGAGAAGGTTAAAACGGAGTCTATTTGACAAACTATCGTTGTGGTTTTGATGCGTAGGTGAGATGACTTCTTGCTTAAGCCCGTAGGAGCCACGTAAAACTTGCAACAACAAAGTAGAGGACGTCTAACTTGTTTTTGCAGGGCATGTTGTGATGTGATATGGTCAAGGCATGATGCTGATTTTATTGTATGAGATGATCATGTTTTGTAACCGAGTTATCGGCAACTGGCAGGAGCCATATGGTTGTCGCTTTATTGTATGCAATGAAATCGCGATGTAATGCTTTACTTTATTACTAAGCGGTAGTGATAGTCGTGGAAGCATAAGATTGGCGAGACGACAACGATGCTACGATGGAGATCAAGGTGTCGCACCGGTGACGATGGTGATCATGACGATGCTTCGGAGATGGAGATCACAAGCACAAGATGATGATGGCCATATCATATCACTTATATTAATTGCATGTGATGTTTATCTTTTTATGCATCTTATCTTGCTTCGCTTGACGGTAGCATTATAAGATGATCTCTCACTAAATTATCAAGAAGTGTTCTCCCTGAGTATGCACCGTTGCGAAAGTTCTTCGTGCTGAGACACCATGTGATGATCGGGTGTGATAGGCTCTACATTCAAATACAACGGGTGCAAAACAGTTGCACACGCGGAATACTCAGGTTATACTTGACGAGCCAAGCATATACAGATATGGCCTCGGAACACGGAGACCGAAAGGTCGAGCGTGAATCATATAGTAGATATGATCAACATAATGATGTTCACCGATGAAACTACTCCATCTCACGTGATGATCGGACATGGTTTAGTTGATTTGCATCACGTGATCACTTAGAGGATTAGAGGGATGTCTATCTAAGTGGGAGTTCTTAAGTAATATGATTAATTGAACTTAAATTTATCATGAACTTAGTACCTGATAGTATCTTGCTTGTTTATGTTGATTGTAGATAGATGGCTCGTGCTGTTGTTCCGTTGAATTTTAATGCATTCCTTGAGAAAGCAAAGTTGAAAGATGATGGTAGCAATTACACGGACTGGGTCCGTAACTTGAGGATTATCCTCATTGCTGCACAGTAGAATTACGTCCTGGAAGCACCACTGGGTGCCAGGCCTGCTGCTGGAGCAACACCAGATGTTATGAACGTCTGGCAGAGCAAAGCTGATGACTACTCGATAGTTCAGTGTGCCATGCTTTACGGCTTAGAATCGGGACTTCAACGACGTTTGGAACGTCATGGAGCATATGAGATGTTTCAGGAGTTAAAGTTAATATTTCAAGCAAATGCCCGGATTGAGAGATATGAAGTCTCCAATAAGTTCTATAGCTGCAAGATGGAAGAGAACAGTTCTGTCAGTGAACATATACTCAAAATGTCTGGGTATAATAATCACTTGGTTCAATTGGGAGCTAATCTTCCAGATGATTGCATCATTGACAGAATTCTCCAATCACTGCCACCAAGCTACAAGAGCTTCATGATGAACTATAATATGCAAGGGATGAACAAGACTATTCCCGAGCTCTTCGCAATGCTAAAAGCTACGGAGGTAGAAATCAAAAAGGAGCATCAAGTGTTGATGGTTAACAAAACCACTAGTTTCAAGAAAAAGGCAAAGGGAAAAAGAAAGGGAACTTCAAGAAGAACGACAAGCAAGTTGCTGCTCAGGAGAAGAAACCCAAGTCTGGACCTAAGCCTGGAACTGAGTGCTTCTACTGCAAGCAGACTGGTCACTGGAAGTGGAACTGCCCCAAGTATTTGGCGGATAAGAAGGATGGCAAGGTGAACAAAGGTATATGTGATATACATGTTATTGATGTGTACCTTACTAATGCTCGCAGTAGCACCTGGGTATTTGATACTGGTTCTGTTGCTAATATTTGCAACTCGAAACAGGGACTACGGATTAAGCGAAGATTGGCTAAGGACGAGGTGACGATGCGCGTGGGAAACGGTTCCAAAGTCGATGTGATCGCAGTCGGCACGCTACCTCTACATCTACCTTCGGGATTAATATTAGACCTAAATAATTGTTATTTGGTGCCAGCGTTGAGCATGAACATTATATCTGGATCTTGTTTAATGCGAGACGGTTATTCATTTAAATCAGAGAATAATGGTTGTTCTTTTTATATGAGTAATGTCTTTTATGGTCATGCACCCTTGAAGAGTGGTCTATTCTTGTTAAATCTCGATAGTAGTGATACACATATTCATAATGTAGAAGCCAAAAGATGCAGAGTTGATAATGATAGTGCAACTTATTTGTGGCACTGCCGTTTAGGTCATATCGGTGTAAAGCGCATGAAGAAACTCCATACTGATGGACTTTTGGAACCACTTGATTATGAATCACTTGGTACTTGCGAACCGTGCCTCATGGGCAAGATGACTAAAACACCATTCTCCGGTACTATGGAGAGAGCAACAGATTTGTTGGAAATCATACATACAGATGTATGCGGTCCGATGAATATTGAGGCTCGTGGCGGATATCATTATTTTCTCACCTTCACAGATGATTTAAGCAGATATGGGTATATCTACTTAATGAAACATAAGTCTGAAACATTTGAAAAGTTCAAAGAATTTTAGAGTGAAGTGGAAAATCATCGTAACAAGAAAATAAAGTTTCTACGATCTGATCGTGGAGGAGAATATTTGAGTTACGAGTTTGGTGTACATTTGAAAATTTGTGGAATAGTTTCGCAACTAACACCACCCGGAACACCACAGCGTAATGGTGTGTCCGAACGTCGTAATCGTACTTTACTAGATATGGTGCGATCTATGATGTCTCTTACTGATTTACCGCTATCATTTTGGGGATATCCTCTAGAGACGGCCGCATTCACGTTAAATAGGGCACCATCAAAATCCGTTGAGACGACGCCTTATGAACTATGGTTTGGCAAGAAACCAAAGTTGTCGTTTCTGAAAGTTTGGGGCTGCGATGCTTATGTGAAAAAGCTTCAACCTGATAAGCTCGAACCCAAATCAGAGAAATGTGTCTTCATAGGATATCCAAAGGAAATTATTGGATACACCTTCTATCACAGATCCGAAGGCAAGACTTTTGTTGCTAAATTCGGAAACTTTCTTGAGAAGGAGTTTCTCCCGAAAGAAGTGAGTGGGAGGAAAGTAGAACTTGATGAGGTAACTGTACCCGCTCCCTTATTGGAAAGTAGTACATCACAGAAAACTGTTTCTGCAACACCTACACCAATAAGTGAGGAAGCTAATGATAATGATCATGAAACTTCAGAACAAAATACTACTGAACCTCGTAGATCAACCAGAGCGAGATCCGCGCCAGAGTGGTACGGTAATCCAGTTCTGGAAGTCATGCTGCTAGATCATGATGAACCTACGAACTATGAAGAAGCGATGGTGAGCCCAAATTCCGCAAAGTGGCTTGAAGCCATGAAATCTGAGATGGGATCCATGTATGAGAACAAAGTATGGACTTTGGTTGACTTGCCCGATGAGCGGCAAGCAATTGAGAATAAATGGATCTTCACGAAAAAGACTGACGTTGATGGTAATGTTACTGTCTATAAAGCTCGACTTGTCGCAAAAGGTTTTCGACAAGTTCAAGGGGTTGACTACGATGAGACCTTCTCACCCGTAGCGATGCTTAAGTCTGTCTGAATCATGTTAGCAATTGCCGCGTTTTATGATTATGAAATATGGCAGATGGATGTCAAAACTGCATTCCTGAATGGATTTCTGGAAGAAGAGTTGTATATGATGCAACCGGAAGGTTTTGTCGATCCAAAGGGAGCTAACAAAGTGTGCAAGCTCCAGCGATCCATTTATGGACTGGTGCAAGCCTCTCGGAGTTGGAATAAATGCTTTGATAGTGTGATCAAAGCATTTGGTTTTATACAGACTTTTGGAGAAGCCTGTATTTACAAGAAAGTGAGTGGGAGCTCTGTAGCATTTCTAATATTATATGTGGATGACATATTGCTTATTGGAAATGATATAGAATTTCTGGATAGCATAAAGGGATACTTGAATAAAAGTTTTTCGATGAAAGACCTCGGGGAAGCTGCTTACATATTAGGCATAAAGATCTATAGAGATAGATCAAGACACTTAATTGGACCTTCACAAAGCACATACCTTGACAAGATTTTGAAGAAGTTCAAAATGGATCAAGCAAAGAAAGGGTTCTTGCCTGTGTTACAAGGTGTGAAGTTGAGTCAGACTCAATGCCCGACCACTGCAGAAGATAGAGAGAAAATGAAAGATGTTCCCTATGCTTCAGCCATAGGCTCTATCATGTATGCAATGCTGTGTACCAGACCAGATGTGTGCCTTGCTATAAGTTTAGCAGGGAGGTACCAAAGTAATCCAGGAGTGGATCACTGGACAGCGGTCAAGAACATCCTGGAATACCTGAAAAGGACTAAGGATATGTTTCTCGTATATGGAGGTGACAAAGAGCTCACCGTAAGAGGTTACGTTGATGCAAGCTTTGACACTGATCCGGACGATTCTAAATCACAAACCGGATACGTATTTACTTTAAACGGTGGAGCTGTCAGTTGGTGCAGTTCTAAACAAAGCGTCGTAGCGGGATCTACATGTGAAGTGGAGTACATAGCTGCTTCGGAAGCAGCAAACGAAGGAGTCTGGATGAAGGAGTTCATATCCGATCTAGGTGTCATACCTAGTGCATCGGGTCCAATGAAAATCGTTTGTGACAATACTGGTGCAATTGCCTTGGCAAAGGAATCCAGATTTCACAAGAGGACCAAGCACATGAGGAGACGCTTCAATTCCATCAGGGATCTAGTCCAGGTGGGAGACATAGAGATTTGCAAGATACATACGGATCTAAATGTTGCAGACCCGTTGACTAAGCCTCTTCCACGAGCAAAACATGATCAACACCAAGGCTCCATGGGTGTTAGAATCATTACCCTGTAATCTAGATTATTGACTCTAGTGCAAGTGGGAGACTGAAGGAAATATGCCCTAAAGGCAATAATAAAGTTATTATTTATTTCCTTATATCATGATAAATGTTTATTATTCATGCTAGAATTGTATTAACCGGAAACATAATACATGTGTGAATACATAGACAAACTTAGTGTCACTAGTATGCCTCTACTAGACAAGCTCGTTAATCAAAGATGGTTAAGTTTCCTAACCATGAACAATGTGTTGTTATTTGATTAAGAAGGTCACATCATTAGTTAAATGATCTGATTGACATGACCCATTTCATTAGCTTAGCACCCGATCGTTTAGTATGTTGCTATTGCTTTCTTCATGACTTATACATGTTCCTATGACTATGAGATTATGCAATTCCCGTTTTACCGGAGGAACACTTTGTGTGCTACCAAATGTCACAACGTAACTGGGTGATTATAAAGGAGCTCTACAGGTGTCTCGAAAGGTAGATGTTGGGTTGGCATATTTCGAGATTAGGATTTGTCACTCTGATTGTCGGAGAGGTATCTCTGGGCCCTCTCGGCAATACACATCACATAAGCCTTGCAAGCCTGGTGACTAATGAGTTAGTTGCGAGATGATGTATTACGGAACGAGTAAAGAGACTTGCCGGTAATGAGATTGAACTAGGTATTGGATACCGGCGATCGAATCTCGGGCAAGTAACATACCGATGACAAAGGGAACAACGTATGTTGTTATGTGGTATGACCGATAAAGATCTTCGTAGAATATGTAGGAGCCAACATGGGCATCCACGTCCCGCTATTGGTTATTGACCGGAGATACGTCTCAGTCATGTCTACATTGTTCTCGAACCGTAGGGTCCGCACGCTTAACGTTACGATGACAGTTATTATGAGTTTATGCATTTTGATGTACCAAAGTTAGTTCGGAGTCCCTGATATGATCACGGACATGACGAGGAGTCTCGGAATGGTCGAGACATAAAGATTGATATATTGGATGACTATATTCGGACACCGGAAGTGTTCCGGGTGATTTCGGAGAAAACCGGAGAGCCGGAGGGTTACCGGAACCCTACCGGGAGAAGTAATGGGCCTTATGGGCTTTAGTGGAGAGAGAGAAGGGCTGCCAGAGGTGGGCCGGTCGCCACCTCCTCCCTGGTCCGAATTGGACTAGGGGAGGGGGGCGGCGCCCCCCCTTTCCTTGTCCCACTCCACCTCTTTCCCCCTCCTAGTAGGAGTCCTACTCCTACTAGGAGGAGGACTCCTCCTTGCCGCTCCACACCTGGCCGGCCGGCCTCCTCCCATTGCTCCTTTATATATGGAGGCAGGGGGCACCCCAAGACACACAAGTTGATCATTGAGATCGTTCCTTAGCCATGTGCGGTGCCCCCTGCCACCAAATTCCACCTCGATCATATCGTTGTAGTGCTTAGGCGAAGCCCTGCGTTGGTAGTACATCAAGATCGTCACCACGCCGTCGTGCTGACGGAACTCCTCCCCGAAGCTTTGCTGGATCGGAGCCCGGGGATCGTCATCGAGCTGTACGTGTGCTAAGAACTCGGAGGTGCCGGAGTAACGGTGCTTGCATCGGTCGGATCGGGAAGAAGACGTACGACTACTTCCTCTATGTTGTGTCAACGCTTCCGTTGTGATCTACAAGGGTACGTAGACCAGACTCTTCTCCTCGTTGCTATGCATCACCATGATCTTGCGTGTGCGTAGGAAAATTTTGAAATTACTACGTTACCCAACACTAGAGGCAATAATAAATTATTTATTATTATATTATATTTCATTGTTCATGATAATTGTAGGATTGAAAGTATGTCTAGAGGGGGGTGATTACACTACTTAACCAAATAAAAATCTAGCCTTTTCCCAATTTTAGTTCTTGGCAGATTTTAGCTATCTTAGCACAAGTCAAGCAATCTCCACACAATTCAAGCAAGCATGCAAAAGAGTATATGAGCAGCAAAAAGTAAAGAATGCAACTTGCAAGAATGTAAAGGGATGGGTTTGGAGGATTCAAACGCAATTGGAGACACGGATGTTTTTGTCGTGGTTCCGATAGGTAGTGCTATCGTACATCCACGTTGATGGAGACTTCAACCCACGGAGGGTAACGGTTGCGCGAGTCCACGGAGGGCTCCACCCACGAAGGGTCCACGATGAAGCAACCTTGTCTCTTCCATCATGGCCGTCGCCCACGAAGGACTTGCCTCACTAGCGGTAGATCTTCACGAAGTAGGCGATCTCCTTGCCCTTACAAACTCCTTGGTTCAACTCCACAATCTTGTCGGAGGCTCCCAAGTGACACCTAGCCAATCTAGGAGACACCACTCTCCAAGAAGTAACAAATGGTGTGTTGATGATGAACCCCTTGCTCTTGTGCTTCAAATGATAGTCTCCCCAACACTCAACTCTCTCTCATAGGATTTGGATTTGGTGGAAAGAAGATTTGAGTGGAAAGCAACTTGGGGAAGGCTAGAGATCAAGATTCATTTGGTTGGAATGGAATATCTTGACCTCAACACAAGTGTAGGTGGTTCTCTCTTAGAAAATGTGTATTTGAAGTGTACGTATGTTCTGATGGCTCTCAACACGAATGAAGAGTGGGTGGAGGGGTATATATAGCCTCCACACAAAATCTAACCGTTACACACAATATGCCAAACTCGGTGGGACCGAATTGTTAAACTCGGTCGGACCGATTCAGCAAACCTAGTGACCGTTAGGATTTTCGGTGGGACTGAGACGCAACTCGGTAGGACTGATATGGTTAGGGTTAGGGCATAACGTAATCTCGGTGTGACCGATTACACAAACTCGGTAGGACCGATTTTGGTAATAAGCTAACCAGAGAGTTGGTCAGGTAAACTCGGTGGGACCGATTTGCTCATCTCAGTGAGACCAAAATGTTACAAAAGGGAAACAGAGAGTTTACATTGCAATCTCGGTGGGACCGATCGCTCATCTCGGTAAGACCGAAACGTTAAGAAGGGAAATAGAGAGATTACAATCCCATCTCGGTGAGACCGAGATCCCTATCGGTGAGACCGATTTGCCTAGTGTTTGTGGCAGTGGCTATGACATTTGAAACTCGGTGGCGCCGGATAGAAAGAATCGGTGGGGCCGAGTTTGACTTTTGGTTTAGGTCATATGTGGATGTGGGAAGGTAGTTGAGGGTTTTGGAGCATATCACTAAGAATTTTGAGCAAGCAAGCCATTAAGCAACACCTCATCCCTCCTTGATAGTATTGGCTTTTCCAATGGACTCAATGTGATCTTGGATCACTAAAATATAAAATGTAGAGTCTTGAGCTTCAAGCTTGAGCCAAACTTTTTGTCCTTAGAATTTTGAGGGATCCACTTTCCTCATCCATGCCATGCCATTCATTGAGCTTTTCCTGAAATATTAATCTTGGAATAATGTTAGCTCAATGAGCTATATGTTGTTAGTAATTACCAACACCACCCAGGGATAGTTGCACTTTCAATCTCCCCCTTTTTGGTAATTGATGACAACATATAGATCAAAGCTTCGACAAATGATAATAAGAGTGAAAGATATTGTCGCTTTCAGAAGTATGTGAAAAGCAAGAGCTCCCCCTAAATTTGTGCATATCTTAAGATTTGCTTTGGACTGCAAATGCACAATGAGTTAGGATCATGGGTTACTCTTCCATGTCACATACATCTTGGTGGAGCGCTCAAAATAATAAAGATTGAATACATGCACTCATCACCAAGCAAAGTGAATGATCATATAAGGATAAGTAAGATAATATCATCTAACAAGCATAAGTGTAGCTTATGATCAACCACATGATCATCAATGACTCACAGATAATAGCATAGTATCTCAAGCAATCAAAAGACAAACAAAGTTCAACCAAGAAGACAAGAGAGAACAAAAGCAAACTCTCTCTCTCTCTCTCTCGAAGCCTATGTTCTATACATTTTTCTCCCCGTTTGGCAACAAGTTACCAAAAAGTTCATAGAAAATGCATAGCACTAAAACGTCTCTCGGGCTTGGTCTTCAGGTGGTGGTGTCCAGAGAACTCCATGAACGAAGGCTTCAGTCGAAGTAGATGGAGTTGATGGAGTAGGTGCTGGAGCTGGTGGCACTGAGCTGTAGCTGGTGCAGATGAAGTGGCTCTGGTGTCTGTTACTGGCACTGCAGTTGATCTCTGAGCTCAAAGCACTCTGGCAAATGCATCAGTGGTTGTTCTGCCCTTCCTCTCCTGCATATCATCTTGTAGCTGCTCCACAACTGACTGAATCTCAGTAACTTTGACATCTAAATCATAGAATTTTTGCTCCACGATTCTTTCCAAGATCTCCTGGTTTTGAGTCAGGGTGGCCAACCCCTTCTCAATCCTCAGAGTTGATGCTATCAAATAACCAAGCTGGTCCCACTTTCTTTTCAAAAAGTACTCAGATGCCTCCTCTTGAGTTGGCATCTTGGCAGCCTTCTCTTTCTTTGCTTTCTCCTTCTTCTCTTGAGCTTGTACTGATGATGGTTCATTCTCATTCATCACAACTTGATTGTCCTCGAAGTTTGGGTAGATAGGCAAGTGTTCCTTATCCAACAGGTATGTGCCTGTGCCCATCTTTGAGTTTATCAACTCCTGGATTTGTGGGGCATATCCACAACTTCTTTTTTGGTCTGCTGCAGTCCTCTTGATAGTCTCAACTATAAGGCTCATGACCTTGAACTTCTGTGGCACATCAAATATATGTAGCAAGTTAATTGCATGGCCTCTGATCATTCTGTGATCACCAGACCTGGGCAAGAGAGTGTGCCTAAGGATCCAATTGATTGTAGGCAGCCCTGACAGCAAGTGTTTTACTGACCCAAACTGGTGAGTCTCAAGATCATCTTCAGGAATCTCCTTGTACATGTTTGCCATAGAGTTGTGATCCATCTTCTTCTTGGCATAGACATCCAAGTCATCTTCTTCTTCCTTAGGAGCATTGATCAGATTTTCCCATTCCTCAATAGTTGAGTGGTACCTTGTACCTTCAGACATCCATACTATCCTGCCATCTGGATAGAAGTGTGCTGTGGAGTAGAATTGCATTATGAGCTCCTTATTCCACTTTGTGAGCTTCTGACCAACAAAGTCTGCAACTCCACAAGCACTAAAGCTGTCAAACACACCAGGATAGTGTTCCTCATTTTCCTTGATATACTTCTAGTCGACCCACCTCATTTCACACACACTAGGCTTCTTGTCCAGCAGCACTGTCTCATAGAAATCTTGCTGTTCCTTTGTGTGGAACCTGTAATCAACAACAGCTCTTCTTCTTGTAGCATATGGGTCTGTCTCTCTCCATTTCCTCAGTCCTGAGTCTCTCCTGATCTTCATGTTCTCAGCCACAGGATGAGCATCATTGTGGTCTGGAATCTTGGGTTTGAGCTTCCTCAGGACTTGTCCTTCAGCATCTTCATCAGCAGCAACTTCAGGCACTAGGACCTTGTTCTTCTCTGCAGCTGGTATACTCCTGGTATTCCTCTTAGGTGCACTCTTGGGCTTGGAGGCTGCTTTGGGTGCTTCTTTGGGCTTTGATGAAGCAGCCCCTATCCTGATAGCATCACCCATAAGCTTCTGTGCCTTGGGTGCTGGTGCAGCAACCTCTTCTTCTTCTTCTTCCATCATGGAAGCCTTTCCGATTACTCTGGCCATGGTCTTCTTGACCCTTTCCTTCCTTTTCTTCCCTTCCACAGCTGCCTCTTTGGGTTCAGATCCCAAAGGGACTTGAGTAGATGCTCTGGCCTTAGACATTGGAATTCTCTTTGCAGGAACCTTTTGCTTCATGCCTGGCTTGGTGGCAGTAGCAGTGCTATATTCCTTCTTAACCACTTTCTTCTTGGAAGAGGCCTCATCCTCAACTGCCACATAGTCTTCATCCTCAGACTCTGAAGTTTTCTTCTTCCTTGTTCTGGTGGCAGCTTTGGGCAAGTTGCTTGGAGTGCTCCTGCTACCATCATCTGAACTACTAGAGGGACTAGTGCCCTCACTCAGGTGAACCTGCTCCTCTGACCTGTTCTAGCTGTCACTCTGATCAGACATATTGCAAACACTGACAGCAGACCCTGTGAATAGATATAGATGAGATAGAGTGGATGAGCATCACAAAATGCAGAGGGTTTTGCAAAAGAATGAGTCAAAAACTTAGTTTTAGTTTTCCACAAAAAGCATTTCGGATCAACCGATTTGTAAACTCGGTGATACCGAAGCAGCTGTTGGAATCTAAACTAGTGAACTTGGTCAGACCGAGTCACGGTTCAGTGGCACCAAGACTGCTAGGGTTTCACAAAGTCATGAACTCGGTCACACCGATTTGCAACTCTCGGTCAGACCGAAAATTACATGTGCAATGGCCTGAGCCGAATCGGTGGTACCGAGTTCCACAACTCGGTGGGTCCGAGATGGTTTCGGCGAAAACCTAACCCTAAATTTTCAATTCACGACTAAACTACGGAGTGTTTTGACTGGATAAGAATGATCTTAATCATGGCAAGATACATGGCGCACACAATGTGCTAGGAATCAGATAGGGATAGCACAGTGATCGAGTTCATACCCTAGTTCGGCGATGAACTCGCTATGGTGGCAACGGCGGGAATGATTTCCGTTGACGGCGGCGGAGACCAGCGACAGGAGGCGGCTGACGACGAGGAAGACGATTCGGAGACCCTAGAGGCAGAGCGGGCCAAGCGCGGGTCAAGGAGGTTTAGAAAGTTTTCCAAATTTTGACCCGTGGGTATATATAGCCTGACCCTGTCAGTGTGACCGAGTGGAACAACTCGGTGGCACCGAGATTCATAACTGCAAACAGTTACTGAAACTCCGTGTGACCGAAAGGTTCAAATCGGTTGCACGGAGATTGAAAACCTAGATCGACTTAGTGATCTCGGTATGACCGAAATGGATGAATCGGTCAGATCGAAATGCACAAAGAAGTTTTGGAAGTTTAAGTCTATGATGAATCGGGGACTCCGAGTGCTCCTCCGACAGAGTGGTTCGAATCTGACTTGATCAAATTTTGTGATGTAGCATGAATAGAGTTTGATACGAGAAAAGCATAGATAGCTAGAGAGGGTTCTTAGGCATTCTTGTCCATCCACTTGGCAAAAGAAAAGAAAACCAATCAATCGAAACAACAAGTGGATGTCCTCGAATGAATAAATATGCAATCAACATGCTTACACAATAAAATGGCAACTGAAATATGTGGCAAAGCTTGCACAACCAATTTTAGCATCTATCAAACAATTTGCGATGACTAGGTCATCTATATATGAGTATATTGACTTAGGAGTCAAATGAGAACATTTTATCATAGGTCATACTCATCGTTTAAGCACAAGTGGGGTTACCGCTTTTACATAAAGCATTGTTGTGTTCACACCATTAGAGTTGCTTTAGCTCAATTCTTAGAGTAAAGCTCCCCTTAGATGTGAGATCCCCCCTAAGAGGGATGAACTAACCTTGGGTTTTGTCGATGATGACTTCATGTAGATGTTGAAGATGTGGATGCTCAATGTTGATGTAGATCATTTGGAGCTATCCATTGGAGTGAGTTGAACTTTCAGTACCTACACGGGTTAGTCCCACAAGGAACAAACAAGGATATCCATAGACATAAAGTGATGCACACACAAGATGATGTCTATGAAAGCTTTTAGGTTACCTTGTCCCTTGTCTTACCAACAAGAGGGTTTGTGACTCCTTGAACTAGTGCAAGATGTGGAAGTTGATTGCACTTGTTCTTGCCAAGATGATAAGAGTGAAGTATGTTGGCGGAGTCACCCTCAAGAACTCTCTAGTTCTTCAGGATCCACACCATCTTGATGGGAATCCTCGGTGTTGTAGTTGTACTTGATGAAGTGGAACTTGAAGTAGTCTTGGGAACCCACTTGACCAAGGCCTTAGGAGCTTCTTCAAATGCATCAATTTCCTCTTGAAGCTTGTCCTTGCCTTTTTTGCTTGTGGTCTTGTGGTGGAAGATCATCTTGAGCTTGTGTCCCTTTGAAAGAAGTAGGATCATACTTCTCTTGTTGAGGAACAAACTTCGTTTTGGGGTATTGATCTTCTTCCCACTCAACTCCATTGGCATTGAACTTTCGTTCAAACCCAACACCTTGATTCTTCCGGTGCCTTCCTTACTTGCATACAATTTCCTCGAATTGCTTACTTCCGGCAAGGCGCTTGTAAACACCTTTCTCTATAATTCCCTTCAATAAGCTATTTTCTTGCTCAAGTGTAACTTGGCTAAGAGAATCATTAGTGGAATCAAGAGAACTACTAGAAGCGACAATATTGGATTTAGCATGATTATTGTTACTACTAGAGGAAGAATCTTTCTTGTTCTTGTTACTAGACTTGACTTGAGGCATGTAAGTGGATAAGAGTAAACGCTTGGCAATGTAAGAAGAAATTTTCTTACGAAGATCATCATTGATTGCTTTTAAGAACTAATGCTCTTGCTCAAGGTTGAGCTTTTCAAAGCGTAATTTCTCATGAGTCCTTAAAAGTTCTCGATGATCTCCTAAGATAGTTTCATGAGCTAACTTAAGAGTGTTTAGTTCTTTAGTTAGAGACTCAATCTTCTCCTTATCATTGTCATTCGTTTTATCTTGATTAGCATGATTAATTGACGTTTCATCATAGTATTCATCACTAGAGTTGTCAACAAGTAAATCATCATCACCTAACAAGTCATCTTCATCACTATTGAAATCAACATACTTGGGGTGTGATACCTTTGGGCCTTTAGCCCTGAAGCATGTTCCAACTCCTTCATTTGGTGAGTCAAATATGTCATAGGAGTTGGTTGTCACAAGTGCTAGACCATAAACACCTTCATCTTGAGTATATTCGGAGTCGGAGTGATAGCTTCTCTCGGAGTGGTTGTCGGAGTCGGAGCTGGATACCCATTCACCAACATGAGCTTGATGTCTTCGTTTTGTGTAGCTCCTTGATGACTTGTCCTTTCTTTCCGAATACTTGCTTCTCCGTGAGGGTCTTCGTTCATAACGATCATCTCTACTCCTTCTTTCTCTAGATGGTGATTCTTCTCTTCTACTTCTTCTCGTGGGAGAATCTTCTCTTCTCTTGTAGGGGGGGGCGTACGCTCATTGGAATAGTGTCCGGGCCTTCCACAATTGTAGCAGTTTTGCTCTCGACTAGAAGATCTTTTGTCATTGTAGGACCTTGACTTGGAGCTTCTCTCATTGCTTCTACTCTTGTAGAACTTGTTGAAGTTATTCACCATTAAGCTCAATTCTTCATTGAAGGTTTGTTTCTCACTCGATGATGTGGGGGCTTCACATGAGGCTTTGTAAGCACCACTTGATTTGTTGTGAAGTTCCTCTTTATCCTTGAGTGACATCTCATGAGCAACAATTCTTCCGATGACTTCCGTTGGCTTGAGATCTTTGTAATTTGGCATCATTTGGATCAATGTGCACATGGTATCATATTTTCCATCCAAGGCTCTTAGGATCTTCTTGATGATGAATCTATCGGTCATCTCTTCACTCCCTAAGCCGGCAATCTCATTTCTGATAAGAGCAAGCCTAGAGTACATTTCAGCGACACCTTCACCATCCTTCATTTTGAACCTGTCAAGTTGACTTTGAAGCACATCCAATTTGGATTCCTTGACGGAGTCGGTACCTTCATGCATATCAATCAAAGTATCCCAAATTTCCTTTGAATTCTCAAGACGGCTGATCTTGTTGAATTCTTCGGGGCACAATCCGTTGAAGAGGATATCACAAGCTTGAGCGTTGTATTGCAGCATTTTCAACTCTTCAGCGGTGGCTTCACGGTTCAGTTCTTTCCCGTCAAAGAATTCACCTTGCAAGCCAATACACACAATAGCCCAAACGGCGGGGTTATGTCCAAGAATATGCATTTTCATCTTATGCTTCCAACTAGCAAAATTAGTGGCATCAAAGTAAGGAGCTCTATGGTGATAATTTCCCTCGCTAGACGCCATACTCTCCTAGGTTGTGAAACCAAGGCTATGACCGCCAAAAGCTATGGAAATCAAAGCAAATGGAGACCAAAGCTCTGATACCACTTGTAGGATCGAAAGTATGTCTAGAGGGGGGTGATTAGACTACTTGACCAAATAAAAATCTAGCCTTTTCCCAATTTTAGTTCTTGGCAAATTTTAGCTATCTTAGCACAAGTCAAGCAATCTCCACACAATTCAAGCAAGCATGCAAAAGAGTATATGAGCAGCGGAAAGTAAAGCATGCAACTTGCAAGAATGTAAAGGGAAGGGTTTGGAGGATTCAAACGCAATTGGAGACATGGATGTTTTTGTCGTGGTTCTGATAGGTGGTGCTATCATACATCCACGTTGATGGAGACTTCAACCCACGGAGGGTAACGGTTGCGCGAGTCCACGGAGGGCTCCACCCACGAAGGGTCCATGAAGAAGCAACCTTGTCTATTCCATCACGGCCGTCGCCCACGAAGGACTTGCCTCACTAGCGGTAGACCTTCACGAAGTAGGCGATCTCCTTGCCCTTATAAACTCCTTCGTTCAACTCCACAATCTTTTCAAAGGCTCCCAAGTGACACCTAGCCAATCTAGGAGACACCACTCTCCAAGAAGTAACAAATTGTGTGTTGATGATGAACCCCTTGCTATTGTGCTTCAAATGATAGTATCCCCAACACTCAACTCTTTCTCACAGGATTTGGATTTGGTGGAAAGAAGATTTGAGTGGAAAGCAACTTGGGGAAGGCTAGAGATCAAGATTCATATGGTTGGAATGGAATATCTTGACCTCAACACAAGTGTAGGTGGTTCTCTCTCAGAAAATGTGTATTGGAAGTGTAGGTATGTTCTGATGGCCCTCTCCACGAATGAAGAGTGGGAGGAGGGGTATATATAGCCTGCACACAAAATCTAACCGTTACACACAATTTGCCAAACTCGGTCGGACCGAATGGTTAAACTCAGTCGGACCGATTCAGCAAACCTAGTGACCATCAGGATTTTCGGTAGGACTGAGATGCAACTCGGTAGGACCGATATGGTTAGGGTTAGGGCATAACGTAATCTCGGTGTGACCGACTACACAAACTCGGTAGGACCGATTTTGGTAATAACCTAACCAGAGAGTTGGTCAGGTAAACTCGGTGGGACCGATTCGCTCATCTCGGTGAGACCGAAATGTTACAAAAGGGAAACAGAGAGTTTACATTGCAATCTTGGAGGGACTGATCGCTCATCTCGGTAAGACCGAAATGTTACGAAGGGAAACAGAGAGATTACAATCCCATCTCGGTGAGACCGAGATCCCTATCGGTGAGACCGATTTGCCTAGGGTTTGTGGTAGTGGCTATGACATTTGAAACTCGGTGGCGCCGGATAGAAAGAATCGGTGGGGACGAGTTTGACTTTAGGTTTAGGTCATATGTGGATGTGGGAAGGTAGTTGAGGGTTTTGGAGCATATCACTAAGCATTTTGAGCAAGCAAGCCATTAAGCAACACCTCATCCCTCCTTGATAGTATTGGCTTTTCCTATGGACTCAATGTGATCTTGGATCACTAAAATATAAAATGTAGAGTCTTGAGCTTCAAGCTTGAGCCAAACTTTTTGTCCTTAGAATTTTGAGGGATCCACTTTCCTCATCCATGCCATGCCATTCATTGAGCTTTTCCTGAAATATTAATCTTGGAATAATTTTAGCTCAATGAGCTATATGTTGTTAGGAATTACCAAAACCACCCAGGGATAGTTGCACTTTCAATAATCGTTTATTATCCATGCTAGAATTGTATTGATAGGAAACTCAGATACATGTGTGGATACATAGACAACACCATGTCCCTAGTAAGCCTCTACATGACTAGCTCGTTGATCAATAGATGGTTACCGTTTCCTAACCATGGACATTGGATGTCGTTGATAACAGGATCACATCATTAGGAGAATGATGTGATGGACAAGACCCAATCCTAAGCCTAGCACAAGATCGTGTAGTTCGTATGCTAAAGCTTTTCTAATGTCAAGTATCATTTCCTTAGACCATGAGATTGTGCGACTCTCGGATGCCGTAGGAGTGCTTTGGGTGTGCCAAATGTCACAACGTAACTGGGTGGCTATAAAGGTGAACTACAGGTATCTCCGAAAGTGTCTGTTGGGTTGGCACGAATCGAGACTGGGATTTGTCACTCCGTGTAAATGGAGAGGTATCTCTGGGTCCACTCGGTAGGACATCATCATAATGTGCACAATGTGATCAAGGAGTTGATCACGGGATGATGTGTTATGGAACGAGTAAAGAGACTTGCCGGTAACGAGATTGAACAAGGTATTGGGATACCGTCGATCGAATCTCGGGCAAGTACTATACCGCTTGACAAAGGGAGTTGTATACGGGATTGATTGAATCCTTGACATCGTGGTTCATCCGATGAGATCATCGTGGAGCATGTGGGAGCCAACATGGGTATCCATATCCTGCTGTTGGTTATTGACCGGAGAGTTGTCTCGGCCATGTCTGCATGACTCCCGAACCCGTAGGGTCCACACACTTAAGGTTCGATGACGCTAGGGTTATAGGGAAAGTATGTACGCGGTTACCAAATGTTTTTCGGAGTCCCGGATGAGATCCCGGACGTCATGAGGAGTTCCGGAATGGTCAGGAGGTAAAGATTGATATATAGGAAGTATGGTTTTGGCCACCGGAAGTGTTTCGGGCATCACCGGTAGTGTACCGGGACCACCGGAGGGGTGCGAGGGTCCACCGGGAGGGGCCACGGGCCCCGGAGGCCTACATGGGCCAATGGTGGGAAGGGACGAGCCCCTAGGTGGGCTGGGGCGCCTCCCACCAAGGCCCAAGGCGCCTCCTAGAGGGGAAGGGGGCAAACCCTAGGGAAGATGGGCCCTAAGGCCCACCCCAGGTGCGCCTCCCCCTCTCCCCCTTGTGGCCGCCACCCTAGATGGGATCTAGGGCTGTCGCACCCCTTGGGGTGGGAACCCTAGGTGGGGGCGCAGCCCTCCCTCTCCCCCTATATATAGTGGAGGCAAAGGGGCAGCCCAACACACGAAGTTCTTCCCCTGTTGGCGCAGCCCTACCCCTCTCTCTCCTCGTCTCTCGTTGTGCTTGGCGAAGCCTTGCTGGAGTCCCGCGCTCCTCCACCACCACCATGCCGTCGTGCTGCTGCTGGACGGAATCTTCCCCAATCTCTCCTTCTCCCCTTGCTGGATCAAGGCGTAGGAGACGTCATCGGGCTGCACGTGTGTTGAACGCGGAGGCGCTGTTGTTCGGCGCTTAGATCGGAATCTACCGCGATCTGAATCGCTACGAGTATGACTCCTTCATCCGCGTTCTTGCAACGCTTCCGCTTTGTGATCCACAAGGGTATGTAGATACACTCCCCTTCCCTTCGTTGCTAGATTACTCCATAGATTCATCTTGGTGGTGCGTAGAAAATTTTAAATTTCTGCTACGATTTCCAACAACTGTTGCATTTAAACTATTTGAGCGTTGGTCTGATGGCCGTTGTTCATTTAATCTGATATCTGAATGTAGAGCAGGGAAACGACATTTATATTATGTATTTCTATGTGCTTATATACTTCTAACTGATCTGATTTTCACGTCTCTACAAGATATTTTTTTTGCAAGATCACCTCTCTACAAGAATTGACAGCTTTTACATCCTATTGACACCCAATATGTAATATTGCATGTCTTATGTATTTGTTCGTCACATGTTGGAGCATTCTTCTCCTTCCTTTTCTGTGCACAAACTGTAAACACCTTAAAAATCATTGTAGTTTTAGTAACATGAACAAAATAATGCCTTTCTCTACATTCTAGTTTTAGTAACATAAACAAATAGAATAAAATAATACATTTCTGTTTGCCTTTTATAGTGCATCAAGTCAATTTGTGTTGTTCGTTTCTATGGGTTGGAGGGCCAGATGAGTCGATACTACACCAGGTTTTGGGTAGTACATTTACTAGTTAAGAGCATTTTGGGTACTTCCATATTTATCAATCACGCGGTCAGGTTTCTTCCCAGCCATGGCCAACCTTTCCTCCCATCATCTCTTGCCCAGTCCATGCCAGCAAGCCGCCCTGTACTTTTCGGCCACAAGCCATGGCCGCCGACGAAGCAAAGCTGGCGGCCTCGATTCATGCCCCAAGGTGGAATTTCCCTCAGGCCACCTCCACGGCACGTCGCCAAATCATCCCGGCCCGTTCATTTGGCGCAAAACGGACATACCAGACGGTCCAGCGCGTGACCCCATCCGTAAAAAACGTCTGTTTCTGATCCGGCTCGCCCTATCCTGGGCGCAAACTTGGTCCAGATTTACATCTGAAACGAACACAAGCGGACAATTTTGCACCGTCCTCGTCCGGGGTGTGTCCTCTGCATGTGACCCCCTGGCCCACTTGTCACTAAAACCAGAGGGCCCGCCTGCCCACCCACCCATCCCTCTCTCTCTCCCTCTTTTCTCTCCTTTTCCCAACCATGCCGGCTCCGGGCTCTAGCACGGCAGTGCCACCACCAGCACCCGCCGGCTCCGGTACTCTCGGGGCTGCTCAGCTGACGGAGAGCACGGTGGATGGAGGTGTGGCGAGATGCGGGCGCGGTGTGCAGCGAGGCGAGGTACTGCAGCGCGACGTAGACGGGGGCAAGCATGTTGCGCGGCGAGGCGAGGCTCCGGCGACTGTGGTCGCGGGGAGACGAGCATGGCCGGCGCGGGCGCGTGGCGAGAGTGAGTGGCGCGGGCATGGGCTGGGGCGAACGCGCGTGCCCAGCTGCTGCGGGCGCGCGCGGCGGTGGGCGGAGCGGCGGGCGGTGAGGCGACGAGCGGGGCGGGCCGACGCTGCGGGGTGGCCGGGGCGTGGCGGGCAGATGGCGAGGGCGCGGCCGAGCTCACGACGGGCGGGGCGGGGCAGAGCGCGCGCGGGCACGGCCGAGCTAGCGGCGGCCGGGCCAGGGCGGGGCAAAGCGCGCGCGGGCTCGGCCGAGCTCGTGGCGGCCGGGGCCGGGGCGCAGCGCAACGGCTGGGACTGGGCGTGCGCGCGGTGCAGGAGAGGGCCGCGTGCACGCGAGCGGCTGCGCGGCCGGTGCTGCGTGCGGCTACAGCGCAAGCGGGTGGACGACGGCGACATGCGCGCGAGCTGCGCTGTAGGCGAGGTCGGCGGTGCGGCGTGCGCGCGGGCAACGGCGGCGTGCGCGCAAGCTGCGGCGCAGGGGAGGGCGGCGTGCGCGCAAGCTGCGGCGCAGGGGAGGGCGGCGTGCTTGCGAGCGGCAATGCGGGATAGCTAGCTAGCTATGGCAAGCGGCTGTGCGGTATAGCTAGGTAGCTAGCTATGGCACGGTGCGACGGGCTAGATAGCGAGCGCGGCTGGGCGCCGGCGTTCGCGAGCTGATGCTGCTGCAGGGCGACCACGGGGGCAAAAGCACGGGCGGACATTTTGGGGTAGTCGGCTGCGTTGGGTGCCTCCAACAAAAGCCGGACACGCATGTCCGTTTTGCTATCCATTGTCATCTTAAATGAACGAAATTCGGATAAAACCGATATCCATTTGGGGGCGTGCGGTGAAGTTGGCCTCACGTAGATAGGACACAACGATGTAGAAATGCTCCGCCGATCGGATAGACAATCACGTCACGCACATACGCAACAATCAGATCACTCCTTGCTCTCGTAACACAAGTGCGCATGCAAGACGCTTCTTGATGGCCAAGCACATATGGTCCCCTGTGATTTTTGTTATTGCATCAACTCACCTTATGATTACAAGGCCGGTGGCATTGAGCAGAGCTCCACGAGGGCGGGATCTAAGATGGGCACTTGATAAGTCTTCCATTCACTTTCTGCTCCTCGGCGAGTCGACGCCGGACACTTCCGGCCCGACAAGCTGCGCGACGCTCTTGGTCTGCGATCAGGGGTTCCGCACCATGCGCCTAAACTTGGCCGTCGCCGTTCCTCTCTAGCGGGGCAGCTCCGGTAGCCCGACGGAGCAGCTATGACGTGGGCCGCATATGCACCCGCTCGAGTGCATCGAGGGGGTTATCAAACTTGTCAATCGCCTCGCAGCACCACCCCGCTCACCACTTCAGACGGCCGTTGCACACCCGCGCCGCCATGCTCGGCATCGCCCAGCCGCGTTGCCGTTGGTAATCATCAAATGAAATCAAATCGGCTAGTGCACCGGGCGCCACATGAAGCTGTGTTGTTCTGTGTGCACGCATTGGCTGCAAGGGAGTGGGTATAGCGGAGGTCCTTGTGCCGGCGAGTTGCATGGAGATTTTGCGGCGACGTGGCGTCCCAAGCAGTGGAGGAATAGTGTCACGTCAGATGGGATTAATTTAATTAATATGATTAATATGACAATGATTAAACTAAGAAAGAATAAATCTACCTCTGATTGAGAATTACTAATATGCCCATGAGGAAAATTTTATCGATTGATACTGACCATTGGATTAACTAAATACTACCCACTATGTTGGGTAGTATGATGTACCGTAAAAAGTCTCAATTTTTTGCGTAGTCTTGAAGAGTTTTTATAGTGGCAGGTTTTGGTTTAGTTTGAGCTGTTAGCCCTGATCTATTCTTTTTCTTCTTCTCCGTCATGCGCAACTCCATGCCAACGCTATCTTTGCCTCGATGTACACCATCGAGTAGCCAGAGGTTGAGGTTGATGGAGTATTAAAAAGGAAAAAAAGATAGTTGCAAGTCATCTAGCAAAATAAATGCCAAGATAAATATTGGGACAGACTATCAGTAAGTTGCCTGGAAATTTTTTGGATCAATATATTTTCTGGACCGTTCGTATTCCCTTCGTCCCAAAATAAGTGACTCAAGTTTGCACAAAGTTAAGTGACTTATTTTGAGACAGAGGGAATATTAAGTTCCAATGGCCTCACTTCATTCTTCTTCCTTCAGCTGCCATTCCTCCTCAAGCGCTCGCCCCCGGCTCCGATGGCCCGCCTTGCTGCCGCTCGCTGTGCTGTCACCGAGGGCTCAGTTTATTCTGGCGGGGAATCAAAACGAAAATACCAACCACCCGCACCTGCTAACCCTCAAACTCGCCCGTATAGGCTGCGGCGAGCCACGTCATCCCACACTAGTAGAAAACAGGGCTTTGGTTTGGACCTGGCCAGCCCATTAGTCCCGGTTCATTCACGAACCGGGACCCATGGGGGTATACATCCCGGTTCGTGAGCCCGGGGGCCGGCCGGGCCCTCGTGGGCATTGGTCCCGGTTCGTATGGACCCATTTGTCCCGGTTCTAGGCACGAATCGGGACCAATGGCCCTCGCTCCTGACCGACATACATTGGTCCCGGTTCGTGGCTCGAACCGGGACAGAAGGTGGAGCTATAGTCCCGATTCCGGCAACAAACCGGGACAAATGAGCTGCCTATATATACCCCATCGCCGCAGCAGAGCACTCCACAGTGCTCTATTTTTTCTGGCCGGCGAGGGGAGGGCATTTGGTTGCTCTAGCTCACCTCCTATGCACATGAGGTGTTCGATGAAATGCCCGAGCCACACTAGTTAAGCTTTCTCCTCTCGAAGCTCGACCTCCAAGCTCCATTTTCCCCGAGATTTGCATAGGTTTAGCGGTCCGTCATGTCCCTTCCCCGTCTTCACCGCCGTCGATCGCCTGAGCGGATCTCGTCGCCGACACCACCGTGGTGAGCCTCTTGTTCTTATCTTCTTTCTGAAAGAAAAATATTCTTACTTTAGATAGATACTTGTCTAATTTTCTTACTTTTATTATTGCTTGTTATTATGTAGTGCGATGGTTTTGGTATCCGCCCCCGTCGGCCCACATCCTGGCTATTATTCGGATGTGGTATATATTATCTTTTTATAACTATTTGGTTCATTTATTGTTTATGACAATTATGCTGACCAATGTGACATAGATTTTATTTATGTAGGAGGTAGTTGAACCGGAAATTCCAACCGACCCTATTGTCGAGAGGTTAAATTTAGTTAAAGACGAAAACAATTACTTGAAGGAAAAAATAAAAAAAATTGAGGAGGAGAAGATGGTATTAGAGTTGCATGTTGTGGATGTCGTGGATGATCACGAGATCAAGATGGATGCAATGCGGTTGAAGATGAGAAAGATTAGAAAATATGCCATTCATACCGAGGGTTCGTATCATTATGCCGTTGGATCAATTGTTACCTTGGTTGTGATTATGATCGCATTTGTTGTTGCATTGAAAGGTTTTACATAGTTTCAATGTATGGTTTAAGTAGATGCTTTGGAGAGCTATATGCTGTTAAATTTGAACTATGTATGTACTTTGGTTTTAATATGATGATGAACTTCTATTAATTTGGTTACTTATCTATCCATGTGAATCTGTAATGGTTTTTGACACACATAATTATATATAATGCAAGCAGATGAACCGGTAATGGATGTACGGTGACAGTCACACATAATTATGTTTCTCGAAGTGGCTGAGGCAAACAATCAGAATGGTTGCATGAAAAATAACAAATGAAGTTAGAAAGGGTTGAAAATTGATGATGTGGCTTTGAATGGTGCATTTTGAACACACAAAAAGTCTGGAGTTCAAATAAGTTCAAAAAAATGAAATCCCTTTCTAACAAATGAGTTTTCGTCTGTAACCCTGATACTTCGAAAGAGATTCTCCATTTTGTACACGAAGTGCATCTAGTTTTTACCGTAACCATCTATACTTTTTCACATGCTATGTCGGTGAAATGATGATACCATGCCAACTTTCAAACTTTTTAGAGTTCATTTGTAGTGCTTTTCAATTTTAGGGTCATTTAGTGCAAAAAGAACGAACTAATAGCAAAAATAATGAACTAGAAAACTTTTATGGAACTCTGATAGAAAAAAAATAAACTAAAAGAATGAACTAGAAAACTTCAATGCAACTCTAATAGAAAAAACAATGAACTAGAAAACTTTAATGAAACTCTAATATCAAAAGGAATCAACTAAAAAGCTTTCATAAACCTCTAATTATATTGAAACTAAAATTATATAAAATTTATGCAACTAAAATTATCAAAGTATTTTCTGTTCAAAACATTATAGGCAAAAAGAATTTTCATAAATAACTTTTTTTGTTAGAAACTTTAATAGCAAAAAGAATTATCATAAATTTTTTTATTAGAAACTAAAATAACAAAAACTGTTTTTGAATATAATGATAAAACACAATAATATTAAATAGCAGGAAAAAGAATCACTCCAAAATCTATTTTTATAGTAAAGTTAATCACAAACTAGTGATTCACAAAAATTTCAATGAATTGAAATTTAAACTATTCAAATTGGAAAACTAATGGCACTAATAGAAAGTTTATTATTTTTATTACCTAAAATCAAAAAGAATCACTGAAAAATAGTAAGTATTTTATTTTTATAGTAAAGTTAATCACAAACTAGTGATTCACACAAATTTCAAAGAATTGAAATTTCAACTATTCAAATTGGAAAACTAATGGCACTAACAGAAACTTTATTATTTTTATTACCTAAAATAAAAAAGAATCACTCAAAAACAATAAGTATTTTATTTTTATAGTAAAGTTAATCACAAACTAGTGATTCACACAAATTTCAAAGAATTCAAATTTAGACTATTCAAATTGGAAAACTAATGGCACTAACAGAGAGTTTATTATTTTTATTACCTAAAATAAAAAAGAATCACTGAAAAACAGTACGTATTTTGTTGTAAGTAGAAAATAAAAAAATAAAGCAACAAAGATAACAAAAAAATAGGAAAAAAATAAAAATGCCACCTACTGGGCCACCACGGCCTAAATACGACTAGAAACCCACCCATGGGCAAGGATTCAGGCCCGCAGTAGGCCCAGTTGGCCCACAGGCAGATAAAGTGACTTTAGGCCTGTAAACTTGCATTAGAGAGGAGCTCGAAGTGGTCAGCGCAGCAGCACTTATAAACCACTGTCAAAGCCTCTCGGCTAGCGAGGTGGGACTAAACATCCCACCGCACCGCGACAGTTCTAGCACAAGACCATTGGTCCCGGTTCGTAGCTCGAACCGGGACGAAAGGGGGCCTTTGGTCCCAGTTCGTGGCACCAACCAAAACCAATGCCACCCCTTTAGTCCCGGTTCGTGCCACCAACCGGGACCAAAGGCCTCTGCTTCCCCCCTTTGGGCTGATGAAACGAGACCTTTAGTCCGAGTTGATGCCACGAACCGGATCCAAAGCTCTGGGTATATAACCAACACTTGTGAAAATTTTCATCGTCCTCTCGCAGTTGCCCTCGACGACCCTTCAACGACATCGACGCCGCCCGCCGCCCCCGCCAACGCCGTCGCCGGTGCCCGCGCCCTCGCCCTCGCCCGACGCCGTCACCGCGCGCCGCCCATGCCCCGACGCCGTCGCCCGTGCCCTCGCCGTCGCTCGCGCCCCTTGTAGGAGGTATGCCCTAGATGCCATAATAAATGATATTATTTATCTCGAAGTTCATAATTATGTTTATGTTCCATGCTATAACTGCTATGGTTCTCGAGTCTGCAATAACATGAGGCTCGGAGGAAGACTCATATGCACGTGTGGAATAATAAACGGTAAGAAGTATTCTTAGTCTGGCTTCTAAGACTGGCTCAAGTGTTGCATGATGGTTCTGTGTTTTCCTGACCATGGGCATGTCAATGCCAGCAACTTTGAGGGCACAATGTTAAGAGAACATTTGTGTTGAATCGACCCGGATTGATGTTACACTATGCGATTCATTCGTCACAAGTTTATGGTTGATAACACAGAGATGGTTAATGTTTGCATAATTCCTTAGACCATGAGAGTATCGAGTTTCTTCATACTTTCTTCATGAACTTTGGGGTTTGTTAAACGTCATCCGTAAATGGGTGGCTATTACGGCGGCTTACGGGTTCATGGAAAAGTTTGTCAAGTAACTTGATAGCTCAAGATTGCGATTTGCTCCTCCGACGATGGAGAGATATTCTCGGGCCCTCTCGGTGTTATGGTATCCATCATCGTCTGGCCAGACACAGTGTGATTTGATCACAGGGATGCCGGAACACGGAAACGAGAAAAGAGAACAAAACCGGTAACGAGGTAACTTGCATGGTGGACAAATTGTTCTTCCATGGGGATGCAATAAATCTCACCACGGGTGTTTGTGACATATCATGAAGCAACAGGAATAGCTCATTGCAACTGGAGGTTCACTCGAATATTCATTCGTGTGGGTGTAGGGGACAATATGGGTGTCCATGGCTCCGATGTTGATCATTGGTCGGAAAGTGTTCCGGTCATGTCTATGCTTCACCGAACCTATAGGATCACACTCTTAAGGGTCATCTATATGCTGAATACTAGACAGGGAGTCCGAGAGAAATTTGCGGAAAAAGTTTCGGAGACAATGGAAGACTTCCCGAGAGAGAATAGCGAAATAGTTTCGTAAAACCGAAAAGTTGTTTCGGGATATACCATTAAGTAAAATTGGTTTCGGGAAGCGCCTGATAATTCTTGGAGGGTGCCAGAATTATTATGGAAACTTCTGGGAATTTTTTGGGATAAAAAAACCGGAAATGTTCCGGAGCTGCCGGTACCGGTTTGGTTGCTTTTCGTAGATGAAATTCACTAATCTGAAATTGTTTTGGAATGAATCCAAAATCATTTTAGTGGGTACTGGAATTATTCTAAGACCCACAGAAATATTTTTGGATTTAATGGATGCGAAAAATTGTCTTCATGAATAGTGAAAACGCATTCTTGTTTGCTTTTGGCAGATGAAAATCACTAAACCAGAATTGTTTCGGAACGCGTTGAAAATTATTTTAGTGGGTACTGGATATATTCTGAGACCACATAAATATTTTTAGTTCGAATCGACGCTGAAAAATGTCGTCATGAATAGTGGAAGTGCTTTTTTGCTTGGCTTCTTGGAGAAGCCACCTTGAGGGCCTTTTGGTATTATCCCCTTGGCTTCTTGGAGAAGCCACCCTTGGGCTTGGCCTATAAATAGGGGTGGAGGGGGCTGCCTAAAGACACACTCTTGCTCTCATACAAATGCCATGCATGATCTGGCTCTCTCTCTCTCTCTCTCTCTCCCAGTGAAATAGTTTCGTAGAGTCGAAAGGTTGTGGTTCCGGCAGGAACTAGTTCTGGACGGCGAAGCCCTGCCGGATAGATGACACCGTATGTGTGCAACTCTGTAGAGAGATCGTGGTTTCGGTCTTAGTTCGAGAGTGCCTCCCGAAGGGCTGTCCCTGTGACCGTTCGAGTTTCAAAGGTCCTCCCAAAGGGTTGTCCAAGTGATTGTCCGACTTTCAAAGGTCCTCCTGAAGGGCTATTCGCGACACTGTTTGGAGGACTGCCCGACCACCTCCTGGAGGGCTGTCCGAGGGGAAGATGAGGGTATACATCCTCGCAGTTGGGAGGTTGTAAATCCTATCTGCGGGGATCTGCACCGCCGATCATCATCGACTCTACTTCCCGCTGCGCTACGAGTTGCTAACGAAAAGGATCAAACCATGTATGCAGTCTCCATAGTAGTCCTGGACTGGTGCGTAGGTCCGAATTTTTTTATTTTCTGCTGCGTTCCCCTATAGTGGCATCATGAGCCGTGCTATGCGTAGATGCAGGTTGCGATCTAGAATACATAGAGATGTATGGGTGTTGCACAATATAATTTGTAGTAGATGAGTTCTATTACTGAAAATTATTTGTGTGGGTAGTAGATGAAATCTATTACCCAATGTTCTTGTTGCTTCCCTGGAATTTGCATATTTCTGATCTTGATAACGGCATGGTGGATTTTCAATGTTCTGGCAATCCGCGATCCTGATTGATCAACGAAGTGCTAACAGTTCGTTGAAATCCACCATAGTTAGAAAGAAAGATGAAATTTCGCAGACAAAAGGGCAATGCAAATATAATCTGCACAGGGGTCATGCATATGACGAAGTTCAGTATGGGGCTAGATATTTTATTATCTCGTGTTTCATACACCCCGCAAAGTTAATCTAGCGACTTGAATTATCATACTTGATGATGGACGTTGGTAGCTTCGGTTTGTTTTGAAACCTTAGAAGCCACGAAACACAAGTTTTTTGCATGAACCAATTAGAGACGTCTAGCTTGGTTTTGCAGGAGGGTTTGCATGTGCATGTGATGTGGTACAGCAGTGCTCATAATAATTTGATTATGTATGAGATGACTATATAATGTAATTAACATGACCTGCGTGTCATGATTCGGCATGATGGCTGGAGCCATATGATTGCACTTTAATGACCTGCGTGTCAACCTTAAGGAATGCATTAATTTTATACGCTATGGAGATAGCAATATTATCTGGCGCATCGACAAGGTGGTGGAAATCTTCGTGAAGGTGAACACTGATGCGAATGCCAAAGACGAAGAAATGAAATACTTCTCCGTCAGAAAGGGCTATACCATATCATGCTATTATGAATTGCATGAGATGTTTATCCCTTATGATGCACCCTTCTTGATTGCGAGGTAGTCGCTTTTTATTAGGGTGATCTCTCACTTAAAATATTAAAGTAGTTAGTGTTCACCCAAGTGTAGCACCATCTAAAATTCGTATCTTTTTGGGGTGCGCCATGTACACATGAGCATGAACGAATCGAGAGGAATGAGGCGGGTGAGGTCGGACCTCGCAGCAAGATCACTTGGTTGTCTTTGACATTTAGGCAGGCAAGTCCTGAGCTCGGAACAAGCCCATTGAAAGATGAACAAGAATCACATAGAGATGTGATTGGCAAGTTGGCCTACCGACTGAAATTTGTGTCATCAGTGATGAACCCGTCCATGGCATCAAATAGAAATATGGATCTTGAATCACTCTAAATCGATTATGAGACATATTGTTTTTAGTGGGAGCGCACTATTGAATTAACATGTTTAATTCTCAATGCAATTAGTTATGAACATTGTCTAAGTGTTTCTTGCAAAATAGTTGTAGAATAATGGCTCGCATTTCCACCTTCCCTGTTAAAATTGAATAGCTGTTAAATATCTGGTTAAAACTTTATGATTGGTAACGTAATGTGAGGATTGTCCTCAAAAGTGCTGAGAAGGATTTTGTCCTATCGCATGCTTTCCGTATCCTCCCGCTAATTCTATGGATCATGTGACTCTCGTCCTTCGATCCAAAAGCTAGAATTCTGTTACGGCCAAGTGGAATATGTTTGCTTCCATGAAACCCAAACTTCGAAAGTTGGGATTGTTATATGATATTCATGGAACTGAAAATTATTTTCAGATACAAACAAAGCAATGTTTGTTTGCAAGTATTAGTAAAAGTGTTTACTATGCATTTGACTGTTGGGAAAGGGATCCAGAAGAACGCCTGTCATATAATGAAAGGTGAATAAAACAACAACTTAAAGAGAAAGGAAGTGTCCAAAGGGTGTTAGTATGACTTACACGCCTAGGAAGTCTGGGCCTAACGCCACTATTAAGTTGGGTGCTTCTTTTGCGAGTAGGAGGAATACAAAAAGTTAAACTGTTAGAAGTATAAAGGCAGAAAGAAAGATGACTGGAATATCCAGCTCATGTATGAATGTCATACAAGTTTTTGATGTATAGTAGGCTGGTCAAAGATATAGTTCTTGGGAATTATGGTTAAACATGTTAATCACTAATTCTTGGGTATTGTGAGTTAATCACAAAGATACCCGCTTGATTGCATTCTGTTGCGAATCAATGTAAGAACTACTATGGCCTAAAAAGACTAGTGATACGTCTCCGTCATATCTACTTTTCCAAACACTTTTTCCCTTGTTTTAGACTCTAACTTGCATGATTTGAATGGAACTAACCCGGACTGACGCTGTTTTCAGCAGAATTGCCATGGTGTTATTTATGTGCAGAAACAAAAGTTCTCGGAATGACCTGAAACTTCACGGAGACTATTTTTGGAAATAATAAAAAATACTGGCAAAAGATCAAGACCAGGGGGCCCACACCCTAGCCACGAGGGTGGGCGGCGCGCCTACCCCCCTAGGCGCGCCCCCTACCTCGTGGGCCCCTGGAGCTCCTCCGACCTCTACTCCAATTCTATATATTCATGTTCGGAGAGAAAAAAATTAGCGAGAAAGATTCATCACGTTTTACGATACGGAGCCGCCAACAAGCCTGAAACTCTCTCGGGAGGGCTGATCTGGAGTCCGTTCGGGGCTTCGGAGAGGGGAATCCGTCGCCATCGTCATCATCCACCATCCTCTGATACGTCCATTTTGCATCATGCTTTTATATCGATATTTATTGCATTATGGGCTGTTATTACACATTATTTCACAATACTTATTCCTATTCTCTCTTATTTTACAAGGTTTACATAAAGAGGGAGAATGTCGGCAGCTGGGATTCTGGGCTGGAAAAGGAGCAAATATTAGAGGCCTATTCTGCACAGCTCCAAAACTCCTGAAACTCTGCGGAAGACGTTTTCCAAATATATAAAAAATACTGAGAGCAAGAACCTCACCAGGGGGGCAACACCCTGCCCACGAGGGTGGGGGCGCGCCCTACCCCCCTAGGAGCGCCCCCTACCTCGTGGGCCGCCTGGTGGCCCTCCGGTGACTATCTTCTGCTATATGAAGTCTTTCGATGGGAAAAAAATAACAAGCCATCTTCTCAGACGAAACTCCGCCGCCACGAGGCGGAACCTTGGCGGAAACAATCTAGGGCTCTGGCTGAGCTGTTCTGCCGGGGAAACTTCCCTCCCGGAGGGGGAAATCATCGCCACCGTCATCACCAACGCTCCTCCCATCGGGAGAGGGCAATCTCCATCAACATCTTCATCAGCACCATCTCCTCTCAAAACCCTAGTTCATCTCTTGTATCCAATTCTTGTCTCCAAGTCCAGGATTGGTGCTAGTAGGTTGCTAGTAGTGTTAATTACTCCTTGTAGTTGATGCTAGTTAGTTTAATTGGTGGAAGATCATATGTTCAGATCCTATATTCATATTAATACCCCTCTGATTATGAACATGTTTAAGCTTTGTGAGTAGTTACGTTTGTTCCTGAGGACATGGGAGAAGTCTTGCTATTAGTAGTCATGTGAATTTGGTATTCGTTCGATATTTTGATGAGATGTATGTTGTCTCTCCTCTAGTGGTGTTATGTGAACGTTGACTACATGACACTTCACCATTATTTGGGCCTAGAGAAAGGCATTGGGAAGTAATAAGTAGATGATGGGTTGCTAGAGTGACAGAAGCTTAAACCCTAGTTTATGCGTTGCTTCGTAAGGGGCTGATTTGGATCCATTTGTTTCATGCTATGGTTAGGTTTACCTTAATACTTTTGTTGTAGTTGCGGATGCTTGCAATAGAGGTTAATCATAAGTGGGATGTTTGTCCAAGTAAGGGTAGCACCCAAGCACCGGTCCACCCACATACCAAATTATCAAAGTACTGAACGTGTATCATATGAGCGTGATGAAAACTAGCTTGACGATATTCCCATGTGTCCTCGGGAGCGCTTTTCTCTATATAAGAGTTTGTCCAGGCTTGTCCTTTGCTACAAAAAGGATTGGGCCACCTTGCTGCATTTTATTTACTTTTGTTAATTGTTGCTCGTTACAAATTATCCTATCACAAAACTATCTGTTACCACTTATTTCAGTACTTGCAGAGAATACCTTGCTGGAAACCGCTTATCATTTCCTTCTGCTCCTCGTTGGGTTCGAAACTCTTACTTATCGAAAAGACTACGATAGATCCCCTATACTTGTGGGTCATCAAGACTCTTTTGTAGCGCCGTTGCCGGGGAGTGAAGCGCCTTTGGTAGGTGGAATTTGGTAAGGAAAAATTTATATAATGTGCTGAAATTTACTATCACTTGTTACTATGGAAAGTAATCCTCTGAGGGGCTTGTTCGGGGTATCTTCACCCCGACCAGTAGAGCAAAGAGTTGCTCCTCAACTTACTCAACCTACTGAAAATTAAAATGAAAATGAAAATGTCTGCTTTAAAATTCCTTCGGGTATGATAAAAAAACTGCTAGCTAATCCTTTTTTAGGAGATGGAACAAAACATCTATAAGCATCTAATATATGTGGATGAAGTTTGTGGATTATTTAAGCTTGCAGGTGTACCCGGAGATGTTGTTAAGAAGAAGGTCTTCCCTTTATCTTTGAAGGGAGATGCATTAACATGGTATAGGCTATGTGATGATATGGGGTCTTGGAATTACAAACGATTGAAATTGGAATTTCATCAGAAGTTTTATCCTATGCATCTTGTTCATCATGATCGCAATTACATATATAATTTTTTTTCCTCGCGAAGGAGAAACCATCGCTCAAGCTTGGGGGAGGCTTAAATCAATGTTATATTCATGCCCCAATCATGAGCTCTCAAGAAAAATGATTATTCAAAATTTCTATGCTCGCCTTTCTCATAACAATCGCACCATGCTTGATACTTCTTGTGCTGGCTCTTTTATGATGAACACTATTGAATTCAAATGGGATTTATTGGAAAGAATTAAACGCAACTCTGAAGATTGGGACCTCGACAAAGGTAAGGAGTCAGGTATAACACCTTGTTTTGATTGTGTTAAATCTTTTATGGATACCGATATTTTTCGTAAATTTAGCACTAAATATGGACTTGACTCTGAGATAGTAGCTTCTTTCTGTGAATCTTTTGATACTTATGTTGATCTCCCCAAGGAGAAGTGGTTTAAATATGATCCTCCCATATAAGTAAAAGTAGCTTCACCTATTAATGTTGAAGAAAAGATTGTCACTTATAATGATCCTACTGTTCCTATTTCTTATGTTGAGAAACCACCTTTCCCAGTTAGGATAAAGGATCATGCTAAAGCTTCAACTGTAGTTTGTAAAAGCAATATTAAAACATATACGCCTCTTGAGCAAGTTAAAGTTGAACATAATATTGCTATTATTAAAGATCTCTTGTCTGATAATATTGATGGGCATGTTATTTATTTCTGTGATGAAACTGCTAGAATTGCTAAACCGTGTGTTAAAGACAAACCTAGACCTATGGTAGGCATGCCTATTATTTTTGTTAAAATATGAGATCATTGTTATCATGGCTTATGTGATATGGGTGCTAGTGCTAGTGCAATACCTTATAACTTATACAAAGAAGTTATGCATGATATTGCACCTGCTGTGATGGAAGATATTGATGTCACAATTAAACTTGCCAATAGAGATACTATTTCACCAATGGGAATTGTTAGAGATGTTGAAGTCTAGTGTGGGAAAACTAAATATCCTGCTGATTTTCTTGTTCTTTGTTTCCCACAAGATAGCTTTTGTCCCATTATATTTGGTAGACCCTTCTTGAACACTGTTAATGCTATCATAGATTGCAAAAGAGATGTTGTTACTATCGGTTTAGATGATATGGCTCATGAATTTAATTTCTCTAAATTTAGTAGACAACACCGTGAAGAATTATTACCTAGTAAGGATGAAATTATTGGTCTTGCTTCTATTGCCGTACCTCCTAGTGATCCTTTAGAACAATACTTGCTAGACCATGAAAATGACATCTTTATGAATGAAAGAAGGGAATTAGATGAAGTATTCTTTAAACAGGAACCTATTCTGAAAAACAATTTACCTGTTGAAATCCTAGGGGATCCTTCTCCACCTATGGGTGATCCCGTGTTTGATCTTAAACCGTTACCTGATACTCTTAAATATGCTTATCTTGATGAGAAAAAGATATATCATGTTATTATTAGTGATAACCTTTCAAAGCATGAGGAAGAGAGATTATTGAAAACTCTGAAGAAGCACCATGCTGCTATTGGGTATACTCTTGATGATCTTAAGGGCATTAGTCCCACTCTATGTCAACATAAAATTAATTTGGAAGAAGATGCTAAACCAGTTCGTGACCATCAACACCGCTGAATCCTAAAATGAAATAAGTGGTAAGAAAAGAAATACTAAAGCTCCTTGAGGCAGGTATAATCTATCCCGTTGCTGATAGTCCGTGGGTAAGCCATGTCCATTATGTCCCGAAGAAGGGAGGTATTACTGTTGTTCCCAATGATAAAGATGAATTGATCCCTCGAAGAATTATTATAGGTTATAGGATGGTAATTGATTTCCGCAAATTAAATAAGGCTAATAAAAAGGATCATTACCCCTTACCTTTTATCGATCAAATTCTATAAAGATTATCTAAACATACACATTTTTGCTTTCTAGATGGATATTCTTGTTTCTCTCAAATACCTGTGCCAGCCAAAGATCAATCAAAGACTACTTTTACATGCCCTTTTGGTACTTTTGCTTATAGACGTATGCCTTTTGGTTTTATGTAATGCACCTACTACCTTTCAAAGATGCATGATGGCTATATTCTCTGACTTTTGTGAAAAGATTTGTGAGGTTTTCATGGACGACTTTTCCGTCCATGGAACTTCTTTTGAAGATTGCTTGAGCAACCTTGATCGAGTTTTGCAGAGATGTGAAGAAACTAATCTTGTCTTGAATTGGGAAAAGTGCCACTTTATGGTTAATGAAGGTATTGTCTTGGGGCATAAAGTTTCTGAAAGAGGTATTGAAGTTGATAAAGCCAAGGTTGATGCTATTGAAAAGATGCCATGTCCCAAGGACATCAAAGGTATAAGAAGTTTCCTTGGTCATGCCGGATTTTATAGGAGGTTTATTAAGGACTTCTCTAAAATCTCTAGGCCCCTGACCAATTTATTACAAAAAGATATACCATTTGTTTTTGATGATGATTGTGTAGAAGCATTTGAAGTACTTAAGAAAGCATTTATCTCTGCACCTATTGTTCAACCACCTGATTGGAATTTACAGTTTGAAATTATGTGTGATGCTAGTGATAATGCTATAGGTGTCGTTCTAGGACAAAGAGTTGATAAGAAATTAAATGTTATTCAATATGCTAGTAAAACCCTAGACAATGCTCAAAGAAATTATGCTACTACTAAAAAAGAATTCTTAGCAGTTGTATTTGCATGTGATAAGTTTAGACCTTATATTGTTGATTCTAAAGTAACTATTCACACCAATCATACTGCTATTAAATATCTCATGGAAAAGAAGGATGATAAACCTAGACTTATTAGATGGGTTCTCTTGCTACAAGAATTTGATTTGCATATTGTTGATAGGAAGGGAGCTGAGAACCCCATTGCAGACAACTTATCTATGCTAGAGAATGTTCTTGATGACCCACTACCTATTGATGATAGTTTTCCCGATGAGCAAATAAATGTCATAAATGCTTCTCATACTGCACCATGGTATGCTGATTATGCTAATTACATTGTTGCTAAGTTTATACCACCTAGTTTCACATACCAGCAAAAGAAAAAGTTCTTCTATGATTTGAGGCATTACTTTTGGGATGACCCACATCTTTATAAAGGAGTAGATGGTGTTATTAGACGTTGTGTACCTGAGCATGAACAGGAACAGATCCTACGCAAGTGTCACTCTAAAGCTTATGGAGGACACAATGCTGGAGATAGAACTGCCCATAAGGTACTGCAATCTGGTTTTTATTGGCCTACTCTCTTCAAGGATGCCCGTAAGTTTGTCCTATCTTGTGATGAATGTCAAAGAATTGGTAATATTAGTAGACGTCAAGAAATGCCTATGAATTATTCACTTGTTATTGAACCATTTGATGTTTGGGGCTTTGACTATATGGGACCCTTTCCTTCCTCTAATGGATATACACATATTTTAGTTGTTGTTGATTATGTTACTAAGTGGGTAGAAGCTACTCCAACTAGTAGTGCTGATCATAACACTTCTATTAAAATTCTTAAAGAAGTTATTTTTCCAAGATTTGGAGTCCCTAGATATTTAATGACTGATGGTGGTTCACATTTTATTCATGGTGCTTTCCGTAAAATGCTTGCTAAATATGATGTCAATCATAGAATTGCATCTCCTTATCACCCTCAGTCTAGTGGTCAAGAATAATTGAGTAATAGAGAGCTCAAATTTATTTTGCAAAAGACTGTTAATAGGTCCAGAAAGAATTGGTCCAAGAAACTTGATGATGCATTATGGGCCTATAGAACTGCATATAAAAATCCTATGGGTATGTCTCCGTATAAAATGGTTTATGGAAAAGCATGTCACTTACCTCTCGAACTAGAACACAAGGCTTATTGGGCTATTAAAGAACTCAATTATTATTTTAAACTTGCTGGTGAGAAGAGGTTATTTGATATTAGCTCACTTGATGAATGGAGAACCCAAGCCTACGAAAATGCCAAGTTGTTTAAAGAAAAGTTTGAAAGATGGCATGACAAAAGGATAAAAAAGCACGAGTTTAATGTAGGTGATTATGTATTGCTATACAACTGTCGTTTAAGATTTTTTGCAGGAAAACTTCTCTCTAAATGGGAAGGCCCTTACGTTATCGAGGAGGTCTATCGTTCCGGTGCCATAAAAATCAACAACTTCGAAGGCACAAATCCGAAGGTGGTGAACGGTCAAAGAATCAAACACTATATCTCAGGTAATCCCATAAATGTTGAAATCAATGTTATTGAAACCATAACCCCGGAGGAATACATAAGGGACACTTTCTGGAACGTTTCAGACTCCAAAAAGGAATAGGTATGTGGTACGGTAAGTAAACCGACTCCAAAACAGTTTTTACGGCAATATTTCTTCATTTTGGAATATTTAGAAAAATAGAAAAATAAGAAGCAGTCCGGGAAGGACACGAGGCCTCCATGAGGTTGGAGGGCGCACCCTACCCTACTGGGCGCTCCCCCTACCTCGTGGGCACTTCGTGTGCTCTTCGAACTCCGTTTTCGTACACGACACATATTTTGGTCAGTAAAAATTCATTATATAATCTCCTGGGGGTTTTGACTCCCGTATCACGCAAAAATCTCATGTCTTTGTTTCGAGCTATTTTCTGTCAGGGTTGTCAAGGCCAAGCACTATGTCGTCTCCCTCCTCCATCAATCATGAGGGCAACGATGCTTGGCTAATGAAGATAGAGCTGAAGAGAGAAGAACCTACGGAGATCAACAAGGATGAAGGGATCAAGAAGGCCATGGAGGAACAAGTTCCGGCAACAGAAGGCACCCTTCAACTAGATCACAATCTTCTTACCCCAATAGAAATTGAAGCTATCAAGATGATTGAGTTAGTTCGTATACAAAATAAGTATCTCACACATGAAAATATGTTGTTGAAGGAGCATATCATCGCTCTCAAGGGCATTATCCGCAAGTTAGAAGACCTCCTACGCTCGATGTGTGACTATCCATCATCAACAACTCCACCTTCTTCACCAACAAAGAAGAATTGAGTATCTGGTATGGGCGCTCCACTTGGGAACTGCCAAGCTTGGGGGAGTGCCCCGGTATCGTATCACCATCACTTTTATCTTTACCGTTTTTCTTAATTCGATCCTTTTGGTAATATTTTGATCCAGTAGAATAAAAGTTCTTAGTATGATCTAGTTGTGAGTTTTGCTTTATAAATCCTTCTATGTAATCGAGTCCATGAGCTATATAATAAAGATTAGTGTTGAGTCAAGGGCTTGGTTATTTTGCCATCATCCTAAGTGAATAAAAGAAAAGAGAAAGAAATAAAAAGAAACAAAGAGATCATGTGAGCCTTATGGAGAGTAATGAGCTCACATAGAAAAAGTATGATGAATAAAAGTTGTTGAGGGTTGACAAACATAGTTTTGGTCATCGTTGCAATTAATAGGAAGTAATAAAGAAAGAGAGGTCTTCCATATAAATATACTATCTTGGACATCTTTTATGATTGTGAGCACTCATTAAAATATGACATGCTAAAGAGTTGACGTTGGACAAGGAAGACAACATAATGGGTTATGTTTTCTTACATCTGAGATAAATTATATTGTCATGGATTATCCAACATGGTTGAGCTTGCCTTTCCTCCTCATGCTAGCCAAATTCATCGCACCAAGTAGAGATACTACTTGTGCTTCCAAATACCCTTAAACCAGTTTTGCCATGAGAGTCCACTATACCTACCTATGGATTGAGTAAGATCCTCCAAGTAAGTTGTCATTGATGTAAGCAATAAAAATTGCTCTCTAAATATGTATGACTTATTAGTGTGGGAGAAAATAAGCTTTATACGATCGTGTGATATGGAAGAAATAAAAGAGACAGACTGCATAATAAAGGTTCATATCACAATTGGCAATATAAAGTGACGTTCTTTCGCATTAAGATTTTGTGCATCCAACCATAAAAGCGCATGACAACCTCTGCTTCCCTCTGCGAAGGGCCTATCTTTTACTTTTATCTCCTACTTTGCATAAGAGTCATGGTGATCTTCACCCTTCCTTTTTACATTTTATCCTTTGGCAAGCACGGTATGTTGGAAAGATCCTGGTATATATGGCTAATTGGGTGTGAGTTTCATGAACTATTACTGTTGACATTACCCTTGAGTTAAAACATTGGGAGGCAAAACTATAAGCCCCTATCTTTCTCTGTGTCCGATTAAAACTCCATACCCATAAGTATTGCGTGAGTGTCAGCAATTGTGAAAGACTATATGATAGTTGAGTATGTGGACTTGCTGAAACGCTCTTATACATTGACTCTTTGTCATGTTATGATAAATTGCAATTGCTCCAATGACTGAGATTATAGTTTGTTAGTTTTCAATGAAGTTTACTATTCATACTTGAGATTGTGATTGAATTATTACTCTAGCATAAGAAATCATATGGAAAGAATTATATAAGTTGCTGTTCTAAGAATGATCATGATGCCCTCATGTCCGTATTTTATTTTTATTTTTATTGACACCTCTATCTCTAAACATGTGGACATATTTTTCGATTTCAGCTTTTCGCTTGAGGACAAGCGAGGTCTAAGCTTGGGGGAGTTGATACGTCCATTTTGCATCATGCTTTTATATAGTTATTTATTGCATTATGGGCTGTTATTACACATTATGTCACAATATTTATGCCTATTCTCTCTTATTTTACAAGGTTTACATAAAGAGGGAGAATGCTGGCAGCTAGGATTCCGTGCTGGAAAAGGAGCAAATAGTAGAGACCTATTCTGCACAGCTCCAAAAGTCCTGAAACTCCACGGAAGACGTTTTCCAAATATATAGAAAATACTGAGAGCAAGAACTTCACCAGGGGGGCCACACCCTGCCCACAAGGGTGGGGGGCGCGCCCTACCCCCTGGGCACGCCCCCTACCTCGTGGGCCCCCTGGTGGCCCTCCGGTGACTATCTTCTGCTATATGAAGTCTTTCGATGGGAAAAAATAACAAGCCATCTTCTCGGACGAAACTCTGTCGCCATGAGGCGGAACCTTGGCGGAACCAATATAGTGCTTTGGCGGAGGAAACTTCCCTCCCGGAGGGGGAAATCATCGCCATCGTCATCACCAACGCTCCTCTCATCGGGAGAGGGCAATCTCCATCAATATCTTCATCAGCAACATCTCCTCTCAAAACCCTAGTTCATCTCTTGTATCCAATTCTTGTCTCCTAGTCCGGGATTGGTGCTAGTAGGTTGCTAGTATTGTTAATTACTCCTTGTAGTTGATGCTAGTTGGTTTAATTGGTGGAAGATCATATGTTCAGATCCTATATGCATATTAATACCCCTCTGATTATGAACATGTTTATGCTTTGTGAGTAGTTACGTTTGTTCCTGAGGACATGGGAGAAGTCTTGCTATTAGTAGTCATGTGAATTTGGTATTCGATCCATATTTTGATGAGATGTATGTTGTCTCTCCTCTAGTGGTGTTATGTGAACATCGACTACATGAAACTTCACCATTATTTGGTCCTATAGGAAGGCATTAGGAAGTAATAACTGGATGATGGGTTGCTAGAGTGACAGAAGCTTAAACCCTAGTTTATGCGTTGCTTCGTAAGGGGCTGATTTGGATCCATATGTTTCATGCTATGGTTAGGTTTACCTTTATACTTTTGTTGTAGTTGCGGATGCTTGCAATAGAGGTTAATCATAAGTGGGATGTTTGTCCAAGTAAGGGCAGCACCCAAGCACCGGTCCACCCACATACCAAATTATCAAAGTACCGAACACGAATCATATGAGCGTGATGAAAACTAGCTTGACGATATTCCCATGTGTCCTCGGGAGCGCTTTTCTCTATATAAGAGTTTGTTCAGGCTTGTCCTTTGCTACAAAAAGGATTGGGCCACCTTGCTGCACTTTATTTACTTTTGTTAATTGTTGCTCGTTACAAATTATCCTATCACAAAACTATCTGTTCTCACTTATTTCAGTACTTGCAGAGAATACCTTGCTGGAAACTGCTTATCATTTCCTTCTGCTCCTTGTTGGGTTCGACACACTTACTTATCGAAAGGACTACGATAGATCCCCTATACTTGTGGGTCATCATCCTCCATCACCAATATCATGATGCTCACCGCCATGCTGAGTAATTCCATCATAGTCTTGCTGGACGGTGATGGGTTAGATGAGATTTATCATGTAATCGAGTTAGTTTTGTTAGGGTTTGATCCCTAGTATCCACTATGTTATGAGATTGATGTTGCTATGACTTTGCTATGCTTAATGCTTGTCACTAGGGCCCGAGTGCCATGATTTCCGATCTGAACCAATTATGTTTTCATGAATATATGTGAGTTCTTGATCCTATCTTGCAAGTCTATAGTCACCTACTATGCGTTATGATCCGGCACCCCCGAAGTGACAATAATCGGGACCACTTCCGGTGATGGCCGTAGTTTGAGGAGCTCATGTATTCACTATGTGTTAATGCTTTGGTCCGGTACTTTATTAAAAGGAGGCCTTAATATCTCTTAGTTTCCGCTAGGACCCCGCTGCCACCGGAGGGTAGGACAAAAGATGTCATGCAAGTTCTTTTCCATAAGCACGTATGACTATATTCGGAATACATGCCTACATTACATTGATGAATTGGAGCTAGTTCTGTGTCACCCTAGGTTATGACTGTTACATGATGAACCACATCCGGCATAATTCTCTATCAACAATGCATTACCTACGAGATTTCCATATATTATTCTTCGCTTATTTACTTTTCCGTTGCTATTGTTATCATAACTATAAAACACCAAAAAATATTACTTTTGCTATCGTTACCTTTTGCTACCGTTACCACTACTATCATATTACTTTGCTGCAGATACTAAGTTTCTAGGTGTGGTTGAATTGACAACTCAGCTGCTAATACTTGAGAATATTCTTTGGCTCCCCTTGTGTTGAATCAATAAATTTGGGTTGAACACTCTACCCTCGAAAACTGTTGCGATCCCCTATACTTGTGGGTTATCAAGACTATTTTCTAGCGCCATTGCCGGGGAGCATAACTCTATTCTTTGAGTCACTTGGGATTTATATCTGCTTATCATATGAAGAACTTGAGAGATCCAAAAACCATGATTTATCCCTCAACTACGAGGGGAGGTAAAGAACCGCCATCTAGCTCTGCACTTGATTCACCTTCTGTTTTGAGTAAGCTTGCGGAACCTAAACCTGCTTCTGCTATTGATTCTGATATGTCACATATTATTGATGATGCCACTTCTGCTTTGAATGATACTTATGATGAAACTACTTCTATGCTTGATACAACTGTGCCACTTGGTGAATTTCTTGATGAACAACTTGCTAGGGCTAGAGAGAATGAAATTATTGAGACTGATAATACTGATGAAAGTGATTATGAAGTCTCTCCTAATAAATATGAATTACCTGTTGTGCCTGAGGGCTATGTTATGGGTGGAGAAACTAAAAGAGACTTTCTTGCTTGCAATGATAGAAGTGATCTTAATAAATTATTAGCTAAGCTTAAACAAAAAACTCTCAATGCTAGAATGAAATATGATCCTACTTATGCTACTTCACCTATCTTTGTTACTGATAAGGATTATGAATTCTCTATTGATCCTGATACAATTACTTTGGTTGAATCTGATCCTTTTTATGGCTATGAATCTGAAACTATTGTGGCACATCTTACTAAATTAAATGATATAGCTACCCTGTTCACTAATGATGAGAGATCTCGCTACTTTTATATCCTTAAAATATTCCCGTTCTCATTAAAGGGTGATGCTAAGTGCTACCTCTTTTAACACTGCGTTGGTTTTCCCCGAAGAGGAAGGGATGATGCAACAAAGTAGCATAAGTATTTCCCTCAGTGTTGAGAACCAAGGTATCAATCCAGTAGGAGGCTATGCGCAAGTCCCTCGTACCTGCACAAAACAAATAAATCCTCGCAACCAACGCAAATAGGGGTTGTCAATCCCTATGAGGCCACTTACGAGAGTCAGATCTGATAGATATGATAAAGATAATATTTTTGGTATTTTTATGATAAAGATGCAAAGTAAAATAAAGGCATAGTAAATAGCAAAGTAATAGGAGAACAATATGATAAAGATAGACCCGGGGGCCATAGGTTTCAGTAGTGGCTTCTGTCGAGAGCATAAGTATTCTACGGTGGGTGAACAAATTACTATTGAGCAAATGACAGAATTGAGCATAGTTATGAGAATATCTAGGCATGATCATGTATATAGGCATCACGTCCGAGACAAGTAGACCGACTCCTGCCTGCATCTACTACTATTACTCCACTCATCGACCACTATCCAGCATGCATCTAGAGTATTAAGTTAAAAACAGAGTAACGCCTTAAGCAAGATGACATGATGTAGAGGGATAGACTCATGCAATATGAAGAAAACCCCATCTTGTTATCCTCGATGGCAACAGTACAATACGTGCCTTGCTGCCCTTACTGTTACCAGGAAAGGACACCGCAAGATTGAACCCAAAGCTAAGCACTTCTCCCATTGAAAGAAAGATCAATCTAGTAGGCCAAACCAAACTGATAATTCGAAGAGACTTGCAAATATAACCAATCATACATAAAAGAATTCAGAGAACATTCAAATATTATTCGTAGATAGACTTGATCATAAACCCACAATTCATCGTCTCAACAAACACACCGCAAAAATAAGATTACATTGAATAGATCTCCACGAGAGAGGGGGAGAACATTGTATTGAGATCCAAAAAGAGAGAAGAAGCCATCTAGCTACTAACTATGGATCTGTAGGTCTGAGATAAACTACTCACACTTCATCGGAGGGGCTATGGTGTTGATGTAGAAACCCTCCGTGATCGATGCCCCCTTCGGCGGAGCTCTGGAACAGGCCCCAAGATGGGATCTCATGGATACAGAAAGTTACAACCGTGGAATTAGGGTTTTGCCTCCTGCCCTGATCGTTTGGGGGTACGTGGATATATATATATATATATATAGGAGGAAGAAGTACATCGGTGGAGCAACAGGGGGCCCACGAGGGTGGAGGGCGTGCCGGGGGGGGGGGGGTAGACACGCCCCCTACCTCATGGCCTCCTGTTACGTGTCTTGATGTAGGGTCCAAGTCTCCTGAGTTGTACTCGATGAGAAAATCACGCTCCCGAAGGTTTCATTGCATTTGGACTCCGTTTGATATTCCTTTTCTTCGAAACCCTAAAACAAGCAGAAAACAACAATTCTGGGTCAGGCCTCCGGTTAATAGGTTAGTCCCAAAAATAGTATAAAAGTGGATAATAAAGCCCAATAATGTCCAAAACAGTAGATAATATAGCATGGAGCAATCAAAAATTATAGATACATTGAGACGTATCACTAAGATATGGTTTGATTCTCTTGATCCTAGTTGTGTGCGTAGTCCCTAGGATATGATTTATTACTTCTGTGCTAAATATTTCCCTTCTCATAAGAAACAAGCTACCTTAAGAGAGAGATATAATTTTGTGCAAATTGAAGAAGAGAGTCTCCCACAAGCTTGGGGGGGGGGGCTTCTCCAATTACTTAATGCTTTGCCTGATCACCCTCTTAAGAAAAATGAAATACTTGATATCTTTTATAATGGACTAACTGATGCTTCCAGAGATTACCTGGATAGTTGTGCTGGTTCTGTTTTCAGGGAAAAAACACCGGATGAAGCTGAAATTCTATTGAATAATATGTGGACAAATGAAAATAATGGACACTTCCTAAGCGAACTCCTGAGCCTATTCCTAAACGAACTCCGAAGAAAAGGGGTGTTCTATTTCTCAGTCCCGAAGATATGCAAGAGGCAAAGAAATCCATGAAAGAAAAGGGTATTAAAGCTAAAGATGTTAAGAACACTATGGGAAACAACTAATTTGCCGTCAGGGGACGTCTTTGCCGTCAGCTTTTCGTCGGGCAGACGACAAAGAAAGGATTTGCCGTCATCAGTAGACGGCAAAGAAAAACCGTCGGTAAAATAAACTTTGCCGTCTGCGCAAAAAAACACAGACGACAAAGAACATACTTTTCCGTATGTAATAAAAAAAGTAGACGACAACGAAATTTTGCTGTCTGCGTTTTATATTACAGATGGCATAGAACATACTTCGCCGTATGTAATATAAAACGCAGACGGCAAAGATCTTTGCCATCTAGATTAAAAAACAAAGACGGCAAAGAAAGAAACACAGCACGCGGATCGATCACTTGGATCGATGACATGGCAGGATCTCAGCCACACATCCCCTCGTGCCCCAACACGCCCCGCGCCCACGCCTCACGCGCCCAACACCCCACATGCAGCACTCTCTCTCCCTTATCCTCTCCCCCACCATGATCTCTCTCTGGTTTCTCTCCCTTATCCACACGCTGTCACCGGCCACCACCTCTCCCGCCAGCCCAGGCCACTTATCCCTTCGTCCCCGCCCCCGGCCCCGTCCTTGTCGTCCCCGGCCCCTTCCCTGTCGCCCCCGGCCCTGGCGCGCCCAAAGCTCTGCCGGCGTCCGGGCCACCACCTCGCCCGCTGGCGACCACCTCTCGCGCCGGCCTTAGCCCCGTCGCCCTCGAAGCTCCGCAGGTATCTGCCATGACGTCGGCTGCCGTCCCCATCGCCCTTCCCCCTTCGCCATGGGCACCGCTGGCCCCGTCACCCCAGCCAGGCCCCGTCGCCCCAGCCAAGCTCCGCCGTCCATGGCCCCGGCCGCGCATGCCTCCATCGTCCCCGGCCCCATCGCTCGACGCTGCACCAACTCCCGCCTCAAGGAGTGATACGTCTCCCTTGTATCTACTTTTCCAAACACTTTTGCCCTTGTTTTTGACTCTAACTTGTATGATTTGAATGGAACTAACCCGGACTGATGTTGTTTTCAGCAGAATTGCCATGGTGTTGTTTTATGTTCAGAAAACAAATATTCTCGGAATGATCTGAAACTCCACGGAACATCTTACAAAAAATAATAAAAAATCCTCGTCAAAGATGAAGACCAGGGGGCCCACACCCTTCTCACGAGGGTGGGGGGCGCCCCCCCTAGGGCGCGCCCCCTACCTTGTGGCCCCCCTGGATGCCCTCCGATGCCAACTCCAACTCTATATATTTGCTTTCGGAGAGAAAAAAATCAGAAAGAAGAAATCATCGCGTTTTACGATGCAGAGCCGCAGCCAAGCCCTAAAACCTCTCGGGAGGGCTGATCTGGAGTCCGTTCGGGGCTCCGGAGAGGGGGATTCGTCGCCGTCATCATCATCAACCATCCTCCATCACCAATTTCATGATGCTCACCGCCGTGCGTGAGTAATTCCATCGTAGGCTTGCTGACCGGTGATGGGTTGGATGAGATTTATCATGTAATCGAGTTAGTTTTGTTAGGGTTTGATCCCTAGTATCCATTATGTTCCGAGATTGATGTTGCTATGACTTTGTTATGCTTAATGCTTGTCACTAGGGCCCGAGTGCCATGATTTCAGATCTGAACCTATTACGTTTTCATGAATATATGTGAGTTCTTGATCCTATCTTGCAAGTCTATAGTCACCTACTATGCGTTATGATCCGGCAACCCCGAAGTGACTATAATCGGGACCACTCCCGGTGATGACCATAGTTTGAGGAGTTCATGTATTCACTATGTGCTAATGCTTTGTTCCAGTTCTCTACTAAAAGGAGGCCTTAATATCCCTTAGTTTCCAATAGGACCCCGCTGTACGGGAGGGTAGGACAAAAGATGTCATGCAAGTTCTTTTCTATAAGCACGTATGACTATACGGAATACATGCCTACATTAAATTGATGAATTGGAGCTAGTTCTGTGTCACCCTATGTTATGACTGTTACATGATGAACCGCATCCGGCATAATTATCCATCACTGATCCGGTGCCTACGAGTTTCCCATATACTGGTTTACGCTTATTTACTTTTTCCGCTGCTACTGTTACAATCACTACAAAATACTAAAAACATTACTTTTGCTGTCTTTGCTTTTGTTGTTGCTACCACCACTATCATATTACTTTGTTACTAAACACTTTGCCGCAGATACGAAGTTTCTAGGTGTGGTTGAATTGACAACTCAGCTGCTAATACTTGAGAATATTATTTAGCTCCCCTTGTGGCGAATCAATAAATTTGGGTTGAATACTCTACCCTCGAAAGCTGTTGCGATTCCTATACTTGTGGGTTATCAAGACTAATTTCTCACGCCGTTGCCGGGGAGCATAGCTCTATTCTTTGAGTCACTTGGGATTTATATCTGCTAGATACTATGAAGAATTTGAGAGATCCAAAAACCAAGATCTATCCCTCAACTACGAGGGGAGGTAAGGAACTTCCATCTAGCTCTGTACTTGATTCACATTCTGTTATTCGTTCTGATATGTCGCATGTTATTGATGATGCCACGTTTGCTATGCATGATACTTACACTACTAGGGAAAAGCCTAGTAGTAGCGCGGGTTTTTAGGCTATCTGCAGCGCGGGAGGCCGCGCTACCAATAAGGCGCTACAGCTAACTCCTAGTAGTAGCGTTGTATTCAACCCCGCTACTACTATTGACTATAGCAGCAGCGCTTTTACAGAACGCGCTGCTATTAGTTAGCTGCAGCAATTTCCTAGCCCTGCGCTACTGCTATATCTTTCATCATTTCAACCCCGTTTTAGCTTCAATAAACTACAATTTCAAGATATTAGGTACTACTAGATATCAATTTCATAAAGGCATAAAGCATTATAGGTACTAGGTAGTATTCCCTCGGTTCCAAATTACTCGTCGTGGTTTTAGTTCAAATTTGAACTAAAACCACGATGAGTAATTTGAAATGGAGGGAGTACTAGATAACAATTTCAAATATACTCAACATGCATCCTCAAGCAGTACTAGGTGATATCGACGACGATCATCATATGTAGTTTTAGATGATATCGACGACGATCATCATATGTAGTTCTACATGATCGACGGCAATCATCATATGTAGTTCTAGATGACATAGCCACACACACGTATGTAGTTTTAGATGATATTGACGACGATCATCATCCTCAAGCCTGGACGGCGGGTGTTCCTGATAGTAATTAGGATGGCCTGTCCAACACGAAGATTCTTGCCAACGAGGAATCTCTTCTAGCCAACTGAGTTTAAGTGTGTGCGACCGTCGTCTGTGTCCATGTGGTAAGTACATGTGGTCACGGAGCCGCTTGCGGTAAGGCGTAGTCTAGCTGAGCCTTCTTCATCAGGCTCGATACCACAACTCGCAGATAGGTTCTTTGGCAATTTCTGAATAAAAAAATATCAATTAATAAATAGCTTGGCACATACTCTTGCAAATATATTTCTATTAAGTCTACATTTCTACACTATCAAAAGACACAGTACTACGCATTTGTACTAATTAATCATGAATTCTACTAATAAGTATATATGGATTGTCTACTAGATTCCACATAGCATATCATCGACTAGATTCCACATAGCTTATCATTGGACCCTACACTAAGCATATCATCGGATTCACTAAGCATATCATCGGATAATTTGCATTTGTAAGTACAACAATAAAGCATATATGTATATATCATCAACTTACTACAGTCAGTATAACATACCATTTCATGTCGATCGACCATGGTACTTGTCAGGCGGGTCACGAATGGCACCCCAACAAAGTCATCACGTGGCGGAATTATGTCCCATAGGTTGCGCACCTCCTCCTCGCTCAGCCTCATTCTTTGAGCTACGATGGCTTCACGAAGTGGGTTCTCATCATCTTCATCATCTTCGTCATCTTCATCATCTTCATCATCTTTCACAAGGTTGAGATATATGACAGCCAGTTTGGGTCTTTCTGCTCTGAAGAAGAACCTGATCAACTCAGCACCAGTAAGACGCATGTGGGCGACGAAACGAGCCCATCCATCTCCTCCAAACTGCGACATATTGCTTCCTTTCTCGACCTCCATAGTGTACGGGCCCCCAGGAGCCTTAAATGTCACAGTGTCTCATGTCAGCTTGTTGAATTTCAATCTCACATTGCATGGGACGATCTGTGTAAAAAAAGCAAAATGACACAATGCAGTAATGATAACACTAAAAATAAAATAGTTGTTACATTTCATCTAATTTCTTACTGCCGCATGACGAAAACTCGGCTGGAAGTAGATGCCAAACAACTTGCCAGTTGCAAGGCTGCTGGCGCACCTTGACTTGCACAGTCGACATAGTGGTGGTGGTGGCGGCGCCATTTTCCTAAAGCAATATGAGCAAAGGATTAACGATCCACTTCACAGGAAAGAAAAACAGTAGCATGTGATTGTAACTAAATTGGCACCTACATTTTGCCAAAAAATAACTTATTACAAAAAAACAAAAACATCTACATATCCATGTACAGAAAAATAACAATAAAATGATGCATACTAAATCAACTAGCCTACTAAATCAACTAAATCAACTAGCCTACTAAATCAACTAAATCAAAATGTTCTAAATCAGCTAAATCAACTAGCCTACTAAATCTACTAAATCAAAATGTTCTAAATCAACTAAATCAACTAGCCTACTAAATCAACTAAATCAAAATGTTGCATATGAACTAGTCTACTAAATCAACTAAATCAAAATGTTGCATATGAACTAGCCTACTAAATCAAAATGTAGCAGGGAGGAGGGAGAAGGAGGGGCGACTCGAGGAGGGAGAAGAGAGTAGGACGGAGGAGGAAGGCGGAGCGAGGAGGGGCCATCCGGTGGCGAGTCGAGGGAGGACGGAGGAGGAGGGCGGTACTGAGTCTAGCGAGGAGGAGGAGTTGACGGCAGCATAGAGGGAAGAGGGGTAGGCGATGGCGGCTGGCCAGGGCGCCGGCGGCCGGTGGGGGAGGACCAGCGCGCGGGGGGGTTGAGGGGGAGTGAGTCTGAGTGTGTGAGTCTGTATTGCGGAGAGGAGCGGTAGTGGGGTGGAGATAGCTAGTTTTAGCAGTAGCGCTCTAAAGGCGAAGGCGCTATTGCTAAACTACCTATCGGTAGCGCTGTCCGAGTAAACGCGCTGCTGCTAGAACTAGCTTCGTGGCGGGGTCATGGGAATTTTAGTAGTAACGTGTTTATGACGTAACGCGCTACTGCTAGAACTTTATCTGCACCGCGGTTTGCACAGGCGCGCTACTGCTACTTAGCACCAGCGTGCTTTTTTGATCCTTGCTACTGCTAAAATTCTATGTATAAGGTTTTCCCTAGTAGTGTTATGATGAAACTGCTTCTATGCCTGATACTACTGTGTCCCTTGGTGAATTTCTTGATGAACAAATTGCTAGGGCTAGAGAAAAAGAAATTATTCAATCTAAATACGATGATGATAGTGATGATGAAAATATGCCTGTTATTCCCGAGGGTTGTCTTTTTGATATGAAATCATCTGCCGCTATTTTAGCTTGCAAAGATAGATATGAGCTTAAGAGGTTATTAGTTAAATGGAACAAAGAATCACTTAGAGATAAGATGAAACCCGACCCTGCTTTTGCTACTTCACCTATCTGTGTTCCAGATAAGGATTATGAATTCTCTGTTGATCCTGATATAATTACTTTGGTTGAATCTGATCCTTTTTATGACTATGAATCTGAAACTGTTGTGGCACATCTTACTAAGTTAAATGATATAGCTGCCCTGTTTACTAATGATGAGAGATCGCGTTACTTTTATATACTCAAAATATTTCCGTTCTCATTAAAGGGTGATGCTAAGATATGGTTTAATTCTCTTGATCCTGGTTGTGTGCGTAGTCCCCAGGATATGACTTATTACTTCTCTGCTAAATATTTCCCTGCTCATAAGAAACAAGCTGCTTTGAGGGAAATATACAATTTCGTGCAAATTAAAGAAGAGAGTCTCCCACAAGCTTGGGGGAGGCTTCTCAAGTTACTTAATGCTTTGCCTGATCATCCTCTTAAGAGACCCGAAATACTTAATATCTTTTATAATGGACTAACCGATGCTTCCAGAGATTACCTGGATAGTTGTGCTGGTTCTCTTTGCAGGGAAAGAACATCAGATGAAGCTGAAATTCTATTGAATAATATGTTGACAAATGAAAATAATTGGGCACCTCCTGAGCCAACTCCTGCTCCAATTACTGAGCCTATTCCTAAACCAACTCCGAAGAAGAGAGGTGTTTTATTCCTCAGTCCCAAAGATATGCAAGAGGCAAAGAAATCTATGAAAGAGAAAGGTATTAAAGCTGAAGATGTTAAGAATTTACCTCATGTCGAAGATGTACCCCGCGGTATGACCCGGCCGGAAGTATGACCCGGCCAGACTTGGAGCTTCACCGATGACCCGCCGGAGGTCTGGCGGCTCACTGGTCAAACGACTCACAGATGACCCCGACGACGACTCACAGATGACCCCGACGGCGGGTCATATAGAAGACAAGGCCCAAGGCCCAATAGGCCGGCTCATATTATGATGGGCCGGCTTAAGACAGAAGGCATGAGGAATATTTCCTTTACGAGGAAGCAAGATCCGTACTTGTATCCGACTTGTAATAGAGAATAAGTGAGTTCTAATCCTAATAGGACTCTACATGTAAGCCGCCCCTTCAACTTATATAAGGAGGGGCAGGGCTCCCCAAAGAGGGACAAGCAACAAGAAACAATATCTAGGGCTAGACACAAAGAGGAGAGCCGGCTTACGGCGACTCCCTCATGATCATAATGAGACCTAGCCAGAAACAGCACGTTGGGTTATTACCGGATGATGTTTCCCGGGGCCCGAAGCTGTCTAAATCCTCGTCTTGTGTGTTGCGTCTCTCGATTCTGCTCAACCCCTTCAAGCTACCACATAGATGCGTTGGCCTCGCGACTAAGTCCTTACACTAGGACATCTGCCGTGACAATTGCACGACAGTTGGCGCCCACCGTGGGGCTTGCGCATGGTGATGTTGAATTCTTGAAGGGATCTTTATCCGGGTTTCGAGAAGTTCGCGAATTAGCCGGATGAAGAAGAACCGGCGCGGAAGAATCACGCAAGATGATCCGGCATGGGACAGTTTTTTGGCAGAGCCGGCAAATTCAATGTTTGTGGTCAGAATTGGTATTAGCCTTGGAGCTAACAGTATGAGTTTTGAGTTTAAGGAAAGATAGGGTTTGATGTTCTTCTGCGTCGCCGTTGCAACGCGGTCCGTTGAATCCGAGTACCAGATCAGTTTTTGCCGCTACAGCCGTGTATTGCCAAGGCCGACATGAGTTTTTCTATAGCTGCCGTACGCCGGGTCGGGTCAATCAACACGCGTGGGGAGACGGCGATCAAAACCCAAGGCAATTTCATAAATTGATCTGCTAAAAGACTGCTGCTACTATTACACGGAGTAGTACTACTTTTAATAAACAATTATGCTAGTGATTGCTTGAAGGCAACACTACATTACTACTGTTCGCATAAAGTGATCCATCAAACGAGCAATACTGGATCGGATTGGCAGAGTTCAACGTGCCGTCGAGACCGCCCTAGCCTCCGTCGCCTTGGCCTCGTGCCTGATGGATTTCGTCTCCGTTACAATTTCAGACCTGATGTGCCTTGTTCTCCAACGCCCGCATCTCCTCTGGCTAGTTTCCACTTCGAGCTCCTTCTGGGTCGCTTCCACTCACACCCGCCTGATGCCTTCACCGCCAATGTGGACGATCGCTGATGGCCTCTGACCAAACTGCCGCTATGAGCCGCCAAGCGCCCGGCTTCACCTGCGAGTCGCCGCTCCCGCTGTCGTTGCCTCGCGCACTGGCCAAGCCGCTGTCCCGGGCGTGGTCTAAACCGAGCCGGCCTTCCCGTGCTATTGTCGAGCCGCCTTGAGCCGCCCTGGCTGTGCTCCGTCCCCGTCAGGGCCGAATCGTCTCCAAGCAGTCTCGTTTCAATAGCGAGTCACCTTAAGTTGCTGTCTTAAACCGCATCGCTGGTCTCTGACTCTGAATCGTTACCGAGTTGCCACGCCTCTGAGCCACCGGGGTCGGCCCTGCTATTTCTACGGCTGTGTAGTAAGTCACCGTGGCCCTCAACGCCTCGAGTCGACGCAACCGGATAGTCGTCTGCTGCCTGCGAACCGCCCGCTGCTGCGATCCACTTTCAACTCGCCGATCGTCGTCAAGCCGGCCGCGCTTGAGCCGCCCTTGCCGGCGTGTCAAAACGCCGTCTACTTCCACGGCCATATATTAATTCTTTCCACAACAATTATTCTGGCCTGCGGTATTTTTTTATGCAGGATAATTACAAAAGTGGTGACTATCGCGCATACGTAGCGCACGCTAGTATTTTTCTGCCTGCGTCGTCCGTGTTGCGCTACCTGATGGATACATGTGCGAGCCGTCGCCCCCCCCCCCCTTTCATTCTACATCAACACCGTCGACGACTCTCTCGACCGCACTGGCTTACAACGCCATGACCGGCTCATCTGTCTGCTCCTGCGGTCGACTTGGCCGTGATTGATTTCAGCTTCACCATGGTGATCATCAACTCCGCGGTGATAATTACTCACCTGACGCATCAGGTGAAATCCATCCAGTATATTTTATATTATATATTGCTTTCTTTAAAAGAGCAATTACTCTGGCTTGCAAGTTCTCCAGTGCAGGATAGGTTATATCACTGAGATGTTGAATGACTCATACCGGTTTATATCATGGTCAAATATGAAGAGTCTCAAGCCAACTCCTTGAGTAGTCTTAAGACTAGGAGGCTACAATGACATGAATCGGGAACTCCGGGTCATTGGAGGAAATAATAACCCGGTTCCGGAAGACACCGCCATATTGATGAAAATTTAAAGACCGTCAGAAAATTGTCGGTTCAAAATAAAGATTCCGGTTTAAAATCCGGTTCAAGAGACATCTCTCTCCTGCAAAGCTTTGAAGCTATCACATCCGGTTCAAAATCCGGCTCAAGGTAAATTGGTCCCTTACAAAGTTTTGAGGTTCTCAATATCCAGTTTAAGAATTTCCGGTTCAAAAAGTATTAATCTCTTGCAAGTTCGAATTCTCGGACAAATTAATGGTTACCAAAGAGAACTTGCTGCCATGATGCACGGTTCAAAACATGGGTATCCTGCCTTACGGCTTATCATATTATGGTTACTTGGGGGCTTCTTGCTCATCGGGCATAGCTATCAGTACCCTCTTGATCGGCGCAATGCCAAAACTTATATGGTCACTTGGGGGCTTCCTGTTCAAACATAGGTCGTATTCGAACCAAAGAGAACATAGCTGTCGATACCCTTTTGATTGGCAAACTGCCGAACCCACTTGGGGGCTTCTTGATCATATCCGAATCATAGCTCAACCCCTTTGGGAATCGACGTGGATCGTATTCGAATCAGCGTCGCTAAACAACCCTTAAAGTCATTTGGGGGCTTCCTGTTCAAACATAGGTCGTATTCGAACCAAAGAGAACATAGCTGTCGACACCCTCTTGATCGGCAACGCCAACGCCACTGGGGGCTATATGATCCTATTCGAATCTTAGATTAACCCCTTTGGGACGGTTTACTGATCGTATTCGAATCAGAAGCCTCAAATTTTTTATCTGTTTCCTATACAGTTCTTGTAATCACAAGTATTTGAGTTGTCACAAATATCATATGTGCCGGCTTTTACAGAGTTGAGTTATCAACTTCACCCTTCGGATTACATAAACCGGCGGTATCATTTATTTATAACCTGGCTTGACTTTTGACTATAAGTCGCCAGCTTATAACAATCATCATCTATGTGGAAGCATTGGCTTCTAAGGATTGGGTTATCATCCTTACTGCACAGGTCATGTAAACCAGCAGTACAAATTCAATATCACAGTGGTTATATGTGAGGTATTATGACCCGCCCTGCAGCAAACCGCCAAGAGTTTTTGCGATCTACTTGTGTGCAGGGTAAGACTACATTTGGGTGGTTACCCGCCCTGGCTCTTGATGTTAAGTCGCTAGGGCATATGTTGTTTAAACACTGTGCAGGGTTTGCAGAATTATGACTTATATAAATGCTTCAGTCCAAGCTCATCATTGAAATTGGTGTCTCAAAAGGGTTATCAATTATTGATTTTCTCAAGGGCTATAGGCCACCGGGTTACAAAAATTCCGGCTTACAATGAATGCACATTAAGTCATCATCGGCCAAGAGCCGCTAGGTATTTAAACTCCGGATTTACTTGTCAACCGATGAGGTATTCAAATCTTCAATAGCCAAAACTGGTTGGATTTTCATGATGATATTGAATGTTTGAGGTTTTCATATCGGATTTATTATTCAAATCTTGAATAGCGAACATGGCTGGATTTCTATTATGATTATCAATAACCCGTGTTATGATTGAGGTTTTCAAAGTCGCTTTAGCACAGCGGCTATTGTTTTTATCAATGGATATGATTTATTCTACAATGGAAGGAATAGTCCCGAGTCGTTGCAGGCTTACGACCTGGCACTTGGGGGCTACATTATTCAGATTGAGATTATATTAAATATGCAAGTCCCATGTCACTGCCAGCATGCACCATGGCACTTGGGGCTAATGCAAAGTCATCTTTGCTCAATTTATTGAAGACCTGACTCATCACATTCTAAATGAGTTGGCCCTTGGGGGCTACCAATTGCTCCTGTCAAAATTTCAAGGTACACAAGCATTAATCCATTATATTGAACGGTCCACTATTCAGTTGGTGGAGTATAAAGCTCTTAACCTTATGGACGTGGGTTCAAGCCCCATGGTGGAGACTATATTATATGATGTTATTATCAATTATATACAAAGTCCCAGCTCAGTATTATTATCTTATTAAGCCGGCCCTTGGGGCCTACACATTGCTGTTCAAATTTACATGGTTATATCTATAAAGTCCCTGCTCATTATTGCATAATGATCCGGCCTTTGGGGGCTACACTGGTTGAAGTTTTCATGAGCATAAAGCAGTTACAAGTCCCAGGTTGCTCCAAGCATGACAACCCAGCACTTGGGGGCTACATGTGTGGAATATTCAAGGTTGCAACATTTATTGGAGCAAGTCTTAAACCATCACTTTGTTCTACTCAAGACTTGGGGGCTACAGGTAATATGGATATAAGGGAGAAAAATCTTCAAATTATCAGTTTTGAGATAATCAGGAGGATCAATTACATAAACCGGTGCCAACAACAATTATGACCCGGCATCGTCTGTTTTATAATCCAGAAGTTTTTTGGTAATGATAAACCGGCAAGTTTTACATCGTCAAGCCGGCTGAATATCAGATAAGTATTTGAAGACCAAAATTATTTGACCCGCGCCTTGGAAGCCGACTCAAGTGGATTATTCTTCACAATATTTTTCTGTGAGAAACCAACATCAGCAGATTGAGTATGAAGCTAGCTTATTTGACCCAGATTTTCTAGATGAAGGAAATGACAATTGGACTTATGGATAATCAGGTCCCGTCTCAGGAGAATATTTAATCTGGAGCACAAGGAATTAAGGATGATCAGGTGCCGGTGTACAAGAATTTTTAACCCGGAACACAATCTGTCAAATTTGTTCTTATGTTTGTTTTACAGGATCAGTTTAACATGGATAAATCCAAATTAAACTGGGGGCTAATGTCGGGGATGTACCCCGCGGTATGACCCGGCCGGAAGTATGACCCGGCCAGACTTGGCGCTTCACCGATGACCCGCCGGAGGTTTGGCGGCTCACTGGTCAGATGACTCACAGATGACCCCGACGGCGGGTCACATAGAAGATTAGGCCCAAGGACCAGTAGGCCGGCTCATATTATGGTGGGCCGGCTTAAGACAGAAGGCATGAGGAATATTTCCTTTACGAGGAAGCAAGACCCGTACTTGTATCCGACTTGTAATAGAGAATAAGTGAGTTCTAATCCTAATAGGACTCTACATGTAAGCCGCCCCTTCAACTTATATAAGGAGGGGCAGGGCTCCCCAAAGAGGGACAAGAAACAAGAAACAATATCTAGGGCTAGACACAAAGAAGAGAGCCGGCTTACGGCGACTCCCTCATGATCATAATGAGACCTAGCCACAAACAGCACACAGGGTTATTACCGGATGATGTTTCCCGGGGCCCGAAGCTGTCTAAATCCTCGCCTTGTGTGTTGCGTCTCTCGATTCCGCTCAACCCCTTCAAGCTACCACATAGATGCGTTGGCCTCGCGACTAAGTCCTTACACTAGGACATCTGCCGTGACAATTCCACGACACCTCCTATTTAAGAAATACATGGTCTTAATATACCGCCTGTTGAAGAAACATATGATCTCAATTCTTTATTTATTGAAGAACCTCCTGATCCTGATATCCCGACAATTCACATTAAGAAATACATGGTCTTAATATACCGCCTGTTGAAGATACATGGTCTTAATCTGCCGTGACAATTCACATTAAATAGGGCACCATCTAAATCCGTTGAGACGACACCGTGTGAACTATGGTTTGGCAAGAAACCTAAGCTGTCGTTTCTTAAAGTTTGGAGTTACGATGCTTATGTGAAAAAGTTTCATCTCGATAAGCTCAAACTCAAATCGGAGAAATATGTCTTCATAGGATACCCAAAAGGAGACTATTGGGTACACCTTCTGTCACAGATCCTAAGGCAAGACATTCGTTGCTTATAATGGATCCTTTCTAGAGAAGGAGTTTCTCTCGAAAGAAGTGAGTGGGAGGAAAGTAGAAAACTTGATAAGGTAATTGTACCTTCTCCCTTATTGGAAAGTAGTTCATCACAGAAATCTATTCTTGTGACTACTACACCAATTAGTGAGGAAGCTAATGATGATGATCATGTAACTTTAGATCAAGTCACTACCGAATCTCGTAGGTAAACCAGAGTAAGATTCGCACCAGAGTGGTGCGGTAATCCTGTTCTGGAAGTCATGTTACTAGACCATGACAAACTTGCGAACTATGAGGAAGCGATGATGAGCCCAGATTCCGCGAAATGGTTTGAGGCCGTGAAATCTGAGATATGATCCATGTATGAGAACAAAGTTTGGACTTTGGTTGACTTGCCCGATGATCGGCAAGCAATTGAGAATAAATGGATCTTCAAGACGAAGACGGACCCTGATAGTAGTGTTACTATCGACAAAGCTAGAATTGTCGCAAAAGGTTTTCGACAAGTTCAAGGTGTGGACTACGATGAGAGTTTCTCACTCGCATCTATGCTTGAGTCTGTCCGAATCATGTTAGTAATTGCCGCATTTTATGAAATCTGGCAAATGGATAAACAAAACTGCATTCCTTAATGGATTTATTAAAGAAGAGTTGTATATGATGCAACCAGAAGGTTTTGTCAATCCGAAAGGTGCTAACAAAATGTGCAAACTCCAGCGATCCATCTATGGACTGGTACAAGCATCTCAGAGTTGGAATATACACTTTGATGAGTTGATCAAAGCATATAGTTTTATACAGACTTGCGGTGAAGCCTGTATTTACAAGAAAGTGAGTGGGAGCACTACAACATTTCTGATAAGTATATGTGAATGACATATTGTTGATCCGAAATAATGTAGAATTATTCTGTAAAGCATAAAGGAGTATTTGAAAGGAGTTTTTTCAAAAAAAGACATCGGTGAAGCTGCTTACATATTGAGCTTCAAGATCTATAGATATAGATCAAGACGCTTGATAAGTTTTTTCAATGAGTACATACCTTGACAAGATTTTGAAGTAGTTCAAAATGGAGCAGTCAAAGAAAGAGTTCTTGCCTGTATTACAAGGTGTGAAGTTGAGTAAGACTCAAATCCCGACCACGTCAGAAGATAGAAAGAGAATGAAAGTCATTCCCTATGCCTTGGCCATAGGTTCTATAAAGTATGTCATACTGTATACCAGATCTATTGTATACCTTGCACTGATTTGGCAAGGGAGTACAATAATGATCTAGGAGTAGATCACTGGACAGCGGTCAGAATTATCCTTAGTGAAATAAGGATATGTTTCTCGATTATGGACGTGACAAAAAGGTTCGTCGTAAAGGGTTACGTCGATGCAAGTTTTTGACACTGATCTGGATAACTCTAAGTCTTGATCTAGATACATATTGAAAGTGGGAGCAATTAGCTAGAGTAGCTCTGTGTAGAGCATTGTTGACATAGAAATTTGCAAAATACTTGCGGATCTGAATATGACAGACCCGTTGACTAAAATTATCTCAGAAGCAAAACATGATCACACAATAGTACTCTTTGGGTGTTAATCACATAATAATGTGAACTAGATTACTGACTCTAGTAAACCCTTTGGGTGTTGATCACATATCGATGTGAACTATGGGTGTTAATCACATGGTGATGTGAACCATTGCTGTTAAATCACATGACGATGTGAACTAGATTATTAACTCTAGTGCAAGTGGGAGACTGAAGGAAATATGCCCTAGAGGCAATAATAAAGTTATTATTTATTTCCTTATATCATGATAAATGTTTATTATTCATGCTAGAATTGTATTAACCGGAAACATAATACATGTGTGAATACATAGACAAACATAGTGTCACTAGTATGCCTCTACTTGACTAGCTCGTTAATCAAAGATGGTTATGTTTCCTAACCATGAACAAAGAGTTGTTATTTGATTAATGAGGTCACATCATTAGTTGAATGATCTGATTGAGATGACCCATTCCATTAGCTTAGCACCCGATCGTTTAGTATGTTGCTATTGCTTTCTTCATGACTTATACATGTTCCTATGACTATGAGATTATGCAACTCCCGTTTACCGGAGGAACACTTTGGGTGCTACCAAACGTCACAACGTAACTGGGTGATTATAAAGGAGCATTACAGGTGTCTCCAAAGGTGGATGTTGGGTTGGCGTATTTTGAGATTAGGATTTGTCACTCCGATTGTCGGAGAGGTATCTCCGGGCCCTCTCGGTAATGCACATCACATAAGCCTTGCAAGCATTGCAACCAATGAGTTAGTTGCGGGATAATGTATTACGGAACGAGTAAAGAGACTTGTCAGTAACGAGATTGAACTAGGTATTGGATACCGACGATCGAATCTCGGACAAGTAACATACCGATGACAAAGGGAACAACGTATGTTGTTATGCGGTCTGACCGATAAAGATCTTCGTAGAATATGTAGGAGCCAATATGGGCATCCAGGTCCCGCTATTGGTTATTGACCGGAGACGTGTCTCGGTCATGTCTACATTGTTCTCGAACCGTAGGGTCCGCACGCTTAACGTTACGATGACAGTTGTTATGAGTTTATGCATTTTGATGTACCGAAGGTTGTTCGGAGTCCTGGATGTGATCATGGACATGACGAGGAGTCTCGAAATGGTCGAGACATAAAGATTGATATATTGGAAGCCTATGTTTGGACATCGGAAGTGTTCTGGGTGAAATCGGGATTTTACCGGAGTACCGGGAGGTTACCGGAACCCCCCGGGAACCATGTGGGCCTTAGTGGGCCTTAGTGGAAAGGTGAGAGGGGCAGCCCAAGGTGGGCTGCGCGCCTCCCCCCTCCCCTAGTCCTATTAGGACTAGGAGAGGTGGCCGGCCCCCTTCTCTCTCTCTCTCTCTCTCTCTCTCTCGGAATCCTATTAGGACTAGGATTGGGGGGGGGGAGTCCTACTCCCGGTAGGAGTAGGACTCCTCCTGCGCCCTCCTCTTGGCCGGCCAGCCCCTCCCCCTTGGATCCTTTATATACGGGGGCAGGGGCACCTCTAGACACACAAGTTGATCATTGAGATCGTTCCTTAGCCGTGTGCGGTGCCCCCTGCCACCAAATTCCACCTCGATCATATCGTTGTAGTGCTTAGGTGAAGCCCTGCGTCGGTAGTACATCAAGATCGTCACCACGCCGTCGTGCTGACGGAACTCCTCCCCGAAGCTTTGCTGGATCGGAGCCCGTGGATCATCATCGAGCTGTACGTGTGCTAAGAACTCGGAGGTGCCGGAGTAACGGTGCTTGGATCGGTCGGATCGGGAAGAAGACATACGACTACTTCCTCTACGTTGTGTCAACGCTTCCGTTGTGATCTACAAGGGTACGTAGATCAGACTCTCCCCCTCGTTGCTATGCATCACCATGATCTTGCGTGTGCGTCGGAAATTTTTTGAAATTACTACGTTCCCCAACACTGACTGAGATGAGAAAAGCTGGTACGAACTCGACCTCTTTTGTTTTTGTAAATATGATGAGTCCCTCGTTCTTGATTCAGCTTATTATGAATAAACATGTTTGCAATGACAATTAGAGATCATAGTTGCTTGTGCCATGCTTGATTAGCTATGAGTTATAATGATTTACCTTGTGTGCCAACATGCTATTGAGATGATTATGATGTGGTATGATGGGGTGGTATCCTCCTTTGAATGATTTAAGTGACTTGACTTGGCACATGTTCACGCATGTAGTTGAAACAAAATCAACATAGCCTTCACGATATTTATGTTCATGGTGGATTATATCCTACTCATGCTAGCATCCAATGTTTATTAATTTTAATGCATGTACATGGCTGTTGTCGCTCTCTAGCTGGTCGCTTCCCAGTCTTTTGCTAGCCTTCACCTGTACTAAGCGGGAATACTGCTTGTGCATCCAATCCCTTAAACCCCAAAGTTATTCCAGATGAGTCCACTATACCTTCCTATATGCGGTATCTACCTACCGTTCCAAGTAAATTTGTATGTGCCAACTCTAAACCTTCAAATAAACATTCTGTTTTGTATGCTCGAATAGCTCATGTATCAACCAAGGCTGTCCTTATCTTCCGTGTTAGGCGGGTTATTCTCAAGATGAGTGGACTCTGCTCCTCACTCACGAGAAAATGGCTGGTCACCGGGATGCCCAGTCCCATGCTTTATGCAAACTAAATCAAAATTAATTGCAAACAAAACTCCCCCTGTGACCTGATGTATGTTGGAGGCACTCGTTGTTTCGAGCAAGCCATGGATTGATGCTTGTTGGTGGAGGGGGAGTATAAACTTTACCATTCTGTTTGAGAACCGCCTATAATGTGCTTAGCATGAAATATATCGCCATCTCTTAGTTGTTACGTTGACAATGAAAGTATACCGCTAAAAATACAATTTATCTCTATTTCCAAACCGAGCTCTAGCACCTCTACAAATCCCTGCTTCCTCTGTGAAGGGCCTATCCATTTACTTTCATGTTGAGTCATCACCCTCTTATTAAAAAACACTAGCTGGAGAGCACAGCTGTGATTTGCATTCATCACTGTTAATTTATATTGGGTATGACTATGATTGGATCTCTTTTACCATGAATTACAATGTCTAGTCAGCCCTTGATCTCTAAAGTTGCTCTGCATTTATGTTTTGCGGTCTCAGAAAGGGCTAGTGAGATACCATCTTGTTATATCATATTATGATTGTTTTGAGAAAGTGTTGTCATCCGAGATTTATTATTATGGCTTGCTAGTTGATTATGCTATTGATATGAGTAATTATGAGACCTGAGAATTATTGCAAATGTGGTTAGTTATGATCTATGCTGAAAACTTGAATGCTGGCTTGACATAGTTACAACAACAAGAGCAAATAGAGTTTGTAAAAGTTTTTCTTTCTTTCTTTCAGTTTGTCAACTGAATTGCTTGAGGACAAGCAAGGGTTTAAGCTTGGGGGAGTTGATATGTCTCCGTCGTATCTACTTTTGCGAACACTTTTGCCCTTGTTTTGGACTCTAACTTGTATGATTTGAATGGAACTTACCTGGACTGACTCTGTTTTCAGCAGAATTGTCATGATGTTGTTTTATGTGCAGAAAACAAATATTCACGGAATGATCTGAAACTCCACAGAACATCTTAGAAAAAATAATAAAAAATCCTCGCCAAAGATGAAGACTAGGGGGCCCACACCCTTCTCACGAGGGTGGGGGGCGCGCCCACCCTAGGCCGCGCCCCCTACCTCATGGGCCCCCCTGGATGCCCTCCGACACCAACTCCAACTCTATATATTTGCTTTTGGAGAGAAAAAAATCAGAGAGAAGAAATCGTCGCGTTTTATGATACGGAGCCGCCGCCAAGCCCTAAAACCTCTCGGGAGGGCTAATATGGAGTCGGTTCAGGGCTCCAGAGAGGGGGATTCGTCACCGTCATCATCATCAACCATCCTCCATCACCAATTTCATGATGCTCACCGCCGTGCGTGAGTAATTCCATCGTAGGCTTGCTGGCCGGTGATGGGTTGGATGAGATTTATCATGTAATCGAGTTAGTTTTGTTAGGGTTTGATCCCTAGTATCCATTATGTTCTGAGATTGATGTTGCTATGACTTTGCTATGCTTAATGCTTGTCACTAGGGACCGAGTGCCATGATTTCAGATCTGAACCTATTATCTTTTCATGAATATATGTAAGTTCTTGATCCTATCTTGCAAGTCTATAGTCACCTACTTTGCTTTATGATCCGGCAACCCCGAAGTGACAATAATCGGGACCACTCCCGGTGATGACCATAGTTTGAGGAGTTCATGTATTCACTATGTGCTAATGCTTTGTTCCGGTTCTTTATTAAAAGGAGGCCTTCATATCCCTTAGTTTCCGATAGGACCCCGCTGCCACGGGAGGGTAGGACAAAAGATGTCATGCAAGTTCTTTTCCATAAGCACGTATGACTATATACGGAATACATGCCTACATTACATTGATGAATTGGAGCTAGTTCTGTGTCACCCTATGTTATGACTGTTACATGATGAACCGCATCCGGCATAATTATCCATCACTGATCCGGTGCCTACAAGTTTCCCATATACTGGTTTACGCTTATTTACTTTTCTACTGCTACTGTTACAATCACTACAAAATACTAAAAACATTACTTTTGCTGTCTTTACTTTTGTTGCCACTACCACCTCTATCTTATTACTTTGCTACTAAACACTTTGCTGCTGATACTATGTTTCCAGGTGTGGTTTAATTGACAACTCAGCTGCTAATACTTGAGAATATTCTTTGGCTCCCCTTGTGTCGAACCAATAAATTTGGGTTGAATACTCTACCCTCGAAAGCTGGTGCGATCCCCTATACTTGTGGGTTATCATGGAGCGGGGGCAAGTCATCGGGCATCCATGGCGGTTCTGCTATGTCCGTGGAGAAGAATGCGTCCATGGTGGCGCTGCTTTGTCCTTGGAGAGTGGAAGGGTAAGGGAGAGGGCGCGGCTGCTATTTACTGATGGTCCGGTGAGCACGGTCACAGGATATGGTTGCAGGTTGGTGAGGGCGTCAAGATCGAACTCAAGATGGTTTCGCTTGCTGGATCTTGGGCTGCTATATCACCCTGTTCTTCTATAATCTTTTCATGTGTAATTTATTCATCTTGTGAAAAAGAGCAGTTTTGCCTCGGATCAGCAAGTGATAATGTATTATGTGTAAATAGGGTAATTTTGTACTGTGAAATTTGTTCGGTAGATTCTTGGAACAAAGTGTTGATGTGCACTGTGTTGTGGTGTTCATTGTTGTCCTCTGCACTAGGATTGTTGATTCAGGTTATTTTAATACATTATGTGAAGGCTGATGGCCGGCGTGCTTTCTTTTATTTGAACCCATTCTTTGTCATCTATGATATAGAAGGCTGAAAGCAAAGATGCGAATAGCTGACGGCAAAGATGTAGTCTAGCTGACGGCGAAACTACTTTTCTTTGCCGTCTATGATTTATAAGGCAGACAGCGAAGAAGTTTTGGCTGACGGCAAATTCTTTGCCGTCTGTCAGGTAAAAAGCTGACGGCAAAGTGTTCTTTGCCGACTTATCTTTGTCGTCTGCTTCCTGACGGCAAAGTCTTTGCCGTCTGGATTTAGGTCTTTGCCGTCTGTGATCCACGGGCGGCAAATTTCCTGTTTCCTGTAGTGGAATTTACCTCCTATTGAAGAAATACATGGTCTTAATTTACCGCCTGTTGAAGAAATATAAGGTTTTAATCCATCACCTATTGAAGAAACACATGGTATTGATAACCCGACATGGGTAGTAAAGGTAAATTCTCTATATAGATATGATAAAGCTGAAATCTCATTTACTAAGTTTGCTAGCCCATGCTTAGATGAGTTTGATAAATTTATGGTTAAGCAAGAAGACTTCAATGCTAATTTTGGTAGAGAATTCAAACGCAGTGCTGATATGCTTGAACACTTGGGTGATTATATGGCCAATGTCAAAGGTGAACTTAAACTTATTAGTAAACATGCTTCTATGGCTACCACTCAAATAGAAAAAGTACTTAAAGCTCAAAATGATTTGCTCAATGAATTGAATAGTCAGAATAAGAACTATGCTGTTAGAGTGGCTACTAGAACTGGTAAAATGACTCAAGAACCTTTGTATCCTGACAGCCACCCTAAGAGAATTGAGCAAGATTCTCAGAGAAATAATATAGATGCACCTAGTCCTTCTAAAAGGAAGAAAAAGAAAAATGATAGGACTTTGCATGCTTCTAGTGAACCTATTATTGATACACCTGAGAATCCAAATGATATTTCTATTTCTGATGCTGAAACACAATCTGGTAATGAACCTGAAACTAGTGATAAAGTTAATGATAATGTTCATGATGATGCTCAACCTAGCAATGATAATGATATAGAAATTGAACCTGCTATTGATCTTGATAACCCACAATCAAAGAATCAATGTTATGATAAGAGAGACTTTGTTGCTAGGAAACATGGTAAAGAAAGAGAGCCTTGGGTTCAAAAACCCATGCCTTTTCCTCCCAAACCATCCAAGAAAAAGGATGATGAGGATTTTGAGCGCTTTGCTGAAATGATTAGACCTATCTTTTTGCGTATGCGATTAACTGGTATGCTCAAAATAAATCCTTATGCTAAGTATATGAAAGATATTGTTACTAATAAAAGAAAGATACCGGAAGCTGAAATTTCCACCATGCTTGCTAATTATACTTTTGAAGGTGGAATACCAAAGAAACTTGGAGATCCAGGAGTACCCACTATACCATGCTCCATTAAAAGAACCTATTATAAAACTGCTTTTATGTGATCTTGGAGCCGGTGTTAGTGTTATGCCTCTCTCTTTATATCATAGACTTGATTTGAATAAGTTGACACCTACTGAAATATCTTTGCAAATGGCTGATAAATCAACTGCTATACCTGTCGGTATTTGTGCGGATGTGCCTCTTGTGGTTGCAAACGTTACTATTTTAACAAACTTTGTTATTCTTGATATTCCCGAGGACGATAGTATGTCTATTATTCTTGGAAGACCTTTTTTGAATACCGCAGGGGCTGTTATTGATTGCACCAAAGGCAATGTCACTTTTCATGTCAATGGTAATGAGCATACGGCACACTTTCCGAGGAAACAACCTCAAGTCCACAGTATCAATTCTATTGGAAAAATTCCATCGATTATTTTTGGAGGTTTTGAATTTCCTGTTCCTACTGTCAAGAAGAAATATGATATTCTTATTGTTGGGGATGTGCATATACCCAGTGAGGTAACCTAGTGTTATTCGAAAATTCTCCGGTTCCATGTTATTCGGAATGATTTTGTTAACAAGACTTGATCAACCTTGTTAATGGATTCCTATTGATGATCATGAGATGGATGAATTTAGAAAACACTACTCTCCGTACCCTCTTTCTACTTTCTAATAGTTATATTCAATAAAGCAAAAAAATCGATCAGCGTTACGCAAATATGCGTTAAATTCTTCCTTAATTCCCGCTCGATCCATAAAGTTCTCAGAGGGCAATTCACAAGGACGCACTGGAGCGTCTCTTGGTGGCTCATCATCAGCATCACCCATTGCAAGCTTGGGTCCTTGCTTCCTTGAAGAACCACCTTGGAACATTTTCCTAAGCATATTTCTTCCTCTGAAAAATTCTGAATTTTTTTAGTAACTTCAAAATAAAAGTGAACCAAACTCAATAATATTGATAGCAACTACTCATACAAGTGCCTAGAGCCTATATCATGCATCAAAACTACTTTTGACCATATAAATTTGACATGCAAGCTGAAGAACAGGGTCACCTAAGCAATAAAAATTTGCAATGAATAAAGCACTAGAACAAAAACTAATTGTACCAATGGAGGAGTCACATACTAAGGAACAATCTCCCCAAGCTGTTTTGTGAGAGGTGCTTTGAGCAAGGAGATCAAAAATGGCAGCAAAATGAGCATGGACTCGGGTTTGAGCTGGTTGTTCGTGTTTGTGGGAGGAAGAAGGAGTGTGTGGGTGAAAGGATAAGTGGAGGAGGGCCACCGTGGCAGTATTGTCTTCGGGGGTAGGGTGCGCCCTCCACCCTTGTGGCCAGGTGGATAGCCCCCCTGCTGTGTTCTCAGTGCCAAATATTCTCAAATATTCTAAAAAAATCATATTTAAATTTCAGGGCATTTGGAGAACTTTTATTTTTGGGGTATTTTTATATTGCACGGACAATTCAGAAAACAGACAGAAAAATACTATTTTTATTTTATTTAATATAAATAACAGAAAGTAAAAGGAAGGTACAGAAGGTTGTGCCTTCTAGTTTCATCGGTGTCAAAACCGACGGATCTCGGGTAGGGGGTCCCGAACTGTGCGTCTAGGCCGGATGGTAACAGGAGGCAGGGGACACAATGTTTTACCCAGGTTCGGGCCCTCTTGATGGAGGTAAAACCCTATGTCTTGCTTGATTGATATTGATGATATGGGTAGTACAAGACTAGATCTACCACGAGATCAGAGAGGCTAAACCCTAGAAGCTAGCCTATGGTATGATTGTATGTTGAGGTTGTTGTCCTACGGACTAAAACCCTTCGGTTATATAGACACCGGAGAGGGTTAGAGTTACACAAGGTCGGTTACAAAGGAGGAAATATCCATATCCGTATTGCCTAGCTTGCCTTCCACGTCAAGTAGAGTCCCATCGGACACGAGACGAAGTCTTCAATCTTGTATCTTCATAGTCTAACAGTCCGGCCAATGGAGATAGTCCGGCTGTTCGGAGATCCCCTAATCCAGGACTCCCTCAGTAGCCCCTGAACCAGGCTTCAATGACGACGAGTCCGGCGTGCAGTATTGTCTTCGGCATTGCAAGCCGGGTTCCTTCTCCGAATACATCACAGAAGAACTTGAAAATGAGGATAGTGTCCGACCCTGCAAAATAAGTTCCACATACCACCATAGAGAGAATAATATTTTTGCAATTCTAATTTGCTGACTTGTCTTGACAGTATGACGTCATCCATGGCTCGGTGATTATTCGAACCGTTCCCTTTAACCAGCCCCGCACATAACGCGAGGCAGTTTTTCGACACGTCTTGTCAAAGCAGAGATCGTGTCCCCTTATTACGGGATTCCCATCAATACGGGCGTGGGTAACCCAACCGCGCCATCAATTACGGCGCTTGGTGGATAAGCGAGTTTTACCAGGCAAGTGGGAACGCTTAGTTTCGTCCGCCCATAAAAGGGATAAGGATTCACCTTCCTATCCACGCCTTCTTCCTCCTTTGCTCATCCATTTTCGCACACTCGAGCTCTAGCGTCCAAGTCCACACTTCCCACCTCAACCTTCTGCAACCATGTATGGAGCGGGAGGCAGGTGGATGGTCTCCTCCGTCACGGAGGGAGACATCAAGAAACTGAGGAGAGCCGGATACCTGCCCGACGACATCGCGCACCGGCTCCCAGATGAGGGGCAGCTCATCCCCACCTCCAGGCCCCATGAGAGGGTAGTATTCCTCACCCATTTCCTCCGCGGACTGGGATTCCCTCTCCATCCATTCGTCCCGGGGCTCATGTTCTATTACGGCCTGGATTTCCACGATTTGGCCCCGAACTTCATCCTCAATATCTCGGCATTTATCGTCGTGTGCGAGGCCGTCCTCCGCATCAAGCCCCACTTCGGCTTATGGTTGAAGACCTTCAATGTCAAGCCGAAGGTGGTGGGCGGCCGCCAGGCGGAGTGCGGAGGTGCCATGGTGGGCAAGATGCCCAACGTAACATGGCTCGAGGGCTCCTTTGTGGAAACCATAAAGGGGTGGCAATCGGGGTGGTTCTACATCACCAAGCCGCGCGACCCTCTATGGGCAGCGGCCCCCGAGTACCGATCTGGCATCCCCACGCGGCTCACCTCCTAGAAAGAGAAGGGCCTGTCCTGGGGTAGTTCGGAAGAGCTGACCGGACTCCAAACATGTATTCAAAACATGGTGAACAAGAAGCTCAAACTTGTCAACGTGGTACAGGTCATGCTCCACCGCCGGATTCTCCCGTGGCAAAAATGGGAGTTCAACTTGTGGGAGTTCGACCCGGCGCGGCACCGAACTCTGAACAGGCTTTTTGACACAACTCACGAAGATGCCTGGAGGGTGCTGTTCAAAAGCGCCGAGGTCCCCCCTCCCATTACTGAGGATCGTGGATTCAGCGCGAAGCGCCAAGCCAAAGCGGTAAGCTGTTTACGTCTTGCAGGATACTTAGTTTTATAGGTTGACTCCATGCGGGATCTAAACTCCCGTACCTTTGATAGGACTGGCAGGAGACGGCCGGACAGATCGACTGTCCGGCTCCTTTGCCCGAAGGCCTAGCAGACGCTCTTCTGGCGAAGATGCTGACTCGGGCTCCTTATACGGTGCCGGAGAAGACCAAGAAGGCCAAGGGAACCCGAAAGAGTTCCTGACGCCAGGCGTCATCGGACTCACCGTCCGATGACTCTGCGGTGCACTCCTCCCCCGAAGACAAGGGAGAAGAAGAAGATGCTCCCCCTCCTACAGGGGGGATAAGAAAAGGAAGGCCGCCCTAACTGGGGGGCCGAAGGGTCCAAGAAGGGAAGGACTCTCCTTCTGGACAACTCCACCACCGCCGACGAAGACGAAGACGAGTGGTTTCCCAGGGCCAAGCCCTTGGGGAGATCGTAAGTATTCGGATACCAGAGTAACTCATAGCATTCCTTTGTCGCACTGCTTTCCCTAACGCCGAACATGATTATGCAGGCCACCGCGAACCAGCATCGATGTATCATCGGACGGCTCCCTGGGCTCGTCGGACATGGATAGCGATCCAGTCCTGATTGCCACCTCCCCTCATCCTGCTGATGACGCCGAGGTGTTGTCTCAAGAGGCACCGGGTCGAGGGGAGACAGTCCTGGAAGCACCTCAAGGCGACCTTCCGAACTCCGGGAGCCGAGGGGACGGGGCCCCTGAGAGCTGCAAGTTCGGCCCTCAGCCGAACACCGTGCCAGACCCTCCAGCGGTTTCGGGCTCGGGCAGGCGACCTCCTTCTAAGAGGGGCAAGACGCCTGTGCCGGTGACCTCTGTCCATCCAGAGGCGCAGGACAATCTGCTGGAAGCGCTTCGCAGCGCTTCCATCAACGAGGAGCACCGCACTATCATGAGTGCGGTGATCCGGAAGGTTCAGTCCGCCAAGAGCGGATTGACTGAAGCCTGTGCCAGCCTTCTAACATCCTTTGAAGTAAGTGTTTTAAAATGTAGTAGAAATATTACCGCATAGACAGTAGCCCCTGATGCTTTGTTCGGTGTTCACAAAGAAAAGCCGAATAGAGAATCAAATAATATCGCAGGAGTCTAATATAAGTATGTCAATATGCATATGCAGCTTTGCTGCTGGCGTCCGCCGCACTGACTGCGGAGGTCGCCGTACTGAAGCAGGACCTCGAGGGGTCCAGGAGAGAGCTCGGCCTTGCCAAGAGGCAGCTCGAGGAGAACAAGGGTAAGTAATACCCTGTCTATAGATGTGTATATATAAAAGAAGACGCGATTGCAAAATGACATGATCAACGTATATTTGCCAGGGGCCACGACCGAGGTGGCGACCCTGAAGCAAGCGCTAACCAAGGCCGAGGATATATCGGCCAAGGAGCGCACCGAGTGAGAGAAGCACGAGGCTCGGGTGGGCGAGGTGCAGCAAGAGCTCCAGGCTCTCATGGCGAAGCACGAGGCGTTGGAGCTTGACTCAAAGACGCGGAAGTCTGAGCTTGTCACGGCCCTCAAGAGCGCAAAAGGTGCCAAGGCCGAAGCCCAAAAGGCCCTCCAGGAGATCGATGCGATGAAGAAGATAGCGGCGGGTAAGGCTTTCTATATGCAAAGCAAGCATGTAAAAGTAAATTACCGATTACTTACCCGAATCTGGAGCTCTCCAGGAGCATTCGCAGATTTGCCCCGCAGCGTGTCCGATGCCGCACAATTTTACTAGGCCGAGGATGGAAGCTCAACAGAGAAAATGTTCTGGTCTCAGTATGTTGAGGCCGAACACCCAGTGCCAATGAGCGACCAGCTGAAGCAGATGGTCGAGCTACATAAGGCGGTCGATCTGTCCATGAGGAGCTTTATAGTTCGGATGTGGTCTGGCGACACCCTTCCGAACAGCTTCTTCGGCCTGGTGAGGCAGCTTGTGGATGCCTGCCCGCGGCTGGAGGTCGTCAAGCGATCTGTTTGCATTGAAGGTGCACGTCGGGCTTTTGCCTGTGTGAAATTGCAGTGGGTCAAGCTAGACGCCGTGAAGCTGATCAAGGAGGGGGCACTAGAGGGCAAGGAGCACCGCCTCCCCGAGATGTACCATGAGGGTGTTCTGCCGGGTGCCCGTCTCATAGCAGACGAGTGTTCAAAAGATGTAATATTTGAGTGAGACTTGCTCATTTTATCCTGTATTTATGAAAACTTGTTTCATATGCGCTATGCAACGCTTGTTTGAATTTAAAATATTACCTTCTGTTTGGATGTTTATCCAATCTGAGAGATGGCTAGTCCTCGGCTTCTACCCCCATGCCACGAGTGCTGGGGTGTTCGGGATAAACCTGAGCACTCTTGTTCCCATGTTTGGATCCTTCGAGGGAGGTGCTCAGCACAGCGAACAAGGCAACCAGACTAATAATGCTTTATCACTCACACTTAGCCATGGAATTCTATAATTTTAAATTTCGGCGAAGCCCCTGGTATTCGAAAGGCCGAATTTGGGGCGCGATACACGCCTTTAAGCCGGACAGGGCCGACCCCTCGCTCTAAGCGGCATAAGTCTTCAGGGACTCGAAAACCTCGCCGAACAGCGACCAGTCTCTCGCCTTATCATGACAGTGATTTTTAGCTTTCTCTACTGAGGTGCTGAACCCAGCAGAACCGGGGCACAATCGCAGTAGTTCTCCTAGCGCTACCTTAGCCGATAGAGCGGAACGTAAGGTACCAAAACATAAGAGCCGGGCAAACCCAACATTTGACCAAAGACATGATTCGGAGCTGATGCATATAATGCTATAAGTTCGGGGTGCCGCACGTGTGAAAGTGTTTGGACTTTTCACACCGTATTGTGAGCTACGTAAGCCCCTCGTGTATTAGCCGTACCAAGGTGTACGGTTGCAAGGCGTCATTAATGAACACACACACACATATATATATATATATAACAAGAATGCAATAATAGTCGTAATGTCATGCATTGTTTATTAAAAAATTGCATTAAAGTAGAGTGATACAGATAGTGCGATAAGCAAAGAGTAGGACTATGTCCCTTTCAAGGGCAAGCTGAGGAATGATATAAATTCGAATATTTCGCTTGTTACTGTAATCCACCTGGGAATTCCGTGGTATGACGTAGTTGTCTGCCTCCTTGGTTGCTGCATCATGTGTTCGGCAATACTGCTGCCGGACAGTGTTTCCAGATATTAAGGTCCTGAAAAAAGAACAATAACCAAACGGAAAGCCCCTAGTGCGGTTTAAGCCGCGTCTTGGGGCGTGCCGCAGTTGTGCCCCTCCCCACCTGTGCCCATGGTATTTTTAATGCATAATTATGAACGCGCGGCATGAGTTTCACCGTTGGGCTGGTATTGGGGTGGCCGCTGTATTACTACGCGAGCTCAGATCGCGCCAGGCGGTCTATTTGCCGATTGCCCCGAGCGCGCTTGAAGGTGTCCGGGCTTTGAAGCGCCGAACTGGTTGATTTCCTTGAGAGGCTGCTTTGCGCTTCTGCTGCGAGGGCCGCGGTGTGCTCCTCTGTTCGGAGAGAGCGCTCTGTGTTTCCATTGACTGTAATAACTCCTCGAGGTCCTGGCATTTTGAGCTTGAGGTATGCATAATGCGGTACCGCATTGAATCTAGCAAATGCGGTTCGCCCGAGCAGCGCGTGATAACCACTACGGAACGGGACTATATCGACGATTAAATCTTTGCTTCGGAAGTTATTCGGGGATCCGAAGACCACTTCCTGTGTAATTGAGCCTATGCAATGGGCCTCTACACCTGGAATGACGCCTTTAAAGGTCTTTTTTGTGGGTTTGATCCTTGAGGGGTCGATACCCATTTTGCGCACTGTATCCTGATAAAGCAGGTTCAGGCTGCTACCGCCATCCATAAGGACTTGAGTGAGGTGAAATCCGTCAATGATTGAGTCTAGGACCAGTGCGGCAAATCTGCCATGACGGATACTAGTGGGGTGGTCCCTGCGATCGAAGGTGATCAGAGAGGAGGACCAGGGGTTGAACTTTGGGGCGACTGGCTCCAACACATGTATGTCCTTGAGCGCACGCTTCTGCTCCCTCTTGGGGATGTGGGTTGCGTATATCATGTTCACCGTCCGCACTTGCAGGGGAAACCTCTTCTGACCTCCGGTGTGCGGCTGCAGGGGTTCTTCCTCGTCATCGCTATGCGACCCCTTGTCCTTGTTTTCGGCGATTAACTTGCCGGCCTGCTTGAACACCCAACATTCCCTATTGGTGTGATTGGCTGGCTTGTCTGGGGTGCCGTGTATTTGACACGAGCGATCGAGTATTCGGCCCAAGCTGGACGGACCCGGCGTACTTTGTTTGAATGGCTTTCTTCGCTGACCGGGTTTAGAGCCTTTGAATCCGGCATTGAATGCCGTATCCTCGGTATTTTCGCTGTTAATGTGGCGCTTATGTTTGTCGCGACGTGACCTGCTATTGCCGCCCTTGGTATCCGGGGTACCATGGTTCTTTGATATGTTATTACTGCGAGCCAGCCAGCTGTCTTCTCCTGCACAAAAGCGGGTCATGAGCGTCGTGAGAGCTGCCATAGATTTCGGCTTTTCCTGACCAAGGTGCCGGGCTAGCCACTCGTCTCGGATATTGTGTTTGAAAGCCGCTAAGGCCCCGGACAATCGATGATCTGATTTTTCTTTGTAAGGAACCGAGTCCAGAATTGCCTGGCCGACTCTTCTGGTTGCTGAATTATGTGGCTCAAGTCATCGGCCTCTGGTGGTCGCACATAAGTGCCCTGAAAGTTGTCGAGGAATGCGGCTTCTAGATCTTCCCAACAGCTAATGGAGTCCGCTGGCAAGCTGTTAAGCCAATGCCACATTGGTCCTTTGAGCTTTAGTGGGAGGTATTTGATGGCGTGTAAGTCATCACCGCGGGCCATGTGGATGTGGAGGAGGAAATTCTCGATCCATACTGCGGGATCTGTTGTGCTGTCGTATGATTCAAAATTTACAGGTCTAAAACCTTATGGGAATTGATGTTCCATTACTTCGTCTGTGAAGCATAAGGGGTGTCTGGCGCCTCTGTATTGGGCTATATCACGACGCAGCTCGAAAAGGTCTTGCCCGCTGTGTTCGGCCCGGCCGGATTTGCTTTTGCTGTATCCGACGTGACGTTTATTGTCTCGCAGAGTAGTGCACCCTCGTGATCCATAGATCGATCTTGCATGCTTTGCTTTGTCCTCCAATATGTCTCGCAGGTCTGGCGTATCTCCCCATGCCTTTTTATTTGAATGGCATCGGGGTGGAGGCTGAGCTTTTGGCTGGAATGCCTCTCTATCGCGGCCACGAGGTGGCCGATCAGCCGTATCATACGCTTCTTCCTCCAGTCGGGGTAGTAACCTGCACTTTGGGTAATTATTGGAGGGGTGCTCGAGTTTATATTCCTCGGCCGCGAGGACTTCAATCCATCTGTCAGCTAGCAGATCTTAATCGGCTTGAAGCTGTTGCTGCTTTTTCTTCAGGCTATTTGCCGTGGCCATAAGCCGGCGCTTGAAGCGCTCTTGTTCGACGGGATCCTCTGGTATGGTGAATTCATCATCGCCGAGGATTTCCTCGTCTTTGGAGGGGGGTTTGTAATTGTCATCCTCCTCCTCTCCATCTGCCGCTCTCTCAGGAGAGCTGGCTCCTCCATCCGCCTGCTCTGAATCTTGCTGGAGGGGAATGTTGTTGTCTTTGGCACTATCCGGAGTGTTATTATCTCCTATGTCGGTATCACCACTTTTGCTTTGGCGGGACCTAGAGCGGCGCCGCTGACGTCGGTGCTTGGGTTGCTTCTTGGAGGGGTCATCCTCCGCTATCTCGTTGCCATTGCCTTCTTTGGGTGTATCCACCATGTATATGTCATATGACGAGGTGGCTTTCCAGTGCCCTATAGGCGCTGGTTCATGTTCGTCTCCTACATCGTCGTCCATACCGTCGATGTCTTCGGAGTCGAAGTCGAGCATGTTGGTTAAATCATCGACAGTGGCTATGAAATGGGTGGTGGGTGGGCGTCAAATTTCTTTGTCGTCCGCATCCCAATCCTGTTGCCCATAGTCCGGCCAGGGCTCTCCTGACAAAGAGAGAGACCTTAGTGAATTTAGAATGTCGCCGAAGGGCGAGTGCTGAAAGATATACGCGGCGGTGAGTTCCATGATCGGTGCCCAATGGAATTCGATTGGCAGGGGCGCGGACGGTTCGGAGTCCAGAAAAGAGTCCGGCACCTTGGAGTCACGAGCTTCACAAAGGATTAGGCTAGTGTTCGGCTCGATCGCCATCGAGACTGCAGCCCCTGAGGCGGTGTCTAGCCACCCGTCCTCGATTGGTGCAGTTGGCTCCGAGCTAAGGGTCAGAGCTGATGCAGGCGCGGCCTCTGGGGTACTGTTCGGCGGCAGAGCTAGGTCATACCCGTCGTGACAGTGCGGCGCGCCCGGCTGTGGCTCGAATCCGTCGAAGATCAAGTCTCCGCGGATGTTGGCCGTGTAGTTCAAACTTCCAAATCTGACTTGACGGCCAGGGGCGTAGCTTTCAATATGCTCCAGATGGCCAAGCGAATTAGCCCGCAGTGCAAAGCCGCCGAATACGAAGATCTATCCGGGGAGAAAAGTCTCGCCCTGGACCGCATCGCTATCGATGATAGTAGGAGCCATCAGGCCTAACGGCGATGACACAGAGGAACTCTCAATGAAAGCACCAATGTCAGTGTCAAAACCGGCGGATCTCGGGTAGGGGGTCCCGAACTGTGCGTCTAGGCCGGATGGTAACAGGAGGCAGGGGACACAATGTTTTACCCAGGTTCGGGCCCTCTTGATGGAGGTAAAACCCTACGTCCTGCTTGATTGATATTTATGATATGGGTAGTACAAGAGTAGATCTACCACGAGAACAGAGAGGCTAAACCCTAGAAGCTAGCCTATGGTATGATTGTATGTTGAGGTTGTTGTCCTATGGACTAAAACCCTTCGGTTTATATAGACACCGGAGAGGGTTAGGGTTACACAAGGTCGGTTACAAAGGAGGAAATATCCATATCCGTATTGCCTAGCTTGCCTTCCACGCCAAGTAGAGTCCATCCGGACACGAGATGAAGCCTTCAATCTTGTATCTTCATAGTCTAACAGTCCAGCCAATGGAGATAGTCCGGCTGTCCGGAGACCCCCTAATCCAGGACTCCCTAAGGTATTTTTATATTGCACGGACAATTCAGAAAACAGAGAGAAAAATACTATTTTTATTTTATTTAATATATATAACAGAAAGTAAAAGGAAGGTACAGAAGGTTGTGCCTTCTAGTTTCATCCATCTCATGGTCATCAAAAGGAATCCACTAACAAGGTTGATCAAGTCTTGTTAATGAAGTCATTCCGAATAACATGGAACCGTAGAAATTTCGAATAACACTATGTTACCTCAACGGGGATAAGCACATCCCCAATAATAAGAATATACATTTCTTCTTGACAGTAGGAAGAGGAAATTCAAAACCTCCAAATATAATCGATGGAATTTTTCCAATAGAGTTGATACTATGAACTTGAGGTTGTTTCCTCGGAAAGTGTACCATATGCTCATTACCATTAACATGAAAAGTGACATTGCCTTTAGTGCAATCAATAACAGCCCCTGCAGTGTTCAAAAAGGGTCTTCCAAGAATAATAGACATACTATCGTCCTCGGGAATATCAAGAATAACAAAGTTCGTTAAAATAGTAAGGTTTGCAACTACAACAGGCACATCCTCACAAATACCGACATGTATAGCAGTTGATTTATCAGCCATTTGCAAAGATATTTCAGTAGTTGTCAACTTATTCAAATCAAGTCTACGATATAAAGAGAGAGGCATAACACTAACACCGGCTCCAAGATCACATAAAGCAGTTTAAACATAGATTATTTTAATGGAGCATGGTATAGTTGGTACACCGGGATCTCCAAGTTTCTTTGGTATTCCACCCTTAAAAGTATAATTAGCAAGCATGGTGGAAATTTCAGCTTCCGGTATCTTTCTTTTATTTGTAACAATATCTTTGATATACTTAGCATAAGGATTCATTTTGAGCATATCAGTTAATCGCATATGCAAAAAAATAGGTCTAATCATTTCAGAAAAGTGCTCAAAATCCTCATCATCCTTTTTCTTGGATGGTTTGGGAGGAAAAGGCATGGGTTTCTGAACCCATGGTTCTCTTTCTTTACCGTGTTTCCTAGCAACAAAATCTTTCTTATCACAACGTTGATTCTTTGATTGTGGGTTATCAAGATCAACAGTATGTTCAATTTCTACATCATTATCATTACTAGGTTGAGCATCATTATGAACATTATCACTAACATTATCACTAGTATCAGGTTCATTACCAGATTGTGTTGCAGCATTAGAAATGGAAATATCATTTGGGTTCTCAGGTGTTTCAGTAGTAGGTTCACTAGAAGCATGCAAAGTCCTATCATTTTTCTTTTTCTTCCTTTTATAAGGACTAGGTGCATCTATATTATTTCTCTAAGAATCTTGCTCAATTCTCTTAGGGTGGCCTTCAGGATACAAAGGTTCCTGAGTCATTTTACCAGCTCTAGTCATAACTCTAACAGCATTATCATTATCCTTACTATTCAATTCATTGAGCAAATCATTTTGAGCTTTAAGTACTTGTTCTACTTGAGTGGTAACCATAAAAGCATGTTTACTAATAAGTTTAAGTTCACCTTTGACATTAGCCATATAATCACCCAAGTGTTCAAGCATATTTGAATTGTATTTCAATTTTCTACCAAAATAAGCATTAAAATATTCTTGCTTAGCCATAAATTTATCAAACTGATCTAAGCATGGTCTAGCAAACTTAGTAAATGGGATTTTAGCTTTATCATATCTATAGAGAGAATTTACCTTTACTACCTTTGTCGGGTTATCAAGACCATGAGTTTCTTCAATAGGTAATGGATTAAGATCATATGATTCTTCAACAGGCGGTAAATTAAGACCATGTATTTCTTCAATAGGAGGTAAATTCTTAACATCTTCAGCTTTAATACCTTTTTCTTTCATAGATTTCTTTGCCTCTTGCATATCTTTGGGACTGAGAAATAGAATACCCCTCTTCTTCGGAGATGGTTTGGGAATAAGCTGAGGAATTGGCTCCGGAGGAGTCCAATTATTTTCATTTTTCAACATATTATTCAATAGAATTTCAGCTTCATCCAGTGTTCTTTCCCTGAAAACAGAACCAACACAACTATCCAGGTAATCTCTGGAGGCATCGGTTAGTCCATTATAAAACATATCAAGTATTTCATTTTTCTTAAGAGCTTGATCACACAAAGCATTAAGTAATTGGAGAAGCCTCCCCCAAGCTTGTTTCTTATGAACAGGGAAATATTTAGCAGAGAAGTAATAAATCATATCCTGGGGACTACGCACACAACCAGGATCAAGAGAATTAAACCATATCTTAGCATCACCCTTTAATGAGAACGGAAATATTTTAAGGATATGAAAGTAGCGAGTTCTCTCATCTTTAGTGAACAGGGTGGCAATATCATTTAATTTAGTAAGATGTGCCACAACAGTTTCAGATTCATAGCCATGAAAAGGATCAGATTCAACCAAAGTAATTATATCAGGATCAACAGAGAATTCATAATCCTTATCAGTAACACAGATAGGTGATGTAGCAAAAGCAGGGTCAGGTTTCATTCTAGCATTTAGAGATTGCTGATTCCATTTAGCTAATAACCTCTTGAGTTCATATCTATCTTTGCATGCTAAAATAGCTAAAGAAGCTTCTTTATCAAAAACATAACCCTCAGGAATAACAGGCTAGTCTTCATCATCAATTTCATTAGTATTATCAGATTCAATATTTTCAGGCTCTCTAGCCCTAGCAAGTTGTTCATCAAGAAATTCACCAAGTGGCACAGTAGTATCAAGCATAGAAGTAGTTTCATCATAAGTATCATGCATAGCAGAAGTAGCATCATCAATAACATGCGACATATCATAACGAATAGCAGAAGCAGGTTTAGGTGTCGCAAGCTTACTCATAATAGAAGGTGAATCAAGTGCAGAGCTAGATGACAGTTCCTTACCTCCCCTCGTAGTTGAGGGATAAATCTTTGTTTTTGGATCCCTCAAGTTCTTCATAATGATAAGTAGATATAAATGCCAAGTGACTCAAAGAATAAAGCTATGCTCCCCGGCAACGGCGCCAGAAAATAGTCTTGATAACCCACAAGTATAGGGGATCGCAACAGTTTTCGAGGGTAGAGTATTCAACCCAAATTTATTGATTCGACACAAGGGGAGCCAAAGAATATTCTCAAGTATTAGCAGCTGAGTTGTCAATTCAACCACACCTGGAAACTTAGTATCTGCAGCAAAGTGTTTAGTAGCTAAGTAATATGATAGTAGTGGCAATGATAATAAAAGGTAACAGTAGTAAAAGTAATGTTTTTGGTATTTTGTAGTGATGATAGCAATAGCAACGGAAAAGTAAGTAAATGAAAAACAATGTATGGAAAGCTCGTAGGCAATGGATCAGTGATGGAGAATTATGCCGAATGCGGTTATTCATGTAACAGTCATAACCTAGGGTGACACAGAACTAGCTCCAGTTCATCAATGTAATGTAGGCATGTATTCCGAATATAGTCATACGTGCTTATGGAAAATAACTTGCATGACATCTTTTGTCCTACCCTCCCATGGCAGCGGGGTCCTTACGGAAACTAAGGGATATTAAGGCCTCCTTTTAATAGAGTATCGGAACAAAGCTATTCCAAATCAGACAAGTCTTACTTCGGGGTTAACTAATAATAACACATAATAGGTGACTATAGACTTGCAAGATAGGATCAAGAACTCTTATATATTGATGAAAACATAATAGGTTCAGATCTGAAATCAAGGCACTCGGGCCCTAGTGACAAGCATTAAGCATAGCAAAGTCATAGCAACATCAATCTCAGAACATAGTGGATACTAGGGATCAAACCCTAACAAAACTAACTCGATTATATGATAGATCCCATCCAACCCATCACCGTCCAGCAAGCCTACGATGGAATTACTCACGCACGGCGGTGAGCATCATGAAATTGGTGATGGAGGATGGTTGATGATGACGATGGCGATGGATTCCCCTCTCCGGAGCCCCGAACAGACTCCAGATCAGACCTCCCGAGAGGTTTTAGGTCTTGGCGGCGGCTCCGTATCGTAAAACGCGATGAATTCTTCTCTCTGATTTTTTTTCTCCCTGAAAGCAAATATATAGACTTGGTCTTGAGGTCGGAGGAGCTCCAGGGGGCCCACGAGGTAGGGGGGCGCGCCCCCACCCTCATGGACAGGTGGTGGGCCCCCTCACCTTCATCTTTTGCAAGGATTTTTCATATTTTCCGAAAAGGTGTTCCGTGAAGTTTCAGGTCATTCCGAGAACTTTTGTTTCTGCACATAAATAACACCATGGTAATTCTGCTGAAAACAGCGTCAGTCCAGGTTAGTTCCATTCAAATCATGCAAGTTAGAGTCCAAAACAAGGGCAAAAGTGTTTGGAAAAGTTGATATGACGGAGACGTATCAAGTCACCTACTATGTGTTATGATCCAACAACCCCGAAGTGACAATAATAAGGACCACTTCCGGTGATGACCGTAGTTTGAGGAGTTCATGTATTCACTATGTGTTAATTCTTTGGTCCGGTACTCTATTAAAAGGAGGCCTTAATATCCCTTAGTTTCCGCTAGGACCCCGCTGCCACGGGAGGGTAGGACAAAAGATGTCATGCAAGTTCTTTTCCATAAGTATGGATGCCTATATTCGGAATACATGCCTACATTACATTGATGAATTGGAGCTAGTTCTGTGTCACCCTAGGTTATGGCTGTTAGATGATGAACCACATCCGGCATAATTCTCTATCACCGATCCATTGCCTACGAGCTTTCCATATATTGTTCTTCCCTTATTTACTTTTCCGTTGCTATTGTTATCATAACTACAAAACACCAAAAATATTACTTTTGTTATTGTTACCTTTTGCTACCGTTACCACTGCTATCATATTAGTTTGCTATTAAACACTTTGCTACAGATACTAAGTTTCCAGGTGTGGTTGAATTGACAACTCAGCTGCTAATACTTGAGAATATTCTTTGGCTCCCCTTGTGTCGAATCAATAAATTTGGGTTGAATACTCTACCCCGAAAACTGTTGCGATCCCCTATACTTGTGGGTTATCAACTAGACAGGAATGAGGTTTTAATACGTGTTGGGAACATAGTAAAAGTTACTATACCTTCCACCGGTGTATTACCTATGTATTTTCTTTCATAATTCATTTTAGAGTTTCTAAAACTCTACTCCTTTGTACAAGGTATCTTGCAAGAAGGTTGTTAATAAGGGAACTTTTGATGTTCAATATTATGAATAAACATAAGGGCCATACTTTCATTGTGAATGAGATGTATGTTATGAATAATGATATCAATATATTACCTCCGTGTTTACTTTCATAGTTCATTTTAGAGTTTCTTACACTCTATCCCATTGCACAATGTTTATTGCAAAACGGTTGTTCATAAAAGAATAATTGTTGTTTAGTATTATGAATAACGTGAAGGGCCATGCTTGATGGGATGTATGTTATGAGTATTGATGGTAAAATGATACATCCATAACGCTGACGCTAAATGTCGCAAGACTATGAGAATACCACACATGTGTGGCACTGCATTTGGTCACATTGGAGAAACCCGCATGAAAAAAAATCCATTATGATGGATTTTGAAGTCGTTTGATTTTGAATCATCTGACACTTGGAACTTTCCTGCAAAAAGTGAAGTGACTGAAATACCGTTCACAGGCCATAAGGAACGAGCAACAAACTAATTGGTGATCATACATTTTGATGTGTGTAGTTCAATAAATGTTGTTGCAAGTGGTGGATTTATTTATCTTCAGAAATGACTCAAGTAGATATATAGATATTTACTTGATGAGACGTAAGTATGGATCTTTTGAAATCATTCGAAAGGTTTTCAAAAATGAAGTAGAAGTTATTGTAACAAGAAAATTATGTTTCTGCAATTTGATTGCACAAAGGAATATTTGAGTTACATGTTTAGCGAATTTCTGATGAGTTGTGAAAGGGGTTTCATAACTTGCACCTCCCGGAACACCACTGCAAGTGGAATGTCTGTGGAGATGTAATCTAACCATTTATGACATGGTAATGTCAAAGATGACATAAATAAATTTGCCATTATCCCTTTTATAGTGATGCTTTAGAGACTGCGGTTTTTACACTAAAAAGGGATACACCGGGTCAGTGGAAATGAATCCATGGTATGGTACGCCCAACCATGTTATATATTTTCTGAACATTTGGAATATGGGGCTTGTGTAAAAGGTTACAAACCTATTCCAAATCTGACAAGTCTTACTTTGTAGGTTATACCAAAATGTTGGGTATTCCTCCCTCACTATACCGAGGCAAATAGTTTTGCCACGAAACGGTGTGCTTTTAAAGAGAATGGTTCTTTCAAAAAGGTGAGTGGGAGAATAGTGCAACTCGACGAGATAAACAGTATCTTCGTCATCAGATTAAAGGAAAGAGACCTTTGAAGTAATTCTAGAGTTTCCTACTACGACTGATACGGAAGTCTCTACAATAAAATGTATGAACTTCGGTCGAACTTGCGCAAACGAGATATTGTTATGAGACAACATTATACCTACAATACACAAGGAAGCGTTGATGGGCCCTGACTCTGGAATTGGCTAAATGCCAATACAACCCGAGTTTGTTTCCATATAAGTGATTCAAGATAAAAACCTTGATACACCTTTCGGAAGACTTAGAGTCTATCGAATATTTATGAAACTTAAAATTGATACGGATAAAAATGTTTTATCCATAAAGCTCGACTTTTTGAAATAACAAGTTCAAGAGTTGACTACGATGAGGTTATTTTCATCGTAGCGATAATGCTTAAAGTCGGTTCAGGTTGAACTAGCAATTAATATGTATTTCAATCATGAGATATGAAACATGGATGACAATAGGATTTCCATCTGATGGAAATGAAACCAAGGACTTGCATGTGTTACAGTCCAAGGCATTTTGTCTATCTAGAGGATGCTAGTAAGGGTGCAAACTTCAGAGTTCCAGCGATGGACAAAAGAGAGCAAAATGGAGTTGGAATCTTCGTGCTTTGATGAAATGGTCGAAGGGGTTTGACTTCATCAATGGGTAACCAAGATGCTTGAAATTCAAGAAAGTAAGTGGGAGCGTAATAATATTTGTAAAAACCTTGTGTGCTTGACACATTGTTAATTGGAAATAAATTTCTTGACACGAATTAGGACTTCATTTGAAAATAGTTTTTTGATGAAGTGCTTAGGCTAAATAGCTTGAATATTAGGCATAATGATCTATGGAGATAGATTTACCTAATAGGTCTAAGCAATGAATACATATTGACAAGGTGCTAAAACATTTTAGCATTTAAAACCGCCAAGGAGTGATTCTTGCCGGAGTCACATGGAAGAGTTTTTTGCAAGACTCGGTGTCCCAAAACACTGATGAGCAAAATACATGATGCAGATTCCACACACTTTTGTGTTTGGATTAATCATGTGTTCCATGGTATGTGAAACAACCAGATATGTCCGATACTCCCAAGGTGTTGCGAGTATGGATACTAAAGTGATCAAAGTACTGATCGTGGGACAATAGTGAAAGATGTCATTGAGTACTAGAGTAAGTACTGATGACATGTTTTCTCGCAGGCGGAGATCATGAAGAGTTCGTTGTAAAATGTTACATCGATGCAGTCTTCATCATTTCTCCATGCGATTCTCGATTTAAATTGAGGGTATTATGTAACACACAATATGGTGGTGCAGTTAGTTGGAAATTGTTCCAAACAAGTTACTGTGGCGAATTCTATAACAGAGGCGAAGTATGTTGCCGCTTTAGAAGCGACAAAGACAAAGATGTTAAATCATATAGTTCATTCATGAACTTAGTATGGTTCGAAGAAGGCTTTGGTCAATGGGACACTATTGCAGATAGTTGCTCCATAACTCAGTCTGAAGAATCAGGTTTCGACCAATGATTCACATATATACAAAGCCAAGTCCACACAAAATATGAATTTTGTGAAAGCGTGAAAACGCGAGGATATGCAGAGATGCACACGGAGCTGAAGTTCTCAGATCCGATGGACATCAGGCTATACCACATGCGAAGCATTTTTTACACCAGTATGCCATTGGTGTAAAGTTAGCATTAACTAGATTATTGACTCTAGTGCAAGTGGGAGTCTGTATGAGGTATGCCCTAGAGGCAATAATAAATGATATTATTTATCTCCAAGTTCATAATTATGTTTATGTTCCATGCTATAACTGCTATGGTTCTCGAGTATGCAATAACACGAGGCTCGGAGGAAGACTCATATGCACGTGTGGAATAATAATAAACGGTAAGAAGTATTCTTACTCTGGCCTCTAAGACTAGCTCAAGTGTTGCATATGGTTCTGTTTTCCTGATCATGGGCATGTTAATGCCAGCAACTTTGAGGGCACAATGTTAAGAGAACATTTGTGTTGAATCGGCTTGGATTGATGTTACGCTATGAGATTCATTCGTCACAAGTTTATGGTTGATAACACAGAGATGGTTAATGTTTGCATAATTCCTTAGACCATGAGAGTATCGAGTTTCTTCATACATGCTTCATGAACTTTGGGGTTTGTTAAACGTCATTCGTAAATGGGTGGCTATTACGGCGGCTCATGGTTTCATGGAAAAGTGTGTCAAGTAACTTGATAGCTCAAAATTTGGATTTGCTCCTCCGAAGATGGAGAGATATTCTCGGGCCCTCTCGGTGTTACGGTATCCATCATCGTCTGGCCAGACACAGTGTGATTTGATCATAGGGATGCCGGAACACGGAAACGAGAAAAGAGAACAAAACTGGTAATGAGGTAACTTGCATGGTGGACAAATTGTTCGTCCACGGGGATGCAATAAATCTCACCTCGGGTGTTTGTAACATATCACGAAGGAACATGAATAGCTCACTGGAACTGGAGGTTCACTCGAATATCATTCGTGTGGGTATAGGGGTCAATATGGGTGCCCACGACTCCGAAGTTGATCATTGATCGGAAAGTGTTCCAGTCATGTCTATGCTTCACCGAACCTATAGGGTCACACGCTTAAGGGTCATCTATTTGCTGAATAATAGACAGGGAGTTTGAGAGAAATTTGCCGAAAAAGTTTCGGAGACAATGGAAGAGTTCCGGAGAGAGAATAGCGAAATAGTTCCATAAAACCGAAAAGTTGTTTCGGGATATACCATTAAGTCAAATTGGTTTCGGGAAACGCCTGATAATTCTTGGAGGGTCCTAGAATTATTCTGGAAACTTCTGGGAATTTTTCGGGATAAAAAAACCGGAAATGTTCTAGAGCTGCCGGTATCGGTTTGGTTGCTTTTCGCAGATGAAATTCACTAATCTGAAATTGTTTCGGAATGAATCCAAAATCATTTTAGTGTGTGCTGGAATTATTCTAAGACCCACAGAAATATTTTTGGATTTAATGGATGCGAAAAATTGTCTTCATGAATAGTGAAAACACATTCTTGTTTGCTTTTCGCAGATGAAAATCACTAAACCGAATTGTTTTAGAACGCGTTGAAAATTATTTTAGTGGGTACTGGAAATGTTCTGAGCCCACATAAATATTTTCAGTTCGAACCGACGCTGAAAAATGTCGTCATGAATAGTGAAACTGCTTTTTGCTTGGCTACTTGGAGAAGCCACCTTGAGGGCCTTTTGGTATTATCCCCTTGGCTTCTTGGAGAAGCCACCCTTGGACTTGGCCTATAAATAGGGGTGGAGGGGGCTACCTAAATACACACTCTTGCTCTCATACAAATGCCATGCATGATCTGGCTCTCTCCCTCCCTCCCAGCGAAATAGTTTCGTAGAGCCGAATGGCTGTCTGGGTTCCGGCAGGAACTAGTTCTGGACGGTGAAACCCTGCCGGATAGATGACACCGTATGTGTGCAACTCTGTAGAGAGATCGTAGTTTCGGTCTTAGTTAGAGAGTGGCTCCCGAAGGGCTGTCCATGTGACCTTCCGAGTTTCAAAGGACCTCTCGAAGGGCTGTCCAAGTGACTGTCCGACTTTCGAAGGTCCTCCCGAAGGGCTGTTCGCGACACCGTCCGGGGGACTGTCCGACAACCTCCCGGAGGGCTATCCGAGGGGAAGATGAGGGTATACATCCTCGCGGTTGGGAGGTTGTAAATTCTAGCTGCGGGGATCTGTACCGCCGATCGTCATCGACTCTACTTCCCGCTGCGCTACGAGTCGGTAACGAAAAAGATCAAACCATGTATGCAGTCTCCATAGTGGTCGTGGGCTGGTGCGTAGTTCCGGAACTTTTGGTTTTCTGCTGCGTTCCCCTACACCCCTGCCCGCCGTGCGCCGCTCCTGCCCCGCCGCCGCCGCTAAATGTAACTTTTTAGTTATACATGCTATTTTTTGTACATGCTTTTACATGTTTTTAGATTTTCATATATGTATGCATGTATTTTTTAGATATATGTATTTTTGTGATGTATGTTCATATATGTATGTATGTATTTTTTACATTTTTTTGGTATGTATGTATGTATTTTTTCAATTGTAATATATGCAAAAGTTAGATTTTTAGAAAAGTTAGATCTATATATGTTCTCTGATTTAGTACATTTTAGGTTAGTTTCATTTTTAGAAAAGTTTTATATATTTAGGAAGAAGGAAGAAGAAGAAAAAGTTTTATATATGCAAAAGTTACATTTTTAGAAAAGTTTTATATATCTAGCTAGGAAAGTAATAAGAAAAAGAATGAAAGGAAAAAGGAAATAAGAAGAGGAAGAAAGGAGAAGAAAAGGAGAGGAAGAAGAGAAGAAATAAATAAGAAGAGGAAAAAATAAGAAAAAGAAGAGGAGAAGAAGAAAGGAATATAGTAGAAGAAAAAAAATAGAAACTCCTCTTTTTTTCTTCTTTTTTTCTTTGATCTTCTCCTCTTTTTATTTCTTCTTCGTCTTCTTATTTTTTATCGGGTATGTCGTCGTCGATATACCTCCTCCCGATAACTTCAATACGAGGGGGGGGGGGTCGATATACCCCCTCCCCGATAACATTATTTTCCCATGTATGTATGTCGTCGTTGTCGATATAACCCCCTCCCGGATAACTTCGACATGGGGGGCGGTCAATATATATACCCCCTCTCGACCGTGATAACTTATACCACGGGAGCACCCCCTGGCCCTCTTGCTCGACCAAAACTCTCGAGGACACCCAAACCCTAGAAAAAAATGATGTCGGTCTCCTACCCCCTCCCGCCGCGCCCCTACCCGACAAATTCTCTCGAGGCTACCCAAATTTACCAAGTTAAAAGAGCATTGTCATCGAGGCCACCCCAAACCCTTGAAGCGTTGCCGAGGCCACCCCAAACCCTTGAAGCATTGCCGAGGCCACCCCAAATCCTAGAGGCGTCGAGGCCACTAGATTATTCCTTATTGTGATTAGCTACCTAGTTCTACGTTTGCCACTAATATATTCATCTTTCATGTTTGAATATAATTGCCATGTTATAAATATTTGCAGAAACTATGGAGCACCCCCGAGATGAAGCAACAGAAGTGGTGTTGGGGGACATAATCGCAGCCGGAAGTGATGCCGTCATGTCGTTTCTCAACGAAACCAATGGTCTGGAAGGACAGGGTGAAGAAGCAGGCTACGGTGGTCGAACAATGGAGGAGGAAGGACATGATTATGATGGCTCCGGTGACCGAATGCCGGTGGAAGAAGGACACCTTGATGACGGCTCCGGTGACCTAATGCCGGTGGAAGAAGGACACCATGATGACGGCTCCAACCGAACGGAGTCCGGCCAGGTATATATATTAATTAAGCATGTACTGACTATAGCTAATTGATGCATTAATTGTTTTTGGTATGTGCACCTATTAATTAATAACTCTTATCTTTCTTCTTTTTTCTAGCCCTCCGGATCGAACACAACTTAGTAAAGAGACGAGGCCCGAAGAAAAAGTTGCGCTCGGATGAAAGGTTTTAGATCACAGCAATCGCGCGCGATGGCCAACCGATTGAACCCGTCCGGACAAAGGAAGCATTTGTTGCTCAGTGCGGGGTTCTTGTTAGGGACAAGATCCCGATCAGCATCCACCAATGGTATAAGCCGGCTAAAGATGACCCTGATGTGTCTTATGTCAATGTGTCTTATGTCAATGTGTCTTATGTCAATGATATGCAGAAAGATGATCTTTGGACCGCGATGAAGGCACAGTTCACCCTACCGCCAGAGGAGGATCCGGAGAAGCCAGTTAATGAGAAATTGATCAAGTTTCATGCTCTTAAGAAGATGGCAGAACTATTCAGGAGGTGGAAGAATGAGCTGAAAACAACGTTTGTCGACAAAGAAGAGACACCAGAATTCACCGGCCGGTATGAGAAGATCAGAGATCAGTGGGACGAATTTGTGGCCCACAAGACATCAGACAAGAGTAAGAAGATGTCAGCGACAAACAAGAAAAATGCTGCGAAGAAGAAGCTTCACCATTGCACGGGGTCAAGTGGCTACCTCAAAACCCGGCCATTGTGGGCCAAGGATGATAATAACCAGCTTGATAAAGGGGTCGAACCAGAGACATTGAACTGGCCAAACCGTTGCCAGACTTGGTTCTTCGGGGTTGGCGGAACCTTGGACCCTATATCAAGGAAGTGCCGTTCAACGAACGAGCAACTACGAATACCCGTCACGAAGCTTCGGCAGTATATCGATGCAGCACAGCAAGGGACGTCCGTTCCAGACAGAGAGAACGACGAGCTCAGAATGGCCCTCGGGAATCCTGAGCACCCTGGATAGACACGAGGCACGTCGGGCTCCGTTCCGTGAAAGGCTGGGTTTCCGGAAGCAGGCGGTTACAAATGCCAGGACAGGAGGAAGAAAGTGGAGCAGACCCAAATGCAGACGCTGCGCGCAAAGGGTACAAGCGATAGAGGAATGAGAAGCAGATCGCAGCAAGCGACCTGCCGAAGCTTCCCCTGAAGCTACCCCGCCATCTCACCAGAGAAGCAGCGTGGCTTCCACCGACCTACTTCAGCTGAAGCCTGTCTTCAAGGCTCCTTCAAGCTACCCCGTGGACTTAATCACGGAGTCTCAACATTGCTACCTTATGACGCAATGGATGAAATTGAAATTCAATGTGGCTGTTGGCTCTGTTGCACCTCCTGAACCTGGCGCAACTTTTCACTGCCGGCCGATTCTAGAAGGATATGCTAGGGTGAGGGTGGATGAAATAACTGATAGATTTGAGGACCTCGACCTTGACCACCCTACGGGTGAAGGGGAGACTCGGATGGGTTCTTCTCTGAAGACCCCATGCCTATGGCGGAAGGAGCTCATCAACCTTCCAAACTGCACGCCTTCGCCTCCTCCTCCTCCGGCGAGTCAGGGCACTCCGCCTCCTCCTCCTCCTCCGGTGAGTCAGGCCACTCGCCTCCTCCTTCGACGAGTGATCAGGGTACGCAGCCTCCTTCTCTAGTGCGTGGCGGCACTCCGCCTCCTTCTCCGCCTATGCCGGTGCGCCCGAGCAGCCAGCCTCCTCCTGATCCGCCTCGCCAGCAAGGGCGGAAGAGACCCGCCGCCGGTCCGGCTGCTCCGGCGCGTCGTAATCCTTCTCCTCCACCTCATAAGCAACAAAAGAAGAGAGTCACAGCCGCTCTGTCTGCTCCGGTGTCTAGCAGTACAGCCAGAGGCGGGAGGCAATACAGATTTTGTCCATCTCTCAAGCCTCTAGAGAAGTTACCATACGAGAGGACCGCGGAGGAAAATGCGAAGATTGTGGAAACCAAAGTGAAGGACTTCTTTGATGGGGTGAAGCAAAGAAACATCCACCTCCGGAGGAGAAGATAGATTAGGTGAAATTAAAGCGCATTATCGATGCCCTGAGGAAACCACCAAAGTATCCGCTGAAAACAAACTATGAGCGCATTACTGAAAAGGTATATATCGAAGCGGAAGGGTTGGGAAGTACTATCAGTGATCGAAGGTTAGAAGAACGACGAGATGGGAAAAACTTGCCCAGCTCGGTGAACAAGCGAACCAATCGTGCCCCCCGCTCAAGGTGTCTAGCGATATCGTCGCTAATGATCAGAGGATGGTGCCTGGTTATACCAATCTTGATGATTACCCGCCCGACGATGTACATTATGAATTCTTGGAGGTGGACGAACACAAATACCACTACGGGAAGCCTCTCGTCAAAGATGAAAAATCTCTAACAACGATGATGCGAAGATTGCATGATTGGTACATGAAAACCTGCAGAGAGTCTGGGGGACGAATACTTTGACGCTGACAATTAAAGAGGAGCACGACCTCGTTGGAATTGATCTGTTGTCTATTCCATTTGAGGGGTTCTTCCAATTTTTCAATCAAAAGGCCCTCGATAAATTAACGGTCACTGACTACTGTCTATAAGTACTACTTCTGTCATTAAGTCTCTATATATAGCTCAGCTCTTTCATTGCATGTATTTATAATTATCCTCACTATATTATGCAGATTGAAGATCGTCGAGTGCAGAAAAGCAGAAATATATGATATTGGGTTCATTAACACAAATCTCATAGATGAATATGTTGTTAAAAAGAATGCCAAAGAAGCCGAGGCCAACTTGCTCAAATCGTTGGTAATAAATCAAAACAAAGATAAAATACTCTTTCCTTACAACTTCAAGTAAGTATTACTGTCTTGTGCATATTCGATTTTCCTTATTACTCGAGGTTATAGTAATGTAATTAATTGATGAGTTATGCATGCGTGCGCAGCTTCCACTATATTCTCCTGGAGATTAAGCTTGAGCAGGGACTAGTAATCGTCTTAGACTCGAGACGAAAAGATCCCGAGACCTATGCGGACATGACTAAAATTCTCAACAAGTTAGTTCAATCGATCATTATCGCACATATTGGCAACATTTTGTTCATTTCCTGATATCTCAAGTAATAATTATTATCTTTGTCTTGCAGGGTTTGGAAAAAGTTCACCGCAGAAGCTCCGAGACTGCCAAAGGAGCTGCGATATACATACCCGAAAGTAAGTACTACTAGCAAGCTACTTCCGCGCATCTGCCGTTGATTCTAGCTACTTTCATCGATGCCATTGATTCTAGCTTGTGGCAGGAACAAGGGAATGATTACTGTGGATACTACATGTGCGACTTCATCTACAACGCGACTTGCAAAAATAAGCGGGGCTACTCTCAAAGACAATTTGATGTGGGTAAGCAATAATATTCACAATTTCATTTTAGTACACCATCATTTCTGTTGAGCTTCATTCATATATATGTATTAACCCCTTCTTCAAATTAGATGTGGCAGATGCGGAATGAACTCCTATCAGAAGATCGCATGAAAGCAATTCAAGCGGAATTGGCGGGATTCTTTGTTGACCACGTCATCAATAAAGCCATGTTGAAGCTGAGTTCTTATATAATTAGGGGAGATTATATTGTAAGAGAACTTAATATTGTATATATGTAGCCAGTAGCGCCGGATAGATATACGAAAACTTGTTGTTCGCGTAATCTCTCAGAGAAGGAGAGGTCGATATCACTTCTCTCGATATGCATGATGAACTTCTGTACTTAATGGTTTCCTTCATTTGCTTACTAGTTAGCGTGTCGAGGGCCTCCCTATACGTATAGTACGTACCGTCGACCAAGAATGGAGATAAGACAGGACACTTCTCTCTATTAATTAATTAGCTACCTAACACAATATGTGAAACACCTTAATTAACCATACAAAACCATCAAATCGCCCCCTTTTCAGAGAAAAAAACAAAAACCCTAACCCCTCAAAAGCTGACGCGTGGATGCCTTTTGGTCCCGGTTGGTGCTACCAACCGGGACCAAAGGCCTCCTACCTGGGCTCGCCGCAGTGGCCACGTGGAGACCCATTTGTCACGGTTCGTATAAGAACCGAGACTAAATGCCTAGGGCTTTAATAACGACCCTTTAGTCTCGGTTCCTAAACCGGAACAGATGGGCCTTACGAACCGAGACAAATGACCATTTTTCTACTAGTGCTAGGCTACAACTCGCTCCTGGCTCGGCCGCACCAGGTCCCAGCACCTCTCTGCCGCTCGCCGCGCCGCCCTCATCTCGGCCTCTGTTCTGTGCCTTGCCTCCTCCTTCCTTCCTCGCAAAAATCAACCGCTCCAATGCAAATTCAGTTAACTTACATAGAACCGTTGCGATAACGGAACTACTCCATGCACGATACAAGTGCATGATTTATGGACAACATAACGATCCAGCGGCCGGAGACTTGTTCAATCATACTAATGTCCAGCCTGATTTAACCATCGTCTGTGCATCGTCCGAAGTTTGTCGTATGCATAACACCTCTTTTGCGATCAATATCGAAACAACTACACACACGATGTCTTTTGAACGATGCTAGCACGATTCAAGATGGCAATGGGGCCCCGAAACCCGCGTCCCCGTGGTTTTTTACCCTATTAGGGGACGGGGGTGGGCATCTTTTCATCCCCGCGGGACTGTTGTTGGGCATATTATACAACCCGACACGTTTCGTGGGTTTACACCCGTTTCGGTAGTCCACGAACCCGAAACCCGGCAATACCCGTGAAATTACATTATTTTTTTATCACTGTAGTCATCTTACCCCCAAAATCTTAGAGGCCTTGATGTGTTCACAAGATTGGATAAGAAACAAATATAAAGGTGTGTCTTTCTTTACATATCATCATAAAGTTTATCATTATCTTGCTGCAATGTTTCATAAAATGTTCATTACTACTTATTTAGTTCTCATAGATGCTGACAATGAATAAGGACAAAGCTTTTGGAATTGTCTTCAAGACATTCAAGAGGGAATGTAGGTGAAGTACAGGTACTTGCAAATTTTATATAGTAATCTACATATTTTTCTCATGTTTAACTTTAGCTTGAGCCAGTTTTGATCTTCCCTAGTACTTGGCACTTTGATTTGGCATTGGAAGATTTGAAGATGGTTGTTTGGAGATTTGGAGATGTGAAAGATGCCATGATGATTCCAACTTTAAAGTGAGTTGTGAACTATAAGTTTTAGAACTCATATAGCTGTTGAACCATCTACTATTGTTTTTTGTTGAAATTTACTCAAGTTATGCTGCTGAAATATGCTTGTTTTGCTGCTGAAATGTTATTCTTTGTCGCCACTATGTTTGTTTAAATATTTTGATTTTATCGTGGGTTCCCCGAAACCCGATGGGTTTAAGGGATGGGCAGGAAACTAGCCCCGCACACGGTGATGGGGACAGCAACGGGTTTACGATTTTCTCGTAGGAATGGGTTTAGGAAGGCAAAACCCGATGGGTTTCGTCCCCGTTGCCATCTTATTCTCGTGGTGCACGATAGTAAATCCAACGATCTGGCCTTCTTTTGCCCAAGTGTTGTAGGGTCAGATCACAACCATCATCCACAAATCGTGCATTAACTATCGTCCATATAGCACTGCTCAATAAATATTACATGGCGTCATGCATCCTCAGCACTCACCAACGCAACACCATGTCGTCACCCATGCTTCGATTTGCCGACGACTGAACTTGTCACCGGCCTACTTCGTCTCTGTTCTATACTCGGCTGTCAGTCTCAAGAGATGCAATCCATGAGCTAAAAACAGCGACGGAGATTTTTGCAATCAACAATCGGATCATCATCTTGGCATTTGGCCACAAAGTAGAGACTGAACGAGCCAATTCCGCATTTGCCACTGCCTTCAGAGTTAAGTAACTCCGTTTCCTTGGACTGTTCCATGACGCTCGCTCGCCGCTTCTTCTCGCCTCCGACAGCTCCTCCTCACCTGCTCCAAGGCAGACGGCGACGACGACGACGACGACTACACGCTGCTCAGCTTCAACCTAAGCAGATCACCGCACGAATCATTGGCATTATATATATGTGCGTCCAGGTCGACCTACAGCTTTCCATCAAGGCAAGGCCGCCCAAAGACGCACAGCATCATCTTCCTCTGGTCCAGGTCCAGGCCCAGGCCCAGCCATGGTGGCGATGATGGTGGAGAGGTGGGCAGGGTTCGGGTCAGCGGCGGCGACCGTCATCTTCCTCTGGTCCGTGGTGCAGAAATACGTGCCCCCCACCTTCCGCCTCTATCTCATCGCCTGGGCCGCCAAGCTCGCCGCCTGCTTCAACCCCTACCTGCAGATCACCATCTCCGAGTACGGTGCCGAGCGCTTCCAGCGCAGCGACTTCTTCCTCGCCGTCGAGGCCTACCTCAGCGACGCCTGCGCCCGCCGCGCACGCAAGCTCAAGGCCGAGCTCGTCAAGGACAGCAAGAACCTCCGGGTCACCGTCGACGACCACGAGGAGGTTACCGACGACTTCTCTGGGACAACCATCTGGTGGTACGCCTCCAAGCGGCAGTCCAAGGCCAACGTCATCAGCATCTACCCCGGCGAGGACGAGCGGCGCTTCTACCAGGTCGTCTTCCACAGGCGGCACCGCGACCTTGTCGTCGAATCCTACCTGCCCTTCGTGCTCGGCGAGGGCCGTGCCGTCACCGTCAAGAACCGCCAGCGCCGTCTCTTCACCAACAACGCCAGCCGCAACTGGAACCCCTACCGCAGCAAGAGCGTCTGGAGCCACGTCGCCTTCGAGCACCCCGCCACCTTCGACACGCTCGCCATGCACCCCGATGAGAAGGAGGCCATCGTTGACGACCTCATGGCGTTCCAGGAGAGCAAGGACTACTATGCAAAGGTCGGCAAGGCGTGGAAGCGCGGGTACCTCCTTTATGGACCGCCTGGCACCGGCAAGTCCACCATGATCGCTGCCATGGCCAACTTCCTTGACTACGACGTCTACGATCTCGAGCTCACTGCCGTCAAGAACAACACCGAGCTGCGGAAGCTCTTCATTGAGACCACGGGCAAGTCCATCATAGTCATAGAGGACATCGACTGCTCGATAGACCTCACTGGAAAACGTCGCAAGGACAAGAAGGCCTCTAGTGATAAGGACTCTGACGATGATGACAAACCCAAGCTACCGATGGATCCAGAGAAGGACGACGCCACTAAGGTGACGCTCTCGGGCCTCCTCAACTTCATTGATGGACTTTGGTCTGCTTGCGGGGGTGAGCGGATCATCATCTTCACCACTAACCACAAGGAGAAGCTCGATCCGGCGCTGATCCGTCGAGGAAGAATGGACAAGCACATCGAGATGTCATACTGCCGATTCGAGGGCTTCAAGGTCCTCGCCAAGAACTACTTAGATATCATCAAGCATGAGTTGTTTGGAGAAATTCAGCAGCTGCTCGAGGAGACCGACATGTCGCCCGCCGACGTTGCAGAGAACCTAATGCCAATGTCGAAGAAGAAAAAGAGGGACCCTGATTTGTGTTTGTCGGGCCTCGTCAAGGCACTCAAGCAGGCCAAGGAAGATGCGGCAGCAGCAGCTGCCAAGGCGAAGGAGGAAGAAGAGGCCAAGGAGGCTGAAGCAAAGAAAGTTAAGGAGAAAGAGGAGGCGGAGGTGAAGAAAGTCAATGAGGAAAACAAAGGGAAGGACAAAGCATGGGAGGAAGCCAATGGAGACATCAAGGAAGGTGACAAGTGAAGTTACATCAAGAAAGGAAGCAAAAGAAAAAAGAAACTAGCTTGTTCACTAGTGCCCCTTGTACAAAAGAAAAATGCAGTGTTTGTTTAAAGAAAATATAAACCTCTCAACTGAAATATATATGTGTTGCATCTCTCATTTGTAAATTGTAATATGTGCCCTCTTACCTATATAGATATTTGTTTCATCTCTCATTTGTAATATTTCCGGTAAAATTATACAAAATACTAACAAGACCCATTCACTTTACCTACACCGAAATGCTAACACGTTTTTCTATAGGGAATTAAACCTACCCAAATTTTGTAAAGTGCACACGCACTTTTTAGACAAAACGAGCGGCCTGACTCATAGCATATGCATGTGCTTAATTTTTTTTGTCTGCTAGTACATGTGACTATGGCATTAAATGCGTCACACTGCTCCTTTAGTATTGGAACAGACAGATTCACGTACATTCATTTTGGGTTCTCAAAAATTCAAAAAAGCATATCTTTCTAACCGTGTGTCGGAATTCAAATTTGTTTTCATTGTCGGAATCCTCGCGACGAGATCTTTGAAACTAGATCCCGCATGAGTATGTTTTGACGAAAAAAATTCGATGCCAACTTTGGGGGCTATATTGTGCAACTTTTAGTATTGATGGTGCAACTTTAGTGCTGCATGGTGCAACTTTTTTCAATATCAATTTTAGAGATGTATGATCCAACCACTGATGAGGCTATAACATAGCAACTAACAACTGACTTTTGTGATGTGCAACTAGTCTACTGTCCCAGTCAACTACCTAGTAGTATGTGCAAACCTCTCCTACCTACTTATGGATGCCTACTGTTGGCACACCCTGCCCCACCTTCCCTACCAGCGATATGCGTAACTTAGTATGTTATTCAAGCCAACTATCTATTAGTCGATGTGCAACTCTTTCCCCTCCCTATTTGTGGATATGCAGTTTTGGTTGGCGGGGGAACAAATGGAGTTGTACATAGTCTTCTAGGCAGCTGGCCAGGTAAACATACGAAGTTGCACATTTCACAGGCAGGGGATAATTGGATGGTGAAAATTCCACATTCACGAGGATAGTGAAAAGTTGCATATAGATAGGGCGCTAAAGTTGCAAATCTTACTAGCAAGGGTGGTTCGAACCGGTTGCTAGAAGGGAAAATTACACTTCCATGGGGTACGATGAAAAGTTGCACATCACTGCTAGATAGTTGGCCGTTGCAGTATCCGAAGTTGTACATCCAGTACTAGAAAGTTGGCAAATGCAACAAACAGTGAAAGCACATCCACGGGAAAGGAAAAAGTTGCACATCAATTACTAGGGAGTTGGCTTGAGCAACAGACGAAGTTGCACATCTCACTAGAAGGGGTAGTTCGAGAAGGTGGAGGTGACATCAGTGAAAACTGCACGTCCACGGGGTAGGCGAAAAGTTCCACATCCACGGTCAGCAAGTTGCACATCGACTACTAGTAGTTGCACAAAACAAGGGACTAAGTTGCACAAAAAATTCATCGAAACATATCCATCCGGGATCGAGTTTCGACAAACACGTCATGAGGGTTCTAACAGTGAAAATGGATCTGAATTTCGATTCACGGTTTAAAAGTTATGGTATTCTAAAATTTGTAAATCATGAATCAAATGGTACAAAGCCATCCACGTCCATGCAGCAAAAAAACATGCAGCCAATGCATGTGGACCTTAATATGCATGTCTGTTGGATATTTCCTGTTTAACTAGTTGGCACCAAAGAAATCTTTCCTAATCAGGACAAAGGGACAAACACTTTCCATTGATAACCGGCCGCTGTGAAGCGCTACGGAGCCAACGGCTCCTCGCTATACTCGTCCTTAAACCTAAACGTGACACCGAAATGCTAACACGTTTCACTACGCATGACAGTGACAGAACAGGCAATTAGCAATCAGAACTTACCCTGCTCCTTCATTAATTAATTGATTATTAAGCAACCCAGATCTGGATTTGCCCTTCCACCTATTAAGTAATTGATTAAGCAACAAAGTTCTGCATTTTTTCCATGCGCGCATGAATTTACCCAGCTTTGATAGTCAACTTAAGTAAATCAGCACCCAGAACTCAAGAACTGTATATAAACACATACACACACAAATCTCCAGCGTTACATTAGCAAGAAGATAGCTAGCCAGCTATAAGACGTACATAATTGATGGAGAGTCTCGCACAATCCCAGTAGGGTGCGCTGCTTCTCAATATATAGCAGTAGGTATTACATGTACAAGGTAGATACGAATATGTATCTACAAACATATACAACATGGATTCTAACATCCTCCCTCAATTTTAACCGGTATCAAGAAGGTTGAGATTGCGCCGACAAACTTCAAACAAGAGAAGTGACAATGGCTTAGTGAAAATGTCCGCAAGTTGATCTTCGATGAGATGAACTTGATTCTTGATTTGTAGTAGCTTTTGTGCAACCTGTTCCCTCAGAAAGTGAAAGTCAGCTTTGATGTGATTCGTCCTTGCATGGAAGACATGATTGCATGAAAGATATGTAGCTCCAATATTATCACACGATAGAACTAGGGGTACGTATTGAGGAATGCCCAATTCTCGCAGCAAAGACTGTACCCAAATGAGTTCAGCAGTAGCATTAGCAACAACTTTGTACTCAGCTTCTGTACTATTATGAGAAACTGTGGCTTGCTTGCGAGCATTTTAGAAGATCAAATTGGAACCAAAGAACACAACATATCCCCCGTAGATAGACGAGCATTAGGACTCCCTGCCCAGCCCGCATCAGAGAAAGCAGACAACACTCTAGAAGTGGTCGGTCGAAGATGCAAACCGAAGGAGGCAGTGAGACGAACATAACGCATGATGCATTTGACTCTAGAAGTGTGTCACGAGGCTCATGAAGATACTGGCAGACACGGTTAACTGCAAAGGAAATATCTGGTCGAGTAATAGTAAGATAATGTGGCCCACCAACAATACTGCGATACTCTGTAGCATCACCAGGTGAGAGGAGAACACCAACATCAGCACAGAGCTTCTCGGTCACGGTCATGGGTGTGGTGACAGGTTTACACTTCAGCATGCATGCATGCCGGAGAAGGTCCAAAGGATATTTCTTCTGAGTGAGTGAGAGACCAGCAGCAGTATGAGTCACTTCTATTCCCAGAAAATAATGAAGAGGATCAAGATCCTTAACAGCAAAGTCCTGTCGAAGACTTAGTATGAGTTTATCAACTGTAGTAGGTGAAGAACGGATGAGAATAATATCATCAACATAAACCAATAGGTACATCGTGAGCCCAGGGCGCTGTAGAAGAAACATAGACGTGTCTGCAGTAGAGGGAACAAATTTATGCGGCCGAAGAGCAGAACCAAGACGAGCATGCCAAGCACGCGGGGCTTGTTTGAGACCATAAATTGCTTTATGGAGCCGACAAAGATGATGTGAACGATCTGAATCAACAAAACCAGGAGGTTGTCGCATATAAACCTCTTCCTCTAGGACACTATGAAGGAATGCATTCTGGACATCCAATTGTCGAAGAGACCAACCACGAGTAACTGCCAAGGAGAGAAGAAGACGAATAGTGGTAGGCTTGATGACAGGACTGAAAGTGTCTTCATAATCAAGCCCATATCGTTGTTTAAACCCTTTGGCAACCAGTCGCGCCTTTTAGCGTTTAACAGTGCCATTAGCATGCTTTTTTTACTTTAAATATCCATTTAGAATCAATCACATTTACCCCAGAAGGAGGAGGAACAAGTTTCCAGGTCTCATTTCTCTGAAGTGCGAGGAACTCCTGTTCCATTGCATTTCGCCAGTGAGGTATGGTCATAGCCGCTTGAAAATGTCGAGGTTCGGAGGTCGGATCAGATGCAGTCTGCACCATGGAAGTAGCCAGCCAAGCAATAGTACCATCAGTTTGTTGCTTCGGTTGGAAAATGCCGCTTTGACTAGCGTATGCACCCGTTGAGTAACAGCAGGGGTCGTCGGCTGGACGGGCGATAACGGTCCATAAGATGCCGACACAGGTGACACAGGCACAACCATGAGATGGTCAGTCGCAAGCGTCAATGGCGTTGTGGAGCTCGGCTCGGTCTCTAGCGCTGGTGAGTCAGACTACCCACAGTGGGAGTAACATAGGTAGTGGCATCACACATATCTAGATAAAATGGATGATGTGGCAAGCAATAAATGAAGAAAGAGAGGAAAGTGGTAACATAGCTAGTTACTAAGGCTGCTCCCAATGCATGGGTGCTTAGATGAGATGCTAAGCACATTAAATAGCTTAGCAACTATACTCCCTAATGCATAGGTGCTTAGCTTATGGTTGCTAAGCTTGCTTCATTTAATGATTTAGCAACTAAAACTCTTGAAGTATTGGTGGGTTTCTTTCTTTAAATGTTTTGCCTAGGTTCACACGCTTAGTATTGTTTCTTATTGGTGTCACAACACTCATCTCTCTCCTCTTAAATAACATGCCACATCAGATTTTTTGCCTACGTGGAAGGCTTAGCACCTATACAAGGTGTAGCATTGGGAGGGGCCTAATAGTATGAGTAACATCACACGTATCAAGGCAAGATGTGTCTATACCCTAATAAATGAAGTGTTGCATGTTACCACACATATGTTACTCCTCATTATAGCGATAGTAACATACGCCTGCTCCGGCTCGGCGTGTTGTTCGGCTGGATTTGGCTCAGACCTTGCCGCCGTTGCATGGCGCTGCATGCAATCAACGTCTCGTGCATGCACGTGAGTATCGCTTGATGCATTGGTCTGAATTGCTTGCCTGTAATCATCGTGAGCTGCTGTATCATCTAGCAACTCTAGCTATGCACCTCGCCCAATAACTATGCCATAGTTAGGAAGCAAAAAAGGAGAGTATGCAACATCTACAAATTTGTCAGACGAAGGAAGCGATGGAGAATCAGAGTTGCTAGATGGAGTTTGTCATGCGGGAAAATTAGAAAAGGGATAAAGGTTCTCATCAAAGACAACGTCACGGGATATATAGACATGATTAGACGGAACATGGAGACACTTATACCCTTTATGAAGGGAACTATACCCAAGAAACACATATTTCTTGATCGAAACTCGAGTTTGTGACGGTTATAAGGTTGAAGGTGTGGCCAGTGATACATCTCCAACGTATCTTTAATTTTTGATTGTTTCATGCTATATTATAACCTGTTTTGGACATTACTGAGCTTTATTATGCACTTTTATATTATTTTTGAAACTAACCTATTAACCGGAGGCCCATCCCAGAATTGTTGTTTTTTTGCCTATTTTAGGGTTTTGCACAAAAAGAATATCAAACGGAGTCCAAACGGAATGAAATCTTCGGGAACGTGATTTTCGGAACGAACATGATCCAGAGGACATGGACCCTACGTCAAGCAATCAACCAGAAAGGCACGAGGTAGGGGGGCGCGCCTACCCCTAGGCGCGCCCTCCACCCTCGTGGGGCCCACGTTGCTCCACCGACGTACTCCTTCCTCCTATATATACCTACGTACCCCCCAAACTACCAGATACGGAGCCAAAACCCTAATTCCACCGCCGTAACTTTCTGTATCCACGACATCCCATCTTGGGGCCTTTTCCGGAGCTCCGCCGGAGGGGGCATCGATCACGGAGGGCTTCTACATCAACACCAAAGCCCCTCCGATGAAGTGTGAGTAGTTTACTTCAGACCTACGGGTGCATAGTTATTAGCTTGATGGCTTCTTCTCTCTTTTTGGATCTCAATACAAAGTTCTCCCCCTCTCTTGTGGAGATCTATTCGATGTAATCTTCTTTTGCGGTGTGTTTGTTGAGATCGTTGAATTGTGGGTTTATGATCAAATTTATCTATGAACAATATTTGGATCTTCCTTGAATTCTTTTATGTATGATTGGTTATCTTTGCAAGTCTCTTCGAATTATCAGTTTGGTTTGGCCTACTAGATTGATCTTTCTTGCGATGGGAGAAGTGCTTAGCTTTGGGTTCAATCTTGCGGTGTCCTTTCCCAGTGACAGTAGGGGCAGCAAGGCACGTATTGTATTGTTACCATCGAGGATAACAAGATGGGGTTTATATCATATTGCATGAGTTTATCCCTCTACATCATGTCATCTTGCTTAAAGCGTTACTCTATTCTCTTGAACTTAATACTCTAGATGCATGCTGGATAGCGGTCGATGTGTGGAGTAATAGTAGTAGATGCAGGTAGGAGTCGGTCTACTTGTCTTGGATGTGATGCCTATATACATGATCATACTTAAATATTCTCATAACTATGCTCAATTCTGTCAATTGCTCAACAGTAATTTGTTCACCCACCGTAATACTTATGCTCTAGAGAGAAGCCTCTAGTGAAACCTATGGCCCCCGGGTCTATTTTCCATCATATTAGTCTTCCAATACTTAGTTATTTCCTTTGCCATTTATTTTACTTGCATCTTTATTTCTCTTTATCATAAAAATACCAAAAATATTATCTTATCATATCTATCAGATCTCACTCTCGTAGGTGACCGTGAAGGGATTGACAACCCCTTTATCGCGTTGGTTGTGAGGAGTTTATTTGTTTGTGTAGGTGCGAGGGACTCGTGCGTGGCCTCCTACTGGATTGATACCTTGGTTCTCAAAAACTGAGGGAAATACTTACGCTGCTCTACTGCATCGCCCTTTTCTCTTCAAGGGAAAACCAGCGCAGTGCTCAAGAGGTAGCAAGAAGGATTTCTGGCGCCGTTGCCGGGGTGTCTACGCAAAAGTCAACATACTAAGTACCCATCACAAACCCTTATCTCTCGCATTACATTATTTGCCATTTGCCTCTCGTGTTCCTCTCCCCCCGCTTCACCCTTGCCGTTTTATTCGCCCTCTCTCTCTCCATCCTCCCTCTCTTTCCCTATTCACCTCTGTAACACCCTGGTGTAATGTTGCTACAGTAACCCCTCGGGTTAAGTTAATCATTTTGCTAAACAAGTGTTTGATCATCCTTGGTTCTCTCTCTTTTCAAATTCCAGTTGAATTCAATTTCAAATTCTGAGTGAATCTCAAAAATGCTGAAACATGAAAACTAAAATGTTCATCATGTGTAAAATATTCTCCTGGTAACATTGGTGGTGATCCAACATTTTTGCATGTGGCCTAAAATAGCTGAAACAAAAAAGCTTTAAAAAAATAAAAAGGAAAAAAGAGAAAAGGGAGAGGAAAGAGGAACCTCCTCCCTGGACCGAACCCACCTGGGACGGCCCACCTACCTCTCCCCTGTTTCCCCCTCCCACCTGTTCATCCGACCGGGCGCGTCCCGCTCATCCCGGCCGGACCGGGTGCACCGCCCCGTAGTCCACATCGCCGGCGAGAGGGGATAAGGCCCCGACGCCTTGTGCTCCCTCCCCACTTGCCCACTTTCCCTCTCTCTCCCTCGTCCTCTCCACCTCTCCCCTTCCTCTCACTCGCTCGCTCCTCTCCCCCTCGGTTGAACGCCATCGCCGCCGTTCTCCGTCGACCACGCGGCCACCGTCCACCCCGCGCCTCGCCAGCACATCCACAAGATGCGCCGTTGACCCCTACCTCGACTACGCCTCGCCATCGAGCTCGAGGAGCACCGCAGGCAGCGGATCAAGCCGCCCTCCTTCCGCCTCTGCTCCGGCGATCCCCTTCGACTCCGGCGACGCCTGCTACTACTACTAACCTTCCAGGGGCTTTACGTAGCCGCCCGGTGAGCCTCGCCTCTTGTAACGCCCCATATGTAACTTGCCATTTTGTATTCCAACTCTTGCCTTTTCCGGCACTAAGTTATGATATTTCCTCGTTGTCGGGTTTTTGTCTTCGTGTTGCTTTTGTCGTTGTCATGCATCTCATATCATGTCATCATGTGCATCGCATTTGCATACGTGTTCGTCTCATGCATCCGAGCATTTTCCCCGTTGTCCGTTTTGCAATCCGGTGCTCCTATGTCCTCCGGTGTCCCATTTTACCTCTTTTCGTGTGCAGGTGTTAAACATTCTCGGATTGGACCGAGACTTTCCAAGCGGACTTGGTTTACTACCGGTAGACCGCCTGTCAAGTTTCGTGCCATTTGGACTTCGTTTGATACTCCAACGATTAACCGAGGAGCCGTAAAGGCCTCGTGTGTGTTGCAGCCCAAAACCTCTCCAAAGTGGCCCAAAACCCACCAAAACCCATTCCATCATCTCGGGCGTTCGATCACGATCGCGTGGCCGCAAACTATGCTCAATTTGGAGTTTCCTAGCTCCCTCTACCTATAAATATATACCCCCCCTCCGAAATTTCGGGCAAAACCCTAACCTCTCCCTCTCCTCGCGCCACCGGATGAAAATCGCCGGCCGCACGTGTCCGACCCGCGCCGCCGCCGCCACGTCGCATCACGCCATTCTCCCGGAAGCCTCCCTCCGCCGCCGGCTTACCGAGCCCAGGGCGGGCCCCCGAGACACATCGCGCCGCCCGGCCTCCTCCTTCGCCGCGCCGCCCCACGCCGCAGCAACTGCGCCGGCGCCGCCTCGCCCGCCTCGTCGCCTGCCGCCACTGCCACCTTCGCCGTGCGCCGCGCCGCCCAGCTCCCTCCGCCCGTGCCGCGCCACCGCCGCCCCTCGCTGCCTCGCGCCGCCCCGGCAAGCTCTCCGGTCGGATCCCGCTCCTTCGACGTCCCTGACGACTCCGGCCGCCGTCCTCGTCGATTCCGGTGAAGCTCTGGTGTACCTCGTCGTCCGTGCCCGATCCAGATCTGAAACTCGAGGGTTGACCTAATTTTTCTCCTAAGTCCCAGTACTTTTTAGCATATTTCATCATGCCATAACTTTGCATCCGTGGCTCCGTTTTGGGCATGTAGCATATCAAATTGTTCTTCTCGATGTTTACTTCATTTCATTCCACTGCACCATGTTCTTTTGAGCTCATCTTGATGCCCTAAATGCTGTTGCAAGAGTGCTATGCAATGTTAGTTTCAGTTTCTTAGCAGAGATTGGACATTTGTCATTTTTGCCATGTTTAATGTGTCTCTCCTATGATCTTGAGCCCTACATGTGTTTTGAAGTATGCCATGCCATCTTTACAGGGGTGTATGCCATGTATTTTTGTGATCTCTGTGGTGACTAGCACAAGCATGCAAAGTAGCTCTCGTGATGTTGCTGATTTCACGGACTTAGAAATCTTCTAAGTCTTTTTCGTGATAATATTTTTATGCCATGTATTCTTGTTGCTACAGAGTGATCCATGCCTCTTTTGTGCATGTTCAGTAAAGATGTTTTTGAGATATTGTTATCATCTATCCATCCGTGTCTTTGTTTGCAATTATGGAGCAGCCTAGCATGACTCAATCTTGCTCTACTTTTGCTATCAAATGTTCCTGGCAGATTGTTTACATGTTAAGCAATTTTGCCGAGGTTATTATAGTTTGTCCATGCATGCTATGAGAGTGTTCTTGCCATGGTTAGCTTATATATCATGTCTACTTGCTGGGTGTATGCTTAGTTTGTCATGCAATGCCTTATGGTGAGTGGATCGAGCTCGTAAACATGCCCGCGTGAATCTATTTTGCCATCTTCTAGTTTTCTGCTAAGTCTGAATCTGTTAACGAAACTTGCTATGTTCACATGGTTGCCATTGTATTTTCTGATCCCTTTTGGCTTATGGTCAGTAAGGGACTTTTGTTGTATGCTTTGAGTAGCTTCATGCCATGCCCTGCTTTGCCATGATATGTTCCTGTAGCATGTTGTTATCGTGCTCTAAACATTGCTTCCTGATGTTAAATTCCTGGCATGTTGTTATTTTCACTAAGTCTGTAACCTGATATCTTTTGCACTTTTACCATGCTTGTTTGAACCTCCTATTGTGTGATTTAGCCATAGTTCAGTGTTCATCTTTTATCAAGCATCTTGAGTGGATCACTGCCATGTGTTTTGTTGCTATGTTAGAGTGCAGTAGCTTGGTGTTCTTGATGCATTTAGATGTCCTCGTGCTATTAATCGCAGCTTTGCGCCATTATTGTTTTGCTTGCCATTTGCAAACCGTGCATCCAATTCCGGTGATCTTTATATCGATTTCGACCGAAATCAACTCCTCTTTCCAGTGACACTCTTGGTTTTACAAGTTGAGGATAGATTCAATCTTTACTTTCCGAAGCATGCATATGCATTACATACCACATCCCGCATAGCATGCCATGTTTTGCATCATGTTGTTTGCGCATTACACCATGGTTGATTGTGTCTCCCTTTGCTTGTGTTCTTGCTTTGGGTAGAGCCGAGAGACGAGTACGTGATCAAGGAACCAGTTGAGTATGGTTATGAGGATCAAGCTAACGTCAACTCGGAGAAGTTTGCAAGCAAGATGACCATACCCTCGAAATCACTTCTATCTTTGCTTGCTAGATGCTCGCTCTTTTGCTATGCCTATGCTATGATACCTACCACTTTCTTATCATGCCTCCCATATTGCCATGTCAAACCTTTAACCCACCTTGTCCTAGGAAACCGTTGTTTGGCTATGTTCCCGCTTTGCTCAGCCCCTCTTATAGCGTTGCTAGTTGCATGTGAAGATTGGAGTTTGTTCCTTGTTGGAACATGTTTATTGTTGGGATATCATTATTATATCTTGTCTACTTTAATGCATCTATATACTTGGTAAAGGGTGGAAGGATCGGCCTTATGCCTGGTGTTTGGTTTCACTCTTGCCGCCCTAGTTTTCGTCATACCGGTGTTATGTTCCTTGATTTTGCGTTCCTTACACGGTTGGGTTATAATGGGAACCCCTTGACAGTTCGCCTTGAATAAAACTCCTCCAGCAAGGCCCAACCTTGGTTTTACCATTTGCCACCTAGCCTCTTTTCCCTTGGTTTCCGCGGACTCAAGGGTCATCTTTATTTTAAAACCCCGGGCCAGTGCTCCTCTGAGTGTTGGTCCAACACAGAGCCACTTGCAGCACCACCTCAGGGAAACTTGAGGGTTGGTTTTAGTTGTACGTAGTGTTCATCCGGTGTGCCCTGAGAACGAGATATGTGCAGCTCCTATCGGGATTTGTCGGTACAGCGGGTGGTCTTGCTGGACTTGTTTTACCATTATCGAGATGTCTTGTAATCGGGATTCCGAGTCTGATCGGATTGTCTTGGGAGAAGGAATATCCTTCGTTGACCGTGAGAGCTTGTGATGGGCTAAGTTGGGACACCCCTGCAGGATTTTGAACTTTCGAAAGCCATGCCCGCGGTTATGGGCAGATGGGAATTTGTTAATGTACAGTTGTAGAAAACCTGAAACTTAACTTAATTAAAATGAATCAACAGAGTGTGTGGCCGTTATGGTCTCTTTTCGGCGGAGTTGGGGAAGAGAACATGGTCTCGTGTTATGCTTGACCGTAGGTTGTTCTAGGATCACTTCTTGATCATAGTTTCTCGACCGCGCCTTGGCTTCTCTTCTCGCTCTCATTTGCGTATGTTAGCCACCATATATGCTAGTGCTTGCTACAGCTCCACCTCATACCTTTTACCTTACCTATAAGCTTAAATAGTCTTGATCGCGAGGGTGTGAGATAGCTGAGTCCCCATGACTAACAGATTCCTTCCAAAACCAGATGCAGGGACCGATGATACCGTTCCAGGAGATGCGACTGAGCTCAAGTGGGAGTTTGATGAGGACTCAGGACGATACTACGTTTCCTTTCCGGACGATCAGTAGTGGCCCAGTTGGGTCGATCGGGGACATTATGCATTTGGGGTTGTCTTTATTTTTGTTCCGTAGTCGGACCTTGTTTGTATCTGGATGAATGTAATGATATATTTATGCTATTGTGTGACGTGGCGATTGTAAGCCAACTATATACCTCTTGTCTTATTCAGTACATGGGATGTGTAAAGATTACCCCTCTTGCGACATTGATTACAATGCGGTTATGCCTCTAAGTCGTGCTTCGACACGTGGGAGATATAGCCGCATCGTCGGCGTTACACCTCCATCCCCTTCGTCTTCCCGCTATTGTCGCGCCCGTAGGCGCCGTTCCCCACATGTCCGAGCTCGCCTCCGCCGAGCTCATCACCGGCCACGTTCTGGTGACCGAACGCCCGCGCAAGCGTGGCCATCATGCTCGCCCGCACGTGTAGACGCCGTACATACTCAGCACCGCTCGTTTTGCTCGCCGTTGCACCGTTTGCAAGCTTGTCGTGCCTCGGGTCTCCGCCGTCCATGTCGCCGGCGACGACTCCGTCCATCCCAGCCTCGGCTGAGACCTCGAATGGCTGCGCCAGAGCCCCTGCTTTCGAACGCACTACCCCACGCTCCTTTTGAACGCTCGTAGCCTCGTCCCCGATGAGGCCTGAAGCCAACCGCCGCCCACGCTCATCGCCGTTTCCGCCAGCTCCAGCTCCGGCTGGGCTCACCACGCGACGCGGCGAGCTCTCCTCGTTCGAACGCGCCAACCCCCGTGAAGTCCGGCCAGCCCCGCCACTATTTTGGTCGCCGGCGGCGAACCCCGACGCCGCCGACGTGGCGCACCTGGGGCCTGCCTCTGGGTCACTGCATGTGGGCCCCATGGCCCTAGTTGACCATGTTGACCGTGGTCAACTATGCTGACTGGGCACACAGTATCACTAACACGCGGGCCCCACCGTGTAATTAAGCTAATTAAAACATATTTGATAATTAAAACTAATTAGTTAGCCTAATCAGTCACTGCCATGTGGGGCCCTACTGCTAATTAACTCTATTTAATTAAAATAACCCACGGTTAGCCCTCTGTGCATGACATGTGGGACCCACAGGTCAGTTTTACCTGGTCATCAGCCCTGTTGACTGCCGACGTCATCAACATGTCATGCTGACGTCATTTTTCCTTTTCTGCCAATTTAACTAATTTCTAGAAATGCTTTAATCTTTGAAAATTCATAGAAATTAAACTGTAACTCCGATGAAAATGTTTTCTATATGAAAGTTGCTCAGAAAAATCCCACGAATCCGAATGCGCTGTCCATTCACCTGTCACATGCCCGTAACATGCTGAACATGGAACCGTCCCCTCTCTTTCATCTGTCCGGAATTCATCTAACGCCGGGCATTCATCCTCGGATGTTTATCCCCTCCGTCTGCAACGTGTAGAACTACGTTAGGACAACCCTAGCTCTGCCTATCGTCATGTTATGCCTTGTGATGCATTGTTTGCTCTGTATTTACTATTTCTTCCCCCTCTTCTCTCTGGTAGACCTCGAGACCGATGTTGCCCCTATGATCGATTACATCGACGATGACCCCCTCCTTGCCAAAGCAACCAGGCAAGCAAACCCCCCTTGAGCATTTCGATATCGCCCATTTCTTTCCCTCTCATGCTTGCATTAGAACTGCTACTGTTTTTAGTATGATCCTACTCTGATGCATAGCCTGTTTTTGTTACCTGCTTATCCTAAACTGCTTAGTATAGGTTGGTTAGTGATCCATTAGTGACCCACCTTGTCCCAGTTGCCCCACTTTATGTTCAATGAGTCGATCAACCTGATCGACGTCCAGGCCCCGACACCGCACATCACCCCCCTAGTTGTATGACTCTATAGAGTTACCATCGAGTGCCGAGGGTGGAACCTCTTACATCACTCCTGATGAGATCTCTGTAGTGTAGCTATACGGTCGAGGTCATTGAGGGTGATTTCCTCCTTAACCACTTCGGTTACGGCTCTGTCGTGCAACCCATCAAATGTGAACCTCGAGGGTGGATCCTCTTACGTTCACCTTGATGATAAAATCGAGTGGGATTCATCGGGGGTGATTCCTCGGGTTTTCCCCTTGGTGTTAGACACACAGTTACTATGGTTACTATGACTTTGCACTGGGCCATGTTACTAAAGACGGGTCGGCCCTGAGGGGTACCCGCGCGAGCTTAATAGTGAGTGATGTGGAGTCGGGTTGACCTGGAAGGTGCCCGCGAGATACTTACGAGGCATGGCCGGGCATTCTTAGCCCTTGCCGCAAGTACTCGAGACAGGGCGACGGGGTCACATCGATCATGAGTCTCTGCTCATTACCGCATGCTCCTAATCCACTATGATTTGGACATTTGATCCGAGGGGCCTCTGGCCTGATAGCACTAACTATCACGTGGGCATTGTATGGGCGTTCTGCGTCGTATGCATCAACCGAAGCTTAATCGACGTCAGCGACTGAGCGGCGCGCGCCGGGTTGGACTACATAAGCTCCTGCCTTGTTAAGGAGGTAGCTAGGTCTGCTCACCGGTCGCCTATGCAACGTGCAGGAGTTCCCAGTGAGATGGCCCATGACCCCTGGGGGCATAGGTCTAGTCTGGTGTGTTGACCTCTCTATTAAGCCTAGGTCGGGTTGCAGCGTATTGTTTGGCCGAGGCCGGGCATGACCCCGGAAAGTGTGTCCGACCAGAGCTAATCAAGCATGATGAGTAAGTTGGTGCACCCCTGCAGGGAAGAAAACATATCTATCGATAGCATGTCCTACGCTAACGGACACTTGGAGTTGTATCCCGATCGGTACAACTAGAACTGGATACTTGTGATGAGAAATGGATGGTGATGAGAAATTGATTGTGATGAGAAATGGATAGTATGGGTCTGGGATTGCTTTCTCGCTGGGAGTCAAGAAAGGATCTCTGGCTGAGGTTGATAACACTACTACTTTACATTATGTTGATCTGTACTCTTCTATATGCTGCAAGATGCTTGAAGATGCTAGTCTTCGATAGGCTAGGCTTTCCCCTTCTTTCTGGCATTCTGCAGTTTAGTCCATAGATACAACCCTTTTCCTTTGATACAGATGCATACTTAGTTTAGATTTGATGTAAGTCTTGCGAGTACTTTGGATGAGTACTCATGGCTGCTTTGCCACCTCTTTTCCCCCATACCCGATTGTTGTGACCAGATGACGGATCCCAGGAGCCAGAAGACTCCACTGGTGACTGCTACTACCCCGAGGGTGCCTACTACTACCTGAAGACCATTGATGACTTGGAGTAGTTAGGAGGCTCCCAGGCAGGAGGCCTTGCCTTTTCGATCGATGTTGTTTTTGTGCTAGCCTTCTTAAGGAAAACTTATTTAACTCATGTCTGTACTCAGATATTGATGCTTCCGCTGACTCTTGTGTATTTTGAGCTTATGTATTCGAGCCCTCGAGGCCCCTGTCTTGTAATATAAAGCTTGTATTATTTTAATTTGTGTCTAGAGTTGTGTTGTGATATCTTCCCGTGAGTCCTTGATCTTGATCGTACACATTTGCGTGTATGATTAGTGTACAATTGAATCGAGGGCATCACAAGTTGGTATCAGAGCCGACTGCCTGTAGGTAGCCCCCTTTCCAACTCCTTGGCCGAAGTTGAGTCTAGTCACTACAAAAACTTTTACTAACATGGTTGTGTGTCTTATGACCCACGTCGCCATATGGGTGGTATTAGGATCTTTTACTCCTCGATCTTTACTCTAGGACTTTGATCTCTCTTCTATTCGTGTTAAAATGGTTTTACTAACTCTAACATTAGGATACCGTGACCACATTCACCCCAAAGTTGGATAAGCCATAGTTTTTCCTTAGAATTGTATTCTGGATAGTACACACACTGTCGTGATGACAACGAAGTGGTATCCATCATACCTCTTTCATTATGCATGTTTCATCATGAATGATCCTTGTTTTTACAAATGCTCAATGCTGAACTACCCCTTGTTACATGTTAGCAGGATGGTTAGACCCGCTGGTCGTGGCCGTGGTGCCATCGATCCACCACTGCCCGAATTCTTTGCTAGAATGATGCACCAATTTGAGCTGAACCGCCAGTTCATGGAAGGAATGATGGATCAGTTTCCTTGTCCGAACATGAATCAACAGCCAACCCCAGGAACTCTGCAGGACTTCATGCGTCTGAACCCAACTATTTACCACAGCTCAACTCAACCCCTTGATGCTGATGACTGGCTCCGCGACATCACGTATGAAATGAAGTCTACTAGTGTGGCTCGTGCTAGCTATGTCACCTTTGCATCTTTCTTTCTGAAGGGTCCCGCTGCTCAATGGTGGGACAGCCACAGGCGTACCCTACCTGCTGGAACGGTCATCACTTGGCCGGATTTCCAAGCTGCTTTCCGTGCCCGCTTCATTCCTCAGGGAATCATGGATAGGAAGAAGCGAGAGTTCCGCAACCTCACCCAAGGCAACAATACTGTAGATGCTTACCAGTGGGAATTTCTGGATTTGTCTTGTTATGCTAAAGAAGACATTGGAACTAATGCTCATAGGCAAGAAAAGTTCCGTGGTGCACTTCACCCTGATATTAAGCTAGCACTGCTCGCTGATGACTTTGCCGACTTCGCCACCTTGGTGAACAAGGCTATTCAGGTTGAGACTAGTCTTCAGGAACACCGAGGATCCCTCAGGCGCAGCCGTGATGCTGGCTCATCTTCGGGCCCGTCAGCACAGAAGCGTCGGATATGGATTCCGCACAGCTTGTATCATCCAACGGCACCTAAACCAAGACAGTCCTATGCTGCTCCGTGTTTTCCCCCTCCACCGCAGAGGCAGCCCCTTCGGGCTGTACCACCCCAAGCTTCTGCTCCCAATCCCAATGATGGTCTGTACTTCAAGTGTGGCCTTCTGGGTCACCGCTCCAGGAACTGCCCTCAGAATCAGAATCAGCTGGCTCTGTCTTCTAATGCTTGTGGTATCAATCAACCCCACAACCACAATGCCAGACCATATGGTCGTGGGCAGGCTAACAACATTGATCTGAATGAAGCTCAAGAACAGCCTGCTATTGTGATGGGTACTCTCCTTGTTAATTCAGTACCAGCATCTGTTTTATTTGATTCAGGAGCATCACATTCATTCATGTCAGAAAAGTTTGCATACACACACGACATTCGATGCGAGCCCATAAACACTTCGATAGTGGTACGCACCCCTGCGGGCCGATGTCAAACTACCATGATTGGTTGCAATGTTCCTGTTGAGATTGAAGGGTTGGAATTCCTTGTTTCTCCCATTATTTTGGAGTGTTCCAATATTGACCTCATTCTGGGAATGGAATGGTTGAAAGCGCATACTGCCAAACGACCCTACAAGATGCCGCCTCATGAGCTCCTTGAACTTAAGGAGGAAATCGATAAAGCTCTTCGCAGTGGATTCATTCATCCAAGGTCCTCAGCTTGGGGAGCACCTTCTCTCTTTGTAAAGAAGAAGGATGGAACAAATCGTTTGGTCTAAGACTACCGTCCTATCAACCAAGCTACAATTCAGAACAAATATCCCCTTCCTCGGATCAATGATCTGTATGATCAAATGACTGGTTCATCGATATTCTCTAAACTCGACTTGAGGTTGGGTTACCACCAGATCCGTGTTCGTAAGAGCATATTCCAAAGACTACATTCGTCACTCGTTATGGTTCTTACAAGTACACGTCATGTCTTTTGGCTTGACCAATGCTCCAGCCACATTCTCTTGTCTAATGAACTACATATTCATGGATTACCTCAACAAATTCGTCATAGTCTATCTAGATGATATTCTGGTATATTTGAAGAACAAAGAAGAACATGTTGAACATCTTCGACTTGTTCTAGAGAAGCTTCGAGAACATCAAACTTTATGCCAAGTATTCCAAGTGCGAATTTTGGTTACCCGAAGTCACCTACATTGGTCATGTCATCTCTAAGGATGGTATTGCTGTCAACCCAGAGTGAGTTTAGGCTATTCTTGACTAGACCCCTCCGAAGACTGTCAAGCAAGTCAGAAGCTTTCTCGGTCTAGCCAGCTATTGTCGCCGCTTTGTCGAGAACTTCTCCAAGATCGCCAAGCCACTGACCAATCTGCTTCACAAGGGCATTAAGTTTGATTGGTCAGACAAATGTCAGGAAAGTTTCCAAGCAGTCAAAGACAAGCTGACATATGCCCTAGTGCTTGCTCCCCCTGATTCTCGCAAGGACTTTGTAATCTATTGCGATGCTTCATGTCAAGGATTAGGTTGTGTCCTAATGCAAGACACATAGTGATTGCTTATGCCTCTCGTCAAGTGCGTCCTCATGAAGAGAACTACCTAGTTCATGACCTTGAGCTTGCCGCGGTTATCTATGCATTGAAGCTATGGCGACAATACCTTCTCGGTAATCATTGCGAGATCTTCACTAATCATCAGAGACTGATGTACCTGTTTACTCAGCCAGATCTGAACCTCCGTCAGCAGCGATGGATGGAAGCTATTGCCGACTACAACTGCGGTATATCCTATACCCCTGGTAAGGCTAATGTAATGGCCGATGCCCTGAGCCGTAAGTCTTATTGCAATAATCACATGGTCTACAAAGCTCAACCCCGCCTTTATGAAGAGCTATGCAAGCTAAACCTTCTACTAGTTCCACATGGTTCTCTGAATAACCTTGTCTTGGAACCAACTCTTCTAAAAGCAATTAAGTCTGCACAAGCCAAGGATGCTCATGTTGATTTGATGAAAAAGGATCTTCCCTTGGAGAAATCAAGAGATTTATCACTTGGTGAAGACGGAACCTTGTACTTCAGAGATCGCATTGTACTACCTCAGTTCGAGCTTATGACAGAGAAGGTGATGAAAGAAGCGCATGACACCCCTCTCTCTATTCATCCGGGAAGTACCAAGATGTACTTAGACATTCGTCAGAAATATTGGTGGTCCAAGATGAAGCAAGAGATTGCTCGATATATCGAAGAATGTGACGTTTGTCGTCGCGTCAAAGCAGAACATCAAAAACCGGCTGGACTTCTACAACCACTTCCGATTCCTGAATGGAAGTGGGATAAGATTTAGATGGACTTTGTCACTGGCCTTCCCAAGTCTCAGAAAGGTAACGATGCTATTTTTGTCGTCATCGACCAATTCCCGAAGGTTGCTCACTTTCTGCCAGTCAAGGAGACTATCACTGCTAGTCAATTAGCAAATTTGTATATCTCCCGAATTGTGTCATTCCATGGCATTCCGAAGGAGAACAGTTCAGACCGTGGTAGTATATTCACTTCAAAGTTCTAGGATAGTTTCCAAGAGGCAATGGGAACTCATATTACCTGGAGCACTGCTTATCATCCCCAATCCCAAGGCCATGTCAAGCGAGTCAATCAAATTCTTGAAGACATGCTTCGATCCTGTGTTATTTCTTTCGGTAAGACGTGGGAAGAATCTCTCCCTTATGCAGAGTCCTCTTATAATAACAGCAATCAAGCCATCCTGAAGATGGCACCCTTCGAAGTGCTTTATGGACATAAGTGCCGAACCCCTCTGAATTGGTCAGAAACCAGGGAACGGACGCTCATTGGTCCAGAAATTATTCAACAAGCTGAAGAGCAGGTTTGCATTGTCTGGGATAATCTCAAGGCGGCCCAGTCCCACCAGAAGAGCAACTATAATCGGAAACACTAGGGTCCAACTTATCAGCCTGGTGAACAAGCTTATCTGCGTGTCACTCCTTTGAGAGGCACTCATCGGTTCAGAGTCAAGGGCAAGCTAGCTCAGCGCTACATTGGCCCCTTCCGCATCGTCGCCCGTCGTGGACTGGTGGCTTATCAATTACAGTTGCCACCTCAGTTCTCTCACGTCCTTGATGTCTTCCACGTGTCGCAACTTCGTCGATGCTTCAAGGATCTGGAACGTGAAGTGGATCCGGAATTGATTGAAGTTCAAGATGATCTCACATACAAAGAGCATCCGATCTGCATTCTTGAAGAAGCTGAACATCGAACATGCCAGAAGGTTACGAAGTTCCTCAAGGTGCAATGGTCAAATCATTCTAAATATGAAGCCACTTGGGAACGTGAGGATAACCTCCGTGTTGAATACCCCGACCTGTTCCCTTCTACCTCTTAATTCTTGGGACGAGAATTTCTTTTAGAGGAGGAGAGTTGTAACACCCCGGTGTAATGTTGCTATAGTAACCCCTCGGGTTAAGTTAATAATTTTGCTAAACAAGTGTTTGATCATCCATGGTTCTATCTCTTTTCAAATTCCAGTTGAATTCAATTTCAAATTCTGAGTGAATTTCAAAAATGCTCAAACATGAAAACTAAAATGTTCATCATGTGTAAAATATTCTCCTGGTAATATTGTTGGTGATCCAACATATTTGCAAAATGCCTATGTGGCCTAAAATAGCTAAAACAGAAAAGCTTTAAAAAAAGAAAAGAAAAAAGAGAAAAGGGAGAGCAAAGAGGAACCCCCTCCCTGGACTGAACCCACTTGGGCCGGCCCACCTAACCCACCCAGGCCGGCCCACCTACCTCTCCCCTGTTTCCCCCTCCCCCCTGTTCGTCCGACCGGGCGTGTCCCGCTCGTCCCGCCGGACTGGGCGCGCCGCCCCGTACTCCACGTCGCCAACGAGAGGGGACAAGGCCCCGACGCCTCGGGCTCCCTCCCCACTCGCCCACTTGCCCTCTCTCTCCCTCGTCCTCTCCACCTCTCCCCTTTCCTCTCGCTCGCTCGCTCCTCTCCCCCTCTGCCGAGCGCCATCGCCACCGTTCTCCGTCGACCACGCGGCCACCGGCCACCCCGCGCCTCGCCAACATGTCCACAAGACGTGCCGTCGACCCCTACCTCGACTACGCCTCGTCATCAAGCTTGAGGAGCACCGCAGTCAGCGGATCAAGCCGCCCTCCTTCCGCCTCTGCTCCGGCGATCCCCTTCGACTTTGGCGACGCCTGCTTCTGCTACTAACCTTCCAGGCGCTTTACGTAGCCGCCCGGTGAGCCTCACCTCTCTCCCCTCCGTCTTCCCGCCGTTGTCGCGCCCGTAGGCGTCGTTCCCCACATGTCCGAGCTCGCTTCCGCCGAGCTCATCACCGGCCATGTTCCGGTGACCGAACGCCCGCGCAAGCGTGTCTATCATGCTCGCGCGCACGTGTAGACGCCATACGTACTCAGCACCGCTCGTTTTGCTCGCCGTTGCGCCATTTGCAAGCTCGTCGTGCCTCGGGTCTCCGCCGTCCATGTCGCCGGCGATGACTCTGTCCATCCCAGCCTCGGATGAGACCTTGAATGGCTGTGCCCGAGCCCCTGCTTTCGAACGCACTGCCCCATGCTCCTTTTGAACGCCCGTAGCCTCGTCCCCGATGAGGCCCGAAGCCAACCGCCGCCCACGCTCGTCGCCGGCGCCGTTTCCGGCAGCTCCAGCTCCGGTTGGCCTCACCACATGACGCGATGAGCTCTCCTCATTCGAACGCGCCAAGTCCCACGCCTTTATGACCCCCTGTGGCGCGATTCCGACGAAGTCCGGCGAGCCCCGCCGCTGTTTTGATTGCCGGCGGCGAAACCCCGACGCCGCCAACGTGGCGCGCCTGGGGCCCGCCTCTGGGTCACTGCCCATGGGCCCCATGGCCCAGTTGACCACGTTGACCATGGTCAACTGTGCTGACTGGGCACACAGTATCACTGACACGCGGGCCCCACCGCGTAATTAAGCTAATTAAAACATTTTTATAATTAAAAATAATTAGTTAGCCTAATCAGTCACTGACATGTGGGGCCGTACTGCTAATTAACTCTGTTTAATTAAAATAACCCACTGTTAGCCCTTTGTGTATGACATGTGGGACCCACTGGTCAGTTTGACCTGGTCAGCAGCCCTGTTGACTGCTGACATCATCAACATGTCATGCTGACGTCATTTTTCCTTTTCTGTCAGTTTAACTAATTTCTAGAAATGCTTTAATCTTTGAAAATTCTATGAAATGAAACCGTAACTCCGATGAAAATGTTTTCTATATGAAAGTTGGTCAGAAAAATCCCACGAATCCGAATGCATGGTCCATTCACCTCTCACATGCCCCTAGCATGCTAAACATGGAACCGTCCCCTCTCTTTCATCTGTCCTAAATTCGTCTAACGCTGGGGATTCATCCTCGGATGTTTATCCCCTCCGTCTGCAACGTGTAGTACTACGTTAGGACAACCCTATCTCTGCCTATAGTCATGTTATGCCTTGTGATGCATTGTTTGTTTGTATTTACTATTTCTTCCCCCTCTTCTCTCCGGTAGACCCCGAGACCGATGTTGCCCCTGTGATCGACTACGTCGACGATGACCCCCTCCTTGCCAGAGCAACCAGGCAAGCGAACCCCCCTTGAGCATTTCGATATTGCCCATTTCTTTCCCTCTCATGCTTGCATTAGAACTGCTACTGTTTTTAGTATGATCCTACTCTGATGCATAGCCTGTTTTTGTTACCTGCTTATTGTTACCTTACCTTCTTATCATAAACTTCTTAGTATAGGTTGGTTAGTGATCCATCAGCGACCCCACCTTGTCCCAGTTTCCTCGCTTTATGTTCAATGACTCAATCAATGTGATCGACGTCCAGGCCCTGACACCGCACATCGCCCCCCTAGTTGTACGACTCTACAAAGTTACCATCGAGTGCCGAGGGTGGAACCTCTTACATCACTCCTGATGAGATCTCTGTAGTGTAGCTATACGGTCGAGGTCATCGAGGGTGATTTCCTCCTTAACCACTTCCGTTACGGCTCTGCCGTGCAACCCATCAAATGTGAACCTCGAGGGTGGATCCTCTTACGTTCACCTTGATGATAACATCGAGTGGTATTCACCGGGGGTGATTCCTTGGGTTTTCCCCTTGGTGTTAGACACACAGTTACTATGGTTACTATTACTTTACACTGGGCCATGTTACTAAAGACGGGTCGGCCCTGAGGGGTACCCGCGCGAGCTTAATAGCGAGTGATGTGGAGTCGGGCGGACCTGGAAGGTGCCCGCGAGATACTTACGAGGCATGGCCGGGCAATCTTAGCCCTTGCCGCAAGTACTCGAGATGGGGCGACGGGGTCACATCAATCATGAGTCTCTGCTCGTTACCGTGTTCTCATAATCTACTACGATTTGGATATTTGATCCGAGGGGCCTCTGGCTTGATAGCACTAACCATCATGTGGGCATTGTATGGGCGTTCTACATCGTATGCATCAGCCGAAGCTTAATCGAGGTTAGCGACTGAACGGCGCGCGCCGGGTTGGACCGCGTAAGCTCCTGCCTTGTTTAAGGAGGTAGCTAGGTCTGCTCACCGGCCACGTACACAACGTGAAGGAGTTCCCGGGGAGATGGCCCATGACCCCTGGGGGCATAGGTCTAGTCCGGCATGTTGACCTCTCTATTAAGCCGAGGTCGGGTTGCGGCGTATTGTTTGGCCGAGGCTGGGCATGAGCCAGGAAAGTGTGTCCGGCCAGAGTTAATCGAGCATGATGGGTAAGTTAGTGCACCCATGCAGGGAAGAAAACATCTATCGATATCCTGTCCTACGGTAACGGACACTTGGAGTTGTATGTCGATCGATACAAGTAGAACTGGATACTTGTTATGAGAAATGGATGGTGATGAGAAATTTATTGTGATGAGAAATGGATAGTATGGCTCCGGGATTGCTTTCTCGCTGGGAGTCGAGAAAGGATCTCTGGCCGAGGTTGATAACACTACTACTTTACATTATGTTGATCTGTACTCTTCTATATGCTGCAAGACACTAGAAGATGCTAGTCTTCGATAGGCTAGGCTTTCTCCTTCTTTCTGTCATTCTGCAGTTTAGTCCTTAGATGCAACCCTTTTCCTTTGATGCAGATGCATACTTAGTTTAGATTTGATGTAAGTTGCGAGTACTTTGGATGAGTACTTGATACGTCTCCGTCGTATCTATAATTTTTGATTGTTCCATGCCAATATTATTCAACTTTCATATACTTTTGGCAACTTTTTATACTATTTTTGGGACTAACATATTGATCCAGTGCCCAGTGCAAGTTCCTGTTTGTTGCATGTTTTTGTTTCGCAGAATATCCATATCAAACAGAGTCCAAACGGAATAAAAACCGATGGAGATTTTTTTTGGAATATATATGATTTTTGGGAAGAAGAATCCACGCGAGACGATGCTCGAGGGGCCCACGAGGTAGGGGAGCGCGCCCCAGGGTGTCAGGCGCGCCCCTGACTCTCGTGGACACCCCGTAAGGCGGTTGGAGCCCTTCTTTCGCCGCAAGAATGCTAATTTCTAGATAGAGATCGTGTTAAAATTTCAGCCCAATCGGAGTTACGGATCTCCGGGAATATAAGAAACGGTGAAAGGGAAGAATCTGAGAACGCAGAAATAGAGAGAGAGATCCAAACTCGGAGGGGCTCTTGCCCCTCCCGTGCCATGGAGGCCATGGACCAGAGGGGAAACCCTTCTCCCATCTAGGGAGGAGGTCAAGGAAGAAGAAGAAGAAGAAGAAGAAGAAGAAGAAGAAGAAGAAGAAGGAGGGGGGCTCTCTCCCCCTCGCTTCCGGTGGCACCGGAGTGCCACCGGGGGCCATCATCATCACAGCAATCTACACCAACACCTACGCCATCTTCACCAACATCTCCATCACCTTCCCCCATCTATCTACAGCGGTCCACTATCCCGCAACCCGCTGTACCCTCTACTTGAACATGGTGCTTTATGCTTCATATTATTATCCAATGATGTGTTGCCATTCTATGATGTCTCAGTAGATTTTCGTTGTCCTATCGGTGGTTGATGAATTGCTATGATTGATTTAATTTGCTTATGGTTATGTTGCTGTCCTTTGGTGCCCATCATATGATTGCGCACGTGTATCACACCCTAGGGTAAGTTGTATGTTGATAGGACTATGTATTGGAGGGCACGAGTGACAGAAGCTTCAACCTAGCATAGAAATTGATGCATACGGGATTGAAGGGGGACCAATATATCTTAATGCTATGGTTGGGTTTTGCCTTAATGAACATTAGTAGTTGCGGATGCTTGCTAATAGTTCCAATCATAAGTGCATAGAATTCCAAGTCAGGGATGACATGCTAGCAGTGGCCTCTCCCACATAATACTTGCTATCGGTCTAGTAAAGTAGTCAATTGCTTAAGGGGCAATTTCGCAACTCCTACCACCACTTTTCCACACTCGCTATATTTACATTAGTTGCTTCTTTACCTTAACAACCCCTAGTTTTATTTTGGTGCTCTTTACTTTCTTGCAAGCCTTTCCGAAAACACCTACAAAGTACTTCTAGTTTCATACTTGTTCTAGGTAAAGCAAACGTCAAGCGTGCGTAGAGTTGTATTGGTGGTCGATAGAACTTGAGGGAATATTTGTTCTACCTTTAGCTCCTCGTTGGGTTCGACACTCTTACTTATCGAAAACTGTTGCGATCCCCTATACTTGTGGGTTATCAAGACCTTTTTCTCGCGCCGTTGCCGGGGAGCAATAGCGTGGGGTGAATATTCTCGTGTGTGCTTGTTTTCTTTATCACTAAGTAATTTTTATTTTCTGTTCTTAGTTGCTTCCTATCTTTAGTTATGGGTAGGAAATGCAAAATACCAAAAAAATTAGTTGTACCTACTGAACCAATGGTTGAAGAACCAATCAAAATCTATCACACTGCTGAAGCTTATTACTTGGATCATCTTCGATCCCTATGTGCTCGTGCTGAAACCCCAACTAGCTTAGTTGCGGGCAAATCTTTAGATGAGCATGCTTGTTATGTGCGACACCGTATATCTGAAAATGGGAAATTATTATGGAGTCAAATTCAACATTTGCAATGCTATGCTTGGAATTTATGTGAACTATATGATTTTACTTGTTGTTCTGAAAACCCTAAGAAACAACTTCCCTACCAATGTGAGTTTATTGATAATGGAATCTTATCTTCTTATGCTAAAGGTGTTTATAGTTACTATGACGTTCAACAAATTGAAGAATTTGTTGCTTTTGAGGGTGCTTATGAAATTGCTTCTTTGATTGAAAAGTATGATGCTACTTTTCACAAATCTGAAATTTTTGCTATACTTAAATATTGCTATGATAATTATGCTTCTAATACCTATGTTAAAAAATATATTGAGGAATACTCCCCTGTCCAAGAAGAGATAATATTTTGCAGGAGTCTATGGAAGAAGAAATTGATGACACTGTGAGCTCATTGGATGAAAAAGATGAGGAGGAGAGCGAAGAACAAAATAAGGAAGAGCGGATTGATCACCCATGCCGACCTTCCAATGAGAGTAACTCTTCAACTCATACATTGTTTAATTCCCCTTCGTGCCTACCGAAGGATGATTGCTATGATGACTGTTATGATCCCATTGATTCTCTTGAAATATCCCTTTTTGATGATGCTTGCTATGCTTGTGGCCAAGATGCCAACATGAATTATGCTTATGGAGATGAACTTGCTATAGTTCCTTATGTTAAACATGAAATTGTTGCTATTGCACCCACGTGTGATAGTCCTATTATCTTTTTGAATTCTCCCGACTAAACTATATCGGAGAAGTTTGCACTTATTAAGGATTATATTGATGGGTTGCCTTTTACCGTTGCACATGATGATTTTGATGAATATAATATGCATGTGCTTGCTTCTCCTACTTGCAATTATTATGAGTGAGGAACTATATCTCCACCTCTCTATGTTTCCAATACGATAAAATTGCAAGAAACTGATTATGCTATGCATTGGCCTTTACTATGTGTGCATGAATTGTTCAGTTATGACATGCCGATGCATAGGAAGAGAGTTAGACTTTGTTGTTGCATGATATATGTTACTTTGTGCTCACTACTAAATTACAAATCATTGTTAATTAAAATTGGCTTTGATATACCTTGGGATCCGGGTGGATTCACTACTTGAGCACTATATGCCTAGCTTAATGGCTTTAAAGAAAGTGTTGCCTGGGAGACAACCCGGAAGTTTTAGAGAGTCATTTATTTCTGTTGTGTGCTTTTATAAAGTTTAGAAATAAACATAATGTGCCAAGGTTTGCCTTTAGGATGTTTACATTTGCTTGATGGTTTGTACGGTGCAGGACAGAACCTTTGGCTGTAGTGCGCGATTTTAAATTTTTAGCTGGACGTCAAATCGTTCTGATTCTTTTTGCACTGTCTTCCTATATAAATTTTTTAATTTTACTAATTTTTGTATAATTTTTCAAGTATCAGAAGTATGATGAATGTTCATATTATTACAGAATGTTCTGTTTTAGACAGATTCTGTTTTTGATGCATAGTTTGCTTGTTTTGATGAAACTATCAATTTATATCAGTGGATTAAGCCATGAAAAAGTTATATTACAGTAGACACAATGCAAAAACAAAATATGAATTGGTTTGCAACAGTACTTAGAGTAGTTATTTGCTTTATTATACTAACGGATCTTGCCGAGTTTTCTGTTGAAGTTTTGTGTGGATGAAGTGTTCGATGATCGAGAAGGTCTCGATGTGAGAAGAAGGAAGAGAGGCAAGAGCTCAAGCTTGGGGATGCCCGAGGCACCCCGAGTAAATATTCAAGGAGACTCGAGCATCTAAGCTTGGGGATGCTGTGGAGGCATCCCCTCTTTCTTCAACAAGTATCGGTATGTTTTCGGATTCGTTTCGTTCATGCGATATGTGCAATCTTGGAGCGTCTCTGCTTTAGTTTTCATGTTTCTTTTTTTTTGCACCATGCTGGTATGAGATAGTCCTTGGTTGATTTATAGAATTCTCTTTGCACTTCACTTATATTATTTGAGTATGGCTTTATAGAATGCTTCATGTGCTTCACTTATATCATTTGAAGTTTGGATTGCCTGTTTCTCTTCACTTAGACAACCGCCATTTGTAGAATGCTCTTTTGCTTCACTTATATTTGTTAGAGCACGGGCATATCTTTTGTAGAAAGAATTAAACTCTCTTGCTTCACTTATATCTATTTAGAGAGATGATAGGAATTGGTCATTCACATGGTTAGTCATAAAATCCTACATAAAACTTATAGATCACTGAATATGATATGGTTGATTCCTTGCAATAGTTTTGCGATATAAAGATGGTAATATTAGAGTCATGCTAGTGGGTAGTTGTGGATTGTAGAAATACTTGTGTTGAGGTTTGTGGTTCCCGTAGCATGCACGTATGGTGAACCGTTATGTAACGAAGTCGAAGCATGATTTATTTATTGATTGTCTTGCTTATGAGTGGCGGTCGGGGACGAGCGATGGTCTTTTCCTACCAATCTATCCCCCTAGGAGCATGCGCGTAGTACTTTGTTTCAATGACTAATAAATTTTTGCAATAAGGATGTGAGTTCTTTATGACTAATGTTGGGTCCATGGATTGTACGCACTCTCACCCTTCCGCCATTGCTAACCTCTCTAGTATCACGCAACTTTCGCCGGTACCTTAAACCCACCATATATCTTCCTCAAAACAGCCACCATACCTACCTATCATGGCATTTCCATAGCCATTCCGAGATATATTGCCATGCAACTTTCATCATCATCATATACATGACTTGAGCATTCATTGTCATATTACTCTGCATGATCGTAAGATAGCTAGCATGATGTTTTCATGGCTTGTCCGTTTTTGATATCATTGCTACGCTAGATCATTGCACATCCCGGTACACCGCCGGAGGCATCCATATAGAGTCATACTTTGTTCTAGACATTGAGCTGTAAGTAAATAAAAGTGTGATGATCATCATTATTAGAGCATTGCCCCAGGGAGGAAAGGATGATGGAGACGATGATCCCCCCATAAGTCGGGATGAGACTCCGGACGAAAAAAATAAAACATTAAAAAAAAGAGAAAGGCCAAAAAAGAGAAGGCCCAAAAAAGAGAAAAAATAAAACAAACAAAAAATGAGAGAAAAAGAGAGAAGGGGCAGTGCTACTATCCTTTTTCCACACTTGTGCTTCAAAGTAGCACCATGTTCTTCATATAGAGAGTCTCTTGAGTTATCACTTTCATATACTAGTGGGAATTTCATTATAGAACTTGGCTTGAATATTCCGATGATGGGCTTCCTCAAATGCCCGAGGTCTTCATGAGCAAGCAAGTTGGATGCACACCCACTTAGTTTCAGTTAGAGCTTTCATACACTTATAGCTCTAGTGCATCCGTTGCATGGCAATCCCTGCTCACTCACATTGATATCTATTGATGGGCATCTCCATAGCCCGTTGATACGTCTAGTTGATGTGAGACTATCTTCTCCTTTTTGTCTCCTCCACCATCATATTCTATTCCACCTATAGTGCTATGTCCATGGCTCACGCTCATGTATTGCGTGAAAGTTGAAAAGGTTTGAGAACGTCAAAAGTATGAAACAATTGCTTGGCTTGTCATCGGGGTTGTGCATGATTTGAATATTTTGTGTGGTGAAGATGGAGCGTAGCCAGACTATATGATTTTGTAGGGATAACTTTCTTTGGCCATGTTATTTTGAAAAATACATGATTGCTTTATTAGTATGCTTGAAGTATTATTGTCTGTAAAAGGATAGACTATTGCTTTGAATCACTCGTGTCTTAATATTCATGCCATGATTAGACATATGATCAAGATTATGCTAGGTAGCATTCCACATCAAAAATTATCTTTTTTTATTATTTACCTACTCGAGGACGAGCAAGAATTAAGCTTGGGGATGCTGATACATCTCCGTCGTATCTATAATTTTTGATTGTTGCATGCCAATATTATTCAACTTGCATATACTTTTGGCAACTTTTTATACTATTTTTGGGACTAACATATTGATCCAGTGCCCAGTGCCAATTCCTGTTTGTTGCATGTTTTTTGTTTTGCAGAATATCCATATCAAACAGATTCCAAACGGAATAAAAACTGACGGGTTTTTTTTGGAATATATATGATTTTTGGGAAGAAGAATCCACACGAGACGATGCTCGTGGGGCCCACGAGGTAGGGGGGCACGCCCCAGGGTGTCAGGCGCGCCCCTGACTCTCATGGCCACCCCGTAAGGCGGTTGGAGCCCTTCTTTCTCCGCAAGAAATCTAATTTCCGGATAGAGATCATGTTAGAATTTCAGCCCAATCGGAGTTACGGATCTCCGGGAATATAAGAAACGGTGAAAGGGAAGAATCTAAGAATGCAGAAACAGAGAGAGAGAGATCCAATCTCGGAGGGGCTCTCGCCCCTCCCGTGCTATGGAGGCCATGGACCAGAGGGGAAACCCTTCTCCCATCTAGGGAGGAGGTCAAGGAAGAAGAAGAAGGATGGGGGCTCTCTCCCCCTCGCTTCCGGTGGCACCGGAGTGCCACCGGGGGCCATCATCATCACCGCGATCTACACCAACACCTACGCCATATTCACCAACATCTCCATCACCTTCCCCCATCTATCTACAGCGATCCACTCTCCCACAACCCGCTGTACCCTCTACTTGAACATGGTGCTTTATGCTTCATATTATTATCCAACGATGTGTTGCCATCCTATGATGTCTGAGTAGATTTTCATTGTCCTATCGGTGGTTGATGAATTGCTATGATTGATTTAATTTGCTTGTGGTTACGTTGCTGTCCTTTGGTGCCCATCATATGATTGCGCACGTGGATCACACCCTAGGGTAAGTTGTATGTTGATAGGACTATGTATTGGAGGGCACGAGTGACAGAAGCTTCAACCTAGCATAGAAATTGATGCATACGGGATTGAAGGGGACCAATATATTTTAATGCTATGGTTGGGTTTTACCTTAATGAACATTAGTAGTTGCGGATGCTTGCTAATAGTTCCAATCATAAGTGCATAGAATTCCAAGTCAGGGATGACATGCTAGCAGTGGCCTCTCCCAGATAATACTTGCTATCGGTCTAGTAAAGTAGTCAATTGCTTAAGGGGCAATTTCGCAACTCCTACCACCACTTTTCCACACTCGCTATATTTACTTTAGTTGTTTCTTTACCTTAACAGCCCCTAGTTTTATTTTCGTGCTCTTTACTTTCTTGCAAGCCTTTCCGAAAACACCTACAAAGTACTTCTAGTTTCATACTTGTTCTAGGTAAAGCGAACGTCAAGCGTGCGTAGAGTTGTATCGGTGGTCGATAGAACTTGAGGGAATATTTGTTCTACCTTTAGCTCCTCGTTGGGTTCGACACTCTTACTTATCGAAAACTATTGCGATCCCCTATACTTGTGGGTTATCAGTACTCACGACTGCTTTGCTACCTCTTTTCCCCCATACCCGATTGTTGCGACCAGATGACGGATCCCAGGAGCCAGACGACGCCACTGATGAATGCTACTACCCCGAGGGTGCCTACTACTACGTGAAGACCGCTGACGACTTGGAGTAGTTAGGTGGCTCCCAGGCAGGAGGCCTTGCCTTTTCGATCAATGTTGTTTTTGTTCTAGCCTTCTTAAGGAAAACTTGTTTAACTCATGTCTATACTCATATATTGATGCTTCCGCTGACTCTTGTGTATTTCAATCTTATGTTTTCGAGCCTCGAGGCCCCTGGCTTGTAATATAAAGCTTGTATTATTTTAATTTGTGTCTAGAGTTGTGTTGTGATATCTTCCCGTGAGTCCTTGATCTTGATCATACATATTTGCGTGTATGATTAGTGTACGACTGAATCGAGGGCGTCACAACCTCTTTTTGCCTGTTTCTTGTTTGCTTGTGTGTCGGATTAATTGCTTGTCATGATGGCTCTATCTAGATTTGGTGATCTTCACCTTAAAAGGTTAGAAGAGATCGAAAGCAACGTCAGGACTTTTATGGTGTTACAATTTGAGCATAATAATTTCTTTAGAAATAAGCTTAAAGAGCAAAAAAGCTTTGTGGGTTATATGAATAAAGAGCTCGATGATATGTCTAAAGAATTTGATGGTTTGAAATCTCAGATTGCTCATCTTGATAAGTTAATAGCTGAAGTTTCGGATAAGCAAGCCACCTTAGTTAATAAGATGGCCGCTAAGCTGGAAATTTTTTTGGAAGACAAAGATGAAGATCTAAAAGTTATCGATGTGTCCCCTATTAAATCTTTGTTTTCAATATGAATCTTGATAATGATGGGACTGAATATGATCCACCTTTACCTAGAAGACGTTCCAAAAATTCGGAGTCTTTAGACCTTGATGCTAAAATTGTTAAAAGTGGGATTGAAGAAGTCAAAACTTTAAATATTAATGAACCCACTATTTTGGAGTTCAAGGAATTTAATTATGATAATTTCTCTTTGATAGATTATATTTCCTTGTTGAAATCCGTGCTAAATTCTCCTCATGCTTATAGTCAAAATAAAGCCTTTACCAAACATATCATTGATGCTTTGATGCAATCTTATGAAGAAAAACTTGAGTTGGAAGTTTCTATCCCTAGAAAACTTTATGATGAGTGGGAACCTACTATTAAAATTAAGATTAAATATCATGAATGCTATGCTTTGTGTGATTTGGGTGCTAGTGTTTCCATGATTCCAAAGACTTTGTGTGATTTGCTAGGTTTCCCTGATTTTGATGATTGCTCTTTAAACTTGCACCTTGCGGATTCCACTATTAAGAAACCTATGGTAAGAATTAATGATGTTCTTATTGTTGCAAATAGGAATTATGTGCCCGTGGATTTTATTGTTCTTGACATAGATGCAATCCTTCATGTCCTATTATTCTTGGTAGACCTTTCCCTAGAACGATTGGTGCAATTATTGATATGAAGGAAGGGAATATTAGATTCCAATTTTCATTAAGGAAAGGCATGGAACAGTTCCCTAGAAATAAAATCAAATTACCCTATGAATCTATTATGAGAGCCACTTATGGATTGCCTTCCAAAGATGGCAATACCTAGATCTATCCTTGCTTTCATGCCTAGCTAGGGGCGTTAAACGATAGCGCTTGTTGGGAGGCAACCCAATTTTATTTTTATTCCTTGATTTTTGATCCTGTTTAGTAATAAATAATTTATCTAGCCTCTATTTTGGTTGTTTTTTTGTGTTTAATTAGTGGTTGTGCCAAGTAGAACCGTTGGGAAGACTTGGGGAAAGTCTTGATATCTTGCTGTAAAAAACAGAAACTTTAGCGCTCTCGAGAACCGCTGCCATTTTTATTTGGAAAGTGATATTTAGTTAATTATTTTTTTATATGATTAATAGATAAATTCCTCACGTCCAGCAATTTATTTTAGAATTTTTGGGGTTCCATAACTTGCGTTAGCTGCAGATTACTACAGACTGTTCTGTTTTTGACAGATTCTGTTTTCCGTGTGTTGTTTGCTTATTTTGATGAATCTATGGCTAGTAAAATAGTTTATAAACCATAGAGAAGTTGGAATAAAGTAGGTTTAACACCAATATAAACAAATAATGAGTTCATTACAGTACCTTTAAGTGGTGTTTTGTTTTGTTTTGCTAACGGAGCTCACGAGATTTTCTACTTTAAGTTTTGTGTTGTGAAGTTTTCAAGTTTTGGGTAAAAGATTTGATGGATTCTGGAACAAGGAATGGCAAGAGCCTAAGCTTGGGGATGCCCATGGCACCCCAAGATAATCTAAGGAAACCTAAAAGTCAAAGCTTGGGGATGCCCCGGAAGGCATCCCCTCTTTCGTCTACCTCTATTGGTAACTTTACTTGGAGCTATATTTTTATTTACCACATGATATGTGTTTTGCTTGGAGCGTCTTGTATCATTTGAGTCTTTATTTGTTAGTTTTCCATAGTCATCCTTGCTGCACACACCTTTTTGAGAGAGACACACATGATTCGTAAATCGTTAGAATACGCTATGTGCTTCAGTTATATCTTTTGAGTTATATAGCTTTTGCTCTAGTGCTCACTTATATCTTTTAGAGCACGATGGTGGATTTGTTTTATAGAAACTTTTGTTCTCTCATGCTTCACATGGATTTTTTTGAGAGTCCTACAAAACAGCATGGTAATTTTATTTAATTATTTTAGGCATTCAAGATTAATAAAAAAATCTTATGAGTGTCTTGAATACTATGAGAAGTTTGAAACTTGATAATTGTTTTGAGATATGGAGATGGTGATATTAGAGTCGTGCTAGTTGTGTAGTCGTGAATTTGAGAAATGCTTGTGCTGAAGTTTGTGATTCCTGTAGTATGCACGTATGGTGAACCGTTATGTTAAGAAGTCAGAGCATAATGTGTTTATTGATTGTCCTCCTTATGAGTGGCGGTCGAGGATGAGCGATGGTCTTTTCCTACCAATCTATCCCCCTAGGAGCATGCGCGTAGTACTTTGCTTCGATAACTAATAGATTTTTGCATTAAGTATGTGAGTTCTTTATGAATAATGTTGAGTCCATGGATTATACGCACTCTCACCCTTCCACCATTGCTAGCCTCTCTAATACCGCACACCTTTCGCCAGTATCATACACCCACCATATACCTTCCTCAAAACAGCTACCATACCTACCTACCATGGCATTTCCATAGCCATTCCGAGATATATTGCCATGCAACTTTCCACCGTTCTGTTTACTATGACACGCTTCATCATTGTCGTATTGCTTCGCATGATCATGTAGTTGACATTTTAGTTGTGGCAAAGCCACCGTTCATAATTCTTTCATATAAGTCACTCATGCATCATTGCTATCCCGGGATACCGCCGGTGGCATTCATATAGAGTCATACTTTGTTCTAGTATCGAGTTGTAATCATTGAGTTGTAAATAAATAGAAGTGTGATGATCATCATTCATAGAGTATTGTCCCAATAAAAAAAAGAAAGGCCAAATAAAAAAGAAGGCCCCCCAAAAAAGAATAAATAAATAAATAAAAAGGGGCAATACTACTATCTTTTTTTCCACACTTGTGCTTCAAAGTAGCACCATGATCTTCATGATAGAGAGTCTCCTATGCTATCACTTTCATATACTAGTGGGATTTTTTTTTCATTATAGACCTTGGCTTGTATATTCCAATGATGGGCGTCTTTGTGAGCAAGCAAGTTGGATGCACGCCCACTTAGTTCTTTTTGTTGAGCTTTCATATACTTATAGCTCTAGTGCATCCGTTGCATGACAATCCCTACTCATGCACATTGATATCTATTAATGGGCATCTCCATAGCCCATTGATACGCCTAGTTGATGTGAGACTATCTTCTCCTTTTTTTGTCTCCTCCATAACCACCATTCTATTCCACATATAGTGCTATGTCCATGGCTCACGCTCATGTATTTCACGAAGATTGAAAAGGTTTGAGAACACCAAAAGTATGAAACAATTGCTTGGCCTGTCATCGGGGTTCTGCATGATTTAAATACTTTGTGTGGTGAAGATGGAGCATAGCCAGACTATATGATTTTGTAGGCATAACTTTCTTTGGCCATGTTATTTTAAAGAGACATAATTGCTTAGTTAGTATGCTCGAAGTATTATTATTTCTATGTCAATATTGAACTTCTGTCTTGAATCTTTTGGATCTGAATATTCATACCACAATTAAGAGAATTACATTGAAATTATGCCACGTAGCATTCCACATCAAAAATTCTGTTTTTATCATTTACCTACTCGAGGACGAGCAGGAATTAAGCTTGGGGATGCTTGATACGTCTCCAATGTATCTATAATTTTTTATTGTTCCATGCTATATTATATCCTGTTTTGGACATTATTGGGCTTTATTATACACTTTTATATTATTTTTGGGGCTAACCTATTAACCGGAGTCCTAGCCTAGAATTGCTGTTTTTTGCCTATTTTAGGGTTTCACGGAAAAAGAATATCAAACGGGGTCCAAACGGAATGAAACCTTTGGGAACGTGATTTTCGGAACGAACAAGATCCAGAGGACTTGGACCCTACGTCAAGCAATCAACCAGGAAGGCAGGGGCGCGCCTACCCCCCCAAGCGTGCCCTCCACCCTCGTGGGGCCCACATTGCTCCACCGACGTACTCCTTCCTCCTATATATACCTCCGTACCCCCAAACTACCAGATACGGAGCCAAAACCCTAATTCCACCACCGTAACTTTCTGTATCCACGAGATCCCATCTTGGGGCCTTTTCCGGAGCTCCGCCGGAGGGGGCATCGATCACGGAGGGCTTCTACATCAACACCATAGCCCCTCCGATGAAGTGTGAGTAGTTTACTTCAGACCTACGGGTCCATAGTTATTAGCTAGATGGCTTCTTCTCTCTTTTTGGATCTCAATACAAAGTCCCCCCCCCCCTCTCTTGTGGAGATCTATTCGATGTAATCTTCTTTTGCGGTGTGTTTGTTGAGATCAATGAATTGTGGGCTTATGATCAAGTTTATCTGTGAACAATATTTGAATCTTCTCTGAATTCTTTTATGTATGATTGGTTATCTTTGCAAGTCTCTTTGAATTATTAGTTTGATTTGGCCTACTAGATTGATCTTTCTTGCAATGGGAGAAGTGCTTAGCTTTGGGTTCAATCTTGCGGTGTCCTTTCCCAGTGATAGTAGGGGCAGCAAGGCACGTTTTGTATTGTTGCCATCGAGGATAACAAGATGGGGTTTATATCATATTGCATGAGTTTATCCCTCTACATTATGTCATCTTGCTTAAAGCGTTACTCTGTTCTCTTAAACTTAATACTCTAGATGCATGCTGGATAGCGGTCGATGTGTGGAGTAATAGTAGTAGATGTAGCCAGGAGTCGGTCTACTTGTCTTGGACGTGATGCCTATATACATGATCATACCTAGATATTCTCATAACTATGCTCAATTCTGTCAATTGCTCAACAGTAATTTGTTCACCCACCGTAATACTTATGCTCTCGAGAGAAGCCTCTAGTGAAACCTATGGCCCCCGAGTCTATTTTCCATCATATTAATCTTCCAATACTTAGTTATTTCCTTTGCCATTTATTTTACTTGCATCTTTATTTCTCTTTATCATAAAATACCAAAAATATTATCTTATCATATCTATCAGATCTCACTCTCGTAGGTGACCGTGAAGGGATTGACAACCCCTTTATCACGTTGGTTGCGAGGAGTTTATTTGTTTGTGTAGGTGCGAGGGACTCATGCGTGGCCTCCTACTGGATTGATACCTTGGTTCTCAAAAACTGAGGGAAATACTTACGCCGCTCGGCGGCATCACCCTTTCCTCTTCAAGGGAAAACCAACGCAGTGCTCAAGAGGTAGCAACCAGCAAGCACAACCAAAAATCTTGAGCAATGTATAGTCAGGTGTCTCTTGGAGTAAACACTCAATGGGTGTTTTCATGTCTAGAACTTGTGTGGGAAGCCTGTTGATGAGGAAGCAAGCTGTGGAAAAGGCATCAGTCCAAAAGCGAAAAGGTATAGATGCATGTGCTAAGAAAGTTAGACCAGTTTCAACTATGTGTTGATGCTTACGTTCAGCGGAGCCATTCCACTTATGTGTAGGTGGACAGGACACACGATGTGTAATCCCAAGTTTCCCAAAAAAAGTGTTGAGATTGCGATGTGCCCCACCCCAATTTGATTGAACATGAAGGATTTTATGGCTAAGTAGACGCTCAACATGAGTTTGGAATTGAAGAAAAACATTGAACACATCTGCCTTGCGCTTAAGAAAATAAATCCAAGTAAATCGACTATAAGCATCAATAAAACTAACATAGTAGTTATGACCACTAACTGAAGTTTGGGCAGGACCCCATACATCTGAAAAGACAATTTCAAGAGTAGCTGTAACTACACGACTAGACAACGGGAGCTTTTTCCTTGCTGACATGCACCACACACGGACTCGTCTTTTTTTGCTAGAGTCGACTAGAAGTTGATGACGACGAAGGACATAACGTATAATGGGATTAGCTGGATGACCAAGACGTGAGTGCCACTGAGACGGCTTGACACGAACACTGCTGAAGACACTGAACCTTGAAGGTGCATTATGTGGATATAGACCATGGTGGAAGTGACCTCTAAGAAGAACGTCCCTCGTTGTTGCAATCCTTTACAAAGACATCAAAAGGGTGAAATTCAACAAAAAAATGTCATTGTCATGAGTAAGTCTAGGAACAGATAGAAGATTGCGAGTAACATCGGGAACATGAAGAACATCGTGAAGTTGAAGCTCCCTAGATGTGCTAGTCGGAAGAGAAGATTGACCAATATGTGTAATGTGCATACCTGACCCGTTCGCAACGTGAACCTTATCATGGCCGAGGTAGGCTTGGCTTGAGTGCAACTTGTCCATCTCATTGGTCATGTGATCCGTAGCTACAGTATCCATGTACCAACTTGAATCAATGGAGTATGAGGGAGTGTGCCCGTGGCCAGAACCACCTGAGCGAATGGGTCCTTGAGTAGCTGAAAGGATCGATATAGTTGACTAGAGGGGGGGGGGGTGAATAGGCAACTAACAATTTTTAGCTTTTCTTTACCAATTTAAACTTTGCATCAAAGTAGGCTGTCTAGATATGCAACTAGGTGAGCAACCTATATGATGCAACAAGAACAAGTACACAAGCAAGCAAGGGATATAACACAAATAAGCTTGCACAAGTAAAGGCACGAGATAACCAAGAGTGGAGCCAGTGAAGATGAGGATGTGTTACCGAAGTTCCTTCCTTTTGAGGGGAAGTACGTCTCCGTTGGAGCAGTGTGGAGGCACAATGCTCCCCAAGAAGCCACTAGGGCCACCGTATTCTCCTCACGCCTTCACACAATGCGAGATGCCGTGATTCCCCTATTAGTGCCCTTGGAGGCGGCGACCGGACCTTTACAAACAAGGTTGGGGCTATCTCCACAACTTAATTGGAGGCTCCCAACGATACCACAAAGCTTCACCACAATGGAATATGTCTCCGTGGTGACCTCAACCATCTAGGGTGCTCAAACACCCAAGAGTAACATGATCCGCAAGGGATGAGTGGGGGAATCAAATTTCTCTTGGTGGAAGTGTAGATCTAGGCCCTCTCAACCAATCCCTAGAGAGTCAACCAGTTTGATTGGCTAGGGAGAGAGATCGGGCGAAAATGGAGCTTGGAGCAATAATGGAGATTAGGGAAAGAAGAGATAGTCAACTCGGAGAAGAAGACACCCCTTATATAGTGGAAGAACAAATCCAACTATTATCCACCAACTCAACCTGCGTAGCACGGTACTACCGCGTCGGGGATGCAGTACTACCGCAAGGTCACACGGTACTACCGCGGGACCCCGTGGTACTACATCCCTAGCAGCAAAAACCAGGACAGCCCAGATGCAATGAAGCAGAGGGTGGTAGAACCACTGGCATGGTACTACCACTCCCCCTTGCGGTACTACCGCAAGGCAGGGATGGTCCAGATTTTGGGAAGGCACGGACATATTAAAATACATCTGTGGCAACTTCCGCCGAGTTGGGACCTATGCAAAAATCCGACACGGTAGTACTGCAAGCTAGGAGTGTTGGAAATATGCCCTAGAGGCAATAATAAAAGCATTATTATTATATTTCCTTGTTCATGATAATTGTCATTATTCATGCTATAATTGTGTTATCCGGAAATCGTAATACATGTGTGAATAACAGACACCAACATGTCCCTAGTAAGCCTCTAGTTGACTAGCTCGTTAATCAACAGATTGTCATGGTTTCCTGGCTATGGACATAAGATGTCATTGATAACGAGATCACATCATTAGGAGAATGATGTGATGGACAAGACCCAGTCCTAAACATAGCATAAAGATCGTATAGTTCGTTTGCTAGAGTTTTGCAATGTCAAGTATCTTTTCCTTAGACCATGAGATCGTGTAACTCCTGGATACCGTAGGACTGCTTTGGGTGTACCAAACGTCACAACGTAACTGGGTGACTATAAAGGTATACTACGGGTATCTCCGAAAGTGTCTGTTGGGTTGACACGGATCAAGACTGGGATTTGTCACTCCGTATGACGGAGAGGTATCACTGGGCCCACTCGGTAATGCATCATCATAATGAGCTCAAAGTGACCAAGTGTTTGGTCACGGGATCATGCATTACGGTACGAGTAAAGTGACTTGCCGGTAACGAGATTGAACAAGGTATTGGGATACCGACGATCGAATCTCGGGCAAGTAATATATCGATTGACAAAGGGAATTGCATACGGGGTTGATTGAATCCTAGACATCGTGGTTCATCCGATGAGATCATCATGGAGCATGTGGGAGCCAACATGGGTATCCAGATCCCGCTGTTGGTTATTGACCGGAGAGTCATCTCGGTCATGTCTGCTTGTCTCCCGAACCCGTAGGGTCTACACACTTAAGGTTCGGTGACGCTAGGGTTGTGAAGATATGTATATGCAGTAACCCGAATGTTGTTCGGGGTCCCGGATGAGATCCCGGACGTCATGAGGAGTTCCGGAATAGTCCGGAGGTAAAGAATTATATATAGGATGTGCAGTTTCGGCCATCGGGACAAGTTTCGGGGTACCCGGTATTGTACCGGGACCACCGGAAGGGTCCCGGGGGTCCACCGGGTGGGGCCACCTGTCCCGGAGGGCCCCATGGGCTGAAATAGGAGGGAACCCAGCCCATAGTGGGCTGGGGCGCCAGCCCCTAGGGGCCCATGCGGCTAGGGCTAAGGGGAAACCCTAGATGGGGGCGCCCCCTTGCCTTGGGGGGCAAGCCCCCACCCTAGGCCGCCGCCCCCCTAGGAGATCCATCTCCTATGGCCGGCTGCCCCCCCCCCCCCTAGCACCCCTATATATAGTGGGGGAGAGGAGGGACTTGATCCCATGCTTTTGGTGCTTCCCTCTCTCCCTGTTACATCTCTCTCTCTTGTAGTATTGGCGAAGCCCTGCTACTGTGACGCCCTGCATCCACCACCACGCCGTCGTGCTGCTGGATCATCACCAACCTCTCCTTCCCCCTTGCTGGATCAAGAAGGAGGAGACGTCTCCCGTCCCGTACGTGTGTTGAACGCGGAGGTGCCGTCCGTTCGGCGCTGGTCATCGGTGATTTGGATCACGTTGTGTACGACTACTTCATCCTCGTTCTAACGAACGCTTCCGCTCGCGATCTACAAAGGTATGTAGATGCAATCTGAATACTCGTTGCTTGATGAACTCCTAGATGGATCTTGGTGAAACGAGTAGGAAAATTTTTGTTTTCTGCAACGTTCCCCAACAGTGGCATCATGAGCTATGTCTATGCGTAGTTCTTCTTGCGCGAGTAGAACACAATTTGTTGTGGGCGTGGATTTGTCAACTTTCTTGCCGCTACTAGTCTTTTCTTGCTTCAGCGGTATTGTGGGATGAAGCGGCCCGAACCAACCTTACACGTACGCTTACGTGAGACCGGTTCCACCGACTAACATGCACTAGTTGCATAAGGTGGCTGGCGGGTGTCTGTCTCTCCTACTTTAGTTGGAGCGGATTCGATGAACAGGGTCCTTATGAAGGGTAAATAGAAGTTGACAAATCACGTTGTGGCTTTCACGTAGGTAAGAAAACGTTCTTGCTAGAACCCTAATTCAGCCACGTAAAACTTGCAACAACAATTAGAGGACATCTAACTTGTTTTTGGAGCAAGTGGTTTGTGATATGATATGGCCAAAGTTGTGATGAATGATGAATGATCTATATGTGATGTATGAGATGTTCATGCTATTGTAATAGGAATCACGACTTGCATGTCGATGAGTATGACAATCGGCAGGAGCCATAGGAGTTGTCTTTATTCTTTTATATGACCTGCGTGTCATTGAGAAACGCCATGTAAATCACTTTACTTCATTGCTAAACGCGTTAGCCATAGTAGTAGAAGTAATAGTTGGCGAGCAACTTCATGGAGACACGATGATGGAGATCATGTTGTCAAGCCGGTGACAAGATGATCATGGAGCCCCAAGATGGAGATCAAAGGAGCTATGTGATATTGGCCATATCATGTCACGTTTATTATTTGATTGCATGTGATGTTTATCATGTTTTGCATCTTGTTTACTTAGAACGATGGTAGTAAATAAGATGATCCCTCATAACTATTTCAAGAAGTGTTCTCCCCTAATTGTGCACCGTTGCTAAAGTTCGTCGTTTCGAAGCACCACGTGATGATCGGGTGTGATAGATTCTTACATTCACATACAACGGGTGTAAGACAGTTTTACACATGCAAAACACTTAGGGTTAACTTGACGAGCCTAGCATGTGCATAGACATGGCCTCGGAACACAGAAGACCGAAAGGTCGAGCATGAGTCCTATAGAAGATGCGATCAACATGAAGATGTTCACCGACGTTGACTAGTCCGTCTCACGTGATGATCGGACACGGCCTAGTTAACTCGGATCATGTAATACTTAGATGACTAGAGGGATGTCTAATCTAAGTGGGAGTTCATTATATAATTTGATTAGATGAACTTTATTATCATGAACATTAGTCTAAAATATTTTACAATATGTCTTGTAGATCAAATGGCCCACGTAGTCCTCAACTTCAACGCGTTCCTAGAGAAAACCAAGATGAGAGACGATGGCAGCAACTATACGGACTGGGTCCGGAACCTGAGGATCATCCTCATAGCTGCCAAGAAAGATTACGTCCTACAAGCACCGCTAGGTGAAGCTCCCGTCCCACAGAACCAAGACGTTATGAACGCTTGGCAGACACGTGTTGACGACTACTCCCTCGTTCAGTGCGGCATGCTTTACAGTTTAGAACCGGGGCTCCAAAAGCGTTTTGAGAGACATGGAGCATATGAGATGTTCGAAGAGCTGAAAATGGTTTTTCAAGCTCATGCCCGGATCGAGAGATATGAAGTCTCCGATAAATTCTTCAGTTGTAAGATGGAGGAAAATAGTTCTGTCAGTGAGCACATACTCACTATGTCTGGGTTACATAACCGCTTGTCTCAGCTGGGAGTTAATCTCCCGGATGATGCGGTCATTGACAGAATCCTCCAGTCGGTTCCACCAAGCTACAAGAGCTTTGTGATGAACTTCAACATGCAGGGGATGCAAAAGACCATTCCTGAGTTGTTTGCAATGCTGAAATCAGCAGAGGTAGAAGTCAAGAAGGAACATCAAGTGTTGATGGTCAATAAAACCACTAAGTTCAAGAAGGGCAAGGGTAAGAAAGCCTTCAAGAAGGACGGCAAGGAACTTGCCACGCCCGGCAAGCAAGCTGCCGGGAAGAAGCCAAAGAATGGACCCAAGCCCGAGACTGAGTGCTTTTATTGCAAGGGAAGCGGACACTGGAAGCGGAACTGCCCCAAATACTTAGCAGACAAGAAGGCCGGCAAAACAAAAGGTATATGTGATATACATGTAATTGATGTGTACCTTACCAGTAATCGTAGTAGCTCTTGGGTATTTGATACCGGTGCAGTTGCTCACATTTGTAACTCACAGCAGGAACTACGGAATAGGCGGAGACTGGCAAAGGACGAGGTGACGATGCGCGTCGGGAATGGTTCCAAAGTCGATGTGATCGCCGTCGGCACGCTACCTCTTCATTTACCTACGGGATTAGTTTTAAACCTCAATAATTGTTATTTAGTACCAGCTTTGAGCATGAACATTGTATCGGGATCTCGTTTAATACGAGATGGCTACTCATTTAAATCCGAGAATAATGGTTGTTCTATTTATATGAGAGATATGTTTTATGGTCATGCTCCTATGGTGAATGGTTTATTCTTTATGAATCTCGAACGTAATGCTACACATGTTCATAGTGTGAGTACCAAAAGATGTAAGGTTGATAACGATAGTCCCACATACTTGTGGCACTGCCGCCTTGGTCACATAGGTGTCAAACGCATGAAGAAGCTCCATGCAGATGGACTTTTAGAGTCACTTGATTATGAATCATTTGACACGTGCGAACCATGCCTTATGGGTAAAATGACCAAGACTCCGTTCTTAGGAACAATGGAGCGAGCAACCAACTTATTGGAAATCATACATACTGATGTGTGCGGTCCAATGAGTGTTGAGGCTCGTGGCGGCTATCGTTATGTTCTCACCCTCACTGATGATTTGAGTAGATATGGATATGTTTACTTAATGAAACACAAGTCTGAAACCTTTGAAAAGTTCAAGGAATTTCAGAGTGAGGTTGAGAATCAACGTGACAGGAAAATCAAGTTTCTACAATCAGATCGTGGAGGAGAATACTTGAGTCACGAATTTGGCACACACTTAAGAAAATGTGGAATAGTTTCACAACTCACGCCGCGTGGAACACCTCAGCATAACGGTGTGTCCGAACATCATAATCGCACTCTATTAGATATGGTGCGGTCTATGATGTCTCTTACCGATCTACCGCTATCTTTTTGGGGCTATGCTTTAGAGACTGCTGTAGTCACTTTAAATAGGGCTCCGTCAAAATCCGTTGAGACGACACCGTTTGAATTGTGGTTTGGAAAGAAACCTAAGTCGTCGTTTATGAAAGTTTGGGGATGCGATGCTTATGTCAAGAAACTTCAACCTGAAAAGCTCGAACCCAAGTCGGAAAAATGCGTCTTCATAGGATACCCAAAAGAAACTATTGGGTATACCTTCTACCTCAGATCCGAAGGCAAGATCTTTGTTGCCAAGAATGGATCCTTTCTAGAGAAAGAGTTTCTCTCGAAAGAAGTAAGTGGGAGGAAAGTAGAACTTGATGAAGTGTTACCTCTTGAACCGGAAAATGGCGCAACTCAAGAAAATGTTCCTAAGGTGCCTACACCGACTGGAGAGGAAGCTAATGATGATGATCATGAAACTTCTAATCAAGTTGCTACTGAAATTCGAAGGTCTACAAGGACACGTTCCGCACCAGAGTGGTACGGCAACCCTGTCTTGGAAATCATGTTGTTAGACAACGGTGAACCTTCGAACTATGAAGAAGCGATGGCGGGCCCGGATTCCAACAAATGGCTAGAAGCCATGAAATCCGAGATAGGATCCATGTATGAAAACGAAGTATGGACTTTGACTGACTTGCCCGTTGAACGGCGAGCCATAGAGAATAAATGGATCTTTAAGAAGAAGACAGACGCGGATGGTAATGTGACCATCTATAAAGCTCGGCTTGTCGCTATGGGTTATCGACAAGTTCAAGGGGTTGACTACGATGAGACTTTCTCACCGGTAGCGAAGCTAAAGTCCGTCCGAATCATGTTAGCAATTGCCGCGTTTTACGATTATGAAATATGGCAAATGGACGTCAAAACGGCATTCCTTAATGGTTTCCTTAAGGAAGAATTGTATATGATGCAGCCGGAAGGTTTTGTCGATCCTAAGAATGCTGACAAGGTGTGCAAGCTCCAACGCTCGATTTATGGGCTGGTGCAAGCATCTCGGAGTTGGAACATTCGCTTTGATGAGATGATCAAAGCGTTTGGGTTTACACAGACTTATGGAGAAGCCTGCCTTTACAAGAAAGTGAGTGGGAGCTCTGTAGCATTTCTCATATTATATGTAGATGACATACTTTTGATGGGAAATGATATAGAACTCTTGGACCGCATCAAGGCCTACTTGAATAAGAGTTTTTCAATGAAGGACCTTGGAGAAGCTGCTTATATATTAGGCATCAAGATCTATAGAGATAGATCGAGACGCCTCATAGGTCTTTCACAAAGCACATACCTTGATAACATATTGAAGAAGTTCAATATGGATCAATCTAAGAAGGGGTTCTTGCCTGTGTTACAATGTATGAAATTGAGCTCGGCTCAAAGTCCGACCACGGTAGAAGAAATAGAAGAGATGAGTGTCATCCCCTATGCCTCAGCCATAGGTTCTATTATGTATGCCATGCTGTGTACCAGACCTGATGTAAACCTTGCCGTAAGTTTGGTAGCAAGATACCAAAGTAATCCCGGCAGGGAACACTGGACAGCGGTCAAGAATATCCTAAAGTACCTAAAAATGACTAAGGAGATGTTTCTCGTTTATGGAGGTGACGAAGAGCTCGTTGTAAAGGGTTACATCGACGCTAGCTTCGACACAGATCTGGATGACTCAAAGTCACAAACCGGATACGTGTATATTTTGAATGGTGGGGCAGTAAGCTGGTGCAGTTGCAAGCAGAGCGTCGTGGCGGGATTTACATGTGAAGCGGAGTACATGGCAGCCTCGGAGGCAGCACATGAAGCAATTTGGGTGAAGGAGTTCATCACCGACCTCGGAGTCATACCCAATGCGTCGGGGCCGATCAAGCTCTTCTGTGACAACACTAGAGCGATTGCACTTGCCAAGGAGCCCAGGTTTCACAAGAAGACAAGGCACATCAAGCGTCGCTTCAACTCCATTCGTGAAAATGTTCAGGATGGAGACATAGATATTTGTAAAGTACATACGGACCTGAATGTAGCAGATCCGTTGACTAAACCTCTCCCTAGGGCAAAACATGATCAACACCAGAATTCCATGGGTGTTTGATTCATCACAATGTAACTAGATTATTGACTCTAGTGCAAGTGGGAGACTGTTGGAAATATGCCCTAGAGGCAATAATAAAAGCATTATTATTATATTTCCTTGTTCATGATAATTGTCATTATTCATGCTATAATTGTGTTATCCGGAAATCGTAATACATGTGTGAATAACAGACACCAACATGTCCCTAGTAAGCCTCTAGTTGACTAGCTCGTTAATCAACAGATAGTCATGGTTTCCTGGCTATGGACATAAGATGTCATTGATAACGAGATCACATCATTAGGAGAATGATGTGATGGACAAGACCCAATCCTAAACATAGCATAAAGATCATATAGTTCGTTTGCTAGAGTTTTGCAATGTCAAGTATCTTTTCCTTAGACCATGAGATCGTGTAACTCCCGGATACCGTAGGAGTGCTTTGGGTGTACCAAACGTCACAACGTAACTGGGTGACTATAAAGGTATACTACGCGTATCTCCGAAAGTGTCTGTTGGGTTGACACGGATCAAGACTGGGATTTGTCACTCCGTATGACGGAGAGGTATCACTGGGCCCACTCGGTAATGCATCATCATAATGAGCTCAAAGTGACCAAGTGTTTGGTCACGGGATCATGCATTACGGTACGAGTAAAGTGACTTGCCGGTAACGAGATTGAACAAGGTATTGGGATACCGACGATCGAATCTCGGGCAAGTAATATATCGATTGACAAAGGGAATTGCATACGGGGTTGATTGAATCCTAGACATCGTGGTTCATTCGATGAGATCATCGTGGAGCATGTGGGAGCCAACATGGGTATCCAGATCCCGCTGTTGGTTATTGACCGGAGAGTCGTCTCGGTCATGTCTGCTTGTCTCCCGAACCCGTAGGGTCTACACACTTAAGGTTCGGTGACGCTAGGGTTGTGAAGATATGTATATGCAGTAACCTGAATGTTGTTCGGGGTCCCGGATGAGATCCCGGACGTCACGAGGAGTTCCGGAATAGTCCGGAGGTAAATAATTATATATAGGATGTGCAGTTTCGGCCATCGGGACAAGTTTCGGGGTACCCGGTATTGTTCCGGGACCACCGAAAGGGTCCAGGGGGGTCCACCGGGTGGGGCCACCTATCCCGGAGGGCCCCATGGGCTGAAATAGGAGGGAACCCAGCCCATAGTGGGCTGGGGCGCCAGCCCCTAGGGGCCCATGCAGCTAGGGCTAAGGGGAAACCCTAGATGGGGGCGCCCCCTTGCCTTGGGGGGCAAGCCCCCACCCTAGGCCGCCGCCTCCCCTAGGAGATCCATCTCCTAGGGCCGGCTGCCCCCCCTAGCACCCCTATATATAGTGGGGGAGAGGAGGGACTTGATCCCACGCTTTTGGTGCTTCCCTCTCTCCTTGTTACATCTCTCTCTCTTGTAGTATTGGCGAAGCCCTGCTACTGTGACGCCCTGCATCCACCACCACGCCGTCGTGCTGCTGGATCATCACCAACCTCTCCTTCCTCCTTGCTGGATCAAGAAGGAGGAGACGTCTCCCGTCCCGTACGTGTGTTGAACGCGGAGGTGCCGTCCGTTCGGCGCTGGTCATCGGTGATTTGGATCACGTTGTGTACGACTACTTCATCCTCGTTCTAACGAAAGCTTCCGCTCGCGATCTACAAAGGTATGTAGATGCAATCTGAATACTCGTTGCTTGATGAACTCCTAGATGGATCTTGGTGAAACGAGTAGGAAATTTTTTGTTTTCTGCAACGTTCCCCAACAAGGAGTAGTACTACCGCGCGGGGTGCGGATGTAAAAAATTACATCCACTCCTACTGCCGCGCAAGCTCTTGAGCTTGGCCAGAGCGCACGGTACTACCGTGCACCTGGCGCGGTACTACTGTGTAGGGCGCGGATGTAAAAAATTACATCCGTCGCTACTTCCGCAAATGCAACAACGCCTAGCCTGAGGCCACAGTACTACCATTCCAAGGAAGCGGTACTAACGTGGGCACTTACAGTACTACCATGCTAGAGGCCGGTACTACCGCAAGGGCCTGCGGTACTACCGCTCCTGGGAGCAGTACTACCGCATGCCCCAGATCAGCAAACACGGCATTTTGCATATACAAGAAAAGACGGAGGATGCTCCAAAGTGCCAAAGGAAAGGCGGTGCAAAGGAGTAGACGTGTACGTGATGATTCCACCCAAACCTTTCCAAAGCGGACCCGTCTTAATAGTACGACTTTCCTCCGACTCAAATCCACCGAAAAGAAACGTAGAGAAATGTCGTCTTCAATAGTCTTCGAGGGGCACCAAATCGTCTTGTGCCGAGTGATGAAATGTCTAAAATACTCAATGCACACAATTAGTCCGCAAAAGCATTGTCATCAATCACCAAAACAACTAAGGGATAAATATGCCCTTACAGTAGCCATGGCAGCCTGCCTCTCATTGGTGTGTCCATCATTGCCGATCCCTAGAAAATCATGCTTAAAGCGTTTGTGGCAGCGAGATGCAACATGCCCCTGAAACCCATAGAGCTCGCACGTGGGATGACCGCCGTTAGGACGACCACACACAGGGCAGGAGGATCCAGACTTGTTGTTGGTGATGCTCTACTGCTGCTATGATGGCGAGGGAAGAATTGCCTTGCCACCCGACGAAGAAGACGTGTTGCCACCGGCGCGGTAGGGTTGTCATGGACTACCACGAGTCACAGCATTAGGTGAGGAGAAACCACCATGAAACTCAACTGATTGTCGAGACTCGATGCGTGGCTCAGTCTGAAGAAGTCGAGCATAAAGATCGCGAGGGGGCATCGGAGTGTTGTGTTCTTGGACAACCTCGATCAGCGTGACATAATCACCATCCAAACCACCCATAATAAATCCAGTGAACTCCTCATCGGCGAGAGGCTTCCCGATGGTAGCAAGAGTATTAGCTAGGGTTTTAACTTTGTTGAAGTAGACGGTGGCCAAGAGATCAAGCTTCTTGATATCCTAAAGTTGCCGATGAAGAGCCATGGAACGCGCCGTGGATTGGGAGGAGAAACTGCTCTCTAGGGTTGTCCGGGCGTCTTGGGAAGTTGCAGCAAACAAAACCATGCCAGGCAGCCCCTCCATCAATGACGATTGGATCACCGAGAGGATGGCTTGATCATGTTGTACACAACTTGTGTGCGCCCTGTTAGGAACCAGGTGTTGCGCTCCATCAGCAGTGGTGGCGAGGACGGTCGGTGACGGACACGGTAGCGATCCATCACCATAGCCGAGAAGATCGTGGCTACGGAGGAGAGGAAGAACTTGTGCGCGCTAGTAGAGGATGTTTTCCGCCGACAACTTGATCGTCAGCATATGTGCAAAGTGGAATGTCACCAGGGTGGGCACATCGGACACCACAGGTAGGTGAACATGAGTAGGCTGGACTGCGGTGACCTGAGGAGCTGAAGAAGCAGACGACATCAACCTGGCCATGAAGGAGCCGAGGTTGCCGCCGCTGGCTGTAGCGGAGCTGACGACGAGGGTGTTCTGCATGCCACTGGTGCCGACGAGAAGAGCAGCGAGGGTTGGAGAGTAGACCCACTACGCGGGTGCAACGGTTGATGGGGTGGCGGTGGTGGCCGAAGGAGCAGCGGAAGTCATGATCGTAACCTATCTGATACCACATAAGACGTACGTCATTGATGGAGGGTCTCGCACAATCCCAATAGGGTGCGTTGCTTATCAATATATAGCAGTAGGTATTACATGTACAAGGTAGATACGAATAGGTATCTACAAACGTATTTTTTTGGAAATGGAGGCATATCCCCGGCCTCTGCATCATAATGATGCATGCAACCATCTTATTAAAAAATCCATGAAGTATCACAAAGTCAAAAAAAAGTATTACAACTCGCAATCGGAGCGAAGCAAAACGATAAAATGAAAATACATGTTGACAATCATAACCGGTACGGCAATATGAAGGATAAACTTCCTAGACTCCTATCCTGTTATGCGACCTCCATACGAACCGGTTGAATATAGCCCATGCTACCATCTCCCACCTGTTGCACCCAGTAACCAAAGGCTCCCGGGAGTCCATAGGAGTGAGTAAGGACCATGTACGGATCCATGCGGTAGCTCTGAAGATGACCTACAAGAAAGTTAAATTGTATTGTTTGTTAAAAATCAGATCATTCCTACAGTTCCATATAGCCCACAGAAGCGCGCATATTCCAATCTGAATACGAGCCGCAGTAGTATGATCAACCCCAGCTAACCACGTTCGAAACAACAACTCAATGTTAACTGGGGGGTTAATGTTCAAGGCTATATGAATCATTCTCCAAAACAATTTGGCGAGTGGGCATTCAAGGAATAAATGTTGTATTGTTTCATCATGATCACAAAAACAACAACATGAACTACCTACGCATCGCCTCTTGATTAAGTTGCCCTTGGTGAGTATTACTTGCTTGTGGACAAATCACATAAAAATTTTAATATGCAAGGGAACCTTAATCTTCCAAATATGCAACGATCTTGAGATTGGGCCAGAATTAATCAAATCCATATAAAAAGATTTCACCGTAAAACCCCCATTTTTTAGCTAATTTCCATTGCGTTGAATCCGGCTGGTCGGAGAGTTGAACATTTATTAATCTCCAAAACAATTGCATCCAGGTTGTCCATCGCTCACCAACTAACGCACGTCTGAACTGAATATTCAAGGGTATCGTTTGGAAAACTGTGCCTATGTAATCCTCCTTACGTTGCACAATGTTATAAAGGGTTGGATATTGTACGGCCAAGGGTGTCTCTCCTAACCACGTATCCTCCCAAAATCTTGTTGACATCCTGTTGCAAACCAAGAATTTGACCCTACGAAAGAACAAGTCCTTCGTTCTCATAAGCCCTTTCCAGAATGGCGAGTCAGTTGGTCTCATGGTAATCTAGGCGAGTGTTTTCGACTGCAAATATTTCTTGCGCAAAATCTATGCCCACATGCCCTCCGGCTCTGTCGGATTTCGGGTTCCGGCAGACCCTTGAGGTTCGAACACTGGGGTGCGCGCGGAGATCTCTCCCCTACTGATCTACGTCCAATCTCCTCACATGATCTAAGATGGAAACAACGAACAACACAAGGGACACGAGGTTTATACTGGTTTGGGCCACCATTGTGGTGTAATACCCTACTCCAGTGTGTGGTGTGGTGGATTGCCTCAGGGGCCGATGACAAATAGTACAAGGGAAGAACAACCTCGTGAGAGGTGTTCTTGAGCTGGTGCGATGAACTGCTAGGGTGAGTTCAGTCGCCTCTCTCTCTCTCTACTAGGGTTCTACCAGATCTCTCGATGTCTTTTTCCTACTCTATGGTGGCTAGTTCTACTTATAGAGGCCCTGGGCCTCTCCCAAATAATGAGTGGGAAGGGCGCCAACAATTGGCCATTTTGAAGGGGAACATCTAGTACAAGTTATCCTGACCAAAGGTGGTCTTCGGCTGCCAAAAGTACTGGTGATGACGCCGTCTTGGGCTCCATGGTGACCTCCATCCTGCCGCTCTGCTGGTCTTGGTCTCGTTGCAGCGGAATGGTAACCTTTGCCTGATGCCTTGGCCTATGCTTGCCCCCTTTGCACCAAAGGGGAAACAAGGACACTGCGCAGGCCGGCGCCCGCCTGGTCTCGATCGTCATGGCTTGCGTCACGGGCTCCTTGCGAGGTACCCCTACATTGATCTCTCCGCCTCCTCGCGAGCATGCATGACGAGGCTGCCTCTAAGGAAGCTTCCGGTCATCCGCCCCGCGAGGCTTGGACCCTCGCGAGGGTCTTGAGCTTGAGATGATGAAGATGGGCCGTGCTAGGCCCCCACTTGAGCCATGCCGCAGGCCGCAGGTAGGAAAGTCTGGGGACCCCCGTTCCCAGAACGCCGACAGTAGCCCCCGGGCTTGGCCTAGCAGGAAAGCGAAGGGGCAAGCATGAAGCGACGTGGGCCCTAACAGCCTGCGGCCTTGGGCACCGCGTGGTGATTGATTGGACGTGGGTGACTGCACTTCCCCACGATGCCTCGGCGACCGCACGACTTGATAAGTCCCTGCATGCAGAGAAATCAATCATGATTACCTGCGATCGTGGTGCTCGGCGGTTGTCCTCCTCCGGCTATAAGTACGGGGCCGCGCGAGCCCCTTCAGTCCATCCCGTCTTGCTGCTCCTTTTCTTCTTCTTGGCTACTCGCTGTCCCCATGGTCCCAAAGAGATTCATGGCCGCAGAGAAAGGAAAGGCCCCCCGGGTAGGGCCTAACCCCCCGACCAAGCGCGGCCGAGGCCGCCCTTGCAAGTATACCACGGTCCCCGTGGTAGCCTCCCGCGGCCATGGAGGCGGTTCCCTGCGTGGTGGTGAGCGCCCGGTTGCCGACAGGGGGCACTCCGTGGGTGTGCACCCCCCTAGGCCATGCTTTCGCTCTACGGAGGTGCTGCCAGAGTTCATCGTGAGGTCGGCGGACCCATCCAGCACCCGGCTCCAGGTCCACCGTTTCTTCGTAGATGAACTGCCGGCCAGCACTCGGTGCGGCTTCTGGCTCCAGGCAGACGGCTGCTGCAGCAGGGCCTCCTGGGCTTTGCTAGAGGTCTCCGTCTCTGGGAACGGGGCTCTGATGCGCGGCTGGCAAACGTTTGCCTGCGTGCACGGCCTGGGCCGGTGGTGTACCCTGTACTTCAAGTTCGATGGCGATGCCACCCTCTATGTGAGGGTGTTTGGGGAAGATGGTTGCCGTGCCGGGTGCTGCCCTGAAGACGACGACCGCGGCCGCCTGCCCAGCCCCGGCACTGACCAGGATGAAGACAGCGACTGGCATACAGGCGGCGGTGCTCAGGGTTCACTGAGCTTCGCCGACCCCCTCTCGGGCAGCAGCTCCTCCAGCGGTGGCCGTGATCAGCCCCCGCGCCGTCGCTCCCGCCTGGGTGAAGGTAGCGGGTCAGCCTGCCGTCGCGCCCCGGTGAAGCGAGCGGAGGGATCCTCCTGAGCCCCAGGAGCAGCTCGAGCCTTTGCTGTGGGTTGGCGCAGGACGAATCGCGCCCGTTTTGTTTTCTTTCTTATCCCATGTGCGGGAACTATTTTAGCTCGGTGGGGCTTGGCGCGGTCCTCGCCTCCCGAGGCTGTGGCCTCGTCATGTGCTTCGTGCCCTGCAAGGACCAGTAGCAGGGGTATCTTACGGTCTTGGTTGCAGGGGCGATCGTCCTAGGTCCTGCGCTCGTGTCACGATGCCCATGGGGCATGGACTGGGAGGGGTGCTCCCGCAGAGGACTCAGATAGGGAAGCTTCAAACGATCGGGGCAGAAAACACTCGCGAGGGAGCCCACGACTCCCTCGCGAGACTTGTGCGAGAGAAAACGAGGCAAGCAAGCGAGAAATACAAAGAGACACAAGCCAGGAATGTCAGCAACTCCAATAAAACTTCAAACGGGAATAAACAAGCCAACTGCAGAAAGCAAATGGGAAAGCCGCGTCCGACACCTATTCTAGTCTTCGACGTCTTCTCACCAGCGCAGAGCTAATGTAACACTCGAAAATTTTTGCCTTGGTTTTACCAAATTCTCTATTTGTTTTGAAAGGGGTTTTTAAAAAAATTTCTAAAGGACTCTCCCTTACAAAAACTTTTCTTTTATGACAAGTATTTTTGTTTGGATTCATCCCAAATCTTGATCTTTGGCCTTGAGGGTTTTTCATCTTATGTTGGCTCAACACAAATAACATTGGAAGGTTTTTGCAATACTTTTCATTTAAAAAGAATTCCATTAAAACTCTTGGATTTATTCTTCCTCTTTCAAAAAATATCCTCTTGCCATGGCCTATGAAGAAAATTTTCTTCCAAAACTATCTACTCACTTTGAGTCAAGCCAAGCATCCTATTCTAGCAAGTCTCAACCTCTTTAAAATTTTATTTCTATTTATTTTTCCCTCAAAATCAATTTCTGTCATTTACTTTGACCTTGGTGGTTTACAAAGGAACTACCAATTTTCCTTTGAATCTTGATCCCAAATAAATTTCTCTGGATAGTCCTTAGCACCCTCAAGCAAGATCCATAAAGATCCACTGGCCCACAGTTCAAAATTTTCAAAATTTGCCCACTGCAAGTTTGGACCAGATTTGCCATTTTTGGTGAAATTCATTCTTTTGCTTCTCCTAAAAATCTGAGATAATTCATGCAGCCTCCTGATACATCAAGAGACCACCTCACCAAAGATCAGCTCCAGAAAAATTTCCCACATGCCAAAATCATTTCATCGAACAGTTGGCATGCACTGTTGATGTTCAAATTCAGTACAGTTTTAGAGTTCAGTGTCAAGTTTCTGTCGACAGTGTCGTTTCTTCAGAGCGCGGCATCAATCTCGCCAGTGCCCGCGTTGGCACCTTGCGCACTGCTTCTCCTTCTTATCCAGTGCGTCGCTCGATCACTTGGACGGGCGCGAGCGTCAGCGGTGAGCTAGCAGGAGTGTATCGCCCCCGTGAGCAGCGACAGCAGCGCCCGCTGCAGCCGTCAGAAGGGCTTGGCATGGAACAGCGCCGTCCAGCACCGCCCAAGCCACCCAAGGCCTCCGCGTGGCTGTCCCCTCCCCTGTGCACACTGCAGCACGGTAGCCGTGGCCTGAGAGGCGCAGAGCGCGCTCTCTGCCGCCGGCGTGCCCGTGAGCCATTCCGTCGAGAAAATGGAGTGATGCCCAAGATTTGCCAGGTTCAACCTCTGGATAGAACCAGTAGACCCGCACGTTGATTCCCAACCGCCTAAAAACCCCGTTCGGCCACTGCCCAGCCGGAATCACCACCGGAGTTATCTCGTTCACGGCAACCGCCTCGGATCTGCTATAAAAGGGGCCCTCGAGCTCGCCTTCTACGCTGCACCACACCTACACCTCACCAGAGCCCCGCCTGGATACTAGGAAGACCTCGGGGAGGCCTTCTTCCCCGACTCCGGCCGCCCCGATCCGCTTCGGGCTCCGGCAAGATTAGCTCGAGTGCGTGCACCCCCGCCTCCCAAGTTGTACCAGTGGCATCCTAGTGCACCCACTCCACTAACCCACGCCCCAATTTGAAGCTTGCAGCCCTCCCCGGTGAGATCCACCGACGCTCAAGCCGCCGTCCGCCGGAGTGAAGGCCGCCGTCGATGTGGGGCTCACCGACGACCAACTCCACCACCCATAGACGTGGGAGAGCACCGTGAGTCCGTAGGTACCATCCCCTCCCCCTACCTCGCCGTGGATCGTCGCCGGCGACCACCACAAGCTTCGGGCACCGGCATGCTCTGCTTTTCCTTTTCAAACATTTAAACCTGACGGGTGAGACCCCTCGTCAGCCTCTCTTTTCTAATCAAACCGTTTCTCTGGAAGGCGCCTTCGGGCAGAGTACGTTTTCCCTGTTGGGTGACGTATTTCTTAACGAAACGTTTTCAGTTTTTATAAACTAAACCCTGGATACTTTCTGTTTCATTACAGATAAGTCCCTGGGATAAAACCTTTATAACTTTTTAACAGAAGATGATTTTGAATTGATTCTTTTTCTGTCATCTTTACTTTTCTGTCTAGTTTTTTTATCATATTTATTTGAAATTTGTTTTGGACAATTTCTATACACACATGGTATTTACGTTAGTGTGTGATATCTTTGTACCGTAGATACCGGAGGAGGTGACGGAACCACGAACTTCGCCGAGCTAGACTCCGACTACTCCGAACCAGGCAAGCATGTTTGAAGCTTTGATATGATGAGTGTTTTGCATGTTTGCTCGAGTAGCTTTTTTTCTCATGGCATGTTTATATAAGCATTAGTGAATGTTATGTTGCATGCAAGGCAAGCTGCAGGTGAGCTTCGAAGCTTGATGTGTTCTTATGATGATAAGATAACCTGATCATGTGGTGGCATGATGGGTTGCAAGCTGGTATTGTTAAAGCATGCCAGTCTTAAGTCAACCATATAACCTCAGTACTAACGTGGATCAAGTCTCGATCCCGTTCATTTCCCCTTCGTGCTGCCACATGCTTTCTGCAAAGAGTGCGGTTTAGTAAGTTGCAAACCTCTTTCCTTGTACACACCAAACAGAGGGACCGCGATGAGGGTTCCATGGCCCCGGATTAAAGCCCGTCATCCGGTCAGGGGGCAAGGGTGTTTCCGGTTGGGACCGAGAGGGGGGAACCCCTTAGTGCGCGTGATATAAATTTGATCTCATGCTATTCGAGGTAGTGGCCTCCCCATCTTAAGGTTTTTCTTGAACGTTGCCAAGGGTGATTCCTAGCATCGGAATGTGGAATGGGTGTGTACTGGTTAGACGTGTTTCTTCTAAAACACTGTAAACGAAACTAGTCCTTGTGACTACTGAAATCCGTTGGCTGTGGTTAAAGAGTACAAACTCTACAGAGTCAAAACCATTCGAGTATCCATGTCCACGATCACGGACTTGGACATCATCTCAGTGTCAGAGTCAGTCTCCGTATCGATCTCGGTATCAACACCCGTGTCAGTCTTCGGAGGTATAAGTAGGACAACCGAGAGTGGTAAACCCGGCTGAACGTTATTCCTGTGAATGGACTAACCAATTGATTATTATGTGTTGAGTATTTCCTTGAGATGATTTAAATTTATGAACTAGTTGAATATGAATGATGAAATATAAGCCCTTTATGTGATGTCGCTTAGACGTTTGACTGTGGCACTCTTGTTATTTTCTTTCGATATAAGCCCTTTATGTGATGTCGCTCAGATGTCCGACTGTGGCACTCTTGTTATTTAATTTCGATATAAGCCCTTTATGTGATGTCGCTCAGACGTCCGACTGTGGCACTCTTGTTATTTACTTTCGATATAAGCCCTTTATGTGATGTCGCTCAGACATCCGACTGTGGCACTCTTGTTATTTACTTTCAATATAAGCCCTTTATGTGATGTCGCTCAGACGTCCGACTGTGGCACGTCCTGTCATTTACTTTTCAATATAAGCCCTTTATGTGGTGTCGCCCCAACGCCCGACTGCGGCATGTTAATTTTTACCTTTCGAGGCGTCGCTTCAGACACCCGATCAGCCTTCAGTTATTTTTATTGGGATTTTGGGAGGACTACCGCCTGACTTCCTTTCAATAATTGTCCAGTGCAAATTTATTATTGGCATGTGCATTACTAATCTGCTCATGCGCATCATGTTTACATTTGTTATATCTTATGTCCAAACTGTCTTGCGAGTACATTCAAAGTACTCACCTGGCTTGTTGATTTGGCCAGATGTTGACGAAGGCGATCTTATGGATGAAGAGTTCGATAGCGAGTCCGACGCCTAGATGAGTCCCAGTCAGTCACGTGCTATCCTGAAATTGATCACTTGTATTATACACGCTTCCGCTACCCAAATAAAATCATCAAGCCTCACTCCGACGCTTGATGAGCTATAAGATATAGGAGTCATGTCACCCACTTCACTATGACATATCGACCACCACTTTTATTACGAGTCAGTAGTTATGCCACCATACCCTTGTGTCGTATCCGCCTTTATGTATAATATCGGCATGCTTGTAATAAATAGTTGAGCAGCCTCAGCTCAACCTTGTATAATATTTAGTACTACTGGACTGCTGTATCAAGGTTTTGGTCTGCCAGTAAGAAGAATTCTTCTGTACTGGTCAACACAAGGGTCGGCTTTTCAATAAATGTTTTATTGGAAAACCGGTCCTAACAGCTAAGTGCTGCCACTAGGCGTGGGCGGGAGCCCCCGAGGCCCGAGGGCGACACTCAGGAGACTCCGGGGCGTGTACATCCCCACTCATTATTACGTGAGAGTGTCACGGGCGGCGAGCTTCACAGGCATTTGCCTTCTTCACAGGCACTGGGCCTTTCCCAAGACGCAGCAACTTCACAGCCATTTGCCTTATCCACAGGCACGGGGACTTTCCCAAAACGCAGCAGCTTCATAGGCATTCGCCTTCTTCACAGGCACTGGGCCTTTCCCAAAACGCAGCAGCTTCACTGGCATTCGCCTTCTTCACAGGCACCGGGCGTTTCCCAAAATGCAACAGCTTCACAGGCATTCGCCTTATTCAGAGGCACCGGGCCTTTCCTAGGCGCTAGGCCTCACTCAGGGATAGAACCTCTGGAGATGTTGAATGTTCCACGCGTTCTGGATGCGTACCCCCTCCGTGGTCTCCAAGCACGCGGAGCCAGGCCTGGAAACATGAACAACCTTGAATGGGCCCTCCCACATGGGAGAGAGCTTGTGCAGCCCCTCCCTGGAGAGAACCCGTCTGAGCACGAGATCCCCTACCTCAAGAGTTCTGGGGCGGATGTTGTGGCAGTGGTATCGTCGCATCGCCTGTTGATACCTTGCCACTCACAGCGCGGCTTCTCGACGGCATTCCTCCCCCAGCACGAGATCCGTCCCCCGCATGGCGTCCTGCTACGTCTCGTCGAACGCCAGGACCCGTGCGGAGCGATGCCTGACCTCGTGAGGGAGAACAGCCTCTGCTCCGTAGACGAGGAAGAACGGGGTCTCGCCAGTCGGTTTGGTCGTAGTTCTGCGGATTGACCACAGCACGGACTGGAGCTCGTCATACCAGCCCCTGCCGCAGGCTTCCAGCTTCTTCTTGAAGGTCCTGGCTTAGAGGCCCCTCAGGACCTCCGTGTTGGCCCGCTTGGCCTGGCTGTTGCTCCGGGGGTGTGCTACCGAAGCGTAGCATATTTGCGTTCCAAGGTTAGCACAGTACGTTTTGAAGAGATTACTGGTGAATTGCGAACCGTTGTCGGTGATGATGCGGTTGGGCACCCCAAATCGCACTACTAGGAAAAGGCCTACTAATGGCGCACCTAATTTGGCCATTAATGGCGCATTAGTGGTGCGCCATTAGTGCCACACCATTAGTATATTTTACTAATGGTGCACCACAGGTGCGCCATTAGTATCTGGTATACTAATGGCGCACCTCAGATGCGCCATTAGTATATACAACAGTGCGCCATTAGTATGCCTCCCAGGGGGCCATGTATACCCAGGTGCTTTGGCATACTAATGGCGCACAACAACAAGATGCGCCATTAGTAACTTCGGCATACTAATGGTGCACTATTTAATGATGCGCCATTAGTATCCTTTGGCATACTAATGGCGCACTGTGATGTGATGCGCCATTAGTATGAATATTAGGTTTTTTTTATTTTTTCATTTTCTGTTTTTTGCACAGGTTACAAAATGTATAATTGGACAAAATATAGACAGCACACATCAACAACAGATTCATTGAATACAATAGAAGATTAGTATCTGAATACAATTCATCATATTAGTCTTCGAATACAATTCATCATATTAGTCTCCGAATTGAAAAGACCGAAGAAAGATAGAACATTATATTACAAGTCTCGAGACCACGAGTAGCAAGTTTGTCTTCACATTACAAGTCGATATCGATCATCTAAACTACCATCACATAGAAGAGAGCTGCGGTCATCACGATGAGCATCATCACGATGAAACTCGTCTTCATCCGGTTCCTCCAGCGCTCCCTCCCCTCTCCCGCTAGATAGCGGGCGTATCTAGATTCGGCCTCGGCCCTAGTGGTGTACCCTTTGTAACTATTACCGCTGAATCGGTGAACCTGTCTCCGACACTCCTCCCAGTCATCGTAGACTCCGGGAACCTTACCCTTGTACACGACATACGACGGCATCGCTATGCTGTAGCCAAACGAAACGTTAGTACCAATTCATAGACAATACATAAGAAATATATAAGTATGCAACAGAACGATCGGAAGAGAAAAGCAAGACATTAATAGCATCGATTACATCTAAGTTGAATGACTCTCGAAACCAAAGATACATACTACAAGTTCATTAAAGTTTAATTACAACATGAGCCAATCGATGTTTCAGAACTAGACACAGCATCACTGCTTTCGACTTGACTCAAGGGACCGGAGCGTGGATGAAGCCGCCGTCTATCGTGGGAGTCATGAAATAATGGTCGTTGTCAGCCTGCATTTGTAGTATTGTGTCGATGTCACTGTTGGACGGTTGATTTCTGAGGTAGAACTGCCCCGAGGTACGAAGGACATCTTGATGGATGATTTCCGCAAACTCTGCCTGGATGCGAAAGAATTCTTGTCTGATGTCCGCGTCCTGGATTGCCGACACGCTTGCGGCCCAATCTTTGAGTTTACTCGGTAGCAGAAGTTGATGATGGTCCCGTACGATCGCCCGCATGTGATGGATGGTGTAGTAGGCACCCTTCTGACCGCCAGGCAGCTGCTTGACGCAGCAGAACATCGTATTGTGGGAGAATACGTGCTTGCACCACCCCTCGATGCGCCATACTAATGGGAGAGAGAGAGAGGGCGAGGGCGAGGGAGAGAGAGGGGATAGGTTTTGGCCGGGGTAGAAATATGGATGGGGGCGGCACAATACTAATGGCGCACCACCCCTCGATGCGCCATAAGTACATCCATACTAATGGCGCACCTCACCCTGGTGCGCCATTAGTACATCCATACTAATGGCGCACCTCACCCTGGTGCGCCATAAGTACATCCATACTAATGGCGCACCTCACCCTGGTGCGCCATTAGTATTTGTGTTTAAATATGTTCAAACTTGTTTTATAAGACAGTAATAATTTTTTTATAAGACAGTAATAATTTTTTTTATAAGATGGCTACTGCAACAGTAATATTTTTTATAAGACAGTAATAATTTTTTAAAAAATATGATCAAACAGTAATGCCGGTGGAGCGGGGGAGGGTGTGCGGGGTGCGGGGGGTCGGCGGCGGCAGTTGAGTAGGGGAATCGAGGGTACGGGGGGTCGGCGGCGGCGGCTGGTGGACCGAGGGGTGCTCGGCGGCGAGGGGGACCGGATCTGGCGAGGTGGGATAGCGATCGAGATGGAGGGGGATCGAGATCGAGTGTCCATGAAATTTAAAAATATTCATGATAGTTCAAAAAGTGCCCATGAAATACAATCGAGAAATGAAGGCTACGATTTAAATACAACCGATCTTAGCTAGCCATCTGTTCACAATCTTCTTGCCCTTCTTTTTCGCAAATGGAGTTCTTCTGTGGAACGGACGTCCTTTAGGTAGGGTGGTCCTGCGTCTTCTTGTGGTGTATGCTGCTACTTCATCATCGTCGTCATGTTCGATCCTCGGGTCGCCGTACTTGTCGAAGTCTTGCTCATTGGCTACTCCATCCATTCCAATGATCTTCCTTTTGTCTCTCCTCACGACAACACGACTGGGCTTTGACGAGTCGGTAATGAAGAAGCATTGGTCCACTTGGGAAGCCAGTACCCATGGCTCATTTTTTGCGGTGACATTTGCGCCCGCGGTCTTGGATTTGGCTTCGGGTATAACCATGGTGGTGAAATACCAGTCTTCTTTTAGGACGCTCTTCGCCCATCTGACACGGAACATCGGGACCTTCTCTCCAGCGTAGCTCAGCTCCCAGATCTCCTCGATCCTTCCGTAGTATCTGTCCTTGTCGTTACCGGTGTAGGATTCCATCGTTACCCCGGAGTTCTGATAACCATCGCTCTTCATGTCCTTGGCCTCGGTGTAGAATGTGTAGCCGTTGATATCGTACGCCTCATAGGTCATTAGGTTGTGCTCGGCGCCCTGTGACAAGGCGAATATGAGTTGTTCTTCCGCGGAAGAATCCTCATGTAAAGGGTACGACAGAAGCTTCTGCTTGAACCAACGCGTGAAACATGAGTTGTGCTCTTTGAGTATATCTCCGTCCGTCCTCTGTTGGCCTCGATCATTGTACGTCTTCTTAATAAAGGTTTTGTGCTCTACCACCCAAGGATCGACCACGTCTATGTGTTGTAGTGCGACTAGGTTTGCTCTTTCAAAGTCGGCGAGTCGACCCTCGAAGTCGACACGCATTTCGCGGCGACCCTCACGGTGACCCCATCCAGCGAGCCTGCCGAGGTGCCTGTTGACGGGCAGACCAACGGGGTTCTCGATGCCTAGATAATTCGTGCAGTAGGAGATGCACTCTTCGGTCAGAAAGCCCCTGGCTATGCTTCCCTCTAGACGTGACATGTTCCGAACGTATCCTTTGATGACACCATTCATCCTTTCGAACGGCATCATGCTGTGCAGGAACGTCGGCCCAAGTTGGATGATATCGTCCATGATATGGACCAGCAGATGCACCATAACGTCGAAGAATGCAGGCGGCAAGTACATCTCAAGCTCGCATAGTATCACCACGATCTCTTCCTGTAGCCTTCTGAGTTGCCTCACGCCAACAGACTTCCGAGAGATGACGTCGAAAAAGTTGCATAGGCCAAATAGCATTTCACGGACATGCGCGTCCATGATCCCACGGATTGCAACTGGAAGTATCTGCGTCATCAGCACGTGACAGTCGTGAGGCTTCATCCCGCTGAACTTCTTCTTCGCTGGGTCTAGGTATCTGCTTATCTTCCCCGCGTAACCGTAAGGAAGTTTTACTCCTAGGAGGCAGGTGAAAAACTACTCGATCTCCTCCTGACTTAGAGTGAAGCACGCGGGAGGGTAGTCATTTCCGGTCTTCTTGGCCTTTTTGCCTTTGCGACGACTTTCCGTGTCCTGCTTCGCCTCATCATCATCATCATCATCATCATCATCATCATCATCATCATCATCATATATAGCATGAAGCTCCTCCTTTTGCCCATTGATTTCAAGTCTGCCCTTGCTTTGGGCCCATCTTTGGTCCTCTCTAGCATGTTGAGCAGGGTACCAAGCAGACTCTCGCACACGTTCTTCGTGATATGCATTACATCAAGGCTGTGAGGCACACGATGGATCTTCCAGTACGGCAAGTCCCAGAAAACAGACCTTGTTTTCCATACCTTCACCAGCGGCTCTGGCGCCTTTCGCTTCTTTCCCGGCTCTGGCGCCTTTTGCTTCTTTCCCGGCAGTGGGCAATCTTTCCAATTTTTCAACAGCTCGTCTATTTCCTCGCCGCTCCTCGTACGCGGGCGTCCTCGGTGTTCGGTTTCACCATCGAACAGATCCTTGCGTTTTCTCCATGGGTCATCATCGCGAAGCCACCTTCGATGTCCCATGAACACAGTTTTTGAAGACCCGGGATCTCTATCTAGCTGGCGATACGTTGTGTCATCCATGCACCTGACGCATCCAGAAAATCCGTGGACCACCTGCCCCGCGACATATCCGTAACCGAGATAGTCGTGCACCGTCGTGAGCAGCACGACTCTCATAGGGAAATATTCTTTCTCTGCGGCGTCCCACGTATTGGTTGGCGTTTTCCACAGCGTGTCAAGCTCCTCTTTCAGCAGCCCCAGATACAGATTGATGTGGTTCCTTGGTTGTTTCGGTCCTTCAATTAGCATACTCATGTGAATGTACTTCCTCTTCATGCACAACCAGGAGGGAAGGTTGTACATCCACACAAACACAGGCCAGGTGCTATGTGTGCTTCTCTAGCTGCCAAACGGATTGAATCCATCGGTGCTCGCACCCAGCACGATGTTCCTTGGATCGTTCCCAAATTCTAGGTCTTCGAAGTTCAATGCTTGCCACTGGCTCGCATCCTTAGGGTGACTCAGCATCTTGTCTTTTTTATCTATCTCCGGATCATTTGCGTCATCTTCTCGCTTCTTCTCCTCCCTATCCGCGTGCCAACGCAGGAGCTTTGCTACCTTAGGGTCCACGAAATACCGCTGCAGACGAGGAGTGATCGGAAAGTACCACACCACTTTTCGAGGAGCTTTCTTCCTCTTCTTGTATCGAGTGACGCCGCACACCGGACATATGGTAGACTCCGCATGCTCGTACCGATAAATGATGCAATTGTTCATGCACACATGGTATTTCACGTGCGGTAAATCCAGAGGACACATGATTTTCTTCGCCTCCTCCAAACTGGTCGGGCACTTGTTCCCCTTGGGAAGACGTTCGTGCCAGAATGACATGTTCTCGTCGAAGCATGCGTCGATCATTTTGTGTTTTACCTTCATCTCCAGAGCCATGAGCGTTACTTTCAGGCGGGTATCCTCGGGCCTGCATCCTTCATACAATGGACTAACCACGTCTAACTCAAGTTGATCCATCTTGGCTTTCTCTCGGGCAGCAACTCTTGCGTTATCCGTCTACTTGAGAAGCAGCTCTTGAATATGAGGGTCCTGCACCCAGCCCATCGATGGTCCAGCGTTGTCTGCTCCACCGGCATCATCATCTTCATGATCATGCCCGTCGTCTGCTCTGGCATCTTCCTCATCATCATGTCCTGCATCTTGTACATGATGACTGTGTATAGCATCACCGTCATGATCATCTCCTGGGGATTCTTCGTCTTCTCGCCCGCCCGAGCCGCGGTGATTGTCTTGCTGCCCTTCTTCATCACCTTGCCACCGATAGCCATCCATGAAACCACGCAAGAGCAGGTGGTCCCGCACCTGCCCGGATTCCGGGTCCGCAATAAGGCTCTTCAGCTTGCATCTTCGACACGGACATCTTATCTCCATCTCGTTCTTTTGAAGCATCTCGGCCTTCCTGGACCTCAAAAACCTATTCACGATGCCTTCGGTCATCGTGCGGACCATGGTCGCCTACGGGTAGAGCAAAACGATATTTTAGAACCAAGAAAAAATTTGGCATGACTTTCCCTAAAAATAGGACCAAAAAGAATGCTTAATGCCAAAATTCTCGCCGAAACAGAAATGAATCAACATTCCGGCAAAATATTGGCAACTATCGCATTTCAAATACCGGTACACCTCCAAACACAAACACATATGCAACACCACAAACATATGCAACACCACGAACATACATAGATCTAGCTAGGCCATAAAAAGTGCATGTGCACATTGTTGTAGGGAGAACAACATAAATATAGCTTCCCCCCTTACATACCTATCAAAACAAGGTAATTTAACCACTTAAATTGAATGAATCTATGGTGGAAATGAGGTGAAAAAGAGGAGGCACCCGAGACAAGGAGGAGGTGGAGAGAATGAAGTGGGGAGAAAGTGAGTGTGGGTAGGAGAGGCTGTCCAAAATATCTTGTTGCTTCCCACTTACTAATGGCGCACCAACTCTAAATGCGCCATTAGTAATCCAGGTTACTAATGGCGCACCTTCTCGTGGTGCGCCATTAGTAGTTTTGAAAAAAAACATACTAATGGCGCACTGTTCCACAGTGCGCCATTACTACGGTCGAACAGTGCGCCATTAGTAGTTTTGCAAAAAAAGGAATAAAAAATATAACAAACAAACAACATTAGTGGCGCACTTTCCGACAGGTGCGCCATTACTAGTTACAACTAGTAATGGCGCACCGTGTCTGGATGCGCCATTAGTATGTTTGGACAGGCGCACTAGTTCAAAAAAAATTGATACTAATGGCGCACCCTGGGCCAAGTGCGCCATTAGTAGTTTTAGCTCTAATGGCGTATCAGAAGGTGGTGCGCCATTGGTATATACTAATGGCGCACCGCTTGTCTGGTGCGCCATTAGTGTCAATCCCATCTATAGCCCTTTTTCTAGTAGTGTCGGCTCACGAGGCCCTTGATGAATTTGACCGGTGAGCCAACCGGGATTGTGTGGACGGCTTCCACCTCAGCCCACTTGGTGAATTTGTCCACGGCGACGTAGAGGTAGCGATAGCCCCCTGGCGCCCGAGGAAACGGGCCCAGAATATCCAGCCCCCAAACTGCGAACGACCATGAGAGGGGTATAGTCTGTAGATACCCCGCAGGCTGATGGACCTGCTTAGCGTGAAACTGACAGGCCTCGCAAGCCTTCACAAGCTCAACGGCGTCGTTGAGCGCTGTGGGCCAATAGAATCCACTACGAAACACCTTGCTGACGAGGGTCCGTGACGACGAGTGGTGCCCGCATCTCCGCCGTGTATGTCCGCCAGTAGCTCCTTCCCTTGCTCTCGGGAGATGCAACATAGGGACATGTCATTTGGTCGCTTCCTATAGAGCTCTCCATTCCTGATGCAATAAGCCGTGGCCTGCCGCGCCACACGCTCCGCTTCCTCCTCATTCTCTAGCAGAGTCCCTTGCATCAGGCAGTTCTTGAGCTCCGGGATCCAACACCCTTCCTGAGGCTCTAACGCCAGGAGCAGGTGTGCCCCTGAGGCTGGGCCATAGACCAGGGCTCCTGAGGCAGGCGGCTGAGGGAGCTCCTCCCTTGGTTGCGTTGTGCTCCACAGTGACGACACCGCCGAGGGTTTGAAGAGCCGCTCCTCAAAGACGCCAGGCTCCTGAGGAAGTCGCCTAGATGCCCTCTTGGCAATGTCATCGCCCTCCTGATTGGTGCCGCGAGGCACATGCTGCAACTCTAGCCCCCAGAACTGTTTCTCCATCTTGTGAACCTCAACAAGGTAGGCTTCCATTTGCTCGTCCTTCGGCTCGTATATCTTGTTGGAGAAGTTGACGAGGAGCTGCGAATCGCCCTTGATGACGAGGCGCTTCACCCCTAAGGAAGTTGCGGCCTTCAAGCCTGCTATTAGGCCTTCGTACTCCGCTATGTTGTTGGAGAGCTTTTCTCCGTGCTGGAAGCAAAGTTGTACCTTTTCTTCTGCCCATTCTGCCACGAAATCCGCAAGTTCGGCTCCCTTGATGACTCTGGTCGTACTGAATTCTAGCTGAAATGCATGTAGCTTGATGTTCCATTCAGCAACCCTTCCAGCTGAGTTGGGGCTCGTAAGCACTCTTTCCAAGGGGTATGCTAAGACGACTTTGATGGGATGTCCTTGGAAGTAGTGGCGCAACTTGCGTGAGGCCACTAGTAGCGCGCGGAGGAGTTTTTGAGGCATGGGATACCATGCCCTTGCGTCCCGTAGCACCGTGCTGACGAAGTACATGGGATGCTCGATGAGGTTGAGGGTGCTGGCGCTGCTTGCGTCTTCCAGAGGTCGAGGCGTCTCTTGAGACGACGGAGCTCCCAGTGCTTGGTCGCCTGAAGAGGCCTCTCCTGCTCCGGGTGCGTTCTCCTAAAGCGGCTGTTCCTTTCCGGCTGCGGTTGCGGCCTTCGCGAGGCCCTCCTGGCTCTACTTTGCTTCAGTTCGGACAGTCGATGCGGCCTTGGCACAACGCTCCTCCCTGACCGCTACCAGGGCTGTGCTAGCGGAGTAGGGGGTGGCCGCAAGGTAGAGCACCAGGGGCTCCTGAGGACGCGGAGCTACCGTCACTGGTGGACTGGTAAGGTACCTCTTGAGGTCTTGGAATGCCTTGTCGGCCTCTTCAGTCCATTCGAAGGGACCCTTTTTCTTCATCAGCTTGAAGAAGGGCAGCGCTCGTTCCCCCAGCTTGGAGATGAAACGCCCCAGCGCAGTTACACGCCCGATGAGCTTCTGCATTTCTTTGAGGGTCCTGGCGGGCTCATGTCTTCGACTGCCTTGACCTTCTTCGGGTTGGCCTCGATGCCCCTGTGGGATACGAGGAAGCCCAGGAGCTTGCCCGAGGGGACTCCAAACACGCACTTCTCCGAGTTGAGCTGTAGATCCACTTCGTTGAGGCTCGCGAAGGTTTCTTCTAGGTCCTGTATCAGGGTTCTTGCCTCACGAGACTTCACCACAATGTCATCGATGTAAGCTAATGTTGGAAATATGGCCTAGAGGCAATAATAAATTAGTTATTATTATATTTCCTTGTTCATGATAATCATTTATTATCCATGCTATAATTGTATTGATAGGAAACTCAGATACATGTGTGGATACATAGACAACACCATGTCCCTAGTAAGCCTCTAGTTGACTAGCTCGTTGATCAATAGATGGTTACGGTTTCCTAACCATGGACATTGGATGTCATTGATAACGGGATCACATCATTAGGAGAATGATGTGATGGACAAGACCCAATCCTAAGCCTAGCACAAGATCGTGTAGTTCGTATGCTAAAGCTTTTCCAATGTCAAGTATCATTTCCTTAGACCATGAGATTGTGCAACTCCCGGATACCGTAGGAATGCTTTGGGTGTATCAAACGTCACAACATAACTGGGTGACTATAAAGGTGCACTACAGGTATCTCCGAAAGTGTCTGTTGGGTTGCCACGAATCGAGACTGGGATTTGTCACTCCGTGTAAGCGGAGAGGTATCTCTGGGCCCACTCGGTAGGACATCATCATAATGTGCACAATATGATCAAGGAGTTGATCACGGGATGATGTGTTACGGAACGAGTAAAGAGACTTGCCGGTAAGGAGATTGAACAAGGTATCAGGATACCGACGATCGAATCTCGGGCAAGTACAATACCGCTAGACAAAGGGAATTGTATACGGGATTGATTAAGTCCTTGACATCGTGGTTCATCCGATGAGATCATCGTGGAACATGTGGGAGCCAACATGGGTATCCATATCCCGCTGTTGGTTATTGACCAGAGAACGTCTCGGTCATGTCTGCATGTCTCCCGAACACGTAGGGTCTACACACTTATGGTTCGATGACGCTAGGGTTATAAAGGAAGCTAGTATGTGGTTACCGAATGTTGTTCGGAGTCCCGGATGAGATCCCGGACGTCACGAGGAGTTCCAGAATGGTCCGGAGGTAAAGATTTATATATAGGAAGTCCTTTTTCGGCCATCGGGACAAGTTTCGGGGTCATCGGTATAGTACCGGGACCACCGGAAGGGTCCCGGGGGCCCACCGGGTGGGGCCACCTATCCCGGAGGGTCCCATGGGCTGAAGTGAGAAGGGATCCAGCCCAAAGTGGGCTGGGGTGCCACTTCCCCTAGGGCCCATGCGCTTAGGGTGAAGGGGGAACCCTAAGGAAGAGTCCCAAGGAGGGAAGGCATCTCCTAGGTGCCTTGGGGGGGAGGGAAACCTCCCCTGGTCGCCGCCCCCTAGGAGATTGGATCTCCTAGGGCTGGCGCACCCCCCCCCCCTTGGGCTCCCTATATATAGTGAGGGTAGGAGGGCCTCTTGAGACACAACTTTTGCCTTTGGTGCAGCCCCTCCCTCTCTCCCAAGTTCTTCTCCTCTCCCGTGGTGCTTGGCGAAGCCCTGGAGGATCGCCACGCTCCTCCACCACCACCACGCCGTTGTGCTGCTGCTGGATGGAGTCTTCCTCAACCTCTCCCTCTCTCCTTGCTGGATCAAGGCGTGTGAGACGTCACCGGGTTGTACATGTGTTGAACGCGGAGGTGCCGTGCGTTCGGCACTTGGTCATCGGTGATTTGAATCACGACGAGTACGACTCCATCAACCCAGTTCACTTGAATGCTTCCGCTTAGCGATCTACAAGGGTATGTAGATGCACTCTCCTTCCCCTCGTTGCTAGTCTCTCCATAGATAGATCTTGGTGACACGTAGGAAAATTTTGAATTTCTGCTACGTTCCCCAACAGCTACAGCGTTCCTCCCGAGCTGCCGGCCTAAGGCGATGTGCATCGGCCGCTGAAAGGTCGCGCTTGTGTTGCGCAACCCAAACGACATGCATGTATAGCAGTACACTCCACACGGGGTTAGGAAAGCCGTCTTCTCCATGTCTTCTACCGCCATCTTGATCTGGTGATAGCCTGAGAAGGCATCTAGGAAGCACAATAGGTCACACTCTGCGGTGGAGTCGACTATCTGGTCAATGCGGGGGAGCGGAAATGGATCCTGCGGGCAGGCCTTGTTGAGGTTGGTGAAGTCGACGCACATGCGCTCCTTTCTTCCCTTTTTAGGCACAACGACCGGATTAGCCAGCCAATCAGGGTAGCGGACCTCGCGGATAACTCCTGCCGCCTCTAGCTTCCGGGTCTCTTGAACGATGAAAGCCTGTTTCTCAGTAGACTGCCGCCTTGCATTCTGCTTCACAGGGCACACGTTGGGGCACACGTTGCGGTGATGCTCAATCACTTCCCTTGGGACCCTTGCTAACTGATCAGGTTCCCATACGAACACCTTCTTGTTCGTACGCAGGAACCTGATCAGGGCTTTCTCCTGCTCGGGCTCGAGGTTGGCCCCTATGGTGAAGGTGACGCTAGCGGACCCGTCCTCATCGACTGGTACCTGCTTGGTTTCTGCCTTATCTTGGGTGAACAGTTGCTTCTTTTTAGCTGGCGCAGCCCCCTTGGGCTCAAGGGCGTTGGTGCTAGTGGGCTGCGCCACCGCGGCCGCCCTAAAAACAAGCTGGAGCACCTACAGCGCATCCCTTGTGTCTCCTGACACGGTGAGGACGCCGCTGCTCCCAGGCATCTTCATGAGGTTGTACGCCGGGTGAGTTGCTGCCATGAAACGAGCCAAGGCCGGATAGCCGAGGATGGCGTTGTAGGGGAGGCTGATGGGGGCGATGTCGAAGTCGATTAGCTCTGTGCGGAAGTTGTCGCATGTGTCGAAGGTCACTAGGAGGCGGATCTGTCCCAAGGAGGCGGTGGAACCGGCTCCAACGCCCGAGAAAGGACTGCTAGGTTGGAGCCACTCCTGCGGCACGTGGAGGAGGCTGAAGGCCTCCACCGAGAGCACGTTGAGGCCGGCACCACCGTCGATGAGGGTCCTCGTGACGACCACTTGGCAGATGATGGGCGTGCACAGCATCGGGAGCGCGCCCGAACCAATGGGGTTGAAGGGGTGGTCCTCCGGGTCGAATGTTAGATCGGCCTCGGGCGCCACCCAGCCCGGGGGGGGGGGGCTTCTCGGCGCTTGGAGGTGGTGCTGATACGGCGGGTGAATGGCTTGACGTGATGGCTCGAGGGTGGTGCCTGGGAGCCACCTAGGAGAGCTGCGATGACGGGCGGCGCTGGTGCGGTGAAATGGGCGAGGAAGAGGTCGCGCAGCTCCTCCTAGGAGGTGAGAGAGGCCGTCGGAAGGTGGAGGAGCCACGCGCGCGGGATGCTGGTGAGGGCCATGGGTAACCAGTTGGCCATCACCCGAAGCAAAACGATAAATGAAAATACATGTTGACAATCATTACCGGTACGACAATATGAAGGATAAACTTCCTAGACTCCTATCCTGTTATGCGACCTCCATCCGAACTGGTTGAATATAGCCCATGCTACCATCTCCCACTTATTGCACCCAGTAACCAAAGGCTCCCTGGAGTCCATAGGAGTGAGTAAGGACCACGTCAGGATCCATGCGGTAGCTCTGAAGATGACCTGCAAGAAAGTTAAATTGTATAGTGTGTTCAAAATCAAACCATTCCTATAGTTCCATATAGCCCACAGAAGCGCACATATTCCAATCCGAATACGAGCCGCAGTAGTATGATCAACCCCAGCTAACCACGTTCCAAACAACAACTCAATGTTAACTAGGGGGTTAATGTTCAAGGCTATATGAATCGTTCTCCAAAGCAATTTGGCGAGTGGGCATTCAAGGAATAAATGTTGTATTGTTTCATCATGATCACAAAAAAAACAACAAGAACTACCTACGCATCGTCTCTTGATTAAGTTGTCCTTGGTGAGTATTACTTGGTTTTGGACAAATCACATAAAAAATTTAATACGCAAGGGAACCTTAATCTTCCAAATATGCAACGATCTTGAGATTGGGCCAGAATTAATCAAATCCATATAAAAAGATTTCACCATAAAACCCCCATTTTTAGCTAATTTCCATTGCGTCGAATCCGGCTAGTCGGAGAGTTGAACATCTATCAATCTCCAAACCAATTGCATCCAGGCTGTCCATCGCTCACCAACTAACGCACGTCTGAACTAAATATTCAAGGGAATCGTTTGGAAAACTATGCCTATGTAATCCTACTTATGTTGCACAATGTTATAAAGGGTTGGATATTGCACGGCCAAGGGTGTCTCTCCTAACCATGTATCCTCCCAAAATCTTGTTGACATCCCATTGCCAACCAAGAATTTGACCCTATGAAAGAACAAGTCCTTCATTCTCATAAGCCCTTTCTAGAATGGCGAGTCAGTTGGTCTCATGGTAACCTAGACGAGTGTTTTCGACTGCAAATATTTATTACGCAAAATCTATGCCCACATGCCCTCCGGCTCTATCGGATTTCGGGTTCCGGCAGACCCTTGAGGTTCGAACACTGGGGTGCATGCGGAGATCTCTCCCCTACCGATCTACGTCCAATCTCCTTGCGTGATATAAGCTGCAAACAACGAACAACACAAGGGACACGAGGTTTATACTGGTCCGGGCCACCGTTGTGGTGTAATACCCTACTCCAATGTGTGGTGTGGTGGATTGCCTCAAGGGCTGATGACAAACAGTACAAGGGAAGAACCGCCTCGCGAGAGGTGTTCTTCAGCTGGTGCGATGAACTGCTAGGGTGAGTTCAGTCGCCTCTCTCTCTCTCTCTGCTAGGGTTCTACCAGAGCTCTCGATGTCTTTTTCCCACTCCGTGGTGGCTAGTTCTACTTATAGAGGCCCTGGGCCTCTCCCCAAATAATGAGCGGGAAGGGCGCCAACAATTGGCCATTTTGAAGGGGAACATCTAGTACAAGTTATCCTGACCAAAGGTGGTCTTCGGCTGCCAAAAGTACTGGTGATGAGGCCGTCTTGGGCTCCACGGTGACCTCCGTCCTACCGCTCCGCTGGTCTTGGTCTCGTTGCACCGGAATGCTAACCTTTGCCTGATGCCTTGGCCTCTGCTTGCCCCCTTTGCACCAAAGGGGAAACAAGGACACTGCGCAGGCCGGCGCCCGCCTGGCGCCCGCCTGGTCTCGATCGTCATGGCTTGCGTCACGGGTTCCTCGTGAGGTACCCCTGCCTTGATCTCTCCGCCTCCTCGCGAGTCTGCCTGATGAGGCTGCCTCTGAGGAAGCTTCCGGTCATCCGCCCCATGAGGCTTGGCCCCTCGCGAGGGTCTTGAGCTTGAGCTGATGAAGATGGGCCGCGCTGGGCCCCCACTTGAGCCACGCCGCAGGCCGCAGGTAGGCAAGTCTGGGGACCCACGTTCCTAGAACACCGACAGGCTCTATCTCTAACATGTAGAACCATTTGATATATACAAATGTATAAAACATGGATTCTAACACCAGCCATGGGGGCGATGGTGGAGAAGTGGGCAGGGCTGGGATCCGCCATGGCGAGCATCATCTTCCCGTGGTCCATGGTGCAGAACCACATCCCAGTTACCCTCTGCCTCTACCTCACCACCTGGGCCACCAACCTCGCCGCCTGCTTCAGCCTCTACCTCCAAATCACCATCTTGGAGAACAGCGCTGAGCGCTTTCAGCAAAGCGAGTTCTTCTACACCGTCAAGCCCTACCTCAGCGATGCGTGTGCCCGACGCGCCCACAGGCTCAAGGCCGAACTCGGGAGTGACAGCAGAAACCTACAGGTCTCTGTGGACGACCATGAGGAGGTCACCGATAAGTTCTCTAGCATGACACTCTAGTGGTATGCTTCCAAGAAGCATTCTAAGGGGAATGTCATGAGCTTGTACCATGGCGAGGACGAGAGATGCTTCTACCAGGTCGTCTTCCATAGGAGCCACTGCGACCTTGTCGTCGACTCCTACTTGCCCTTTGACCTTGTCGAGGGCTGCGCCGTCATCGTCAAGAACCGCCCGCGTCGCCTCTTCACCAACTGCGGTGGTAGGCTGTAACGCCCCGGATACAACTTTACATATTTGTAACTCCGACTCTTGCCATTTTCGGCTTTATGTTATGAGATTCCCTTCGTGGTTGGGTTTTGTCTTTCATTTGCATTTTGTTCATGTCATGCATTTCATATCATGTCAGCATGTGCATCGCATTTGCATTCGTGTCCGTCTCATGCGTCCAGTCATTTTCCATGTTGTCCGTTTCGCAATCCGACACTCCCACATGCACCCGGCGCCCCCTCTTGTCTCTTTTCGTGAGCGGGAGAGAAACATTCTCGGAATGGGCCGAGATTTTTCAAGTGGCCTTGGTACACCACCGGTAGCCTGCCTGTGAAATTTCGTTCCATTTGGAGGTCGTTTGATGCCCCAGCGGTTAACCAGGTAACCGCAAAAGCCTCTTGGGATTGCAGCCCAACAACCCTCCAAAACAGCCAAATAACCCATCTAAGACACCTCCATGTTCTCCGTCGTCGGATCACGATCGTGTGGGCGAAAACCGCACCTCATTTGGACATTCCTTCCTCCCCTACCTATATAAACACCTCCCCTCAAAAATTCTCAGTCTAACCCTAGTCTTCTTCCTCCTCGTGCTGCAGGACACGTCCACCCTCACGCCCGGACATGTCCGCCACCACCCCACGCCCAATCCGAAGCAGCCACATGTCCTCCGCCGCCGGCCCGCAGAGCCCATAGTGGGCCCGCACGGGCCCGAACCGGTCCGCCGCCTCCGCCCGTAGCGCCGCCCGCGCACGTCGCCGTTTGCCGGCCCCGTCGTCGATCCTCGCTCTCGGCCGCCGCCGTGTGCCTCGCCCCACCTCCCACTGGCACGCCGACCAGCGCCATCTGTGCTGCACCACCGCCCCGTGCCCGCCGGCGACCGCGCTGCCCGAGACGGCCGCCGCTTCCTCGCGCGCACGCCGGCCGCGTCCTCCTCTGCCGCCTCGCGACCCGCCAACCGTCGCCTCCTCCTCGCCGCACCGCCCCTCGCCGGTCTCCTCCTCGACTCCGGTCACACCGCTCGTTGGAGTTCGTCACCGTCATTGCTGGATCTGACCCGGATCCCCGACTGGATGAGATCCACCACATCAACCAACCAAACAGCACCCGCGCCCCGGATCCCTCTGTCCTGTTGACTTTTTCGGAGTGTGAGATTTCACTAAGTCCCGAAACCCTTGTAATTTTTATGCCTCCTGCAACATGTCGTATCTCCATGACCGTGGCTCCAAATCATGCATATGACATATCGAAATGTTCGTCTCATTGAGCTCTTCGTGTTAGAAGCATTTCCATGCATGTTACTACCCATTATGATGCCATTTTCATTGTTGCAAGAGTGCTATAAAATGTTAACTGCTGGTTCTTAACAGAACATGGTGATTTGTCATTTTTGTTGCATTGGATGTGTGCATCCTTTGAGCATGAGGTCTATATGTGTTTTGAACTACAACATGCCATATTTATAGTGGTGTAAGTCTTGTATTTTTGTGATATATGTGGTGACTAGTACAAGCATGCAAACTAGGCTCCGTGATGTTGTTGTTTCAGACACTTCGGATTTTGCAGTCTTTTTCCTGCTATTATTTTGATGCCATGTAAACTTGATGTTATCGTGAGATCCATGCTTATTTTGAGATACTCCAGTAAGGATGTTATAAACATGTGGTTATGCTATATCCATTTATGCCACTGGTTGTAATTATGGAGCGCTCTAGCATGTCATTTTCTTGCTCTACTTTTTCTATAAATTATTCCTAACAGATTGTTAACATGTTAATCAATATTGCCATGGCTGTTGCTAGTGATCTATGCATCCTATCACTACTAGGGAAAACCTTATACACAGAGGTATAGCAGTAGCGTTGGTCAAAACTCGGTGCTAGCGCTACTTAGTAGTAGCGCTTGTTACAAAACCACGCTACAACCATTGTTTTAGCAGTAGCGCGTCTCCACAGAAAAGCGTTACTACTAAAATTCCCTCACTAATGCCGGCTAGGAATAGTAGTAGCAGTACACCTAGAAGCACGCTACTGCTAAAAACTTTGTAGCAGCGCATTTATGCTGTAGAGCGCTACTGCTATGAAAAAGAAAATAAATAGAAAAATAAGTAGAAAAGTAAATGAAAATGAAAGAAATAGAAAAGGGAGAAATGAAAAAAAGAAAATGTAAAGAAAACAAAAGGAAAAGAAAATTAAAACAGAAAGGAATAGCTGTAGCGCGTTTCTCTGGAACACACTATAGCTATCTTAGCTATAGCGCGTTTCGGCAAAACACACTACTGCTAGTTTGACTCAGATCCCGGCAGCCCGGGCTCAAAATTTTGCTAAGTCCTTTCCCCCCTCTCAACTCCCGCCCCCCTGTCCCCCAACTGGTCCATCGCCGTCGTCGCCCTGCCACCTTCGACCACACCACCACCGCCCGAGGCCGCCTTCGACCACAGCGCCGCCGCCCGAGGCCGCCCTCGACCTCACAGCCGCCGCCCGAGGCCATCGTCGACCTCACCGTCGCCTCCCTCGAGCTCACCGCCGCCGCCCGAGCCAGAGCCTGCCCTCGCCGCCGACCGTAAGGCTCTGCCTCTCCTGTCCCCTACCCTCCTCTCTCTCTCCTAGGGCAATTCATATATATGTTGATACTGTGTTCATATGAACCCTAGGTGTTCATATGAACCCTAGATTTTTTAGGAAATTAGCTAGGGCATTTTTTTATGAAAATGCCTAAATAGTAATTCCATTTAGCTTTAAACAAATAGAGGGTATATAAATAATAGTAGCATTTAGATTTAAATTAACAGAGGCTATAAACAAAAAACACTTAGCTATAAAAAAATATTTGGACTATGGACCTGAATTTGTTCCAAATTTCATTCAAATGAAATTTGAATTATTGGGTGTAGGTACTAAGGTCTTGCTGTGGAAATTTTGGTGAGGTCAGAAGAGTTAGAGAAAAGGGAGTTCCTAGACTTTTAGCTTTAGACAAAAAAAGTATTTAGCTATAAATAAAAAACAGTAGCTATGGCATTTAGCTATAAACAAAAACAATATTGTTTTTCTTTTCAAAAACTTGGTCAAACTAATTGTTGCTATGTAAACAAAAAACAAGACTGTTTTTATATGATATAGGTCATTGATGTTCATTTGCATATTCCATTATTGTTGATTATATTTTTTCATTGAAGTGGCCATGTTATATGCAAATTCCTCAATAGTGTTTGCTCATGTTATATCTTTTCATTGAAGTTGTTCGATTGTGCCCAAGTGGATTTGTTGTTTCCAGGGAATGATGCTGAGTGGCCTATGTTTTGCCGGAATGTTGATTCATTTCTGTTCCTGCAAATTTCAAGTTCTCAATTTGTCCACTTTTTAGCAAAGGTCATGCCAAAATTTTCCGTGAATTTCGGCATGACTTGTGCAACAAACTAGGACATATTGAGTGCCCGAGATTGGCCGCACCAGGAAGGAGTCAACATTCCTGCAAAACAATAGGCCTTTTTATGTCATTATTCATTTTTTTAGGTCTAGAATTAATTGACTAGATTTAATCATAGGAAACATGGCTAGCAACGATGAAGGACAAGGTTCTGGTGATTGCGACGACGTCTACCGGGTGGCAGACGAATTTTTTAGCCTTGCCGACGATCAACCGATGTTGTTGTTGGGCCCACCGGTGGCATCAGGGACTGAGACCGACACGCAGACCGGTGCTGAGACTCAGACCGGCATCGAGACCGGCGCTAAGACTGAGACCAGCGCTGCCTCGGGGAGCGGAGCCGGTGTAGAACCGAAAGCAAAGAGGCAATGGCTTCCTAACAAACTCAGGACTACTAGACTGGTGGTCACGGAGGTGGACGACGGCAATTTTGAGCCAAAGGCGCCCGAGGAAGCGCGTCGATGCTACGGCAATCAAATAGGCTACATCGTACAGACAACCACCACCATCAACGATGAAAAACTATAGAAGATAGAAAATATGAGGAGCTCCCTCCTAAAGAAGTTTCACCAGATATTCTTGTTCCCGGGACGGAATGAGAAGGATTATGAAGATCCAGATGAGGACCCGGCAATGAAGAAGATAAACAAACACGCCATGACCAAGTTTAGCGACGCGTTGGCCGCCTAGAAAAATCGAGTGAAAGCAAAGATCATCGACAAGAAGGAACCCTACTTCGAGATTGTAAAGGATAATCCGACAATCACGGAAGAGCAGTTTCAAATATTCAAGGAGGCTTGCGAGGCCGAAGCTGCCAAAAAAAAGTCTAAGTACATGAAGGGGCTTCAAGAGAGGAACATTGGGAGCCACCACCTCGGAAGCCGTGGTTACGGCAGAAAGAGGTCCAAATGGGCCAAGGAGGACGCGGAAGCTGCGAGTCTGGGCATCCCAGACCCCTTGGCGGATTTCACCGTCCCGTAGGAGCATGACGTCCTCAGGGCCCGACACCGTTGGGACCCAGTGAACAATGTTTACGAGACAAAACCGGTCATTACGGAGTTCATGAGACTGCTGGTAATTTTAGTTTCTGATCAATTCGACTGCACACGTTAGTCTTATTTGTAAAAGGTCCTTGTGCCTTTTGCAGAGAGAGCAGCACCGGATTGCGGCCGAAAGCGACTCGCCGTCTGAGGCATTGGCGAGGCCCAAGTGGGACACTCCATTCAACCGGGCGTTGAACATATTGAAACGACAACCGGTGAATACTCGACTGTCGTATGGACGCGTGCACGGTGTCGGAGACGGCGCCACGTGGAAGAAGTACTACTGTGAGACCACGGAGGAGAGAAAGGAAAGACAGAGGTTAACTGAAGAAAACATCGACAAGAAGGTTGAGATTGCGGTTGAGAAGAAATCATCTCAGACAGTCGCAACAGCGGTAGCTGCCGCAAAACAGGTGGTTGCAGATTTGTCTACTTCCTTAGTGATGGGTGTCTTCACTTGGACAAGGTAAAATCCAGAAAAAAAAATGTAGAGGACTTTCCCCTTGCTGACTTCTTGGGGAGCAGCTCGACTAGCGTTGCACCAGCACCTGCTCCCGCACCAGCTCCCGCACCGGACGTGCTCGGTGGTGCTTCATCTTTGGCTGAGCTCAACGCCCTCACGGTATCTGTCACACCGGCCCCCTTCAATATAAATGTATAATCTCCCGTTTTCGTTGCCTTTCAGATGTCTCACGTCGCAGACTTTTCTTTGCAGGCCGATGAAACCCCGTGCACCATATTGTACACCATTGGCGACCAGAAGGTGGACGTGGGGAAGGCGACGATAATGGAGCCGAAGGAACCATTGTTCCACAGCCGGCCGATCCCCCCGAACGTCTTCAAGGTTTTCGCGGCCAGTGTCAAACCGGGCCACGAGAATTTGCCTCCTCCAATACTAGTGGGGGATGACGACGAGACACCGCGGCGGCTTGGTGATTGTTGCAATGGGTGGGTCCTGTTGTGGCCAAAGAGTCTACTTTATCTGGAGGCGGCCGGGAGCACACCCACAAGCACGCAGCCTCAGCAAGGTATGGACATCAACACCCCACCTACCCAATTAGCGTCGGGTGTCGGGTTGGGTGATAGCGGACGGGGTAAGGAGGAGGCTCCATTAGTCGCTGATGACGTCGGCATGGATGAGGATGAGGACGACGATGGCGCTGAACAATATGTCTATACTGGCGCCTCCTTAGGGTTTGAGCGTCATGAGTAGGTGCCTGAATTGCTGTCTCAACTTATTATGGATGACATTCCGGTAGAAGTCTAGGAAGAGAGCGAGGAAAGGCAAAAAAGTTGATTCTATGATCCAGCCGCCTCAACAGCCTCGTCTTCAGGATCGTATAGATATCCCTGATGTGGATAAATGGCATATCCCCGGTTAACCAATCCTACCTGCAATAGTGCTATGGGTCATATTCGGCGATCTAAGGAGACTTCATAACAATGTGTTGCGGGTAGAGAAAGGCCTCATCGCCTCGAAAGATCCAGGATACCCACTCTACGTGGTTAACGTTCCGCGGCAAATGTAGTACGTCGACAGCTTCCCCGCGGATAAGTTCTTCCTCCGATTCGATTACATATTCGACATGTTTCACATGAAGAAGCTGGATTTTACGTTTGTCCGCCTTTATGCCTTGCACATGAACTACATCATCCGGGTTGAGCAGATATCTCATATATGTGTCGCTGACCCGTACTACATGCACGAGGGCTTCTCGGGAGTCTGCGGAAAGCACCGTGAATATGTGAGGGATTACATCGTCAGTTTCATGCTCGCCAATAAGGACAAGGAGGCAATTCTCGTGCCTTATCATCCCTTGTAATTCATCCGCGCTGCTATCCTTCCTTCGATTTCAATCATTCATTTGCATGGTGGAGGCTAATTAATTTGAGGTGTACTTATTTTGCGCAGCTGTGGGCGTGCCGTCCTCATCATCCTCTACCCCCGATTCTCCCACGCTCTTTACTTGGACTAGTCGAAGAACATTCACAAAAAGGATTATACCCACATCAAGGATGTTCTCGACAGTGCTATGTTTTACTACCAAGCAAGAGGTGGAGAGGTCAGGGACAAGAAGAGAAGGGGCGGGAGGGTCGCCTACGGCCATAAGACCGACTTCTGCTACATCCAGCAACCGAACGATTCTATTAATGATGGATTCTATGTCCTACACCACATGCTGGAGTACAAACGGGATCACCAGAACCTTCGCATGTCACCTAGATTCGGCGATGCCCATATTCTACATTGGGCAAAGGACATAGGAGATATCGAGGATCATCGACTTCGAGCTGAGTTCTATAACATTCAGAGCAACTTGCCCAAATCATCATGAAGGAGGTCGTCAGAAAAACATGGATGTTCTACGGAGAAGGACAAATGTCGCGGGAAGACGTCCGAACATGGATAGCCTCTCAGCGTCTCGACATGAAGCCTTTCACTAAGCTCGAGGACTATCTCCCTGACTTGGATGGATGGAACGACATGTTGGAGTGATTGTCGATATATGACAATGTGTCCATTTAGTCCATACTTTCTGTATGACAAAATTTTGAGTTATGCACGGTGAAACTTTATTTGTGATGTAATTAAACCGACTAGCGAAAATCACTCTAGTTAGGGCATTTTGGGGTACGATGAACTTTGTTATTTATGCTTATGATATGTTGTTTCTATTTTTGCCAAGTCTGTCTCTTTCTATTGCTCAACTATATATGTTGCATACCATCGACTCATGTGACGATGCAGGTGCATAGATCATTGATGGTGAAGAAGTGCTACGCCTGGAGTATATATACAACAAGTGGCCGGAGTGTCAGGTCCAGGTGTACCGGTTTCCGGTTTCCGAGTGACATGAAGTAGTTCGTTTAGGTTCACGCTAATGCGAGAGAGGGATACAAACTTATGTTCTCAAAGTGATAGCTCTTCTCGCGTATATCATTGTTTAGATGGATGACAATGTATTTGCAAGTAATCGAGACTTGTATCGCTATTTCCGAGATGATGACGAGAGACCACTTTGTGTTGGATGATGATTATGATGATGACATGATTTGATGAGACTAATTGTATGTATATGCTATGATTACATTTGTATGTGTATGATATGCTAAAGATTATTGTATAAAGCCTATTCAAATACAAAACAAATATGTAGGGAAAAAACTAATAAAACTAGTAGTAGCGAGGGGGGAAATTTTAGCAGTAGCGCCACCTTACCAGTAGCGCTTCCCAGTAAACAGCGCTGCAGATAATATCAGCAGCGCCCTTTTCTAAAGAGCGCTACAGCTATTCATGTATAGCAGTAGCGTGGGACAACAGGTGCTACTGCTATACGTTAGCTGTAGCGCCTTATTAGTAGTGCCGGTCCCCGCGCTACTGAGAGGCCCAAAACCCGCGCTGCTGCTAGGCTTTTCCCTAGTAGTGTATGAACTTGCTCTTGCCATGGTTAGCTTTATGAACATGTTATCTTGCTATTGGTATGCTTATGTTGTCATTTGATGCTTTGTGGTGAATGGAACGAGCTCGCAAAGTTGCTATCGTAAATCCGTTTATGCCATGCTCTGTTTTTCACACTATCTGGATCTGTTAATAAAACTTGCTATGTTTACATGGGTTCCATCATATTTTGTGTGCCTTTTTGGCTCATGTTCAGTAAGGAATTTTGTACTATGCATTTGGTAGATTCATTTCATGCCTTTATTTGCTATGATATGTTCCTGTAGCATGTTGTTTGCTTGCGCTAAACATTGCTTCCTGATGTTGTTATTGACATGCTAGTATTTTTACAAAGTCTGTGAAGCTGATATCTGTTGCACTTTTGCCATGCTTGTTTGAACCTATTCTTGTGTGATCTAGCCATAGCTCACTGCTCATGTTTTGTCAAGCATCTCTTGTACATCACTGCCATATGCTTTGTTGCTATGTTGGAGTGCAGTAGCTTAGTTTCTTGTTGCAATCTAAGTGCTATCATGTTTTTCATCATAGTTTTGCACCATTCTTGTTTTGCTTGCCATTTGCAAACCGTGCATCCATTTCCGGTGATCTTTATATCGATTTCAACCAAAATCATCTCATCTTTCCAGCGGCATACTTGGTTTTCCAAGTTGATTCCTTGACCATTCTTTCCTTCCGGAGCACGCATATGCATTGCATATCATATCTTGCATATCATGACATGTATTGCATCATGTTGCTTGTGCATTGCATCATGATTGATTGTTGTTCCATTGCTTGTGTTCTTGCTTTGGGTAGAGCCGGGAGACGAGTACGTGACCGAGGAACCTATTGAGTACGCTTGCGAGGATCAAGCTTTCGACAACTCTGAGAACTTTGAAGGCGAGATGACCATACCCTCGAAATAATTTCTATCTTTGCTTGCTAGTTGTTCGCTCCATCGCTATGTCGCGCTACCTACCACTTGTTATATCATGCCTCCCATATTGCCATGTCAAGCCTCTAACCCACCTTTCCTACCAAACTGTTGTTTGGCTAAGTTACCGCTTTGCTCAGCCCCACTTATAGCGTTGTTAGTTGCATGTGAAGTTGAAGTTTGTTCCATGTTGGAACATGGATATGTTGGGATATCACAATATCTATTATTTTAATTAATTCATCTATATTCTTGGTAAAGGGTGCAAGGCTCGGCCTTATGCCTGGTGTTTTGTTCCACTCTTGCCGCCCTAGTTTCCGTCATACCGGTGTTATGTTCCTTGATTTTGTGTTTCTTACGTGGTTGGTGTTATGGGAACCCCTTGGCAGTTTGCTTTGGATAAAACTCCTCCAGGAAGGCCCAACCTTGGTTTTTAACATTTGCCACCACCACCTATTACTTTTACCTTGGGAGTCGTGCTCCTGAGGGTCATCTTTATTTTTAACCCCCCCCCCCGGGCCGATGCTTCTCTAAGTGTTGGTCCGAACTGGGCGATGTCCGGCACCCCCTGCGCAACCAGGGTCTATGCCAAACTGATGTCTTGACCATCAAGTGTGCCCTGATAACAAGATGTGTGTAGCTCCTATCGGGATTTGTTGGCACATTCGGGCGGTCTTGCTTCTCTTGTTTTACCATTGTCGAAATGTCTTGTAACCGGGATTCCAAGACTGATGGGGTCTTTTCGGGAGAAGGAATATCCTTTGTTGACCGTGAGAGCTTGTGATGGGCTAAGTTGGGACACCCCTGCAGGGTTTAAACTTTTGAAAGCCATCCCCGCGGTTATGTGGCAGATGGGAATTTGTTAATGTCCAGTTGTAGATAACTTGACACTTGACTTAATTGAAATGCATCAACCACGTGTGTAGCCGTGATGGTCTCTTTTCGGCGAAGTCCGGGAAGTGAACACGGTTCTTGTGTTATGGTTGTGCGTAAGTAGTTTCAGGATCACTTCTAGCTTCACGACTGTTGCATTGCTTCTCTTCTCGCTCTTATTTTTGTATGTTAGCCACCATATTTTCTTAGTGCTTGCTGCAGCTCCACCTCATTACCCCGTCCTACCCATAAGCTTAAATAGTCTTGATCTCACGGGTGTGATATTGCTGAGTCCTCATGACTCACAGATACTTCCAAACAGTTGCAGGTGCCGATAATACCAGTGCAGGTGGCGCAACCGAGCTCAAGTGGGAGCTCGATGAAGATCTTGATCGTTGTTATGTGTCTTTTCCGGATGATCAGTAGTGGTGCCTAGTTGGGACGATCGGGGATCTAGCATTTGGGGGTTTCTTCCTTTTATTTTGGTTCCATAGTCGGATCTTTGATTGTACTCTGGATGATGTATGTTTAACTTGTTATTTGTGTGAAGTAATGATTGTAAGCCAACTCTTTATCCCTTTCTTATTCAGTACATGGGATTGTGTGAAGATTACCCCTCTTGCGACAAAACTACCATGCGGCTATGCCTCTAAGTCGTGCCCCGACACGTGCGAGATATAGCCGCATTGTGGGTGTTACAAGTTGGTAATCAGAGCCATCCCCGACTTAGGAGCCCCCTGCTAGATCGAATCGCTGACGTTGTTGAGTCTAGAACAAAATGTTTTGAGTCTTAGGATTATATATATCGGAGAGTAGGATTCTTTTTACTCCTCAGTCCCTTCGTCTCTCTGGTGAGGCCTCCTGACGTAGAAGTTTTGACTTCTTTCTCCTCAAATTTCATGAAAAAAATTTAGGATCATGCAGGTATCTTGGAATCGTTTCGATAGTTTTGTGACGAGAACATTGTTCTCGGTGCCTGATATGTCTCCAACGTATCTATAATTTTTGATTGTTCCATGCTATTATATATTCTGTTTTGGATGTTAATGGGCTTTATTTTACCCAAGGCCCGGCCCAAATTGCTATTTTTTTGCCCGAGGCCCAGCCCAAATTGCTGTTTTTTTGCCTATTTCAGTGTTCCGCAGAAAAAGAATATCAAACGGAGTCCAAACGGAATGAAACCTTCGGGAGCGTGATTTTTGGAACAAACGTCATCCGGAGGACTTGGAGTGGACGTCAAGCAATCAACGAGGAAGCCACGAGGCAGGGGGCGCGCCAACCCCCTGGGCGCGCCCTCCACCCTCATGGGCCCCTCATGGCTCCACCGACCTACTTCTTCCTCCTATATATACCTATGTACCCCCAAACCATCGGAGAGCACCACAAAAACCAAATTCCACTGCCGCAACTTTCTGTACCCATGAGATCCCATCTTGGGGCCTTTTCCGGCGCTCCGCTAGAGGAGGCATTGATCACGGAGGGCTTCTACATCAACACCATAGCCTCTCCGATGATGTGTGAGTAGTTTACCTCAGACCTTCGGGTCCATAGTTATTAGCTAGATGGCCTCTTCTCTCTCTTTGGATATCAATACGAAGTTCTCCTAAATTCTCTTGGAGATCTATTCGATGTAATCTTCTTTTGCGGGGTGTTTGTCGAGATCCGATGAATTGTGGGTTTATGGTCAAGATTATCTATGAACAATATTTGAATCTTCTCTGAATTCTTTTATGTAAGATTGGTTATCTTTGCAAGTCCCTTCGAATTATCAGTTTGTTTAGGCCTACTAGATTGATCTTTCTTGCAATGGGAGAAGTGCTTAGCTTTGGGTTCAATCTTGCGATGCTCGATCCCAGTGGCAGTAGGCGAAACGACACGTATTGTATTGTTGCCATCGAGGATAAAAAGATGGGGTTTATATCATATTGCATGAGTTTATCCCTCTACATCATGTCATCTTGCTTAAAGTGTTACCCCTTTATCGTGTTGGTTGCAACGTTCTTATTTGTTTGTGTAGGTGCAAGGGACTTGAGCGTGGCCTCCTACTGGATTGATACCTTGGTTCTCAAAAACTGAGGGAAATACTTACGCTACTTTGCTGCATCACCCTTTCATCTTCAAGGAAAACCAACACAGTGCTCAAGAGGTAGCAAGAAGGATTTCTGGCGCCATTGTCGGGGAGTCTACGCACAAGTCAAGACATACCAAGTACCCATCACAAACTCTTATCCCTCGCATTACATGATTTGCCATTTTCCTCTCGTTTTCCTCTCCCCCACTTCACCCTTGCCGTTTTATTCGCCCTCTTTTTCGTTCGCCTCTTTTTCGCTTGCTTCTTGTTTGCTCGTGTGTTGGATTGCTTGCTTGTCACTATGGCTGAAGACAATACTAAATTGTGTGACTTTACCAATACCAACAACAATGATTTTCTTATTACCCCGATTGCTCCTCTTACCAAAGCTGAATCTTGTGAAATTAATGTTGCTTTGTTGAATCTTGTAATGAAAGATCAATTCGCCGGCCTTCCTAGTGAAGATGCCACTACTCATCTAAATAACTTTGTTGATTTGTGTGCTATGGAAAAGAAGAAAGATGTGGACATTGATATTGTTAACTTGAAGCTATTTCCGTTTTCTCTTGGAGATCACTCTAAAACTTGGTTTTCGTCTTTGCCTAAAAATAGCATTGATTCTTGGAATAAATGCAAAGATGCTTTTATCTCTAAGTATTTTCCTCCCGCTAAGATCGTCTCTCTTAGAAACGATATTATGAATTTTAAGCAACTTGATCATGAACATGTTGCACAAGTTTGGGAGAGGATGAAATTAATGATACGTAATAGCCCTACTCATGGTTTGAATTTGTGGATGATTATACAAAATTTTTATGCCTGATTGAATTTTGCTTCTAGAAATCTTTTAGATTCGTCTGCGGGAGGTACTTTTATGGAAATCACTTTATGAGAAGCTACTAAACTCCTATATAATATTATGGTTAATTATTCTCAATGGCACACTGAAAGATCTTCTAGTAAAAAGGTTCATGCGATTGAAGAAATTAATGCTTTGAGTGGAAAGATGGATGAACTTATGAAATTGTTTGCTAATAAGAGTGTTTCTTCTGATCCTACTGATATGCCTTTGTCTACTTTGATTGAGAATAATAATGAATCTATGGATGTGAATTTTGTTGGTAGGAATAATTTTGGTAACAATGTGTATAGAGGAAACTTTAATCCTAGGCCGTTCCCTAATAATTCCTCTAATAATTATGGTAATTCCTACAAAAACTCTTATGGAAATTTTAATAAGATGCCCTCTGATTTTGAGACTAGTGTTAAAGAATTTATGATTTCTCAAAAGAATTTCAATGCTTTGCTTGAAGAAAAATTGCCTAAGATTGATGAATTGGCTAGGAACATGGATAGAATTTCTCTTGATGTTGATTTTTTGAAACTTAGATCTATTTCACCTAAGCATGATATAAATGAGTCTCTCAAAGCCATGAGAATTTCCATTGATGAGTGCAAGGAAAGAACCGCTACGATGCATGCTAAGAAAGATTGCTTTGTGAAGGTGTGTTCTTCTAGTTTTTATGAGAATAAAGATGAAGATCTAAAAGTTATTGATGTGTACCCTATTAAATATTTGTTTTGCAATATGAATCTTGATAATGATGGGATTGGAGATGATTCAACTTTAGTAAGAAGGCATCCCAAAAATTCCGAGTTTTTAGATCTTGATGCTAAAATTGTTAAAAGTGGAATTGAAGAGGTTAAAACTTTAGATAGAAATGAACCCAGTATATTGGATTTCAAGGAATTAAATTATGATAATTTCTCTTTGATAGATTGTATTTCCTTCTTGCAATCCGTGCTAAATTCTCCTCATGCTTATAGTCAAAATAAAGCTTTTACTAAACATATTGTTGATGCTTTGATGCAATCTTATGAAGAAAAACTTGAGTTGGAAGTTTCTATCCCTAGAAAACTTTATGATGAATGGGAACCTACAATTAGCATTAAAATTAGAGATTATGAATGCTATGCTTTGTGTGATTTGGGTGCTAGTGTTTCCACGATCCCAAAAACTTTGTGTGATTTGCTAGGTTTCCGTGAATTTGATGATTGTTCTTTAAACTTGAACCTTGCGGATTCCACCATTAAGAAACCTATGGGAAGAATTAATGATGTTGTTATTGTTTCAAATAGGAATTATGTGCCCGTAGATTTCATTGTTCTTGATATAGATTGCAATCCTTCATGTCCTATTATTCTTGGTAGACATTTCCTTAGAACGATTGGTGCAATCATTGATATGAAGGAAGGGAATATTAGATTCCAATTTATGTTAAGGAAAGGCATGGAACACTTCCCTATAAAGAAAATTAAATTACCATATTAATCTATTATGAGAGCCACCTATGGATTGCCTACCAAATATGGCAATACCTAGATTTGTCCTCGCTTTTATGCCTAGCTAGGGGCGTTAAACGACAGCGCTTGTTGGGAGGCAAACCAATTTTATTTTTGTTTCTTTCTTTTTGATTCTGTTTAGTAATAAATAATTCATCTAGCCTCTATTTAGATGTGGTTTTATGCTTTTAATTAGTGTTTTTCCAAGTAGAACCTTTGGGAAGACTCGGGGAAAGTCTTTGCGATCTTGCTGTAAAAAAAAGAAACTTTAGCGCTCGCGAGAATTGCTGCCATTTTTATTGGAGAGTGCTATTTAGTTAATTATTTTTGAAGATTATTAATAGATAAATTACTCACCTCCAGCAATTTATTTTAGAATTTTTGGGATTCCAGAAGTATTCAAAACCTACAGATTACTACAGACTGTTCTGTTTTTGACAAATTCTGTTTTTCGTGTGTTGTTTGCTTATTTTGATGAATCTATGGCTAGTAATAGAGTTTATGAACCATAGAAAAGTTGGAATAAAGGAGGTTTAACACCAATATAAATAAAGAATGAGTTCATTACAGTACCTTGAAGTGGTGGTTTGTTTCCTTTTACTAACGGAGCTCGCGAGATTTTCTGTCAAGTTCTGTGTTGTGAAGTTTTCAAGTTTTGGGTAAAGTTTTGACGGATTGTGGAACAAGGATTGGAAAGATCCTAAGCTTGGGGATTCCCAAGGAACCCCAAGTTTCGTCTATCGCTAACTTTACTTGGGGCTATATTTTTATTCACCCCACATGATATGTGTTTTGCTTGGAGCGTCTTGTATGATTTGAGTCTTTGATTTTTAGTTTACCAGAATCATCCTTTCTGTACACACCTTTTAGGAGAGACACACATATATTGGAATTTGTTAGAATACTCTATGTGCTTCACTTATATCTTTTGAGCTATATAGTTTTTGCTCTGATGCTTCACTTATATCTTTTAGAGCACGGTGGTGGTTTTATTTTATAGAAATAATGAACTCTCATGCTTCACTTATATTATTTTGTGAGTCCTTTAGAACAGCATGGTAATTTTCTTTTAGGCATAATAAAAACTTTCATATAAGTGCATTGAATACTATGAGAAGTTTGATACTTGATGATTGTTTTGAGATATGGAGATGGTGATGTTTGAGTCATGCTAGTTGAGTAGTTGTGAATTTGAGAAATACTTGTGTTGAAGTTTGTGATTCTCGTAGCATGCACGTATGGCGAACCGCTATGTGATGAAGTCAGAGCATGATTTATTTATTGATTGTCTTCCTTATGAGTGGCGGTCGGGGATGAGCGATGGTCTTTTCCTACCAATCTACCCCCCTAGGAGCATGCACATAGTACTTTGTTTCGATAATTAATAGTTTTTTGCAATAAGTATGTGAGTTCTTTGTGACTAATGTTGAGTCCATGGATTATACGTACTCTCACCCTTCCACATTTGCTAGCCTCTCTATTACCGCACACTTTTCGTCGGTATCATACACCCACCATATACCTTCCTCAAAACAGCCACCATACCTACCTATTATGGCATTTCCATAGCCATTCCGAGATATATTGCCATGCAACTTTCCACCATTCCGTTTGTTATGACACGCTTCATCATTGTCATATTGCCATGCATGATCATGTAGTTGACATCGTATTTGTGGCAAAGCCACGGTTCATAATTTTTTCATACATGTCACTCTTGATTCATTGCATATCCCGGTACACCGCCGGAGGCATTCACATAGAGTCATATTTTGTTCTAAGTATTGAGTTGTAATTCTTGAGTTGTAAGTAAAAAGAAGTGTGATGATCATCATTATTAGAGCATTGTCCCAGTGAGGAAAGGATGATGGATACTATGATTCCCCCACAAGTCGGGATGAGACTCCGGACAAAAAAAGGGAAAAGAGGCCAAAAGAAAGAAAAAAGAAGGCCCAAATAAAAAAACGAGAGAAAAAGAGAGAAGGGACAATGTTACTATCCTTTTCCCACACTTGTGCTTCAAAGTAGCACCATGATCTTAATGATAGAGAGTCCCCTATGTTGTCACTTTCATAAACTAGTGGGAATTTTACATTATAGAACTTGGCTTGTATATTCCAATGATGGGCTTCCTCAAATTGCCCTAGGTGTTCGTGAGCAAGCAAGTTGGATGCAGACCCACTTAGTTTCTTTTGTTGAGCTTTCATACACTTGTAGCTCTAGTGCATCCGTTGCATGGCAATCCCTACTCACTCACATTGATATCTATTGATGGGGATCTCCATAGCCCATTGATACGCCTAGTTGATGTGAGACTATCTTCTCTTTTTTGTCTTCTCCACAACCACCATCCTATTCCACCTATAGTGCTATGTCCATGGCTCACGCTCATGTATTGCGTGAAAGTTGAAAAAGTTTGAGAACATCAAAAGTATGAAACAATTTCTTGGCTTGTCATCGAGGTTGTGCATGATTCAATACTTTGTGTGATGAAGATAGAGCATAGCCAGACTATATGATTTTGTACGGATAACTTTCTTTGGCCATGTAATTTTGAGAAGACATGATTGCTTAGTTAGTATGCTTGAAGTATTATTATTTTTATGTCAACATTAAACTTTTATCTTGAATCTTTCGGATCTAAATATTCATGCCACAATAAAAAGAATTACATTAAAAATTATGCTAAGATGCAATCCACATCAAAAATTCTATTTTTATCATTTACCTACTCGAGGACGAGCAGGAATTAAGCTTGGGGATGCTGATACGTCTCCAACGTATCTATAATTTTTGATTGTTCCATGCTATTATATATTCTATTTTTGATGTTAATGGGCTTTATTTTACACTTTTATATTATTTTTGGGACCAACCTATTAGCCGGAGGCCCAGCCCAAATTGTTGTTTTTGCCTATTTCAGTGTTTCGCAGAAAAAGAATATCAAACGGAGTCCAAACGGAATGAAACCTTCGGGAGCGTGATTTTTGGAACAAACGTGATCCAGAGGACTTGGAGTGGACGTCAAGCAATCAACGAGGAGGAAACGAGGCAGGGGGCACGTCTACCCCCCTGGGCGCGCCCTCCACCCTCGTGGGCCCCTCGTGGCTCCACCGACCTACTTCTTCCTCCTATATATACCTACGTACCCCCAAACCATCGGAGAGCACAACGAAAACCTAATTCCACCACTGCAACCTTCTATACCCGTGAGATCCCATCTTGGGGCCTTTTCCGGTGCTCCGCCGGAGGGGGCATTGATCACGGAGGGCTTCTACATCAACACCATAGCCTCTCCGATGATGTGTGAGTAGTTTACCTCAGACCTTCGGGTCCATAGTTATTAGCTAGATGGATTCTTCTCTCTCTTTGGATCTCAATACAAAGTTCTCCTCGATTCTCTTGGAGATCTATTTGATGTAATCTTCTTTTGCGGTGTGTTTGTCGAGATTTGATGAATTGTGGGTTTATGATCAAGATTTCTATGAACAATATTTGAATCTTCTCTGAATTCTTTTATGTATGATTGGTTATCTTTGCAAGTCTCTTCGAATTATCAGTTTGGTTTGGCCTACTAGATTGATTCTTCTTGCAATGGGAGAAGTGCTTAGTTTTGGGTTCAATCTTGCGATGCTCGATCCCAGTGACAGTAGGGGAAACAACACGTATTGTATTGTTGCCAATGAAGATAAATAGATGGGGTTTATATCATATTGCATGAGTTTATCCCTCTACATCATGTTATCTTGCTTAAAGCGTTACTCCGTTCTTATGAACTTAATACTCTAGATGCATGCTGGATAGCGGTCAATGTGTGGAGTAATAGTAGTAGATGTAGGCAGGAGTCGGTCTACTTGTCACGGACGTGATGCCTATATACATGATCATACCTAGATATTCTCATAACTATGCTCAATTCTATCAATTGTTTGACAGTAATTTGTTTACCCACCGTAATACTTATGCTATCTTGAGAGAAGCCACTAGTGAAACCTATGGCCCATGGGTCTATTTTCCATCATATTAATCTCCCGTCAACAAGCTATTTCTTGTGCCATTTATTTTGCTTTCTTTACTTTTATTCTTTATCATAAAAATACCAAAAATATTATCTTATCTTCTCTATCAGATCTCACTTTTGCAAGTGGCCGTGAAGGGATTGACAACCCCTTTATCGCGTTGATTGCAAGGTTCTTATTTGTTTGTGTAGGTGCAAGGGACTTGAGCGTGGCCTCCTACTGGATTGATACCTTGGTTCTCAAAAACTGGGGGAAATACTTACGCTACATTGCTGCATCACCCTTTCCTCTTCAAGGGAAAACCAACGAAGTGCTTGAGAGGTAGTGCCTCCTGACATTTAGGGGTTGTGGCAGTGTCCCGAGGAGTTGAGCTCCGAGGTGTTGTCGTCACAATTTTATCGTTGCAGTTCTGGAATACCTGAGTTCGCCAAAATCGAAAATTTCTTTTATGTAGTTGTTGGTGAGATAACCTCAAAGCCACCCAGTACTAGGGCGGGAGTTTGGGAGTATTGCCATAACTCGTATAACGGATGCTTTTCGAAGGTTGAGGTACAGGATTTCCGAAGGTTTCTTGGTTATGTTTTGAAGGATGAATGCAACTGGATGTAGGGATTGTTAATTTGGGTGAGATATTATGCTTCCCCTATATCCCCAACACATGATTGCATAACCAGAAAGTTTTGGGAGTTTATAAGTGGGAATTCAAGTATCTCATAGGATATCTTTCCAACAGACACATGATACGATATGGGATCTATCATATGTTTGTTTCTGGCTTATTTTGCAAGCCAATCCTTTGTTTTGTTTTGAGTTGTGGTATTCGAGTTGCTTCAATGTCAAGTGTTGATTCCATACCTTTCCTAAGCAGTGTTCTCATATTCCTATGTGAATACCAATGCTTCTTGATCATTGAGGTTGTCGTGTCAATTCTTTCCAACCGGTGTGATTCTCTTCAAGATGATCCCATCATTTTTCCCATCTGCAAGATCAACTCAAAGTCTTCTCAACGTTATTGTTTCATCCGTCCCAAGTTGCCTTTGTTTTCCCGCCCTCCCATCCTTTTTTTCAAGGACTCGGATTTCTTAATCAAGTATCCATCTTAGGGATGTGAAGTCTCTTCATTCTTTTCTTTCAATGTTCTTATCTTTTGATTCTCAGGAAGATACCAAGGAAGCTTCAAGTTCTTCATTCATCATTCTTTTCTTCTCCGGTGGATTCAATTCAAGCTTTGTCTATCATATCGTTTCCTCGTTTCAAATGCTTTCTCATGCCGGTGCACCTCTTAATCTTTCACTTCTCGCTATTCATTTGCTCGGGAGTGCTGAAGATATCTCAGAAGGCTCGTCTTTTCATTCAAGATCCGTTCAAACTATTTCGAGGTTGTTACCTCATTCAAGCCATTTAAATCAACCGGTGCAATCTCTCTGTTAAATCGTTCAACGGTGTATCTTTCGAGTGGGCCCTAACCCATGGGTCTTTTCCCAGGATCTTACCTGACTCTTCTAGTTTTCCGGAGGTATTCTCAATTTTTTTCAAAGATTGACGTAAGAATGAGTTTCATTAGAAAATTGCCTTCTCCAATATCATTTTCAAATTATTTTCATCGTTTGTTCAACATTTCTATTCTTCATTGTTCCGGAGTGTCTCATCAATAGTGATGGTGGTTCTCATTATCTTTCTCATCATTTGAAGGCCAAAGAAGAGTTTCTCTTCAGTCCTTACTCGTTCTTCCGAAGATGCGTAGTTCAAGCTTGTTGCCATCCTCATAATTGTTTTCGATTGTGAGAATTCTTTTCACCCATCCGGAGCATTTCAGGAGTTGTTTTCGTTTTTTCTTGATCATCCAAAGGCCATCATTTCATAAGATTTATTCATTCTAGCTTTCAGCTCTAATTCTCCAAATCATACCGGTGCATCATTCGAGTATGATCTAATCAGCTCGGGATCTCTTCATTCACTTGCATCTAAATTTTCTCAAGTATCTTCGTTCATTTTCTAATTCTTCCCGGTGTTTCGTTATCTTTTCTTTGTTCGTTTTTAAATCCTACTGGTGGTTCGTTGAATACTTTCTCAAGTTTGCGCTATATCTCTCTTAATCCTTTCTATGAGAATAAGCAGTATGCCAAATCCGTTGCTTGTCATCAATTTAATTGGTGAAGGATACGCATAACGTAATTCTTATTATTGTTTCATTCATGTGATCTAATTTCTTCTTTCCGGAGTGGTTCATCATATCACATTCTCGGTTCAAGATGCTTTATCTTTTCTTCTGGAGTTCCAAGTTTCCACTTTATCTAGTCGCAAAGCTCCATCTAAATCATCGCAAGGCTTCACTTTATGTTTTCAACTTCTCTTTCTTTTTATCATCCTTTTATTACCGGAGTTATCACGATGGCTCAACATGGTGGCTCATAAAGGATTTCTTTCATTCTTCATTTGTTCTTTAAGATTTCTCTTGAAGTTATGATCCGTCAAGCTATACTCTCAAATAAACATGGTGCTCAACACATGTCTTGTTTTGAGGAGTTCAAGCATTCTTCATCTTGCATTCCGAAGTGCAACTCTTTCTATCTTATCTTTTGAGGTGGTGTTATGTCATTCTTGACAATTTCTTTGTGTTTCATGATTCACAAGTTCAGGAATAAGATATTTAAACCCATCATTTTCTTCCTTGGAGTTATCTTGGTATAGATTTCACCTAAATTATTCCATTGGGAATGTTGCTCTTTGTGATGATTACCTATGATCCAAGTTTTCTTATCACCTCGGTGGAAGAAGTTTTCTATCTTTCCTAGCTCTCAATGAAATCTTTTTCCGTGAGTGGCAGGTTGTCACCTCATAATTTTAAGATGTCTGCCATAATCCCACATCAAGCCTATCCTTTCGTTGTTGATAATCCAACAACTCTGTTCTAGCATTTGTTGTAAGCGTGCTCTCTCAAGATCTTGTTTCCCTCCGTTCATTCCAATCCATTCTTGCATTTCTTCCGAAGGCATAGTGAGGTTGCTCTATTCTCTCGTCATCTCGAGTAGTGAGGATCGTGTTCTTTTCATGCTTATCCATTTAACCGGAGTGTCGTGTCCTCTGCTCGAGTTCTTTTCATCTTATCAAGTCTTACATCTCTTTTGAACCAGAGTGCTGTCTGAATTTGTTCTTCCTCGTTCCTCTTTTCTAAACGAGTGTTTTCAACTTCGTTCATCTCGTTGTATTCTTTTCTCAAAATTGTTTAACCTATCAAGGTTCTTTGGTTTCACTCGTTTGTCAAAGAAGCAACTTTGTTTTACTTCTTCATCTTTTGTTTTCCCTCCGGTGCCATCCTAGATCTCAGGACAAGATCCTCTTGTAGTGGTGGAGTGTTGTAACGCCTCGGATATAACTTTCCATATTTGTAACTCCGACTCTTGCCATTTTCGGCTTTATGTTATGAGATTCCCTTCGTGGTTGGATTTTGTCTTTCGTTTGCATTTTGTTCATGTCATGCATTTCATATCATGTCATCATGTGCATCGCATTTGCATTCATGTTCGTCTCATGCGTCCGGTCATTTTCCCTGTTGTCCGTTTCGCAATCCGACACTTCCACATGCACCCAGCGCCCCCCTCTTGTCTCTTTTCGTGAGCGGGAGAGAAATGTTCTCGAAATGGGCTGAGATTTGTCAAGTGGCCTTGGTACACCACCGGTAGCCCGCCTATAAAATTTTGTTCCATTTGGAGGCCGTTTGATGCCCCAACGGTTAACCGGGTAACCGCAAAAGCCTCTTTGGATTGCAGCCCAACACCCCTCCAAAACAACCCAATAACCGATCTAAGCCACCTCCATGTTCTCCATCATCGGATCACGATCATGTGGGCGAAAACCGCACCTCATTTGGACATTCCTACCTCCCTCAACCTATATAAACACCTCCCCTCAAAAATTTGCAGTCTAACCCTAGTCTTCTTCCTCCTCGCGACGCCGGACACGTCCACCCTCACGCCCGGACATGTCTGCCACCGCCCCATGACCAATCCGGAGCCGCCACCTGTCCTCCACTACCGTCCCCGCGCCGCCGGCCCGCGGAGCCCATCGCGGGCCCGAACCGGCCCACCGCCTCCGCCCGTAGCGCCGCCCGCGCTCGTCGGCGTTCGCCAGTCCTGCCGCCGATCCTCGCCGCCGGCCACCACCGCGTGCCTTGCTCTGACGCCTCGCCCCGCCTCCCACCGGCACACCAACCAGCGCCATCCGCGCTGCACCGCCGCCCCGTGCCCGCCGGCAAACGCGCCGCCCGAGCCGGCCGCCGCTTCCTCGCGCGCGCGCCGCCCGCGCCAAAGCTCGCCGCCGGCCGCGTCCTCCTTAGCCGCCTCGCGACCCGCCGGCTGTCGCCTCCTCCTCGCCACGCCGCCCCTTGCCGGTCTCCTCCTCGACTCTGGCCGCGCCTCTCACCAGAGTTCGTCGCCGTCATCGCTGGATCTGACCCGGATCCCCGACTGGATGAGATCCACCACTTCAACCAACCAAACAGCACCCGCGTCCCGGATCCCTCTGTCCTGTTGACTTTTTCGGAGGGTGAGATTTCACTAAGTCCCGAAACCCTTGTAATTTGTATGCCTCCTTCAACATGTCGTATCTCCATGACAGTGGCTCCAAATCATGCATATGACATATCGAAATGTTCGTCTCGTTGAGCTCTTCATGTTAGAAGCATTTCCATGCATGTTACTCTCCATTATGATGCCATTTTCATTGTTGCGATAGTGCTATAAAATGTTAACTGCAGTTTCTTAACAGAACATGGTGATTTGTCATTTTTGTTGCATTGGATGTGTGCATCCTTTGAGCATGAGGTCTACATGTGTTTTGAACTACAACATGCCATATTAAAGAGGTGCAAGTTTTGTATTTTTGTGATCTATGTGGTGACTAATACAAGCATGCAAACTAGGCTCCGTGATGTTGTTGTTTCAGGCACTTAGGATTTTGCAGTGTCATTTTCCTGCTGTTATTTTGATGCCATGCAAACTTGATGCTCCCATGAGATCCATGCTTATTTTGAGATACTTCAGGAAGGATGTTTTAAACATGCGGTTATGCTCTATCCATTCATGCCACTAGTTGCAATTATGGATTGCCCTAGCATGTCATTTGCTTGTTCTACTTTTGCTACAAACTATTCGTGACAGATTGTTAGCATGTTAATCAATATCGCCATGGCTGTTTCTAGTGATCGATGCATCCTATGAACATGCTCTTGCCATGGTTAGCTTCATGAACATGTCATCTTGCTATTGGTATGCTTATGTTGTCATTTGATGCTTTGTGGTGAGTGGCACGAGGTCACCAAGTTGCTATCATAAATCTGTTCATGCCATGCTCTGTTTTTCACTGTCTGAATCTGTTAATAAAACTTGCTATGTTTACATGGGTGCCATCATATTTTCTGTGCCTTTTTGGCTCATGTTAATTATGGGACTTTTGTTCTAAGCAATTGGTAAATTCATGCCATGCCTTTACTTGCTATGATATGTTCCTGTAGCATGTTGTTTGCTTGCGCTAAACATTGCTTTATGATGTTGTTATTGACATGCTAGTATTTTCACTAAGTCTGTGAAGCTGATATCTTTTGCACATTTGCCATGCTTGTTTGAACCTGTTCTTGTGTGATCTAGCCATAGCTCACTGCTCATGTTTTGTCAAGCATCTCTTGTACATCACTGCCATATGCTTTGTTGCTATGTTGGAGTGCAGTAGCTTAGTTTCTTGTTGCAATCTAAGTGCTATCATGCTGTTAATAACAGTTTTGCACCATTCTTGTTTTGCTTGCCATTTGCAAACTGTGCATCCGTTTCCGGTGATCTTTATATCGATTTCAACCAAAATCATCTCATCTTTCTAGTGGCATACTTGGTTTTCCAAGTTGATTCCTTGACCATTCTTTCCTTCCGGAGCACGCATACGCATTGCATATCGTATCTTGCATATCATGACATGTATTGCATCATGTTGCTTGTGCATTGCACCGTGATTGATTGTTGTTCCACTGCTTGTGTTCTTGCTTTGGGTAGAGCCGGGAGACAAGTACGTGACCGAGGAACCTGTTGAGTAAGCTTGCGAGGATCAAGCTTTCGACAACTCTGAGAACTTTGTAGGCAAGATGACCATACCCTCGAAATCACTTCTATCTTTGCTTGCTAGTTGTTCGCTCTATCGCTATGTCGCACTACCTAGCACTTGTTATATCATGCCTCCCATATTGCCATGTCAAGCGTCTAACCCACCTTTCCTAGCAAACCATTGTTTGGCTAAGTTACCACTTTGCTCAGCCCCTCACTACTAGGAAAAAGCCTAGTAGTAGCGCGGGTTAAAAGCTAGTAGTAGGGCAGGTGCCTGTGCTACTACTACTGCGCTACAGCTAACTAGTAGTAGTAGCGCGGTTCATCCCGCGCTACTAGTACTTGTGTTAGTAGTAGCGCGTGTTTGTGACCCGCGCTACTACTATTAATTTGAAAAACCAAAAAAAATCTCAACCACATGACGCGCGCACGTTGGCCGCGAGCAGGGAGATCTTGTCCATGACGCGTGCCTCGTGGAAGCTGTCGAGGGCGGCCACGGAGGCCAGCCCGGCGTGGGCCAGGAGCTGGAGGACTTGCATCTTGGCATCGTGCGTGGGGAGCAACACCTCGCGGCGGCCATCGCCGTTGAGATCGGCGATGAGCGGCGGCAGGAGGCGGTCCACGTCTTCCAGAACAAGAAGTCACCCTCATGCTGCCGGAGGAAGAGGGGGATTGGTCAGCTAGCATTCCGGATCGAATCCGAGAGGGGGGAGGAGGGCTGACCTGGAGCAAGAAGAAGACGGTGAAGGCGGCGAGGAGGAGGATGTTGTGGGTGTGCTTCTGCATCTTGTAGGCGGCGAGGAGCTCCGGCGACCGCCCACCGAAGGGATCTCGGAGAGGGAGGGGGTGGAGAAAGCAGAGTGTACCAGCGGCGGCCACCGCTGGAGTATGAGGGAGAGACGAGGAAAGTGAGAGAGGGGGAAAGTGAGGGAGAGAGGAGGGATTCAGCTGAGGATACGGGGATTTCACCTACCTCGTACTTAGTAGTAGCGAGGGGTGTAAAACCACCCTACTACTATCAACTTAGTAGTAGCGCGGGTTTGTACCCCTCGCTACTACTATGGCATGTCCTGGGAGGGCACGGTAGAGACCGCTTAGTAGTAGCGAGGGTTAAAAACCCGCGCTACTAGTATCAACTTAGTACTAGCGAGGGTTAAAAACCCACGCTACTAGTAAGTAGCAGTAGCAAGGGTTGTAAACCCTCGCTACTAGTAAGCGTCTGCCTATAAGCTTTTCCCTAGTAGTGCCTCTTATAACGTTGTTAGTTGCAGGTGAAGTTGAAGTTTGTTCCATGTTGGAACATGGATATGTTGGGATATCACAATACCTATTATTTTAATTAATGCATCTATATACTTGGTAAAGGGTGGAAGGCTAGACCTTATGCCTGGTGTTTTGTTCCACTCTTGCCGCCCTAGTTTCTGTCATACCGGTGTTATGTTCCTTGATTTTGCGTTTCTTATGCGGTTGGTGTTATGGGAACCCCTTGGCAGGAGCCCAGTTGGGTGTTATGGGAACTGTCATGGAATTGTCACGACAGATGTCCAAGCAAAAGGACTTAGTCGTAGGGCCATCGCAACTAGGAAGCTTAACGGGGTTAATCGGGACAAAGGACACGAGAGATTTATACTAGTTTGGCCCCTTACGATGAAGGTAAAAGCCTACGTCTAGTTTGACCAAGGAGCTAATCCGCTAGCTTGGCTATCGATCTCTTGTTTCTTGTCCTATGCCGCCGCCGGGTCGTCCCCTTATATACATGGGTTGACGCCTGGCGGCCTAAAGAGTCCCGCCCGGCTCATAAAACGTGTCCGGCTCTGTGACTTCTTTTATATGCCTTTCTTTACAATTCTTTCTTTACATACGACGGTTTACAATATTGGGCCTTAAGCCACCTCTAGGCTTAGGCCTTCTACAAGTCTTAATAAACTATCACCTTGAATATTACTGGGCTTCTTTTGTAACCCGCCAATGGGCTTGACCCAACCCCTCCTGGGCAGGTCATACCTAGTAGCTACATCCCCAACATTAGGCCCCAGGTTGACTTGAACTTTGTTCTTTGTCAATCTTCAACACTTAGACGAAATACATCTTCCTCTCTCTGAAAGAACTCTGTAACCCGCCATGACGTCATCTTATGAAAACATGAAAGCCTGCTATGACGTCATCTTCAACGGATCTTTATCTCTTAATGTCTTCCGAGAATCGAGGCGTCCGTTTAGTTGGATAATCATTATTTGGGTCTTCCTCGATTTTCATGCCTGCCTGTTCACTTATTCCTCGATTTTCGTGTCTTCCGCTCGCGATCTACAAGGGTATGTAGATGCACTCCCCTCTCCCTCATTGCTAGATGACTCCATAGATTGATCTTGGTGATGCGTAGAAAATTTTAAAATTCTGCTACGTTCCCCAATAGTGGCATCATGAGCTAGGTCTATGCGTAGTTTCTATGCACGAGTAGAACACAAGTTGTTGTGGGCGTTGATTTTGTCAATTTGCTTGCCGTTACTAGTCTTATCTTGATTCGGCGGCATCGTGGGATGAAGCGGCCTGGACCGACCTTACGCGTACGCTTACGTGAGACTGGTTCCACCGACTGACGTGCACTAGTTGCATAAGGTGGCTAGCGGGTGTCTGTCTCTCCCACTTTAGTTGGATCGGATTCAATGAAAAGGGTCCTTATGAAGGGTAAATAGAAATTGGCATATCATGTTGTGGTTTTGGCGTAGGTAAGAAACGTTCTTGCTAGAAACCTATAGCAGCCACGTAAAAACTTGCAACAACAATTAGAGGACGTCTAACTTGTTTTTGCAGCATGTGCCATGTGATCTGATATGGCCAAAAGGATGTGTTGAATGATATATGTGATGTATGAGATTGATCATGTTCTTGTAATAGGAATCACGACTTGCATGTCAATGAGTATGACAACCGGCAGGAGCCATAGGAGTTGTCTTAATTTATTTATGACCTGCGTGTCAACATAAACGTCATGTAATTACTTTACTTTATTGCTAAACCGTTAGCCACAGTAGTAGAAGTAATAGATAATGAGACAACTTCATGAAGACACGATGATGGAGATCATGATGATGGAGATCATGGTGTCATGCCGGTGACGACGATGATCATGGCGCCCCGAAGATGGAGATCAAAAGGAGCAAAAAGATATTGGCCATATCATGTCACTATTTGATTGCATGTGATGTTTATCATGTTTTACATCTTATTTGCTTAAAACGATGGTAGCTTAAATAAGATGATCCCTCACAATAATTTCAAGAAAGTGTGCCCCCTAACTGTGCACCGTTGCGAAGGTTTGTTGTTTCGAAGCACCACGTGATGATCGGGTGTGATAGATTCTAATGTTCGAATACAATGGGTGTAAGCCAGATTTACACACGCGATACACTTAGGTTGACTTGACGAGCCTAGCATGTACAGACATGGCCTCGGAACACGGAAGACCGAAAGGTCGAACATGAGTCGTATAGAAGATACGATCAACATGAAGATGTTCACCGATGATGACTACTCCGTCTCACATAATGATTGGACATGGCCTAGTTGACTCGGATCATGTATCACTTAGATGACTAGAGGGATGTCTGTCTGACTGGGAGTTCATTAAATAATTTGATTAGATGAATTTAATTATCATGAACTTAGTCTAAAAACCTTTGCAAAATGACTTGTAGATCAAATGGCCAACGCTCATGTTAACCTCAACTTCAACGCGTTCCTAGAGAAAACTAGGCTGAAAGATGATGGCAGCAACTATACAGACTGGATCCGGAACCTGAGGATCATCCTCATAGCTGCCAGGAAAGCATATGTCCTAGAAGCACCGCTAGGTGATGCACCCATCCCAGAGAACCAAGATATTATGAATGCTTGGCAGTCACGTGCTGATGATTACTCCCTCGTTCAGTGCGGCATGCTTTACAGCTTAGAACCGGGGCTCCAAAAGCGTTTTGAGCGACACGGAGCATATGAGATGTTCGAAGAGCTGAAAATGGTTTTCCAAGCTCATGCCCGGGTCGAGAGATATGAAGTCTCCGACAAGTTCTATAGTTGTAAGATGGAGGAAAATAGTTCTGTCAGTGAGCACATACTCAAAATGTCTGGGTTGCACAACCACTTGTCCCAGCTGGACATTAACCTCCCAAGCGAGGCGGTCATTGACAGAATCCTTCAGTCGCTCCCACCTAGCTACAAGAGCTTTGTGATGAACTACAATATGCAGGGGATGGTGAAAACTATTCCTGAAGTATTTTCAATGCTGAAATCAGTGGAGGTGGAAATCAAAAAGGAACATCAAGTGTTGATGGTCAATAAAACCACTAGTTTCAAGACAGGCAAGGGTAAGAAGAACTTCAAGAAGGATGGCAAGGGAGTTGCCGCGCCCGGTAAATCAGTTGCCGGGAAGAAGCCAAAGAATGGACCCAAACCTGAGACTGAGTGCTTTTATTGCAAGGGAAAGGGACACTGGAAGCGGAACTACCCCAAATACTTAGCGAACAAGAAGGCCGGCAACACTAATGGTATATGTGATATACATGTAATTGATGTGTACCTTACCAGTACTCGTAGTAGCTCCTGGGTATTTGATACCGGTGCGGTTGTTCACATTTATAACTCAAAACAGGAGCTACGGAATAAGTGGAGACTGGCGAAGGACGAGGTGATGATGCGCGTCGGGAATGGTTCCAAGGTCGATGTGATCGCCGTCGGCACGCTACCTCTACATTTACCTACGGGATTAGTTTTAAACCTCAATAATTGTTATTTAGTGCCAGCTTTGAGCATGAACATTGTATCTAGATCTCGTTTAATACGAGATGGCTACTCATTTAAATCCGAGAACAATGGTTGTTCTATTTATATGAGAGATATGTTTTACGGTCATGCTCCGCTGGTCAATGGTTTATTCTTAATGAATCTCGAACGTAATGTTACACATATTCATAGTGTGAATACCAAAAGATGTAAGATTGATAATGATAGTCCCACATATCTGTGGCACTACCGCCTTGGTCACATCGGTGTCAAACACATGAAGAAGCTCCATACAGATGGACTTTTGGAGTCTCTTGATTTCGAATCATTTGACACGTGCGAACCATGCCTCATGGGTAAAATGACCAAGACTCCGTTCTCCGGAACAATGGAGTGATCAACCAACTTATTGGAAATTATACATACTGATGTGTGCGGTCCAATGAGCGTTGAGGCTCGCGGTGGCTATCGTTATGTTCTCACTCTCACTGATGACTTAAGTAGATATGGGTATGTCTATTTGATGAAACACAAGTCTGAGACCTTTGAAAAGTTCAAGGAATTTCAGAATGAGGTAGAGAATCTACGTGACCGAAAGATAAAATTCTTACGATCAGATCGTGGGGGAGAATATTTAAGCCACGAATTTGGTACGCACTTAAGGAAATGTGGAATCGTTTCACAACTCACGCCGCCTGGAACACCTCAGCGTAACGGTGTGTCCGAACGTCGTAATCGCACTCTATTGGATATGGTGCGATCTATGATGTCACTCACTGATTTACCGCTATCATTTTGGGGATACGCTCTAGAGACAGCTACATTCACTTTAAATAGGGCACCGTCTAAATCCATTGAGAGGACACCGTATGAATTATGGTTTGGGAAGAAACCTAAGCTGTCGTTTCTAAAAGTTTGGGGATGTGATGCTTATGTCAAGAAACTTCAACCTGAAAAGCTCGAACCCAAGTCGGAAAAATGCGTCTTCATAGGATACCCTATGGAAACCATTGGGTATACCTTCTACCTCAGATCTGAAGGCAAGATCTTTGTTGCCAAGAACGGGTCCTTTCTGGAGAAAGATTTCTCTCGAGAAAAGTAAGTGGGAGGAAAGTAGAACTCGATGAAGTACTGCCTCTAGAACCGGAAAGTAGCATAGCTCAGGAAGATGTTCCTGTGGTGCCTGCACCGACTAGAGAGGAAGTTAATGATAATGATCAAGGTACTTCAGATCAAGTTGCTACTGAACTTCGAAGGTCCACAAGTACACGTTCCATACTAGAATGGTATGGCAACCCTGTCCTGGAAATCATGTTGTTAGACAATGGTGAACCTTCGAACTATGAAGAAGCAATGGCTTGCCCAGATTCCAACAAATGGCTTGAAGCCATGCAATCCGAGATAGGATCCATGTATGAAAACAAAGTATGGACTTTGACAGACTTGCCCGATGATCGGCGAGCGATAGAGAATAAATGGATCTTTAAGAAGAAGACGGACGCGGATGGTAATGTTACCATCTATAAGGCTCGACTTGTCGCTAAGGGTTATCGACAAGTTCAAGGGGTTGACTACGATGAGACCTTCTCACCCGTAGCGAAGCTGGAGTCCGTCCGAATCATGTTAGCAATTGCCGCATACTATGATTATGAGATATGGCAAATGGACGTCAAAACGGCATTCCTTAACGACTTTCTTAAGGAAGAATTGTATATTATGCAGCCGAAAGTTTTTGTCAATCCTAAGAATGCTAACAAGGTATGCAAGCTCCAGCGCTCCATCTATGGGCTGGTGCAAGCATCTCAGAGTTGGAACATTCGCTTTGATGAAATGATCAAAGCATTTGGGTTTATGCAGACTTATGGGGAAGCCTGCGTTTACAAGAAAGTGAGTGGGAGCTCTGTAGCATTTCTCATATTATATGTGGATGACATACTTTTGATGGGAAATGATATAGATCTTTTGGACAGTATTAAGGCCTACTTGAATAAGTGTTTTTCAATGAAGGACCTTGGAGAAGCTGCTTACATATTAGGCATCAAGATCTATAGAGATAGATCGAGACGCCTCATAGGTCTTTCACAAAGCACATACCTTGATAAGATATTGAAGAAGTTCAATATGGATCAGTCCAAGAAGGGGTTCTTGCCTGTGTTGCAAGGTGTGAAATTGAGCTCAGCTCAATGTCCGACCATGGCAGAAGATAGAGAAAAGATGAGTGTCGTCCCCTATGCCTCAGCCATAGGGTCTATCATGTATGCCATGCTGTGTACCAGACCTGATGTAAACCTTGCCGTAAGTTTAGTAGGAAGGTACCAAAGTAATCCCGGCATGGAACACTGGACAGCGGTCAAGAACATCCTGAAGTACCTGAAAAGTACTAAGGATACGTGTATATTTTAAATGGTGGGGTAGTTAGCTGGTGCAGTTGCAAGCAAAGCATCGTGGCGGAATCTACATGTGAAGCGGAGTACATGGCAGCCTCGAAGGCAGCGCATGAAGCAATCTGGATGAAGGAGTTCATCACCGACCTAGGAGTCATACCCAATGCGTCGGGGCCGATCACTCTCTTCTGTGACAACACTGGAGCTATTGCCCTTGCCAAGGAGGCCAGGTTTCACAAGAAGACCGGGCACATCAAGCGTCGCTTCAACTCCATTCGTGAAAATGTTCAAGATGGAGACATAGATATTTGCAAAGTACATACGGATCTGAATGTCGCAGATCCGTTGGCTAAACCTCTTCCACGAGCAAAACATGATCAACACCACAACTCTATGGGTGTTAGATTCATCACAATGTAACTAGATTATTGACTCTACTGCAAGTGGGAGACTGTTGGAAATATGCCCTAGAGGCAATAATAAAATGGTTATTATGATATTTCCTTGTTCATGGCAAATGTCTATTGTTCATGCTATAATTGTGTTATCCGGAAATCGTAATACATGTGTGAATACAGAGACCACAACATGTCCCTAGTGAGCCTCTAATTAACTAGCTCGTTGATCAATAGATAGCCATGGTTTCCTAACTATGGACATTGGATGTCATTGATAACGGGATCACATCATTAGGAGAATGATGTGATGGACAAGACCCAATCCTAAGCATAGCACAAGATCGTGTAGTTCATTTGCTAGAGCTTTTCCAATGTCAAGTATCATTTCCTTAGACCATGAGATCGTGTAACTCCCGGATGCCGTAGGAGTGCTTTGGCTGTACCAAATGTCACAACGTAACTGGGTGACTATAAAGGTATACTACAGGTATCACCAAAAGTTTCTGTTTGGTTGACACGGATCGGGACTGGGATTTGTCACTCCGTATGACGGAGAGGTATCTCTGGGCCCACTCGGTAATGCATCATCATAATGAGCTCAATGTGACCAAGTGTTTGGTCACGGGATCATGCATTACGGTACGAGTAAAGTGACTTGCCAGTAACGAGATTGAACGAGGTATTGGGATACCGATGATCGAAACTCGGGCAAGTAACGTACCGATTGACAAAGGGAATTGAATACGGGATTGATTGAATCCTCGACATCATGGTTCATCCGATGAGATCTGTTGGGGAACGTTGCAGAAAACAAAAAAATTCCTATGGTTTCACCAAGATCCATCTATGAGTTCATCTAGCAACGAGTGATCGGATGCATCTACATACCTTTGTAGATCGCGAGCGGAAGCGTTCAAAGAACGGGGATGAGGTAGTCGTACTCGACGTGATCCAAATCACCGGAGATCCTAGCGCCAAACGGACGGCACCTTCGCGTTCAACACACGTACAGTCAGCGTGACGTCTCCTCCTTATTGATCCAGCAAGGGGGAAGGAGAGGTTGATGAAGATCCAGCAGCACGACGGCGTGGTGGTGGATGCAGGGCGTCACAGTAGCAGGGCTTCGCCGTATACTACGAGAGGAAGAGGTGTAGCAGGGGAGAGGGAGGCGCCAAGACTCAAGGTGCGGCTGCCCCCTCCCTCCCCCTCTTTATATAGGCTCCCCTAGGGGGGCGCCGGCCCTAGGAGATGGGATCTCCTAGGGGGGCGGCGGCCAGGGCTGGAGTAGCCCCCAAGGCAAGGTGGGGCGCCCCCCACCCCTAGGGTTCCAACCCTAGGCGCATGGGGTGGGCCTAGGGGGGCGCACCAGCCCACTATGGGCTGGTTCCCCTCCCCACTTTGTCCCATGGGGCCCTCCGGGATGGGTGGCCCCACTCGGTGGACCCCCGGGACCCTTCCGGTGGTCCCGGTACAATACCGGTGACCCCGAAACTTGTCCCGATGGCCGAAACAGCACTTCCTATATATAATTCTTTACCTCCGGACCATTCCGAAACTCCTCGTGACGTCTGGGATCTCATCCGGGACTCCGAAACACATTCGGGTTACTGCATATACATATCTTTACAACCCTAGCGTCACCGAACCTTAAGTGTGTAGACCCTACGGGTTCGGAGACATGTAGACATGACCGAGACGACTCTCCGGTCAATAACCAACAGCGGGATCTGGATACCCATGTTGGCTCCCACATGCTCCTCGAAGATCTCATCGGATGAACCACGATGTCGAGGATTCAAGCAACCCCGTATTCAATTCCCTTTGTCAATCAGTATGTTACTTGCCCAAGATTCGATCGTCGGTATCCCAATACCTTGTTCAATTTCGTTACCGGCAAGTCACTTTACTCGTACCGTAATGCATTACCGAGTGGGCCCAGTGATACCTCTCCGTCATACGGAGTGACAAATCCCAGTCTTGATCCGTGTCAACCCAACAGATACTTTCGGAGATACCCGTAGCATACCTTTATAGTCACCCAGTTACGTTGTGACGTTTGGTACACCCAAAGCACTCCTACGGTATCCGGGAGTTGCACGATCTCATGGTCTAAGGAAAGGATACTTGACATTGGAAAAACTCTAGCAAACGAACTATACGATCTTTATGCTATGTTTAGGATTGGGTCTTGTCCATCACATCATTCTCCTAATGATGTGATCTCGTTATCAATGACATCCCATGTCCATAGTCAGGAAACCACGACTATCTGTTGATCAACGAGCTAGTCAACTAGAGGCTTACTAGGGACATGTTGGTGTCTATTATTCACACGTGTATTACGATTTCCGGATAACACAATTATAGCATGAACAAAGACAATTATCATGAACAAGGAAATATAATAATAATGCTTTTATTATTGCCTCTAGGGCATATTTCCAACAGTCTCCCACTTGCACTAGAGTCAATAATTTAGTTACATTGTGATGAATCGAACACCCATGGAATTCTGGTGTTGATCATGTTTTGCTCTAGGGAGAGGTTTAGTCAACGGATCTGCTACATTCAGGTCCGTATGTACTTTACAAATATCTATGTCTCCATCTTGAACATTTTCACGAATGGAGTTGAAGCGACGCTTGATGTGCCTGGTCTTCTTGTGAAACCTGGGCTCCTTAGCAAGTGCAATAGCTCCAGTGTTGTCACAGAAGAGTTTGATTGGCCCCGACGCATTGGGTATGACTCCTAGATTGGTGATGAACTCCTTCACCCAAATTGCTTCATGCGCTGCCTCCGAGGCTGCCATGTACTCCGATTCACATGTAGATCCCGCCACGACGCTCTGCTTGCTACTGCACCAGCTTACTGCCCCACCATTCAAAATATACACGTATCTGGTTTGTGACTTAGAGTCATCCAGATCTGTGTCGAAGCTAGCGTCGACGTAACCCTTTACGACGAGCTCTTCATCACCTCCATAAACGAGAAACATTTCCTTAGTCCTTTTCAGGTACTTCAAGATATTCTTGACCGCTGTCCAGTGGTCCTTGCCGGGATTACTTTGGTACCTTCCTACCAAACTTACGGCAAGGTTTACATCAAGTCTAGTACATAGCATGGCATACATAATAGAACCTATGGATGAGGCATAGGGGATGACACTCATCTCTTCTATATCTTCTGTCGTGGTCGGACATTGAGCTGAGCTCAATTTCACACCTTGTAACACAGGCAAGAACCCCTTCTTAGACTGATCCATATTGAATTTCTTCAATATCTTATCAAGGTATGTGCTTTGTGAAAGACCTATGAGGCGTCTCGATCTATCTCTATAGATCTTGATGCCTAATATGTAAGCAGCTTCTCCAAGGTCCTTCATTGAAAAACTCTTATTCAAGTAGGCCTTAATGTTGTCCAAGAGTTCTATATCATTTCCCATCAAAAGTATGTCATCTACATATAATATGAGAAATGCTACAGAGCTCCCACTCACTTTCTTGTAAACGCAGGCTTCTCCATAAGTCTGCGTAAACCCAAACGCTTTGATCATCTCATCAAAGCGAATGTTCCAACTCCGAGATGCTTGCACCAGCCCATAAATCGAGCGTTGGAGCTTGCACACCTTGTCAGCATTCTTAGGATCGACAAAACCTTCCGGTTGCATCATATACAATTCTTCCTTAAGGAAACCATTAAGGAATGCCATTTTGACGTCCATTTGCCATATCTCATAATCATAGTATGCGGCAATTGCTAACATAATTCGGACGGACTTCAGCTTCGCTACCGTGAGAAAGTCTCATCGTACTCAACCCCTTGAACTTGTCGATAACCCTTAGCGACAAGTCGAGCTTTATGGATGGTCACATTACCATCCGCGTCTGTCTTCTTCTTAAAGATCCATTTATTTTCTATGGCTCGCCGATCATCGGGCAAGTCAGTCAAAGTCCATACTTTGTTTTCATACATGGATCCTATCTCGGATTTCATGGCTTCTAGCCATTTGTCGGAATCCGGGCCCGCCATCGCTTCTTCATAGTTCGAAGGTTCACCGTTGTCTAACAACATGATTTCCAAGACAGGGTTGCCGTACCACTCTGGTGCGGAACGTGTCCTTGTGGACCTACGAAGTTCAGTAGCAACTTGATCTGAAGTTTCATGATCATCATCATTTACTTCCTCTCTAGTCGGTGTAGGCACCTCAGGAACATTTTCTTGAGTTGTGCCATTTTCCGGTTCAAGAGGTAACACTTCATCAAGTTCTACTTTCCTCCCACTTACTTCTTTCGAGAGAAACTCCTTCTCTAGAAAGGATCCATTCTTGGCAACAAAGATCTTGCCTTCGGATCTGAGGTAGAAGGTATACCAAATAGTTTCTTTGGGATATCCTATGAAGACGCATTATTCCGACTTGGGTTCGAGCTTTTTAGGTTGAAGTTTCTTGACATAAGCATCGCATCCCCAAACTTTTAGAAACGACAACTTAGGTTTCTTCCCAAACCATAATTCATACGGTGTCGTCTCAACGGATTTCGACGGAGCCCTATTTAAAGTGAATGCGGCAGTCTCTAAAGCATAGCCCCAAAAAGATAGCGGTAAATCGGTAAGAGACATCATAGATCGCACCATATCTAATAGAGTGCGATTACGATGTTCGGACACACCATTACGCTGAGGTGTTCCAGGTGGCGTGAGTTGCGAAACTATTCCACATTTTCTTAAGTGTGTGCCAAATTCGTGACTCAAGTATTCTCATCCACGATCTAATCGTAGAAACTTGATTCTTCTGTCACGTTGATTTTCAACCTCACTCTAAAATTCCTTGAACTTTTCAAAGGTCTCAGACTTGTGTTTCATTAAGTAGATATACCCATATCTACTCAAGTCATCAGTGAGGGTGAGAACATAACGATAGCCACCGCGAGCCTCAACACTCATTGGACCGCACACATCAGTATGTATGATTTCCAATAAGTTGGTTGCTCGCTCCATTGTTCCTGAGAACGGAGTCTTGGTCATTTTACCCATGAGGCATGGTTCGCACGTGTCAAATGATTCATAATCAAGAGACTCTAGAAGTCCATCTGCATGGAGCTTCTTCATGCGTTTGACACCTATGTGACCAAGGTAGCAGTGCCACAAGTATGTGGGACTATCATTATCAACCTTACATCTTTTGGTATTCAGACAATGAACATGTGTAGCATTACGCTCGAGATTCATTAAGAATAAACCATTCACCATCGGAGCATGACCATAAAACATATCTCTCATATAAATAGAACCACCATTATTCTCGGATTTAAATTAGTAGCCATCTCGTGTTAAACGAGATCCTGATACAATGTTCATGCTCAAACTTGGCACTAAATAACAATTATTGAGGTTCAAAACTAATCCCGTAGGTAAATGAAGAGGAAGCGTGCCGACGGCGATCACATCGACCTTGGAACCATTCCCGACGCGCATCGTCACCTCGTCCTTCGCCAGTCTCTGCTTATTCCACAACTCCTTTTGTTTTGCCGGCCTTCTTGTCCGCTAAGTATTTGGGGCAGTTCCGCTTCCACTGACCACTTCCCCTGCAATAAAAGCACTCAGTCTCGGGCTTGGGTCCATTCTTTGGCTTCTTCCCGGTAGCTTGCTTACCGGGAGCGGCAACTCCCTTGCCGTCCTTCTTGAAGTTCTTCTTACCCTTGCCTTTCTTGAAATTAGTGGTTTTATTCACCATCAACACTTGATGTTCGTTTTTGACTTCTACCTCTGCTGATTTCAGCATTGCAAATACCTCAGGAATGGTCTTTTCCATCCCCTGCATATTGAAGTTCATCACAAAGCTCTTGTAGCTTGGTGGAAGCGACTGGAGGATTCTGTCAATGACCGCATCATCCGGGAGATTAACTCCCAGCTGAGTCAAGCGTTTATGTAACCCAGACATAGTGAGTATGTGTTCACTGACAGAACTATTTTCCTCCATCTTACAGCTAAAGAATTTGTCGGAGACGTCATATCTCTCGACCCGGGCATGAGCTTGAAAAATCATTTTCAGCTCTTCGAACATCTCATATGCTCCATGTCTCTCAAAACGATTTTGGATCCCCAGGTCTAAGCTGTAAAGCATGCCGAACTGAACGAGGGAGTAGTCATCAGCACGTGTCTGCCAAGCGTTCATAACGTCTTGGTTCTGTGGGACGGGTGCGTCACCTAGCGGTGCTAGTAGGACATAATCTTTCTTGGCAGCTATGAGGATGATCCTCAGGTTCCGGACCCAGTCCATATAGTTGCTGCCATCGTCTTTCAGCTTGGTTTTCTCTAGGAACGCATTGAAGTTGAGGACAACGTTGGCCATTTGATCTACAAGACATATTGCAAAGATTTTAGACTAAGTTTGTGATAATTAAGTTCAGCTAATCAAATTATTCAATGAACTCCCACTTAGATAGACATCCCTCTTCTAGTCATCTAAGTATAACATGATCCGAGTTAACTAGGCCGTGTCCGATCATCACGTGATACGGACTAGTCAACACCGGTGAACATCTTTATGTTGATCGTATCTACTATACGACTCATGCTCGACCTTTCGGTCTTCTGTGTTACGAGGCCATGTCTGTACATGCTAGGCTCGTCAAGTCAACCTAAGTGTTTGCATGTGTAAATCTGTCTTACACCCGTTGTATGTGAACGTTAGAATCTATCACACCCGATCATCACGTGGTGCTTCGAAACAACGAACTGTCGCAACGGTGCACGGTTAGGGGGAACACTTTCTTGAAATTGTTATGAGGGATCATCTTATTTACTACCGTTGTTCTAATTAAACAAGATGCAAAACATGATAAACATCACATGCAATCAAACATTAATAGTGACATGATATGGCCAATATCACATAGCTCCTTTGATCTCCATCTTGGGGCTCCATGATCATCTTGTCACCGGCTTGACACCATGATCTCCATCATCATGATCTCCATCATCGTGTCTCCATGAAGTTGCTCGCCAACTATTAGTTCTACTACTATGGCTAACGTGTTTAGCAATAAAGTAAAGTAATTTACATGGCGTTTCTCAATGACACACAGGTCATATAAAAAATAAAGACAACTCCTATGGCTCCTGCCGGTTGTCATACTCATCGACATGCAAGTCGTGATTCCTATTACAATAGCATGAACATCTCATACATCACATATAGATCATTCATCATTCATCACAACTTTGGCCATATCACATCACAAAAACACTTGCTGCAAAAACAAGTTAGACGTCCTCTAATTGTTGTTGCAAGTTTTACGTGGCTGCAATAGGGTTCTAGCAAGAACGTTTTCTTACCTATGTGAAAGCCACAACGTGATTTGTCAACTTCTATTTACCCTTCATAAGGACCCTTTTCATCGAATCCGCTCCAACTAAAGTGGGAGAGACAGACACCCGCCAGCCACCTTATGCAACTAGTGCATGTCAGTCGGTGGAACCGGTCTCACGTAAGCGTACGTGTAAGGTCGGTCCGGGCCGCTTCATCCCACAATACCGTTGAAGCAAGATAAGACTAGTAGCGGCAAGAAAGTTGACAACATCAACGCCCACAACAAATTGTGTTCTACTCGTGCATAAAGAACTACGCATAAACCTGGCTCATGATGCCACTATTGGGGAACGTTGCAGAAAACAAAAAATTTCCTACGGTCTCACCAAGATCCATCTATGAGTTCATCTAGCAACGAGTGATCGGATGCATCTACATACCTTTGTAGATCGCGAGCGCAAGCGTTCAAAGAACGGGGATGAGGTAGTCGTACTCGACGTGATTCAAATCACCGGAGATCCTAGCGCCGAACGGACGGCACCTCCACGTTCAACACACGTACGGTCAGCGTGACGTCTCCTCCTTCTTGATCCAGCAAGGGGGAAGGAGAGGTTGATGAAGATCCAGCAGCACGACGGCGTGGTGGTGGATGCAGGGCGTCACAGTAGCAGGGCTTCGCCGTATACTATGAGAGGAAGAGATGTAGCAGGGGAGAGGGAGGCGCCAAGACTCAAGGTGCGGCTGCCCCCTCCCTCCCCCTCTTTATATAGGCTCCCCTAGGGGGGGTGCCGGCCCTAGGAGATGGGATCTCCTAGGGGGGGCGGCGGCCAGGGCTGGAGTAGCCCCCAAGGCAAGGTGGGGCGCCCCCCCAACCCTAGGGTTCCAACCCTAGGCGCATGGGGTGGGCCTAGGGGGGCGCACCAGCCCACTATGGGCTGGTTCCCCTCCCCACTTTGGCCCATGGGGCCCTCCGGGATGGGTGGCCCCACCCGGTGGACCCCCGGGACCCTTCCGGTGGTCCCGGTACAATACCGGTGACCCCGAAACTTGTCCCGATGGCCGAAACAGCACTTCCTATATATAATTCTTTACCTCTGGACCATTCCGAAACTCCTCGCGACGTCCGGGATCTCATCCGGGACTCCGAACAACATTCGGGTTACTGCATATACATATCTTTACAACCCTAGCATCACCGAACCTTAAGTGTGTAGACCCTACGGGTTCGGGAGACATGTAGACATGACCGAGACGACTCTCCGGTCAATAACCAACCGCGGGATCTGGATACCCATGTTGGCTCCCACATGCTCCACGATGATCTCATCGGATGAACCACGATGTCGAGGATTCAAGCAACCCCGTATTCAATTCCCTTTGTCAATCAGTATGTTACTTGCCCGAGATTCGATCGTTGGTATCCCAATACCTTGTTCAGTCTTGTTTCCGGCAAGTCACTTTACTCGTACCGTAATGCATGATCCCGTGACCAGACTCTTGGTCACTTTGAGCTCATAATGATGATGCATTACCGAGTGGGCCCAGTGATACCTCTCCGTCATACGGAGTGACAAATCCCAGTCTTGATCCGTGTCAACCCATCAGATACTTTCGGAGATACCCGTAGCATACCTTTATAGTCACCGAGTTACGTTGTGACGTTTGGTACACCCAAAGCACTCCTACGGTATCCGGGAGTTACACGATCTCATGGTCTAAGGAAAGGATACTTGACATTGGAAAAACTCTAGCAAGCGAACTATACGATCTTTATGCTATGTTTAGGATTGGGTCTTGTCCATCACATCATTCTCCTAATGATGTGATCTCGTTATCAATGACATCCAATGTCCATAGTCAGGAAACCACGACTATCTGTTGATCAACGAGCTAGTCAACTAGAGGCTTACTAGGGACATGTTGGTGTCTATTATTCACACGTGTATTACGATTTCCGGATAACACAATTATAGCATGAATAAAGACAATTATCATGAACAAGGAAATATAATAATAATGCTTTTATTATTGCCTTTAGGGCATATTTCCAACAAGATCATCGTGGAACATGTGGAAGCCAACATGGGTATCCAGATCCCGCTATTGGTTATTGACCGGAGAGTCGTCTCGGTCATGTCTGCGTGTCTCCCGAACCCGTAGGGTCTACACACTTAAGCTTCGGTGATGCTAGGGTTGTAGAGATATTAGTATGCGGTAACCGGAAAGTTGTTCGGAGTCCCAGATGAGATTCCGGACGTCACGAGGAGTTCCGGAATGGCCCGGAGGTGAAGATTTATATATAGGAAGTCCAGTTTCGGCCATCGGGAAAGTTTCGGGGGTAATCGGCATTGTACCGGGACCACCGGAAGGGTCCCGGGGGTCCACCGGGTGGGGCCACCTATCCGGGAGGGCCCCATGGGCTGAAGTGGGAGGGGAACCAGCCCCTGGTGGGCTGGTGCGCCCCCCATGGGCCTCCCCCTGCGCCTAGGGTTGGAAACCCTAGGGGTGGCGGCGCCCCACTTGGCTTGGGGGGCAAGTCCCCCTTGGTCGCCCCCCTGGAGATCCCATCTCCTAGGGCCGGCGCCCCCCCTAGGGGCCCTATATAGAGTAGGGGGGAGGGAGGGCAGCCGTACCCAAGTCCCTGGCGCCTCCATCTCCCCTCGTAACACCTCTCTCTCTCTCGTTGGAGCTTGGCGAAGCCCTGCCGAGATCACCGGTGCTTCCATCACCACGCCGTCGTGCTGCTGGATCTCCATCAACCTCTCCTTCCCTTGCTAGATCAAGAAGGAGGAGACATCTTCCCAACCGTACGTGTGTTGAACGCGGAGGTGCCGTTCGTTCGGTGCTCGGTCATCGGTGATTTGGATCACGATGAGTATGACTCCATCAACCTCGTTCTCTTGAACACTTCCGCTCGCGATCTACAAGGGTATGTAGATGCACTCCCCTCTCCCTCGTTGCTAGATGACTCCATAGATTGATCTTGGTGATGCGTAGAAAATTTTAAAATTCTGCTACGTTCCCCAACATCTATATGCCTGATGATTATCATGCCTTGGCGGTTTATTGTCAAATAGTCAAGCCGGTGAAAAAACCGTGCTGATCGTTTAGATTTGAGAAAACAAAAAACCAGTAAAACAAAATAGCAGATTTCAAACAATATAAATTAACTTTTTAACTGAAATTTGGGGGTTTCTGATTCAAATACGACCAGTAAACCGGACCAAAGGGGTTAAGCTAAGATTCGAATACGATCATGTAGCCCCCAGTGGCTTTGGCGTTGCGCCGATCAAGAGGGTACCGACGGCTATGTTCTCTTTGGTTCGAATACGACCTATGTTTGAACAGGAAGCCCCTAAAAGACCTCGAGAGGTTTTTAATGACTCTGATTCGAATACGATCCAAGTCGGACCCAAAAGGGGTTAAGCTATGATTCGGATACGATCAGGAAGCCCCCTAGTGAGTTTGGGTTTGAGCCGATCAATAGGGTTACGACAGCTATGTTCTCTTTGGTTCGAATACGACCTATGTTTGAACAGGAAGCCCCCATGTGATCATGAGATTTACAGCTAGATTCGAATACGATCATAAGCCGGACCAGAAAGGTTAAGCTAGATTCAGATATAATCAGCTCCTTAATAGTCATGAAAATAGTAAAGATATATGATCTTTGAAGAGGAAAAATGCAGAGGTCCTGCTTTATTATTTATCATAATATATACAACGTCAAAGTATGTACATGATGAGAGCCGGTAGCTCAAGTGTAGTATGGCCGAAGCTGAGCAATGTTCCACGGCAGGCGGGTCTCCTCCTCCGACTTACATGAGTCTTTGTGCTCTCAAACGTCAATGAGGTAATATGACCCGTTGTTTAAATTCTTACTGACCACAAAAGGTCCTTCCCAAGGCGGGGATAGTTTGTGTGCATCTGACAGATCCTGAATGAGCCGGAGCACCAGGTCACCTTCTTGAAAGGTCCTGGACTTAACCCGGCGGCTGTGATAACGGCACAGGTCCTGTTGATAAATTGCTGATCGAGCCGCCGCCAAGTCTCTCTCCTCATCTAACAAGTCAAGTGCATCCTGTCGGGCTTGTTCATTATTAGCTTCAACATAAGCCGCCACGCGAGGCGAATCATGACGGATGTCACTAGGCAGCACTACTTCCGCTCTATAAACCATGAAGAAAGGTGTATAACCTGTAGACCTGTTAGGAGTGGTGTTGATACTCCACAACACCGAGGGTAATTCCTCTACCCAACAACCCGGCATCCGTTGTAAGGGAACCAGAAGCTGGAGTTTGAGACCTTTTAAGATTTCCTAATTTGCTCTCTCAGCCTGACCATTGATTGAGGGTGAGCTGCGGAAGAAACATCAAGACGGATATGCTAACATTGACAAAACTCCTCCATAGCACCTTGGGACAAATTAGTGCCATTGTCAGTGATAATGCTGTGTGGAAAACCAAAGCGAAAAATCACCTTTTCCACGAACTGAACCGCCGTGGCTGCATCACACTTACTCACTGGCTCTGCCTCAACCCATTTTGTGAATTTGTCAATTGCCACTAAAAGGTGTGTCTTTTTATCCTTAGACCTTTTGAAAGGTCCAACCATGTCAAGCCCCCAAACCGCAAATGGCCAAGTGATTGGAATCATCTGCAACTCTTGAGCTGGCACGTGCACTCGTCGTGCAAATTTTTGACATCCATCACACCTACTGACCAGATCCTCTGCATCAGCGTGAGTCGTTAACCAGTAAAAACCATGACGAAAAGCTTTGGCTACAAGAGACTTTGACCCGGCGTGATGACCACAATCCCCTTCATGGATCTCATGAAGTATTTCTTGACCTTCTTCAGGAGAAACACAGCGCTGAAACACTCCAGTGCCGCTGCGATGATACAACTCTCCGTCAGAAATCGTCATTGACTTGGACCATCGGGTTATTTGTCGGGCTAGGGTCTCGTCCTCTGGCAACTCGCCCCGGGTCATGTAAGCCAGGAACGGTATTGTCCAATCTGGAATAACATGAGTAGCCGCCACTAAGTGTGCCTCCGGGTCAGGAATGGCCAAATATTCCTCTGTAGGCAACTTAACAGACGTGTTATGTAAAACATCCAAAAAGGTGTTAGGGGGTACCGGCTTACGTTGGGATCCCAACCGGCTTAAGGCATCGGCCGCTTCATTCTCTCTGCGATCAATGTGTTCCACTTGATAACCTTTAAAATGCCCTGCAACAGCATTGACCTCGCGGCGCTAAGCCGCCATGAGAGGATCCTTGGAATCCCACTTGCCTGACACCTGTTGAGCCACCAAATCGGAGTCGCCAAGGCACCGGACTCGGCTCAGACTCATCTCTTTAGCCATTCGAAGACCATGGAGCAAGGCTTCATATTCTGCTGCGTTGTTAGTACAAGGAAGCATCAATCGCAACACATAACAAAACTTCTCCCCTCGAGGAGAAGTTAAAACAACTCCAGCCCCCGAGCCTTCCAACTGTCTGGACCCATCAAAATGAATCGTCCAATATGTGTTGTCCGGTTTCTCCTCTAGCATCTGCAACTCTGTCCAGTCGTTAATGAAGTCAACTAGCGCTTGAGATTTAATCGCAGTACGTGGCATATACTTCAAACCATGAGACCCAAGCTCAATAGCCCACTTGGCGACTCGTCCTGTGGCTTCTCTATTTTGAATGATGTCTCCTAGAGGAGCAGAGCTAACCACAGTGATTGGGTGACCCTGAAAGTAATCTTTGAGCTTCCGGCTTGCCATGAACACCCCATAAACGAGCTTCTGCCAATGTGGATACCTTTTTTTAGAATCAATCAACACCTCACTGACGTAGTAAACCGGCCGTTGGACCGGATGTTCTTTGCCAGCCTCCTTGTGCTCCACAACAATGGCCGCACTGACAGCACGTGAGTTAGCAGCTACATATAATAACAACGGCTCTTTCTCAACCGGAGCAGCAAGAACCGGCGGCTCAGCGAGCTGTTTCTTCAGATCCTCAAAAGCAGAGTTAGCATCATCACTCCAGACAAAGTCATCCGCCTTTTTCATCATTTGATACAAAGGCATCGCCTTCTCCCCTAACCGGCTTATGAACCGGCTTAAGGCAGCGATGCGACCCGCCAGCCGCTGAACGTCATTGATGCACACCAGTTTGGCCAGAGATGTGATTGCCTTAATTTTCTCTGGGTTAGCCTCAATACCTCTGTTAGACACCAAAAAACCCAAGAGTTTACCAGCTCGGACTCCAAAAACACACTTGGCCGGGTTAAGCATCATCTTGTAGACCCGGAGGTTATTAAAGGTTTCCTTCAGATCTGTTACCAAGGTTTCCTTCTATCCGGACTTCACCACTATATCATCCCCATAAGCATGAACATTACGCCCAATCTGACTATGAAGGAAATTCTGTACACACCGTTGATAATTCGCCTGGGCACTCTTAAGCCCAAAAGGCATAGACACATAGCAGAAGGCTCCGAATGGAGTGATGAAAGCTGTCTTCTCATGGTCCTTGACTGCCATCTTGATCTGATGATAACCTGAACAGGCATCCAGAAAACTCAAACGCTCACAACCCGCTGTAGCATCAATGATCTGATCAATATGATGGAGAGCAAAAGGATCGACCGGACAAGCCTTGTTCAAATCGGTGTAATCCACACACATACGCCAGGTGCCATTATTCTTGAGTACAAGCACTGGGTTAGCCAACCACTCTGGGTGAAAAACTTCAACAATGAACCCGGCCGCCAAGAGCCGGGCCACCTCTTCTCCAATGGCCTTGCGCCTTTCCTCGTTAAACCGTCGAAGAAAATGCCTGACCGACTTGAACTTCGGATCAATATTTAGAGTGTGCTCAGCGGGTTCTCTTGGGACACCCGGCATATCAAAAGGTTTCCATGCAAAGATGTACTTGTTCTCACAGATGAACTCGATGAGCGTGCTTTCCTATTTTGGATCCAAGTTGGCACTGATGATGAACTGTTTGGATGAGTCGCCAGGCACAAAATCGACCATCTTGGTGTCATCAGCTGACTTGAATTTCAACACCGGTTCATGCTCCGTAGTTGGCTTCTTCAAATACGTCATGTCTGTTGGGTCAACATTATCTTTATAAAACTTTAACTCCTCTATCGCACAAACAGACTCAGCATAAGCGGCATCGCCCTCTTCACATTCCAGGGCTATTTTCCGGCTTCCATGTACTGTGATGGTGCCTTTATAACCCAGCATCTTGAGCTGTAGATACACATAACACGGCCGAGCAATGAACTTAGCATAAGCCGGCCGTCCAAACAGAGCATGATATGGGCTTTTGATCTTAACCACCTCAAAAGTTAACTTCTCAGCCCTGGAATCATATTCATCCCCAAAGGCTACTTCCAGTTCAATCTTACCAACTGGGTATGCCGACTTACCAGGCACAACATCAAGAAAAATAGTGTTGGATTGTTTAAGACTCTTATCAGTCAACCCCATCCGACGAAACGTCTCATAATAGAGGATGTTGATGCTACTGCCTCCATCCATGAGCACCTTAGTGAACTTATGTCCACCCACCTGAGGTGCCACCACCAAGGCCAAGTGACCCGGATTATCAACCCGGGGAAGGTGATCTTCCCTACTCCACACAATAGGCTCTTCTGACCACCTCAAATAACGTGGAATCGCCGGCTCAATAGCATTGACAGCCCTCTTATGAAGCTTCTGGTCCCTTTTGCATAAACTAGTGGTAAATGTGTGGTACTGCCCACTATTCAACTATTTTGGATTGCTCTGATACCCAGACTGTTGCTGCTGTTGCTGCTGATAAGTTTGGCCAGGTTGCTGATTATAGCCACTCTGGTTACCAGGATGGGCCTGACCGTGAAAACCGCCCCCGCCTGAACCGGTGCTCGGGCCATGAAAGCCGCCTCCGCCTGAACTGCCGCTAGGCCCGTGACTACCATCAAACATGTTGGAATTTTTAAATGCCTTCATGATCGTACAGTCCTTCCACAGATGGGTAGCTGGCTTCTCCCGAGTGCCGTGTCTTGGACAAGTTTCATTCAATAGTTGTTCGAGGGTGGGACCTGACCCGCCTGAACGAGGCGGTGGCCTACCCTTGCGCCGTTGGTTGTTGCCCTGTGTATTGGTGTTAGCCACAAACTCGCCAGCCTTACGTTTATTACCTCCTTGATTCGTCGGGTTATGCTGGTGACCCTTGCCGTTGCCGTTCTTCTTTCCCTTCCCTATTTTCTCTTCATCAGACACGGGATCCTTGGTACTGTCAAAATCAGCATCTTTGACCAGGGCCTCCATCAACTGGCCCATGTCATTACAATCACACTTGAGCCGCCCCAGCTTCTGCTTCAGAGGTTCAAAATGGCAACTTTTCTCCAACATTAAGACTGCAGAGTCGGCATCATCTTGTTAGATGAATGCATTATCTCCTTGACCCGGCGCACCCAATGGGTCATGGACTCACCTTCCTATTGCTTACAATTAGATAGGTCCATGATTGACATAGGTTGTTTGCATGTGTCCTTGAAGTTCTGAATGAACCGGGCCTTTAACTCTGCCCATGAGCCGATGGAATTGGGTGGCAACCCTTTCAACCAAGTGCGAGCCGTTCCATCCAACATCATAGTGAAATACGTAGCCATGGCTGCATCGCTGACCTCCAACAGCTCCATCGCCATCTCATAACTTTCAATCCATGCCCCAGGCTGCAAGTCGGCCGTGTAATTAGGCACTTTACGAGGCCCCTTAAAGTCTTTTGGCAAGCGCTCATTACGTATAGCCGACACCAGGCAAGGGACACCTCCTATTCTTGTGGCTACTCCTGCCTCAACAGAGGTTGCCAGATAAACCGGAAAAGCCTGATGAGCCGCCTGCTCAGCTGCCAGTTGAGCTGCCCGCTCAGCCTCTTGACGGATTCTCTCCTGATCCGCCGGGTTAAGGGCTCCACCCTGCGCCGGCTCATGCCTACGCGGTTGGTTACGGTGTTGAGTGTTGCTCGACATAGCGGCTGAGTCCATATGCCTGATATAGCTCGGGCTCCGGCTTGGGCGAGGGGTTGAATGGATTCTGTCTCGACTGTAAGAGTACGCATCCTGTTGCGCCAGAGCCGTCTGAAGAAGTTCTCTCACCCTTCGTGTTTCAATTGCTGTCGGAGAGTTGCCTTCCATCAGGAGAGCCGCCAAACGAGCCGACGCAGCAATGAGATTCTCCAAAGGGTTAGAAAAGTGACCCGATGGTATTGGTGTGTAATGAGACAGAGCGGTATTCATACGAGGTGGTTCCATGGCCCGTGGTTGAACCGGCGCCCCAGCCCCGGGTGTCGTGATCCGGTTTGCCTCCGGCGGGTTACTTGGACCAGCCCCGGGTGTGTGGAAAAGGTTCCTAGGATCATACGTCAGAGGCAGACGTGACTGAGTTTTCTGGTGCCTTCTCCTCATGACCTCGTTTGACGCGTTAAGATCCACCGAGAGCCAGAAAGTCTCTGCTTGAAGCTGCAGAGCACGAGCATCCAAAACTGCCCGCTCCGCGGCCATCCTGACCTCTTCTGCTGCTAAATTTTCCTTGCCCTGTGTCATCTCTTCGCGTAGCCGTGCCATCTCTGCGTCATGCTGAGCCTTATCAGCCGGCTCCACCACAGCAGTCAACAGAGCCATCAACTTATCCATGAGGTCCATTAGCATCTGGGTCGGGGGCGCGCGGGGTCTCCTGACCCGGCCGCTGCCGACCCGATGGTTATTGCTGCTGCAGCCGTGGAGTTCTGCCTGGGTTGAGTGCCAGCCATGAAGACTCTAGTTCGATTTGGTGGCTCAAAGGGGTCCGGAGTACTGCTGCAATCGGAACAGCCCCTAAGCATGCCATCTTGCAGCTGATACCAAGAATCTGTCTCGCCTATTGATGATGTAGTGTCAGAAGAGATGGCTGTCTCACCACCATCCACTGATCCTTCAGAGAATTCACCTCCATGGATGCAACCACGAAGGCATGCTTCACGACAGGTTGAGCCCCGGCGGATCTCGCGCGCTGAGTCGTCTCGACGAGGTTGGTGTAGACGTCCGGCTTAGGGTTTGACTCACCGATCCGGCTGATGAAAATTTGGATTCCGCCGAAGGGGACCCGGTACCCATACTCAATTGAGCCGGCCTCGGGGCCCCAGCCTTCGTCGTTGATGTAGAGCTTGCCGCGACGACTCTTGGTCATCGGGCCCACAGCGTATCCCTTGAGCCCTTCGAAGTTGCCCTTCAAGAACTCAAATCCACCATGCGCTGGCCCCACGGTGGGCGCCAACTGTCGTGGAATTGTCACGGCAGATGTCCTAGCAAAAGGTCTTAGTTGTAGGGCCATCGCAACTAGGAAGCTTAAAGGGGTTAATCGGGACAAAGGACACGAGAGATTTATACTAGTTCGGCCCCTTACGATGAAGGTAAAAGCCTACGTCTAGTTGTGTTGCAATTGCTAGGGTTTTAATGACCAAGGAGCCAATCCGCTAGCTTGGCTATCGATCTCTTGTTTCTTGTCCTAAGTCACCGTCGGGTCGTCCCCTTATATACATGGGTTGACGCCTGGCGGCCTATAGAGTCCCGGCCGGCTCATAAAACGTGTCCGGCTCGGTGACTTCTTTTATATGCCTTTCTTTACAAGTCTTTCTTTACATACGGCGGTTTACAATGTTGGGCCTTAAGCCGCCTCTGGGCTTAGGCCTTCTACAAGTCTTAATAAACTATCACCTTGAATATTACTGGGCTTCTTTTGTAACCCGCCATTGGGGTTGACCCGGCCCCTCCTGGGCGGCCCCTCCCAACAGGAACCCCTTGATAGTTCGCTTTGAATAAAACTCCTCCAACAAGGCCCAACCTTGGTTTTAACATTTGCCACAACCACCTATTACTTTTCCCTTGGGAGTCGCGCTCCCGAGGGTCATCTTTATTTTTACCACCCCCCCCCCGGGCAAGTGCTTCTCTAAGTTTTGGTCCGAACTGGGTGATGTCCGGCGCCCCTTGGGCAACCAGGGTCTATGCCAACCCGATGTCTTGCCCATCTGGTGTGCCCTGAGAACGAGATATGTGCAGCTCCTATCGGGATTTGTCGGCACATTCGAGCGGTCTTGCTGGTCTTGTTTTACCATTGTCGAAATGTCTTGTAACTGGGATTCCGAGACTGATTGGGTCTTTCCGGGAGAAGGAATATCCTTCATTGACCGTGAGAGCTTGTGATGGGCCAAGTTGGGACACCCCTGCAGGGTTTAAACTTTCAAAGTCGTGCCCGTGGTTATGTGGCAGATGGGAATTTGTTAATGTCTGGTTGTAGATAACTTGACACTTGACTTAATTAAAATGCATCAACCGCGTGTGTAGCCGTGATGGTATCTTTTCGGCGGAGTCCAGGAACTGAACACGGTTCTTGTGTTATGGTTGTGCGTAAGTAGTTTCAGGATCACTTCTTAATCACTTCTAGCTTCATGACCGTTGCGTTGCTTCTCTTCTCGCTCTTATTTGCGTATGTTAGCCACCATATTTGCTTAGTGCTTGTTGCAGCTCCACCTCATTACCCCATCCTACCCATAAGCTTAAATAGTCTTGATCTCGCGGGTGTGAGATTGCTGAGTCCTCATGACTCACAGATACTTCCAAACAGTTGCAGGTGCCGATGGTACCAGTGAAGGTGGCGCAACCGAGCTCAAGTGGGAGCTCGATAAAGATCTTGATCGTTGTTATGTGTCTTTTTCGGATGATCAGTAGTGGTGTCCAGTTGGGACGATTGGGGATCTAGCTTTTGGGGTTGTCTTCCTTTTCTTTTAGTTCCATAGTCGGACCTTTGATTGTACTCTGGATGATGTATGTGTAACTTGTTATTTGTGTGAAGTGGCGATTGTTAACTCTTTATCCATTTCTTATTCAGTACATGGGATTGTGTGAAGATTACCCATTGATACGTCTCCAACATATCTGTAATTTTTGATTGCTCCATGCTATATTATCTACTGTTTTGGACTATATTGGGCTTTATTTTCCACTTTTATATTATTTTTTGGACTAACTTATTAACCGGAGCCCTAGCCCAGAATTGCTGTTTTTTGCCTATTTCGGTGTTTCGGAGAAACAGAATATCAAACGGAGTCCAAACAGAATAAAATCTTTGGGAACATGATTTTCTCACCGAACGTGATCCAGGAGACTTGGACCCTACTCCAGGGAGTCAAAGAGGAGGTCACGAGGGTGGGGGCGCCCCCCTAGGGCGCGTCCCCCAGCCTCGTGGGCCCCTCGGTGCTCCACCGACGTACTTCTTCCTCCTATATATACACACGTACCCCCAAACGATCAGAAGAGGAGCCAAAAACCTAATTCCACCGCTTCTATATCCACGAGATCCCATCTTGGGGCCTATTTCGGAGCTCCGCCGGAAGAGGGCCGTCATCACGGAGGGCTTCTACATCATCATAGCCTCTTCGATGAAGTGTGAGTAGTTTACCTCAGACCTTCGGGTCCATAGTTAGTAGCTAGATGGCTTCTTCTCTCTCTTTGAATCTCAATACAAAGTTCTCCCCCTCTCTTGTGGAGATCTATTCGATGTAATCTTCTTTTTGCATTGTGTTTGTTGAGACCGATGAATTGTGGGTTTATGATCAAGTCTATCTATGAAAAATATTTGAATCTTCTCTGAATTCTTTTATGTATGATTGGTTATCTTTGTAAGTCTCTTCGAATTATCTGTTTGGTTTGGCCAACTTGATTGGTAGTTCTTGCCATGGGAGAAGTGCTTAGCTTTGGGTTCCATCTTGCGGTGTCCTTTCCCAGTGACAGAAGGGGCAGCAAGGCACGTATTGCATCGTTGCCATCGAAGATAACAAGATGGGGTTTATTTCATATTGCATGAATTTATCTCTCTACATCATGTCATCTTGCTTAAGGCATTACTCTATTTTTAACTTAATACTCTAGATGCATGCTGGATAGCGGTCGATGAGTGGAGTAATAGTAGTAGATGCAGAATCGTTTCGGTCTACTTGTCACGGACGTGATGCCTATATACATGATCATGCCTAGATATTCTCATAACTATGCTCAATTCTGTCAATTGCTCAACAGTAATTTGTTGACCCACCGTAGAATACTTATGCTCTTGAGAGAAGCCACTAGTGAAACCTATGGCCCCCGGGTCTATTCTCATCATATCAATCTCCATCACTTTAATCTTGCTTTGCTTTTTTACTTTGCATCTTTATACCAAAAATACCAAAAATATTATATCTATCAGATCTCACTCTCGTAAGTGACCGTGAAGCGACTGACAACCCCTAATCGCGTTGGTTGCAAGTAGCTATCGTTTTGTGCAGGTACGAGGGACTTGAGCATGGCCTCCTACTGGATTGATACCTTTGTTCTCAAAAACTGAGGGAAATACTTACGCTACTCTGCTGCATCGTCCCTTCCTCTTCGGGGAAAACCAACGCAAGCTCAAAACATAGCAAGAAGGATTTCTGGCGCCGTTGCCGGGGAGTCTATGCAAAAAGTCAACATACCAAGTACCCATCACAATCCCTATCTCTCGCATTACATTATTTGCCATTTTCCTCTCGTTTTCCTCTCCCCCCAATTCACCCTTGCCGTTTTATTTGCCCTCTCTCTCTACCCGCCTCTCTATTTGCCTCTTTTGCCCGTTTGCTTGCTTGTGTGCTAGTTTGTTTGCTTGCCATCATGACTAGTCTCATATCTTCTCCGTTGTCTCCCGAGAGTGAAGTTCTAAATTTTAAACAAAGGGAGGGAGAAAATCTAAAAGATGCTTGGTATAGAATTTGCAATGCTCAAAATAGATCTACCAGGAAGCAATCTACCTTAGTTCTTCTCCGCAATTTTTATGTAGGTGTTAATCCTTGGTATAGATATATATTGATACCATTACCGGAGGGAACTTCTTGGGTAGCCATGCTTTTGATTCTTATAATGCTATGCTAAATTTATTTGGCTCACCACCTCTTTTTGTTAATGGAACCATGTTAACTTTGGAGCATGTTATGCAAAGACTTGAAATTATTGAAAATAAAGTTGCTACTATTGAATCAATTGAAAATCTAGATAAAAAGATCCACAATCAAATTACTCAATATGGATCTAAGGTAGGAATGACTTTGAAAAATATTAAGGAAAAAGAACCCATAGTTAATGAGAAAATGAACTTAGATTCTACTAGAATTGATAAACTTAAGGGTATCATTACAAACTTGGGAACCGCTTTTTCTTCCGTAAAGAATACTCCAAGTCCTCCTACTAAAATTGCCAACTTATGTGTGTTCCTAAAAATAAGGGTGAATCATCTAAGGAAACTGCGGATCTTAAATCTGTAAGTATCCATCCCAATCATTTTGATATCATTAAGGAACCAATTGCTACACATGAATTTTTTTATCTTGTGCCTAAAAGTTTAATAATCACTAGAAAGAAAGAAATTCCTAAGGGAAACAGATGCCTCATCGAAGAATTGCCTACCAAAGATGGCAATACCTAGATCTATCCTCGCTTTTATACCTAGCTAGGGGCGTTAAACGATAGCGCTTGTTGGGAGGCAACCCAATTATTTAGCATTTGTTTTGGTTGTGTTTTTTGTGTTTAATTAGTGTTTGTGCCAAGTAGAACCGTTGGGAAGACTTGGGGAAAGTCTTGTTGAACTTGCTGTAAAAAAATAGAAACTTTAGCGCTCACGAGAACTGCTGTCATTTTTACTTGAAGAGTGCTATTTAGTTAATTCTTTTTTGCAGATGATTAATAGATAAATTACTCACGTCCATCAATTTATTTTAGAATTTTTGGGGTTCCAGATCTTGCGCTAGCTACAGATTATTACAGAATGTTCTGTTTTTTGACAAATTCTCTTTTTCGTGTGTTGTTTGCTTATTTTGATGAATCTATGGTTAGTAAAATAGTTTATAATCCACAGAGAAGTTGGAATAAAGTAGGTTTAATACCAATATAAATAAAGAATGAGTTCGTTACAGTACCTTGAAGTGGTATTTTGTTTTCTTTCGCTAACGGAGCTCACGAGTTTTCTATTTTGAGTTTTGTGTTGTGAAGTTTTCAAGTTTTGGGTGAATTCATTTGATGGATCATGGAACAAGGAGTGGCAAGAGACTGAGCTTGGGGATTCCCATGGCACCCCCAAGATAATCCAAGGACACCAAAAAGTCAAAGCTTGGGGATGTCCCGGAAGGCATCCCCTCTTTCGTCCACTTCCATCGGTAATTTACTTGGAGCTATATTTTTATTCACCAACATGATATGTGTTTTGCTTGGAGCGTCTTGTATTATTTGTGTATTTGTGTTTTAGTATGCCACAATCATCCTTGCTGTACACACTTTTTGAGAGAGCCATACATGAATTTGTTGGGGAACGTAGTAATTTCAAAAAAATTCCTACGCACACGCAAGATCATGGTGATGCATAGCAACGAGAGGGGAGAGTGTTGTCTACGTACCCTCGTAGACCGGCAACGGAAGTGTTGACACAACATAGAGGAAGTAGTCGTACGTCTTCCCGATCTGACCGATCCAAGTACCGAACGTACAACACCTCCGAGTTCTGCACACGTTCAACTCGGTGACGTCCCTCGAGTTCCGATCCAGCAAAACGTTGAGGGAGAGGTTCGTCAGCACGACGGCGTGATGACGGTGATGATGCACTACTAGGGAAAACCTTATACATAGAAATTTAGCAACAGCGCGGGTTAAAAAAGGGCGCTAGTGCTAGATAGCAGTAGCGTTCAGAATAAACCGCGCTGCAGATACGATTCTAGCAGTAGCGTGTGTGCCCGTAAAAGCGCTACTACTAATATTCCCATTGCTCGAACGATGGGCTACGCATAGCAGTAGCGGCCTTGCAGGAAGCGCGCTACCGCTAGGGCATGAGTAGCAGCGTGTTTCCCTATAACAGCGCTACTGCTAATGGAAATAAAATAAAATGAAAAACAAATAGAAAAGTAAATGAAAATGAAAGAAACAGAAAAAGGAGAAAGAAAAATAATAAAATGTAAAGCAAAATAAATGAAAAAGCGAAAAAACAAAGAAAGGCTTAGCTGTAGCATGTGTTAGTAAGATGCGTTGTAGCTAACGCAGCTGCAGCGCGTTTCGAGGACCCCCGCTATAGAAACAGAAAAGGAAATAAAAAAGAGAGAAACTTACATATGTATAGCAGTAGCGCGTTTTGGAAAAAGCACTATAGCTACCTTAGCTATAGCTGCGAAACGCGCTACCGCTAGTTTTCACTTAACCAAAAAACCGTTTCCCCCCCGGCCACCACTTGCCCCCCAAATCTCTCGACCCACCCCACCGCCGTCTCCCCGATTCGTCGTCACCCCACTTCGCCGTCGTCTCCTGCTGACGTCGACGCCCCCAGAGCCACCAGAGCCGTGCGCCCTCGACGCCATCAGAGCCGCCCCCAACGCCACGGAGCCGCGTGGCCTCATCAACGCCACCGGAGCCGCCGTCGACGCCACCGGATCCTCCCTCGCCAGAACTGCTTCCCTCGCCGTCACCGGAGACGCCCCTACCTCCCTCGCCACCACTGCCTCCCTCGCCACCACCGGAGCCATCCTCTGTAAGCCCCCACCCCCTCCTCTCTATCTCTCATCCATAGGTTAGCTAGTTTAATTATGTTAATTATCTAGCTTAGGGAAAAAATTTAGTTAGGGCTTTGACAGAGAAGTAGTTAGGTTAACTAGTTTAATTAGGTTAATTACCTAGGTTAGTGCAAAAATTTAGTTAGGGCTTTGACAGAGAACTAGTTAGGTTAACTAGTTTGATTAGGTTAATTATCTAGGTTATTTAGGCAAGTTTTATTTTAAAGATGATCCCTTCCTAGACTTTTATTGTTGATTATATCTTTTCATTGAAGTGGTCATGTTGTTTGTGCCCAAGTGGCTTTGTTGTTTCAATGAAGCTGAGTGGCCTATATATATTTTGCCGGAATGTTGATTCATTTCCGTTCCGGCAAATTTCAGGTTCTCGATTTGTCCACTTTTCAGCAAAGGTCATGCCGAAATTTTCCGTGAATTTCGGCATGACTTGTGCTACAAACTAGGACATATCGAGTGCCCGTGTGATTTGCCGCACCAGGAAGGAGTCAACGTTCCTGCAAAAAATAGGCCTTTTTTATGTCATTATTCATTTTATTAGGTCTAGAATTAATTGACTAGATTTAATCATAGGAAACATGGCTAGCAACGATGAAGGACAGGGTTCTGGTGATTGCGACGACGCCTACCGGGCGGCAGACGAATTTTTTAGCCTTACCGATGATCAACCGATGTTATTGCTGGGCCCACCGGTGGCATCGGGGACTGAGACCGACACACAGACCAGTGCTGAGACTGAGACCGGCGCTCAGACTCAGACAGGCATCGAGACCGGCGCTGAGACTGAGACCGGCGCTGAGACTGAGACCGGCGCTGCCTCGGGGAGCGGAGCCGGTGTAGAACCGAAAGCAAAGAGGCAACGGGTTCCTAACAAACCCAGGACTACTAGAGTGGTGGTCACGGAGGTGGACGACGGCAATTTTGAGCCAACGGCGCCCGAGGAAGCGCGTCGATGCTACGGCAATCAAATAGGCTGCATCGTATGGACAACCGCCACCATCAACGATGAGAAACTACAAAAGATAGAAAATATGAGGAGCTCCCTCCTAAAGAAGTTTCACCAGATATTCTTGTTCCCGAGCCGGAATGAGAAGGATTATAAAGATCCAGATGAGGACCCGGCAATGAAGAAGATAAACAAACACGCCATGACCAAGTTTAGCGACGCGTTGGCCGCCTGGAAAAATCGAGTGAAAGCAAGGATCATCGACAAGAAGGAACCCTACTTCGGGAATGTAAAGGATAATCCGACAATCACGGAAGAGAAGTTTCAAATATTCAAGGAGGCTTGCGAGGCCGAAGATGCCAAAAAAAAGTCTAAGTACATGAAGGGGCTTCAAGAGAGGAACATTGGGAGCCACCACCTTGGAAGCCGTGGTTACGGCGGAAAGAGGTCCAAATGGGCCAAGGAGGACGCGGAAGCCGCGAGTCTGGGCATCCCAGACCCCTTGGTGGAGTTCACCGTCCCGTGGGAGCGTGATGTCCTCAGGGGCCGGCACCGTTGGGACCCAGTGAAAAAGGTTTATGAGACAACACCAGTCATTACAGAGTTCATGAGACTGCTGGTAATTTTAGTTTCTGATCAATTCGACTGCACACGTTAGTCATATTTGTAAATGATCGTTGTGCCTTTTGCAGAGAGAGCAGCACAGGATTGCGGCCGAAAGCGACTCACCGTCTGAGGCATTGGCGAGGCCCAAGTGGGACACTCCATTCAACCGGGCATTGAACATATTGAAACAACAACCGGTGGATACTCGACCGTCATATGGACGTGTGCACGGTGTCGGAGACGGCGCCACGTGGAAGAAGTACTACCGTGAGACCACGGAGGAGAGAAAGGAAAGACGGCGGTTAAATGAAGAAAACATCGACAAGAGGGTTGAGATTGCGGTTGAGAAGAAATCAACTGAGACAGTCGCAACAGCAGTAGCTGCCGCAAAATAGGTGGCTTTAGATATTTCTACTACCTTGGTTCCGGCCGTTTTCAATTGGACCAGGAAAAATCCAAAAAAGGATGCAGCGGACTTTCCCCTTGCTGACTTCTTGGCGGGGAGCAGCTCGACTAGCGTTGCACCAGCACCTGCAGCTGCACCTGCTCCCGCACCGGCTCCCGCACCAGACGTGCTAGGCGGTGCTTCGTCTTTGGCTGAGCTCGACGCCCTCCCGGTATTTTTCACACCGGCCCCCTTCAATATAAATCTATAATCTCCCGTTTTCGTTGCCTTTCGGATGTCTCACGTCGCAGACTTTTCTTTGCAGGCCGACGAAACCCCGTGCACCATATTGTACACCATCGGCGACCAGAAGGTGGACGTGGGGAAGGCGACGATAATGGAGCCGAAGGAACCATTGTTCCATAGCCGGCCGATCCCCCCGAACGTCTTCAAGGTTTTCGTGGCCAGCGTCAAACCGGGCCACGAGAATTTGCCTCCTCCAGTACTACTGGGGGATGACGACGAGACACCGTGGTGACTTGGTGATTGTTGCAATGCTGGGTGGGTCCTGTTGTGGCCAAAGAGTTTGCTTCGTCTGGAGGCGGCCGGGAGCACACCCACGAGCACGCAGCCTCAGCAAGGTATGGACATCAACACCCCACCTACCCAATTATCGTCGGGTGTCAGGTTGGGTGATAGCGGACGTGGTGAGGAGGACGCTCCATTAGTTGTTGATGACGTCGCCATGGATGAGGATGAGGACGACGATGGTGCTGCTGAACAGTATGTCTATACTGGCGCCTCCTCGGGGTTTGAGCGTCATGAGTCGTGCCTGAATTGCCGTCTCAACATATTATGGACGACCTTCCGGTAGTAAAGAAGTTTAGGAAGAGAGCGAGGAAAGGCAAAAAAGCTGTTTCTATGATCCAGCCGCCTCAGCAGCCTCGGCTTCAGGACCGTATAGATATCCCTGGTGCGGATAAATGGCATATCCCCGGTCAACCAATCCTACCTGCAACAGTGCTACGGGCCAGATTCGGCGATCTAAAGAGACTTCATGACGATGTGCTGCGGGTAGAGAAAGACCTCATCGCCTCGAAAGATCCAGGAAACCCACTCTACTTGGTTAATGTTCCGCGGCAAATTTCATACATCGACAACTTCCCCGCGGATAAGTTCTTCCTCCGATTCGATTACATATTCGACATGTTTCACGTGAAGAAGCTGGATTTTACGTTTGTCCGCCTTTATGCCTTGCACATGAACTACATCATCGGGGTTGAGCGGATATCTCATATCTGTGTCGCTGACCCGTACTACATGCACGAGGGCTACTTGGGAGTCTGCGCAAATCACCATGAATATGTGAGGGATTACATCGTCAATTTCATGCTCGCTAATAAGGACAAGGAGGCGATTCTCGTGCCTTATCATTCCGTGTAAGTCATCTGCGCTGCTATCCTTCCTTCGATTTCAATCATTCATTTGCACGGTGGAGGCTAATTAATTTGAGGACTTATTTTGCGCAGCGGCGGGCGCGCCGTCCTCATCATCCTCTACCCCCAATTCTCCCATGCTCTTTACTTGGACTCGTCGAAGAACATTCACAAAAAGGATTACACCCACATCAAGGATGTTCTCGACAGTGCTATGTTTTACTACCAAGCAAGGGGTGGAGAGGTCAGGGACAAGAAGAGAAGGGGCGGCAGGGTCGCCTTCGGCCATAAGACCGACTTCTGCTGCATCCATCAACCGAACGATTCTCTTAGTGATGGATTCTATGTCCTACACCACATGCTGGAGTACAGACGGGATCACCAGAACCTTCGCATGTCACCTAGATCCGGCGATGCCCATATTCTGCAATGGGCAAAGGACATAGGAGATATCGAGGATCATCGACTTCGAGCTGAGTTCTATAACATCCAGCGCGAACTTTCCCAAATCATCATGAAGGAGGTCGTCGGAAAAACAGGGATGTTCTACAGAGAAGGACAAATGTCGCGGGAAGACGTCCGAACATGCATAGCCTCTCAGCGTCTCGACCTGAAGCCTTTCACTAGGCTCGGGGACTATCTCCCTGACTTAGATGGATGGAACGACATGTTGGAGTGATTGTCGATATATGACAATGTGTCCGTTTAGTCCATACTTTCTGTATGACAAAACTTTGAGTTATGCACGGTGAAACTTTATTTGTGATGTAAATAAACCATCCTCCTCCTCGACTAGCAAAAATCACTCTAGTTAGGGCATTTTGGGGTACGATGAACTTTGTTATTTATGCTTATGATATGTTGTTTTTATTTTTGCCAAGTCTGTCTCTTTTTGTTGCTCAACTATATATGTTGCATATCATCGACTCATGTGATGATGCAGGTGCATAGATCATAGATGGCGAAGAAGTGCTATGCCAGGAGTATATATACGACAAGTGGCCGGAGTGTCAGGCCCTTCCCGTTTCCGAGCGACAGGCAATAGTTAGTTTAGAGGTTCACGCTAATGCGAAAGAGGGATACGAACTCATGTTCTCAAAGTGATAGCTCTTCTCGCGTATATCATTGTTTAGATGGATGACGATGTATTTACATATCATTCGAGACTTGTATCGCTATTTTCGAGATGATGACGAGAGACCACTTTGTGTTGGATGATGATTATGATGATGACATGATTTGATGAGACTAATTGTATGTATATGCTATGATTACATTTGTATGTGTATGATATGCTAAAGATTATTGTATAAAGCCTATTCAAATACAATACAAATACAAAACAAATATGCAGGAAAAAAACTAATAAATAAACTAGTAGTAGCGAGGGGGGAAATTTAGCAGTAGCATCACATTGTCAGTAGCGTGTCCCAGGCTCCCAGCAAACAGCGCTGCAGATAATATCAGTAGCGCCCTTTCCCAAAGAGCGCTACAGCTATTCATGTATAGCAGTAGCGTGGGACAACCGGCGCTACTGCTATACGTTAGCTGTAGCGCCTTATTAGTAGCGCTGGTGCCCGCGCTACTGAGAGGCCCAAAACCCTCGCTGCTGGTTGGCTTTTCCCTAGTAGTGATGTTCTACCGATGCAGGGCTTCGCCTAAGCACCGCTACGATATGACCGAGGTGGAATATGGTGGAAGGGGGCACCGCACACGGCTAAGGAACGATCACAAGGATCAACTTGTGTGTCATGGGATGCCCCCTTGCCTCAGTATATAAAGGAGGGAGAGGGGGAGGTGCGGCCGGCCATATGGGTGCGCCTGGAGGACTCCTACTCCAACTAGGAGTAGGACTCCCCGCTCTTGCCTTTTTGGAAAAGGAAGGAGGAAGGGAGAAAGAGGAAAGGGGGGCGCCCCCCCCCCCCTTCCTTGTCCTATTCGGACTAGGGGGTAGGGGGCGTGCGGCCTGCCCTGGCCGGCCCTCCTCGTCCCCCTTATGGCCCATGTAGGCCCAATAACCCCCGGGGGGTTCCGGTAACCCCTCGGTACTCCGGTAAAATCCCGATTTCACCCGGAACGTTTCCGATATCCAAATGTAGGCTTCCAATATATCAATCTTTATGTCTCGACCATTTCGAGACTCCGCCTCATGTCGGTGATCACATCCGGGACTCCGAACAACCTTCGATACATCAAAACACAAAAACCCTAATTACGATCGTCACCGAACTTTAAGTGTGCGGACCCTATGGGTTCGAGAACTATGTAGACATGATCGAGACACATCTTCGGTCAATAACCGATAGCTGAACCTGGATGCTCATATTGGCTCCTACATATTCTACGAAGATCTTTATCGGTCAGACCGCATAACAACATACGTTGTTCCCTTTGTCATCGGTATGTTACTTGCCCGAGATTCGATCGTCGGTATCTCAATACCTAGTTCAATCTCGTTACAGGCAAGTTTCTTTACTCATTCTGTAATACATCATCCTGCAACTAACTTATTAGTTGCAATGCTTGCAAGGCGTGAGTGATGTGCATTACCGAGAGGGCCCAGAGATACCTCTCCGACAATCGGAGTGACAAATCCTAATCTCAAAATACGCCAACCCAACAAGTACCTTCGGAGACACCTGTAGAGCACCTTTATAATCACCCAGTTACGTTGTGACGTTTGGTAGCACACAAAGTGTTCCTCTGGTAAACGGGAGTTGCATAATCTCATAGTCATAGGAACATGTATAAGTTATGAAGAAAGCAATAGCAACAAACTAAATGATCAAGTGCTAAGCTAATGGAATGGGTCAAGTCAATCACATCATTCTCCTAATGATGTGATCCTGTTAATCAAATGACAACTCATGTCTATGGTTAGGAAACATAACCATCTTTGATTAACGAGCTAGTCAAGTAGAGGCATACTAGTCACTCTCTGTTTTTGTCTATGTATTCACACATGTATTATGTTTCCGGTTAATACAATTCTAGCATGAATAATAAACATTTATCATGATATAAGGAAATAAATAATAACTTTATTTTGCCTCTAGGGCATATTTTCAGTCTCCCACTTGCACTAGAGTCAATAATCTAGATTACACAGTAATGATTTTAACACCCATGGAGCCTTGGTGCTGATCATGTTTTGCTCGTGGAAGAGGCTTAGTCAGCGGGTCTGCAACATTCAGATCCGTATGTATCTTGCAAATTTCTATGTCTCCCACTTGGACTAAATCCCGAATGGAATTGAAGCGTCTCTTGATGTGTTTGGTTCTCTTGTGAAATCTGGATTCCTTTGCCAAGGCAATTGCACCAGTATTGTCACAAAAGATTTTCATTGGACCTGATGCACTAGGTATGACACCTAGATCGGATATGAACTCCTTCATCCAAACTCCTTCATTTGCTGCTTCCGAAGCAGCTATGTACTCCGCTTCACATGTAGATCCCGCCACGACGCCTTGTTTAGAACTGCACCAACTGACAGCTCCACCGTTCCATAAAAACACGTATCCGGTTTGCGATTTAGAATCGTCCGGATCAGTGTCAAAGCTTGCATCAATGTAACCATTTACGATGAGCTCTTTGTCACCTCCATATATGAGAAACATATCCTTAGTCCTTTTCAGGTATTTCAGGATGTTCTTGACCGTTGTCCAGTGATCTACTCCTGGATTACTTTGGTACCTCCCTGCTAGACTTATAGCAAGGCACACATCAGGTCTGGTACACAGCATTGCATACATGATAGAGCCTATGGCTGAAGCATAGGGAACATCTTTCATTTTCTCTCTATCTTCTATGGTGGTCGGACATTGAGTCTTACTCAACTTCACACCTTGTAACACAGGCAAGAACCCTTTCTTTGCTTGATCCATTTTGAACTTCTTCAAAACCTTGTCAAGGTATGTGCTTTGTGAAAGTCCAATTAAGCATCTTGATCTATCTCTATAGATCTTAATGCCCAATATGTAAGCAGCTTCACCGAGGTCTTTCATTGAAAAACTCTTATTCAAGTATCCCTTTATGCTATCCAGAAATTCTATATCATTTCCAATCAATAATATGTCATCCACATATAATATCAGAAATGCTACACACCTCCCACTCACTTTCTTGTAAATACAGGCTTCTCCAAAAGTCTGTACAAAACCAAATGCTTTGATCACACTATCAAAGCGTTTATTCCAACTCCGAGAGGCTTGCACCAGTCCATAAATGGATCACTAGAGCTTGCACACTTTGTTAGCTCCCTTTGGATCGACAAAACCTTCTGGTTGCATCATATACAACTCTTCTTCCAGAAATCCATTCAGGAATGCAGTTTTGACATCCATTTGCCAAATTTCATAATCATAAAATGTGGCAATTGCTAACATGATTTGGACAGACTTAAGCATCGCTACAGGTGAGAAGGTCTCATCGTAGTCAATCCCTTGAACTTGTCGAAAACCTTTTGCAACAAGTCGAGCTTTGTAGACAGTAACATTACCGTCAGCGTCAGTCTTCTTCTTGAAGATCCATTTATTCTCAATTGCTTGCCGATCAATGGGCAAGTCAACCAAAGTCCACACTTTGTTCTCATACATGGATCCCATCTCAGATTTCATGGCTTCTAGCCATTTTGCGGAATCTGGGCTCACCGTCGCTTCTTCATAGTTCGTAGGTTCATTCATGATCTAGTAGCATGACTTCCAGAACAGGATTACCGTACCACTCTGGTGCGGATCTTACTCTGGTTGATCTACGAGGGTCGGTAGTAACTTGATCTGAAGTTTCATGATCATTATCATTAGCTTCATCACTAATTGGTGTAGGTCTCACAGAAACCGGTTTCTGTGATGTACTACTTTCCAATAAGGGAGCAGGTACAGTTACCTCATCAAGTTCTACTTTTCTCCCACTCACTTCTTTTTAGAGAAACTCCTTCTCTAGAAAAACTCCGAATTTAGCAACAAAAGTTTTGCCTTCGGATCTGTGATAGAAGGTGTAGCCAACAGTCTCCTTTGGGTATCCTATGAAGACACATTTCTCTGTTTTGGGTTCGAGCTTATCAGGTTGAAACTTTTTCACATAAGCATCGCAGCCCCAAACTTTCAAAAACGACAACTTTGGTTTCTTGCCAAACCACAGTTCATAAGGCGTTGTCTCAATGGATTTCGATGGTGTCCTATTTAACGTGAATGCAGCCGTCTCTAAAGCATAACCCCAAAACGATAACGGTGAATCAGTAAGAGACATCATAGATTGCACCATATCTAATAAAGTACGATTACGACATTCGTACACACCATTACGCTGTGGTGTTCCAGGTGGCGTGAGTTGCGAAACTATTCCGCATTGTTTCAAATGTAGACCAAACTCGTAACTCAAATATTGTCCTCCATGATCAGATCATAGAAACTTTATTTTCTTGTTACGATGATTTTCAACTTCACTCTAAAATTCTTTGAATTTTTCAAATGTTTCAGACTTATGTTTCATTAAGTAGATATACCCATATCTGCTTAAATCATCTATGAAGGTGAGAAAATAACGATATCCGCCACGAGCCTCAACATTCATTGGACCACATACATCTGTATGTATGATTTCCAACAAATCCGTTGCTCTCTCCATAGTACCGGAGAATGACGTTTTAGTCATCTTACCCATGAGGCATGGTTCGCAAGTACCAAGTGATTCATAATCAAGTAGTTCCAAAAGTCCATCAGTATGGAGTTTCTTCATGCGCTTTACACCGATATGACCTAAACGGCAGTGCCACAAATAAGTTGCACTATCATTATCAACTCTGCATCTTTTGATTTCAACATTATGAATATGTGTATCACTACTATCGAGATTCATCAAAAATAGACCACTCTTCAAGGGTGCATGACCATAAAAAATATTACTCATATAAATAGAACAACCATTATTCTTTGATTTAAATGAATAACCGTCTCGCATCAAACAAGATCCAGATATAATGTTCATGCTCAACGCTGGCACCAAATAACAATTATTTAGGTCTAATACTAATCCCGAAGGTAGATGTAGAGGTAGCGTGCCGACCGCAATCACATCGACTTTGGAACCATTTCCCACGCGCATCGTCACCTCGTCCTTAGCAAATCTTTGCTTAATCCGTAGCCCCTGTTTCGAGTTGCAAATGTTAGCAACAGAACCAGTATCAAATACCCAGGTGCTACTGCGAGCATTAGTAAGGTACACATCAATAACATGTATATCACATATACCTTTGTTCACTTTGCCATCCTTCTTATCCGCCAAATGCTTGGGGCAGTTCTGCTTCTAGTGACCAGTCTGCTTGCAGTAGAAGCACTCAGTCTCAGGCTTAGGTCCAGACTTGGGTTTCTTCTCCTGAGCAGCAACTTGTTTAATGTTCTTCTTGAAGTTCCCTTTGTTCTTCCCTTTGCCCTTTTTCTTGAAACTGGTGGTCTTATTGACCATCAACACTTGATGCTCCTTCTTGATTTCTACCTCCGCGGCTTTTAGCATCGTGAAGAGCTCAGGAATAGTTTTATTCATCCCTTGCATATTATAGTTCATCATGAAGCTTTTGTAGCTTGGTGGCAGTGATTGAAGAACTTGTCAATGACACTATCAACAGGAAGATTAACCCCCAGTTGAGTCAACTGATTATGATACCCAGACATTTTGAGTATATGTTCACTGGCAGAACTATTCTCCTCCATCTTGCAGCTATAGAACTTATTGGAGACTTCATATCTCTCAATCCGGGCATTTCCTTGAAATATTAACTTCAACTCCTGGAACATCTCATATGCTCCATGACATTCAAAACGTCGTTGAAGACCCGGTTCTAAGCTGTAAAGCATGGCACACGAAACTATCGAGTAGTCATCAGCTTTGCTCTGCCAGACGTTCATAACATCTGGTGTCGCTCCTGTAGAAGGCTTGGCAATTAGCAGTGCTTCCAGGACGTAATTCTTCTGTGCAGCAATGAGGATAATCCTCAAGTTACGGACACAGTCCGTGTAATTACTACCGTCATCTTTCAACTTTGCTTTCTCAAGGAACGCACTAAAATTCAACGGAACAACAGCACGAGCCATCTATCTACAATCAAACATAGACAAGCAAGATACTATCAGGTACTAAGTTCATGATAAATTTAAGTTCAATTAATCATACTCCCTCCGTTCCTTAATGTAAGGTGTATTAGTTTTTCAAAAATTCAACCATTGTCTATGTTTGACCAACTTTATAGCAAAATCTATAAAGATTTACAATATTGAATATTTAAAATATTGAAATATATTTCATGGTGAATCTAGTGATAATGATTTGGTCTAAAAACTTGGTCAAAGTTAGAGAAGTTTGACTTTATGAAAAAATAATACACCTTATATTTAGGAACGGAGGGAGTATTACTTAAGAACTCCCACTTAGAAAGATATCCCTCTAATCCTCTAAGTGATCACGTGATCCAAATCAACTAAACCATGTCCGATCATCACGTGAGATGGAGTAGTATCAATGGTGAACATCAATATGTTGATCATATCTACTATATGATTCACGCTCGACCTTTCGGTCTCCGTGTTCCGAGGCCATATCTGTTATATGCTAGGCTCATCAAGCTAAACCCGAGTATTCTGCGTGTGCAACTGTTTTGCACCCGTTGTATTTGAATGTAGAGCCTATCACACCCGATCATCACGTGGTGTCTCAGCACGAAGAACTTTCGCAATGGTTCATACTCAGGGAGAACACTTATACTTTGATAATTTAGTGGGGGGTCATCTTATAATGCTACCGTCAATCAAAGCAAGATAAGATGCATAAAAGATAAACATCACATGCAATCAATATAAGTGATATGATATGGCCATCATCATCTTGTGCTTGTGATCTCCATCTCCGAAGCACCTTTATGATCACCATCGTCACCGGCGCGACACCTTGATCACCATCGTAGCATCGTTGTCGTCTCGCCAATCTTATGCTTCCACGACTATCGCTACCGCTTAGTGATAAAGTAAAGCATTACAGCGCAATTGCATTGCATACAATAAAGCGACAACCATATGGCTCCTGTCACTTGCCGATAACTCGGTTACAAAACATGATCATCTCATACAATAAAATTTAGCATCATGTCTTGACCATATCACACCACAACATGCCCTGCAAAAACAAGTTAGACGTCCTCTACTTTGTTGTTGCAAGTTTTACGTGGCTGATACGGGCTTAGCAAGAACCGTTCCTACCTACGCATCAAAACCACAACGATAGTTTGTCAAGTTGGTGTTGTTTTAACATTCGCAAGGACGGGGCATAGCCACACTTGGTTCAACTAAAGTTGGAGAAACTGACACCCGCCAGCCACCTGTGTGCAAAACACGTCGGTAGAACCAGCCTTGCGTAAGCGTACACGTAATGTCGGTCTGGGTCGCTTCATCCAACAATACCGCCGAACCAAAGTATGACATGCTGGTAAGCAGTATGACTTATATCACCCACAACTCACTTGTGTTCTACTCGTGCACAACATCAACGCATAAAACCTAGGCTCGGATGCCACTGTTGGGGAACGTAGTAATTTCAAAAAAAATCCTATGCACACGCAAGATCATGGTGATGCATAGCAACGAGAAGGGAGAGTGTTGTCTACGTACCCTTGTAGACCGGCAACGGAAGTGTTGACACAACGTAGAGGAAGTAGTCGTACATCTTCCCGATCCGACCGATCCAAGTACCGAACGTACGGCACCTCCGAGTTCTGCACACGTTCAACTCGGTGACGTCCCTCGAGTTCCGATCCAGCAAAACATTGAGGGAGAGTTTCGTCAGCACGACGGCGTGATGACGGTGATAATGTTCTACCGACGCAGGGCTTCGCCTAAGCACCACTACGATATGACCGAGGTGTAATATGGTGGAAGGGGGTACCGCACACGGCTAAGGAACGATCACGAGGATCAACTTGTGTATCATGGGGTGCCCCCTTGCCTCAGTATATAAAGGAGGGAGAGCGGGAGGTGCGGCCGGCCCTATGGGTGTGCCTGGAGGAGTCCTACTCCAACTGGGAGTAGGACTCCCCCTCTTGCCTTGTTGGAAAAGGAAGGAGGAAGGGAGAAAGAGGAAAGGGGGCGCCCCCCCCCCTTCCTTGTCCTATTCGGACTAGGGGGGAGGGGTGCGCGGCCTACCCTGGCCGGCCCTCCTCTTCTCCCTTATGGCCCATGTAGGCCCAATAACCCCCGGGGGGTTCCGGTAACCCCCCGGTACTCCGGTAAAATCCCGATTTCACCTGGAACGTTTCCGATATCCAAATATAGGCTTCCAATATATCAATCTTTATGTCTCAACCATTTCAAGACTCCTCGTCATGTCCGTGATCACATCCGGGACTCCGAACAACCTTCGGTACATCAAAACACAAAAACCCTAATTACGATCGTCACCGAACTTTAAGCGTGCGGACCCTACGGGTTCGAGAACTATGTAGACATGACCGAGACACGTCTCCGGTCAATAACCAATAGCGGAACCTGGATGCTCATATTGGCTCCTACATATTCTATGAAGATCTTTATCGGTCAGACCGCATAAAAACATACGTTGTTCCCTTTGTCATCGGTATGTTACTTGCCCGAGATTCGATCGTCGGTATCTCAATACCTAGTTCAATCTCGTTACCGGCAAGTCTCTTTACCGTTCCGTAATACATCATCCTACAACTAACTTATTTGTTGTAATGCTTGCAAGGCTTGAGTGATGTGCATTACCGAGAGGGCCTAGAGATACCTCTCCGACAATCGGAGTGACAAATCCTAATCTCGAAATACGCCAACCCAATAAGTACCTTCGGAGACACCTGTAGAGCACCTTTATAATCACCCAGTTACCTTGTGACGTTTTTTAGCACACAAAGTGTTCCTCCGGTAAACGAGAGTTGCATAATCTCATAGTCATAGGAACATGTATAAGTTATGAAGAAAGCAATAGCAACAAACTAAACGATCAACTGCTAAGCTAATGGAATGGGTCAAGTCAATCACATCATTCTCCTAATGATGTGATCCCGTTAATCAAATGACAACTCATGTCTATGGTTAGGAAACATAACCATCTTTGATTAACGAGCTAGTCAAGTAGAGGCATACTAGTGACTCTCTGTTTTTGTCTATGTATTCACACATCTATTATGTTTCCGGTTAATACAATTCTAGCATGAATAATAAACATTTATCATGATATAAGGAAATAAATAATAACTTTATTATTGCCTCTAGGGCATATTTCCTTCAGAACTAAAATTTGATAGAATACTCTATGTGCTTCACTTATATCTTTTGAGCTAGTTAATTTTGCTCTATGTGCTTCACTTATATCTTTTGAGCGTTATAATTTTGCTCTATGTGCTTCACTTAGATCTTTTAGAGCACGGTGGTGGATTTGTTTTAAAGAAACTATTGATCTCTCATGCTTCACTTAAATTATTTTGAGAGTCTCTTAATAGCATGGTAATTTGCTTAATAATAATATGCTTGGTATTCAAGATTTGTGAAACTTTCTTTTGAGTGTGTTGAATACTAAGAAAAGATTGAAGCATGATAATTGTTTTGAGATATGGAGGTGATAATATTAAAGTCATGCTAGTTGAGTAGTTGTGAATTTAAAGAATACTTATGTTGAAGTTTGTGATTCCCATAGCATGCACGTATGGTGAACCGTTATGTGATGAAGTCGGAGCATGATTTATTTATTGATTGTCTTCCTTATGAGTGGCAGTCGGGGACGAGCGATGGTCTTTTCCTACCAATCTATCCCCCTAGGAGCATGCACGTAATACTTTGCTTTGATAACTTCTAGATTTTTGCAATAAGTATATGAGTTCTTTATAACTAATGTTGAGTCCATGGATCATACGCACTCTCACCCTTCCACCTTTGCTAGCCTCTCTAATACCGCGCACCTTTCGCCGGTATCATACACCTATCATATACCTTCCTCAAAACAGCCACCATACCTACCTATTATGGCATTTCCATAGCCATTCCGAGATATATTGCCATGCAACTTTCCACCGTTCCGTTTATCATTACACACTCCATCATTGTCATATTGCATATCCCGGTACACCGCCGGAGGCATTCATATAGAGTCATATTTTGTTCTAAGTATTGAGTTGTAAGAAAAATAAAAGTGTGATGATCATCATTATTAGAGCATTGTCCCAGTGAGGAAAGAATGTTGGAGACTATGATTCCCCCATAAGTCGGGATGAGACTCCGGACGAAAAATAAAATAAAATAAAAAGAGGCCAAAGAAGCCCAAATAAAAAGAGGCCATAAAAAGAGAAAAGGCCCAAATAAAAAAATGAGAGAAAAATAGAGAAGGGACAATGTTACTATCCTTTTACCACACTTGTGCTTCAAAGTAGCACCATGATCTTCATAGTAGAGAGTCTCTCATGTTATCACTTTCATATACTAGTGGGAATTTTACATTATAGAACTTGGCTTGTATATTCCAATGATGGGCTTCCTCAAATTGCCCTAGGTCTTCATGAGCAAGCAAGTTGGATGCACACCCACTTAGTTTCTTTTTGAGCTTTCATACATTTATAGCTCTAGTGCATCCGTTGCATGGCAATCCCTACTCACTCACATTGATATCTATTGATGGGCATCTCCATAGCCCGTTGATACGCCTAGTTGATGTGAGACTATCTTCTCCTCCTTTTTGTCTTCTCCACAACCACCATTCTATTCCACCTATAGTGCTATATCCATGGCTCACGCTCATGTATTGCGTGAAGATTGAAAAAGTTTTGAAAAAGTTGGAGTATGAAACAATTGCTTGGCTTGTCATCGGGATTGTGCATGATTTAAATACTTTGTGTGGTGAAGATGAAGCATAGCCAGACTATATGATTTTGTAGGGATAACTTTATTTGGCCATGTTATTTTGAGAAGACATAACTGCTTTGTTAGTATGTTTGAAGTATTATTATTTTTATGTCAATATAAACTTTTGTCTTGAATCTTTCTAATTTGAATATTCATACCACAGTTAAGAAGATTTGCATTGAAATTATGCCAAGTAGCACTCTGCATCAAAAATTCTCTTTTCATCATTTACCTACTCGAGGACGAGTAGGAATTAAGCTTGGGGATGCCTGATATGTCTCCAACGTATCTATAATTTTTGATTGCTCCATGCTATATTATCTACTGTTTTGGACTATATTGGGCTTTATTTTCCACTTTTATATTATTTTTGAGACTAACCTATTAACCGGAGGCCCAGCCCAGAATTGCTGTTTTTTGCCTATTTCAGCGTTTCGGAGAAACAGAATATCAAACGGAGTCCAAACGGAATAAAATCTTCGGGAACGTGATTTTCTCACCGAACGTGGTCCAGGAGACTTGGACCCTACTCGAGGGAGCCAAAGAGGAGGTCACGAGGGTGGGGGGCGCCCCCCTAGGGCGCGTCCCCCTGCCTCGTGGGCCCCTCGGTGCTCCACCGACGTACTTCTTCCTCCTATATATACACACGTACCCCCAAACGATCAGAAGAGGAGCCAAAAACCTAATTCCACCGCTTCAGTATCCACGAGATCCCATCTTGGGGCCTGTTCCGGAGCTCCGCCGGAAGAGGGCCGTCATCACGGAGGGCTTCTACATCATCATAGCCTCTCCGATGAAGTGTGAGTAGTTTACCTCAGACCTTCGGGTCCATAGTTGATAGCTAGATGGCTTCTTCTCTCTCTTTGAATCTCAATACAAAGTTCTCCCCCTCTCTTGTGGAGATCTATTCGATGTAATCTTCTTTTTGCGGTGTGTTTGTTGAGACCGATGAATTGTGGGTTTATGATCAAGTCTATCTATGAATAATATTTGAATCTTCTCTGAATTCTTTTATGTATGATTAGTTATCTTTGTAAGTCTCTTCGAATTATCCGTTTGGTTTGGCCAACTAGATTGGTAGTTCTTGCCATGAGAGAAGTGCTTAGCTTTGGGTTCGATCTTGCGGTGTCCTTTCCCAGTGACAGAAGGGGCAGCAAGGCACGTATTGCATCGTGGCCATCGAGGATAACAAGATGGGGTTTATTTCATATTGCATGAATTTATCTCTCTATATCATGTCATCTTGCTTAAGGCGCTACTCGGTTTTTAACTTAATACTCTAGATACATGCTGGATAGCGGTTGATGAGTGGAGTAATAGTAGTAGATGCAGAATCGTTTCGGTCTACTTGTCACGGACGTGATGCCTATATACATGATCATGCCTAGATATTCTCATAACTATGCTCAATTCTGTCAATTGCTCAACAGTAATTTGTTCACCCACCGGAGAATACTTATGCTCTTGAGAGAAGTCAGTAGTGAAACCTATGACCCCCGGGTCTATTCTCATCATATCAATCTCCATCGCTTTAATCTTGCTTTGCTTTTTTACTTTGCTTTTACTTTTTACTTTGCATCTTTATACCAAAAATACCAAAAATATTATATCTATCAGATCTCACTCTCGTAAGTGACGTGAAGGGATTGACAACCCCTAATCGCGTTGGTTGCGAGTAGCTATCATTTTGTGCAGGTACGAGGGACTTGAGCGTGGCCTCCTACTGGATTGATACCTTGGTTCTCAAAAACTGAGGGAAATACTTACGCTACTCTGCTGCATCATCCCTTCCTCTTCGGAGAAAACCAACGCAAGCTCAAGACGTAGTCACCCATCTTGCGACAAAACTACCATGCGGCTATGCCTCTAAGTCATGCCCCGACACGTGGGAGATATAGCCGCATTGTGGGTGTTACATAGACGGAGGTGCTAGCTTCGCAATAGCGTCTGGGACTATGTTAAGTTTGATCACCCGGCTATGTTCGACACACTTGCCATGGACACCGCGACCAGAAGGAGGCCATCATCGACGACCTCCTCGCATTCAAAGGATGGCAAGGAGTTCTGCACAAAGGTTGGCAAGGCATGAAAGCGGGGGCACCTATTGTATGGCCCGCCCGGCATCGGCAAGTCCACAATGATCGCCGCCATGGCCAATTTCCTTGATTACGACGTCTATGACCTCGAGCTTACGTCGGTCAAGAACAATACCGAGTTGAGAAACCTCTTCATCGAGATGACAAGCAAGTCCATCATCGGTCATCGAGGACATCGATTTCTCCATTGACCTCACTGGTAAGCACCGCAAGGGCAAGAAGGCCTCAAGTAACAAGGACTCTGACAATGAATATGAAGCGGACCTGACGGAGCCGCAGAAGGACGATGAAAGCAAGGTGACGCTCTCAGGCCTACTCAATTTCATCGACGGGTGATGGTCGGCAAGCGGCGGTGAGCGGATCATCATCTTCACCACCAACCACAAGGAGAAGCTGGACCCGGCACTAATCCGGCGGAGCAGGATGGACAAGCACATCGAGATGTCCTACTGCTGCTTCGAGGTCTTCAAGATGCTCTCCATGAACTACCTAGACGTGAACGAGCATGTGTTGTTCAGCAAGATCCAGCAGCTGCTCGAAGAGACTGACATGTCACCAGCCGACGTGGCAGAGAACCTGATGCCCATGTCAAAGAAGAAAAAGACGGACCCGAACATGTGCTTGGCAGGCCTCATCGCGGCGCTCAAACAGGCCAAGAAAGACGTGGTCGCGGCTGCGGCAGCGGCAAAGGCCAAGGAGGAAGAGGAGGCAGAAGCAAAGAAAGCCAAGAAGAAAGGGGAAGCAGACACTAAGAAAGAAAAATGAAAGGATAAAACATTGGAGGAAGCCACCCATGAGTAGAGTGAGCTTTGTTCACTAGTGCACCCTTCCAAAAACAAGATTCAGTGTTTGTTCAAAGAAAATATGTATCACTTATTTTTTTTTACCGATAAAGATGTGTCACTCAACACAAATAAAATAATATTGGTGTCTTTTCTTTTGCTTATTCAAACAGGAAGTGACCATTGTAGTGTTATACCATATAGAGATGGTACTATACAATACCAAATGCTAACATGATCTGTAAGAACAGAATGGAAACTGAGCGCCATTTTCCTCATTTCTCTACAAAACACAGCAATCTGGCGTATATAACCCGCGTAGAAAACTTGCTTGTTCCAACGAACAATACGAGCGGTACGACGCACGCCATGATCATGAAGGAGAGAGTGAAGCCAAAGAGAAAGGCGAAGGGGAGGCAAAACAAAATATGTATCTCTCAACAGGAATGATAATATTCCTATGTATGGACTATGGAATGGTGCTACAATACAAAATGCTAACATGATCCTTTGGCTACACCCAACCTCTCACTCCCCTGTCTCAAACGTACTGGGAAAAGGGAATCCACAGGTTTTTTCCATGCGTGCGTGGACTGTAGATTCTTCTCAGCTCCGACAGCTGCGCCTCATCTGCTCCGACGACAATGAAGATGAATCTCCTCCATCCTCCTCCGACGACAAAGAAGAACATGAACCTGCTCCGATGATGACAAAGACAAAGTCGAACCTGCTCCGACGACGACAAAAACGAAGACGGAGACGAAGACCTGGGTCAACCTAATTAAATTACTACACAAACATCCGAATATTATATATAGACACACGCAGCCGTGTCCAATGCAGATTGAGCTATATCCTTCCAACAACCCCTAAACCTTAGCTTATATGACATGGTTGTAAGGCTAGAGAAAAATAGATTTTTTTTTGAGGGGGCTAGAGAACAATAGTTGGTTATTTTATGTTGGAATAGAAGATATCCAGTGGAGGGGCTGAGGGTAGCAGCCTCGCGTCCGAGCAGACAGTGACAGCAAGTATCTAATGCCATGTCATGTTTTGTACATGTTTTCTCTGTTTTCCTTTTCTTTATCCCATCCTTGTTTGATGTACTGTTGCATTTAAACTATCTGAATGTTCATCTGATTGCCATCGTTCATTTAATCCGATATCTGAATGTAGAGCAGGGGAATTAAATTTATATTAAGTATTTCTATGTGCTTATGTACTTCTAACTGATCTGATTTTCACCTCTCTATAAGAATTGACAGCTCTTACGTCCTACTCCCTCTGTCCGAAAAAGGTTGTCCGTCAAATAGATGTATCTATCATCAAGTTCATTTGAGAAACAAAATTGGGACAAGTTTCTTCAGGAGGAGAGAGTATATAGACAACCAATATGTAATATTGCATGTCTTTTGTATTTGTTCGTCACATGTCGGAGCATTCTTCTCTCTCCTTCTTTTCTGTGCACAAACTGTAAACACCTTAAAAATCATTGTAGTTTTAGTAACATGAACAAAATAATGCCTTTCTCTACATTCCAGTTTTAGTAACATAAATAAACAGAATAAAATAATACATTTCAGTTTCAGTAACATAAATAAACAGAAGCCCGAAAACGAAGGAAAAAACTAAGCCCAATGGACCCCCTTTCGTTAAGTCACCGTCGTCTTGAAGAGTTAATTTTTTTGGGTAGTCTTGAAGAGCTTTTAGAATGGCAGGTTTTGGTTTATACTACTAGGAAAAAGGCTAGCAGCAGCGCGGATTTTGTGCTCACTAGTAGCGCGGGTAGGCGCGCTACTAATAAGGCGCTACAGCTATTATTTAGCAGTAACGCGTGCCCGTACACGCTACTGCTAGGGCAAATAGCTGCAGCGTTTGTTCACTCCCGTGCTACTGCTAATGTAACTACTGGCAGCGCATTTTCTTGCCATCGCTACTAGTATTCCTTTTTTATTTTTTTATTTTTAGTGTATTTATGCGCCATAGGACAAATATTGGTACAATATCAGTTATGAGGTTTACATCATTATGTCCATAACAGTGTGTCAAATGAAGGTGGATTAGGTTCAAGTGGAGGCAATATGTGGTGCATGTCAAAAGTATACTACTAATCCAAACTTGATCTAGTTTGGACTAGCAGTACTTTCAATGTGCACCACATGTTGCCTCCACTTAAATCTAATCCGCCAGCACAAGCTATTTAATCATCATCATAGTCATTACCACCAACAGTATTTATTTAATCACCACTAACACTAGCTAATAATAATCATCATAGTCATTACCACCAACACTAGCTATTTTATCATGATAGTAATAGTGTAGCACATCATCATCCTCAAACTCATTTCTAGCTAGCTAATCACTCCTGCTGCTCTCTCTTAGGTAAAATAATATAAAACATGTGTACCCCTTCTCCTTGATCAAGTTGGAGCATGCAGATGAACCTGTCTCCTAATCGTGGGTAGCACATCTGTTTGCTGCCCCCTAGTACTTCTTTGCGCTTCTCCATCACACATTTGGTCCAGTCTTGCACTATTAAGCATCCGTCGCTAATCTTGAATGCACTAAAGTAATCTGTAGGATATCTTGGCCGTAAGCTAATAATACTCATGGTACCTTTACTCTTGATCCCATAAGGCACAACATTCATCGGGAGTCCCTGTTGAAGAACATCGTATGGTAACATACTTAGCAATGAAGTTTAGCTTCAAAAATAATGTATGGAAAAGATGCACTGAGAACAAATAGTAAAAATCTTACCATCCTTTCTAAATAGATGTGACCGTAGTTCATTACGAACACTATTGGTAGCACATTTTCAGTACTAACATTTCTAAATGCAGGAAGAAAATTTGTCTTGACAGTATTAAGATCCTCAAGCCATGAAACATAATGACTTAACTCCTCGCAGTTGAGTTCAGCCTCGGGACAGTAGTAGGTCCTGTCTACCAAGCACTGGACATGTTTGCTTGCACCGAAATAAGCTGACAATACAAATTAGTTGTCAACTATTTTTGAATAAACAATATCAAAGACATAAATATGGTTGAGAAACTTACATAATGGTATAACTGGAGACATCTGCACATCGACCCAGATGTCGGTATTACCTTCAATATCATCTTCTGGACGAATATCAAAGGTGATAACCATATCAGGCTCAAATGCATAAGTCTTGCATAGTGCTCGCCATATTTTGCATCCAAAATAGGTGTAGTTGTCTGAATTGTATAATTTTGCATGGAAAATATAACCATGCTCGGTCTTCAAGTAAACTTTCTTTACCTTCATAGTATGACTGAAACCTATCTTATCCAATACAAAAACTCTTGCATGGCAGGGGATACGCTAGTACAATAGTAAAAAAAATATAAATTGAAGCAAATGAAGAAGATGTCATGCTTAATTACGAAAAAAGACTTGTCGTTGTGACTTACTGTATCCACTTCGAAGTTCTCGTCCTGCTTGATGCTGAAGCGCCTACCATCATCTAGGAAAATTCCGTCGCACAGGCCGCGCTCTTCTTCGCAGTATTTCAAATACCGAAATCCTTTTTGTCATCAGACATTTCCTATGTTCATAGTTAAAACATTAATTGAAAATCGATCGAAGACAACTAGCAGGATACTCAACACACAAATCCGGGGCACTCGATATTTCCTACATATTCTGGCACAAGTCATGCCGAAATTCACGGAAAAATCCGGCATGACCTTTGCTAAAATAAGACATATCGAGCGCCTGAAATTTGCCGGAACGGAAATGAATCAACACTCCGGCAAAACATAGGCCACTCGGAGGTGTAACCTGCAAACATGACCGGCCACTTAGATATTGAGCAACACAAGATATACATTTCAAAATATCTTATAGGACTCAAATTAGCATGCATTCAATAAGCAAAAGTAAATCATCTCATGCGTATGTACATCATCGAATATTATCACTAATACATCCCAAATAGTGTCATACATATAACATCACTAATACAACTAAAACCCTAGCACACGATGGGTATCGGCGCGGGCGGTGGACACCCACAGAGAAGGAACCATCACGGGATCGTAGCTCCAATGAGATCCCTGGAGAACCTACCAGGTATTGGAGAACCTGTGCTCCAACGCAAACAGGTAGCGACGGACGTGCGCGTCCTCCTCACTGACACGGTGACGCACCACCTCCGCGGGGTCCTCGAGCCTCTGGACCATCACTGGCCCACGCGACCGCCACCAAAAAAGGTTCGGGTCAACGACGGGCTCACTCCTCACCAACCTACGCCCCCCGGTAGGTAGCGCCTCCCAGTACCACCCCGGCGGAGCCCAGTCCCGGACATGACCCATCTGGTGACGCAGGTGTCCTCCGCCGACTCGACGACAAGGCTGCAGGATAGGCATCGTCAACGTCGATGCGGAAATAATTGCTTTAACTAAAAAGGTAAACTAGTTCTATTAATTTTTATATTAAAAATAAAATAGTTGTATTAACTCAACTAGTTCAATTAAGCACTTACTATGAATAAAAATAAACTAGTTTTTACTAAAAATAAACTAGTTCAACTAGTTATATTAATTTTCTTACTAATTCTATTAAACACTTACTAAAAATAGTAACAAAAACTAGTTAGATGAACTCTAAAATTTAACCCTAACTGATGAACTCTAAAATTTAATGAATCCTAACTAATTTGATGAACTCTAAAATTTAACCCTAACTAATTTGATAAACTCTAAAATTTAATGAACCTAACTAATTTGATGAACTCTAAAATTTAACCCTAACTAATTCGATGAACTCTAAAACTAATTCTATTTAACAACTACTGCCATAATTAGCATCTAATTTGATGAACCCTAACTAATTAGATGAACTCTGAAATTTAACTCTAAGAACCCTAGCTAGGCACAGGTAGGGGAGGAGGAGGGCGTGCTCACCTCTGGCGCCGGCAGAGTTAGGGAGAGGGGCACGCGGCGTCGAGGTCGGGGACGGGGCCGGGGTCGGGGCAGCGGGCGCACGGCGGAGGGCGGCGATGTAGGGGGGCGTCGAGGTCGCAGCCGGGGGCGGGGCGGCGTCGAGGGTGTGCGGAGAGCGACGGGTCGCGCGCGGCGGCCGACGGCGGTGCAGGGCGGCGACAGCAGAGGAGTAGGATTTGGGGGAAGTGGCCATGGGGGAAGAACGAACCGCGCGGTTAAGTTAAAAATAGCAGTAGCGCGTTCCAGGAAGTGCGCTGCTGCTACGGTAGCTATAGTGCGTTTCTTAACAAGCGCTACTGCTATTCCTTCTCTTTTTTATTTGCTTTCCATTTAATTTTATTTTCGTTAGCAGTAGTGCCTTTGTTCGTAAACGCGCTGCTACAAAACAAGTAGCGGTAGCGCGGTTCTACATAGATCGCTACTACTATGTGTAGTCTATCGACTAAGCCGTGGAAATTTTAGTAGTAGCGCTTTTATACTCGGGCGCGCTACTGCTATAACTGTATCTGTAACGCGGTTTAAAACACCGCGCTGCTGCTAATTAGCACCAACGTGCGTTTTTAGCCCGCGCTACTGCTAATGATCTATGTATAAGGTTTTCCCTAGTAGTGTTAGTTTGAGCTGTTACCCATGATCTATTCTTTTTCTTCTTCTTCACAGCAGCCTATTTGCTTTTCCTTAGGGTCATGGTCCACTTGATACACACAAAACCTATGGTCCATATGCTCCCAATTTCGGCCCATATGCAAAGATTTGAGTAAGGATTTCTATCTCATCAAAATACCAAGTCAAATTTCTAGGCCCAGACTCAAAGTTGACACTTAGTGTCAATAGCAAACATCACCTCTCTTTTTTCTTATTTAAAATTACCATTGATTTTCTCTTCTCTCATCCTCTTCCTCCTATCCTGCTCGGTCGGTTGTCTTCCAAGCTCCAGGCATGCCTCATCTGACTGAATCACCACCCACACTATCTTAATTACCGCCGCCACCTCCTCTTCCCACCTTCTAACCGGAGAAATGAGTTTCTTCTCCGACCCCGGTGTCCCACCCCAAATTTTAAACTCTTCACCACAACCGCCTCCGTCTCAGACTCGGTCCATACTCGCCGCTGTCATTGCACGCAACTCCATGCCAACGCTATCTCTGCCTCGATGCACACCATCGAGTAGCCAGAGGTTGAGGTTGATGGCATATTAAAAAGGAAAAAAAGAGATAGTTGCAAGTCATCTAGCAAAATAAATGCCAAGATAAATATTGGGACCGACTATCAGTAAGTTGCCTGAAATTTTTTTGGGTCAATAGATTTTCTGGACCGTTTGTACTCCATTGGAATATTAAGTTCCAATGGCCTCACTTCATTCTTCTTCCTTCAGCCGCCATTCCTCCTCAAGCGCTCGCCCCCGGCTCACCTCATACGGCGAGGGCTCAGTCTAATCCGGCGGGGAATCAAAACGAAAAGACCAACCACACGCACCTGCTAACCCTCAAACTCGCCTCCGTATACGCAGCGGCGAGCCGTCATCATGGGCTACAACTTACTCCTGGCTCGGCCTCACCGGGGTCCCAGCACCTCTCTGCCGCTCGCCGCGCCGCCCTCATCTCGGCCTCTGTTCTGCGCCTTGCCTCCTCCTTCCTTTCTCGCAAAAATCGACAGCTCCAATGCAAATTCAGTTAACTTACATAGAACTATTGCGGTAAATATTACATGACGTCACCCATGCTTCGAATTGGCGACGACTGAACAAGTCACCGGCCGGTCTACCTCGTCTCTGTTCTATACTCGGCTGTCAGTCTCAGAGATGCAATCCATGAGCTAAAAACAGCGACGATTGGCTAGACTGAGCTTGGCGATTCCGATTTTGCCACTGCCTTCAGAGTTAAGTAACTCCATTTCCTTGGACAGCTCCAACGCAGACGGCGACGACGAAGACGACAACGGCGACGACTACACGTTGCTTAGCTTCAACCTAAGCAGAGCACCACACGAATCATTGGCATTATATATATATGCGTCCAGGACGAGTTACAGCTTTCCATCGGGACAAGACCCACCCCAAAACACAACAACAGGAGGTCCAGTTGCAGCAATGGCGGCAATGATGGTGGAGAGGTGGGCGGGGTTCGGGTCGGCCATGGCGACCGTCATCTTCCTCTGGTCCGTGGTGCAGAACTACGTACCGCCCACCTTCCGCCTCTACCTCACCGCCTGGGCCGCCAAGGTCGCCGCCTGCTTCAACCCTTATCTCGAGATCACCATCTCAGAGTACGGCGCCGAGCGCTTCCAGCGCAGCGATTTCTTCCTCGCCGTCGAGGCCTACCTCAGCGATGCGTGCGCCCGCCGCGCACGCAAGCTCAAGGCCGAGCTCATCAAGGACAGCAAGAACCTCCGAGTCACCGTTGACGACCACGACGAGGTCACCGACGACTTCTCCGGCACGACCATCTGGTGGTACGCCTCCAAGCGGCAGTCCAGGGCCCAAGTCATCAGCTTCTACCCCGGCGAGGACGAGCGGCGCTTCTACAAGGTCGTCTTCCACAGGCGCCACCGCGACCTCGTCGTCGACTCCTACCTGCCCTTCGTGCTCGGCGAGGGCCGTGCCGTCACCGTCAAGAACCGCCAGCGCCGTCTCTTCACCAACAACGCCAGCCGCAACTGGAACCCCTACAGCAGCAAGAGCGTCTGGAGCCACGTCGCCTTCGAGCACCCTGCCACTTTCGACACACTCGCCATGCACCCCGATGAGAAGGAGGCCATCGTTGACGACCTCATGGCGTTCCAGGAGGTCAAGGACTACTATGCAAAGGTCGGCAAGGCGTGGAAGCGCGGGTACCTCCTTTATGGACCACCCGGCACCGGCAAGTCCACCATGATCGCCGCTATGGCCAACTTCCTTGACTACGACGTCTACGATCTCGAGCTGTCTGCTGTCAAGAACAACACCGAGCTGCGGAAGCTCTTCATTGAGACCACGGGCAAGTCCATCATAGTCATAGAGGACATCGACTGCTCGATCGACCTCACCGGAAAACGCCGCAAGGACAAGAAGGCCTCTAGTGACAAGGACTCCGACGATGATGGCAAACCCAAGCTACCGATGGATCCAGAAAAGGACGACGCCACCAAGGTGACACTCTCGGGCCTCCTCAACTTCATTGATGGACTTTGGTCTGCTTGCGGGGGTGAGCGGATCATCATCTTCACCACCAACCACAAGGAGAAGCTTGATCCGGCACTGATCCGTCGAGGAAGGATGGACAAGCACATCGAGATGTCATACTGCCGCTTCGAGGGCTTCAAGGTGCTCGCCAAGAACTACTTAGATGTCATCGAGCATGAGCTGTTTGGGGAAATTCAGCGGCTGCTTGAGGAGACCGACATGTCACCCGCCGACGTTGCAGAGAACCTGATGCCAATGTCGAAGAAGAAAAAGAGGGACCCTGATTTGTGTTTGTCGGGCCTCGTCAAGGCACTCAAGCAGGCCAAGGAAGATGCAGTGGCAGCAGCGGCCAAGGCGAAGGAGGAAGAAGAGGCCAAGGAGGCTGAAGCAAAGAAAGCCAAGGAGAAAGAGGGGGCGGAGGTGAAGAAAGCCAAGGAGGAAAACAAAGGGAAGGACAAAGCAGCAGAGGAAGCCAATGGAGACATCAAGGAAGGTGACAAAGTGAAGTGAAATCAAGAAAGAAAGCCAAGGAAAAAAGAATGAGCTTGTTCACTAGTGCCCGCTTGTACAAAAAGAAAATGCAGTGTTTGTTCACAGAAAATATAAGCTCTCAACTGAGATATTGTGTGTTGCATCTCTCATTTGTAATATGTTTTCCCTTACTTGTATAGATATTTGTTTCATCTGTCATTTGTAATATTTCCGGTTAAACTATACAAAATGCTAACAAGACCCATTCGCTTTACCTACACCGAAATGCTAACAAGTTTTTCTATAGGGAATTAAACCTAAACGTGGCATAAGAAGCTTCCCTACAATTTCACCAACACAATATCGACACTACGCATGACAGTGACAGAATACGCAATTAGCAATCGGAACCTACCCTGCTCCTTCATTAATTAATTGATTAAGCAACCCAAATCCGGAAGCAACCAAAGTTCTGCATTTTTTCCATGCGCGCAACGACTTTGATAGCTCATCTTCACCTGCTCCGACGACCACAACGACCACCGGTCGCCCCTAAAAGTCTACTTAAGTAAATCAGCACCCAGAACTCAGGAACTATATATACACTACACACACATGTCTCCAGCGTTACATTAGCAAGAAGAGAGCTAGCCAGCCATGGTGGCGATGGTGGAGAGATGGGCGGGGTTGGGGTCGGCCATGGCCGGCATCATCTTCCTCTGGTCCATGGTGCAGAACCACGTCCCGGTCACCCTCCGCCTCTACCTCACCTCCTGGGCCGCCAAGCTCGCCGCCTGCTTCAGCCCCTACCTTCAGATCACCATCTTGGAGAACAGCGCCGCGCGCTTTCAGCAAAGCGAGTTCTTCTACGCCGTCGAGGCCTACCTCAGCGACGCGTGCGCCCGCCGCGCCCGCAGGCTCAAGGCCGAGCTCGGGAGCGACAGCAGTAACCTGCAGGTCTCCGTGGACGACCATGAGGAGGTCACCGATGAGTTCTCTGGTGTGACTCTCTGGTGGTATGCCTCCAAGAAGCATTCCAAGGGGAATGTCATCAGCTTCTACCCTGGCGAGGACGAGAGACGCTTCTACCAGGTCGTCTTCCACAGGAGCCACCGTGACCTCGTCATCGGCTCCTACTTGCCCTTCGTCCTCGCCGAGGGCCGCACCGTCATCGTCAAGAACCGCCAGCGCCGCCTCTTCACCAACTGCGGTGGTAGACGGAGGCGCTACCTTCGCAATAGCGTCTGGGACTATGTTAAGTTTGAACACCCGGCCACGTTCGACACGCTTGCCATGGACACTGACCAAAAGGAGGCCATCATGGACGACCTCATTGCGTTCAAGGATGGCAAGGAGTACTACACAAAGGTCGGCAAGGCATGGAAGCGGGGGTACCTATTGTACGGCCCGCCCGGCACCGGCAAGTCCACAATGATCGCCGCCATGGCTAATTTCCTTGATTACGACGTCTACGACCTCGAGCTTACGTCGGTCAAGAACAATACCGAGCTGCGAAAGCTCTTCATCGAGATGACAAGCAAGTCCATCATCGTCATCGAGGACATCGATTGCTCCATTGACCTCACTGGTAAGCGCCGCAAGGGCAAGAAGGCCTCAAGTAACAAGGACTCTGACAATGAATATGAAGCGGACCCGACGGAGCCACAGAAGGACGATGAAAGCAAGGTGACGCTCTCAGGCCTACTCAACTTCATCGACGGGCTATGGTCGGCAAGCGGCGGTGAGCGGATCATCATCTTCACCACCAACCATAAGGAGAAGCTGGACCCGGCGCTAATCCGGCGGGGTAGGATGGACAAGCACATCGAGATGTCCTATTGCCGCTTCGAGGGCTTCAAGGTGCTCGCCAAGAACTACCTAGACATCGTCGAGCATGTGTTGTTCGGCGAGATCCAGCAGCTACTCGAAGAGACCGACATGTCACCAGCCGACGTGGCAGAGAACCTGATGCCTGTGTCAAAGAAGAAAAAGAAGGACCCGAACATGTGCTTGGCAGGCCTCATTGCGGCGCTCAAACAGGCCAAGAAAGACGCCGTCGAGGCTGCGGCAGCGGCAAAGGCGAAGGAGGAAGAGGAGGCAGAAGCAAAGAAAGCCAAGGAGAAAGAGGAACCCAAGGAAGACAAATGAAAGAAAAAACGTGCCAGGAAGCCAGGTAGCCAACCAAGACATCAAACAAGTTTGCTTGTTCACTAGTGCTCGCTTACAACAACAAAAAGGATGTATGGTGTTTGTTCAAATAAATTATGTATCACTCAGCTGGAATAAAATGGTTTTTCTTTCTCTTCTCAATGGTTAATTCACACGGGAAGTTACCTTTAGAAAGTTAATATAACTGATACCAGATGCATAATTCTAACATGATACTGTTGCAAGTACACAGCGAACATTTTCCTCACTTCACTACAAAAGACAGCATTCTGGCGTATATAACCTGCCTATAGAACATGCTCGTCCCGACGAACAATACGAGCGGTACGACACACACCATGATCATGAAGGAGAGTGTGAAGCCAAGGAGAAAGGCAAATGGGGGCACAAAACAAAATATGTATCCCTCAACAAGAATAATAATGATGATAATTCCTGTGTATGTATGGAATAGCTACAATACGAAATGCCAACCCCTCACTCCCCGGTCTCAAACGTACTGGGCAAAGGTAATCCACAGGATTTTTCCATGCTGTAGATTCTTCTCTGCTCCGACAGCTCCTCCTCACCTGCTCCGACGACGGCAAAGAAGAACACAAATCTGATCCGATGACGACAAAGGCAAAGTCGAACATGCTCTGATGACGACAACAAAACCGAAGACGGGCACGAAGACTCAGGTCAACTTAAGTAAATCACCCACAACTCTCCAGCATTATATATACACATATGCAGGCGCTTCCAGTGCAGATCGACCTATAGCATTCCAACAAGAAAGCCTCAAGACACAATATCAAGAGGTCCAGCCATGGCGCCCATGGCGGAGTGGTTGCCATGGTTTGGATCGGCGGTGGCGAGCGCCATCTTCTTATGGTCCATGGTGCAGAACCACGTCCCCGACACCCTCCGCCTCTTCCTCACCACCCGGGCAGCCAAGATTGCTGCCAACTTCAACCCTTACCACGAGATCACCATCTCCGAGTACGGCGCCAAGCGATTCCAGCGTAGCGATTTTTTTCTCGCTGTCGAGGCCTACGTGAGCGATGCCTGTGCTCGCCATGCATGGAGGCTCAAGGCCGAGCTCGGCAAGGACAGCAAGAACCTCCAAATCGCTGTCGATGACCACGAGGAGGTCACCGATGGCTTCTCCGGAACCACACTCTGGTGGTATGCCTCCAAGCAGCAATCCAAGGCCAACGTCATCAGCATATACCCCAGCCGGGATGAGAAGTGCTTCTACCGGGTCGTCTTTCACAGGCGACACGGTGAACTCGTTGTCGGCTTCTACCTACCATTCATCCTCAGCAAGGGCCGTGCCGTCACCGTCAAAAACCGCCAGCGCCGCCTCTTCACTAACAACGCCGGCGGTAGCTGGAACCCTTACCGGGCCAAGAGCGTCTAGAGCCACATCGCATTCGAGCACCCAGCGACGTTCGACACACTTGCCATGGACCCCGATCAGAAGGAGGCCATCATCAACGACCTCATGGCCTTCCAGGAGGGCAAGGAGTATTATGCAAAAGTCGGCAAGGCATGGAAGCGTGGGTGCCTCCTATACGGTCCTCCTGGCACTGGCAAGTCCACTATGATCGCCGCCATGGCCAATTTCCTCAACTACGACGTCTACGACCTTGAACTCACGGCCGTCAAGAACAACACCGAGCTGCAGAAGCTCTTCATTGCGACAACAGGCAAATCCATCATCGTCATAGAAGACATCGACTGCTCCGCCGACCTCACCGAAAAACGCCGCAAGGACAAGAAGGCCTCTGGCGATAAGGATTCTGATGACGATGACAGATCCAAGCTATCAATGGAGCCAGAGAAGAGTGACGCTCTCTAGCCTGCTCAACTTCATCGACGGGCTGTGGTCGGCCTGCAGGGGTGAGCGGATTATCATCTTCACGACCAATCACAAGGAGAAGCTGGACCCCGCACTGATCCGGCGGGGCAGGATGGACAAGCACATAGAGATGTCGTACTGTCGCTTCGAGGGCTTCACGGTGCTCGCCAAGAACTACATGGACATCGTTGAGCATGAGCTGTTCGGCGAGATCCAGCAGCTGCTCGAGGAAATCGATATGTCGCCTGCTGATGTGGCGGAGAACCTGATGCCCATGTCCAAGAAGAAAAGGAGGGACCCTGATGTGTGCTTGGCAGGACTCATCGAGGCGCTCAAGCAGGCCAAGGAGGACGCAGGAGCGGCAAAGGCGAAGGAGGAAGAGGAGGCCAAGGAGGCTGAAGTGAAGAAAGCCAAGGAGATAAAGGAGGGAGAGGCGAAGAAAGACGAAGGGAAGGACAAAACATCAGAGGTAGCCAACGGAGACATCAATCAAGGTGACGAGTAGAGTTACAGGATCAGAGTGAACATGTAAACTAGTGCTCCCTTACAGACACAAACAGATGCAGTGTTTGTTCAAATAAAATATGTATCACTCAACTGGAGTAAAATAAATAAATAATATTGATTTCTCTTCTCAGAGAAATTGCCATTATAATGTTGCTATATAATACCTCCGTCCCAAAATAAGTGAAGCGGTTTTAGTTCAAATTTGAACTAAAACCAAGACACTTATTTTGGGACGGAGGCTACAATACCTAATGCTAACATGGTATTGCTGTAAGAGCACAACTCCTGTAAAGTACTCCCTCTATAAAGAAATATAAGAGTATTTAGATCACTACTTTGGTGATCTAAACGCTCATATATTTCTTTACGGAGGGAGTATGTATCACTCAGCTTTTTTCCCGATAAATATGTGTCACTCAACTGAAATACAAATATTGGTTTCTTTTTCATTTGCTTATTAACACAGGAAGTGACCATTGTATTGTTGCTATCTAAAGAGAGTGCTACAATACCAAATGCTAACATGATATTGTTACTGCTATATTAAAGATACAGGAAAACTGAGCATGGTTTGTATATATACATTTCCTCATTTATCTACAAAAGGGAGCAGTCTGGCATATATAACCCGTCTATAAAACTTCCTTGTTCTGATGAACAATACAAATGCTACGGCAGACCCGAAGACACAGACGCATGACATGATCAGGAAAGAGAGTGCGAAGCAGTGCTTACCGGCACAGGCAAGCTCACCTTGCGGTGACTCCTTGTCATAAATGAACCCGACCACGCGCACCGAGAGGATGTAAGAGCCAACAGGGCTCGCGACGGCCACTGTGTTGAAGATGGTGCCGAAATGGTTTAGCCCGAATATCTCTGAAGTTATGCTCGGCATCAAAGCCCACTGAGACCCGTAGCACAAGCCGACAAGGACCGAGCCGACGTAGAGTGACGCGTGGAAACCGGAGGAGATAATGGCATGGCCTACACCCATGACCAGAAGCGTCGCTGCTATGAAGAAAGGCCTGCCCAGTCCTCGCGACCGGAGGAAGTGGTCGGAGATGTAGCCTGCGCCGAACCTCCCTGAGAAGTTCCAGATGCTCCAGAGCGACACCAGAGTGCTGGTCTCCCTGCTTGTGTAGCCCAGAGAGCCCCCGATCTGGCTGATGTTGTTCACCGTGGCCAACCCCGATCCCATTCCGCAGGCCATCGCGAGGAAGAGCAGCCAGAAGTCGAGTTTGCACATGGCCTGCACCACGTTCAGGTTCTCTGCTTTGTCCGACGACATGTCCTGACTATTAGATCCCATGAGCGGCATGCTAGAGCTGGCGTTCTCCGAATCCTCCTCATGAAGAAGTAAACCAGTTTGTTCTTCCGACGTTGGTTCTTCTCGCTGCTTCGATTCCGACCTCTGAGCCCTTACAACAATAGCTGCAGGAGACAGGATCAATAGAAGGAGTATCCCAAAGCAAATGCTCTGCCCAGCTGAACTTATCATGAATACTTGGTCGCAGATTATGACAACCATCAGGAACCCAGCAACAGTAACGGCCATCATAGAGAAAGCATTGAGGAACTTCTTGTTGTACCGCTGATGAGCGCTGTGGACGTCGACAAAGTACATGAGCAGCAACGCGATGGCTGTGGGTAGTATTGCCAGCATAAGTATGAAACTGCCGGGATCAATATGGAGAGTGCGCTGTACTTGGACCAGTATAGCGCCACTCAAGCCTAGAAAACCCTGTTTGGAAATTAAACAGATGAATCGATGTCATTGAAAGGATTAGGATACATCAATACATCACTACTTGTGTAAGAAGACAAATACTAGTTTGCTTTGTTGTTGAGAAACAGAGTGCGGGTTGGGATTATTGAGAAAATAAAGTGTGTGCAATGTTGGATCCACACAAGTTCACATCATCAGAGTTATGAATACAGTTAGGCGGGAACTGAAGACAATAACACTGAAAGTTCGGGCAATTAAGACAAAAATGATAGCTCCACCTGGTGTGGTAGGTAAAGGACGAGGCCAGCGAAAGAACGCTGCATTATTGCTTCTCTGATGTCTCTGGACCAGAAAACATTATTATGAAACAGTTCCTGTACCTACACAACTGTACTTTTCTAGAACCTGTGATGCTGACTCCCAGGGAGCAAGAATTCCCAGAATGGTTGTACTGGATGAATTACTACAAGTCTTAACAAATCACATTATTGTAGTACTTTTCTAGAGCTGTTTATCTCCAAGGTTGTGTTGCATCAAAATTACTTTCCTGGACTACTTTCAGCATACATCTGTGTACTACTGAGGTATGCCACCAAAACAGATTTCTCCACATAAAAATGGAACAAAACAGATCCTTCCACATGCCTGTTTTTGGTTTGTATCTTTTGATTTCACATGCTTCTTTGGATTGTTTTCTTGTAACTCACAGAGCAAATTAGTGATGCAGAGGAACAGAGCAAAGACTGAATACTACTGTACAACAAAACAGAGTAAGGGGATCGATCGGCAGCAGGTACCTTCATGATGCCGATGACGGTGCCACGGCGGTCGGGGAAGTTCTCGACGGCGGTGACGACATCGGCCGTGTTCATGAAGGTCTGCGCCTGCGCGGCGAGCAGCATGTAGAGGCAGACGAGCGGGAGCGGGGCGGGCACGACACCCGCGACGGCGAGCCACATGGGGAGGTACCCTGCGGCGCAGAGAGCGGCGCCGGTGAGGAGGACGATCCAGGGGCGTCGGCGGCCTCCCACGGGCGCCCACGCGGCAAGGAGGCCCGAGAGGACCCCGACGTTGGCGCCGACGTCCTTGAAGAAGGCGACGGCGTCGAGCGCGGACTGGTCGTAGCCCTGCGACGCCTTGAGCGCCGGCGAGTAGACGCCGAAGCAGTAGCTGCCGCCCGCGAAGCACTGGATCAGCGCGCTCGCCGCCAGCGCCGACCACCGCGTCCTGGCCGCCATCGCCGCCGCCCCTGCCGGAACAGAAGAGGAAGAAAAGAATGTCTTTTTTAGCTCGGTGGCTTCGAGGACCTCTCTTTGCGCTGCCACGTGAGCTACGTGACACCCACTAGCCGCCGTGTGTCACTGACAGCGTGGGCCCACCGAGAAGAAGCCATAGCAATTGTGAGAAATGGAGAATGTTTTTTCTTTTTCTAGGAGAGGGTGACTTTTTTAATTTGGGCATGATTATCAAACAATATACTCCCTCCGTCTGAAAATACTTGTCATCAAAATGAATAAAAATAAATGTATTTAGAACTAAAATATGTCTAAATATATCCTCTTTTATTTATTTTGATGACAAGTATTTTCGGACGAAGAGAGTATTTCTTAGTATGGATCCAAGCCAAGTTGTCGTCTTCTAGCTATGATTTTGCTTGTGTCATGTGGACATGTGGACAAGAGCAAGATAATGGAGCTCAAGGAGTATTCAATCAAAAGGCAAGCTGGCAAAAGAACCCATACCCCTCTACCCTTGGAAGTACTCCTACTAAATTGCATTTTTTATAAGATTGTAATTATCGAATGTGCGAATTTGTGTGAAATTGATAGCATAACAAAACCCTGAAAAGGCCCGCTTATTCTTGCACTTTTAATAGAGCTGCACTGTATATGAAATTCAAACTCTTTTTAAAGTCGAAAACGACATTCTTGATGAGAGCATAACAAAACCCTGAAAAGGACCGCTTACTCTTGAATTACAGACGTAAGAAGGGGGTTGGTGTCCTTTTTCTTTGTTAAATTGTCCATCTCAACGTTGTTATTTGTTATTTCTACTCACATTAACATGGTGAGTGATTATTGAAGCAGCTTTCATGTTTGTTTCATATCTTCCATATTACTTGCTAAAAACATGTCACTGTGCGTAAATGTGTTGTTTCGTGGCAACGCACGGGTCCGCCGCCGTTGCACTGCCTATGAACTTGGTGGAGACAGGGAAGGATAGTTGTGGCGTTGTGAAGACCTTGACGGCTTGACGCCTGCTGTCATGACCACAACCATTGTGTCGGCAAGATAGGCCCTAAAGGCATTTCCAATGTGGGCCCACAAAATGGACATACTATTTATCTGCGGACTGGTTCACGGACACGGATCAAAATAATAGCATATCAAATCTTCATGAATGAGAATATTCAAATGTGACAGTGGTTCTACTATAAATATTATAATCCAATTAAATTTTGAAATAAAATAGTTCCAACATAAATTCAACCTGCAAGATGGAACACCCATGTCACAAATTTGAAGTCTAATTTATAATATAGTTCGGGAGAAAAAGACAAATTTGACTCTGATAGTACACAACATCAGTTGGGCTTTAAATTTTTCCCATTACCACTGTCAATACTACTTTTGTTTTTGGACCTTGACATTAGTTGAGATTCAAAAGGTACTTGATTTTTGTGATATTATCGGTTCATGTTGTGCCCATCTTTAGACGTTTTCTCAGATTTTTCTTTTTGAAAACATTTGTATGTACAAGCCCTGGTGCACTATAGACTTACCAACAAGGGAGATGTGTTGTTGGTTGAAAAATGACGCAGTTAACAACTTGGGCCTAATATTTGACACAAGCTCAAACCATTTGCAGTGTTATTTTCAGACTGGTTATTGCTATGGAGAATGGAACATCTATGCTATTGATAAAGAACAATCTCACAAAATTGGATCTTTCTTCTTGTGCTATTGTTGCTGAAATTAAGAGGCGCACTATAAGTCTAAGGAATTGCCAAGCTTTGTGTACCTTATAATAGTAACACCATGGATGCGTGAAGTTGAGTGATACTAACACTATTTAATCATGGACAACATATATCCAGTTAGCGAATGATTTGGTTGGTTAAGGAGACACAAAGACTACCGAGAAGGAAACAAGTGGAAGAGAGTCTTTATTTGTCGCTATATGATGGAAATCAGATGCCACCTTGCTTAACACATGTTTTTGAATTAAAAGAATAATTTGATCAATGTTTCTATATTTTTATAAATATGTGGCAATGCATGGACATTCGGCTTTTGCCCGTAGCAATGCACGGGCATTTTACTAGTTGAGATAAAGACGCACGTTCTCTTCTGTTTTTGGCTGCATATTTGTACCAAGAAACATATATATAAGGGTTTTTATCAGTTATGCCACCGGTTGTGTCCCACTACTCAGTTTTGCCACTAGAAATTTCAACTGCTCAAAAATGCCATCACTTCATTAGACACATGCTCAAAAATGCCACTAAACATCATTATTGTGATCTCAAATCTCTTTTGCCATGTTATAATGACATAAATACCTATGAACCAACATGCCAGCTCTCCCTCTATCTCACTACAATAAAGTATGGGGCCCACTTGATCCCAATATCGTTCTTATTTTCCTGTAAAATTATTTGCTTGGTTACTCCTGACAAGTGGGGCCACACATATCATTGTGAGATAGAGAGAACTGACATGTGGGTCTAGACTTATTTTTGTCATAGAATATGGTCAACGGGTTTGACGTAAAAATAACAATGTCTAATGGCATTTTTGAGCAAACATCTAACAAAACGATGGCATTTTTGAGATATCTAATGGCATTTTTGAGCAAGCATCTCATGGATTGATGGCATTTTTAAGCAGTTGTAATTTCTAATGGCAAAACCGAGTAGTGGGACACAACTAGTGACATAAATGATAAAAACCCTATATATAATAATCTTTTCATATATTATTATTTCAGCACTCTATTTATTGGCTACTCACCGTGGACTGTGGTATATAGGTGATCTTTTGCTACCTACATTTTTTTCCAAAAATAATGGATCATAGCATCTCTAGCAGATTGCGCAAAAGCACGCCGGCCCGTAAAACTCTGGTCATTTTGTGAGATTAAACGTTTTTTTGTCCGAATAGATCCGCTAAATCTAGCACGGCCGATAAAAATTTATAGGCGGCCCGCGAAAACGTCTCTCCAGTGCTATATCTACGGTTCTAGCCGGGATTTAGGGTTACCAAACCCTATCCCTCCGCCGCTAGCTATCTCGGCCTTCGGCGTCAAATCTTGCCTCTCCTTTTTCGTTTTCCTCCTCCCCATGGCCAGTGCTGCTCGCGGGCATGATGCCCATGGTGGGTCACCGCAGCGCAAGCTCACCACGCACAATGCGGAGGCCGGCAGCTATAGTCGGTCCGTCGTTGAGCCATGGTGGGCTAAGTAGGCGCGCGGCCGCGGCCGCCTCTCCCGCAGCGGCGGGCGGAGCCTGTGGGCCCGCTTCGATGAGCTCCACGATGCCCTTTTCTCGCACACTATGTGGTGCCGAGAGACGGATGCGGAGCTCCTGGCTCTGGATCACGCGGTGGCGGCCGGAGAAGAAGGCGCTGCCGACCGACTATGCCCACGCGTGCCGCAAAGCAATGGAGTAGTTCTACCTCAACATTTTGCAGTGGAATATGTTGTATCAGTGCCTTAATGAGGATGCACAGACTCAGATGTTTTCAGTGAAACAAATATTGAATGGAAACTTTACTCATATTTTTTATGACCATATTTTATTTATCACACAGTGCTATGTGACAGTTTATTAGCTACATCATCAGTAGTAGACTAGTAGCCAACATTAGTCATGGAGGCTAGACAACGTGTAAAAGAAGAGCAGGCCCCCGCCCCCTCGCGTCGCCCGACCCGAGGGAAACCCTAGCCGCCGCTCGCACTTTCCTCCGCCCCTCTCCCTCCTCCCCGCCGTCCGCAACGCCGCCGGGCGAAGCCTGGCCGGCTGGGCGGCGGCGGGGCTTCTTCCCATCCATCTTGTTCTGGCTGGCGCGGGACAGTGGGGACGAGAGGAGCGCCGACCTAACGCATGGATCGGTGGCGCGGCGGCGGGTCTCCCGGCAGCGTCGTGAGCGGCGCGGTGGTGGCGGCCTGTGAGTCGCGAGGTGGTGGCTGCGTTGGAACTGCCCGGTGGTCGCGGGTGCCGCCGGATCCGGATCGGATCCATCTGGATCCTGGCTTCGGACTCCATCGGCCGCCGCGGGGTGATGTTGGTCGTCACTGGCAACGTCAGACTGCTGGTTTCGGCGTCTGGAGATCGACAACGGGTTCTTCTCGATCCTCCTTTCCCGTGGGTCGAGCCCCATGGATCTTCCATCTTCGTAGGTTTTGGATCGTGGCTTCTTGCCGGATCCGGAGCAGGCAGATGATTGGTGGCATAGGATGGGGACCGGAGAAAACTTTGGTCGGCTAGGCCGGCCCAGCATCGGCGACGTCACTCAACGCCGTTATCCTCCGTGGAGGCGAAACCGAGGTCTCTCCTGCCCACCTCCGAACCCATCCCGGACGAAAGTCCCAAATTCATTCTTGATTGGGCGGCGGCAGCGTCCTACGCGTCGTATCCTCCATGGAGGCGCCGTCTTGGGAGGACCTGCTGTTCGGGGGAGAGATGATGTGGATGGTGGGCTCCGAGTACCTCCAGCAGTGGCGACGGTGTGGAGGTTGCCAGGTGGTGCGGCGTTGTATCTTCCGCGTCGATGACGATGTTTTTGGCGGCACGGTGCGGCTACATATCGATGATGGATGCGGCTGGATGGACGAGCGCATGGAGGTGGAGTTGTCTGATGCCATGGTGGCGTCGACGGCAGCGAGACCCGGCAAGGTTGATGCAGCAGTATAGCTCTGAAGATGGATTGGTGGCAGGTGGCTGCGGTAGCCTCATACCCGGCAGGCGTCCTGGTTGAGGAGCACGCCGGACTAGTGGGTGCCCATACCCGGTAGGCGTCCTGGTTGGGGCCTCAGGTCTTAGATGTTAGGTTTGGCTACGAGGTCTGTTGGGTAGTAGACCTAGACTATCTGCGCCCCTTTATTAACTAGATAGGAGTAGCGACAGATGTTGCTTAGACGGTGGCTTTAATCTTATTTTTGTATGACTTTGTAAAGTCTTGTATTAATAATTAATAAAATGACAGTATGCATCATCCAGATGCAGAGACCGGGGGTCTTCCTCCATTTCAAAAAAAAAAATCATGAAGGCTATGCAGTAGTATGGAAACAACCAGCATTCGGAGGGCAACATCTTAGCCCTCTGAATCTCCTTAGCTTTCTGACCTTGCTGAAAAGTTAGAAGAGCTCGGCTTGGATAACTTTCTTGATGGCCTGGGAGCGACATTGTTGCGACGTCTGCCCCAGCTGCCCACAACACTGCTTGTGTACCGTGTTGCAAGGGGCGTGCTTCCATTTCCGGGGCATGGTGAGCGGATACTTCTTATCCTTGCACCGTTCCATCACGTATTCCATACAAGAGTCCATGTTTTTGGTCCCGTTGGCATTGATCAACACTAGCCCCGCCATCATCGGCTACGTACCCGACCACCGCGTATTGTGCAAAGGCGATGCTTGCTACCAGAGCAAGGACAACCAGGAGGAAGAAGGCTGTCATGTTGTCAATATTGTTTTGGTGGTGATGATTGGTGAAGATGAATATATGAGATAAGACCCCTCTTTTTTATAGATGAGGTGACACTATTTCCTTGTGCTATTAACTGTCTGTTGCTCTGCCTAGTGCTTACATATTTAGTTGGGGCACTAAATCAAAGTAACTTAATCTGCAAATGCGCACAAGTGTTCAAGTTGTTGGCACAGATTGTGTTATCGTCATTTTCTTTTTCCCAGGATAGACCATAAATAGTGTTGTAGCAAAGCTTTAGATCTTATTTTTTGTGTGGAACTGAACACGCACATGATAAGTAATACATAACAGTGTTGTCCCCTTCTAACCAACCATGCTTTTGCTTTGGGGTGTGGCTAGGTCTCAGTCGACTAAGACTTAACCAAGTCTTAGTCAAGTGACATAACATGCAAAAAAAAATGCACATATTTTGATGTAAGATCCTACAAATATAATATCGACCGAGACATAACTAAGTCTAAGTCAACTGAGATTTAGCAAGGCTGTTTGCTTTGTGACATATTTAGAATCATGTGGTACTAAAACAGATCCCACAAGTATTGTACCATGAGGAGAGATGTGTGGCACGTCTTCTCTTTGGTTTTGTATCATATTCATACCAAGAAAATCATATATGTTGTGAAGCTTCATGTTCCGTTCTTTTGTGAAATATAAGACTTGTAAGACTGTTCCGTTCTTTTGCTAAATAGATCGATGCTGCTTCATGTACTGTACACCATGGGGAGTGATGTGTGGCGTGTCTCGTCCTGCTTTTAGTTTTCTATCATACCAACAAAATCATGTGGCAGGAAGCTTCATATTTTGTTCTTTTGTGAAATAAACTTGTAGCGCTGTGCAAGATGGATCCAGAAGTTCCCTGCTTGAACCGAGTTTGTTAGAGATTGTGCTGTACAAGCTAAATTTTTTTTTTGAAAAGGAGGAAAGACCCCCGGCCTCTGCTGTACAAGCTAATGATTCATCAGATGATGTCCTCTTCTAGCCAGCCATGCTTTTGCTTTGTCATATATTTAGAATCATGTGGTACAGAAGTAGATCAATGATGTTTCGCGTACTGTACACCATGCATGACGAGTGATGTGGGGCGTGTCTTATCCTGCTTGTTTTCTATCATACCAAGAAAATCATATGTGACAAGCTTCATATTTCGCTCTTCTTTGTGAAATAAAACTTGTAGGGCTGTGCAAGAGGGATCCAGAAGTTCTGAACTTGTACCGAGTTTGTCAGAATTTGTGGTATATGAAGGGTTAGATGTTTAAGTCAAACACATGTAGCTTGGACATACGTCCTCGTATCCAAAAAAAAAAGTGTCATGGCTTGAACTAAAGCTACGACACTCTTTTTTTTTTCTGGATTGGAGGGAGTATTATATAAAGGCAAAAATATACTACATGAAGCTGCTAGGCTAGACACAAGACCACGAATGGGATGGTCCATATGCCCGTTGGAGTGATGGTTGAGGCCAGGTCCACCGTGCGACCCTATCCTGTTCGGTCCTGTTCGTTTGAGATAAAAGAGACAAAGGCAACGACCCAATGCGCAACCCCATCTTATTTTTTTGTCCGTTTAGCGTCCGTTCGACTCCATATCCGGAGCAAAGTTGGAATGGATTTGGGTCAAAACGGACAGCCCGTCTGCGTCCTCGCGTCCGCGTGTGGCCCACATGGCAGCCACCTACCCCGCTTTTCTTCCATTTCCTTCTCTCTCCTCTGCTGGACGCTGCAGCCGCGTCGTCTTCCGTCGTCTTGTCGGAGCGGGAGCGCGTGGGGCGCTGGTGAGGCGGGGCCACGGCACGCAGGCGAGCAGGCGCAGGCGGCGAGCTCGCGTGAGAGGAGGAGCACGAGCGGCGGCGGTAGACTGCAGCGCGGACGCAACTGGAGCGCGATGGCGAGTTGCCGCGGGCGGAGCGGCAGGGCGCGGGCGGGGTGGCCCAGCGCGTGTTGGGGAACGTTGCAGAAAACAAAAATTTTCCTACGGTTTCACCAAGATCCATCTATGAGTTCATCTAGCAACGAGTGATCGGATGCATCTACATACCTTTGTAGATCGCGAGCGGAAGCGTTTAAAGAACGGGGATGAGGTAGTCGTACACGACGTGATCCAAATCACCAGAGATCCTAGCGCCGAACGGACGGCACCTCCGCGTTCAACACACGTACGGTCAGCGTAACGTCTCCTTCTTCTTGATCCAGCAAGGGGAAAGGAGAGGTTGAGGAAGATGGCTCCAGCAGCAGCACGACGGCGTGGTGGTGATGGAGCTGCAATACTCCGTCAGGGCTTCGCCAAGCACTATGGAGGAGGAGGAGGTGTTGGAGAGGGAGAAGGAGGCAACCAAAGGCGTGGTTCAAGAGGCCCTCCTTCTCTCACTATATATAGGGGGGCCTAGGGGGGGCGCCGGCCCTAGGAGATCCAATCTCCTAGGGGGCAGCGGCCAAGGGAGGTTTCCCTCCCCCCCCCCCCCCCCCCAAGGCACCTAGGGGTGCCTTCCCCTTGTGGGACTCTTCCCCTCTTGAAACCCTAGGCGCATGGGCCTCTTGGGGCTGGTGCCCTTGGCCCATGTAGGCCAAGGCGCACCCCCTACAGCCCATGTGGCCCCCGGGGTAGGTGGCCCCACCCGGTGGACTCCCGGGACCCTTCCGGTGGTCCCGGTACAATACCGGTGACCCCGAAACCTGTCCCGATGGCCGAAATAGCACTTCATATATATAATTCTTTACCTCCGGACCATTCCGGAACTCCTCGTGACGTCCGGGATCTCATCCGGGACTCGGAACAACATTCGGGTTACTGCATATACATATCCCTACAACCCTAGCGTCACCGAACCTTAAGTGTGTAGACCCTACGGGTTCGGGAGACATGTAGACATGACCTAGACGACTCTCCGGCCAATAACCAACAGCAGGATCTGGATACCCATGTTGGCTCTCACATACTCCATGATGATCCCATCGGATGAACCACGATGTCGAGGATTCAAGCAACCCCGTATACAATTCCCTTTGTCAATCGGTATGTTACTTGCCCGAGATTCGATCGTCGGTATCCCAATACCTCGTTCAATCTCGTTACTGGCAAGTCACTTTACTCATACCGTAATGCATGATCCCGTGACCAGACACTTGGTCACTTTGAGCTCATAATGATGATGCATTACCGAGTGGGCCCAGTGATACCTCTCCGTCATACGGAGTGACAAATCCCAGTCTTGATCCGTGTCAACCCAACAGACACTTTCGGAGATACCCGTAGTATACATTTATAATCACCCAGTTATGTTGTGATGTTTGGTACACCCGAAGCACTCCTACGGTATCCGGGAGTTACACGATCTCATGGTCTAAGGAAAGGATACTTGACATTGGAAAAACTCTAGCAAACGAACTATACGATCTTGTGCTATGTTTAGGATTGGGTCTTGTCCATCACATCATTCTCCTAATGATGTGATCTTGTTATCAATGACATCCAATGTCCATAGTCAGGAAACCATGACTATCTGTTAATCAACGAGCTAGTCAACTAGAGGCTTACTATGGACATGTTGGTGTCTATTATTCACACATGTATTACGATTTCCGGATAACACAATTATAGCATGAATAAAGACAATTATCATGAACAAGGAAATATACTAATAATGCTTTTATTATTGCCTCTAGGGCATATTTCCAACAGTCTCCCACTTGCACTACAGTCAATTATCTAGTTACATTGTGATGAATCGAACACCCATGGAATTTTGGTGTTGATCATGTTTTGCCCTAGGGAGAGGTTTAGTCAACGGGTCTGCTACATTTAGGTCCATATGTACTTTACAAATATCTATGTCTCCATCTTGAACATTTTCACGAATGGAGTTGAAGCGACGCTTGATGTGCCTTGTCTTCTTGTGAAACCTGGGCTCCTTTGCAAGTGCAATAGCTCCAGTGTTGTCACAGAAGAGTTTGATTGGCCCCGACGCATTGCGTATGACTCCTAGGTCGGTGATGAACTCCTTCACCCAAATTGCTTCATGTGCTGCCTCCGAGGCTGCCATGTACTCCGCTTCACATGTAGATCCCGCCACGACGCTCTGCTTGCAACTGCACCAGCTTACTGCCTCACCATTCAAAATATACACGCATCCGGTCTGTGACTTAGAGTCATCCAGATCTGTGTCGAAGCTAGCGTCGACGTAACCCTTTACGACGAGCTCTTCGTCACCTCCATAAATGAGAAACATTTCCTTAGTCCTTTTCAGGTACTTCAGGATATTCTTGACCGCTGTCCAGTGTTCCTTGCCGGGATTACTTTGGTACCTTCCTACCAAACTTACGGCAAGGTTTACATCAGGTCTGGTACACAGCATGGCATACATAATAGAACCTATGGCTGGGGCATAGGGGATGACACTCATCTCTTCTATCTCTTTTGTCGTGGTCGGACATTGAGCTGAGCTCAATTTCATACCTTTTAATACAGGTAAGAACCCCTTCTTAGCCTGATCCATATTGAACTTCTTCAATATCTTCTCAAGGTATGTGCTTTGTGAAAGACCTATGAGGCGTCTTGATCTATCTCTATGGATCTTGATGCCTAATATATAAGCAGCTTCTCCAAGGTCCTTCATTAAAAAACTCTTATTCAAGTAGGCCTTAATGCTGTCCAAGAGTTCTATATCATTTCCCATCAAAAGTATGTCATCTACATATAATATGAGAAATGCTACAGAGCTCCCACTCACTTTCTTGTAAACGCAGGCTTCTCCATAAGTCTGCGTAAACCCAAACGCTTTGATCATCTCATCAAAGCGAATGTTCCAACTCCGAGATGCTTGCACCAGCCCATAAATTGAGCGTTGGAGCTTGCACACCTTGTTAGCATTCTTAGGATCGACAAAACCTTCCGGCTGCATCATATACAATTCTTCCTTAAGGAAACCATTAAGGAATGCCGTTTTGACGTCCATTTGCCATATCTCATAATCATAGAATGCGGCAATTGCTAACATGATTCGGACGGACTTTAGCTTCGCTACCGGTGAGAAAGTCTTATCGTAGTCAACCCCTTGAACTTGTCGATAACCCTTAGCGACAAGCCGAGCTTTATAGATGGTCACATTACCATCCGCGTCTGTCTTCTTCTTAAAGATCCATTTATTTTCTATGGCTCGCCGATCATTGGGCAAGTCAGTCAAAGTCCAGACTTCGTTTTCATACATGGATCCTATCTCGGATTTCATGGCTTCTAGCCATTTGTCGGAATCCGGGCCCGCCATCGCTTCTTCATAGTTCGAAGGTTCACCGTTGTCTAATAACATGATTTCCAAGACAGGGTTGCTGTACCACTCTGGTGCGGAACGTGTCTTTGTGGACCTTCCAATTTCAGTAGGAGCTTGATCAGAAGTATCTTGATCATCATCAATAACTTCCTCTCTAGTCGGTGCAGGCACCTCAGGAACATTTTCTTGAGTTGCGCCACTTTCCGGTGCAAGAGGTGATACTTCATCAAGTTCTACTTGTTGGGGAACGTTGCAGAAAACAAAAAAATTTCTACTCGTTTCACCAAGATCATCTAGGAGTTCATCTAGCAACGAGTCTCGAGATGCATCTACATACCTTTGTAGATCGCGAGCGGAAGCGTTCGTTAGAACGAGGTTGATGTTGTCGAACACGACGTGATCCAAATCACCGATGACCAGCGCCGAACGGACGGCACCTCCGCGTTCAACACACGTACGGGACGGGAGACGTCTCCTCCTTCTTGATCCAGCAAGGGGGAAGGAGAGGTTGACGAAGATCCAGCAGCACGACGGCGTGGTGGTGGATGCAGGGCGTCACGACGCAGGGCTTCGCCGTGTACTACGAGAGAGGAAGAAGCAACGGGGAGAGAGGGAAGCACCAAAGGCGTGGTGGTCAAGTCCCTCCTCTCCCCCACTATATATAGGGGTGCCAGGGGGGGCGCCGGCCCTGGTAGATGGGATCTACCAGGGGGGCGGCGGCCAGGGGTGGGGGGCTTGCCCCCCAAGCAAGGGGGCGCCCCCTTTAGGGTTCCCCCCAAACCCTAGGCGCATGGCCCTTGGGGGGCTGGCGCCCCAGCCCACTATGGGCTGGGTTCCCTCCTATTTCAGCCCAAGGGGCCCTCCGGGATAGGTGGCCCCACCCAGTGGACCCCCGGGACCCTTCCGGTGGTCCCGGTACAATACCGGGTACCCCGAAACTTGTCCCGATGGCCGAAACTGCACATCCTATATATAATTCTTTACCTCCGGACCATTCCGGAACTTCTCGTGACGTCCGGGATCTCATCCGGGACCCCAAAAAACATTCGGGTTACTGCATATACTTATCTTCACAACCCTAGCGTCACCGAACCTTAAGTGTGTAGACCCTACGGGTTCGGGAGACAAGCAGACATGACCGAGACGACTCTCCGGTCAATAACCAATAGCCGGATCTGGATACCCATGTTGGCTCCCACATGCTCCACGATGATCTCATCGGATGAACCACGATGTCGAGGATTCAATCAACCCCGTATGCAATTCCCTTTGTCAATCGATATATTACTTGCCCGAGATTCGATCGTCGGTATCCCAATACCTCGTTCAATCTCGTTACCGGCAAGTCACTTTACTCGTACCGTAATGCATGATCCCGTGACCAGACACTTGGTCACTTTGAGCTCATTATGATGATTCATTACCGAGTGGGCCCAGTGATACCTCTCCGTCATACGGAGTGACAAATCCCAGTCTTGATCCGTGTCAACCCAACAGATACTTTCGGAGATACCCGTAGTCTACCTTTATAGTCACCCACTTACGTTGTGACGTTTGGTACACCCAAAGAACTCCTACGGTAACTGGGAGTTACACGATCTCATGGTCTAAGGAAAGGATACTTGACATCGCAAAACTCTAGCAAACGAACTATACGATCTTTATGCTATGTTTAGGATTGGGTCTTGTCCATCACATCATTCTCCTAATGATGTGATCTCATTATCAATGACATCTTATGTCCATAGCCAGGAAACCATGACTATCTGTTGATCAACGAGCTAGTCAACTAGAGGCCTACTAGGGACATGTTGGTGTCTGTTATTCACACATGTATTATGATTTCCGGATAACACAATTATAGCATGAATAAAGACAATTATCATGAATAAGGAAATATAATAATAATGCTTTTATTATTGCCTCTAGGGCATATTTCCAACAGTCTCCCACTTGCACTAGAGTCAATAATCTAGTTACATTGTGATGAATCGAACACCCATGGAATTCTGGTGTTGATCATGTTTTGCCCTAGGGAGAGGTTTAGTCAACGGATCTGCTACATTCAGGTCCGTATGTACTTTACAAATTTCTATGTCTCCATCTTGAACATTTTCACGAATGGAGTTGAAGCGACGCTTGATGTGCCTTGTCTTCTTGTGAAACCTGGGCTCCTTGGCAAGTGCAATAGCTCCAGTGTTGTCACAGAAGAGCTTGATCGGCCCCGACGCATTGGGTATGACTCCGAGGTCGGTGATGAACTCCTTCATCCAAATTGCTTCATGTGTTGCCTCCGAGGCTGCCATGTACTCCGCTTCACATGTAGATCCCGCCACGACGGTTTGCTTGCAACTGCACCAGCTTACTGCCCCACCATTCAAAATATACACGTATCCGGTTTGTGACTTTGAGTCATCCAGATCTGTGTCGAAGCTAGCGTCGACGTAACCCTTTACGACGAGCTCTTCGTCACCTCCATAAACGAGAAACATCTCCTTAGTCCTTTTCAGGTACTTCAGGATATTCTTGACCGCTGTCCAGTGTTCCTTGCCGGGATTACTTTGGTATCTTCCTACCAAACTTACGGCAAGGTTTACATCAGGTCTGGTACACAGCATGGCATACATAATAGAACCTATGGCTGAGGCATAGGGGATGACACTCATCTCTTCTATTTCTTCTGCCGTGGTCGGACCTTGAGCCAAGCTCAATCTCATACCTTGTAGCACAGGCAAGAACCCCTTCTTAGACTGATCCATATTGAACTTCTTCAATATCTTATCAAGGTATGTGCTTTGTGAAAGACCTATGAGGCGTCTTGATCTATCTCTATAGATCTTGATGCCTAATATATAAGCAGCTTCTCCAAGGTCCTTCATTGAAAAACTCTTATTCAAGTAGGCCTTGATGCTGTCCAAGAGTTCTATATCATTTCCCATCAAAAGTATGTCATCTACATATAATATGAGAAATGCTACAGAGCTCCCACTCACTTTCTTGTAAACACAGGCTTCTCCATAAGTCTGTGTGAACCCAAACGCTTTGATCATCTCATCAAAGCGAATGTTCCAACTCCGAGATGCTTGCACCAGCCCATAAATCGAGCGTTGGAGCTTGCACACCTTGTCAGCATTCTTAGGATCGACAAAACCCTCCGGCTGCATCATATACAATTCTTCCTTAAGGAAACCATTAAGGAATGCCGTTTTGACGTCCATTTGCCATATTTCATAATCGTAGAATGCGACAATTGCTAACATGATTCGGACGGACTTCAGCTTCGCTACCGGTGAGAAAGTCTCATCGTAGTCAACCCCTTGAACTTGTCGATAACCCTTAGCGACAAGCCGAGCTTTATAGATGGTCACATTACCATCCGCGTCTGTCTTCCTCTTAAAGATCCATTTATTTTCTATGGCTCGCCGTTCTACGGGCAAGTAAGTCAAAGTCCATACTTCGTTTTCATACATGGATCCTATCTCGGATTTCATGGCTTCTAGCCATTTGTCGGAATCCGGGCCCGCCATCGCTTCTTCATAGTTCGAAGGTTCACCGTTGTCTAACAACATGATTTCCAAGACAGGGTTGCCGTACCTCTCTGGTGCGGAACGTGTCCTTGTGGACCTTCGAATTTCAGTAGGAGCTAGATCAGAAGTATCTTGATCATTATCATTAACTTCCTCTCTAGTCGGTGCTGGCACCTCAGGAACATTTTCTTGAGTTGCGCCATTTTCCGGTTCAAGAGGCAATACTCCATCTAGTTCTACTTTCCTCCCACTTACTTCTTTCGAGAGAAAACTCCTTCTCTAGAAAGGATCCATTCTTGGCAACAAAGACCTTGCCTTCGGATCTGAGGTAGAAGGTATACCCAATAGTTTCTTTAGGGTATCCTATGAAGACGCATTTTTCCGACTTGGGTTCGAGCTTTTCAGGTTGAAGTTTCTTGACATAAGCATCGCATCCCCAAACTTTTAGAAACGACAGCTTAGGTTTCTTTCCAAACCATAATTCAAACGGTGTCGTCTCAACGGATTTCGACGGAGCCCTATTTAAAGTGAATGCGACAGTCTCTAAAGCATAGCCCCAAAAAGATAGCGGCAGATCGGTAAGAGACATCATAGACCGCACCATATCTAATAGAGTGCGATTACGACGTTCGGACACACCGTTTCGCTGAGGTGTTCCAGGCGGCGTGAGTTGTGAAACTATTCCACATTTTCTTAAGTGTGTGCCAAATTCGTGACTCAAGTATTCTCCTCCACGATCTGATCGTAGAAATTTGATTTTCCTGTCACGTTGATTCTCGACCTCACTCTGAAATTCCTTGAACTTTTCAAAGGTTTCAGACTTGTGCTTCATTAAGTAAATATATCCATATCTACTCAAATCATCAGTGAGGGTGAGAACATAACGATAGCCACCGCGAGCCTCAACACTCATTGGACCGCACACATCGGTATGTATAATTTCCAACAAGTTGGTTGCTCGCTCCATTGTTCCTGAGAACGGAGTCTTGGTCATTTTACCCATAAGGCATGGTTTGCACGTGTCAAATGATTCATAATCAAGAGACTCTAAAAGTCCATCAGCATGGAGCTTCTTCATGCGTTTGACACCTATGTGACCAAGGCGGCAGTGCCACAAGTATGTGGGACTATCATTATCAACCTTACATCTTTTGGTATTCACACTAAGAACATGTGTAGCATTACGCTCGAGATTCATTAAGAATAAACCATTCACCATAGAAGCATGACCATAAAACATATCTCTCATATAAATGGAACAACCATTATTCTCGGATTTAAATGAGTAGCCATCTCGAATTAAACGAGATCCAGATACAATGTTCATGCTCAAAGCTGGCACTAAATAACAATTATTGAGGTTTAAAACTAATCCCGTAGGTAAATGAAGAGGCAGCGTGCCGACGGCGATCACATCGACCTTGGAACCATTCCCGACGCGCATCGTCACCTCGTCCTTCGCTAGTCTCCGTTTATTCCGCAGCTCCTGCTTTGAGTTACAAATGTGAGCAACTGCACCGATATCAAATACCCAAGAGCTACTACGAGTACTGGTTAGGTACACATCAATTACATGTATATCACATATACCTTTTGTTTTGCCGGCCTTCTTGTCTGCTAAGTACTTGGGGAAATTCCGCTTCCAGTGTCCGCTCCCCTTGCAATAAAAGCACTCAGTCTCGGGCTTGGGTCCATTCTTTGGCTTCTTCCCGGCAGCTTGCTTGCCGGGCGCGGCAACCTCCTTGCCGTCCTTCTTGAAGGCTTTCTTACCCTTGCCCTTCTTGAACTTAGTGGTTTTATTGACCATCAACACTTGATGTTCCTTCTTGACTTCTACCTCCGCTGATTTCAGCATTGAGAACAACTCAGGAATGGTCTTTTGCATCCCCTGCATGTTGAAGTTCATCACAAAGCTCTTGTAGCTTGGTGGAAGCGACTGGAGGATTCTGTCAATGACCGCATCATCCGGGAGATTAACTCCCAGCTGAGTCAAGCGGTTATGTAAACCAGACATAGTGAGTATGTGCTCACTGACAGAACTGTTTTCCTCCATCTTACAGCTAAAGAACTTGTCGGAGACCTCATATCTCTCGACCCGGGCATGAGCTTGGAAAACCATTTTCAGCTCTTCGAACATCTCATATGCTCCATGTCTCTCAAAACGCTTTTGGAGCCCCGGTTCTAAACTGTAAAGCATGCCGCACTGAACGAGGGAGTAGTCGTCAACATGTGTCTGCCAAGCGTTCATAACGTCTTGGTTTTGTGGGACGGGAGCTTCACCTAGTGGTGCTTGTAGGACGTAATCTTTCTTGGCAGCTATGAGGATGATCCTCAGGTTCCGGACCCAGTCCGTATAGTTGCTGCCATCGTCTTTCAGCTTGGTTTTCTCTAGGAACGCGTTGAAGTTGAGGACTACGTGGGCCATTTGATCTACAAGACATATTGTAAAATATTTTTAGACTAATGTTCATGATAATTAAGTTCATCAAATCAAATTATTTATGAACTCCCACTTAGATAGACATCCCACTTCTAGTCATCTAAGTATAACATGATCCGAGTTAACTAGGCCGTGTCCGATCATCACGTGAGACGGACTAGTCAACATCGGTGAACATCTTCATGTTGATCGTATCTTCCATACGACTCATGCTCGACCTTTCGATCTTCTGTGTTCCGAGGCCATGTCTGTACATGCTAGGCTCGTCAAGTCAACCTAAGTGTTTGCATGTGTAAATCTGTCTTACACCCGTTGTATGTGAACGTTAGAATCTATCACACCCGATCATCACGTGGTGCTTCGAAACAACGAACTGTCGCAACGGTGCACAGTTAGGGGGAACACTTCTTGAAATTATTATGAGGGATCATCTTATTTACTACCGTCGTTCTAAGTAAACAAGATGCAAAACATGATAAACATCACATGCAATCAAATAATAAACGTGACATGATATGGCCAATATCACATAGCTCCTTTGATCTCCATCTTGGGGCTCCATGATCATCCTGTCACCGGCATGACACCATGATCTCCATCATCATGATCTCCATCATTGTGCCTCCATGAATTTGCTCGCCAACTATTACTTCTACTACTACGGCTAACGCGTTTAGCAATAAAGTAAAGTAATTTACATGGCGTTTCTCAATGACACGCAGGTCATATAAAAGAATAAAGACAACTCCTATGGCTCCTGCCGGTTGCCATACTCATCGACATGCAAGTCGTGATTCCTATTACAATAGCATGAACATCTCATACATCACATATAGATCATTCATCATTCATCACAACTTTGGCCATATCATATCACAAACCACTTGCTACAAAAACAAGTTAGACGTCCTCTAATTGTTGTTGCAAGTTTTACGTGGCTGAATTAGGGTTCTAGCAAGAACGTTTTCTTACCTACGTGAAAGCCACAACGTGATTTGTCAACTTCTATTTACCCTTCATAAGGACCCTGTTCATCGAATCCGCTCTAGCTAAAGTGGGAGAGACAGACACCCGCCAGCCACCTTATGCAACTAGTGCATGTTAGTCGGTGGAACCGGTCTCACGTAAGCGTACGTGTAAGGTTGGTCCGGGCCGCTTCATCCCACAATACCGCTGAAGCAAGAAAAGACTAGTAGCGGCAAGAAGGTTGACAAATCCACGCCCACAACGAATTGTGTTCTACTCGCGCAAGAAGAACTACGCATAGACCTAGCTCATGATGCCACTGTTGGGGAACGTTGCAGAAAACAAAAAAATTTCTACTCGTTTCACCAAGATCATCTAGGAGTTCATCTAGCAACGAGTCTCGAGATGCATCTACATACCTTTGTAGATCGCGAGCGGAAGCGTTCGTTAGAACGAGGTTGATGTTGTCGAACACGACGTGATCCAAATCACCGATGACCAGCGCCGAACGGACGGCACCTCCGCGTTCAACACACGTACGGGACGGGAGACGTCTCCTCCTTCTTGATCCAGCAAGGGGGAAGGAGAGGTTGACGAAGATCCAGCAGCACGACGGCGTGGTGGTGGATGCAGGGCGTCACGACGCAGGGCTTCGCCGTGTACTACGAGAGAGGAAGAAGCAACGGGGAGAGAGGGAAGCACCAAAGGCGTGGTGGTCAAGTCCCTCCTCTCCCCCACTATATATAGGGGTGCCAGGGGGGGCGCCGGCCCTGGTAGATGGGATCTACCAGGGGGGCGGCGGCCAGGGGTGGGGGGCTTGCCCCCCAAGCAAGGGGGCGCCCCCTTTAGGGTTCCCCCCAAACCCTAGGCGCATGGCCCTTGGGGGGCTGGCGCCCCAGCCCACTATGGGCTGGGTTCCCTCCTATTTCAGCCCAAGGGGCCCTCCGGGATAGGTGGCCCCACCCGGTGGACCCCCGGGACCCTTCCGGTGGTCCCGGTACAATACCGGGTACCCCGAAACTTGTCCCGATGGCCGAAACTGCACATCCTATATATAATTCTTTACCTCCGGACCATTCCGGAACTTCTCGTGACGTCCGGGATCTCATCCGGGACCCCGAAAAACATTCGGGTTACTGCATATACTTATCTTCACAACCCTAGCGTCACCGAACCTTAAGTGTGTAGACCCTACGGGTTCGGGAGACAAGCAGACATGACCGAGACGACTCTCCGGTCAATAACCAACAGCCGGATCTGGATACCCATGTTGGCTCCCACATGCTCCACGATGATCTCATCGGATGAACCACGATGTCGAGGATTCAATCAACCCCGTATGCAATTCCCTTTGTCAATCGATATATTACTTGCCCGAGATTCGATCGTCGGTATCCCAATACCTCGTTCAATCTCGTTACCGGCAAGTCACTTTACTCGTACCGTAATGCATGATCCCGTGACCAGACACTTGGTCACTTTGAGCTCATTATGATGATTCATTACCGAGTGGGCCCAGTGATACCTCTCCGTCATACGGAGTGACAAATCCCAGTCTTGATCCGTGTCAACCCAACAGATACTTTCGGAGATACCCGTAGTCTACCTTTATAGTCACCCAGTTACGTTGTGACGTTTGGTACACCCAAAGCACTCCTACGGTAACCGGGAGTTACACGATCTCATGGTCTAAGGAAAGGATACTTGACATCGCAAAACTCTAGCAAACGAACTATACGATCTTTATGCTATGTTTAGGATTGGGTCTTGTCCATCACATCATTCTCCTAATGATGTGATCTCGTTATCAATGACATCTTATGTCCATAGCCAGAAAACCATGACTATCTGTTGATCAACGAGCTAGTCAACTAGAGGCCTACTAGGGACATGTTGGTGTCTGTTATTCACACATGTATTATGATTTCCGGATAACACAATTATAGCATGAATAAAGACAATTATCATGAATAAGGAAATATAATAATAATGCTTTTATTATTGCCTCTAGGGCATATTTCCAACACTATTTTCCTCCCACTTACTTCTTTCGAGAGAAACTCCTTCTCTAGAAAGGATCCATTCTTGGCAACAAAGATCTTGCCTTCGGATCTGAGGTAGAAGGTATACCCAACAGTTTCTTTAGGGTATCCTATGAAGACGCATTTTTCCGACTTGGGTTCGAGCTTTTCAGGTTGAAGTTTCTTGACATAAGCATAGCATCCCCAAACTTTTAGAAACGACAGCTTGGGTTTCTTACCAAACCATAATTCAAACGGTGTTGTCTCAAGGGATTTCGACGGAGCCCTATTTAAAGTGAATGCGGCAGTCTCTAAAGCATAGCCCCAAAAAGATAGCGGTAAATCGGTAAGAGACATCATAGATCGCACCATATCTAATAGAGTGCGATTACGACGTTCGGACACACCATTATGCTGAGGTGTTCCAGGCGGCGTGAGTTGTGAAACTATTCCACATTTTCTTAAGTGTGTGCCAAATTCGTGACTCAAGTATTCTCCTCCACGATCTGATCGTAGAAACTTGATTTTCCTGTCATGGTCATTCTCAACCTCACTCTGAAATTTCTTGAACTTTTCAAAGGTTTCAGACTTGTGTTTCATTAAGTAGACATACCCATATCTACTCAAGTCATCAGTGAGGGTGAGAACACAACGATAGCCACCGCGAGCCTCAACACTCATTGGACCGCACACATTAGTATGTATGATTTCCAATAAGTTGGTTGCTCGCTCCATTATTCCTGAGAACGGAGTCTTGGTCATTTTTCCCATGAGGCATGGTTCGCACGTGTCAAATCATTCGTAATCAAGAGACTCTAAAAGTCCATCTGCATGGAGCTTCTTCATGCGTTTGACACCTATGTGACCAAGGCGGCAGTGCCACAAGTATGTGGGACTATCATTATCAACCTTACATCTTTTGGTACTCACACTATGAATATATGTAGTATTACGCTCGAGATTCATTAAGAATAAACCATTCACCATAGAAGCATGACCATAAAACATATATCTCATATAAATAGAACAACCATTATTCTCGGATTTAAATGAGTAGCCATCTCGAATTAAACGAGATCCTGATACAATGTTCATGCTCAAAGCTGGCACTAAATAACAATTATTGAGGTTTAAAACTAATCCTGTAGGTAAATGTAGAGGCAACGTGCCGACGGCGATCACATCGACCTTGGAACCATTCCCGACGCGCATCGTCACCTCGTCCTTCGCCAGTCTCCACTTATTCCGCAGCTCCTGCTTTGAGTTACAAATGTGAGCAACTGCACCGGTATCAAATACCCAAGAGCTACTACGAGTACTGGTAAGGTACACATCAATTACATGTATATCACATATACCTTTTGTTTTGCCGGCCTTCTTGTCCGCTAAGTATTTGGGACAGTCCCGCTTCCAGTGACCACTTCCCTTGCAATAAAAGCACTCAGTCTCGGGCTTGGGTCCATTCTTTGGCTTCTTCCCGACAGCTTTCTTGCCAGGCGCGGCAACTTCCTTGCCGTCCTTCTTGAAGTTCTTTTTACCCTTGCCCTTCTTGAACTTAGTGGTTTTATTTACCATCAACACTTGATGTTCCTTCTTGACTTCTACCTCCGCTGATTTCAGCATTGCAAATACCTCAGGAATGGTCTTTTCCATCCCCTGCATATTGAAGTTCATCACAAAGCTCTTGTAGCTCGGTGGAAGCGACTGAAGGATTCTGTCAATGACCGCGTCATCCGGGAGATTAACTCCCAGCTGAGTCAAGCGGTTATGTAACCCAGACATAGTGAGTATGTGCTCACTGACAGAACTATTTTCCTCCATCTTACAGCTGAAGAATTTGTCGGAGACTTATATCTCTCGACCCGGGCATGAGCTTGAAAAACCATTTTCGGCTCTTCAAACATCTCATATGCTCCATGTCTCTCAAAACGCTTTTGGAGCCCCGGCTCTAAGCTGTAAAGCATGCCGCACTAAACGAGGGAGTAGTCATCGGTACGTGCCTGCCAAGCGTTCATAACGTCTTGTTCTGCAGGGAGAATAGGTGCGTTACCCAGCGGTGCTTGTAGGACATAATCTTTCTTGGCAGCTATGAGGATGATCCTCAGGTTGCGGACCCAGTCCGTATAGTTGCTGCCATCGTCTTTCAGCTTGGTTTTCTCTAGGAACGCGTTGAAGTTGAGGACTACATTGGCCATTTGATCTATAAGAAATATTGTAAATATTTTAGACTAAGGTCATGATAATTAAGTTCATCTAATCAAATTATTCAATGAACTCCACCTTAGATAGACATCCCTCTTCTAGTCATCTAAGTATAACATGATCCGAGTCAACTAGGCCGTGTCCGATCATCACGTGAGACGGACTAGTCAACGTTGGTGAACATCTTCATGTTGATCGTATCTTCTATACGACTCATGCTCGACCTTTCGGTCTTCTGTGTTCCGAGGCCATGTCTATACACATGCTAGGCTCGTCAAGTCAACCTAAGTGTTTGCATGTGTAAATCTGTCTTACACCCGTTGTATGTGAGCGTTAGAATCTATCACACCCGATCATCACGTGGTGCTTCGAAACAACGAACTGTCGCAACGGTGCACAGTTAGGGGGAACACTTTCTTGAAATTATTATGAGGGATCATCTTATTTACTACCGTCGTTCTAAGTAAACAAGATGCTAAACATGATAAACATCACATGCAATCAAATAATAATAGTGACATGATATGGCCAATATCACATAGCTCCTTTGATCTCTATCTTGGGGCTCCATGATCATCTTGTCACCGGCTTGACACCATGATCTCCATCGTCGTGTCTCCATGAAGTTGCTCGCCAACTATTACTTCTACTACTATGGCTAACGCGTTTAGCAATAAAGTAAAGTAATTTAAATGGCGTTTCTCAATGACACGCAGGTCATACAAAAAATAAAGACAACTCCTATGGCTCCTGCCAGTTGTCATACTCATCGACATGCAAGTCGTGATTCCTATTACAATAGCATGAACATCTCATACATATCATTCATCATTCATCACAACTTTGGCCATATCATATCACAAAGCACTTGCTGCAAAAACAAGTTAGACGTCCTCTAATTGTTGTTGCAAGTTTTACGTGGCTGAAATAGGGTTCTAGCAAGAACGTGTGGCGTGTCTTATCCTGCTTGTTTTCTATCATACCAAGAAAATCATATGTGACAAGCTTCATATTTCGCTCTTCTTTGTGAAATAAAACTTGTAGGGCTGTGCAAGAGGGATCCAGAAGTTCTGAACTTGTACCGAGTTTGTCAGAATTTGTGGTATATGGAGGGTTAGATGTTTGAGTCAAACACATGTAGCTTGGACATACGTCCTCGTATCCAAAAAAAAGTGTCATGGCTTGAACTAAAGCTACGACACTCTTTTTTTCTGGATTGGAGGGAGTATTATATAAAGGCAAAAATAGACTACATGAAGCTGCTAGGCTAGACACAAGACCACGAATGGGATGGTCCATATGCCCGTTGGAGGAGTGTCTGGACTGGTCGTGGAGTGATGGTTGAGGCTAGGTCCACCGCGCGACCCTATCCTGTCCGGTCCTGTTCGTTTGGGATAAAAGGGACAAAGGCAACGACCCAACACGCAACCCCATCTTATTTTTTTGTCCGTTTAGCGTCCGTTCGACTCCATATCCGGAGCAAAGTTGGAATGGATTTGGGTCAAAATGGACAGCCCGTCTGCGTCCTCGCGTCCGCGTGTGGCCCACATGGCAGCCACCTACCCCACTTTTCTTCCCTTTCCCTCTCTCTCCTCTGCTGGACGCTGCAGCCGCGTCGTCTTCCGTCGTCTTGCCGGAGCGGGAGCGCGTGGGGCGCTGGTGAGGCGGGGCCACGGCGCGCAGGCGCAGGCGGCGAGCTCGCGTGAGAGGAGGAGCACGAGCGGCGGCGGTAGACTGCAGCGCGGGCGCAACTGGAGCGCGATGGCGAGCTGCCGTGGGCGGAGCGGCAGGGCGCTGGCGGGGTGGCCCAGTGCGTGTTGGGGAACGTTGCAGAAAACAAAAAATTTCCTACGGTTTCACCAAGATCCATCTATGAGTTCATCTAGCAACGAGTGATCGGATGCATCTACATACCTTTGTAGATCGCGAGCGGAAGCGTTCAAAGAATGGGGATGAGGTAGTCGTACACGACGTGATCCAAATCACCGGAGATCCTAGCGCCGAACGGACGGCACCTCCGCGTTCAACACACATACGGTCAGCGTAACGTCTCCTTCTTCTTGATCCAGCAAGGGGAAAGGAGAGGTTGAGGAAGATGGCTCCAGCAGCAGCACGACGGCGTGGTGGTGATGGAGCTGCAATACTCCGTCAGGGCTTCGCCAAGCACTATGGAGGAGGAGGAGGTGTTGGAGAGGGAGAAGGAGGCAACCAAAGGCGTGGTTCAAGAGGCCGTCCTTCCCTCACTATATATAGGGGGGCCTAGGGGGGCGCCGGCCCTAGGAGATCCAATCTCCTAGGGGGGCGGCGGCCAAGGGAGGTTTCCCTCCCCCCCAAGGCACCTAGGGGTGCCTTCCCCTTCCGGGACTCTTCCCCTCTTGAAACCCTAGGCGCATGCATGGGCCTCTTGGGGCTGGTGCCCTTGGCCCATGTAGGCCAAGGCGCACCCCCTACAGCCCATGTGGTGCCTGGGGTAGGTGGCCCCACCCGGTGGACCCCCGGGACCCTTCCGGTGGTCCCGGTACAATACCGGTGACCCCGAAACCTGTCCCGATGGCCGAAATAGCACTTCATATATATAATTCTTTACCTCCGGACCATTTCGGAACTCCTCGTGACGTCCGGGATCTTATCCGGGACTCCGAACAACATTCGGGTTACTGCATATACATATCCCTACAACCCTGGCGTCACCGAACCTTAAGTGTGTAGACTCTCCGGCCAATAACCAATAGTAGGATCAGGATACCCATGTTGGCTCTTACATACTCCACGATGATGTCATCAGATGAACCACGATGTCGAGGATTCAAGCAACCCCGTATACAATTCCCTTTGTCAATCGGTATGTTACTTGCCCGAGATTCGATCGTCGGTATCCCAATACCTCGTTCAATCTCGTTACCGGCAAGTCACTTTACTCGTACCGTAATGCATGATCCCGTGACCAGACACTTGGTCACTTTGAGCTCATAATGATGATGCATCACCGAGTGGGCCTAGTGATACCTCTCCGTCATACGGAGTGACAAATCCCAGTCTTGATCCGTGTCAACCCAACAGACACTTTCGGAGATACCCGTATTATACCTTTATAATCACCCAGTTACGTTGTGACGTTTGGTACACCCAAAGCACTCCTACGGTATCCGGGAGTTACACGATCTCATGGTCTAAGGAAAGGATACTTGACATTGGAAAAACTCTAGCAAACGAATTATACGATCTTGTGCTATGTTTAGGATTGGGTCTTGTCCATCACATCATTCTCCTAATGATGTGATCTTGTTATCAATGACATCCAATGTCCATAGTCAGGAAACCATGACTATCTGTTGATCAACGATCTAGTCAACTAGAGGCTTACTAGGGACATGTTGGTGTCTATTATTCACACATGTATTACGATTTCCGGATAACACAATTATAGCATGAATAAAGACAATTATCATGAACAAGGAAATATAATAATAATGCTTTTACTATTGCCTCTAGGGCATATTTCCAACAGTCTCCCACTTGCACTAGAGTCAATAATCTAGTTACATTGTGATGAATCGAACACCCATGGAATTTTGGTGTTGATCATGGTTTGCCCTAGGGAGAGGTTTAGTCAACGGGTCTGCTACATTTAGGTCCATATGTACTTTACAAATATCTATGTCTCCATCTTGAACATTTTCACGAATGGAGTTGAAGCGACGCTTGATGTGCCTTGTCTTCTTGTGAAACCTGGGCTCCTTTGCAAGTGCAATAGCTCCAGTGTTGTCACAGAAGAGTTTGATTGGCCCCGACGCATTGGGTATGACTCCTAGGTCGGTGATGAACTCCTTCACCCAAATTGCTTCATGTGCTGCCTCCGAGGCTGCCATGTACTCCGCTTCACATGTAGATCCCGCCACGACGCTCTACTTGCAACTGCACCAGCTTACTGCCCCACCATTCAAAATATACACGCATCCGGTCTGTGACTTAGAGTCATCTAGATCTGTGTCGAAGCTAGCGTCGACGTAACCCTTTACGACGAGCTCTTCGTCACCTCCATAAATGAGAAACATTTCCTTAGTCCTTTTCAGGTACTTCAGGATATTCTTGACCGCTGTCCAGTGTTCCTTGCCGGGATTACTTTGGTACCTTCCTACCAAACTTACGGCAAGGTTTACATCAGGTCTGGTACACAGCATGGCATACATAATAGAACCTATGGCTGGGGCATAGGGGATGACACTCATCTCTTCTATCTCTTTTGCCGTGGTCGGACATTGAGCTGAGCTCAATTTCATACCTTGTAACACAGGTAAGAACCCCTTCTTAGCCTGATCCATATTGAACTTCTTCAATATCTTCTCAAGGTATGTGCTTTGTGAAAGACCTATGAGGCGTCTTGATCTATCTCTATGGATCTTGATGCCTAATATATAAGCAGCTTCTCCAAGGTCCTTCATTAAAAAACTCTTATTCAAGTAGGCCTTAATGCTGTCCAAGAGTTCTATATCATTTCCCATCAAAAGTATGTCATCTACATATAATATGAGAAATGCTACAGAGCTCCCACTCACTTTCTTGTAAACGCAGGCTTCTCCATAAGTCTGCGTAAACCCAAACGCTTTGATCATCTCATCAAAGCGAATGTTCCAACTCCGAGATGCTTGCACCAGCCCATAAATCGAGCGTTGGAGCTTGCACACCTTGTCAGCATTCTTAGGATCGACAAAACCTTCCGGCTGCATCATATACAATTCTTCCTTAAGGAAACCATTAAGGAATGCCGTTTTGACGTCCATTTGCCATATCTCATAATCATAGAATGCGGCAATTGCTAACATGATTCGGACGGACTTTAGCTTCGCTACCGGTGAGAAAGTCTTATCGTAGTCAACCCCTTGAACTTGTCGATAACCCTTAGCGACAAGCCGAGCTTTATAGATGGTCACATTACCATCCGCGTCTGTCTTCTTCTTAAAGATCCATTTATTTTCTATGGCTCGCCGATCATTGGGCAAGTCAGTCAAAGTCCATACTTCGTTTTCATACATGGATCCTATCTCGGATTTCATGGCTTCTAGCCATTTGTCGGAATCCGGGCCCGCCATCGCTTCTTCATAGTTCGAAGGTTCACCGTTGTCTAATAACATGATTTCCAAGACAGGGTTGCCGTACCACTCTGGTGCAGAACGTGTCCTTGTGGACCTTCGAATTTCAGTAGGAGCTTGATCAGAAGTATCTTGATCATCATCAATAACTTCCTCAGGAACATTTTCTTGAGTTGCGCCATTTTCCGGTTCAAGAGGTGATACTTCATCAAGTTCTACTTTCCTCCCACTTACTTCTTTCGAGAGAAACTCCTTCTCTAGAAAGGATCCATTCTTGGCAATAAAGATCTTGCCTTCGGATCTGAGGTAGAAGGTATACCCAACAGTTTCTTTAGGGTATCCTATGAAGACGCATTTTTCCGACTTGGGTTCGAGCTTTTCAGGTTGAAGTTTCTTGACATAAGCATCGCATCCCCAAACTTTTAGAAACGACGACTTGGGTTTCTTACCAAACCATAATTCAAATGGTGTCGTCTCAACGGATTTCGACGGAGCCCTATTTAAAGTGAATGCGACAGTCTCTAAAGCATAGCCCCAAAAAGATAGCGGTAAATCGGTAAGAGACATCATAGATCGCACCATATCTAATAGAGTGCGATTACGATGTTCAGACACACCATTACGCTGAGGTGTTCCAGGCGGCGTGAGTTGTGAAACTATTCCACATTTTCTTAAGTGTGTGCCAAATTTGTGACTCAAGTATTCTCCTCCACGATCTGATCGTAGAAACTTGATTTTCCTGTCACGTTGATTCTCAACCTCACTCTGATATTCCTTGAACTTTTCAAAGGTTTCAGACTTGTGTTTCATTAAGTAGACATACCCATATCTAATTAAGTCATCAGTGAGGGTGAGAACATAACGATAGCCACCGCGAGCCTCAACACTCATTGGACCGCACACATCAGTATGTATGATTTCCAATAAGTTGGTTGCTCGCTCCATTGTTCCTGAGAACGGAGTCTTGGTCATTTTTCCCATGAGGCATGGTTCGCACGTGTCAAATGATTCGTAATCAAGAGACTCTAAAAGTCCATCTGCATGGAGCTTCTTCATGCGTTTGACACCTATGTGACCAAGGCGATAGTGCCACAAGTATGTGGGACTATCATTATCAACCTTACATCTTTTGGTACTCACACTATGAATATATGTAGTATTACGCTCGAGATTCATTAAGAATAAACCATTCACCATAGAAGCATGACCATAAAACATATCTCTCATATAAATAGAACAACCATTATTCTCGGATTTAAATGAGTAGCCATCTCGAATTAAACGAGATCCTGATACAATGTTCATGCTCAAAGCTGGCACTAAATAACAATTATTGAGGTTTAGAACTAATCCCGTAGGTAAATGTAGAGGCAGCGTGCCGACGTCGATCACATCGACCTTGGAACCATTCCCGACGCGCATCGTCACCTCGTCCTTTGCCAGTCTCCGCTTATTCCGCAGCTCCTGCTTTGAGTTACAAATGTGAGCAACTGCACCGGTATCAAATACCCAGGAGCTACTACGAGTACTGGTAAGGTACACATCAATTACATGTATATCACATATACCTTTTGTTTTGCCGGCCTTCTTGTCCGCTATGTATTTGGGGCAGTTCCGCTTCCAGTGACCACTTCCCTTGCAATAAAAGCACTCAGTCTCGGGCTTGGGTCCATTCTTTGGCTTCTTCCCGGCAGCTTTCTTGCCAGGCGCGGCAACTTCCTTGCCGTCCTTCTTGAAGTTCCTTTTACCCTTGCCCTTCTTGAACTTAGTGGTTTTATTTACCATCAACACTTGATGTTCCTTCTTGACTTATACCTCCGCTGATTCCAGCATTGCAAATACCTCAGGAATGGTCTTTTCCATCCCCTGCATATTGAAGTTCATCACAAAGCTCTTGTAGCTCGGTGGAAGCGACTGAAGGATTCTGTTAATGACCGCGTCATCCGGGAGATTAACTCCCAGCTGAGTCAAGCGGTTATGTAACCCAGACATAGTGAGTATGTGCTCACTGACAGAACTATTTTCCTCCATCTTACAGCTGAAGAATTTGTCGGAGACTTATATCTCTGGACCCGGGCATGAGCTTGAAAAACCATTTTCAGCTCTTCAAACATCTCATATGCTCCATGTCTCTCAAAACGCTTTTGGAGCCCCGGCTCTAAGCTGTAAAGCATGCCGCACTAAACGAGGGAGTAGTCATCGGTACGTGCCTGCCAAGCGTTCATAACGTCTTGTTCTGCAGGGAGAATAGGTGCGTCACCCAGCGGTGCTTGTAGGACATAATCTTTCTTGGCAGCTATGAGGATGATCCTCAGGTTCCGGACCCAGTCCGTATAGTTGCTGCCATCGTCTTTCAGCTTGGTTTTCTCTAGGAGCGTTGAAGTTGAGGACTACATTGGCCATTTGATCATCTAGTTTGCACACATCCAGGGGGAGCCTATCTATATTTTAGAGGTGTGAGCTCTCTTGCATTCTTTGTCATTACTCTTTTTGTGCAAATCCCGTATTGTCATCAATCCACCAAAAAGGGGGAGATTGTAAGGGCTTATTTATCCCTACGGTGTTTTGGTGATTGATGACAATGCATTTGCGGACTAATCATGTGCTTTGAGTGCTTTCAGATATTCATCCTTCGGCACGGAACGATTATTTCCCCTCGGCGCTCTACTCAAGACGGTGTAGTCTATTCCGTGACTTTGTTGGTGGACTAAGTTTCGTAGTAGTCACCGTACTATCAAGAGGGGGTCCGCTTCGGTATGGCTTGGGTGGAATCAACACGTACACGTTCTCATCACACCCTCCGTTTCTTTCCGCACCTATGGGGCCTTTCTTTCCCTCCTTCCTCTGCTTGTCCAGGACCCAGCGGTAGTACCGCGGTCCAGCGGTAGTGCGGCTGAGACTCCCTAAGCGGTAGTACCGCTCCCTGGAGCGGTAGTACCGCTGGGTGGCCTCAGCGGCAGTACCTCTGCGGTTCCGTGCTCCTACCGTCCTGTCACTGCGTCTGTAGCGGTAGTACCGCTCCTCGTAGCGGTAGTACCGCTTGCTGGGCTCAGCCGCAGTACCGCTGTGGCATGGTGCTCCTTCCGCTTCGATTCTTGCGCGCATTTTCTCGTGTCGGGTTTTGCGGTACTAGCTGCGGTTGTAGTGGCGGTAGTACTGCTTGAGAGCGGTAGTACCGCTCTGCCTCCGCGGTAGTACCGCCCTGGGCCCCTGCCCCAGCCCTTCCCTTCTGGCGCGGTAGTACCGCTGAGGGGGAGCGGTAGTACCGCTTGAGGGCGGCAGTACCGCTCTGCCTCCGCGGCAGTACCGCCCTCTGCGGGGCTGAGTGGGGGGTAACGGTTGACTTGTTTCCCCCACTATAAAAGGGCTCCTTCTCCTCCCTCTTTTCCTTACCTCTTCCCCCAACCTTCATTATTGCCCCAAGCACCATTTATTGCTCAAGCTCCATTGAATACCCCAAGCTTCCTTTTTGCCCGATCTATCTCCCTAGCCAATCAAACTCGTTGATTTGCTCGGGAGTGGTTGAGAAGGCTCCGATCTACACTTCCACCAAGGGATTTTTGATTCCCCCATTCATCCTTAGCGGATCTTGTTACTCTTGGGTGTTTGAGCACCCTAGACGGTTGAGGTTGCCTCGGAGCCATATTCCATTGTGGTGAAGCTTCGTGGTCTTGTTGGGAGCCTCCGATTAAGTTGTGGAGTTTGCCCCAACCTTGTTTGTAAAGGTTCGGTCGCCGCCTTCAAGGGCACCAATAGTGGAATCACGGCATCTCGCATCGTGTGAGGGCGTGAGGAGAATACGGTGGCCCTAGTGGCTTCTTGGGGAGCATTGTGCCTCCACACCGCTCCAACAGAGACGTACTTCCCCTCAAAAGGAAGGAACTTCGGTAACACATCCTCGTCTTCACCGGATCCACTCTTGGTTATCTCTTACCTTTACTTGTGCAAGCTCTTTAGTGTTTATTCCCTTGCTTGCTTGTGTGCTTGTTGTTGTTGCATCATATAGGTTGCTCACCTAGTTGCACATCTAGACAACCTACTTTGATGCAAAGATTAATTTGGTAAAGAAAAGCTAAAAATTGGTAGTTGCCTATTCACCCCCCCCCCCTCTAGTCAACCATATCGATCCTTTCAATTGGTATCAGAGCCTCGTCTCTTTATTAAGGACTTTACCGTCCAAAGAGTATGGTTGATACCGTAGACGGTGCGGAGGAACACTCCGGTGTGAATCCTATCTCGTCTACGGGCGATGGGGGAACTTCGGTCTCTCGTGAGGAGTTCAATGTAGCCTTGGAGACATTGAAAACCTCCATGACGACCGAAGTTGAAAGCATGTTTACTAAATTCCTTGAGGGGCTTAAACTATCCACCGCACCGTTGAAAGTGGGGGATCCCGCCAACAAGGTGTCGGATGCTACCCCTGACAAGGGGGAAGCTAGTAGTGAAAAGGCTCCTTCTTTGAGTGGCAAGAATGGCACCAGCATTTTTGCCCACGTGGAACCACCACTTGTTTATGGTGGACCGGTTCCTTCTACTCATTTGAATCATGCCGGTCCTCCTCCTAAGATTGTGAAAAATGAGGACTTTGATTCTTGGGTTTACCGCTTTAAACGTCATTTAAATCATGTGAACACTAACCTTTGGAGAATCATTGAAGAAGGTTTTTACCCACATGATCCAAGCAACCTCACTCCTCGAGAAGCCGCGGACAATCAATTCAATGAGAATGCTCTCTTCATCATTCAAGATGCAATTCCACCCGAAGACCTACCTCATCTTCGCCCTTACTCCTTGGCCAAAGATGCATGGCATTGTGTCGTGTCTCTCTACCGGGGAAGCGCAAGCATTCAATGCTCCAACTATGAAGTGGTACAAGATGAGGCCGATGAGTTTGCAATGAAGGAAGATGAAGAGCCTCGTGAGCTTTTTCGGAGAGTCACCAAACTCGCGGTCTCACTACGAGATCACGGGAGCAAGGACACGGATGATAATTGGATCAAGCGCAAATTCCTGAAGGCAATGATGCCCTACCACAAGGCCATGTCCCCCGTCATCCGCCAAAGACCGGACTTCCACACTTTGACCTCAAGCGAGGTGTTGGATGAGTTTGTGGCCATGAACATCTTGGACAAGACCGCCGACAATGCGGTGCTCCGGTCTCAACGGGCAAAGAAGCCCAACCTTGCTTTAAAGGCCAAGCTCACCGTGGAAGAAGAAGAAGAGGAAGAAGAGGAGAGCAACCCCGAAGATACAAAATATGCATATCATGAACACATGGATCTTGCTTCAAGGCAATTTTGGAGCAAGAAAAACTCGAGGCCCAACTTTAGCAAAAACAACTCAAGTGGGACAAGGGGCAAGCAACGTGTGAAGACTTGCTACAATTGCGGCAATGTGAGTCATTTCGTTGCGGAATGCCCGTATGAGAAGAGGGAAGATAATGGTGGCAAACTCATCCGAAAGGACAAGGCCAAGTCGTTCCCCAACAAGAACAACTTCACCAAGAAGACTCCTCCCAAGGCCTTGGTTGTGCAAGAAGAATACAATGAGGATGATGACGATGATGAAGATGATGAGACGGTTGCCATGGCCTCCGTTGCCATTGCAACAACGTCACAAGTGTCTCTCTTCGACTCACCCAACGAGAGCACCAACGCCAAGTGCCTCATGGCTAAAGCCACCAACAAGGTAACCCCCAACATCAAAACTACCATCATTAATCATCCTTCCCCATTGGATTGCATGAATGAAGTTGAGGGAGCTAATGTGGAGGCTAACGAGTTTGAGGCCTTTATGGGTAAACTCAAGGGAAAAATCCAAGAAGCACTTTGTTGCTCTCTTGGAACAACTTGGTGAGGCCAATGACATGATCGAGGCTCACGAAGACACCATCTCGAAGTTGGAAGGGCATAGTCGTGACTATGCCGATGAGATTTCGGATCTTTCCAATGCTCTTGAGGAAGAGCGTGGTCTTCGTTTGGCTCTTGAGGAGTCACACAACGTTGATCATGCTAAGTTAGAGAAAGACTATGATCATGTCCTAGTTGTGTCTCGTGTACTAAACTCCGAGAAGGCCAAACTCGGGGTTGATCTTGCTAGACTCAAAGAGGAGTTTGATATACTTGACAAGGCCCACAAGGCCTTGAAGGGTATTCACGCGAGTCTCAAGGAGTCTCATGATCAACTCCAAGTGAAGCTAACTAAGGAGAAATCAACTTTTCCTCATATGGTTTTACTTGATAACGCAAATGCTACTAACCCGTGTTGTGAGCATATGCATCTTGTTGAGGAAAATGCATCGTTGAAGGCGCAACTTGAGAGAGGCCTTGTGACGTGCATACAAGGCAAGAAGAACCTCAATGATCTCTTGATCAACCAAAAAGGAGGTGTGGCGAAGGAAGGGGTTGGGTACGTCCCCAACTCCAAGAACAAGAAGAAGAATGACAAGACCAAACGACCTCCTCCCCTCATGCAAAATTTTGTGAGGGCGGGAGAGAGTGTTCCCGTGGAGAAGAAGAAGAACAAAGTCAAGAAGGGCAATGTCACCTCACCCAACAAGGCCGGCGATTTTAATCCTTCTTATGTGTTGTGCCGTGCTAGTGATGGGCATGTTTATGCCAAATTTGTTGGCTCTTTTCATGAGTACATTGAATGGTCTATTTGGGTTCCTAAGACCCTTGTTACTAACATCAAAGGACCCATTACAAAATGGGTACCTAAAACCAAGCATTGATCTCTTGTAGGTGTTTGCTTCCGGTGGTGGATCATGGTTGCTCGACAGCGGAGCTACAAATCATATGACCGGAAGCAAGGACTTGGTGGTGGACGTGCGCACGGTTCCATCTATGCCCACCAATGTCGAATGGGGTGACGCCTCATCTTCTAAGGTATTGGGACTTGGCAAGGTGGTCATCTCTCATGATCTCACGATCGAGAAGGTCATGCTTGTTGAGTCCCTTGCATACAATTTACTTTCCGTTCGTCAACTTGCAATCATGGGCTTTGCCACTTTCTTTGATATCGATACCGTGGCCCTCTTGTGGAGCAAGACTCTTAAAGTAGCCTTTGTTGGGCATGTCGAGAACGGTCTATATGTGATTAACTTTTCGGAGCGACCCACTAAGACCGCGACATGCGTAATGGCTAAAGTTGATGTGGGATGGCTTTGGCATCGCCGTTTAGCCCATGTCAATATGAGATCTTTGCGAAGTCTCCTAAAGGGGGACCATGTCCGTGGACTAACGAATGTTAGTTTTGCTAAAGATCGTGCTTGCAGTGCCTGTATCGAAGGAAAGCTACATGAGAAGGCTCACCCTCCCACGACTATCATTTATTCAAAAAGGCCTTTGGAGCTCCTTCACATGGATCTCTTTGGGCCTCCATCCTTCGATAGTCTTGGAGGTAGAAAGTATTGCTTGGTGATTGTGGATGACTACTCAAGGTACACGTGGGTGTATTTCTTCAAGAGGAAGAGTGAGACCCAACAAACCGTCATTGACTTTGCAAATGAAGCACAACGTCAACACAATGCAAAGATTTTGACGATAAGAAGTGACAACGGCACCGAGTTCAAGAACTACACCTTGGATGAATTTCTTAGTGATGAGGGAATCAAGCATCAATATTCCGCACCATACACCCCTCAACAAAACGGTGTTGCGGAGAGGAAGAACCGGACGTTGATGGATGCAACAAGGACCATGATGGCGGAGTTCAAGTCTCCGTACAACTTTTGGGCCGAAGCCATCAACACTGCGTGTCATGCATCAAATCGGCTCTACCTCCGCAAGGGTTTGAACAAGACTCCTTATGAGATACTCACCGGTAACAAGCCCAACCTCAAGTACTTCCGGGTGTTCGGGTGTAAGTGCTTCATTCTCAAGAAGGGTGTTCGTTTGTCTAAATTTGAGGCTAGAGCTTATGAGGGCATATTTGTTGGTTATGCTAGAAACTCTCATGCTTACCGTGTCCTCAATAAATCCACGGGACTTATTGAGGAGACGTGTAACGTGGAGTTTGATGAAAATAACGGCTCCCAAGTGGAGCAAAGTGGCACTTGTGATGTAGGTGATGAAATTCCTCCTCAAGCCATAAGAAGAATGGGTGTTGGTTTCATCCTACCCATTGAGGAACCCCTTGTGGCCGAAGGAGAAGGACAATGCTCCACTCAAGTGGAGCCATCACCAACCCAAGGCCCACACGCTTCCGAAGAACAAAGTGAAGGCCCTCAACCTCATGAACAAGACCAAGGGCAACATCATGCTCAAGACGGTGTTGACACCCCAAGTGATGCCCAAGGTCAAGTACTCTCCCTCGAGCAAGTTCAAGACCAAGAACAAGCTCATGACGACACTCAAGATAATCAAGTAACCGCTCCTCAACTCACTGCCGAGGAGGAATTAGAGCGTCAGGCCGCCAAGGTTGCTTCCAAGCTCTCCACCAAAGACCATCTCATGACGAATGTGCTTGGAAGCTTAAGAAAGGGGGTAAGCACTCATAGACAATTAGCAAATTATTGTGAGCATCATGCGTTTGTCTCTTGTGTGGAACCCCACAAGGTTTACGAGGCGCTAGAAGATCCGGATTGGCTTAATGCCATGCATGAAGAACTCAACAACTTCGAGCGCAACAAAGTGTGGAGATTGGTGCCAAGGCCAACGGGGACCCACAATGTTATTGGAACCAAGTGGATATTCAAGAACAAGCAAGATTCCCATGGGATTATCGTTCGCAACAAGGCTCGTTTGGTAGCACAAGGCTACTCCCATGTCGATGGTATCGACTACGGTGAAACCTTTGCTCCCGTTGCTCGTCTTGAATCCATTCGCATGTTGATTGCATATGCTTCGCATCATAACTTTGGCCTATGGTACCCAAGAGGATCAAACTTCAAGCTTGTAGGGTTCTCGGATTCCGATTGGGCGGGAGACAAAGTGGATAGGAAGTCCACTTCCGGAGGATGCCAATTCCTTGGTTGCTCTTTGGTAAGTTGGTCTTCCAAAAAGCAAAGTTGTGTGTCTCTCTCGTCCACCGAAGCGGAGTATGTTGCGGCCGGTAGTTTTTGTGCACAACTCTTGTGGATGAGGCAAACTTTGAAGGATTACGGTGTCACTTGTGACAAAGTGCCTCTTTGGTGTGACAACGAAAGTGCCATCAAGATTTCTCTCAACCCGGTGCAACACTTCAAGACGAAGCATATTGAGATTCGGTATCACTTCATCCGGGATCACATCAGGCGAGGAGAGATCGAGCTCAACTATGTCAACACTCATGACAACCTTGCAGATATTTTCACGAAGCCCTTGGATGAAGCAAGATTTCGCGAGTTCGAGCAATGTTGCTTGAACCCGTGCACACCCTACCTCACTCAATTTGTTGTCTAGTTTAGGTGTAGGCATGGACATAGGGGGAGTGTTGTTCTCTCAATGAACTCTCCCTCCCCCCATTATGCATAAATTGATCAAGTCTTTCACTTTTTGCCATTGTTGATGGCACGTGTGCTTAAAAGACGAGTTTTGGTCATGGGCCCAAGGTTAAAATCTTCGCGGCGCCATACCTCTTGACTCAAACATAGGTGGCTTCGGCCACCGCCCTCTCTTGGCCTCTTGCTGGTGTGCTTCTTTATTTTTTCTTCGTTGCGGTTTCTTTTTTTTTGAGCTAGGCCTTGTGATCTAGTTGTCGCCGTGTGCTGGGGCGGTACTGCCGCTGCTGGCGAGCGGTACTACCGCTCCCAGGGCGGTACTACCGCGGTGGGGCGGGGGCCAGGGGTTTTTATAGGGGCAGGGGAGGTTTCTTCCTCCCCATACCCATTCGCTCGCCCCCTCGTGCCTCTCTCTCTCTCCAGCACCGTTCCGGCGCGGAAGGGCTCCGGTGGATCTCCTCCTCCGGGGCATCCCTCTCCATTTCCTTCGGTGGAGTCGATCCCCACCTCGTCCTCTTGCCATGGATGCCGGTATTGCCCCCGTTCCTTTTCTCTTTTGGTCTTGTGTTTAGATCTTGTGCTTTAGGGGCAATGTTGGTTGCATCTCTAGATTTTTGGCTAAATCTAGGCTTGAGTTGGTTGGAGTAGGCAACTAGATCATCGAGATTGATGTTTGGTAGGATTATGTTTTAATTTGGTAGGCCGGTAGTACCGGATCTGTCCACGGTAGTAGCAGGCCACTGTTTCACCGCCCCAAGCTTTGAAACTTCTGTGCATCCGCCTCAAGCCGTACTACCGCTCCCTCTGGAGCGGTACTACCGCTTGACCTCGCGCGGTACTACCGCTCCCTCTGGGGCGGTACTACCGCTCGGGGCGGTACTACCGCGGGTAGGGCACGGTACTACCGCTGCATGCCAACTTCCACCATTCTCCTACATTGCCTTTGATTTGTTTGTTGGCTTATGCTCGTCTCTTCTGTTTGTTTTGCGTCTTTTGTGTGTTTGGCTCCAGGTGATGACACTTCTGAGCAGCATGGTCGCCGTATCAACCCTAGACGTGCCACCTCCAAGCGTTACCGGACCTCAGAGCCTGCCGGTGTTTCTTCCAGCACTCAGCCGCCTCCAGCGAATGCTTCAGCAAGTGTTCCTCCTCCTCCTCAGCACCAGAAGCGAACCGCCAACAAGCCAAAAGGGAAGATTGTGACTGAGATGAACAACAAGGAGTTCTGGGAGAAGCGTCGTCGCAACCCCTATACGGTGGACCAAGAACCCACTTTGGTCAACCGCCCGTTCTGGAACCGTTTTCAGTTTGCCATCTTTTTTGATGTGATCAAGGCCAAGAAGAATCTGTTTGTTGATGTTCGCTCTATTGACGTTGATGCCATGGAGAAGGATCCAGAGTACTTTGGGGAAGCCCTTCAGATGTGCACTCAGCTGAACATTCTCAGGATCATGCAGTTCAACAAGGATTTCGATGTGGATCTGTTGGCTCAGTTCTTTGCCACCGTTCACCTTGGAACAGATGGTGACCGGACCCTGACCTGGATGACCAATGGCAAGCTGCTTTCTGTCAAGTGGCGGGCGTTCATGGAGTTGCTTGATGTGGTGGATAACGGGCTTGAGACTCCAGTCGGTTTCCGTCCTCACCGCAATGTTACCTCCACCCATAAGCAAGCCCTTTGGCCCTACTGCACTGTCAAGATCCACCCTGTCACTGAGAAGAAGACCTACGAGCTGTGTCCATATCTGGACATTCTTCATCGCATTTTCCGTGAGACTCTCTTCCCTCGCATTTGGAATCTGGATCAGGTTCACTCCTACCTCGTGGACATGCTCCTTTTCTATCAGCATGAGAAGGAAGCCAGCACTGGAGAGAGCCTGGATATCTCTCATGTCATGTGGTCTGAACTTGTCTCCGTCGTGTCTGAGCGCAAGTGTCCTATCTATGGTCCCTTCATCATGAGGCTCATTGAGAGGGCCTGGGCACAGACCTACCCCAGAGTGCTGCTAGAGACTGGAGATTTAGTTTCCCATGAGGTCAAGCGTCTGAGGAAGAAGGATAACTGGTCTGCACCTCACCCAGGGGGTCCTTCTACTGCTGCCACCGGGGGCCCGTCTGCCGCTGCAACTGCCATGGACACTGAGGGTGGGGATGCTCCTGCTGGCCATGATGAGGACCTTGGCCACTCTAGTGCAGAACCATCATGGGCCCAGAAACTCAAGCGCAAGATGAAGAAGCTCTTCTGTCTGGAGTCCCATGGTCAGTATATGACTCATGTGGCGGAGAAGAATGCCAGGTCGCGCCACAAGGAGCTCATGCGCCAGCTGGGCGCCACAGTTGTCAGTGGATCCGAGGGACAGATCACTAAAGAGGAGGACTGGATACATCAGAACTGCCACTGGACCGACTCCGATGCCGAGCAGTTCTCTCCCCACGATGCAGATGCAGAGATGTGATGATCACCTGGAGTCGTAGTGTCTCTCTCGACCTTTTTGGTGTCTCGCTGCCAAAGGGGGAGAGAGTGTAGGGATTTGATTTGCTCGTTTCGCTTCTTGTGTCGTGCTTTGCTTTTAGTCTTGTGCGTTTCCCTTGGTTTAGTTTGTTGTGAGACTTAAGTTCCCGTCATATGGTGTAAGACATATGCTACCTTAGCTATCTTATCTATGTTTATGCACCTCGGTATCTTATAGCTTGCTTATCCTATCATATATGTTGTTCTCATGTATCTTACTTAGGTTGTTTGGTCTCTAAAATATAGCGGGAGCTGTGATCCTAGTGTGTGTGCCCTTCAGTCCCTAGTACTCATCTAGTTTGCACACATCCAGGGGGAGCCTATCTATATTTTAGAGGTGTGAGCTCTCTTTCATTCTTTGTCATTACTCTTTTTGTGCAAATCCTGTATTGTCATCAATCCACCAAAAAGGGGGAGATTGTAAGGGCTTATTTATCCCTATGGTGTTTTGGTGATTGATGACAATGCATTTGCGGACTAATCATGTGCTTTGAGTGCTTTCAGATATTCATCCTTCGGCACGGTACGATTATTTCCCCTCGGGGCTCTACTCAAGACGGTGTAGTCTATTCCGTGACTTTGTTGGTGGACTAAGTTTCGTAGTAGTCACCGTACTATCAAGAGGGGGTCCGCTTCGGTATGGCTTGGGTGGAATCAACACGTACACGTTCTCATCACACCCTCCGTTTCTTTCCGCACCTATGGGGCCTTTCTTTCCCTCCTTCCTCTGCTTGTCCAGGACCCAGCGGTAGTATCGCGGTCCAGCGGTAGTGCGGCTGAGACTCCCTAAGCGGTAGTACCGCTCCCCGGAGCGGTAGTACCGCTGGGTGGCCTCAGCGGTAGTACCTCTGCGGTTCCGTGCTCCTACCGTCCTGTCACTGCGTCTGTAGCGGTAGTACCGCTCCTCGGAGCGGTAGTACCGTTTGCTGGGCTCAGCCGCAGTACCGCTGTGGCATGGTGCTCCTTCCGCTTCGATTCTTGCGCGCATTTTCTCGTGTTGGGTTTTGCGGTACTAGCTGCGGCAGTAGTGGCGGTAGTACTGCTTGAGAGCGGTAGTACCGCTCTGCCTCCACGGTAGTACCGCCCTGGGCCCCTGCCCCAGCCCTTCCCTTCTGGCGCGGTAGTACCGCTGAGGGGGAGCGGTAGTACCGCTTGAGGGCGGCAGTACCGCCCTCTGCGGGGCTGAGTGGGGGGGTAACGGTTGACTTGTTTCCCCCACTATAAAAGGGCTCCTTCTCCTCCCTCTTTGCCTTACCTCTTCCCCCAACCTTCATTATTGCCCCAAGCACCATTTATTGCTCAAGCTCCATTGAATACCCCAAGCTTCCTTTTTGCCCGATCTATCTCCCTAGCCAATCAAACTCGTTGATTTTCTCGGGAGTGGTTGAGAAGGCTCCGATCTACACTTCCACCAAGGGATTTTTGATTCCCCCATTCATCCTTAGCGGATCTTGTTACTCTTGGGTGTTTGAGCACCCTAGACGGTTGAGGTCGCCTCGGAGCCATATTCCATTGTGGTGAAGCTTCGTGGTCTTGTTGGGAGCCTCCGATTAAGTTGTGGAGTTTGCCCCAACCTTGTTTGTAAAGGTTCGGTCGCCGCCTTCAAGGGCACCAATAGTGGAATCACGGCATCTCGCATCGTGTGAGGGCGTGAGGAGAATACGGTGGCCCTAGTGGCTTCTTGGGGAGCATTGTGCCTCCACACCGCTCCAACGGAGACGTACTTCCCCTCAAAAGGAAGGAACTTCGGTAACACATCCTCGTCTTCACCGGATCCACTCTTGGTTATCTCTTACCTTTACTTGTGCAAGCTCTTTAGTGTTTATTCCCTTGCTTGCTTGTGTGCTTGTTGTTGTTGCATCATATAGGTTGCTCACCTAGTTGCACATCTAGACAACCTACTTTGATGCAAAGATTAATTTGGTAAAGAAAAGCTAAAAATTGGTAGTTGCCTATTCACCCCCCCCCCTCTAGTCAACCATATCGATCCTTTCAGAGTTGCATATTGACGGAACACCACGTCAATTATTTAGTTCTCTCCCGTTTATGTACCCAACAATATTAAATGTTGAACCACATGGCAAGGGGTGAAGCAAATGAAAACTACCTATCTAGGCAAATTTAAATGAGGCCGAAAGCAACGAACAACAATTCCGGTAAATCCCCATGTGCAAATATTAGGTTTGGTCCTGATCTGTCCTAGACACAATTTTAGAGTTGTTTAACATGCAAGATGAGTGCACCATGTTAAACTAGGCAAAATTCTACCCCACTTACATATAAAGTTTATTTAATTCGGAGTTACAGTTATTTAGTTATGAATTAAATCTTTTTTTACATGGCATAGGAGCAAAATTAAGCAAACAACATTTTAAATATTTTAACATGGCAAGAAAGTGGCATATTATTCATCTACACATAATTTTAAGCAAGTTTCATATATAAATTATCTTAATCCGATGCACGGTTAATTAGTTATTAAATGCATGAAGTATAGGGGGTTTTCTGTAAATCTGTAAATCTCTGGATAATTGGACAAATTCACAGATCTCAAAAAAAACGTCAACGGGCTGAATCTGGCCGGCCCAACAGGAACAGGGGAGGCGCTGGGGGTCTCACCATGGGGCATGGCCCAGCTGGAGGGGAAGCAGGCCGAGGCGACGCTGGATGGAGCTGGGCCTGGGAGGCGCTCGCGCTGGGCGCGGATCTGGAGCTGGAGCTGGGCTGGCGCTCGCGCTGCGCTGCTCCCCTAGCTGGGCTCAGCCCAGGTCGGTGGAGGCGGCCCAGGGGGCGTGGTCGAGTAGGCCGGTGGAGAGGGGTGGTGTTGGGCCTGGCCGCCCGGTCAACGAAGGGGCGAGCGGGAAGCAGAGGAGGAACGACACAGCGGCGATCGACAAATTCCGGTGAGGGGACGGCGGCAGGCGGCGGAGATGGGCCCGGCTGGCGACGGGAATGGGTGGATCCGGCCCCTGGGCACCGGATCTGGCCACGGAGAGAGAGAGGTTACAGGAGAGAGAGAGAGAGAGAGAGAGAGAGAGAGAGAGACAGGAGCAGGGCGAACGCCAGGGGAAGCAGAGGTGGTACCTGGCGGCGGATCCGGTGGCGCTCGTCGGTGCAGGATCGCGGCAAGGTTGGGCAGAGGCATGGGGGAGCTGGTGTAGCGGGCGACGGTGGCTTAGGCTGGTCGACTAGTCGGCGCGGGATCGAGGAACGGAGCGCGGTGGTTGGTCGGGCACGGAAAAATATGAGATACAGTGCGGTGGCGGCGGCTAGGAGGATCCCTAGGGATTAGGGATTGGTCCGAAAATAGACTAGGGGTAGACTATATATACAGGAAAAGAGGAAAGTTGGATCATCCGATCGAAATCCGAGGGACAAGAATAAATAGGCTCGGGAGTCCAAATAAGAAAACGGTGATGTTTTGTAGACGTTTGGGGATGATCCGGATCCAACGGTGGCAACAGTCCGGGTCGGGTCCGGGACAACTTTCGGGCGCGCGCGAGGGGGGCTGCGGGCTGACGAGAGAGATTAGGTAGGGCCTGGCGGTAGGTAATGGGCTATGCAGAAGGCTCGAGCTGAGAGAAGAGAGAGAGAGGGCCCGGCATCTGTTTCCGGAGACCGAAAACGTCCGACGTTAGACCGGCTATAAGCCGCTATATTTATCCGTTGGGGCGTCAAACGGACTCCGATTGCGATGAAACTTGACAGGCGGTCTGTCTACACTATAATAAGACCGCACACCAAATTTCAACTCAATCGGAGAACATTTTCCGGCCACTTATAAAATAATATTTCGGACATGCCGCGGGCGCGTGCAAGTGTGTCTGGGCTCAGAACGGACAACGGAGAGAACGAGGAGGCCGGGACGGATGCAAGTTTTGAAAAAAAATGATGATGCAATGCACATGATGAAATGCAACACGCAAGCGAATGACAAGGCAACAACAGCGAATAACTGAACGACACCTGGCACATCGGTCTCGGGGCGTTACAACACTCCACCACTACGAGAGGATCTCGTCCCGAGAACTAGAATGGCACCGGAGGGAAACAACGGAAGAGAAAAGAGGAGAGGTAAGACTAAGTTGCTCCTTTGACAAACGAGTGAAACCACGAACCTTGAAGAGGTTGAACAAATTCGAGAAAATAATATAACGAAGGAGAACAAAGTCGAAAGCACTCCGTTAGAAAAGAGGAACAAGGAAGAACAAATTCAGACAGCACTCCTGTTGAAAAGAGATGCAAGACTTGATAAGGCGAAAAGAACATGAGCAAAAGGGCACAGTACTCCGGTTGAGAAGGGATGCCAAATTTGATAAGATGAGAGAGCTCGAAAGAAAACACGACACTCCGGTTGAATGGATAAGCAAAGAAAAGAACACAATCCTGATAAAACAAGAAGATGGGTTGAAGAGAGCAACATCACCATGCCTCCGGAACAAAAGAGTAGAGTAAAGATAATCGAGACAAGCGAATGTAGAAGACAATGCCAACTTCCGGTACAAAAGAGCCTGAAAAGGCATCTCTAGGAGAAGGGTTGAACGGAGTTGTTGGAAAACCAACAACGAAAATAATAAACTTGATATGGTCTTGTGGAATACAACTCAAATTATGAGGTGACAACCTGCCACTAAGGGAAGAAGAATTGGATTGATAAGAACAAGGAGACGAGGAAGTATTTCACCGGGAGGACAAATGAAGAACTTGGGTCATTATAAGCACCATAAATAGCAACAATCCTTAGGGAAGGCTTTAGGTGAAACATAACCCAAGATAATTCCAACGAAAAGGTTAATGAATTTAAAACACCTCATTCTAAACCACATGTGAATCATGAAACATGAACCCAAATTATCAAGAATGACATAATACCACCTCCAATAATATGGTAGAAAGAATTGCACTCCGGATAGCAAGATGAAGAAGGCTTGAGCTCCTTAGAAAAGAATCTCAATTAAAAAGTTGGAGAAGGAATTTAACCCTTGATGGACCATTATGTAGAACCTCCATTAAGAACTCCGGTAACGAAAGGATGATAAAAGCAAAAGAAGTTGAAAACACAAGGTGAGACCTTGTAATGATTTAGAAGGAGCTTCGCGACGAGATAATGCAGAAAAGGTAAGAACTCCGGAAAGAAATGATAAGATGAGCAATTGAGATCAAAATCTTGATGAACCTCCGGAATAGGAAAATAATCACTTGGATGAAACAAGAATAAGAATTATGTTATGCTCGTCCTTCATCAATTAAATTGATGACAAACCATGGATTTGACATATTACTTATTCTTGTAGAGAAGATTAAGAGAGATATAACCTCAGACTTGGGAAGGTATTGAATGAACCACCGGAAGGGTTGAAACAACGAATAAAATTGATATGATAAGAAAGGAAGAAAAATCTTGAACGAACCACCGTAAGAATTAAAATGAACGAAGAAAAGATAAAGGAACACCGGGAAGGATTATAAAATGAACAAAGATGCTTGAGAGGATTTAGATACATGAGAACGAGGAGCTGACGAGCCGATTAAAGATTACTTGAACGAAGCATCGGTAAAATTGAAGAACGAGAGCTGAAAGCTGAGAATGAATAAATCTTAGATGATGGACTCTGGATAACAACTGAGAAGACTCTTGAATTGCTCCGGATGGGTGAAAGGAATTCTCACAATTGAAAAATAATTATGAGAGGAAGGCAACAAGCTAGCACCACGAATCTCTGAGAGAACGGATAAGATATGGAGGTAAAACTCTTCTTTGGTCTTCAAATGATGAGAAAGCCAACGAGAAACACCACCAAGAATTATTAAGGCACACCGGAATAATCAAAACGACGAGGTAGAGTCAACGATGAAAAGAATTCGACAGATCTTGGAGAAAAAACATTTGACTGATGATAAATCATTCTTATGTCAAACTTCGAAAATAATTTTGATAGCTCCAGAAAATAAGAAGAGTCAGGTAAGATCCTGGAAAAGACCTGTGGGTTAGGGCCCACTGAAAAGAAACACCGTTGGAATGATTAAAAAGAGGGGTTGCACCGGTTGAATTAAATGACTTGAATGAAATAACATCCTGGAAAGAGTTTGAAAGGATTACGAAAGCAGAGTGGAAACACGAATCTTCGAGATATCTTGAGCACTCCAGAATAAATGAATAGCGAGAAGTGAACCATTATGAGGAGCACCGGCATAATAAAAGCATTGAAACGAGGAAAAAGGATATGATCCACAAAGCTTGAATTGGATCCATCGGAGAAGAAAAAGAATGAAGAATGGCGAACTAGAAACTCCGTTAGAATCTTTATGAGAATCACCGGATAAGAATATTGATAAAAAAGAATGGAGAGACCTCACACCAATAAGATGGATACTTGAATAAGAAATCTGGGTCCTTGAAGAAGCAGGGTGGGTGGGCGGGGAAAACAAAGGCAACTTGGAGCGGATGAAACCGTTGAGAAGAACTGATACTTGATCAAGCGGATGTTGAAATGTTCGGATCCACTTGAAGAGAAAACACGCCGGTGAAAAGGATTGACAAGACAATCTCGATTATCAAGAAGGATTAGTATCCACATCGGAGTATGAGAACACCACTTAGACAAGGGATGGAATCAACACTTGACATTGAAGCAACTCGAATACCACAACTCAAAACAAAAACAAAGGATTGGCTTGCAAAATAAGAAAGAACAAACATATGATAGAGATTTCGTCCGAAGTTTTCGTGGTGGGACCTACACGGGCTCGATCGTACAGCACCATCATGTACAAGGCAGTGCACATGACATACGAAGCGTCCCCGAGTCAGCATAGCCAAGGACTCTTTAAGACACAACGAGACCACTGTAAAATCGACCGTGAATAGGCGAACCACTAGACGTCGAACCCCAATTTCATATCATACATCCGTTGGAAAGATATCCTAAGAGCTACTTGAATTCCCACCTATGAAACTCCCGAAATTTTCCGGTTATGCAATCAGGTGTTGGGGATACAGGGGAAGCATAATATCTCACCCAAACTAGCAAATCCTACATCCAGCTATATCCATCCTTCAACACATAACCAAGAAACCTTCGGAAACCATCTACCTCAACCTTCGAAAAGCATCCGTTATACAAGTTATGGCGATACTCCCGAACTCCCGCCCCAGTACTGGGTGGCGTCGAGGTTATCTCACCAACGAACTGCATAAAGGAGATTTTCGATGTCGCGAACATATCTCAAGTATACCAGAATTGCAATGATAGAATTATGATGACAACACCTCAGAGCTCAACTCCCCGGGACACTTCCACTAAACCCCTGACAGGAGGCACCAAGACAGTATTCTCATCATAAGCCATCGGAACAAAACTAAGATACTCGCGTGATCCTAAATTTTTTTTAGTGAAATTTGAGAAGAGAAGAGTCAAAACTCTACGTCAGGATGCCTCACCAGAGCGACGAAGGGACTGGGGAGTAAAAAGAATTCCTAAACTCTCCGATATATAATTCCTAGATGACTCAAAACATTTTTCTAGACACAACTCGGCCGCTAAAAACGATCAATCAGTGGGGGCTCCTAAGGTCGGGGAAGGCTCTGATTACCAACTTGTAACACCCTCGATGCGACTATATCTCCCACGTGTCGAGGCACGACTTAGAGGCATAATCGCATTGAAGGCAATGTCGCAAGTGAGGTAATCTTCACACAACCCATGTAATATAATAGGGGAAAAAGTTACATAGCTGGCTTACAATCGCCACTTCACACAATTACATGAATAAAGCATTACATCAACCAAAACACTCATGGTCCGACTACGGAACCAAAATAAAAGAAGAACCCCAAATGCGACAAAGGTCCCCGATCGACCTCAACTGGGCTCCACTACTGATCAACTAGAACGAAACAACACAAAGGACAAGATCTTCATCGAGCTCCTCCTGAGCTTGGTTGCGTCATCTGCACGAACTCATCGGCACCTGCAAGCTGGTTTTGGAAGTAATCTGTGAGCCACAGGGACTCAGCAATCTCACACCCTCGCGATCAAGACTATTTAAGCTTATGGGTAAGGTAAAGGTATGAGGTGGAGCTGTAGCAAGCGACTAGCATATATGGTGGCTAACATACGCAAATGAGAGCGAGAAGAGAAGGCAAAGCACGGTCGATAAAAGTATGATCAAGAAGTGATCCTGGACTACCTACGTCAAGCATAACTCCAACAACCGTGTTCACTTCCCGGACTCCGCCGGAAAGAGACCATCACGGTTACACACGCGGTTGATTCATTTTAATTAAGGTCAACTTCAGGTTTTCTACAACCGGACGTTAACAAATTCCCATCTGCCCATAACCGTGGGCACGGCTTTCGAAAGTTCAAATCCCTGCAGGGGTGTCCCAACTTAGCCCACGACAAGCTCTCACGGTCAACGAAGGAATAGACCTCCACCCGAGACATTCCGATCAGACTCGGTATCCCAGTACAACAAGACATTTCGACAGGGTAAAACTAAACCAGCAATACCGCCCGAATGTGCCGACAAATCCTGATAGGAGCTGCACATATCTCTTTCTCAGGGCACACTCAGATTGTCTTAGGTACGGGTAAGCCAGCCCAGAGTTGCCCCTGGTGGCCACCGGCAGCTGACAGGTGGACCAACACTCAGAGGAGCACTGGCCCGGGGGGGGGGGTAAAATAATGATGACCCTTGAGCCGGCCGACTCAAGGGAAAGAAAAGGCTAGGTGGCAAATGGTAAAACCAATGTTAGGCATTGCTGGAGAAGCTTTACTTAAGGCGAACTGTCAAGGGGTTCCCATTATAGCCCAACCGCGTAAGGGACGCAAAATCCGGGAACATAACACCGATATAACGGAAACTAGGGCGGCAAGAGTGGAACAAAACACCAGGCATAAGGCCGAGCCTTCCACCCTTTACCAAGTATATAGATGCATTAATTAAATAAGACATATAGTGATATCCCAACAAGTAAACATGTTCCAACAAGGAACAGTATCTCCATGTTCCAACAAGGAACAAACTTCAATCTTCACCTGCAACTAACAACGCTATAAGAGGGGCTGAGCAAAGCGGTAACATAGCCAATCAACGGTTTGCTAGGACAATGGTGGGTTAGAGGCTGAACATGGCAATTTGGGAGGGCTGACAAGCAAGTGGTAGGCATCGTAGCAATGGCATAGCAAAAGAGCGAGAAAACTAGCATAGCAAAGATAGTAGTGATTTCGAGGGTATGATCATCTTGCCTGAAATCCTGCAAGGAAGAAGAACGAGTCCATGAAGAAGACAAACGGACGTAGTCGAACGGATCCTCACAAACTCGACGTTATCGGAACCAACCCGAAGAAGCAACACCGGAAAAGAAGCACACAACATAGTAAACAACCACCACATAAACATGGCATGATGCACAATCAAGTATGATGCATGTCCGGTTTAATGAAGCATGACATGGCAAAATGCACAAGCAACCCTACAAATTAAATGGAGCTCAATATGCAACAAGTTGCATATTGACGGAACACCACGTCAATTATTTAGTTCTCTCCCATTTATGTACCCAACAATATTAAATGTTGAACCACATGGCAAGGGGTGAAGCAAATGAAAACTACCTATCTAGGCAAATTTAAATGAGGCCGGAAGCAACGAACAACAATTCCGGTAAATCCCCATGTGCAAATATTAGGTTTGGTCCTGATCTGTCCTAAACACAATTTTAGAGTTGTTTAACATGCAAGATGAGTGCACCATGTTAAACTAGGAAAAATTCTACCCCATTTACATATAAAGTTTATTTAATTCGGAGTTACGGTTATTTAGTTATGAATTAAATCATTTTTTTTACATGGCATAGGAGCAAAATTAAGCAAACAACATTTTAAATATTTTAACATGGCAAGAAAGTGGCATATTATTCATCTACACATAATTTTAAGCAACTTTCATATATAAATTATCTTAATCCGATGCACGGTTAATTAGTTATTAAATGCATGAAGTATAGGGGGTTTTCTGTAAATCTGTAAATCTCTGGATAATTGGACAAATTCACATATCTCAAAAAAAACGTCAACGGGCTGAATCTGGCCGGCCCAACAGGAAACAGGGGAGGCGCTGGGGGTCTCACCATGGGCCATGGCCCGGCTGGAGTGGAAGCAGGCCGAGGCGACGCTGGATGGAGCTGGGCCTGGGAGGCACTCGCGCTGGGCGTGGATCTGGAGCTGGAGCTGGGCTGGCGCTCGCGCTGCGCTGCTCCCCTAGTTGGGCTCAGCCCAGGTCGGTGGAGGCGGCCCAGGGGGCGTGGTCGAGTAGGCCGATGGAGAGGGGTGGTGTTGGGCCTGGGCGTCCGGTCAACGAAGGGGCGAGCGGGAAGCAGAGGAGGAACAACACAGCGGCGACCGACGAATTCCGGTGAGGGGATGGCGGCAGGTGGCGGAGATGGGCCCGGCTGGCGACGGGAATGGGTGGATCGTGCCCCTGGGCACCGGATCTGGCCGGATGACGGCACCACCGGGGTCGGCGGCAAGCGATGATGGCGGCTTGGCTCCCTGGCCACGGAGAGAGAGAGGTTACAGGAGAGAGAGAGAGAGAGAGAGAGAGAGAGAGAGAGAGAGAGACAGGAGCAGGGTGAACGCCAGGGGAAGCAGAGGTGGTACCTGGCGGCGGATCCGGTGGCGCTCGTCGGTGCGGGATCGCGGCAAGGTTGGGCAGAGGCGTGGGGGAGCTGGTGTAGCGGGCGACGGTGGCTTAGGCTGGTCGACTGGTCGGCGCGGGATCGAGGAACGGAGCGCGGTGGTTGGTCGGGCACGGAAAAAGATGAGATACAGTGCGGTGGCGGCGGCTAGGAGGATCCCTAGGGATTAGGGATTGGTCCGAAAATAGACTAGGGGTAGACTATATATACAGGAAAAGAGGAAATTGGATCATCCGATCGAAATCCGAGGGACGAGAATAAATAGGCTCGGGAGTCCAAATAAGAAAACGGTGATGTTTTGTAGACGTTTGGGGATGATCCGGATCCAACGGTGGCAACAGTCCGGGTCGGGTCCGGGACAACTTTCGGGCGCGCGAGGGGGGGCTGCGGGCTGACGAGAGAGATTAGGTAGGGCCTGGCGGTAGGTAATGGGCTGTGCAGAAAGCTCGAGCTGAGAGAGAAGAGAGAGAGGGCCCGGCATCTGTTTCCGGAGACCGAAAACGTCCGACGTTAGACCGGCTATAAGCCGCTATATTTATCCGTTGGGGCGTCAAACGGACTCCGATTGCGATGAAACTTGACAGGCGGTCTGTCTACACTATAATAAGACCGCACACCAAATTTCAACTCAATCCGAGAACATTTTCCGGCCACTTATAAAATAATATTTCGGACATGCCGCGGGCGCGTGCAAGTGTGTCTGGGCTCAGAACGGACAACGGAGAGGACAAGGAGGCCGGGACGGATGCAAGTTTTGAAAAAAAAATGATGATGCAATGCACATGATGACATGATGAAATGCAACACGCAAGCGAATGACAAGGCAACAACAGCGAATAACTGAACAACACCTGGCACATCGGTCTCGGGGCGTTACACATAGCTCCTTTGATCTCTATCTTGGGGCTCCATGATCATCTTGTCACCGGCTTGACACCACGATCTCCATCATCATGATCTCCATCATCGTGTCTCCATGAAGTTGCTCGCCAACTATTACTTCTACTACTATGGCTAACGCGTTTAGCAATAAAGTAAAGTAATTTACATGGCGTTTCTCAATGACACGCAGGTCATACAAAAAATAAAGACAACTCCTATGGCTCCTGCCGGTTGTCATACTCATCGACATGCAAGTCGTGATTCCTATTACAATAGCATGAACATCTCATACATATCATTCATCATTCATCACAACTTTGGCCATATCATATCACAAAGCACTTGCTGCAAAAACAAGTTAGACGTCCTCTAATTGTTGTTGCAAGTTTTACGTGGCTGAAATAGGGTTCTAGCAAGAATGTATGGCGTGTCTTATCCTGCTTGTTTTCTATCATACCAAGAAAATCATATGTGACAAGCTTCATATTTCGCTCTTCTTTGTGAAATAAAACTTGCAGGGCTGTGCAAGAGGGATCCAGAAGTTCTGAACTTGTACCGAGTTTGTTAGAATTTATGGTATATGGAGGGTTAGATGTTTAAGTCAAACACATGTAGCTTGGACATACGTCCTCGTATCCAAAAAAAAAGTGTCATGGCTTGAACTAAAGCTACGACACTCTTTTTTTTCTGGATTGGAGGGAGTATTATATAAAGGCAAAAATAGACTACATGAAGCTGCTAGGCTAGACACAAGACCACGAATGGGATGGTCCATATGCCCGTTGGAGGAGTGTCTGGACTGGTCGTGGAGTGATGGTTGAGGCCAGGTCCACCGCGCGACCCTATCCTGTCCGGTCCTGTTCGTTTGGGATAAAAGGGACAAAGGCAACAACCCAACGCGCAACCCCATCTTATTTTTTTGTCCGTTTAGCGTCCGTTCGACTCCATATCCGGAGCAAAGTTGGAATGGATTTGGGTCAAAACGGACAGCCCGTCTGCGTCCTCGCGTCCGCGTGTGGCCCACATGGCAGCCACCTACCCCGCTTTTCTTCCCTTTCCCTCTCTCTCCTCTGCTGGACGCTGCAGCCGCATCGTCTTCCGTCGTCTTGCCGGAGCGGGAGCGCGTGGGGCGCTGGTGAGGCGGGGCCACGACGCGCAGGCGAGCAGGCGCAGGCGGCGAGCTCGCGTGAGAGGAGGAGCACGAGCGGCGGCGGTAGACTGCAGCGCGGGCGCGACTGGAGCGCGATGGCGAGCTGCCGCGGGCGGAGCGGCAGGGCGGGGGCGGGGTGGCCCAGCGCGTGTTGGGGAACGTTGCAGAAAACAAAAAATTTCCTACGGTTTCACCAGGATCCATCTATGAGTTCATCTAGCAACGAGTGATCGGATGCATCTACATACCTTTGTAGATCGCGAGCGGAAGCGTTCAAAGAACGGGGATGAGGTAGTCGTACACGACGTGATCCAAATCACCGGAGATCCTAGCGCCGAACAGACGGCACCTCCGCGTTCAACACACGTACGATCAGCGTAACGTCTCCTTCTTCTTGATCCAGCAAGGGGAAAGGAGAGGTTGAGGAAGATGGCTCCAGCAGCAGCACGACAGCGTGGTGGTGATGGAGCTGCAATACTCCATCAGGGCTTCGCCAAGCACTATGGAGGAGGAGGTGTTGGAGAGGGAGAAGGAGGCAACCAAAGGCGTGGTTCAAGAGGCCCTCCTTCCCTCACTATATATAGGGGGGCCTAGGGGGGGCGGCGGCCCTAGGAGATCCAATCTCCTAGGGGGCGGCGGCCAAGGGAGGTTTCCCTTCCCCCCCCCCCCCCAAGGCACCTAGGGGTGCCTTCCCCTTGTGGGACTCTTCCCCTCTTGAAACCCTAGGCGCATGGGCCTCTTGGGGCTGTTGCCCTTGGCCCATGTAGGCCAAGGCGCATCCCCTACAGCCCATGTGGCCCCCGGGGTAGGTGGCCCCACCCGGTGGACCCCCGGGACCCTTCCGGTGGTCCCGGTACAATACCGGTGACCCCGAAACCTGTCCCGATGGCCGAAATAGCACTTCCTATATATAATTATTTACCTCCGGACCATTCCGGAACTCCTCGTGACGTCCGGGATCTCATCCGGGACTCCGAACAACATTCGGGTTACTGCATATACATATCCCTACAACCCTAGCGTCACCGAACCTTAAGTGTGTAGACCCTACGGGTTCGGGAGACATGTAGACATGACCGAGATGACTCTCCGGCCAATAACCAACAGCGGGATCTGGATTCCCATGTTGGCTCCCGCATACTCCACGATGATCTCATCGGATGAACCACGATGTCGAGGATTCAAGCAACCCCGTATACAATTCCCTTTGTCAATCGGTATGTTACTTGCCCGAGATTCGATCGTCGGTATCCCAATACCTCGTTCAATCTCGTTACCGGCAAGTCACTTTACTCGTACCGTAATGCATGATCCCGTGAACAGACACTTGGTCACTTTGAGCTCATAATGATGATGCATTACCGAGTGGGCCCAGTGATACCTCTCCGTCATACGGAGTGACAAATCCCAGTCTTGATCCGTGTCAACCCAACAGACACTTTCGGAGATACCCGTAGTATACCTTTATAATCACCCAGTTACGTTGTGACGTTTGGTACACCCAAAGCACTCCTACGGTATCCGGGAGTTACACGATCTCATGGTCTAAGGAAAGGATACTTGACATTGGAAAAACTCTAGCAAACGAACTATACGATCTTGTGCTATGTTTAGGATTGGGTCTTGTCCATCACATCATTCTCCTAATGATGTGATCTCGTTATCAATGACATCCAATGTCCATAGTCAGGAAACATGACTATCTGTTGATCAACGAGCTAGTCAACTAGAGGCTTACTAGGGACATGTTGGTGTCTATTATTCACACATGTATTACGATTTCCGAATAACACAATTATAGCATGAATAAAGACAATTATCATGAACAAGGAAATATAATAATAATGCTTTTATTATTGCCTCTAGGGCATATTTCCAATAGCGCGCAGCACGGCGGGAGCTGGCGCGGGAGTGCAGGGCGGGGCGCGGGCGCGGCGGGCGTGCAGGGCGGTTGAGCACGCGGGGCGGGGCGGCAAGGCGTGGACACGGACGCGGCGCTGCGGGCGGCGCGACGCGCCAGGCGGTGCTGGGCGGCAGGGCGCGGGAGCGCGGCCGGGCGTGCTCGCAGTGGCCGTGGCCGGGAGGCGGCGTGACAGGGTGCGGGCGCGCGCGCGGAGGGCGGAGCGGGGCCAGGGCGGGGACGGCCCGGGCGGCGGACTGCTCCTGCTGCTGCGGGCGAGCGGGGTGTGCGGCGACGGGCGAGCTGGCAAGCGGGGCGGCAAGGCGTGGGCATGGGCACGACGCGGCGGGCGGTACTGGGCGGTAGGGCGCGGGAGCGCGGCCGGGCGTGCTCGTAGTGGCCGTGGCCGGGAGGCGGCGTGACGGGGTGCGGGCGCGCGCGCGGAGGGCGGGGCGGGGCCAGGACGGGGATGGCCCGGGCGGCGGACTGCTCCTGCTGCGGGCGAGCGGGGCGTGCGGCGACGGGCGAGCTGGCGAGCGGGGTTGCGGGCGAGCTGGCGAGCGGGGCGCTCGGCAGCAGGCAGGGGCGCGCCGGGCGAGCGCGGCCACGAGGGAGCGGGGGCACTGGGCGTGCAGGTGCGGGGCGAGCGTGGCGCCGGCGCGCGCCGGCCGGCTGCGCGGGCGCGAGCGCGGAGCGGGTGGGGCGTGGGCTCGGCCCGGGCGCGACGCAGGCAGGGTGCAAGCCGGGTGGCGACGGCGAGCGGGCGGGGGTGAGCGAGTGCGAGGGCGGACGAGCTTAGCAGCAGCGTCTGCACCGGCGGAGCGACAGCGCGAGCTCACGGGCGGACGAGCTTGGCAGCTGCGGCTGCACCGGCGGAGCGAGAGCGCGAGCTCACGGGCGGGTGAGATGTACGGTCGAGACGGACATTTTGAGGTCGTTTGATGCGTTGGGCGCCTCCAACTCTATCCGATCCGGACAAGCATGTTCGTTTTGCCATCCATTGTCACCCCAAACGGACAAAATCCGGACAAAACAAATGTTCATTTGGGATCGTACGGTGGAGTTGTCCTGAGTGTGTGGTTGCCTCTACAGGGCTTGTTGTTGATTTATACTATGTCAATTTAGTACATGTGGAGGAATATTCAAAATCATGCCTCAAGATGTTGTTGATGTTTGATGAATCTCGTTAACAAATACCGCCCTTACTGTTTATTCTTTGCAATGATCTAATCGTGTAAATTCTAAAAATAACTCACACATGTCAACAAAAACAGATTTTGACTTAACTATATTAACTAACAAACTTGCATGCGATCATTTCTTCGAGGAATAAAGACTAATGGGAAACACTTCCCATCGGTAGTCCGATGTGAGAAGCTGGTAGGACGCCTCATCTAGCATCCACAAACACGGCAGCATGGTGAAGTTGCAGTGCCCTGATCTCGAATTCCATCCATGGCCGTGAACCGCCTGTCCTTCTCAACCAAAGCCATCTTGCCCCAAGGCAATGTTTAAGCAGTGCATGTCCAGAAGTCCGAGGCCACCAGCCCACTTGGGCGTGCAAACAGTACCCCAAGCGACAGCCCAATTCCCTCCATTGGCGTGCGCATGACCAGCCCAAATGAAGCCCTTACAGATCTTTCTAATCTGGGCTAAAGTAGCAGGGGGCACATCCAAAGCCATCGTTGTGGGAATATCCTAACGGACGCTCATTGCGTCAGAATGTCGAGCGAACGCACAAAGGCGAGCGGCCTAGCGATCAAGATGGGCCGGCCCAACTAGATAGTACACACGCTACAGTGTCCGGTTTTGGGTGCTTTCTGGAAGGTTCCTTACCGGTTTTGGGAACCTTCCAGAAGGTTCTTGAACCGGTTTTTCATTGGTTTTTTTCTTTTTTTCTTGTTTATGTTTCTTTCTTTCTCTTTTTTTCTTCTTTCTTTGTTTTTCTCTTTCTTTATTTCATTTTTCAATTCCTATTTCTTCTCTTTCTATTTCCTTTTTGTTCTTCAGATTTTCAAATTCCTTTCTGTTTCTTTTTTCTTTTCTTATTTTTTCGTTTTTTCTGTTTTGTTTTCTTTCTTTGGTTTCTTATTTCATTTTATTTTTATTTTCTCTTTTTTAAAAAATATTCAAATTTTGTTTGCCTTTTCATAAAATGTTCAATTTTTTAAAAAAAGTTCTCAAAACTCAAAAATTATTCTCATTACACAAAAAAGTTCAAAAATATCGAAATTAATATAATGTACCAGACTTCAATTTTCTGTTCATGTTTTCCAAAAATGTTCGCGCTTCCAAATTTGTTCGGGACTTTTCAATTTTTTCTCCGTTCCAAAATTTGTTCTCAATATTCAAAAAATGTCCGTACTTTAAGAAATTGTTCGCGCTACCAAATTTGTTCTACGTTTCAAAATTTGTTCTCAAGATTCAAAAAAAATGTTCATGCTTTAAAATAATTTCCACGTGTCCAAATTTGTTCTCCGTTTCAAAATTTGTTCTCAAGATTCAAAAAAAATGTTCATGCTTTAAAATAATTTCCACGTGTCCAAATTTGTTCTCCGTTTCAAAATTTGTTCTCAAGATTAAAAAAATGTTCGTGCTTTAAAAAATGTTCATGTTCAAATTTTGTTCTTGATTTAAAAATTTTGTTCTCTAAATTCAAAAATGTTTGAGATTTTAAAAAGTGTTAATTTTATCAAAACTTTGTTCAAGATTTTTAGTTTTTCTTCTAAAATTTGGAAAGTGTTCGCTTTAAAAAAACACTTTTTTAAAATAATTTTCGCGTTAGGAATTTGAGAAAATGTTCGGATCTATATTACATTTAGCTTCGCGCGCCATGGCAAACCAAGAAAGCTTGTCTATCACGTTGGCTAGACTCGTGTGGATCGGCATAGCGCATAGGACGGAGTGCACTAGAATCAGCCTTGCAGATTTATCCAAGGCCGCAGCTCGTCATGTTGGAAGCTTCCTAGCGATGGTGTCCACCATCTCTTGGAAATGGCCAGCCACGGCTTTCTGCAGGCACAATGGTAGCCCCAGGTGGCACCCAAGCCCATTGGCGAGCAATTCCACCACCTCGTGCATATATTTTTTAACATAATACAGACGCAAACGCTTATATACATACGCATATATTCATCTTTTATCTTTTTGAACGCACACACGTACACCCTATCCCTATAGGCGTCTCCGAAAGATTGAGCCGGCATATCACTTTGAAATTTTACGAAGTCACCGTCGTGCACATCTGATAGGCAAGATCACACAGTTTTTAGTGTTAATCCCAAGGCCTAGCCACCATCTACAACTCCTTATATTGGCCACATACGGTGGTATACCAATGGTAACAGGGCCACATTAATTTTAAGAGTTTAATATCAATTATGATAATATTACATTTAATATTTTCATACATATTAAGTGACATTGACAACCTTTTTTACCATCAAATTCTCACACACACACCCTCTCCCTCCCTCTTCCTCACTCTCTCTCCCCTCTCATTTTCTCTCTCTCTCTCTCTCTAACACACACACATATCCATCTTATTGGGTACGGGACCATAATCTATCTATTTCACACGCACATGCGCTAGTGCATAACAATATGGATTATGTGTATTATATTTGTCACCACAACTGAGGAAGTTAATTTCATGTAATCGGCCAGCCACAGCGTCATGACAAACAATACATCTAAATTCTCAGCGTTATTTTTATGTAACATTGGCGAGAGGTAAACGACGGTGATTGTTTCCTTTGTTTGGAGATTGATTACCATCCGTGAGTTAAACTGGGTACTAAAGAAGAATCTGATTGTGATACGTGAATTGATTGTTACCTTGTACATTTGGTTTTAGTATTTGAAGATTGATTACCATTCGTTAGTTGGGTTACCAAAGAAGAAATCAATCACCATATGTAGAAAAAGGAACTACATTGCACATGTTTACACCTCATCTACTCGTGAGAATATATAGAATTGGAGCAAACAAAATAAATGCAGACGAGAGATAAAACATCAATGAGGATCCCTAATGTCTTGACTAATATGTTGTCCTCCATCTTGAGAAGCACCTACAAGGAAGGGCTAACATACAGAATCACGAGCCACTCCAATTTATGACTCACACAACTTCATCTTCAACCTGTTAATGATGCGTGAACCTTAACATACCTCAACATACATAGGAACGCGTTAAGAGCAACTGAGGCAAAACAACAAACAAGTGGCACCCTTCTTGTAAATATGTAACATTAATATCTTTTGTTAATTAAATGCAATAGAAGCCTCTCCTGTCGTTTCCTCCTAAAAAACAAAAGAATGGCGCAATTGAATGGTGGTATCACACAATCAAACCCTTCACGGCAGTGAACTCCATAATCTGTCTGGCCCTATTCTTATTCAAAAGGTTGTGCAACCAGGACCGGTTACTCCTACAATTTTGCTGTCGAGACACGACATATGTGATGCAGTAAAGCACATGAAAGAGATGACGCCGCTGACGAGATCTTGGCGATTATATGTAACATAATCAAGCGGTGCTAGCTCAACTTTAGTGCCAATCAGCATAGCCTATTTAGCCGATATATTTAGATCAAGTCCAGCACCCCCGCATCGACGTCACTGTCGTCTTCCTCAACCTTGGGCCACCGCGACATTGTCATTCGATCCACGCCGCCCCGAGCTCCCATGTCTTTCGCTAGGGCGCCATTGACACCACCATGATCTCCTCTTGCCTTTCCCATGTTTCCCCTCTCGTTTGCTCTCATTAATTAGGTATTTCGCCATGGCCGAGAACCGTCATCCGCCATGGCCATTCCAGGGGTAGCCACCGAGCTCCTCGGATTGACCCCGTGGCAGATGCCCGCTCCTATGCACGCCCATGCCCGAGCCTGGCGCTCTTCTTCCGCGCCCGCGGGGCCACTCCCTCTCCATGCCCACTCCCGTGCTACACCGCGTCGGTCGCGCCCGCCGCTGCCGTCGCGCTCTCCGCAGCCACCGCACAACTGTGCCCCGCGCGACACACACCCTGGCCGCACTGCACACTCTCGCTGGTTGCGCTCGCCCCGTCTACTGCCGCCTATCCCTTTGCTTGCCCAGCTGTCGCGCCCCTGCCTCGCGCCGCCTCCAGTCATGGCCATCTTCTGCTGGCCGCCCCCTCAGCCACGCCGGCCGCATCTCTGCCCTCCACCGTCGGCCGCTCGCCTCGCCTGCTGCGTGCTGCTTCCTGCTGCTACGCTCTTCTACCGCTGGTACGCTGCTGCGCCATGCCCTCGACACTGTCGTGGACAAATGTGGCGGAGGGATTGTTAATGGAGTACGAGAAGGAGGTGGCGGAGAAGGTGTGGAGAGGCAGGAGGTCTGGGGTGGTGTCACCTGGCTGCGGTGGAGGTGTTTATGCGAGAAGGAGCTAGAGTGGAAGGAGAGGTCACAATTGGAAAGAATCGCAAAAAAAACATAACCCAAAGATCTCATTCCAAAAAATGCTAATATCGATGGAGGAGTGATTTCCTTCAATAGATGAAAAACATAGGAAATATTGGTTGTTATCAAGGAAAGGTAAAAATTTAGAAAAGTTAGGATTTTTGAACTGATTTCTATGCAAATGGGGTTTTATTGTTTGGTAACGTGATATCAATACCTGCCCATTTGTGACGTGTCTGGTTAGGAAAGTTTGCAAATGCTAAGAAACTATTTATTGGGAGAAAAGTTGTGACGTGTTTGTTATTTGTTTCCTAAAACAAATTTCACTAATAAGAGAAACCGATTGATTTAGATAAGTTAGGAAAGTTAGATTAAAATGTATTATTTGTTTCTTGAAAACCTGTTATTTGTTTCCTAAGATAAATTGAACCAATAAAAGGAATCGATTGATTTGCATAATTTAAGGAAGTTAGATCCGTGATTTGTTATATGTTAGGAAAGTTCTGGTTGTAATAAAGAGTGGAGAGAAAAATAAATCGATGGACCAGGGTGGGAGGGGGTGGTGGGAGGAGAGACAAAAAAAATCAGCAAAAATAAACCGCGGAGACTATTCACCAACTCGTCCATTAAAAATAGAGATATATCAGAATCATCTGCTCCTTCTTGCGTCAACTGTGACCACCCCCCATGCGAACTTCCTTGTACAACATGAATTATGAAGGCGATGCTTGTTGTGAGAACAAGGAGATCTACATGAAGCAGCTAGAATGTTTTCATTATGTCAATGGTGTTTTGGTGGCGGTGAAGATGGATAGCTTACACTGCAGGAAAGACGATCCATAGATTAGATGAGGCCTCTCTATGATTACAGATGAGGTGACACGATTTTTTCTATCTTGTGTGTTGGTTTGGTCGGTGCATGTTAATTTAGTTAGATACCAAACAAAGTTAGTTTAAAAGCACATAGAACGTGTGTAGATAGACCATAAGTAGTGTCCTACCAAATCTTCAAATAGTTTTGCAGAACTATTTTTTTAGTGTTTCACGAGTTGTTAAAGATGGATCTGGACCAAACTATTAGATATATTCCCTAAAAAATGTTAAATATTTACCCTAAAAAGATACAAGTCATGTAAATTTTTTAGTTGGAGAATGTGTCTTACATAGTAGTACATGATAAGGAATGCGCCAAGGTTCCATGTACAGAAAATAGTGAATCAAGATGACGTCCTATCTGTGCCATAATTTAGTTTTATCTTGTATTTAGAATCATTTGGTTCATGCCTCGTTATTCCAGATTATTTCCCCCCAGAAAACAGGTTGTTCCCAAGATAATTGTTCAAACAAATTGTAAAGGAGATCCCTATGGAGTGAAAAGTTCAACCCAGATGGTGGGGTTGTACATCTACTCTCGTAAACAAGTGAGCAAGTTTCACTTCCATGAGATTTAAACATTTCATGAAACTAGATTTGCACTATTTTACAAGTTGTTGGATGGACGGATAAGGTTATAGTGCAAAAGATACATGGAGTGGCTGTGCATACAAATTTATGGGTTCGATTAATTAGCATGTCAGTGACTAGTATAGATTTCTTTTAGCTATTAGCTAGACTAAAAAGAGAGAATAGTCATGTCCAAAATAGTTCTCTTGTGTGAACCATTTAATCTTCTTCTCTTTCTTGCGAAATATTGAACAAGTTTGTATTTTTTATTATTGTTAAAGCTGCACAAACATGCACACAAACCACCACCAGCAAACTCATACACAGGTATCTCCAACACAAATCAATATACAAGGGTGATTTTATTCATAGATTATCATACGAGCACACTTATTTGTCACATGTTGTGGTATGTGACATTTTATTGGTCACGAATAGAGGCTATATCATCACCAGTAATAGCCACTAGGTAATTTGCAGTCGGCTCCCATGTTGCACTTTGAGGGGAGGCTCTGGGCCCTCTGAATTTGTTTGAATACATCACCTCGCCAAATTCCGAAGAAGCCACCGAGCTTGCCTTGGATCATTCCTCGGATAGAATCGCAGCGACACTGTGGTGCTATCTGGCTCAGCTGCTGGCAGCACTTCTCCCGGACCTCGTGCTCACAACCGCCCTTCCACCATTTCGTGGGCCAAGTGACTGGAAAATCCTTCATTGTGAAACACCGCTCCATCACGTAATCCTTGCAAGAGCTTAGCTTCGGCCGCTCCAGCGGGCATTGTTGAGAACCACCTCCTGCACCAACTTCATTGTACCAGCCGCCAACTTCTGAGTATTGCGCGAAGGTTGTGCTCGCTACAAGAGCAAGGAGGGCTAGGAGGAATAAGGTCTTCATGTTTTCAATGTTGTTTTGGTGGTGGTGGTGGAGATGAATAGATGGGTTGAGGCTCCCCTTTATTTATTGCTTAGTGACATGGTTTTTGCCTACCATTGTGTGTTGCTTTGGTTAATGCTCACAAATTAAAGTTACTTTGCGAGCCAACAGAAATGGTGCGTTGTTGAGACAGGTGACGGTTCGTGTACTAAATGTACCCTTTTCTCAAGATAGACCACAGATAGTTTTGTACCAAAGCTTCACGCTTTAAGCTTTTGTGAACTGGCCTTGTAGTGTGTGGAAATTGTTGAAGAAGGTTCCAAACCAATTTGTTAGAGAATGTGTTTTACAAGGTATTAGTACATGAAAAGCAATACCTCTAGATGTCGTCCTCTTCTAGCCGTGGTTTTTCTGTTTTGTGTTTCGAATCATGTAATGTTGAGATAGATAATCTTTACTCCATCCGTTTGGGTTTATCAGGACAAAGAGAGAAAACTCTAATACCAAGGCATAATTAATTTGGTCGGAAACGTGTGATGCACCTTTTTATTTCTAATTAGTGTCGTTGGAAAATTGGTGTTTCGTGGTATCTCGAAAACTGACTCCTTACATGTTGCTACTTAGTTCGATGGAATTACCGGGGTGAAATGGAAATAGGCCACACAAGAATCAAAGATGGTGCACATTTAGATACATTATAACTGAGCACCTTTCCTATCCTTTCAGGCCATTAGCATTTGTATCCGTTGGATCGTCATTTAAGGCGTTTTCAGCCATCCGATTGTCTCTTAATCCCATCCCGAGTTACTTCGTTCGATCCTAACAAGCGCTAAGAGCATCTCCAGCCGCGCCCCCAAGAAGGCCCCTCAGGCGTTTTTTATCCGCCGGCGCCAAAAAATCGGCCCAGTCGCGTCCCCAAGAGCCCAGTTTTCGCCGGCTCGGGCCGAAATTAGCGCCGGCGGACCCAACCCGAACCCGGCGTGCTGGGGGTCGCTCGGGGGCGCCGGGCGAATCGTTTTTGGCGCGAAGAGCCGCGGGCCCGCCGCGTCAGCGACTCTACTCTCTTCTCGCCCCTTCGTCGTTCTCATCGCCTCGTTTCCCGCGGCGAATCAATGCCAAAGCTGCCGCGCGCTACCGCGCCGGTCAGCCTCCATTGATGCCTCACGGGTGGCGCAGTGAAGGCTGGGCGACGTCCCTCAGCCGCCACGCAATCACGCCACGCGTAACGCGCCGGCCAAGCCTACCACGCGGCGTCTCCGCCTATAAAAGCCGACTGCAAGCGCGCCGGAGAGACTCACCCCGATCATCCACCGACGACGCGCTCATTTCTCCCTCTTTCCTCCTCTCGCCGTCACCAGTTGAGAAAGCATGGCCGAGCGTTTCCCAGGCGACGGCGTGGCGGCGAACGGATTCGGGCGCCGTCATCTGCACGAGGACGAGGCTCGCCTCCTTTTCGAGGCCGAGTACCCGGTCCTGCCGGACATGCGGGTGCCTGGGGCGTGGAGGATCAGCGCCGGCGGCGTGCCGGTGCCCCCGGTACCCACCGGCGCGGCGCGGCGTGCGGAGATCGCACGCATCCACTCGTCCCTGCCGCGTGCAGCGAGGGAGGGGCCCCGGTACGTCCCCGACAGCCCAATTTGGGAGCCGTACTTCCGCCGCCGGCACGGCGAGCAGCTCGAGGCCACCAACGGCGTCGTGCCCTCCGGCAGGTTCAACGCTGCCGGCCGACGTCGGTGGTGGGGCGTGCCCGGGCGCACGTTGGAGTCCGTCCTCGAGTACATCGAGGGCGGCAACACGCCGCGCCTCGAGTACCCTGCTCCCTCGTCCTTCTCACGCCGCCGGGGAAGCTCCTGGACGCCGAGGCGCATGGAGACCGGGGTGTCCTCCTCCTCGTCCAGCGGCTCTCCCTGCCTCCACCTCCGCCCTGTCAAGCCGGAGCCCCAGGACACGCCTGTCAGCGCGCGTACCCGCAGCTCCAGCGCCCTCGTCGAGCCCAAGGTGGAGTCCAGCCTCCCCTCGGAGTACGAGGAGATAGCCCGGCGCGGCTTCTCCGATGAGGACGCCATGCGGTGGTCGCGCAACAACTACCTGCGCGAGGAGATGGTCCGGCAGCGCCGGGCCCTGGAGGAGATCGCTGCCCACAAACGTGGGCGCGAGGACGAGGACGGTGTCGTCGTCCTCGATAGCGACGACGATGCCGCCCCCGGACCGTCCAACCCGCCGCGCCAACCGGGGGAGGGATGCAGCAGGGACGGCGGAGGCGTAGGCGGGGGCGACGACGACGACGACGACGACGGTGACTGCATGCGGTTCTACAGCCTCCTCGGCATGTAGAACCGCGTGGGTGGGCGGGCGGCGAGGCAGGCGGCAAGGGAGACGGCGGGGGTAGCCCGCGGTAGTTTTTTTCTTTTTTTTGTAAAATATGTTTAAATTTGAACGAACTCACCCGTGTTTGCGTTGTGTTTGAGCCGAATTTGAACATTTTAAAAACCGGTGGGGGCCGCGACTGGGGCATCACGCCCCCAGTGCGCGGTTTAGCGCCGGTGCGCTCCCAGGGAGCGATTTTTTGCCCCTCCTGGGGGGGCCAACGGCTGAAGATGCCCTAACCCTTCTTGGGCCGCTACTCTGGTGGCATTTTTCAGCTTCTCGGATTAAATTAGGCCTACTGGGCCTGTGACAGCCTCCGCACGTGCAATCCAAAAGAAAACAACACTCTTTTCGTCCGTCGCGTGAGGCTGGCGAGACTCTCTCATGCGCGACCTAACCTCGCTGCCGCCGCCATGTTCTCTGATCTTGCAGCCCCTGTCGTCATCAACTGATCGGACACCACTGCAAATCTCCAACTCTCCCGCGACCTCGACTCCCTTCATCCCTCCCCGCGACGTTGTCTTGCCGCCCTCGGCCTCACCATCATCTGATGCAGGTGAGTTACACCCACGTCCATCTCCCCTTCCCTTGCCTCTAAACGCCACCGAGCAGAAACTCCTCTCTTCCCTTGTCCCGTGGCATCTTCTGTTACCCTCCCTGCACAACATCTAATCATGAATTTCCTCTTGCAGGTCATTTGGAGCTGTAGATAAATTTAGGTTTGCAAACCACTTCGGGACTGAGGTAATTCATCGGCAGATCATTTTTTTCATGCTTGTGTAGTTGTGTTGTATTTTATATTGTTGTCCCTGCTCGCAATGTCCTTCTGTGTCTGTATTTCTCTTTTCTAAGCTCACTAGCTAGAAACACTATTGGGATGATATAGTTGTAGACTTTCTCGCTTAAGAAATAAGTAAAATATGTTTTCTATGCTCACTAGAAACGCTATTGGGATGATATAGTAGTAGAATTTCTTTCTTAAGAAATATAAGTGAAGGACCACATGCTTGACAGTCAGATCACAATTTGATGCGAGAGAGTCAGATGCGGGCGCGGATGGTCCTCTCAAAGAAAGGGGAGGACTCATTGCAGCATCACAAGGACAACAAGCAACGGTGCTACTGCTGATGGTAGAGAGGAGATCAACGGCAAGGGAGGTAAGGGAAAAACTGAGGGTGTGAAACTAAGTTTATTCTAGGTATGTATTTTCTTGCTGATCAACCCCATCTGAATCCCCATCCATCTTCTTCTAATTTTTCTTTTGTTTCTGTACAGGTCAGGTCAAAGAGAGTATACAACTAGGTACAAAGTTTCATGAGCACTCATCTTCTTGGGATGGAAGATGATCAGTTACTGTTAAGTTGTAAAATTTCTATATTTTGTTGATGGTACCCACTGGGAGTTCGTTCAGATTTACTTCTATCATGCGTAGTAAACTTACGTTCAGCTTATGTGGATGATGCATGGGTACTGCAGTAAATACATTACCTATAAACCGAACCGTTGATTTAGTAATTTTACTTTTGGTCCAACGATCGATCAATTGGTGAGGCTATACTGAATCACTAATTTCTTCCTGGGGCAGTATTATAGATCTACCTCTTATTAGAAATTTAGAAAACCATAGGTTATTCAGAAGCTTTCTTACAAAAAGGGTGCTCTTTAGAAACTACTACATGTATACGCTCACATCACATGCATGTTTTCTTAATTTTCAAGTGCTTGTGAATATCTGCGAAAGTACAGTTGCCTGTAGATAATTTTACCAGATACACTGCACACATATCCGCAGGGACAGTTGCAACTTGCAAAACATAGGAAAAGACACGAGTCAATCCAAGATGACATTAGCAACCAAAGGTGAATCATTTGTATAAACCTTTGATTTTTCTGATACAAGAATAATGATGTGTGGTTTTTTTGAAGGTGTGTTGTTTTCTTTTAGTGTGGAAATTATTATGATGTTAATTCATCAGAGATGCATACATGTGTTATTTTCTTCATACAAAGCAATTCAATTTTGAATCTCAGGTTCAACAATTATTTGACATGTCATGAAGTGTGCACTGCATCACTCACAAAAATCATAGCTTCCATCCAGGGGATCTGGCCGAGTTAATCCATGCATTGATGTTTCACCATTTCCTGAAGTTATATAACTCTTGCGGTTTCCTCCAGGTTAATACGGTTACTCTATTAAGTGAAGGTTAGCTGTTGCTCCTTGATCAAGGCTATTAATTTATAGATGTGTTTTCGAGTATACTCATAGTAGTCCAGTGACGAATATAAGTTGAAGCATGAGGCTATTACATTAAAAAACATTTTCACTTGAAAGTAGCCATCAGATAGAAATGGCCATACATATATTGTGTACATGAAACTAAAATGTGTATAACATGTCCAGCTTAGTATCATCATCTTTTTGGTTATACTTAGTATTGTCCCTTTCAACACAAAAGAAACTTTTGCCAAACAACTTTTTTAAGCTTATTTTACAAATTTCAATAGTTTATATTTCAATTATGTTTACCTCTTGTCACCTTATATTTATGAAAATTCCTATCAACCTATTGACAAAACAGATGGGCGCGGCAACGCGGGCCTTCGACGATCTAGTCTGTTTATACAATGCAGCAAGGTTAAGGAGCTATGGCAGTTCCTGGGCCTCGAGGATGTAAGACGTTCAGTTCAGTGCTGTACAACAATATAGGAAACAATGGATATCCTATGGCTAATTAATCCCACAGAAAAAGGGGCTGGAGCTGTTTTATGCATAGTGGCATTGGTGGAATAACAGAAACGACGTCCGTCAGGGACGCAAGACGGCAAGCGCGCAGACTATAGGATACCGAGCCATTGTTAACAATGCTGAATATATAGAGATTATGCGTCCAAACAAGGAGAATGTGCAGAAAGAGACAGCAGTATGGCTTGCGCCGCAACCCGGCATGCTAAAATTTAACGCCGACGGCGCATTTGTTCAAGGCCAAGATCATGCAGCCTGGGGTGTGGTGGTTTGGGATCATGTCGGGGATGTGGTGGCCTGCAAAGCTGGCCGGATGGCTCATGGCCCTGATGCATTCACGATTGAGCTTCAAGCCATGAATCAAGCGGTTGACTTAGAGCATCTCTAGCAGACCCCTCAAAACGCGCGGACCCGCAAAATCCTGATGATTATATGGGCTTGGAACATTTTTTTTTGACCAGAACAGAGCATGTATAACCCTATCCCCCGCCGCGACGATTCCCCAATCCCCCTTCTATTTCTTGCCGCCGGTTAGTCCAATCCCGCTCCCGAATGCCACCATGTGGGGCGGAATGTGAAGCTCCGACCGCAGCTCCGGCGAGAGAGACGACCCCGAGCGAAAACGGTGTGTCCGAGCGGACGACGCGAGGAAGCGCGTGGCAAAGAAGTACACCAACCACGGCCTCCAGCCGCCGGAGTCGCTCCTCCACCGCGAGACGGAGGAGTACGACCGCCAGCACGGGCTGATCTTCTCCGTCGCAGGCTCCTCCACCGCCGGGGTGTCGTGTCCTCGCACGCCGCTCCTCACACCGATGAAAAAGGAGCCGGTGGATCTCTCGGCCCTCTGCGTGGTGTAGCGGGAGCTCGAGGCGGAGTTGCCGGGCGGCGGCATCATCAGTCCGGAGGATTTCCTCCCCCGCCCGAGGCGGACATCTTCGAGTGGGCAATCATGACGCGCAGTGCGCGGGAGGAGGAGGAGGAGCAGGAGCAGCGTCGGCGATATCTTGCGAACCTCGACGACGTCCTCCTCGAAAGAGAAGGAGTCTGTCGACAACCAAGACGCATGGCGCCACGAGAAGAAGGCGCAGGGCGACATCTATGTCGACCTTGTCTCCGACGACGACGACGACGACTGAGGATGTCCGCCGCCGCAGCGTCGCCACTGCACCCGGATGGCTCTGATGAGCCAATTTTTGGTTGTAGGGTTACGATGGCCGTCTATCCTCCTGGCTATAGTGTAATTTAGTGTATGTATGATCTATGTATGGTGATCAAGATCTATGAACATGTTCTATTTCTCCCACAAAGTCTTGATTTCAAAATTTACAGTTTGATTTATGGTTTCTGTTCTTTCGCGGAGGTTTTCAACCCGTATCCGAGGCAATGAGCGAACTGTAAACTGAGTTTATAGGTCCACGTTGAGAGGTCTGCTAGAGATGCTCTTAATTGCTCACTTAGGAGCCATCAGAATCGTCATTGAGACTGGCTCCATGCTTTTAGCCCATGCTGTGAATAGATGTGAACCGGACTTCTCCAGGTATGCATTGTGTTCAATCCACCATCCTATCGGACCGGCCAGATCGACAGCGTTGGCATTGGACTCCTTACAGCAAGTACTCGACACGCTCCTGCTACAATGCCATGTTCCAAGGATCGATTCCCTCGCCCCTAGCTGCACTCACCTGGAAGACTTGGGCCCCCCTCAGCGCCAAATTCTTCATCTGGCTTGCTCTCCTCGATCGTTGTTGGACCAACGAGCGCCTTGCCTGCCATGGCCTACCGCACAACCAGAAGTGCGCGTTCTGCGACCAGGAAACAAAGTTCATGCAGCACATCCTCATCGGTTGTTCCTTCCCCCGCACGGTCTGGCACGACGTCTACGCATCCCTGTGTCTGACCGGTGCCATGCCGCACGGCGACGAGCCATTCTTCGACTGGTGGCTCCACACCACCAACGGGGCGCCTACCTTCCTTTGCAAAGGGGTTGCTTCGCTTGGGATGCTGATCGCGTGGTCGCTCTAGAAGCACAAAAATGTGTGCACTTTTGACAGGATCCAACCGTCCACCTCTGCATTGACGCAAAACATCCTTGACGAAGCTAAGCTTTGGGCTTCGGTTGGTGCCAAAGGGCTGGCCAAATTTACTTTTGACCTACCTTGAGTCTTGTATCTTCCTAATGCTGGCTAGAATAACCACCCTCAGTCTGTGGTTGTGCCTAGCCAGTGTAACTCTTTATTCTACTCCATCCGTTTGGAATTACTTGTCGCAGAAATGAATGTATCTAGATGTATTTTAGTTCTAGATACATCCATATCCGAGACAAGTAATTCCGAATGGAGGGAGTACCTATTAATGCAACGCAATTTGTGTATTCGCGACAAAAAAAGGTATGCTATGCCGCTGGAGGATTTGAAGATGCAGATGAAGCTTTGGTTTTTTCGTTTTTTTTCTTTTTGTCGGTCTTCCCTTTTTGCATGTTTTTTTCCTTTTTTTCTGTTTCTGTTCTTTTTCATTTGTTTATTCTTTGTTTTCAAAAAGTTTGAAATTCCTAATTTTGTTCTATCAAAAAATGTTCATGGTTTCCAAAAAATCACTTTTTAAAAAAAAAAAAAGTTCACAATTCAAAACTTTCTTCATCGTATATCACAGAAATGTTCAATGTATATTTAAATATTTGTTCAGTGTATATCACAAAAATGTTCAATGTTTAACTAAAAATTGTCCATCGTATTTTTTTACAAAAATGTTCAATGTTTTTAGTTTCTATTTTTATACTTTGTTTTCAAGAAAAATGTTTCGAATCCCCAAAAAATCGTGATTTCAAAATGTGTTCACAGTTTTCTGTAATTTTATTAACTTTTTCAAATTTTGTCAAAAAATTAAAATTGTTCAGTGTATATCACAAAATGTTAATGGGCATTTAAATGTTTTTTAGGCGCATATCACAAAATTGTTCAATGTGTGGTTAAAAATTGTTCAGACTATATTATAAAAATGTTCAATGTTCAAAATTTGTTCACGGTATATCACAAAAATGTTCATTGTGTTTTAAGTTTTGTTCAGTGTATATCACAAAAATGTTCACTATGTACTTTAAAATTGTTCATCGTACATCTAAAAAATGTTCAATGTATATTTGAAAATCATTCATCATATATATAAAAAAGTAATAAATTTCTGTTCATGTTTTCAATTATTTGTAAGTTTTAAGAAAATACGTTTTAACAGTATTATTCATTTTTTTAATGAAGATTAAAAAACCGATCTGCCGCTGTACATAGTACTCCTCCATTCTCTTATACAAGCCCACTATGAAAAATACAATTTGCATCTATACAAGGCCACTAACAGTAATCGACGCCAAAATTAATGATGTTTCCTCGTAGTACCAACTTGTTTAATACTTACATGCATGTAGTCATAATGATACTGTGCTACTTCCTTCCCATTCCTTCTTTGCATGCATGCAGGCATATTAATGATCCCGGTTAACTAAAAGAATAATTGACTTGCAAAGCAATTATTAAATTTTACCTTGATATCTGTAATTTGAGTTTGTGACCTTGTATAAGGGAATGAAGGGAGTACTTGAAGTTTACGCTGTACTTGAAAATAATACAAGTCTTTAGTGGGAGTGGCATTCGGCGTGGCTATCCAGTGCAAGGTCGCGAGTTCGAAACCAACTAGCTCTATGATTTTTTGTTCGTTACTTTTTTCCTTACGTTGGCCTATCAATGGGCCGGCTCGTTTGTGCGAGCCCTGGTGTTTGACGCTAATGAGTGTCATACAGGAGCTCGGGAGCTCCTATTCGACGCGTTTTGCGTCGAACAGCCACACGACGCACAGGGACCCGCCACTGGGCCAGACCAATAGTGGGTAGCAAGAGTGCCTGTTTACTGTACAGTAGCGCAGCGAGCAGCTAACCAGCACGGTTAACAAGCGTTGCTGAGCGTCCTAGGACAGAATCTTTCCCTCTCGTTAGGGTTTTTGTTCTCCCGGGGCGACTCCACCACGCCGCCGTCGAGATCGTCTTCCCCTACCTCCGTTCTGCCTTCCCTGACCCATGCACTCGTACTGGAGGGGGTAGGACAACGGAGGGTTAGGGTTCCTTCAGGAGGATCCGATCTGTTTCATCGGACTAGGGTTCAGGATGTCATCCAACAAGGCTTCGGGGTCTGCTATGGCGGATCAAGAAGGGGAAGATGACGTGGAAAAGTTGATGCAAGAGCTGGGACTGAAAGAGGAGGATCTAGACGATGTTGTGTTTGATGAGAAGGAGGTTCCGCCGGAGGCCGCGCGATGGGTTGCCCTGATTAGGGTTCACTCAAGCAAAACATATAGTCAATTTTGGTTTTTCCAAGAATATGCGGGCGGCATGGGATCTTGTGCAGGAAGTAAAATTCAAGCCATTGGAGGACAACCTTTACACCGCCCAGTTCTCGTGCTTGGGAGATTGGGAGAGAGTCACCCAGGACGGCCCCTGGCACTTTAGGGGCGATGCGGTAATCATCAAGCCATATGATGCACTTGTGAAACCCTCTACAGTTAAGCTTGACAACATTGAAATCTGGGCTCAAATCCATGACGTTCCAAATCTGTACGCACACCTAGTGCCGGCACTTGCGGCAAAGATTGGAGAGGTTCTCTTTGCTGAACCACCATCGCAGGATTTCGCAGGAAACTTTTATCGAGTCTGGGTAAGAATTGATGTGATGAAACCTCTGAGGAATGCAGTGTCAATGATACGCGAGGGGAAGCGCCAGATCTATCGGGTCAAGTATGAGAAGCTGCCCGATTGGTGTGCGGTGTGTGGTATGTTGGGGTACCTTTTCAAGGAACACGGTACGGGTATTCATCCACCGTCAGCTTTGATCTTCAAGGACCTGCGTGCATCATGGACAATGAGGCCCGGGCATGGACCTGGGAACGGGTGCGGCCACAGAGGAGGACGTGGCGTAGGCCGCATAAGGGAAGAACCAGAAAGCACGCGCTATGAGGGCTATGAGGATGATCTGAGGTATGGAGAGGATCTTGATGCTGATATGGAGGATGCTGAGAATATCAGGAAGAGAGCGTCCAAACTTGCTGCTAGATCAAGGCTACCAGCGCCAGAATCAGTAAGCAGTGAAAGGACTAGTCAATCGGCACTACCTCCTTCTGAGGTTCCCCCTAGTCCGAGTGGCAAACAGGATCCGAAGAGGGCAAAGGTGATACTGGAAGCTGAGAAGAACACCTTGGCAAAAAATAGCGTACAAGTGAAAGGAGACCTAAAGTTGGCGGGCCCAAACGATGGGCGCCGCCGAGGCCAATGAGTGCCTTCTGTTGGAACTGTCGTGGGGCGGGCAAAGCCGCGACAGTCCGAGAGCTTCACGATTTCGCGAAGAAATTTGTCCCTACCCTACTATGCATAGTTGAAACACAGATAGCGAGGTCTAGGGTAGAAGCATTGGCAGGTACTTTAGGTTATGATAATTCATATGCTTTAGTAGTCAAGGTCGAAGTGGTGGTATCGGTCTATTTTGGAATAATTCAATAAAAGTTGAGATTCTTGGTTACTCTTGTTATCATCTTGATGTTTCGGTGGAGGAAGGCAACAATGATATATGGAGATTAACATGTATTTACGGTGAGGCACAGACGCATTTGAGGCATCACACTTGGACAGTATTGAAGAATATTAGCACTTTGAGTACCCTCCCATGGCTTTGCATGCGAGATTTCAACGAAGTGTTACGTCCGGAAGAGCATGAGGGAGTGGGCCAACGTAGTAACGCCCAAATACAAGCTTTTCGAGACAGCACAGATATTTGCATGTTACTAGACTTGGGCTTTAAGGGCAATTTTTGGACGTTTGAGAAGAAAGTCACAGGGGGAAGCTACACAAGATGTAGGCTAGATAGAGCATTGGTTAACACTGCATGGAAGGCCACGTTTCCTTTGGCATCTGTTACACACCTCACAGGATCTACTTCAGACCACACGCCCTTGTTAATTGATTTTGGAGGTGGGGAGGATGTGCATATACTGCGACCCTTCAAATACGAACTGACGTGGGAATCACATGAAGGGTTCAAGTGAAGGAAATATGCCCTAGAGGCAATAATAAAGTTATTATTTATTTCCTTATATCATGATAAATGTTTATTATTCATGCTAGAATTGTATTAACCGGAAACATAATACATGCGTGAATACATAGACAAATAGAGTGTCACTAGTATGCCTCTACTTGACTAGCTCGTTAATCAAAGATGGTTATGTTTCCTAACCATGAACAAAGAGTTGTTATTTGATTAACGAGGTCACATCATTAGTTGAATGATCTGATTGACATGACCCATTCCATTAGCTTAGCACCCGATCGTTTAGTATGTTGCTATTGCTTTCTTCATGACTTATACATGTTCCTATAACTATGAGATTATGCAACTCCCGTTTACCGGAGGAACACTTTGGGTACTACCAAACGTCACAACGTAATTGGGTGATTATAAAGGAGTACTACAGGTGTCTCCAATGGTAGATGTTGGGTTGGCGTATTTCGAGATTAGGGTTTGTCACTCCGATTGTCGGAGAGGTATCTCTGGGCCCTCTCGGTAATACACATCACATAAGCCTTGCAAGCATTATAACTAAGATGTTAGTTGTGAGATGATGTATTACGGAACGAGTAAAGAGACTTGCCAGTAACGAGATTGAACTAGGTATTGGATACCGGCGATCGAATCTCGGGCAAGTAACATACCGATGACAAAGGGAACAACGTATGTTGTTATGCGGTCTGACCGATAAAGATCTTCGTAGAATATGTAGGAGCCAATATGGGCATCCAGGTCCCGCTATTGGTTATTGGCCGGAGACGTGTCTCGGTCATGTCTACATTGTTCTCGAACTGTAGGGTCCGCACGCTTAACGTTACGATGACAGTTATTATGAGTTTATGCATTTTGATGTACCGAAGGTTGTTCGGAGTCCCGGATGTGATCACGGACATGACGAGGAGTCTCGAAATGGTCGAGACATAAAGATTGATATATTGGAAGCCTATGTTTGGACATCGGAAGTGTTCCGGGTGAAATCGGGATTTTACCGGATTACCGGGAGGGTTACCGGAACCCCCCGGGAGCCAAATGGGCCTACATGGGCCTTAGTGGAAAGGTGAAAGGGGCTGCCATGGAGGGCTGCGCGCCTCCCCCCCTCCCCTAGTCCTATTAGGACTAGGAGAGGTGGCCGGCCACCTCTCTCTCTCTTTCCCCCTTGGAGTCCTAGTTGGAATAGGATTGGAGGGGGGAGTCCTACTCCCGGTAGGAGTAGGACTCCTCCTGCGCCTCCCTTGCTTGGCCAGCCAGCCCTCCCCCTCTCATCCTTTATATACGGGGGCAGGGGGCACCTCTAGACACACAAGTTGATCCTTGAGATCATTCCTTAGCCGTGTGCGGTGCCCCCTGCCACCAAATTCCACCTCGATCATACCGTTGTAGTGCTTAGGCGAAGCCCTGCGTCGGTAGTACATCAAGATCGTCACCACGCCGTCGTGCTGACGGAACTCTTCCTCGACGCTTTGCTGGATCGGAGCCCGAGGATCGTCATCGAGCTGAACGTGTGCTAAGAACTCGGAGGTGCCGGAGTAACGGTGCTTGGATCGGTCGGATCGGGAAGACGTACGACTATTTCCTCTACGTTGTGTGTGATCGCTTCCGCAGTCGGTCTGCGTTGGTACGTAGACAACACTCTCCCCTCTCGTTGCTATGCATCACCATGATCTTGCGTGTGCGTAGGAAATTTTTTGAAATTACTACGTTCCCTAACATCAAGGACCAGCTCATAACTGGCTGGGCTCAGGTCAGCTGTGCTCATCAGTAGAAGAGATGCGCCACAAATTAGATGGCTTAGCTAAGGGGTTGAATACTTGGAGCAGGGATACATTCGGCAGCGTTCGGAAAGAGATTAAGCATCTGAAGAGTTTGCTGGAAGAACTCCGAAGCGATCCAGCAAGGACAGGGCCAAGCCATGTAGAACTAAAAATCAATGAAAAGTTGATTGAGATGTACCACCGGGAGGAAATTATGTGGCGACAACGGGCCAGAGTTCAGTGGCTCTCGGCCGGGGACAGGAATACTAAATTTTTTCACCTTCAAGCCAGTATACGTAGGAAGAAAAACATGATAAAAGCTCTTCAGAACTCCCTTGGTGCGGTGATAGCTGATCCTGCGGAGTTGAAGGCGATGGCCAATGATTTCTATCAAAACTTATACACATCCGAGTGGGTGCAGGACATGGGGACCGTCTTACAACACGTACCATGAAAGGTGACTGATGAGGTGAACACAACTTTGTGCGCCCCATACACTAAGGATGAAGTTAAAAATGCCTTGTTCCAGATGTTCCCAACAAAAGCGCCGGGCCCTGACGGTTTTGTAAAGATTGGAGGAAGCGTTAAACCCTTTGGTCTCGGGCCGCGGTTTATATTGGCAATATGCCTTGGGTTACAAGTTTCGGAAGGTCGCTAGGACTCTCCAGAATTACATGGGAAGAAGCAGAGAACTACACGAGAGGGAGAAAAGATAGAAGTTTGAATACAACATATATATCTATACTCTTTCTATCTAACATCCTCCCTCAATCTAAACCTATGAAACTCTATCAAGATTTAGATTGTATATGAACTCATTCATCCTCCTCGTGGAAAGTGGCTTAGTAAATCCATCAGCAAGTTGATCTCCTGTTGGGATAAATCTGATATCAAGCAGCTTCCGAGCCACTCGTTCTCTGACAAAATGGAAATCAACTTCTATATGCTTTGTTCGTGCATGGAAAACAGGATTTGCTGAAAGGTAGGTTGCACCAATGTTATCACACCATAACCTTGCAGCTTGTGGAACTTTTATTCCAAGTTCACATAGCAAAGTCTGAATCCACATAACTTCAGCAGTTGCATTTGCTAGTGCTTTATATTCAGCTTCAGTACTGGATCTAGAGACAGTGGCCTATTTTCTTGCACTCCATGATATAAGGTTTGATCCCAAGAATACAGCAAATCCACCTGTGGATCTTCTATCATCAATACATCCTGCCCAATCTGCATCGGAATATGCACTTACTAGCATAGATGGCGACTTAGTAATCTTGACTCCAAGTCCCATTGTATACTTGAGATACCTCACAATTCGCTTAACAGTTGTCCAATGAACTGTACTAGGAGCATGCAAATACTGACATACCTTGTTCACAGAATATGAAATATCTGGACGAGTTAAAGTCAAATACTGAAGTGCTCCAACAATACTTCTGTAATTTGTTGCATCTTCTGGGCCAAGTAGCTCTCCTCCCTCAACTGAAAGTTTTTCTGAAGTTGAGAGTGGTGTACTTACAGGCTTGCAGTATTCCAGTCCAATCCGTTTTATAATATCAGCAGTATATTTTTCCTGTGTCAAAAGTATTCCATCTTTCACCTGTTTTACTTCAATACCAAGAAAGTAGTGAAGATTGCCCAAATCCTTCAATGCAAACTCCATATTAAGATCATGAAGAAGACTTGTAGTAGCATCTGGATGGGAACTAGCGACAATAATATCATCAACATAAACAAGAACAAATATTGTTATACTGCCTTTGTTATAGAAGAATAGTGAGGTATCTGCCTTTGATGGAGTAAACCCAAGTCGTTGTAACTGAGTACTTAACCTTGAGTACCAGGCTCTAGGCGCCTGCTTTAACCCATACAGGGCCTTATCTAGCTTGCAAACATGATATGGTGTATTTTTGTTTTCATATCCAGGTGGTTGCCGCATGAACACTTCTTCCTCAAGAACACCATGAAGAAACGCGTTCTGTACATCTAGCTGTCGTAAACTCCAACCTCTAGAAATAGCAATAGATAGTACAAGTCTAATGGTAGCTGATTTAATAACAGGACTGAATGTATCCTCATAATCAATTCCAAATCTCTGCTTAAAACCCTTTGCAACTAGCCTAGCCTTGTATCTGTCTATGCTTCCATCTGCCTTTCTTTTGATCTTGTAAACCCATTTGCAATCAATTACATTTTTACCTTTACCTGGTGGGACTAAATGCCAGGTTTTATTTTTCATGAGTGCTAGATATTCTCTATCCATGGCTTCTTTCCACTCTTTGTGTGCTAATGCATCACTGAGACTTTCTGGTTCACCAACGCTAGTAAGAAAAGCATGTTTGCGTTTGTCATACCTTATGGTGCCATCTTTGTATTCCTTGGGCTTGAATATTCCAGATTTAGACCTGGTAGTTCGCTGAGACACCTGAGGTACAACAATTGTAGCAGCAGAATTATTGTTTTCGGAACCACATGCCTCTGATGTAGCAGATCCTGAGGCAGCCGGATGAGCCACAGAAGATCCAGGCACGTCACACGGAGAAGATTCAGGCTCCAGATCCGAGAAATCCAGATCAGCAGAGGGGATCAATCTCGTGTCGGGCGTCATCCTCGTACCGGGCGAACCAGCGGGAGAGCTCCGCGTGGCATCTGCTAGAGCCGCCCGCTCGGGTGTGCGACAGGCCGCCTCGTGCGCGGGCCCCGCCTTGGTCGGCTTGTCTCCCATGGGCCTGGCCAGCCCACGCGTGGCAGCTGGCGACTCGCGGCGACCACCCGCATTCAGGCCCGCGCCCAGACTTGCGGGGCCACTTGCTGCTGGCGCTGACGGATCTGCAGGATCCTCCTCGGATCGCGCGCTCTAGAAGCTGCTACGCTGCACCAAATCATCATGGGATCCAGCGCTGGTTTTGTCTTGTTCTGCACACATAAAATCATGGCGAAAAACTGCATTGCTGCCATTAGATGCATCGTTTTCATCTAACTCTTTTCTGGTTGGACTAATGTCATGATCAGTTTCAATTAATTCACCCCCGTGATCAGGAGAAGTCAAAGGATCAGAGAGGAGGGAAATTTCTTGACGAAGGAGAGCACCTGCATTTGGATGAAGTTGAGCAAATGGAAAAAGAGTTTCATCAAAGACAACATCACGAGAAATATAGACTCGTCCTGTGGAAACTTCAAGGCATTTGTAGCCTTTGTGAAGATTGCTATAGCCAATGAAAACACACTGAGTTGACCGAAAATCGAGTTTGGAACGATTGTATGATCGAAGATTTGGGTAACAAGCACACCCAAATATTTTTAGGGAGTTGTAATCAGGTTTTTGATGATACATGCACTCTAAAGGAGTGGAATTTCCAATGACTCTACTAGGAAGCCGATTTATGAGATAGGTGGCAGCAATAAAAGCCTCATCCCAATATTTGAGAGGCATAGAAGCATGAGCAAGTAGTGACAACCCTACTTCAACAATGTGACGGTGTTTGCGCTCGGCAGAACCGTTCTGTTGATGAGCATGACGACAAGAAACATGATGTTCAATGCCTATACTTCGAAAGAAAGAGTTGAGTTTTTCATACTCCCCGCCCCAATCGCTTTGGACGGCAAGAATTTTTCTGTCAAAGTGACGTTCAACGAGCTTTTGAAATTCTTGAAAAACAGCAAAGACTTCAGATTTGTGTTTAAGAAGATATATCCATGTAAACTTGCTGAAATCATCAATGAAACTAACATAATATTTCTTTCTTCCAAAAGAATCTCTTGCATGACCCCATACATCACTAAATATAAGCTCTAAAGGAGCATGAGAAACACTACTAGACTTCGGATAGGGAAGTTGGTGACTCTTGGCACATTGACAAGCTTCACAAACAGACTCACTGTTTTCTCTACCTGATAATGGAAGATTGTCTTTATTAACTACTTGCTCAACTATAATAGAAGACGGATGTCCTAATCTTTGATGCCATCTTGCCAAGGAGGGCTTAACGGCGGAGTAAACTTGACGATGATGCTTGCGGCTAACAGACTTTGATGTAATGGGGTAGAGACCACCGATGCATCTACCGTGATGAAGAAGTTCCCTCGTTGCCCGATTCTTGATGAAAAAATATTTTGGATGAGTTTCAAAGAAGACATTATTATCAGCTGATAAGCGAGACATAGATGCAAGATTTTTGTTGGCTTGAGGAACATGAAGAACATCTTCAAGAATAAGATCACGTTTAGAAGTAGGGGAATTAATGAAAGCACGACCAATATGATGTATATCCATACCTCCACCGGTTGCAGCCGTGTTCACTTGGTCATTGCCGTAGTATCGTTCACGAGTTGCAAGTTTCTCAAGCTCACTTGTGATATGATCGGTTGCACCAGAGTCAGCGTACCACACGGTTTCTCCTTCTCCTCCTTGTTCTCTCAGGGCAGCAAGGACATGGCGCTCTTCAGGCACAAAATCCTCGTCATACCTGTGCCAGCACTCAAGTACTTCATGACCAGGCTTCTTGCAGAGTTGACAGCGGGTCCGAGGCCGCCCACCAGATCGGCCTCCATTGTTGCTATTGTTGGAACGTGCACCATTGTTGTTGTTGTTGGAGCGTCCACGCCCATAGCCGCTGTTGTTTCCGCCTCGGCCACGCCCTTGCTGACCCTGGTGACCGCGGCCTCGTCCACCATAGCCACGACCACGAGTCAGAGCGTTTGCCGAAGATTGACGCAGATTCCCTTGTTGGAGTAGATTGATGCGTGCTTCAAAACTAAGAAGCTGATTGTAGAGCTCGGTGACAGTGACGGGCTCGACTCGGTCAGAGAGAGCCGAGACGACTGCATTGTACTCCATGTCCAAACCCTTTAGGACGAAGGAGACGATCTCGCCTTCCCCAAGCGGGGATCCGGTGCAAGCAATTTCATCCGTCAAAGCTTTGATCTTGGCGAGATATTCGGGCATCCCCATGTTACCCTTCTGGAGGTTTGCAAGGGCGATGCGAGTATTGACGATCTGCGACTGTGTTTGCGCAGCAAAGAAGGCGTGGATGGCGTTCCACACCTCGGCCGGCGTCTGGAGAGTTACGACCTGCGCAAGTACCTCACGTGATAGAGACCCCATGAGATAACCTTGTAGTTGCTGCTGCTGGGCGTACCAGATCGTCCTGGTGTAGTTGAGGACCTGCTCTTCCTTCCCGTCTTTGTTGATGGTGATGGTGGCAGGAGGCGCCGTGGTTGTGGCATCCAGGAAGTGCTCCATCTGTGCCCCCTTGATCTGGGGTAGCACGATGGCCTTCCAGAGAAGAAAATTCGTCCTCGTCAGCTTCTCTGACGGAGGCGACCCGAGGGAGCTAGCGCCGTTGCTGGAGGTGGAAGAAGAGGCGTAGGAGGAACCGGCGAATTGGGTAGTCAGGGTGCTTGCGGTGGATGTGCTAAGGGTGGAGACGGTAGAGGCGACGGCGGTGGATGCATCGGTTCCTGCCATGACTTCGACCTGCGGTAGCTAGATTGGTTTTCCTCTTGGGGTTGAAGGCTTTCTCGTGGATTGCTAGATGTGATGAGGATTGGCTCTGATGACCATGTAAAGATTGGAGGAAGCGTTAAACCCTTTGGTCTCGGGCCGCGGTTTATATTGGCAATATGCCTTGGGTTACAAGTTTTGGAAGGTCGCTAGGACTCTCCAGAATTACATGGGAAGAAGCAGAGAACTACACGAGAGGGAGAAAAGATAGAAGTTTGAATACAACATATATATCTATACTCTTTCTATCTAACAGGTTTTACATCTCATTTTTATCAGCGCCATTGGGACATTTGCGGAAACGAAGTCACGGATATTGTTCTAAGGATTGTACGAGGAGAAGAAAGCCCGGAGTGCATCAACGACACTGTTTTGGTGTTAATCCCAAAGGTAACGAGCCCAACGGTGTTATCCCAGTTCCGGCCAATAAGTCTTTGCAATGTCTTATACTCCCTCCGTCCCAAAATATAAGAACATTTTGACACTAGTGTAGTGTCAAAAACGTTCTTATATTTTTGGACAGAGGTAGTACAAGATAGTGTCAGAGGTGATAGCAAATAGACTGAAAATCATTTGACCTGCTATAATCTTTGAGGAACAGTCAGCTTTCGTCCCGAGAAGGTTGATAACTGACAACATCATTTGTGCCTATGAGTGTCTACATTTCATGAAGAGATCTAGGTCAAAAGCTAATTCCTTTTGTGCTTTAAAGCTCGACGTGATAAAGGCCTATGACAGGTTGGAATGGTCATATTTGAGAGCCATCATGGAAAAGCTTGGCTTTGCAGGTCAATGGATAAATACTGTAATGAGCATGGTGTCATCGGTAAGTTTCTCGGTGCTTTTCAATGGTGAGGAACTTGAATCTTTCAGACCAACGAGAGGTATTCGGCAGGGAGACCCTATCTCCCCCTACTTATTCTTGATTGCAGCAGAGGGCCTTTCGTGCCTCCTCAAATCCAGTTCTTCGTCATCGCCTGTAGGCATCAAGGTGGCTCCGACGGCACCCGCTGTTAACCACCTTCTGTTTGCAGATGACAGCCTGTTGCTCTTCAAGGCGAGTGTAGAGGGGTCTAGAGTGATCTCAAACCTACTTGATACTTATTGTGGTGCATCAGGGCAGAGGATAAATCATGACAAGTCATCCATATATTTCAGCAAGGGCTATCCCGAGACACTAAGGGAGGCGGTCAAGAATACCTTGCATGTCCACAACGAATCTTTGAGTGAAAGGTATCTTGGCATGCCTACAGATGTGGGTCACTCAAAGAATGGCACGTTTAAATATTTGAGAGATCGTGTCTGGGAGAAAATAAAGGGATGGATGGAGAAGCTTTTATCTGCAGCAGGTAAAGAGGTCTTGATTAAATCAATTGCCCAAGCAATCTCGGTTTTCTCTATGTCATGTTTCAGATTGCCAAGGGGACTTTGTGAGAGCATCACTTCCATAATTCGACAGTTCTGGTGGGGCAGTAAACAGGGAAGGAGAAAATCGAGCTGGGTAGCATGGGATATCATGACCCAGCCAAAACACCTTGGAGGCCTGGGATTTCGCGACATGGAAATTTTCAACTTAGCCCTACTTGCCCATTAGGCTTGGAGGCTATTGACTGAGGAAAGGTCTTTGAGCGGCAAAATTTTGAAGGCTGTGTATTATCTGAGCAGTATATTGCTAGAGGCGGAGTTGGGGACGCATCCATCTCAGATTTGGAGAGCCATACTTGATGGGCGCGACATTTTAACGCAGGGTGTTATCAGGAGAATTGGGAATGGTGAAACCACCAACATATGGCATCAAAACTGGATTCCTAGAGACAGTTTCAAGAGACCCATCACTTCTCTTGTTGAAAACCCACCTCAGATGGTTTCTCAGCTAATTGATGCAACTAGTTCATCGTGGAACGAGGAGCTGGTTCGGGCTACATTTACACATTTTGATGCTACAGATATCCTGAAAATACCGATTTGCATGCGCAGAGTAAACGACTTCTGGGCATGGCACGAGGAGAGCCGGGGGTTGTTCTCAGTTCGGTCGCCCTATCGCATGGCATTGTGTATAAAACACAGCCGGGAGTCGTGGTTGAATGAACAAGGCGGAGCTCCCACACTTCAGAATGAGGGCGATCACTGGAGTAGACTCTGGCACATCGAGGTCCCATCAAAGTTGAAAACCTTTTTGTGGAGGCTTGCGAGACGATCCATGCCAACCGGGTAGCTGTTGAAACATAGAAATATGAGTACTGAACATAATTGACACCTCTGTGGAGCGACAGATACTTGGAAGCATGCCCTTTTATGGTGCCCGATGGCTGCTGGGGTTTGGGCACTAGCACCGGAGGCCCTTGTAATGCATTTGGTTGACAGGCAGGAGGATGGATCCAGGGAATGGCTATTTGCACTTCATGATACTTCGGACAGTGAGGCGTTTGTGCGGCTGACTGTCACTCTTTGGGCCATCTGGGGGAGCAAGGAGGAAAGCGATATACGAAGATATTTATCAATCTCCTCATAATATTGATGGGTTCATCATGAGCTACCTCTCAGAACTCCGGGCTATCAAATCCACTTGTCAACAGCCGACAGTTCCATCAATTCCTAGACCAAATAGGTGGCAGACACGGGAGGAAGGAAGCGTTAAGATAAATGTTGACGCGGCAGTTTCGAACCATGCCAGACATGGCGCAGTAGGGGCAGTTTGCAGAAGCTCGGAGGGAATCTTTTTGGGAGCCTCAGTGATGGTAATTAAACATATTATAGATCCAACGACGCTCGAAGCGATGGCAATCAGGGATGCTTTGGCTCTAGCAGATGATCTTTACCAGAGGCGGGTACATGTGGCATCTGACTGCAAAGTGGTGGTCGAGGACCTGAAGAGGAAGAACTCGTCAGCTTAGAGCATCTCCAACAGCCGCCCAATGCGCGGCGCCAAAAAACGGGTTTCCAGCGTGCAAGTAGATTTTTTAGGGCGCTAGAAGACGTTTGCTCCAACAAGCGCTGCAAAATATGCTGCGCGCGCGAGTCCAACGGTCCCAATCGAGCGGTCCCATCTGCAGCAGCCCAGAGTTTGCAGCGCGCACGACCGGGCCCACTAAATATGCTGTGCGTGATGCCTTTTTGATGCGCGCGCTGCATTAGTTATAGCGTGCGCGCGCTTTTTGTGCGGCTGCTGGAGATTTCAAACCAGGTCCGCGCGCGCTAAAAGCAATTTTTATACCGCGTGGCGCTCATATACCGCTTATGTTGGAGATGCTCTAATGGTGCTATTATACATGAGATCATAAACCATTCTTTAGATTTTTTTTGTAAGTTTAGTCATGAGTTTAGGAGCTCGAATGTCGAAGCTCACAACGTAGCGGAGCTTGCTTTATCTCTCGGGGTGGGCCGCCATGTGTGGTTGGGACACCCGGGAGATCTTTCATCCGTCCATGTAAACATTGTGACGAATTAATAAAAACTTCGCGAGGTTGTCTAAAAAAAAGTTAACAAGCGCATTCATGTAAAAACGGGAGCGTGATGGGATAGGAACTAATTGCAAAGCAGAATCCTGCCAGGTTTTCGAATTGTTTCAAACTTCATTTGGAAATTATGATTCTTTTTATACAAAGAACAATGTTTGAAAATCTGATAATCTATTGAATAACTCACATTTTTTTTTTAATTTCCAAAAAGTAAAATAAAAACATGAACATTTTTCAACAGAAAGTATTTTGAAATTCCAAAAGATTTGATGAAAACGCGAACATTTATTGAATTTTGAGAACAAAAATTCGATAATGGGAACAACTTTCGAAAAGTGCAAACATTTTCTGAAATTCCCGACCTATTTGAAAAAATCAAACAGTTATTGAACTTTGAAGATACTCTCGGATGCTCTCTCGAGACTCTGTGCCTGTCGCTTTTGCAATCCCCTATCACTGATATATCCCTATGGATAAATACATACACCTATCGTTCTTACTTTCATTCCCAGCTGCTCTTGTTATTACAAGATGCATCAAATTATTCTCCGACTTCTTAAGAATCCCTTGTGCCACCGCCTTATAGATATTTGTTAAAGGTCATGCTCCTCCGGTGAACTTCGAGGTCAATGGGCGCCACTATAACAAGGGATACTACCTAGCAGATGACATCTATCCAAGATAGTCAACATTTGTGAAGACTATCTCAAACCCTGTGCCGGGAGGCAAGGAATCCTGCTTTGTTAAGTGTCAGGAGACTTGCAGGAAGTATGTCGAGCGTGCATTTGGTGTGCTCTAATCTCGATTTGCTGTTGTCCAGTACCCTGCTTTGACCTGGTCGAAATCTCAAATGTGGGAGGTGATGAATTGTTGTGTCATCTTGCACAACATGATCATTGGGAGCGAGCATGACGAGCCATGTTTGACACTGAACCATATTGCAGCTGTTGATCACCAGGTACTGGTAGCATGTACTGCCTTCCTCAATATAAAGCCGAAAATGCCTAGGTCACAAAAACAAACGGCTAAAAATGCTAATCGCTGAGAGGGCTTGGTTTAGGCTCAATTTTACTGTCCTTAACTAGATCATGGATGGCGCGCGTTGCCGCGCCCGTCCTATTTTCAATAGAATGACAGTGATTTCTATAAATATCTGGAAGCATAATCACGACCGAAGTAGTATGACACCTATAGTTTCATTGAATCCATTCATACAAAGTTCAAACATTATACAAATACAAAATGCCAGGTGATCACTGCAAACAACTCGACAAACTCGAGGGGATTCGCTTGTTTCTGACCAGGCATAGTAAAAGGTAACATTCTAAAAAAAGAGCTTTGTCATCTTTTCTCATTTGGAAAGACAACCCTGTTGTATGTTCCAAGAACAGCTTTAGCCTTCTGCTCAAATTCAAGCTGATAATCACCTTAGGCAAAAATCTGTAGCACGCTAAAATGACAGGCAGAGCCCACAATATCCAATCACCATTATAGAAATAATTTAAACTGACAGGCAACCTAAAAGGCTTTTTGTGGTACTGATGCATACTACAAATTGACTGTCTATTTACCATTATAGAAATAATTTAAACTGACATGCAACCTAAAAGGCTTTTTGTGGTACTGATGCATACTACAAATTGACTGTCTATTTAATAGAAGCAAGTGCCAGCTACTCATTGTTTTGTAAATAGCAGAATGAGCAACATTTTTTTTCTACTTTTGAAGGAAGACAGTTCTCAGTATAGTGACCATGTCATCTAGATTATCAAGTTGGAGCCTGTCAGCTTACGTTATTTTGCATGTGGGTCGTTGGTAAAGGAGGAGTCCAGGAGTGCACGAACCGGCAATGTCAGAAGTGATTTGTATAACGAAAAAGATCAAATTAATAAGTTTAATAATAGAATGAGAGGAACAAACAAATTACATGCGTAAAGACATGTATTGGTTGGTGTTACTAAGCCACATGCAAGAAGAAAACACTGATCACAGCAGATAAATAAAGCAGAAATCCACATAAAAATGTTTTATTCAGAATCTTGAGAAATTGGTGTTTTTATTATTCAAAGTCTATAAACATAATCACATTTTAAAAAGAGAAAGCCGTAAGTGGCATATCCTATCAAGATTTATTCAATGTCTAGAAACATATTCACATTTTAAAGAGAGTAAGTAATAAATGGTAGATCCTATCAATATTTTATTATTCAACCTTGGATTGTTCATGGTAAAGTACATGGGGTATATAGTCCTCACCACTGCACCAGCAGGTCCGTCTTCATCAACCCGCAACCATCGGTACGCATATAATCTTCGTGTCCCTCTCCATATCCCGCTAGACGTGGCAGTTGAGCACTTAAGGTGGCCCTGCATGTGTCACGTTGAACCGAAGACTTAATAGTGACATAACAGGAAGGAGACCACAAATTTTTGGAAATCTCAAAGAATAGATGAGAACTCCGATACCGAAGAAACTGAAAGCATGGGAAGATTAGGAGAGTGTCTTTTACAGGAAGATTAGGAGAGGCTAGCTACATATCCAGCTTGGATCGGAGTACTCTAATAGAAAATGGCATGTTAAACTTTATTAAGGACATGCTTAATACGTATTTGAATGTCATTGCATGGTAGTGTAAATAGCAATGCACCTAGAAATTTCACATCACTTACCTTTTTCTGAGTTGTACATCACTTCCTCCGGTTTGTTTCCACCAAAAAAGCAGACTCAATAAATATTGCATCTGTGTGTGTGTGTGTGTGTGTGTGTGTGTGTGTGTGTGTGTGTGTGTGTGTGTGTGTGTGGATTGTCATGAAAATCATTACAACAAAATTAATATAAGAATGAACAAGGAAAGAAAATTTGGGAAACTGTTTTCACCACTGAAGGATGAAAAGCTAATGTAAATATCCATAAAAGTGAAATCCCTATCCCCTGCTGCTTTCTCTCTCGCCTCCGTGGTGGGCTAGCTTCGTCTGGCTCCGGCGTTGGTGCGTGTTGGTGGTCAGCCAGGGAACCGGGGGAAACCTTGGCCGGTCCGGCCGGCCCGGCGGCGGCAACGCCCAAGGGCGCTGCTTTCCTCCATGGGGGCGCAGCCGAGGTCCCCGGCTCTCCACCCCGACCCCCCTGCCCGAGTGAAAACCTATATCCCCGGCGGATTTGGCGGCGGTGGCGCCTTGCGCGCCGTGACCTTGCTGGAGGCGTCGTCAAGGGTGCGGGGATCGGTCGGGAGGTTATGCAGGTGAGGGATTGCGCTACCTCCTCTGTGTCGTCCGATTCCTGAAGCTTGTCTCCAACTAGTTGGGCATGAACTGTGGCGGAGCAGCCGGCGAGGTATATCCCAAATCGATGTGGTCATCCCATGTCCACCTTGCGATGCGAGGGCGACATTCTTCCAGCTCTAGGGTGAGCTTCTCGAAATCCCGATGGTGCGGCGCCTACGAGCCATGGCGAGGGGGAAGGGTCCCTCTTCGGTGATTGAGAAGGAAGATGTTGGTTCCTTTCTTCTCTAAGTGTTCCTGGAGCACGGTCCATCCTCGAAGGTCGGCTATGTCCTGATGCGCTGCTCCGTTTCTGCTACATATGATCCTAGTGTGGAGTGCTCGACCTTTACTAGCTGTTTGTGGCTTGTGGAGGTTGTAGTGAGTAGTCTTTCCAGTGTTCCCTGTTGTATCGTTCTGACCATTGTAAGTTGGGTTGTCTACTGTAATTCCTGGCCGGTTGATAGCTTTGTTAATTCAAAGCCGGGCTCTCCGTGAGCCTTCGTTCTAAAAAAAATATCCATAAAATAGTGTGTGTCTTTTGGGCTTGTTGTAAAATATGCAAGTTGAGCAGCTAGAATAAAACTGGAGGGAAGATAATGCATACCATCATAAACAACACCAGTTATTCTAATTATGAAAGGCAATATGAATCAATCGATCTAGAATGTGATTAGCTTTACAATCACAAGAAAGCACAGGATAAGTACAATTACGTACACATCCACCTGCTGCTATTATTATATCCAGTATCCACTATCCAGTGACCCACTGTACCTCCACCGAGAACGAACCAACGTTGCCTGCTCAAAGTTCGCATACCTTCTTGGACCTGGCAGCAGCGTGTCGGAGGACTTTAGATCCGTCGTAAAAACAGATCACGGGTTGGGGTGTTTGCGCCTGAAAGCTGAGATCTCGCCGCAGCACTCCGTTACACTCTTGGATCTGAAAGAGCGGAGCAAGCTTGGCATGTCCTCCATCGGCGACCCAACCAGCAAAGCCCTCAGGCACGGCATCGGCGAGAGACGGCTGGCACGGCCCGCTGCGAACGCGCTCCCGACGGCGCGAACAACAACTGGCGCTTGGAGCGGCGACTCCGTCCTGCACGCCAGCGCCGGCGCCCGGCAGCAGCCTCTCTCTCCCAGAAGGCGGCGTGGCGGAGCATGCCCCGTACCCAGGTGACGAGCCGCAGTGCATCGACCGGTCGGGGCTCCTCGCCTTGGCTGGTTCGCCTGGACCGCCAGTTCCCTTGCACGCGTCGCGTCGGCTCCCTCGATCCTGGATCCCACGCGCGGCTGGCGTCCGCTAAATCCCCTTGAGGCCTCGATCGCACCGGCTGCTCCTCTCCTCCGGTCGCTGGATTGGGCGGGTGGACCTCGATCGGGATTGGGCGAGCTTCGATCGGGATCGGGAGTTGACAACAGCGGCGGTTGCGTTCCACCTTAAAAGGACGGCTCCGAGCACATCGCCGTGGTAGGCAAATCAACAGGGAATGTGACGCTGTTTTGCTATGCGCGCTGGCGCTAGAGATTGAGAAAGAGCGAGGGGGGCCGCTGGTCGAGGTCGATGTCGTGGTCGGTGGCGCTGCCGGGAAGGATACGCCCAGCCTCCTATATTGGGAGAAAGAGCACGGAGGTCGGGGAGAGAAGGGGGTTGTGCGAGGCGATGTCTCGATCCGGTTCGGGTGGGGAGAGGAGACTTGGCCCATTGGGCCCAATTTAACGCGGAACGTCCAAAAATGCTGACGGAGCAGCGGCTCACATGGTGTGCGAGAGGTATTAGCAAAAGATCCGAGATTACATGCGATTCTCACCTAATCTGATGGCTGAAAATGCTTGAAATTGACGATCGGATGGCTGTGAACGCTGATGCTCTAAGAGGACTGGGAAAGTGCTCAGTTTTAATATATCTAAATATGAAGCCCTCCTATGGGAGGATGATGTACCAGCCGACTTACTAAAACACACACAAATAAGTTCCAGATACAACCTGATGTTCGCTTTCTCACAAGGTGACAAGGAAAGGATCCCCAGGTAGAGTTATACTATGTGTTGATACTTATCTGCTTTGTGTGCACGAGCCTTATGTGGAAGCTCTTCTGTTTGACGCTAACGAGCGTCATACAGGAGCTCGGGAGCTCCTATTCGATGCGTTTTGCGTCGAACAGCCACGCGACGCACAAGGACCCAGCGACTAGGCCGGCCCTGGATTGCCTAGTCCAGTAGCAAGAGCGCCTAAAATGAAGCGCGCAGAATCCTGCCCTGGATTTGAACTTTGGAACTCTATCTTATGTACGAGAGCAGCTAACCGACACAACAAGTGTTCATGTAAAAACACAAACATTATTTGAATTTGTGAGACAAAATTTTAATATTCTGTACAGTTTTTCACAGTGGGAACGTTTTTTTTGAATTGTTGAACAATTTTTGAGAAGCACGAACATTTTTTGAAAATTCCCGAACATTTTTTTTAATGTGAACATCATTTATAAACAGGGACAATTTGTAATATTCTTAGCATTTTTGTAAACATGAACGTTTTTTGCATTATGAGAATTGTTTTTAGAACGGGAACAATTTTTTAAATCATGGACATATTTTGAATTTTTAGAACAAATTTCAAAAGGGAGAACAATTCTGAGAATCCCAACAAGATTGAAACACGAACGTATTTTGAATACATGACCAACAATTTGAAAAAAACAACATTTTTTGAGTTCGTGATGAAGTTTTCAATGCAAGAACAAAAACATCCAAACGTTTTCAGAAAAAAGGGAACATTTCTTGAAATTCCAAAACAAATTCTAAAAATGGAAAGAATTTTTGAAATTATGAACAGATTTTGAAAAACACGACCATTTTTATAAAATTTGAACTTTTTTTATGAGCGCGAACATTTTTGAAGTTTCCGAGCAATTTTTTTAGAACGAAGACTCAAGAAGAGCCCAGCTTTGAATTAACAAAGCCATCAACCGGCCAGGATTACAACGAACAAACAAAGTAAACAAAGAACAAAACAGCAAGCCGATACATGACGATGTGTAAAAGCTATCAGGCTACTACAAACTACTAGCAAAGATAAGGAAACTAAAGCACAAGTACAGCTAGAAGTCGAAGAAGCCCTCCATAGCGAGCAAAACATCACGCAGGGCACCAGCAAAGCTTGGGGAAGAAACATAGTAGTTGAAGGAGCTCCGTTGTCAGCTCCACGGACTCTGGCCGTCGATGTCGCCCTTCTCCACGGAGCTCCGAGCAATTTTCAAAACAATAACTCCTTATCCTTAAAGAAAGGAAAATAAACTTGAAACATACAAAAGAAACCAGATTGCACGTCCCCGCACACATGTCAGGGAAAGGGAACCCTAATCGAGTCGATCCAATTCCTCCCTCCCATCCCACCCCCCCCCCCCCCCCCACCCAGCAATGGCCCCGGCGGCGGCGCAGAGGAGGAGCAGTGGTACATCCTGTACGCTGTTCCAGATGTGTCGGAAGATTTGATGAAGCCCCAGAAATTCCCCAACACGGTCTTCACCTTCAACGAGGTTCCGCTACCTTCCCGCCTGTTCGTCGAGAGCAGCGTCGCCAGCCCCGCCGGAATCGTCGAGTACCCCTACATCGCGGCCACCGACCGCAGCAGCCACCTTCTGCTATGCGGCTACACCTCCATCGGCCTCACCTTGTACATCTGCGATCCGTTCTTCCGCAGGACGACGGGCATCTTCCCCCACGGCGGCGGCTTCACCTGCCGCCACTGCGTGGGCCTCATCCGCGATCATGGCCGCAGGCTTCTCATGGTGGCCGATCTCATCACGTGCTTCTTCGAAGAGGTTGCCTTCTTCACGCTCTTCTGCACGGTCGACTTGTACTCGTGGGTCGAGAAGGAGCTCGACTGCTCCAAAATCTTGGATAAACAACCGTGGCGCGGTGACGGCGTCCTCATCCTTGAAGGTTTGCTCTGGTGGTTCGACTTATCCCCCTTTATGGCCTCCTCTCAAGTTTGGTCCATATTGACCTTTTTTGACATTATCAACCGGCTTTAGTTGTTGATGTCGGATAGACTTCTCTTCAATTAGGACTACACCAACTCTATTACGTCCAACACCTAACTCTACACGCATCATCTTTTAGTTAACCATCACTCAATAATGAGGGTCGAATCTCCATCCCGTGCCGTCTTTTAGTTAACTATCACTCAATAATGAGGGTCGAATCTTCATCCTATAGAACACGACTTTTACCTTTTTGGGCACTCTCTTGTTCAAGAAGCTTGGCACCACTTTGTTCATCCGGGTTTTGATTCGAACCCTCAAAAATAAAGAATCAAGGCACATATGGGAGGGGGAAGGGGTGTAGAGAAATCACCGCTCCATAATAATATCGGCCTCACAAATTCAAATCCTACTCGGTGACCCTTTAATACCAAATGGAGAGAGTACTATTAGTTGAAAAATAGTAAAACTAAGCCTCCCGCAATAACTTGAGCTTGCTACCGGGTGGAAGCTCTCTAGCGGTTCGATCACACTTGTCAACAGTCCAAGCCTCCCGACTGTCTCGGCAGGCGCCTTATGCACCAGCTATTTTTTTTAGAGTTCCTTATGCACCAGGTAGGAGACAGGCGCCCACTAAGCTACAGCACTGGGCCGGCCCATTAACCATTAACAGCGTAGTCCCCTCGTCAGGCACAGTTGGTTTGTTGCTAAAATGGTTGACCGGTCAACTGTTGTCTTTTCGAGAAAATTAAAAAAAATTAAAAAAAATTCACAAAAAATTAAAAAACATTGTGAATTTAAAATATTTCATGGATTTTGAAAAAGGGTATCAAACTAAAAAAGTTCACGAATTTTAAAATAGTCCAACGATTTTAAAAGAAGTTCATTGGATTTGATAAAAAGTTCATAATTTTTTTTAAAAGTTCATTGGTTTTCAAAAAAAAGTTCATCAATTTTGAAAAAAATGTACAAAATTGGAAAAAGTTCATAATCTTGAAAAATGTTCATCGATTTTGAAAAAAGTTCAAGGATTTTGATAAAAATTTCATCAATTTTGAAGAAAAGTTCGTGAATTCAAAATGTCATCAACTTTGAAACAAAATCGTGCATTTAAGAAAAACAAAAAAATAAAATATAAAAAGGAAAAAAGAACCAGAAAAAAATATAAAATAAAGAAACATGAAAAAATAAAAGGAAGAAAAGCCAATTAAGAACGGTCTGAAACCTGTCCAGCGAAGTGGAAAAAACTGGGTTGGGAAGCTACTGGGGCTTTCTGCGAACTAAAAAAAAAGTAAGAAGGAACAAGCGCTAAGTTGTCATAGTGGTTAATGTGGTTTATACTCAACGAAGAGATCACGATTTCGAGTTAGGGCGAGCACACCTTTTCTGTAGTTTAAACAGAAAAAAGCAAATGGGTCGGCCCAACGCGGAGGGGGGGCGTGTGCCCGTTTGCAAAATGCAAAATAACGAGTGCTAAACGCGCCAAATAGGAAATGCCGACAGTCTCACTTCTGGCTTCCGCCCATTTTTTTTGCAAGTCACACACGCACCCTGCTCGGCGCACCACGACTAGGCTGCTGCTCCGCAGGTGGATCTCGTTGAAAGATCAAAGGTGTCCAAAGGCCCGACAAGATGAATTTGTCAGCCCGTTCCATTCGTTTACTGTATCTCCATCTCTGCTTTTTTTTAATACTTGACTCCTTTTATAAAGAATTTTCCACTTTTATGATACACCAAAGCGCTAAATTTAGGGTTTGAGCTCTGGTGGATTGGGCGTACCAATGCCCTCCCGACTAACATAGCCATGTCTAAACTAAATATTACTTGGTTTAACTAAATACTTGTGTGAGGTCTAGAGTGATGCTGTACTAAGCAAGGGATAGCCCGGCTCCGTGTTAGAGCTAACTTTGCAAGATTGTATTCCCTCCATATCAAAATATAAGACATTTTAGTAGGATAGTTTAGCCTACAAAAATGAGTACGGCGTTTTGGTTCTCGGCCTCCATGGAGGCCATATTTTGGAAATTTTGAAATTTGAAATTATCAATTTCAAAAAAACTGAAAAAATCTGCAAAAGTAAACAAGGGTGTGAGTTGTATGTGTGTAAAATTTCAGGATCAAATACATTGAAATGCCACCTATACAAAAAAGAAAAATTCATGGTCTGGGAGGATGAATAGTATCATGTGTTAAAAAGTCTTAGATTTTTTTTTTGCACAACCTTCATTTCAACGTATTTTGTCCTGAATATTTACACACTTGTGCATTATGCCTTCATGTATGTCTCTATTTTTTAGAATATTTTAAATGTAAAAATATGAATTTTCATGAATTTTGAATTTTGCATTGGAAGGCCTGCATGGAGCTCGGCCTCCAAAAGCAATTTCCGTACAAAAACGTCTTATATTTCAGTACAGAGGTAGTAATAAACTCTAGCATATCTAATTAATATACACCATTTTTTTAAATGCCACCCTGATTGAGCTGTGTTGTTTTTTGTCTTGTATTTAGATTTTAGAACCATGTGGTTCAGGCCTAGTGGTTTGTTCTAGATTTAATTTTTCTGTGAAACTAGATTTGTCATCTTGTGCAAGTTGTTAGATTGATGATTATGATGATGCTTGTGCACAAGATACATGAAGTGGTTGGTGCATATCATTCTTGTTAACATGTCAGGAAATACAATGGAGTTATTTTAAGTTATTTGTTAAACTAACAATGGTATCCTCATGGCAAACTCATAGTAATTTAATTGGATGGCTCGTTTCATTCTCTTATCTTGCTTGTTTAAGGCTTGAACGGCTCCATATATTGTTATTTTGTTAGAAGGAAGGCAAATCTGTACAAAAACCGCCACCAAGAACATACACGACTAATCACACAAACTACTATTGGGTGTATGTGAACATTGCTATCTTGATTAACACAGGCATACTGAAATGTTTGCTATAGACACCTCGCACAGGCACATGCTGAAATTTTATTCATATATTATTCCATGACCACTTTTATTTGTCACATGCAGTGGTATGTGACAGTTTATTAGCTAGTCACAAATGGAAGCTACATCACCAGTAATAGCCAATAGTGCCGGGGATGTTGCAGGGAGGGCCCTGGTTGCACCTGGGCGGTAGGTTCTTGGCTTCTTGTATCACTTTGCTTGCCCGATCACGCTGAAATCCGAAGATGCCACTGAGGTCGCCTTGGATTGACCCCTGGATGATGTTGCAGCGGCATTGCGGTGGCATTTGGCCGAGCTGACTGCAACACTCCCCAAGGAGCTCTAGACAACCTCCCTTCCACCATTTCCACCAACGCCAGGTGACCGGGAAATCCTTCATCGTTGAGCATCGATCTAGCAGGTAATTCCTGCATGAATTTAGCTTTGTCTCTAGAGGGCATTGTTGAGCACCACCCCCGCCAGCAACATCGTAACTGCCAACAATTTCGCTATATTGCGCAAAGGCGGTGCTCGCTACCAGAGCAAGCAGGCCTATGAGGAAGAGGGCCTTCATGTTGTCAGTGTGTTTTCGTGCAGGTGGAGATGAATAGATGAGATGAGGCCACACCTTTATTTATAAATGAGGTGGCACGATTTCTGTGTGCAGTTGTGTGTTGCTTCAGCTAATGCTTAAAAGATTAGTTGGATACCAATCAAAGTTACTTTGGAAGCACACAAAACTGGTGGAAGTTGTTGAGATATGTGATGTTCCGTGTACTGAATCCGACTTTTTCTCAAAATAAACCATAAGTTGTTGTTGTACCAGAGTTTTAGACTTACGCTTTTGTGAAACTGAACTTGTAGTGTTGTGCAGGTTGTTCAAGAAGGATCAAGAGGAAATTAGCTATTGTATTTTTCTAGGTAGTAGTATATGATAAGTAATGCATCTATATATCGTCATCTTTCTAGCCACTGCTTTTTTGTCCAGTATCTAGAACCGTGTGCCCCCGCAAAAAAAAAAATCTAGAACCGTGTGGTATTGAGATACATGTCGCTTCCTGTACTGTACATGTATGTGCAACTTTGTGAAGATAGACCTTATCTAATGATGTGTGACCCTTCTCTCTCTCTCTGGTTTTGTACGTACCAAGAAAGTCACATGGTTCATATTGTTATTCTTTTGCGAAACTGAACTTGTAGGGTTGTGCAGGTTGTTCAAGATGGATCCCAAATTGTACCAAATTTGTTAGAGACTGTATTTTACAAACTAGTAGTACACGACAACTCGACAAGTAATGATTTATCAAGACATCATCTTCTTATCCATCATTTGCTTTTAAGTTTTGTATTGTCTCTGGAATCATGTCGTTCATGTCAAATGTTTCTAAATGATTTTCATTATTCTCCAAAATAGTATTTGTCTCCAAGGAAGTATTTTTTTTAACAAGGTGTCTGAGGATCTAGATGCATCGGAGGGGGTAAATAGGCATTTCAAACAACACGGGTTAGGATTAACCTTAGAACAGAGCTCACCTCCCCATGTACAGTGCCATAAAAGGATTTTGATTCTGGCCTAGAAAGTGCAGTGAGTCATATTAGATAGCCATCTTTTCTAATTATTATCCCTTGGTTTATCGAAGATTGAGATTTGGCACATGATCAAGCTTCTTCTAATCCTTCATGTTTCCCCAGAAACAATGATCTTTGAGCCAATAAATGAACACACATACAAAAAAAAATCAAGATGAGTAATAATCAATATGGAAATAAGCCTAGGGTGGAGGCTCATTTGCAGTTGCACACAGTCATGCAGATCATAGGATAAACAGGAAATGCAAGTATGACACAAATTTAATTGTTCTACTAAATAACTAGCTAGTGGGAAATGGGTCAAGGAACATCGAGGCTGAGACTCGTGAAACCATAGGATCTTTGTCCAACCTAGTGTCCATAAAAACACGAGGTGACCTAGGTTCTTAAGACCCGAACCAAACCAATGTTTGACTTCTTCGTAATAATGTCGCTACCCCTAAAGGAATTGCTCTGGTTACACTACTTGACCTTACTATCAATGGCATTGGAGTTAATTTGCATGTGCCTCCTTGTCAAAAAATGCATTCGTCACATGAGATCTTGGTAGGATAAACTAGAAGTATAGCAAACATAATAGTTCATTTGAGAAGACACAACAACCACCAAGGAGACACATTGAAGGATCAAGATGGTTGACTAGAGGGGGCTGAATAGGTGACTACACATTCCACATTTTTTATTTAGTAATTTAGGGGATTCCAAATAAACTCTAGTCTCTAATAGTACAAGGTACTTCCATTTGGAGTCGCGGGTGGCTCAGCAACGTTCCAAGACGCCATGAATCATACCTTGAAGTCGGTTGCAAGAGTCTATGCTCTGGTATTGTTCGACGACATCTTGGTGTTCTCTAAGTCTTTCTCTCAGCATGTACAACACCTCACTCAAGTGCTTTTTTGAGAGAACCTCACTCAAGTGCAGCAACTGTTACGGGCTGATCAGTGGCAAATCAAAATGTCCAAGTGTTCTTTTGCACAGCGGGAACTTTCCTATTTGGGGTTTGTCATCGGCAAGCATGGGGTTTTGACTGAACTAGATAAAATTTTGCACATCCAACAATGGCCATTGCCACTCTCAGTCAAGCAGCTACGTCAAATCTTGGGCCTTTTCAGATACTATCACAAATTCGTTCGTCATTATGGCATCATTGCAAAACTGTTGACCCATTTGTTGAAGAAGAACTTCCCATTTGTGTGGACCAGCGAGTGTACAACAGCGTTCAAAGCACTAAAACAGGCACTGGTTACAGCTCCCGTCCTCGACTTGCCGGACTTCCGTAAACAATTCACCAGCGACTACGGTGTTGGGGCAGTACAACAACAAGAAGGGCACCCGCTAACCCTTTGGGCCCACACAACAAGGGGCTTTCCACTTACGAAAAAGAGCTCTTGGCGATCCTGTTGGCTGTTGAACACTGGCGGCAATATCTGCAATCTACTAAATTCGTGATAAAGTCAGCGCAGCCTGGTACACCTCGAAGACCAGCATTTGCACACCCTATGGCAGCAAAAAGCATTCACAAAACTCTTGGGGTTGTACTATTGATTGTGCTATCGCAAGGAGTTTGACAATGGTGCAGCAGACGCCCTCTCTGAAAGAAATATGCCCTAGAGGCAATAATAAAGTTATTATTTATTTCATTATATCATGATAAATGTTTATTATTCATGCTAGAATTGTATTAACCGGAAACATAATACATGTGTGAATACATAGACAAACAAGGTGTCACTAGTATGCCTCTACTTGACTAGCTCGTTAATCAAAGATGGTTATGTTTTCTAACCATGGACAAAGAGTTGTTATTTGATTAACGGGATCACATCATTAGTTGAATGATCTGATTGACATGACCCATTCCATTAGCTTAGCACCCGATCGTTTAGTATGTTGATATTGCTTTCTTCATGACTTATACATGTTCCTATGACTATGAGATTATGCAACTCCCGTTTGCCGGAGGAACACTTTGTGTGCTACCAAACGTCACAACGTAACTGGATGATTATAAAGGAGCTCTACAGGTGTCTCCAAAGGTACATGTTGGGTTGGCGTATTTCGAGATTAGGATTTGTCACTCCGAATGTCGGAGAGGTATCTCTGGGCCCTCTCGGTAATGCACATCACTTAAGCCTTGCAAGCATTGCAACTAATGAGTTAGTTGCGGGATGATGTATTACGGAACGGGTAAAGAGACTTGCCGGTAACGAGATTGAACTAGGTATTGGATACCGACGATCGAATCTCAGGCAAGTAACATACCGATGACAAAGGGAACAACGTATGTTGTTATGCGGTCTGACCGATAAAGATCTTCGTAAAATATGTAGGAGCCAATATGGGCATCCAGGTCCCGCTATTGGTTATTGACCGGAGACGTGTCTCCGTCATGTCTACATTGTTCTCGAACCGTAGGGTCCGCACGCTTAAGGTTTCGATGACAGTTATATTATGAGTTTATGAGTTTTGATGTACCGAAGGAGTTCGGAGTTCCGGATGAGATCGGGGACATGACGAGGAGTCTCGAAATGGTTGAGACGTAAAGATCGATATATTGGACGACTATATTCGGACATCGGAAAGGTTCCGAGTGATTAGGGTATTTTTCGGAGTACCGAGGAGTTACGGGAATACGGGGGGAGAAGTATTGGGCCTTATTGGGCCATACGGGAAAGAGAGAGGGGCTGCCTAGGGCAGGCCGTGCCCCCCCCCCCCAAGGCCTATTCCGAATTGGACTAGGGGGAGGGGCTGCGCCCCCTCCTTCCTTCCCTTCTCCCTTCCCCTTCCTTGTCTCCTACTCCTACTACATGGAAGGACTCCTAGTTGGACTAGGAAAGGGGGAATCCTACTCCCGGTGGGAGTAGGACTCCCCTAGGGCGCGCCATAGAGAGGGCCGGCCCTCCCCTCCTCCACTCCTTTATATACGGGGGCAGGGGGCACCCCATAGACACACAAATTGATCGTCGTGATCGTTCCTTAGCCATGTGCGGTGCCCCCCTCCACCATATTCCACCTCGGTCATATTGTAGCAGTGCTTAGGCGAAGCCCTGCGACGGTTGAACATCAAGATCGTCACCACGCCGTCGTGCTGACGGAACTCCTCCCCGAAGCTTTGCTGGATCGGAGCCCGGGGAGCGTCATCGAGCTGAACGTGTGCCAAGAACTCGGAGGTACCGGAGTAACGGTGCTTGGATCGGTTGGACCAGGAAGACGTACGACTACTTCCTCTATGTTGCATCAACGCTTCTGCTTCGGTCTAGGAGGGTACGTAGACAACACTCTCCCATCTCGTTGCTATGCATCACCATGATCTTGCGTGTGCGTAGGAAATTTTTTGAAATTACTACGTTCCCCAACAGTGGTATTAGAGCCTAGTTTTTTATGGTTTGATGTTATATGCACGAGTAGAACACAAGTGAGTTGTGGGCGATATAAGTCATACTGCTTACCAGCATGTCATACTCTGGTTCGGCGGTATTGTTGGATGAAGCGGCCCGGACCGACATTACGCGTACGCTTACGCGAGACTGGTTCTACCGCCGTGCTTTGCACACAGGTGGCTGGCGGGTGTCAGTTTCTCCAACTTTAGTTGAACCGAGTGTGGCTATGCCCGGTCCTTGCGAAGGTTAAAACAGCACTAACTTGACAAACTATCATTGTGGTTTTGATGCGTAGGTAAGATTGGTTCTTGCTTAAGCCCGTAGCAGCCACGTAAAACTTGCAACAACAAAGTAGAGGACGTCTAACTTGTTTTTGCAGGGCATGTTGTGATGTGATATGGTCAAAACGTGATGAGATATAAGTTGTTGTATGAGATGATCATGTTTTGTTGAAGTTATCGGCAACTGGCAAAAGCCTTATGGTTGTCTCTTTATTGCATAAGACACAAGCGCCAAATAATTGCTTTACTTTATCGCTATGCGATAGCAATAGTTGCAAGAGCAATAGTTGGCGAGACGACCATGTGACGACATATTGATATAGATCAAGATGATGGAGATCATGGTGTCATGCCGGTGACGATGGAAATCATGACGATGCTTTGGAGATGGAGATGAAAGGCACAAGATGATGATGGCCATATCATGTCACATATTTTGATTGCATGTGATGTTTATCTTTTATGCATCTTATCTTGCTTTGATTGACGGTAGCATTATAAGATGATTCCTCACTAAATTTCAAGATAAAAGTGTTCTTCCTGAGTATGCACCGTTGCCAAAGTTCGTCGTGCCCAGACACCACGTGATGATCGGGTGTGATAAGCTCTTGACGAGCCTAGCATATGCAGATATGGCCTCGGAACACTGAGACCGAAAGGTCGAGCGTGAATCATATAGTAGATATGATCAACATAGTGATGTTCACCATTGAAAGCTACTCCATTTCACGTGATGATCGGTTATGGTTTAGTTGATTTGGATCACGTGATCACTTAGAGGATTAGAGGGATGTCTATCTAAGTGGGAGTTCTTAAGTAATATGATTAATTGAACTTTAATTTATCATGAACTTAGTCCTGGTAGTATTAGCATATCTATGTTGTAGATCAATAGCTCGCGTTGTTGCTTTCATATGATTATTTTGATATGTTCCTAGAGAAAAATTGTGTTGAAAGATGTTAGTAGCAATGATGCGGATTGGATCCGTGATCTGAGGTTTATCCTCATTGCTGCACAGAAGAATTATGCCCTTGATGCACCGCTAGGTGACAGACCTATTACAGGAGCAGATGCAGACGTTATGAACATTTGGCTAGCTCAATATGATGACTACTTGATAGTTTAGTGCACCATGCTTAACGGCTTAGAATCGGGACTTCAAAGACGTTTTGAACGTCATGGACCATATGAGATGTTCCAAGAGTTGAAGTTAATATTTCAAGCAAATACCCGAGTTGAGAAATATGAAGTCTCCAACAAGTTCCATAGCTAAAAGATGGAGGAGAATAGCTCAAGCAGTGAGCATGTGCTCAGATTGTCTGGGTACTACAATCACTTGAATCAAGTGGGAGTTAATCTTCCAGATAAAATAGTGATTGACAGAATTCTCTAGTCACCATCACCAAGTTAGTAGAACTTCGTGATGAACTATAATATGCAAGGGATAACGGAAACAATTCCCAAGCTCTTCGTGATGCTGAAATCGATGAAGGTAGAAATCAAGAAAAACATCAAGTGTTGATGGTTAACAAGACCACTAGTTTCAAGAAAAGGGCAAAGGGAAGAAGGGGAACTTCAAGAAGAACAGCAAGCAAGTTGCTGCTCAAGTGAAGAAGCCCAAGTCTGGTCCTAAGCCTGAGACTAAGTGCTTCTACTGCAAAGGGACTGGTCACTGGAAGCAGAACTGCCCCAAGTATTTGGCGGATAAGAAGGATGGCAAACTGAACAAAAGTATATTTGATATACATGTTATTGATGTGTACTTTACTAGTGTTTAAAGCAACCCCTCAGTATTAAATACTGGATCAGTTGCTAAGAGTAGTAACTCGAAACAGGAGTTGCAGAATAAACAGAGACTAGTTAAGGGTGAAGTGACGATGTGTGTTGGAAGTAGTTCCAAGATTGATATGATCATCATCGCACACTCCCCTATACTTTCGGGATTAGTGTTGAACCTAAATAAGTGTTATTTGGTTTTTGCATTGAGCATGAATATGATTTGATCATGTTTATTGCAATACGGTTATTCATTAAAGTCAGAGAATAATTGTTGTTCTGTTTACATGAATAAAACCTATTTGTGGCACTGCCGTTTAAGTCATATTGGTGTAAAGCGCATGAAGAAACTACATGCTGATGGGCTTTTGGAATCACTAGATTATGAATCACTTGATGCTTGTGAACCATGCCTTATGGGCAAGATGACTAAAACGCCGTTCTCCGGAACAATGAAGCAAGCAACAGATTTGTTGGAAATCATACATACTGATGTATGTGGTCCGATGAATATTAAGGCTTGCAGCAGGTACCATTATTTTCTGACCTTCACAGATGATTTGAGCAGATATGGGGATATCTACTTGATGAAACATAAGTCTGAAACATTTGAACAGTTCAAAGAATTTCAGAGTGAAGTGGAAAATCATCGTGATAAGAAAATAAAAGTTTCTACGATATGATCGCAGAGGTAAAATATTTAAGTTACGAGTTTGACCTTCAATTAAAACAATGTGAAATAGTTTCACTACTCACGCCACCTGGAACACCATAGTGTAATGGTGTGTCCGAACGTCATAACCGTACTTTATTAGATATAGTGCGATCTATGATGTCTCTTACCAATCTACCACTATCGTTTTGGGGTTATGCATTAGAGACAGCTGCATTCACGTTAAATAGGGCACCATCTAAATCCGTTGAGACGACACCGTGTGAACTATGGTTTGGCAAGAAACCTAAGCTGTCGTTTCTTTAAGTTTGGAGTTGCGATGCTTATGTGAAAAAGTTTCATCTCGATAAGCTCAAACTCAAATCGGAGAAATATGTCTTCATAGGATACCCAAAGGAGACAGTTGGGTACACCTTCTATCACAGATCCGAAGGCAAGACATTCGTTGCTAAGAATGGATCCTTTCTAGAGAAGGAGTTTCTCTCGAAAGAAGTGAGTGGGAGGAAAGTAGAAAACTTGATAAGGTAATTGTACCTTCTCCCTTATTGGAAAATAGTTCATCACAGAAATCTGTTCCTGTGACTACTGCACCAATTAGTGAGGAAGCTAATGATGATGATCATGTAACTTCAGATCAAGTTATTATCGAATCTCGTAGGTAAACCAGAGTGAGATCCGCACCAGAGTGGTACGGTAATCCTATTCTGGAGGTCATGTTACTTGACCATGACGAACCTACGAACTATGAGGAAGCGATGATGAGCCCAGATTCCGATAAATGGCTTGAGGCCATGAAATCTGAGATAGGATCCATGTATGAGAACAAAGTGTGGACTTTGGTGGACTTGCCCGAGGATCGGCAAGCCATTGATAATAAATGGATCTTAAAGAGGAAAACGGACACGGATAGTAGTGTTACTATCTACAAAGCTAGAATTGTCGCAAAAGGTTTTCGACAAGTTCAAGGTGTTGACTACGATGAGAGTTTCTCACTCGTATCTATGCTTAAGTCTGTCCGAATCATGTTAGCAATTGCCGCATTTTATGAAATCTGGCAAATGGATAAACAAAACTGCATTCCTTAATGGATCTATTAAAGAAGAGTTGTATGTGATGCAACAAGATGGTTTTGTCAATCCTAAAGGTGCTAACAAAATATGCAAGCTCCAGCGATCCATTTATGGACTGGTGCAAGCATCTCGGAGTTGGAATATACGCTTTGATAAGTTGATCAAAGCATATAGTTTTATACAGACTTGCGGTGAAGCCTGTATTTACAAGAAAGTGAGTGGGAGCACTACAACATTTCTGATAAGTATATGTGAATGACATATTGTTGATCAGAAATAATGTAGAATTATTCTGCAAAGTATAAAGGAGTGTTTGAAAGGAGTTTTTCAAAGAAAGACCTCGGTGAAGCTGCTTACATATTGAGTATCAAGATCTATAGAGATAGATCAAGACGCTTGATAAGTTTTTTCAATGAGTACATACCTTGACAAGATTTTGAAGTAGTTCAAAATGGAACAGTCAAAGAAAAAGTTTCTTGCCTGTGTTACAAGGTGTGAAGTTGAGTAAGACTCAAAGCCGGACCACGGCAGAAGATAGAAAGAGAATGAAAGTCATTCCCTATGCCTCAGTCATAGGTTCTATAAAGTATGCCATGCTGTGTACCAGATCTATTGTATACCATACACTGTGTTAAGAGAGGGAGTACAATAGTGATCTAGGAGTAGATCAATGGACAGCGGTCAAAATTATCCTTACTGGAATAAGGATATGTTTCTCGATTACGGAGGTGACAAAAGGTTCGTCGTGAAGGGTTACGTCGATGCAAGTTTTGACACTGATCCAGATGACTCTAAGTCTCAATCTGGATACATATTGAAAGTGGGAGCAATTAGCTAGAGTAGCTCCATGCAGAGCATTGTTGACATAGAAATTTGCAAAATACATGCGGATCTGAATGTGGCAGACCCGTTGACTAAACTTTTCTCACAAGCAAAACATGATCACTTTTTGGGTCTTAATCACATAGCGATGTGAACTAGATTATTGAATCTGGTAAACCCTTTGGGTGTTAGTCACATGGAGATGTGAACCAATCACATAAAGATGTGAACTATTGATGTTAAATCACATGGCGATGTGATCTAGATTATTCACTCTAGTGCAAGTGGAAGACTGAAGGAAATATGCCCTAGAGGCAATAATAAAGTTATTATTTATTTCCTTATATCATGATAAATGTTTATTATTCATGCTAGAATTTTATTAACCAGAAACATAATACATGTGTGAATACATAGACAAACAGAGTGTCACTAGTATGCCTCTACTTGACTAGCTCGTTAATCAAAGATGGTTATGTTTCCTAACCATGGACAAAGAGTTGTTATTTGATTAACGGGATCACATCATTAGTTGAATGATCTGATTGACATGACCCATTCTATTAGCTTAGCACCCGATCGTTTAGTATGTTGCTATTGCTTTCTTCATGACTTATACATGTTCCTATGACTATGAGATTATGCAACTCCCTTTTGCCGGAGGAACACTTTGTGTGCTATCAAACGTCACAACGTAACTGGGTGATTATAAAGGAGCTCTACAGGTGTCTCCAAAGGTACATGTTGGGTTGGCGTATTTCGAGATTAGGATTTGTCACTCGAATGTCGGAGAGGTATCTCTGGGCCCTCTCGGTAATGCACATCACTTAAGCCTTGCAAGCATTGCAACTAATGAGTTAGTTGCGGGATGATGTATTACGGAACGAGTAAAGAGACTTGCCGGTAACGAGATTGAACTAGGTATTGGATACCGACGATCGAATCTCAGGCAAGTAACATACCGATGACAAAGGGAACAACGTATGTTGTTATGCGGTCTGACCGATAAAGATCTTCGTAGAATATGTAGGAGCCAATATGGGCATCCAGGTCCCGCTATTGGTTATTGACCGGAGACGTGTCTCCATCATGTCTACATTGTTCTCGAACCGTAGGGTCCGCACGCTTAAGGTTTCGATGATAGTTATATTATGAGTTTATGAGTTTTGATGTACCGAAGGAGTTCGGAGTCCCGGATGAGATCGGGGACATGACGAGGAGTCTCGAAATGGTCGATACGTAAAGATCGATATATTGGACGACTATATTCGGACATCGGGAAGGTTCCGAGTGATTCGGGTATTTTTCGGAGTACCAGGGAGTTACGGGAATACGGGGGGAGAAGTATTGGGCCTTACCCCCCCCCCCCAAGGCCTAGCCCGAATTGGACTAGGGGGAGGGGCTGCGCCGCCTCCTTCCTTCCCTTCTCCCTTCCCCTTCCTTGTCTCCTACTCCTACTACATGGAAGGACTCCTAGTTGGACTTGGAAAGGGGGAATCCTACTCACCCTCCCCTCCTCCACTCCTTTATATACGGGGGCAGGGGGCACCCCATAGGCACACAAGTTGATCTTCATGATCGTTCCTTAGCCGTGTGCGGTGCCCCCCTCCACCATATTCCACCTCGGTCATATTGTAGTAGTGCTTAGGCGAAGCCCTGCGACGGTTGAACATCAAGATCATCACCACGCCGTCGTGCTGACGGAACTCCTCCCCGAAGCTTTGCTGGATCGGAGCCCGGGGAGCGTCATCGAGCTGAACGTGTGCCAAGAACTCGGAGGTACCGGAGTAACGGTGCTTGGATCGGTTGGATCGGGAAGACGTACGACTACTTCCTCTATGTTGCATCAACGCTTCCGCTTCGGTCTGCGAGGGTACATAGACAACACTCTCCCATCTCGTTGCTATGCATCACCATGATCTTGCGTGTGTGTAGGAAATTTTTTGAAATTACTACGTTCCCCAACACTCTCCCGGTGTCCAATCTCTGACAATGATGAACTCTATGACATCTCTGTATGCCAGCCAGAATGGCTCAATGAAGGGCGCCAAGGATATGCCAAAGACCAATTTACACAGAAGATCATTGATGATTTGCAGTCAGACCCGCAGTCCAATCAACACTTTGACTTTGTTGAGGGCTTGTTTCGCTATCAGGGCATAGTTTGGATTTGGTGCAACCCTCGCATAGAACAGCAGTTGTTATTTGATACGTCTCCAACATATCTACAAATTTTTTTATTGTTCCATGCTATTATATTATCAATCTTGGATACTTTATATGCATTTTCATGCTGTTTTATACCATTTTTTAGAACTGACCTATAAATCCAGTGCCAGTTGTTGTTTTCTGCTTGTTTTTGGTTTCTCAGAAAATCTATACCAAACTGAGTCCAAACGCTATGAAACTTTTTAACAATTTATTCTGGACATAAGAGACCCTAGAAGCTTTGGAACGAGACCCGAGGACGAATGAGGAGATGGCAAGGCAACATGGCACGCTCAGGGGGAGCATGCCATGTTGCCTTGTGTGCCCCTCCAGGCTTCGTATGACATTATTCCACTTCTATAAATTCTCAAATATTGGGAAACCCCCAGAGAGCCACCTGAATCACTTTTTCCACCGCCGCAAGCTTCTTTTCTTCTGCGATCCCATCTGGAAGTCTTTTCTGGTACTCTGTCGGAGGAGGGATCGATCACGGAGAGCTTCTACATCATACTTGTTGCCTTTCGATGATGCGTGAGTAGTTCATCACAGACCTACAGGTTGGTAGCTAGTAGCTAGATGGCTTCTTCTCTCTCCTCGATCTTCTTGGAGTTCTATCCGATGTAATCTTCTTTTACGGTGTCTTTGTTGGGATCCGATGAGTTGTGGATTTATGGTCTGAATATTCATTGAAAGTAAATGACTCTTTTTTGAGCTTTATTATGCATGATTTTTATAGTTTTATATTTCTCTCCGATATACCGGTTTGGTTTGGTCAACTAGATTGATTTATCTTTAGTGAGAGAGGTGCTTGTTGGGTAACGCAGTAATTTTAAAATTTTCCTACGCACACGCAAGATCATGGTGATGCATAGCAACGAGAGGGGGAGAGTGTTGTCCACCTACCCTGGTAGACCGTAAGCGGAAGCGTTATGACAACGCGGTTGATGTAGTCGTACGTCTTCATGATCGACCGATCCTAGTACCGAAAGTACGGCACCTCCACGATCTGCACACGTTCGGCTGGTGACGTCCCACAAACTCCTGATCCAGCTGAGTGTCGAGGGAGAGCTTCATTAACACAACGGCGTGATGACGGTGATGATGATGCTACCGTCGCAGGGCTTCGCCTAAGCACTACGATGATATGACCGAGGTGGATTATGGTGGAGGGGGGCACCGCACACGGCTAAGGGATCAATGATCAACTTGTGTATCTATAGGGTGCCCCCCTCCCCCGTATATAAAGGAGTAGAGGAGGGGAGGGCCGGCCCTCTCTATGGCGCGCCCCAAGGGGGATTCCTACTCCTAGTAGGAGTAGGTTTCCCCCCTTCCCTAGTTGGAGTAGGAGAAGAAGGAAGGGGAAGAGGGGAGAAGGAAAGAGGGGGCGCCGCCCCCTCCCTAGTCCAATTCGGACCAGTCCATGGGGGGTGCACAGCCACCCCTTGAGGCCCTTCTCTCCTTTCCCTATGGCCCATTAAGGCCCATTACTTCCCCGGCGAATTCCCGTAACTCTCCGGTACTCCGAAAAATACCCGAATCACTCGGAACCTTTCCGATGTCCGAATATAGCCTTCCAATATATTGATCTTTACGTCTCGACCATTTCGAGACTCCTTGTCATGTCCGTGATCTCATCCGGGACTCCTAACAACCTTCGGTACATCAAATCACATAACTCATAATACAAATCGTCATCGAACGTTAAGCGTGCGGACCCTACGGGTTCGAGAACTATGTAGACATGACCGAGACACATCTCCGGTCAATAACCAATAGCAGAACCTGGATGCTCATATTGGCTCCTACATATTCTACAAAGATCTTTATCGGTCAAACCGCAAAACAACATACATTGCTCCCTTTGTCATCGGTATGTTACTTGCCTGAGATTCGATCGTCGGTATCATCATACCAAGTTCAATCTCGTTACCGGCAAGTCTAATTACTCGTTCCGTAATGCATCATCCGTAACTAACTCATTAGTCACATTGCTTGCAAGGCTCATAGTGATGTACATTACCGAGAGGGTCCAGAGAAACCCCTCCGATAGACGGAGTGACAAATCCTAATCTTGATCTATGCCAACTCAACAAACACCATCGGAGACACTGATACGTCTCCAACGTATCTATAACTTTTGGTTGTTCCATGCTATATTTGAAGGAAATATGCCCTAGAGGCAATAATAAAGTTATTATTTATTTCCTTATATCATGATAAATGTTTATTATTCATGCTAGAATTGTATTAACCGGAAACATAATACATGTGTGAATACATAGACAAACTTAGTGTCTCTAGTATGCCTCTACTTGACTAGCTCGTTAATCAAAGATGGTTATGTTTCCTAACCATGAACAAGGTGTTGTTATTTGATTAACGAGGTCACATCATTAGTAGAATGATCTGATTGACATGACCCATTCCATTAGCTTAGCACCCGATCGTTTAGTAGGTTGCTATTGCTTTCTTCATGACTTATACATGTTCCTATGACTATGAGATTATGCAACTCCCGTTTACCGGAGGAACACTTTGTGTGCTACCAAACGTCACAACGTAACTGGGTGATTATAAAGGAGCTCTACAGGTGTCTCCAAAGGTAGATGTTGGGTTGGCGTATTTCGAGATTAGGATTTGTCACTCCGATTGTCGGAGAGGTATCTCTGGGCCCTCTCGGTAATGCACATCACATAAGTCTTGCAAGCATTGCAGCCAATGAGTTAGTTGCGAGATGATGTATTACGGAACGAGTAAAGAGACTTGCCGGTAACGAGATTGAACTAGGTATTGGATACCGACGATCGAATCTCGGGCAAGTAACATACCAATGACAAAGGGAACGACGTATGTTGTTATGCGGTCTGACCGATAAAGATCTTTGTAGAATATGTAGGAGCCAATATGGGCATCCAGGTCCCGCTATTGGTTATTGACCGGAGATGTGTCTCAGTCATGTCTGCATTATTCTCGAACCGTAGGGTCCGCACGCTTAACGTTACGATGACAGTTATTATGAGTTTATGCATTTTGATGTACCGAAGTTAGTTCGGAGTCCCGGATGTGATCACGGACATGACGAGGAGTCCCGAAATGGTCGAGACATAAAGATTGATATATTGGAAGCCTATGTTTGGATATCGGAAGTGTTCCGGGTGAAATCGGGATTTTACCGGAGTACCGGGAGGTTACCGGAACCCCCCGGGAGCCATATGGGCCTTAGTGGGCTTTAGTGGAAAGGAGAAAGGGGCAGCCCAAGGTGGGCCGCGCGCCTCCCCCCTCCCCTAGTCCTATTAGGACAAGGAGAGGTGGCCAGCCCCCCTCTCTCTCTATTCCCCCTCGGGGAATCCTATTCCAACTAGGATTGGGGGGGGGAGTCCTACTCCCGGTAGGAGTAGGACTCCTCCTGCGCCCTCCTCCTGGCCGGCCGCCCCCTCCCCCTTGGCTCCTTTATATACAGGGGCAGGGGCACCTCAAGACACACAAGTTGATCATTGAGATCGTTCCTTAGCCGTGTGCGGTGCCCCCTGCCACCATATTCCACCTCGATCATATTGCAGCAGTGCTTAGGCGAAGCCCTGCGACGGTAGAACATCAAGATCGTCACCACGCTGTCGTGCTGACGGAACTCCTCCCCGACGCTTTGCTGGATCGGAGCCCGGGGATCGTCATCGAGTTGTATGTGTGCTAAGAACTCGGAGGTGCCGGAGTAACGGTGCTTGGATCGGTCGGATCGGGAAGACGTACGACTACTTCCTCTATGTTGTGTCAACGCTTCTGCAGTCGGTCTGCGTGGGTACATAGACAACACTCTCCCCTCTCGTTGCTGTGCATCACCATGATCTTGCGTGTGCGTAGGAAAAATTTGAAATTACTACGTTCCCCAACAGTGGCATCCGAGCCTAGGTTTTATGGTTTGATGTTATATGCACGAGTAGAACACAAGTGAGTTGTGGGCGATATAAGTCATACTGCCTACCAGTTGTCATACTTTGGTTCGGCGGTATTGTTGGACGAGACGACCCGGACCAATATTACGCATACGCTTACGCGAGACCGGTTCCCCCGACGTGCTTTGCACATAGGTGGCTTGCGGGCGACTGTCTCTCCAACTTTAGTTGAACCGAGTGTGGCTACGCCCGGTTCTTGCGAAGGTTAAAATGGAGTCTATTTGACAAACTATCATTGTGGTTTTGATGCGTAGGTGAGATTGGTTCTTGCTTAAGCCCGTAGCAGCCACGTAAAACTTGCAAACAACAAAGTAGAGGACGTCTAACTTGTTTTTGCAAGGCATGTTGTGATGTGATATGGTCAAGGCATGATGATGAATTTTATTGTATGAGATGATCATGTTTTGTAACCGAGTTATCGGCAACTGGCAGGAGCCATATGGTTGTCGCTTTATTGTATGCAATGCAATCGCGATGTAATGCTTTACTTTATCACTAAGCGGTAGCGATAGTCGTGGAAGCATAAGATTGGCGAGACAACAACGATGCTACGATGGAGATCAAGGTGTCGCGCCGGTGACGATGGTGATCATGACGGTGCTTCGGAGATGGAGATCACAAGCACAAGATGATGATGGCCATATCATATCACTTATATTGATTGCATGTGATGTTTATCTTTTTATGCATCTTATCTTGCTTTGATTGATGGTAGCATTATAAGATGATCTCTCACTAAATTATCAAGAAGTGTTCTCCCTGAGTATGCACCATTGCCAAAGTTCGCCGTGCCCAGACACCACGTGATGATCGGGTGTGATAAGCTCTACGTCCATCTACAACGGGTGCAAGCCAGTTTTGCACACGCAGAATACTCAGGTTAAACTTGACGAGCCTAGCATATACAGATATGGCCTCAAAACACAGAGACCGAAAGGTCGAGCGTGAATCATATAGTATATATGATCAACATAACGATGTTCACCATTGAAAACTACTCCATCTCACGTGATGATCGGTTATGGTTTAGTTGATTTGGATCACGTGATCACTTAGAGGATTAGAGGGATGTCTATCTAAGTGGGAGTTCTTAAGTAATTTGATTAATTGAACTTAAACTTATCATGAACTTAGTATCTGATAGTATCTTGCTTGTTTATGTTGATTGTAGATAGATGGCTCGTGATGTTGTTTCGTTGAATTTTAATGCGTTCCTTGAGAAAGCAAAGTTGAAAGATGATGGTAGCAATTACACGGACCGGGTCCGTAACTTGAGGATTATCCTCATTGCTGCTCAGAAGAATTACATCCTGGAAGCACCGCTGGGTGCCAGGCCTGCTGCTGGAGCAACACCAGATGTTATGAACGTCTGGCAGAGCAAAGCTGATGACTACTCGATAGTTCAGTGTGCCATGCTTTATGGCTTAGAATCGGGACTTCAACGATGTTTTGAACGTCATGGAGCATATGAGATGTTCTAGGAGTTGAAGTTAATATTTCAAGCAAATGCCCGGATTGAGAGATATGAAGTCTCCAATAAGTTCTATAGCTGCAAGATGGAGGAGAACAGTTCTGTCAGTGAGCATATACTCAAAATGTCTGGGTATAATAATCACTTGATTCTGATGGGAGTTAATCTTCCAGATGATTGCGTCATTGACAGAATTCTCCAATCACTGCCACCAAGCTACAAGAGCTTCGTGATGAACTATAATATGCAAGGGATGAACAAGACTATTCCCGAGCTCTTCGCAATGCTGAAAGCTGCGGAGGTAGAAATCAAGAAGGAGCATCAAGTGTTGATGGTTAACAAAACCACCAGTTTCAAGAAAAAGGGCAAAGGGAAGAAGAAGGGGAACTTCAAGAAGAACGGCAAGCAAATTGTTGCTCAGGAGAAGAAACCCAAGTCTGGACCTAAGCCTGAAACTGAGTGCTTCTACTGCAAGCAGACTGGCCACTGGAAGCGGAACTGCCCCAAGTATTTGGCGGATAAGAAGGATGGCAAGGTGAACAAAGGTATATGTGATATACATGTTATTGATGTGTACCTTACTAGAGCTCGCAGTAGCACCTGTGTATTTGATACTGGTTCTGTTGCTAATATTTGCAACTCGAAACAGGGACTACGGATTAAGCGAACACTGGAGAAGGACGAGGTGACGATGCGCGTGGGAAACGGTTCCAAAGTCGATGTGATCGCGGTCGGCACGCTACCTCTACATCTACCTTCGGGATTAATATTAGACCTAAATAATTGTTATTTGGTGCCAGCGTTAAGCATGAACATTATATCTGGATCTTGTTTGATGTGAGACGGTTATTCATTTAAATCAGAGAATAATGGTTGTTCTATTTATATGAGTAATATCTTTTATGGTCATGCACCTTTGAAGAGTGGTCTATTCTTGATGAATCTCGATAGTAGTAACACACATATTCATAATGTTGAAGCCAAAAGATGGAGAGTTGATAATGATAGTGCAACTTATTTTTGGCACTGCCATTTAGGTCATATCAGTATAAAGCGCATGAAGAAACTCCATACTGATGGACTTTTGGAACCACTTGATTATGAATCACTTGGTACTTGCGAACCGTGCCTCATGGGCAAGATGACTAAAACACCGTTCTCCGGTACTATGGAGAGAGCAACAGATTTGTTGGAAATCATACATACCGATGTATGTGGTCCGATGAATATTGAGGCTCGTGGCGGATATCGTTATTTTCTCACCTTCACAGATGACTTAAGCAGATATGGGTATATCTACTTAATGAAACATAAGTCTGAAACATTTGAAAAGTTCAAAGAATTTCAGAGTGAAGTTGAAAATCATCGTAACAAGAAAATAAAGTTTCTACGATCTGATCGTGGAGGAGAATATTTGAGTTACGAGTTTGGTGTACATTTGAAAAATTGTGGAATAGTTTCGCAACTCACGCCACCCGGAACACCACAGCGTAATGGTGTGTCCGAACGTCATAATCGTACTTTACTAGATATGGTGCGATCTATGATGTCTCTTACTGATTTACCGCTATCGTTTTGGGGTTATGCTTTAGAGACGGCCGCATTCACGTTAAATAGGGCACCATCAAAATCCGTTGAGACGACGCCTTATGAACTGTGGTTTGGCAAGAAACCAAAGTTGTCGTTTCTTAAAGTTTGGGGCTGCGATGCTTATGTGAAAAAGCTTCAACCTGATAAGCTCGAACCCAAATCGGAGAAATGTGTCTTCATAGGATACCCAAAGGAGACTGTTGGGTACACCTTCTATCACAGATCCGAAGGCAAGACATTCGTTGCTAAGAATGGATCCTTTCTAGAGAAGGAGTTTCTCTCAAAAGAAGTGAGTGGGAGGAAAGTAGAACTTGACGAGGTAACTGTACCTGCTCCCTTATTGGAAAGTAGTACATCATAGAAAACTGTTTCTGTGACACCTATACCAATTAGTGAGGAAGCTAATGATGATGATCATGAAACTTCAGGACAAGATACTACTGAACCTCATAGATCAACCAGAGCGAGATCCGCTCCAGAGTGGTACGGTAATCCTGTTCTGGAAATCATGCTGCTAGATCATGATGAACCTACGAACTATGAAGAAGCGATGGTGAGCCCAGATTCCGCAAAGTGGCTTGAAGCCATGAAATCTGAGATGGGATCCATGTATGAGAACAAAGTATGGACTTTGGTTGACATGCCCGATGATCGGCAAGCAATTGAGAATAAATGGATCTTCAAGAAGAAGACTGATGTTGATGGTAATGTAACTGTCTACAAAGCTCGACTTGTCGCAAAAGGTTTTCGACAAGTTCAAGGGGTTGACTACGATGAGACCTTCTCACCCGTAGCGATGCTTAAGTCTGTCCGAATCATGTTAGCAATTGCCGCATTTTATGATTATGAAATTTGGCAGATGGATGTCAAAACTGCATTCCTGAATGGATTTCTGAAAGAAGAGTTGTATATGATGCAACCAGAAGGTTTTGTCGATCCAAAGGGAGCTAACAAAGTGTGCAAGCTCTAGCGATCCATTTATGGACTGGTGCAAGCCTCTCGGAGTTGGAATATACGCTTTGATAGTGTGATCAAAGCATTTGGTTTTATACAGACTTTCGGTGAAGCCTGTATTTACAAGAAAGTGAGTGGGAGCTCTGTAGCATTTCTGATATTATATGTGGATGACATATTACTGATTGGAAATGATATAGAATTTCTGGATAGCATAAAGGGATACTTGAATAAGAGTTTTTCAATGAAAGACCTCGGTGAAGCTGCTTACATATTAGGCATAAAGATCTATAGAGATAGATCAAGACGCTTAATTGGACTTTCACAAAGCACATACCTTGACAAGATTTTGAAGAAGTTCAAAATGGATCAAGCAAAGAAAGGGTTCTTGCCTGTGTTACAAGGTGTGAAGTTGAGTCAGACTCAATGCCCGACCACTGCAGAAGATAGAGAGAAAATGAAAGATGTTCCCTATGCTTCAGCCATAGGCTCTATCATGTATGCAATGCTGTGTACCAGACCTGATGTGTGCCTTGCTATAAGTTTAGCAGGGAGGTACCAAAGTAATCCAGGAGTGGATCACTGGACAGCGGTCAAGAACATCCGGAAATACCTGAAAAGGACTAAGGATATGTTTCTCGTATATGGAGGTGACAAAGAGCTCACCGTAAAAGTTTACGTTGATGCAAGCTTTGACACTGATCCGGACGATTCCAAATCGCAAACCGGATACGTGTTTACATTAAACGGTGGAGCTGTCAGTTGGTGCAGTTCTAAACAAAGTGTCGTAGCGGGATCTACATGTGAAGCGGAGTACATAGCTGCTTCGGAAGCAGCGAACGAAGGAGTCTGGATGAAGGAGTTCATATCCGATCTAGGTGTCATACCTAGTGCATCGGGTCCAATGAAAATATTTTGTGACAATACTAGTGCAATTGCCTTGGCAAAGGAATCCAGATTTCACAAGAGGACCAAGCACATCAAGAGACGCTTCAATTCCATCTGAGATCTAGTCCAGGTGGGAGACATAGAGATTTGCAAGATACATACGGATATGAATGTTGCAGACCCGTTGACTAAGCCTCTTCCACGAGCAAAACATGATCAGCACCAAGGCTCCATGGGTGTTAGAATCATTACTATGTAATCTAGATTATTGACTCTAGTGCAAGTGGGAGACTGAAGGAAATATGCCCTAGAGGCAATAATAAAGTTATTATTTATTTCCTTATATCATGATAAATGTTTATTATTCATGCTAGAATTGTATTAACCGGAAACATAATACATGTGTGAATACATAGACAAACTTAGTGTCACTAGTATGCCTCTACTTGACTAGCTCGTTAATCAAAGATGGTTATGTTTCCTAACCATGTACAAGGTGTTGTTATTTGATTAACGAGGTCACATCATTAGTAGAATGATCTGATTGACATGACCCATTCCATTAGCTTAGCACCCGATCGTTTAGTATGTTGCTATTTCTTTCTTCATGACTTATACATGTTCCTATGACTATGAGATTATGCAACTCCCGTTTACCGGAGGAACACTTTGTGTGCTACCAAACGTCACAACATAACTGGGTGATTATAAAGGAGCTCTATAGGTGTCTCCAAAGGTAGATGTTGGGTTGGCGTATTTCGAGATTAGGATTTGTCACTCCGATTGTCGGAGAGGTATCTCTAGGCCCTCTCGGTAATGCACATCACATAAGCCTTGCAAGCATTGCAGCCAATGAGTTAGTTGCGAGATGATGTATTACGGAACGAGTAAAGAGACTTGCCGGTAACGAGATTGAACTAGGTATTGGATACCGATGATCGAATCTCGGGCAAGTAACATACCGATGACAAAGGGAACGACGTATGTTGTTATGCGGTCTGGCCGATAAAGATCTTCGTAGAATATGTAGGAGCCAATATGGGCATCTAGGTCCCGCTATTGGTTATTGACCGGAGATGCGTCTCAGTCATGTCTGCATTATTCTCGAACCGTAGGGTCCGCACGCTTAACGTTACGATGACAGTTATTATGAGTTTATGCATTTTGATGTACCGAAGTTAGTTCGGAGTCCCGGATGTGATCACGGACATGACGAGGAGTCTCAAAATGGTCGAGACATAAAGATTGATATATTGGAAGCCTATGTTTGGATATCGGAAGTGTTCCGGGTGAAATCGGGATTTTACCGGAGTACCGGGAGGTTACCGGAACCCCCCGGGAGCCATATGGGCCTTAGTGGGCTTTAGTGGAAAGGAGAAAGGGGCGGCACAAGGTGGGCCGCGCACCTCCCCCCTCCCCTAGTCCTATTAGGACAAGGAGAGGTGGTCGGCCCGCCTCTCTCTCTTCCCCCTCGGGGAATCCTATTCCAACTAGGATTGGGGGGGAGTCCTACTCCCGGTAGGAGTAGGACTCCTCCTGTGCCCTCCTCCTGGCCGGCCGCCCCCTCCCCCTTGGCTCCTTTATATACAGGGGCAGGGGGCACATCAAGACACACAAGTTGATCATTGAGATCGTTCCTTAGCCGTGTGCGGTGCCCCCTGCCACCATATTCCACCTCGATCATATTGCAGCAGTGCTTAGGCGAAGCCCTGCGACGGTAGAACATCAAGATCGTCACCACGCCGTCGTGCTGACGGAACTCCTCCCTGACGCTTTGCTGGATCGGAGCCCGGGGATCGTCATCGAGCTGTACGTGTGCTAAGAACTCGGAGGTGCCGGAGTAACGGTGCTTGGATCGGTCGGATCAGGAAGACGTACGACTACTTCCTCTACGTTGTGTCAACGCTTCCGCAGTCGGTCTGCGTGGGTACGTAGACAACACTCTCCCCTCTCGTTGCTGTGCATCACCATGATCTTGCGTGTGCGTAGGAAAATTTTGAAATTACTACGTTCCCCAACAATATTATATCCTGTTTTGGATATTATTGGGCTTTATTATACACTTTTATATTATTTTTGGGACTAACCTATTAACCGAAGGCCCAGCCCAGAATTGATGTTTTTTTGCCTATTTCAGAGTTTCGCGGAAAAAGAATATCAAACGGAGTCCAAACGGAATGAAACCTTCGGGAACGTGATTTTCGGAACGAACATGATCCAGAGGACTTGGACCTTACGTCAAGAAAGCAACCAGGAGGGCACGAGGTAGGGGGCGCGCCTCCCCCTAGGCACGCCCTCCACCCTTGTGGGGCCCACGTTGCTCCACCGACGTACTTCTTCCTCCTATATATACCTATGTACCCCCAAACTACCAGATACGGAGCCAAAACCCTAATTCCACCGCCGTAACTTTCTATAACCGTGATATCCCATCTTGGGGCCTTTTCCGGAGCTCCGTCGGAGGGGGCATCAATCACGGAGGGCTTCTACATCAACACCATAGCCTCTCCGATGAAGTGTGAGTAGTTTAATTCAGACCTTCGGGTCCATAGTTATTTGCTAGATGGCTTCTTCTCTCTTTTTGGATCTCAATACAAAGTTCTCCCCCTCTCTTGTGGAGAGCTATTCGATGTAATCTTCTTTTGCGGTGTGTTTGTTGAGACCGATGAATTGTGGGTTTATGATCAAGTTTATCTATGAACAATATTTGAATCTTCTCTGAATTCTTTTATGTATGATTGGTTATCTTTGCAAGTCTCTTCGAATTATCAGTTTGGTTTGGCCTACTATATTGATCTTTCTTGCAATGGAAGAAGTGCTTAGCTTTGGGTTCAATCTTGCGGTGTCCTTTCCCAGTGACAGTAGGGGCAGCAAGGCACGTATTGTATTGTTGCCATCGAGGATAACAAGATGGGGTTTATTTCATATTGCATGAGTTTATCCATCTACATCATGTCATCTTGCTTAAAGCGTTACTCTGTTCTTTTGAACTTAATACTCTAGATGCATGCTGGATAGCGGTCGATGTGTGGAGTAATAGTAGTAGATGCAGGCAGGAGTCGGTCTACTTTGTCTCGGACGTGATGCCTATATACATGATCATACCTAGATATTCTCATAACTATACTCAATTCTGTCAATTGCTCAACAGTAATTTGTTTACCCGCCGTAATACTTATGCTCTCGAGAGAAGCCACTAGTGAAATCTATGGCCCCCGGGTCTATTTTCCATCATATTAATCTTCCATCAACAAGCTATTTCCTTTTCTGTTTATTTTGCTTTCTTTACTTTGCATCTTTATCATAAAAATACCAAAAATATTATCTTATCATATCTATCAGATCTCACTTTCGCAAGTGACCGTGAAGGGATTGACAACCCCTTTATTGCGTTGGTTGCGAGGATTTTATTTGTTTGTGTAGGTGCGAGGGACTCGTGCGTGGCCTCCTACTGGATTGATACCTTGGTTCTCAAAAACTGAGGGAAATACTTATGCTACTTTGCTGCATCACCCTTTCCTCTTCAAGGGAAAACCAATGCAGTGTTCAAGAGGTAGCAAGAAGGATTTCTGGCGCCGTTGCCGGGGAGTCTACGCAAAATTCAACATACCAAGTACCCATCACAAACCCTTATCTCCCGCATTACATTATTTGCCATTTGCCTCTCGTTTTCCTCTCCCCCACTTCACCCTTGTCGTTTTATTCGCCCTCTCTCTCTCCGTCCTCCTTCTCTTTCTCTATTTGCCTCTTTTTGCCCGTCTCTTGTTTCCTTGTGTGTTGGATTGCTTGCTTGTCACGATGGCTCTACCTAGATTTGGTGATCATCACCTTAAAAGGTTAGAAGAGATCGAAAGCAACGTCGGGAGTTTTATGGTCTTACAATTTGAGCATAATAGTTTCTTTAGAAACGATCTTAAGGAACGAAAAATATTTATGGGTTTTATGAATAAAGAGCTCGATGATATGACTAAAGAATTTGATGGTTTGAAATATCAGAATGCTCACCTTGAGAAGTTAATAGCTGAAGTCTCGGATAAGCAGGCCACCTTAGTTAATAAGATGGCCGCTAAGCTGGAAAATTTGGGGGATAATAAAGATGAAGATATAAAAGTTATTGATGTGTCCCCTATTAAATCTTTGTTTTGCAATATGAATCTTGATAATGATGGGACTGAATATGATCCACCTTTACCTAGAAGGCGTTCCAAAAATTCGGAGTCTTTAGATCTTGATGCTAAAGTTGTTAAAAGTGGGATTGAAGAGGTCAAAACTTTAAATATCAATGAACCCACTATTTTGGATCTCAAGGAATTTAATTATGATAATTGCTCTTTAATAGATTGTATTTCCTTGTTGCAATCCGTGCTAAATTCTCCTCATGCTTATAGTCAAAATAAAGCCTTTACCAAACATATTGTTGCTGCTTTGATGCAATCTTATGAAGAAAAACTTGAGTTGGAAGTTTCTATCCCTAGAAAACTTTATGATGAGTGGGAACCTACTATTAAAATTAAAATTAAAGATCATGAATGCTATGCTTTGTGTGATTTGGGTGCTAGTGTTTCCACGATTCCGAAGACTTTGTGTGATTTGCTAGGTTTCCGTGATTTTGATGATTGCTCTTTAAACTTGCACCTTGCGGATTCAACTATTAAGAAACCTATGGGAAGAATTAATGATGTTATTATTGTTGCAAATAGGAATTATGTGCCCGTAGATTTTATTGTTCTTGACATAGATTGCAATCCTTCATGTCCTATTATTTTTGGTAGACCTTTCCTTAGAACGATTGGTGCAATTATTGATATGAAAGAAGGGAATATTAGATTCAAATTTCCGTTAAGGAAAGGCATGGAACACTTCCCTAGAAAGAAAATTAAATTACCATATGAATCTATTATGAGATCCACTTATGGATTGCCTACCAAATATGGCAATACCTAGATCTATCCTTGCTTTTATGCCTAGCTAGGGGCATTAAACGATAGCGATTGTTGGGAGGCAACCCAATTTTATTTTTATTCCTTAATTTTTGCTCCTGTTTAGTAATAAATAATTTATCTAGCATCTGTTTTGGTTGTGTTTTTTGTGTTTAATTAGTGTTTGTGCCAAGTAGAACCATTGGGAAGACTTGGGGAAAGTCTTTTTAATCTTGCTGTAAAAAACAGAAACTTTAGTGCTCACGAGAATTGCTGCCATTTTTATTTGGAAAATGCTATTTAGTTAATTTTTTTGCATATGATTAATAGATAAATTCCTCACGTCCAGCAATTTATTTTAGAATTTTTGGGGTTCCAGAACTTGCGTTAGCTATAGATTACTACAGACTGTTCTGTTTTTGACAGATTCTGTTTTTTCGTGTGTTGTTTGCTTATTTTGATGAATCTATGGCTAGTAAAATAGTTTATAAACCATAGAGAAGTTGGAATACAGTAGGTTTAACACCAATATAAATAAAGAATGATTTCATTATAGTAACTTGAAGTGGTGTTTTGTTTTCTTTCGCTAACGGAGTTCACAAGATTTTCAACTTTAAGTTTTGTGTTGTGAACAAGTTTTGGATGAAAGATTTGATGGATTATGGAACAAGGAGTGGCAAGATCCTAAGCTTGGGGATGCCCATGGCACCCCAATATAATCTAAGGACACCTAAAAGCCAAAGATTGGGGATGCCCCGGAAGGCATCCCCTCTTTCGTCTACTTCCATCGGTAACTTTACTTGGAGCTATATTTTTATTTACCACATGATATGTGTTTTGCTTGGAGCGTCTTATATTATTTGAGTCTTTATTTGTTAGTTTTCCACAATAATCCTTTCTGTACACACCTTTTGAGAGAGACACACATGACTCGGAAATTGTTAGAATACTCTATGTGCTTCACTTATATCTTTTGAGTTATATAGTTTTTGCTCTAGTGCTTCACTTATATCTTTTAGGGCACAGTGGTGGATTTGTTTTATAGAAACTATTGTTCTCTCATGCTTCACTTAGATTATTTTGAGAGTCCTGCAAAACAGCATGGTAATTTGCTTTAATTATGTTAGGCATTCGAGATTAAAAAAATTCTTATGAGTGTGTTGAATACTATGAGAAGTTTGATACTTGATAATTGTTTTGAGATATGGAGATGGTGATATTAGAGTCGTGCTAGTTGAGTAGTTGTGAATTTGAAAAATGCTTGTGTTGAAGTTTGTGATTCCCGTAGCATGCACGTATGGTGAACCGTTATGTGATGAAGTCGGAGCATGATTTATTTATTGATTGTCTTCCTTATGAGTGGCGGTCGGAGACGAGCGATGGTCTTTTCCTACCAATCTATCCCCCTAGGATCATGCGCGTAGTACTTTGCTTCGATAACTAATAGATTTTTGCAATAAGTATGTGAGTTCTTTATGACTAATGTTGAGTCCATGCATTATACGCACTCTCACCCTTCCACCATTGCTAGCCTCTCTAATACCGCGCACCTTTTGCTGGTATCATACACCCACCATATACCTTCCTCAAAATAGCCACCATACCTTCCTATCATGGCATTTCCATAGCCATTTCGAGATATATTGCCATGCAACTTTCCATCGTTCCGTTTACTATGACACGCTCCATCATTGTCATATTGCTTTGCATGATCATGTAGTTGACATTTTAGTTGTGGCAAAGCCACCGTTCATAATTCTTTCGTACAAGTCACTCATGCATCATTGCTATCCCGGTATACCGCCGGAGGCATTCATATAGAGTCATACTTTGTTTTAGTATCGAGTTGTAATCATTGAGTTGTAAATAAATGGAAGTGTCATGATCATCATTCATAGAGTATTGTCCCAAAAAAGAAGAGAAAGTCCAAAAAAAGAAGGCCCAAAAATATATAAAAAGGGACAATACTACTATCCTTTTTTCCACACTTGTGCTTCAAAGTAGCACCATGATCTTCATGATAAAGAGTCTCCTATGTTATCACTTTCATATACTAGTGGGAATTTTTCATTATAGAACTTGGCTTGTATATTCCAATAATGGGCTTCCTCAAAATGCCCTAGGTCTTCGTGAGCAAGAAAGTTGGATGCACACCCACTTAGTTCTTTTTGTTGAGCTTTCATATACTTATAGCTCTAGTGCATCCGTTGCATGACAATCCCTACTCACTCACATTGATATCTATTAATGGGCATCTAGATAGCCCGTTGATACGCCTAGCTGATGTGAGACTATCTTCTCCCTTTTTGTCTTCTCCACAACCACCATTCTATTCCACATATAGTGTTATATCCATGGCTCACGCTCATGTATTGCGTGAACATTGAAAAAGTTTGAGAACACCAAAAGTATGAAACAATTGCTTGGCTTGTCATCGGGATTCTGCATGATTTAAATACTTTGTGTGGTGAAGATGGAGCATAGCCAGACTATATGATTTTGTAGGGATAACTTTCTTTGGCCATGTTATTTTGAAGAGACATAATTGCTTAGTTAGTATGCTTGAAGTATTATTATTTCTATGTCAATATTGAACTTTTGTCTTGAATCTTTTGTATCTGAATATTCATACCACAATTAAGAGAATTACATTGAAATTATGCCAAGTAGCATTCCACATCAAAAATTCTGTTTTTATCATTTACCTACTCGAGGACGAGCAGGAATTAAGCTTGGGATGCTTGATACGTCTCCAACGTATGTATAATTTTTGGTTGTTCCATGCTATATTATATCCGGTTTTGGACATTATTGGGCTTTATTATACACTTCTATATTATTTTTGGGACTAACCTATTAACCGGAGGCCCAGCCTAGAATTGTTGTTTTTTGCCTATTTTAGAGTTTCACAGAAAAAGAATATCAAACGGAATGAAACCTTCAGGAACGTGATTTTCAGAACGAACATGATCCAGAGGACTTGGACCTTACATCAAGAACGCAACCAGGAGGGCACGAGGTAGGGGGCGCGCCTACCCCCCAGGCGCGTCCTCCACCCTCGTGGGGCCCACGTTGCTCCACCGACATACTTCTTCCTCCTATATATACTTATGTACCCCCAAACTACCAGATACGGAGCCAAAACCCTAATTCCACCGCCGTAACTTTCTGTACCTGTGAGATCACATCTTGGGGCCTTTTCCGGAGCTCCGCCGGAGGGGGCATCGATCACGGAGGGCTTCTACATCAACACCATAGCCTCTCCGATGAAGTGTGAGTAGTTTACTTCAGACCTTCGGGTCCATAGTTATTAGCTAGATGGCTTCTTCTCTCTTTTTGGATCTCAATACAAAGTTCTCCCCCTCTCTTGTGGAGAGCTATTCGATGTAATCTTCTTTTGCGGTGTGTTTGTTGAGACCGATGAATTGTGGGTGTATGATCAAGTTTATCTATGAACAATATTTGAATCTTCTTTGAATTCTTTTATGTATGATTGGTTATCTTTGCAAGTCTCTTCGAATTATCAGTTTGGTTTGGCCTACTAGATTGATCTTTCTTGCAATGGAAGAAGTGCTTAGCTTTGGGTTCAATCTTGCGGTGTCCTTTCCCAGTGACAGTAGGGGCAGCAAGACACGTATTGTATTGTTGCCATCGAGGATAACAAGATGGGGTTTATTTCATATTGCATGAGTTTATCCCTCTACATCATGTCATCTTGCTTAAAGCGTTACTCTGTTCTTTTGAACTTAATACTCTAGATGCATGCTGGATAGCGGTTGATGTGTGAGTAATAGTAGTAGATGCAGGTAGGAGTTGGTCTACTTGTCTCGGACGTGATGCATATATACATGATCATACCTAGATATTTTCATAACTATGCTCAGTTCTGTCAATTGCTCAATAGTAATTTGTTTACCCGTCATAATACTTATGCTCTCGAGAGAAGCCACTAGTGAAACCTATGGCCCCCGGGTCTATTTTCCATCATATTAATCTTCCTTCAACAAGCTATTTCCTTTTCCGTTTATTTTGCTTTCTTTACTTTGCATCTTTATCATAAAAATACCCAAAATATTATCTTGTCATATCTATCAGATCTCACTTTCGTAAGTGACCGTGAAGGGATTGACAACCCCTTTATTACGTTGGTTGCGAGAATTTTATTTGTTTGTGTAGGTGCGAGGGACTCGTGCGTGGCCTCGTACTGGATTGATACCTTGGTTCTAAAAAACCGAGGGAAATACTTACGCTACTTTGCTGCATCTACCCTTTCCTCTTCAAGGAAAAACCAACACAGTGCTCAAGAGGTAGCAGACACCTGTAGAGCATCTTTATAGTCACCCAGTTATGTTGTGACGTTTGATAGCACACACGGTGTTCCTCCGATATTCGGGAGTTGCATAATCTCATAGTCAGAGGAACATGTATAAGTCATGAAGTAAGCAGTAGCAATAAAACTGAACGATCATTATGCTAAGCTAACGGATGGGTCTTGTCCATCACATCATTCTCTAGTGATGTTATCTCATTCATCAAATGACAACACATGTCCATGGCTAGGAAACTTAACCATCTTTGATTAACAAGCTAGTCAAGTAGAGGCATACTAGGGACACTCTGTTTGTCTATGTATTCACACATGTACTAAGTTTCCGGTTAGTACAATTCTAGCATGAATAATAAACATATATCATGATATAAGGAAATATAAATAGCAACTTTATTATTGCCTCTAGGGCATATTTCCTTCAGTCTCCCACTTGCACTAGAGTCAATAATCTAGTTCACATCGTCATGTGATTTAACACAATAGTTCACATCTTTATGTGATTAGTTCACATCTTCATGTGACTAACACCCAAAAGGTTTACTAGAGTCAATAATCTAGTTCACATCGCTATGTGATTAACACCCAAAGAGTGATCATGTTTTGCTTGTGAGAGAAATATAGTCAACGGGTCTGCCACATTCAGAGCCGTATGTATTTTGAAAATGTTCTATGTCTACAATGCTTTGCACGGAGCTACTCTAGCTAATTGCTCCCATTTTCAATATGTATCTAGATCGAGACTTAGAGTCATCCAGATTGGTGTCAAAGCTTGCATCGACGTAACTCTTTACGACGAACTCTTTATCACCTCCATAGCTGAGAAATATTTCCGTAGTCCTCTAAGGATAATTTTTACCGTTGTCCAGTGATCTACTCCTAAATCACTATTGTACTCCCTTGCCAGAATCATGCTAAGATATACAATAGGACTGGTACACAGTATAGCATATTTTATAGAACCTATGACTGAGGCATAGGGAATGACTTTTCATTCTCTTTCTATTTTCTGTTGTGGTCGGGTTTTGAGTCTTTACTCAACTTCACACCTTGCAACACAGGCAAGAACTCCTTCTTTGACTGTTCCATTTTGAACCACTTCAAAATCTTGTCAAGGTATGTACTCATTGAAAAAACTTATCAAGCGTCTTGATCTATCTCTACAGATCTTGATGTTCAATGTGTAAGCAGCTTCACCAAGGTCTTTCTTTGAAAAATTCTTTTCAAACACTCCTTTATGCTTTCCAGAAAATTCTACATTATTTCCGATCAACAATATATATTTCATTCACATATACTTATCAGAAATATTGTAGTGCTCCCACTCACTTTCTTGTAAATACAAACTTCACCGCAAGTCTGTATAAAACCATATGCTCTAATCACTTTATCAAAGTATATATTCCAACTCCGAGATGCTTGCACTAGTCCATAGATGGATCGTTGGAGCTTGCACACTTTGTTAGCACCTTTAGGATTGATAAAACCTTCTTGTTGCATCATATACAACTCTTCTTTAAGAAATCCATTAAGGAATGCAGTTTTGACATCCATTTGCCAGATTTCATAAAATATGGCAATTGCTAACATGATTCGGACAAACTTAAGCATCGCTACGAGTGAGAAAATCTCATCATAGTCAACATCTTGAACTTGTCGAAAACCTTTTGCGACAATTCGAGCTTTGTAGATAGTATACTATCAGTGTTCGTCTTCCTCTTGAAAATTCATTTATTCTTAATGGCTCACCGAACAACGGGCAAGTCAATCAAAGTCCATACTTTGTTCTAATACATGGATCTCATCTCAGATTTCATGGCTTCAAGTCATTTCGCGGAATCTGAGCTCATCATCCCTTCCTCATAGTTCATATGTTCGTCATGGTCTAGTAACATGACTTCCAGAATAAGATTACCGTACCACTCTGGTGCGAACCGTACTCTAGTTGACCTACGAGGTTCAGTAGTAATTTGATCTGAAGTTTCATGATCATCATCATTAACTTTCTCATTAATTGGTATAGGAATCACTAGAACTGATTTCTGTGATGAACTACTTTTCAATTAGGGAGAAGGTACAATTACCTCATCAAGTTTTACATTTCTCTGCACCGTCGCCACTGCATGAACCAGCACCGACCGCCCCCAAGGTGGAGCCCATGGAGGCCGAGCCGGAGAGGTACGCCTGGACTGGCAGCCTGCACGACTGGGTGAGTGCGTCGGCCATCTGGCTGGGCGCAACGCCAGAGTAGGAGGCGGCGTTGGCTGGCGGAGGAGCGGCCAACGGCGAACGGTGAATGCTTGCCGAGTGCGATGAGGAGGAGGAGCGGCATGCCCGTTGGGCATGCGAGGAAGAGGATGAGCGGTAGGAGAAGGAGGAGGAGCATGCGCGTCGTGCAGCAGAGCCGTCGGCGCAGCAGACAGCGAGGGACGTGGTGCTGGCCATGTGGCAGCGGGTCTTCCAGTGGGCTCAGCCGCCACCGGACTACGTCGACCTCACCCGATGGTGACGACGACGATGACGACGCATAGGGCAACGTGCTGGGAGGCTGAGAGGCGCAAGGTTTTCAAAAGTTTTTAAATTTATGTTTAAGTGAACTTTGGCCGGCGGTTGATGGGCGTTTTAATGTATAATTATGTTTAATTTTGGTGCATGTTTTGAACTTAATGGTTTTTACTCCACACTGAAAATTGTGTCAGTCATCATTGAACGCACTAGCCGACCCACACAAAAAAGTGGACATGCACATCCACTTGGCTCACTCAAACGGATAAAAAACGGACAAAATCAGCGTCGGCATGTTTGAGTTGACCTATTATTTTGATCCAACGACTAACGATGGGTGGATGCAATGATTCACGAAGATGAGAGATTCACAAGATAGGACATCCAAAACCATTAAGTAAAACATGATGCAAAATGCACTCTCTAATTATTAAAAGTGGAGAAACTAGCCGTAATGTTGGCTGGAATAGCACACCGGGGTGGTCCAAGCATAATGCCCTAGATGCTCACGGCAGCCTCCGCCGGGAGCTCCTATATGACGACCTATGCCCCAGGAAAACAGGGAAGCACACACCTCCCTCATGGGCCGGCCCATGTGCAGGGCGGAAAGACCTTTTCTTTTTTCCTTTTTTTCCTGTTTAAACATATTTTGCTATTTCAAAAGAGTTACGAATTATGAAAAAATGTTCATGATTTGAAACAAAATGCTCGGGAAATGATAAATGCTCATGCATTCAAAAAAATGTTTGTGATTTGAAAAAAAAACTCCATTTATACAAACAATGTTCACAATTTAAAATAACTATTCATGAATTATTTAAGAAAAATCGTGAAATTTCAGGAAATGTTCAAAATATTCAGAAACTTTATGAAATTTCCCATTTTTTGTAACATTATAAAAACTGCTCACAATATAAAAAAAGATCACAAATTTATAAAAAAATATAGCAAATATTTTTTTTTAAAATCATGATTTCAGAAAACTGCTAATGAATTTGAATAATGTTCAAAATATCAGAAAATGTACACCCTTCAAAAATGTTCATGATTTTAAAAAATGACCTCGTATTTGTAAAAAATGTTCACAATTTAAAAAATATGAAAATTTCTTTAATTTAATGAACAAACTTCGAATTAAAAAATTTACCTCCGGTTGGGAAAAAGTTTCAAATTTCAGAAAACGTTCATCAGATTTAAAAAAAAATGTTCCCAGATTTAAAAAAATGATAATCAAATTAAGAAAGAAAAAGAAAAGAAACGAAAACTGAAAACTAAATGATAAAGTAAAGAATGAAAATGAGAAAAACTGAAAGAAATAACAGAATGCCCTAGATGATCAGGGCAGCCTCCCAGCCGGGAGCACTTATATGGCCACCTACGCGCAAGAAAAGAGGGAGGCATGAACCCTACCGCTTCCCGGCTCGCCCTCATGAGCCGGCCCATGTGCGGGGCGGGCATACCCTTTCTTTTTTCTTTTTTTTCCTTTTGAAAAATATTTCAGGATTTCAAAAAAGTTACAAATTGTGAAAAATATTCATGATTTGAATCCATGCTTTGGAAATGAGAAATGGTCACAGATTTAGAAAATGTTGGTGATTTAAAAACATGTTCATTTATTGAAAGAATATTCAAAATTCTAAAAAAACATGATTTGTTAGCATGTGTTCAAAATATTCAGAAAATGTATGAAATTTCAGAAAGAAATTCTGTCAAATTCGAAAAAAATGTTCAAGATTTGAAAAGAAAACTTCACAAACTTATAAAAAAGTGGATTTAAAAAATTACATGAATTTGTAAAATGTTCATGATTTCAAAAAATGTTCGTGATTTTAAAATAAATTCATGATTTCGACAAATTTTCATAATTTAGGAAATTTTCATGAAATAATTTTTTTGCAATTTTAGAAAAATATGAACATTTTTTGAATTTGATGAACAAATTTTAAATTAAAAAAATGTTCACCTCCAATATGAAAAAGATGTTAATATTTTAAAAAAAATGTTAATCCGATTTTAAAAAATTCCCAAACTTCAGAACATGTTCATGAAATTTGGAAAGGAAAACCCAAAAAAGGAAAAAGAAAGAAACAAAAAATAAAAGATAAAGTAGAAAAGAAATCCAAAGTAAATAACAGGAAGAAAGAAACCGGGTTGGGAAGGCTGTAGAACCTTCCCAAAACCGAACATGAGCTAATGGGTCGGCCCATGTACACGACTAGGGAGGGGGCTGCTCTCCATCACTCGTGAGCAACTTAGGCACGGAATAGGAGACCCAAATCCTATTCGACGTCTTAAGAAAGCGCCGAATATAGGTCATTCCATACGGGGCGCACACCCCCTGTACACTTGTGCCGGCCCATCCCACTTCCTCTTGCTCCTCTGTTTTGAAAAAGGCAAAAGAAAACAGTGCATCAGCCGCGAATCGAAACGCGCTCGTTCGTTCTGTTAGCGAACGCACTAAGAGCATCTTCAGCCGTTGGCCCCCCAGGGGGCTCGAAAAATCGCAGCCTGAGGAGACCCGGCGCTAAAAATCGGCTTGGGGGCAATCGGGTTCCTAGCCGCCGCCCCCAGGGTCGCCCCCAGACGTCCTTTTTTAAACATTTTTGAAAAGAAATTCAGCTAAAATTCGGCAAGCATAACAAAGATTTGGCAAACAAGACATAAACTTCGGCGTTCTATTTTTTTTTACATAGAAAACATAAAATTTACTAAAAACACAAAGAGCCGCGACTACAGGCTAAAGAAGTCGTTGAACGCGGCGATGTCGCCGTCGTCCTTCTCCTTCTTCACGTTGCTGGACCCCTGCCCGGGGTCGCCCTGGCGGACATGATTGGCCGGTGGCGGTGCGTCGTCGTCACTGTCTTCAAGCACGGCGGCGCGCGGCGATCTCCGCCAGGGCACGGCGCTGGTGTTCCATCTCCAACCGCGCCCAATCTTCCCATGCCCACTTCATGGCCGCGTTGTCGTCGAGCCCCGGCTCCGTCTTCACGTCGGCGAGCCCCGACTCCCTCTTCATGGCGGTGAGCCCCGGCTCCGTCTTTGGCTTGACGAGGCGGGGAGGAGCTGAGGAGGAGACACGCACGCCCTCATTGATGACGATGTCGGCGCTGCGGGTGCGCCGGCCGAGCGCGTTTCCGCGGGCTCGGCCTTGACGCTGAAGAGCGCCGGCGACCCGGAGGAGTAGGAAGAGGATCAGGAGGAGGAGGAAGAGGACCGGTCCTCCTCGGCATCCATTGGCCGCCACTCCAGCGGGGGACCGGGGCGGCTGGGTACGTCAGTCGCGGGTCGTTGCCGCCCTCGAGGTGCTTGAGGACGGCGTGGAGCGTGCGGCCGGGGGCGCCCCACCAAAGGCGGCGGCCGTCGCTGTTTTTGCTCCCCCGCACCACCGGTGCTTCATGGAGGCCAACCGCTCTGCCTGCCGGCGTTCGAAGTACGCCGCGTGCCCACGCCTCGTGGTTGCTGGCGTCGTACTCCGGGAAGGCCCGCTGCTTCTCCGACAGAGACGCCCGCGTACGCTCGATCTCGGCGCGGAAGTAGTCGGGGCGCGTGACGTCGGGCAGCGGGGGACAGGGACGCCGCCGGCGCTGAGTCTCCACCGTCACGGCGCGCGCATATCGGGAGGCGCTGAGTAGTTGGCTTCGTGCAGAAAGTGGCGACCGAAGCCATTGGCCGCCGCCACATCACCGGGGAACCTTTTGCCCATCGTCTGCGGCGGCTGTGAACGGGGTGGGAAAGGAAAGAGAGCTCGGTGGCGGCTGTGCACGAGGAGAGAGAGGGTTGCGGGTGGGTGTGTCCACCGGCGAGGGAGGTGCTGCTTTATATAGCGGCCGGAGGCGGCAATCATGTGTACGCGTGGCGGGAGGGGGCGCGTCGCCTCACCGCACCACTCGTGAGGAATCAATGGAAGGCTGACCGGCGACAACCTTGGCATTGATTCCCCACGGGAAACCGAGGCGATGTGAGGACGACGAGGCGCGAGGGTCGCTGACTCAGCGGGCCCGCCGTTCTTTGGCGCCAAAAACGATTGCCCCGGCACCCCCGGGCGCCCCCAGCGTGCCGAGTTTGGGTTGGGTCCGCCGACGCCAGTTTTGGGCCTAACCGGCAAAAAATGGGTTCTCATGGGGGTCCGACTGGACCGTTTTCTGGGTGCCGGCACCTAAAAAGGGGCGAGGGGGTCTGTTGGGGGCGCGGCTGGAGATGCTCTAACCAGTTAGATCAGAAGACATGATGTGCTGACTATTCTTTTTTCTTTTCTTTATACAATATGAGAAAGCCAATTATTTTTTCTGTTTTCTTTTTTTTCTATCTTGTTTTTTCTTTTCCCATAAATGCGTGAACTTTTTCAAAGGCGACGAATCTTTTTGCAAAATTGATGCACTTTTTCTCAAATTTGATGAACTTTTTTTAAATCGATGAACTTTTATTCAAACGATGAACTTTTTTCAAATTCAGTAAACTTTTCACATTTTTGATGAACTTTTATTGAAAGTTGATGAACTTTTTCCGAATTCAGTGAACTTTTCTCAATTTTGATGAACTTCTTTTCAAATTCAGCAAAAAAATTCAAATCTGATGAACTTTTTCTCTTTTTTTGCTTTCAAAATTGATGAACCTTTTCAAATTCATGAACTGCTTTTCAAATTTGTAATTTTCAGATCCATGTGGTTTTCATTTTTGTGAACGAAAGGGACGAACAGCAAAAAGAAAAACGAAAGAAACGTGCATGAAGGAGCTAGCGATAGAAGGAAGAAAAGGAAGGTGTGAGCGTGCTTGCTGGGCCGGCCCACCCGAGGCTGCTGCGCGAGCGCCCGCTATGGGAACAGGCGCTTAAGGCGCCGAAGAAGAGGAGGTCTCCATAGGAGACCCCCTCCCAACCGTTGTGAATAAAGCCTATAAAATAACCTCTACCGAGGCACATTCTTGTGTTATTTCCACTTTTAAGGGTTCTTTGATTCTCGACAACCTTCACAGTTGGGACTAAAATCTGTTCACAAGTACACCCTAATTAGCCCATTTAATTTTTTTCGCCATGTATACCAAAACGCAATGAGAGGCGTATATGCGCTTCCACACATTCCTTTTGTACTGGCACAATTAACATTGTTTTCTTGATAGACACATGCATAATTAGATGTTTGTAAGAGAAACACATACATACATAAGTAAGGAAAACTAAAGTACATATTATTCCATGGTCACATTTATTGGTCACATACAGTGGTATGTGATAGTTTATTGGTCACCAATGGAAGCTACATCACCAGTAATATCCGCTAGTGATGGGGATGTTGCAGTATTTTGGATCAATGTTGCACTTGGAGGGAAGGCTCTTGGCCGTCTGCACTGTTTTGGCTTTCAGACCTTGTTGAAGGCCCTTGAAGCCACTTAGGTCGCCTTGGATTGATGTCCATATAGCCTTGCAGCGGCAACGCGGCGTTGTTTGCCTCAATTGCTGACAACACTGGTTTTGGACCTCCTCACAACTTCTCTTCCCCCAAGTCCGAGGAAAGACCCAAGAGAGCGGCATATCCTTCGTCACACACCGATCCATAACATAATCGCTGCAAGAGTCTAGCTTTGGCTGCTCTTCCTCGCAATTCTCAGAACCACTCGCACTAGGTGCTATCGCAACCCATTCCCCAGAACCATCTGCGGTGGGAGCTTGCGCAGCTGGGCTGGGAACTTCCGCATATTGCGCAATAGCAGTGCTCACTACCAGAGCAAGGAAAGCTAGGAGGAAGAAGACCTTCATGTTGTCAATGTTGTTTTGGTAGTGGTGAAGATGAAAGATGAGATGAGGCCACTATTTATAATGGATGATGTGACATGATATATGTCTACCATTCTGTGTTGCTTTTGAATGCTTACAAATTTAGTTGGATGACCAAAGTTACTTTGCAAGCACACATAATTTTAGCAAGTTGTTGAGATGATGTTTCGTGCACTGAATCTGCAATTTTCCTCGAAAGAGACCACGTGTAATGTTATTCCAAGGCTTCTTACTTTGGTTTTTTGTGAAACTTAATTTGTAATTGTGCAGGTCTTTAAAGAAAGATCGAGACCATGTTGCTAGTGATTGTGTTATACAAGGTAATAGAACATGATAAGTAATGCATCTAGATGTCATCTTCCACTAACTTTCTTTGTTTTGTCATGTATTAGCCATTGTGTGGTAATTATATAGATGGCATTTTTCATAAAGTATCTACTCTTTTGTGGAAACATACAATGAGTAATGATGTGTGACACTTCCATGTCCTGCTTTTGGTATTGTATTGTACTAAAAAAACATATGGTTAAGTGTTTTATAGTTTACTCTTTCATGAACGCTAACTTGTGGACTTCCATACGTTGTTTCAGATGGATCCACCATTCTTAGCTTTCACCAAAAAATTGTTAGAGCATGTGTCTTATGTGTTATTAGTACACGATAAGCAATGACTCACCAAGATGTTGTCCTCTTCTCCCCGTTGTTTCACTCTGTAATGCATACGAAACTACGTGGCTCGCGCCTAATATTTGTTATGGTTTTTAATTATTTTGTGGAACTGCAATTGTATTGTTGTGCGGGTTATTAGGATGGATGCAACTCGTTTTAATATATTTGATAAAGAAATGAAAAAATTGTACAACAAGGACTAAACCCAACCCACAGATTATAGATAAATCTGTTAACTTCACTGAATTCATACTAAGTCGTGTTTTAGACATTGATAAGGAAAATACCATGACAAAATAAAATTCATTGATACCCAAATTGTTAGAATCAAGGTTAAGTGTTGATGCAAACTAACCTATGATTGGATGGCTAGGAGGACAGTGATATCCCCAGCCCACCAGGGTTCAAGTCCTGAACTTGAGCTTTTTCTGGATTTATTTCAAGCTTTCCGGCGATGTGCGTTCAGTGGGAGGAGACGTTCCCGTCGACTACGAAGGCATTTGTGACGACTTCATCAATCTCAAGATGATATGCCGACTCAGTTTTTCGAAGGTGCTTGTAAGGGGTGGAGTGTGCGTGTGTGTGTGTGCGTGCGGGGGGGGGGGGGGGGGGGCGTGTGAGTGTGAGACTTGTATGAGATCTACCTTTAGGTGAGATCAAATAGATCAATCTATTTAAAGACTCAAAACATGTTCAAAATTTCTGAAAATAGTTATAAACACACATCCATGTTTGATGTACAACCTCAAAATGTTTCAGTTCCTAATTCAGAGTACACTTAGAGAACCAAAAAAGAGAAAATCGGATGTGAATAGTGCCAAATACTATTCACCCCAAGATGACACTATTCATAGTTGAATTTGTCTTTTTTGAATCTCTCACTGTAGACCGGGTTTGAAGCTGATTTTTTTAGAGTTGTAAACATACGTTGCAGGTTTGTTGTCAAAAAATTCAGATTTTTTTTAAATGTCTAAACATGAAATTAATTTGATCATTGAAGTGTTTGTATAAACCTGGTTTTATATTACGGTAGATTATTAAACCCGGTTTTAGTGGTTACCGCCGTTCACCTGTCTGTACCGGCCAAAATCCGGCCTTTTTTCCCCTGCCAAGCCGCCACTGCGGCTGCCTCCTCCCGCCGCCGCCGATGAAGCCCATCGTCGTCCACGCCGCCGCCGTGGACCGCCGGTGGCTGCTCCCTCTGGCCGTCGGCTCCGCGCTGTCGCTCTTCCTCCTCGTCCTCCTCACCACCGTCCCTTTCCCCTTCTTCCCCTCCTCCTCGCCCTCCCCGGCGCTCTTCGTCGAGCACAAGCTCGCCCCGACCCCGCCGGCCTCCCGCGCCGCCGGATCCCTCCCCCGCATCGCCTACGTCATCTCCGGATCCGCCAAGGACGCCTCCGCGCTCCGCCGCGTCCTCCTCGCGCTCTACCACCCCAGGAACCTCTACGTCCTGCACCTAGATGCGGAGGCGCCGGAGTCCGACCGCCGGGACCTCGCCGCCGGCCTCGCGGCGCACCCCGTCATAGCCGCCGCCGGCAACGTCCGCGTCGTCGAGCGGGCCAACCTCGTCACCTACCGCGGGCCCACCATGGTCGCCAGCACCCTGCACGCCGCCGCGGCCCTCCTCTGGGGCCACTCCGGCGCCGGCGGGTCCGACTGGGACTGGTTCATCAACCTCTCCGCCTCCGACTACCCGCTCGTCACGCAGGACGGTAATTTGACCTCTCCTTCCACCACTTCTTCCAAGTTCAAATCCATTAATCTGACCCTGTGAGCTTGCTTGCTGCAGATCTGATCCATGTCTTCTCCAAGCTGCCGCGCGATCTCAACTTCATCGACCACACCAGCAACATCGGATGGAAGGAGTAGGTCTTTCCTTCCTTCCCAGCTTAAAACTCCGATCGGTCGATGGTGCACCGTGGCTGGATGGATGGACACTGGGGGAAATTAATGCACTTCTTGTTGGTTTGTTATAATCTTTGTAGGTTTCAGAGGGCGAAGCCGGTCATCATCGACCCAGGGCTCTACATGAAGAAGAAGGCAGACGTGTTCTGGATACCACAGCGCCGGAGCGTGCCAACAGCCTTCAAGCTCTTCACCGGTAATAACAAGGGGCATTATATTCACTGTGCATATATACTAGACTCCTGCAAATTCTTGTTCTGTCAATTGAAAGAATTTGTTGTACTCCCTCTGTTCACTTTAGTAAGATTTTTAAGACAGCTAAAATTGAACTGTTTTGGGTGTCGTCTTAAGTGTCTAAAATGCCTTACAAAAGTGAACGGAGGGAGTAGAAGAGTTTATCAGTGAATGTGAGTGTTCAGGATTTGAAACTATATATTCTCTTTGATACGTGTTTGATCAAGCAAGTTCTGGTGAGCACGCCACCAACTGAAATCGATTTACGAAATTACTATGCACACGATAAGTTGCTGGACGATTTTAAGACGACGTTGTGATCGATGGCTGCGGCCCAGGTGAACCCAAGTGATCGATGGCTGATACAGCTTGTCGTCTACAAATCGGGCACAACCCATCGTGTGTGTAGCAGTTCTCATCGATTTATATTACCATAAAAAGATCTTCAAAGGGTTTCCAGATATATCATGCAGAACCCTGCGTAATAAATGGGATGCTTTTCTAGTTTAGTTGCCTGTTTTTTGTTTTTTTGCTGAAAACAAACAAGAAAACAAATAAATCATAAATGGAAAAACTCCATGAGTTCAGATTTATCTTTCCTGCGTGACAGCAATTCCATTCTGTCTACTGAATATAACTAGTATAACCTTCAGTTTCTGTTTCAGTTCCAGTTCAGTTACTTTATTGTGCTAGTAAACTCCATCTGTTATAAATGCTCTTATTAGCAGCCCCCATAATTTCACCTTTCTGCTTCTCTCTAGACCAAGAAGATCAACTGATCCGAGTTTCTCAAGTACTAACTTTAGTACAAAGTTGGGTCATCTATTTTGGAACGGAGGGAGTAGTTCTCAACTTGATATGCACACCCCATGTTTCAACATCTCAATCTGATAAGTAGCTTCCAGATTCAGAGCTTGCCTTTCCAGTCAAGGTCAAGGCTAACTGGCAAGCAAAACATTAGCATGATTAGGCCAATGTTACTATTTTATTACTATTTCCTGATATATCATGCAGAATCCAGCACAATAAATGTGGTGCTTTTCTAGCTTAATAACTGCATGTTTTTTTGTTTCTTTTTGCTGAAAACAAACTTGGCATAAATGAGGAAACACCTTGTGTTCAGATTTACCTTTCCTGTTGAAACTCCTTGAGGAAACTTCCATTCCATATATTGAATGTAACTAGCAAAACCTTCTGTTTCAGTTTCAGTTCAGTTACTTTATTGTGCTGGTAAACTTCACCTGTTATAAATGTTCTTACTAGTAGTAGCTCCAAAAAAATTCACCTTTCTGCCTCTCTCTAGACCAAGAAGACTGATCTAATCTCAGTTCCTCAAGTAGTTCTCGACCTGATGTGTACACTCCATGTTTCAACATCTCAACCAGATAAGTAGCTGTAAGATTCAGAGCCTGCCTTTGCAGTGAAGTTCAAGGCATTTGATTCCTAACTGGCAAGCAAAACATTAGCAGCATGATTAGGCCAATGATAGTATTTTAGCTTTCCTGTGTAATAATAACTAACAAGGAAATATGGCAGCATCTTGCTCTTCGTCACAAACCCCACAAATATTGCATTTCAAGAGCTTTTGTGGGGTGACCAATTAACTCTGTTACTCTGGGCCTTTTTGAGGAACCAATCTTTGCTCTTAAATCTCTGATATGTTTGTAGATGCATCTGATAATCCCTATCTATCCTGATGCAGGTTCAGCCTGGATGGCACTGTCCAGGTCACTGGTCGAGTACAGCATATGGGGCTGGGACAACCTGCCCCGCACCGTCCTCATGTACTACTCCAACTTCATCTCCTCCCCAGAGGGCTACTTCCACACCGTTGTCTGCAACGCGGAGGAGTTCAAGAACACGACGGTGAACCACGACCTGCACTACATCTCGTGGGACAACCCCCCGAAGCAGCACCCACACTACCTCACGATGGACGACCTGGATCGTATGATCGCCAGCGACGCGCCCTTCGCCCGCAAGTTCCACGCGGACGAGCCCGTGCTCGACCGGATCGACGCGGAGCTCCTGTCCCGCCACGCCGGCCCGGACGCGCCCACGCCCGGAGGCTGGTGCGCGGGGACAGGGGACAACGGGAGCGACCCCTGCTCGGTCGTCGGGAACACCAGCTTTCTTCAGCCTGGGCGTGGGGCCGTGCGGCTCCAGCGGCTCGTCACGTCGCTCCTGTCAGACGAGAAGTTCCACCCGCGGCAGTGCAAGTGATGATATGCTTCTGATGCCAGAGCTGCTTGCGGTGTCATGATGCATGGATCTCCTGCCGGTGATGTACGCACGGTTGATTTGACCGCCTGCGGCTCGCCATTTTGTCGGCTAGGTAGCAGACCATGCCATGTATGATGATGTTGTACGATTACCACGTAGCGTAAGTAGAGTTTGTTGTTGTATCACCCACTTGTAAGACCACAACATATGATGTATCATCGACTCGACGGTATGAACCTGAAGACGGGAACTTGGTGATGAAAGTTGTACCCACGCCTGAATCTTGTAAAGACTGCTGATGTTTCTGAAGTTTGGGTATCTCTGCTGGTTGGAAGAAAACAGAAAAAGGGTTACTTATTGCTGCCTGAGTAAGAGCCATCCTGAAGGACCCATTTCTGTTACTAGGATTGTGTTTCCTGTTATTATTCAGTCAGCCAAGATTGCTTGCAAACATGTTATTCTGCTGTGTTGGCTTTGATTTTTCATGAGTTTTTTTTTGAGAATTTTCTTTACAGGAGATGAATGTTGCTTGGAAACAAAATGACAAGAAATGAGCATGTCTCTTTTCATTTTTTGAGGGGAGAAATGAACATGGCTTTGTGTTACCAGCCTTGTCTTTCTTTCTACACTTGTTTAAGTGGGTTGGTCGTCCAAGGAAGCAGCTAAGTAATCAACGCCCGAAATCATAGTCAAATGGACGGCCAGGATGTGCTTTGGCGGCTCATCATCGTCATCATGTGGTACTTACCGTTGACAGGTTCCAAAACGGCGACATAGTATAGACCACCAAACCCTGTCTGCCTGCCTGCCTTGTTTCCTCCCTTGTTTTGACAAGCTCCACCTTTTCTTCGTCCTCTTCTTCTTCTTTCCTCCCCCTCTTCTTCTTCTACTTGTGGTGTTGGTGGCCGTGGTCGTCGCCGGTTGATCGACCGATGGCGCGGCAGGGGAAGGGGGAGGGGGAGGGTGGGCAGAAGATGACGATGATCTACGCGATGGTGGCGCGGGGCACGATGGTGGTGGCAGAGCACACGGCGTACACGGGCAACTTCCGGGACATCGCGGCGCAGTGCCTGCACAAGCTCCCCGCCGGCGACAGCCGCTTCACCTACACCTGCGACGGCCACGCCTTCACCTTCCTCCTCCACCAGGGATACGGTACGGCATCCATCTTTCTTACCTCTTTCCTCTCCGGCCGGTCTCCCAGGATTTTTCTTCTTCAATTCTGGTGCAGCTGACTGATCTTCGACCTCCGTTCTCCCAAAACACAGCCAGAGTTATCAATCTCAACGTAATTAGTTACTACTAGTTCTGAGGTCAGGTTCTTGTTCGTGAAAAAAATTGCATGGCCTCCAGATGATAGTAGTACATATATCATCCATGAATAATCGCATACAAGCTCTCACTTAGTACTTATTTCACAAATCTGTTCCGTTTATGCCCAATATTCAGAGCCTGAGCGTTGGTGTTGCCCTGCTTTCCAAGCATACACATCATAATATTCAGTAAAACCAAAGCTGCATCCACACTGAACTGAAAATGACATGTGCATATACATATGATATGCAGCCTACTGCGTGGTGGCGACGGAGTCGGCGGGGCGCGAGGTGCCCCTCGCCTTCCTGGAGAGGATCAAGGAGGAGTTCAACAAGAGATACGCCGGTGGCAAGGCCGCCACCGCCACCGCCAACAGCCTCACCAAAGATTTTGGGTAACAAAATATGACTATTATTGTGTGTGGGTTAAAATCTGAATGATATAGAGACGACGGAGGTTTATAATTAGTTGTGGTCAACAAATTTAGCAACGTACTCATTGATTAGGCAAAGATCATTCCATAACAAATACTACTACTACCACAACGTTACCAAAAATAAATGAAAATAACCAGTGAACAGCAAGGATTTTGGGTACTGTAATTAAACAGCCAGCTATAAGCAAGGTATTAACAAAGAAAGGGATTGGACAGGCCGAGGCTGAAGGACCAGATGCAGTACTGCATGGATCACCCGGAGGAGGTGAGCAGGCTGTCCAAGGTGCAAGCCCAGGTCTCCGAGGTCAAGGGCATTATGATGGAGAACATCGACAAGGTACCTAACCTACCTCATCTTCTTCTTCTAACTGCAATGCAATATATATGACAGTGCTGGATGTATTTGCTTGTTATAATTTCATCTTTCAAACGGCGACATCGACGATGGTCTGTGTGTATGATGCTCGTGGGATCATATCAGGTGATTGATCGCGGGGAGCAGATCGAGGGCCTGGTGACGAGGACCGAGCAGCTCCACGACCACGCCTTGGATTTCAGGACCGAGGGCACGCGCATCCGCCGCAGGATGTGGTACCAGAACATGAAGATCAAGCTCATCGTCGCCGGCATCGTCGTCGCCATCATCCTCATCATCGTCCTCTCCATCTGCCATAGGGACCACTGCAAGTCCTAAGCCTAGCCTAGCTTCATCGCTTTGTTCGAACAAAGAATCAAGACATCCACCAAAAAAAAAGAGTCAGAGCGGCTGCTCCGGTCACTGGCACGTGGGCCCCGCATGCCATGTCTCGCGTCGAGTGAATAATCAGATAAATTTCATGTTTTCTTGTTTATTGTTATATTGTTACTTAGAGCATCTTTAGTGGCATTGCTTCATCCGTTTGTCGAAAGGTTTTGTGATAACTGCTAATCATATATACTTGACAATTTGTAGTAGAGTCTGAGTACCACACAGTTTAAACATGAAAGTTTTGACCATCAATTCTACTACAAACTCGAATAGTAACAAAAAATTCTACTACAAATTCTCATGATCATCACAAGTTATGATGAATTGAAACAATTTACATATGGTAGATCTACTCAACTGAAGAAGAAACACAAACAAACAATGTGTACTACAGTAGTAACGATTTATAACTCGTATAGTCATAATTGATTAGGCCTTAACGACGTCCACCGCGGCCGCCACCGCCGGCGTAGTAGTCCTCCTCCTCCTCCTCATCTGCCACCACGCCGTGCACCTTCTGCTCCGGCGCCACCGGCTCGTCCACGAAGGCAGCAGCAGCAGGAGGATAATCGGCCGCGGCCTGCCGCTCGCCCACCACGACCACCCGCACGGGCGCGGCGGCCGCCTTGGCCTTGGGACGCGGCACCGGGAGCAGCGGCGGCAGGCGGTGGCGAGCTGGCGCGGCCGCGCGCGCAGCCCCCGGCACCGCGCCCTCGTTCTTCCTGATGTCCGTGAGCGCCGCGAACGCCTGCTTGACGAGCTTGAGCGCGCCGGCGACGGCCGCGCTCGCCTTGCCGTCGGCCTCGAACGCGTCGCAGAGCGCCTTGTGCTGGGCCTTGACGGCGTCGTGGGACTCCTTGGTGGGCCTGCCGCCGGGCGGCGCCGCGACGCTGAGGACGCCGTAGTGGTCGGCCTTGTTGCTGTTGGCGGCGGCGAGGACCCTGTAGGCGGCGCGCGCGCGCTGGGCCTCCGGGCAGGCCCCGGAGCGGTCCATGGCCACGGCCATGTCGACGTGCATCTTGGCCTTCCTCAGGTCGCCGGCCGCGAACAGCTTCTCCGCCGCATCCAGCTGCGCCTCCAGCTGCTTCTTCTTCACCGCCTCCATGATCTGCTCGAGTTGCGCGATCGGTCGCCGGCTCACCGTGAGTTCTTGCAATCGATCGATCACCGTGAGTTGTTGCTGCCGGTGCTTGGTCTGGTGCGTGTGAATTTAAGGACTCATCCTGGCCGGCCGAGACATGATCGGCGTCGGAATCGGATTCGCGCGGGAAGGCAGAGCTCTCCGTGTCCGGCGCATGTTCAGCAACTCATAACATTGGATCACAACTGGATCAGCTGATGTGTGGGCCGGGTATATTGGGCTGGAGCCCAGATTGACTTATGATATTTCATTTCAAGTTTGACCAAGTCTATACACTATATCAAAATTTATCAATGTCTTCAAAAACAAATTTACTTCATCAGATTTATTAGGAAATGAATTTTCATATTGTTACATTTGATATCGCAGATCTTTGCGGGTTGTCTATAGACTTGGTCAAACTTTAAAAAGTTTGGCTTAGACAATCCTAGAACTTAAATTATTTTGGAACTGAGGGAGTACATTTCAAATATGTTTAAATTTTAACTTTTCAATCCATTTGTTTCACTCAAACAATTTAATTTTGTGAAACTGCTTATTTGTGAAGCTGCTTGCTTCAGTATGTGAAATTGATTTTTGTGAAATATAACTAAAATTAAAACAAGCTATTTCCTGAAGCTTCTTATTTCATCGAGTTTATCTGTGAAGTTTATTATTTCATTCATTTCAATATTCAATCTGAAATAGTTTTTCTTCATGCATGTAAAATTGATTTCCAATTTGTGAAACTGCTTATTGCAGTGTCTGAAAATGATATTTTTAAAATATAACGAAACTGAAACATGCGATTTGTGAAGATCAGTGAAATCAGTTTTATAAAAAAAGTTAAACTCAGTTAATTGGAATGAGTGAAATCTGTTATTAAAAATGAATGAAATCCGTTTCTCAAAACGGTTGAAATATGTTTGAAAGAATTGAAATCGTTTATGTCAAATTGATTGTTTTAACGTGTGAGACCAATTATTTCAAATATATGAAACTGTGAGTTTTCAGAAAAATAGATTTCACTAGTTTTTCTTAATATGTGGAAGTAAATGAAATGAGCCCAACAATTTTTAAATGATTGAAATCAGTGTTTGATATCTGTGAAATTATTTCTTGAACAGAGGGAAATCAGTGGTTTAAAATAAGAGAACTTTTTCAAATGAGTAAAATAAACCTTTTGAAATGTGTGAAATCTTTTCAAAATTGAGCGAAATATGTTTTTTGAAATTAGTGAATTTTTGTCCAAAAAAAGGCGAAATACACTTTTTAAAATGAGATGCTTTTAGATTAATGAAATCGGTTTTTTGAAATTTGTTTAAAATATATTCAAGATCGATCTTGTTTTAAAGGTCTCATAGCCATGAATTCAAATATGAAAAAAAATTGAAATGGAATTTTGGTTCAAAAGTTATGAGTTGTTCAAAATATAACAAGAAAAATAGAATGCAAGTTTGATACAGAGAATCTTTTCTGCATGCAATCGGCCATTCTTCTATTCTCTCTCGCTCTCTTACGTGACAAAAGGCTTTTATGGTGAACCCCTACCAATGTGTACTTGCAATGTATAGCTGGAACAAAACGTTCTCTTATACGTGAAAACATGCTGGCGCGGACGATGCTAGATCTTTCGATATGTACTAGTACCGCTTGAATGTCCAGTTTCCCCGGTCACCCCTCCATGCCGATCTTGAAGCTCGTCGTTATTGCTACGTTAATCCTTGCCATCATTATCTCCATTTGCAATGTCGAATGCCACTAGGCTAATGATCGTCCGTTTGAAAAATCATGCAACACATTTCCATTTTCCATGGTCTGACCTATGAACCCCGATCTATGGGAATTGGAGATCAGAACACATGAGGGGATATGCATGATTAGGTGAGGAAGAAGAAAAGAAAAGGACAAAACAAAGAATAGGGGGACAAGGAAGGGAATCCTTTTCTTCTTTGATAACTTTCCCGAGGGTTACAACCACTTAAGTGACACACAACACTCCAGCCACATGGGGCTTGACAACGCCGACTAAAGCTTAAACCCTCGGCTCAGTGCCCCTTGTCATACACTAGCATCTCTAGTAGATTGTGTCGGTAGGTACATCTGTGACATTTCCCCCCAAATGAAACCCCGTCACAGATTGCCGCATATGGAAAACGGTGTTGCAAAACACCATAGTCCTCCCAAGTAGCGACGTCGACCGGTAGCAAGGACCAACACACCTTGAGCTGCACCACTAGTCCTTGGTTCTATTTCATCATCCGACGCTAAGGATGGACTCTCGTAGGAGCTCGCATGTTGTCATGTCCACGGTCCATGGTAGCTCGGCGAAGACGAAAGTGTAGTATGACGTTAAGGGCTTCAATTGCGGAAAATTGAAGATAGGGTGAATGCGACTTATCTCTAGAAGCTCCAGCTTATAGGCGAGTGTGCCGACGCATTGCAGTACCTCGAAGGGACAAAAGAATTTCTATGTCAACTTGGCGCAAGGCCGGTTCACCATGGAATCTTGTGCATATGGTTGCAGCTTGAGAAGCACTTCTCCCCCCATGGTGAATTCCCACTCTATTCGGTGTTGATTGTCCTTGTGCTTGATGCGAGTTTGAGCCCGGTGTAGTTGTTGACGAAGGTGTGCCTTGTGATTTAGTCAGTCCATGTCGTCGATGGTCGTGTAGCACCGTCCGACTAATGGGGCGAAGCACCTAGGTTCGACTCCATGTCGTATAAAGCTTTGAAGGTGAGCACTTGAGTGGGGAGTGGAGGCCTGGAAGGTGAAACTGTACCAAAGTTCTGCCATGGGTAGCCACCGTTTGCATTTGCCTGGCGTGTCGTGGATGGTGCACCGAAGATACATCTCTAGACACTGGTTCACCTGCTTGCTCTGGCCATCGGTTTGCGGGTGATAGGTCGTAGAGTATTGCAACTTGGCCCCCACCGCGACGAGCATTTTACCACACGTACCTGGTGACTATATGATCGAGATCCAAGAGGATGGACTTGGGAGCATTGCGCAGCTTGACGATGCCATCCCAGAATGCACAAGCCAGTTGACATGCTCTCAACAGGTGGCCGAGCGGCATAAAGTGTGCGAACTTGGTGAAGCGGTCCACCACCACCATAAAGCAGTCGGAGGAATTAGATTTCGTACACGGGCCCTAGGCCACAGATAATGACTCCAGTAGACCTGTTGTCATACCTCGCAGTGTCGATCGATTCGTCGACGTCTTGCATTTGTCCGCGCCACATGGAGAGCTTTTGCACCCGCTAGTACATTGCAGACATGCCTGAATATCTTCCCAACACATTTGTTATGTACAATGCTGATGAGTTTGTCTACAAGGCACCATTGGCCCCATCCATACACACGACCGTGGCGGCGGATGATGCCTTGATGGAATTCAAAGCCTTTCTTGTATGGGCTATCAATGACATGTCTTGAGCTTCTAGGTCCGTCTGATATGAGTTAGCCACCTCTTGAAGCCATCCTGGTTAGCAAGTGCAGAGTGTGTCGATGGACAGCAGGTTGCTGGACATGTGACATGGCGTCAGGTGCACTGTTCTCGACATTGCGTTTGTAATAAAAGGAAAACTAGAGATGCGCCAGCTTCAACATGGCCTTGCGCTGCATGACGGTGACGAGTTTTTGATCTCCCATCGAGCACAAGCTTTGCGAACTGTGACGATGACAATGGGGCCACATGGATATGTTCTTTAGTTCTTTAATTTAGGTATCATGATATACAATTTGTTGGATGCATGGATGCTTTCGGGTGATTGACCACGGTAAGCGAATCGAGGGCCATGCGGATCCGCGCAGGATGTCATGTTTCACATCGAGTGAGTAATCGGACAAATTACATGTTTAGCCTATCATAGCTTTCATCCATTTGAACGAGAAAGTTTCGATCATCGATTCCACTACAACTTATTTCGAGCTCTAGCCTACTCCAACTTATTTCGGACTAAAGGCTTTGTTGTTGTTATTGTTGTAGTAGTGAAATTGTTTTTTTTAGATTACTGAAAATTGGTTATTTGAATGTCCGGGTCCGTCTCATCGGAGTTAGCCACTTCTTGAAGCTATCCTGGCTAGCAAAAGCAAAGTGTGTTGACGAACAACATGTTGCTAACACGTGACAGGGTGTCAAGAAGATCGTTCTCGATGTTGTCTTTGTACCTGAAGGAGAACCAGAGACTCACAAACTTAAACATGGCCTTGCGCTGTAGGTCAGTGACGAGTTTTTGATCATCCATCAAGCACAAACTTTTATGATCTGTGATGGTGACAATGGGGCCGCATGGATTTGTTCTTTAGTTCTTTTTAATTTAGGTACCATGACAATGTTTGCTGAATGCATGGATGCTTCTCGAGTGATTGACCCCAGGGAGCTGATCCAAGCAGCTCCATGACCATGCCTCGGATTTGAAGACCCAGGGCGATCCTGTGGGATGCGATACCAGAACATGAAGGTCAAGCTCAACGTCGCGGTCATTGTCCTCTCCATCTACCACAACCGCAAGTGCAACTAGTTCTCTGGTCACTAGCACGTGGGCCCTAGGCGTCATGTTTCCCATCGAGTGAATAATCGCATAAATTGCACATTTAGCCTATCATATATTTCATCCATTTGAACGAGAAAGTTCCGATCATCAATTCCACTACAAATTTGAATCGCAAACAAAAAGAATCCACTGCCAATCAATATCATGATCATCACAAGTCATGAATCAAACAGGTTACATATAAAATCAACTTGACTCAAGAAGAAACACAAGAAAACAATGTAACATCTTTGAACTAAACAAACAAACAATGTACTACTCCCGACTAATATATTTAGCGACTCTTGACTAATATATTTAACGACGTCCACCGCGGCCGACTCCACCGGCGTTGTAGTCCTCCTCCTCGTCTTCCACTGCCTCCGCGCCCTGCGCCTTGTGCTCTTTCACCACTGGCTCGTCCAGGAAGATAGCAGCGAGAGGATCTTCGTCGGCGGCGGCCTGCACCACGACCACCCGGGCTGGCGCGGCGGCCGGCTTGGCCTTGGGACGCGGCACCGGGAGCAGCGGCGGCAGGCGGTGGCGAGGAGCGGGAGCTCTCCCCGGCACCGCGCCCTCGTTCTTCCGGATGTCCGTGAGCGCGGCGAACGCCTGGTTGACGAGCTTGAACGCGCCGGCCACGGCCGCGCTGGTGCCGCCGGCCTTGCCGGGGTCGAACATGTCGCAGAGCGCCTTGTGCTGGGACTTGACGGCGTCGTGGGACTCCTTGGTGGGCCTGCCGCCGGGCGGCGCGGCGACGCCGAGGACGGCGTAGTGGTTGGCCTTGTCGGCGGCGAGGACCCTGTAGGCGGCGCGCGCGCGCTGGGCCTCCGGGCAGGCACCGGAGCGGTCCATGGCCACGGCCATGTCGACGTGCATATTGGCCCTCCTGAGGTCGCCGGCCGCGAGCAGCTTGTCCGCCGCCTCCAGCTGCGCCTCCAGCTGCTTCTTCTTCACCGCCTCCATGATCTGCTGCCTCGAGTTGCAAACAGTCGATCGCCGGCTCGCCGTGAACCAGTAGTAGCTTGAGTTCTTGCAATCGATCGATCGCCGGCGGGCTCTCGTTGTTGCTGCTACCGGTGCTTGGTTTGGTTTGCTGCGTGAGAATTTAAGCACTCATCCTGGCCGAGACAGATCGGGTCGGAAACGGATTCGCGCGGGAAGGCAGAGCGTAGGCTCTCCGTGTCCGGCAACTCATCACATTGGATCACATTGGATCAGCTAATGTATGGGCCGGGTTTACTGGGCTGGAGCCCAAATTGGCTTATCATATTTCTTGTCAAGTTTGACCAAGTCTTAACAAAATTTATCAACTTCTTATTTAAAAACGAATATACTTCATCGGATTCATTATGAATTTGATTTTCATATTAAATATATTTGATATCGCAGACCTTTGCGGGTTTTTGTATAAGCTTGGTCATGCATTAAAAGGTTTGACTTAGAAAATCCATTGTGGCTCCACGTGGGGCGATCCGAGGGCTGCGTGACGACCGGCCGAATTTTGGTCGATCGACCTGCGCCTAAAGAAAAAAAAAAAAAAACTTACAACAATTGTGCACTTAAATTGCACATTTTCCAATATACAAAGAATAATCATATAATAGTATCATTTTTGCACATATTATATGGTATGTATGTACGTACATTTACACTCACCCAACAGCCCAAAATTAACTTTAAAACAAACTACTAATTAACAAAAAGAAAAAAGAAAAGCTAAAGCAGAACGCATAAAAACAGAAAAGAGAAAACGATACACAAGAAAGATATAGCAAGGCTGGGTCCTTGTGCCGATGGGCCTCAGCCTGTTAACGATTGACTGACCCAAAACATAGGTCAGTCGAATTCCCAGCCCAAAGCAAACACACCACACGTGAAGTTCGCTTGTAATCTAGCCTTCGGTAGAGTTTGATTGGGAGTTCCTAGTGATCCAAAACGTGTACCTATAAACATTACTATCCAATAAAGTGGTGAGATTTCTCAAAAAAGAAAAGCAAACACACCACACAACAGAAAAATAAATAGAAGCACGGATTTTGGAGCAACAATCAACGGTCAAAAAAATATTATTTTTTGAAACTATGATGATTTTGTAGCAAATTCGCAAACTATACGCCCTAATACATAAAAATCGAAACTATGACCTCGTTGGCCTTCTATTGGCCGAAACGGGACTTCTCGGCCTACCGTTGACCGAAGTGGGCTCTTCAGCCTCTCGTTGGCCGAAGAGTGCCCAGTTGAGCCGAAGATAGTATCTTCGGCTTCCCGTTCGCCGAGGAGTGTCCGAGGCACAAAATTCAGTTTTGATTTTTATACATTAGGGCGTATAGTTACCAAGGTTTTGGTTCTCGGTCGAAATTTCAAGATTTCCCATGGTTACCACGTATTTCCGTACCCCTTGGTAAATCGCCATACCGAGCAAAAAATATCAGTTTTTTGAAATGTTTGAATTTAAACACTCGATTTACAGTAAAGTACATAGGATCTAATTAATCCCATGAGAGTTGGTTCTGGCATGTTGGTATCAACCTAGTTCCTATTTTAAGAGGTCTCTGGTTCGAATATTCGTTTATTCATTTATTTGAATTCAAAATTCAACTATAAAATTCGCTTGAAATATTCTCGGTAACCGTGGTAACCACATTTATCCGTGCCCCTCGGTAAAATTGCCTTATTCGGTAACCAAAACCTTGATAGTTACCGAATTTGCTATAAAAATCATAATAGAATCAAAAAAGAATTCAGAAAAATCGACTGACTCAAATTCAGTTTTGAGGTATGGTAGTCATCTCTTTTATCGCTCCCTTGGTGGTCGAGTCTTTGGGTGTGCGTGCTCACTCCGAAAAGCATGAGAACCTGGGGCACGCAGCGGCACGGCTGTTGAGGTGGTCATAGGAGCTTTTGACTTGACGGGCGAGTTGGACGAAGTGGTGGTGCAGCTCGCGCCCGTTGTTGAGATCAGCCAGCATCCTGAAGAAGACCCACCGCCGCGGTACCCGGTGGGTGGCCGTGCACAGTGTTAGAATACCTGCGTCCTGCAGCGCGTTCATGTCCGTCTTGTTCATCATCAGCTCCCCCATGAACACCGCGTAGCTTAGGAACAAGGGCCGGATGCTCTCCCATTCTAGCTCCAGGGCCACCAGGTTGACGAGCAGATCACAGTCGAATCCGATGAACTCCAGGGGCGGCAGCTCCAGCACACCGTCCCGGAACCCCACGGCTGCCAGGCACGGCGCCCCTTTCTTGGGCCGAAGCCGGATGCCCACCCTGCGCAGGTCCCGCGCCGGCGGGATCAGGTTGTAGGACCACCACACGGTCCGGAGGAGCGCATGCCCGGCTGCGGCATCCGGCTCCGGCGCACGCCGCCTGATGAGCGATGCTGCCTTCTTAGCGGCTGCTCTGGCCGCCTCCGAGAAGGCCTTGCAGTTGCAGCTGCAGCGTGCCCAGCAGTGGCACGGGGACCTCCGCCTCGGCGGCGGCGGCGGCGGCAGCAGCGGCGACTGCTCCAGGTGCAGGTACACCAGGTGCAGGAGGTGGTACACTGGACCCGTGTACTTGGTGAGCACCCACTCCGAGGCCTGCTCGGCGACCACGTAGCCAATGGCGATGCTTCGCAGGAAGTATTCTTCGCCCACGCTGATGCTCTCATTGCCCGCCGCTACCGGCGGCGGGGCTGGAATCTTCACCATACGTATGAGCTCCTGGAGGAGAAGGTACGGGATCTGGTTGGGGAGCAGCACCATCTCCAAGCGGTACTTCTTGGGCCGCATCGCCATGGCGGGCCGCGTTCCGGCTTCCCACTGCCGCAACAGCTGCTCCAGGACGAAGCCAGCGTCAAGGAGCAGCTCCTCCAGCACATGATAATCATCGCCATGACCTTCATGCTGCTCCATCACCTGTGGGCCGTGCTGGAGCCGGATCTCCGCCTCCCTCGACTTGAAGCGGAGCAGCGCACGACGCGTGAAATTGGCGGCGTCCTGGCCGCCGTCGGCGCTGCGGCCGGCGAGACAGTGCAGGTGCTCAATCTTGAGTTGGCGGGACTCTTGGCGTTTATGGCGCGAGGAGACGAGGCCGAGGTGGATTGTCTCGTCGACGGCCACATCATCGTCTGCCGAGGCCTTTTTCGCCATGAGTGTCTCCATGAGTGTCTTGGACATGCGCCAGTTCTGCAACGGGGCAATGCGGCCAGGGCGTCGCCCATCCCCGCGGACACTAGCCTTGGCCACATCGTCTGCCAAGCTCTTTTTCTTTTTTATTATGTCTTGCTCACCAGCTCCCACGGGCACCGGCGCCGGCACGGCCACGGCGGGTGCGCTGTTGCTAGGCGCCGGTACAACCTACACATGTGCAGCAATTCAATCAAACAAACTTAATTATGAGATTTGCAAGAAAAAAACTTAATTAAGATCGAGTGGATCCACAATTCACTTGAGCATTTTATTATGGCTTTCTGAAGATGGAATAAGATTCTTCTCGCCCTAGCCCATGTCCCGGTGGCGCCTCTAGCATCATCGGAGGGCATGTGGAGATTTGTCTTTGGTGGATCTCACAGGATTCGGCTGGCGTTTGTCTTCGGTGGGTCAACTTGGATCTGGTCTTTGTTCGTGCGTTTAAAGGTTGGATCCTTTCGATCTATACTTCTCTTTATTGGTAGAGGTTGTTGTTATAGGACGCTCATCCCCTGAGGCCTTAGCACGACTTCTCGACTATCTACTATAATAAGGTTTGTCCCGCTCCGATGATGGAGGGGCCATATCGATGACGACAGCGCACCTTCGGCTCGTTTCAGTGTTTGTAATCGTCGCTAGGTGGTCTGGGAATCTGGATGTAGTTTTTACTTCTGGTGTTTTTTGTACTATCTTGACAATTAATGAATAGATCGGAAGTTTTTCGCGCAAAAAATATATAATAACTTCTTTGTGACGGTACTGATAAGCTGTCTGGAGAGGGATGACCACTTCTCTATGGATCCTATTCCGGTAACTTCATTCTTCCCAAAAGCTAACGAACCAATACCCTATGACATCTTTTCATGCGAACTCGCCCCAAGCCATTGGATGACGGGCACGGATCTTGGTGCACGGGCCCCTCGCCACCTCACTTTTCACTTCTGTTCTCTGAGGGAAGTCTCAGCGAGAACGCGCTCCAAGTCGTTGTAAGAGCATCTCCAACAGACGCACGGTAGGGTGCCGCGCTAAAAAAAATTGCAGCGTCGAAATAGCATTTTAGCGCACGGGGGAGGGTGGTTGTTTTTCCAGGAGCTGCAAAATTTAGCACGGCTGCAGTTTTCCCTAGCGCGCTGGAGCTGGTGCACAAAATATAGGATGCGCGATGCAGTTTTTCCCAGCGCACTGAATCTTGTTTACCGTGTACGGGATTATAGCGCGGTTGCTAGCGTGCTACTTTTGGTCGTGCGCACGCTATATAGCCGTTTTATCTAGCGCGCGGCTTATTTAGCGCATCTGTTGGAGATGCTCTAGGAGCATATCCAACAATTCATGCAAAACATATTTTTTTGTAGTCCTATTTTAGGACTGCCAAAAAAAATCACCCCTAAGTGATGTAAATTTGCATCATGCAGGTTGTGCCAAAGACAAAAAAAAGGCCTATGTGCCGCAACCAACTGCTCAGGAAACTTCAGCGCACGCCCCTCTCCCTGTTCCGCCTCCCGCGCGTCACCACTAGATTTCTCCTACCGCTGCAGCTGCTGCCACATCCATAGTTCCTCCAGCCGGCCCCGGCCCTGCCGCGGGCTCCCCTTTGGCTAGACGTTTGAGCTTCGCCGCAGCACCGCGATTAAGAGTGATTCCAACCGTGAGCTACCCTCAAACGCGTGTAATGAAACCCTGCGGCAGGAGGCCGACATGGACTAGTAGCTGTCGGGCAGCTGGTACTTCCTCGTGACGTCGCCACTGAGCCGCGCCACTTTGCTCCATCATCCATCGTAGACGGCGGGGTGGCGGCATTTTTTAACCATGAATTTCACTTGTCGGCAGCTACAAGGCCCTTCCCGACGTCCACACAGCCGATTCGCCCCGGCACGACGACTACCACATAACCTCCGAGGCACTGCCGGCTGATGTGCTCCTACGCGCATTCTATGTTTGCAAGGTAAAAAAATGTTTTCTTTCGTTTTTGCTTTGAACAAATGAGTAGATGGTAATGCAAACTATTGCATTGTAGATGAGTTCATGTGATTCCTGTTCTTTGTGGGATGATTCCTTATCTTAAGAGGAATATGACATGACCGAAGAGGAGGACGTTGTTTTGATCTTGATGACGCACAAGAACAAAAAGCGAAAGCATGATGGTTCCGTTTATGGATGTGATGTGATTCGGAGGGATAGGAAAGAGGCTCACGATAGATTGATGTGCCTCTACGTTGAGCCATCTCCAACCTATCCAAAGCAATACTTTCGGCATCGGTTTAGGATGTCTTTGGATTTGTTCCATCACATTACCAACTATGTGAAGCAAAATGATCAGTACTTCGAATAGAGGAGAAATTGTGTCGGCAATCTTAGACATATCACCAGCAAAAAAGTGACAACCGCATTGCGCATGATGGTATATGGTGTTCCGGTTTATTTCATTGATGAACAGTTTTGTGTGATATGTGATGAACAATTTGTTTGTATGGATTCATTTGAGATGAGTTCGATATGTATATGTTCAATATATATACAATTGTCATGCCCAAAATAGGGCATCTAATGGAGACAAATAGTGCCGTATTTTACATCATCTATTGGAGCAAAAATGTTTCAGTTGATGTAAAATGCACTTATTGGTAATGTAAAATGCACTTATTGGTGGGAGGTGCCGGAGGAGGGCTGGACGAAGATCAATTCTGACAGCGATGTTGCAAGAACCGCAGGTAATGCCGGTGGAGGAGCGGTTCTGCAGGATCATAATGGAGGTTTTGTCGCGGGCCTCTGCCACCACCTCTTGCACATTTCTGACCCTGAAGCATCTGAGATTTTGGCATGCAAGAAGGCCTTACAGCTCGCGCAAGATCTTAACATTGCATGAGTGCATGTCGAGCTTGACAACAAGATGGTCATGCACAGAATCAATCAGGAGCAGCAGGATCTCTCTGTTTATGGCCCGTGGATTTGGGAGATTAAACAGATTCTTGCCTCGCGAGTGGAGTCTCGTGTATCGTGGGTTAGTAGGTTTGCAAATGTTGCCGCTCATCAGTTAGCAAGAGTAGCTGCAGGGAAGGGCTTATGTAATATTTGGTTTGGTGTCCCCCCGGACTCTATCTTAGATGTAATCTCGGATGACATTCCGATCTTTGGTTCTTAAATAAAGCGGCGGCAAGTTTCCCTAAAAAAGGTAATGTAAAACTGCTTTTTGTGTGTCCGAGATACATAGCCTCTTGGAGATGCTCTAACCTTACCTCCTACCCACTAGCTTCCCATTCTCCCCTCCTATGCCTCCTTGCATTTCAGTTGGCGACGCCTTCGTCTTCTCCTCGCCTCCCCCATCGCTGCATCCACGGGTTTCCGGTCAGGCCGCTCTCCACCTTCGGGCGTAGTCATTCACCTCCTCCTCCTCTACCTTCGGCTCCTCCTCCTTCTCCTCCTCTAGCGTCTAGGCCCATAAGCTATAGCTCCTCCTAAATGATGTACCTTGTAGCTGCTCCTCCCACGGTGAGGACCATCTGCTACATGCCCCCGCCGCTCCCCTCGAGGTACAGGACCCTAGATGCCGGGTAAAAGGCAACAACGGAAGTGGGGAGCTCGAAGGTGTAGGTGAAGTTGAGGCTGTGGGAGTCAGAGAAGGAATAAAAGATGAAGCAATAGGTGGACATGGTGGAGTGGATTCGTCCCTAGAGACGACCCCGCTCGTTGTTCTCCATCGAATCAAAAGTCATTGTGCTTTCTACTGGGGAGGTACAAATCAAGCTACTCCACTAGTTTTTGCCTTGATTTGATTTACTAGGGTTTGGTACAAGGCTGACGCTGGGCATCATGCGACTGACCAAAATTTTGCCCGATCGCCGCGTGGCCATTTGATTGGACAAACCACAATTGCTCGATCACCCATGTTTCTCCCCCTCCTTCATGTACATGTCTTCCTTCTCCAATCCTTCCCTCATGGCTCGCGCTCACCACACCATGAGGACATCTTTAACATCGTGCTTTGCGAGAGCCCTGCCCACCACTACTGGCGAGCTTGAAGCGCTGCACTGGCGAGCTCAAAGCACCCCTCCGTCGAGATCGCAAATATAAAAAAGGCATTATAGGGGGAAAAACCTAGCCATGGACATGACACCACCGCGTGAGGTCTCGTGTGTCCCTCGTCGAAACACCAACGCTTAGAGTTGTCGTCCATGGGCACCGCATGCACCACCTCTGCCCCCTCATGCTAAGTTTCCAGCACGTCCCCCCTCATCATGTGTGGCCCCATGCTCGCAGCTCCGGCCATGGCTGGTTGCAGCCCCCACCGAAGCCGGTTCCAGTGAAAAGGGGAGCATCATAGCATCATCTCCTGCCGCTCCACATTTGCAACTTCCGTTTCCAACGACCTAGATGGCTGATTGCATCATCCACCACCACCGGTTCCAGCACCTGCCACCATCGGTTGCAGCAAATTTCTGGCAGCTGTCGTAGCACCGCTTGGCACTGGTTCTAGCAAGAAATAATGCCGGTTGTAGCATTTTCCCACCGTGGATACAACTCTACCCCATGTCATGGTTGCTTGTAGCAGATTGTCCTGCCACAATGGTTGTAGCAAAACACCCAATCGATCATAGCAGATTTCCGCATCGCTTGAAGCATGGCTGGATGAGAACAGATGGATCAACCCAACAACCACCACCCCGAGAGCACAAAGCGATCTATGGGAAATCTGCACATGTCGGTGTGACACTAACGGATGAGGTCATGTGTCGACGCACGTAAGGAGGCCGCCATGGATGGCCACTTCAATGACCTCCCTCAGCCATAGTTTTAAATAGTCGGCTATAGCTTCACTATAGCCCGTTATAGCCTTTTTAGTAAGGTGCCGCTAAATAGCCGCCTTCACAAATAGCCCGCTTTACCTAGCTATAGCTCCGCTGTAGCTGATTTGGAGGCCCGCCGCTATTTTTCATAGCCCGCTATTTAAAACATTACCTCAGCAGGTAACATCACACACATATCCTAGTAGACTACTACCTCCATCTTGCTAACCCAATCAACATTGTAACAGATTGATGTCATCTGCAACATGTTCCACCAAAAGCTACTGATAACTGAAATGTTGGTTTAAAATAGAACAATTGCTCTGCCTAATCTGTAATGTTTGGTCCGTCATTCTTTTGCCTACAGTTCATGATTTCTTTTCAATTATGCAATTTAGAAAAGAACTATGTTATTTTCCAACTATAACATGTCAGCATAGGTTACAGAGGATGGTAAAGTGATTATTTGTTAAAAAGCATAGGTCAAGCTTGATATGTTTTATAATCTGTAGTTACCTAACTTCTTATATAAAGTAGTCATTCATTTTGTGATTATCAAGCTTCAATTGCATGACACTTTCGTTGATTAATTCCATCTTTTGCAGGTTCGTCATAAGCAAGGCTGCCACAAAGTTGAGGAAGACGATGTCCATTGATTCTGACAGGCAACAACTATCTAGGTTGTATGGCGCCTATAAGAGAAGACATTCACAAGAGGAGAGTGGACATGCATTATTGATTTGCATTGGCCCATCTTGCATTCTATCCCAAGATATCAAAAGATCATATATGTCATCTCATTAGTAAATGACTTATAGACATTTTTTTTCTTTCACAATTTCATGTTAACCGCATACATTCACGAATTGTACAAACTCTCGGATTTTTGTAAATATAAATATTGTTCCTATTTTAAAATGGATATGTGTTTCAACACATATTCCAAAAATTATGTAAGCAATCATTCTTGATACCAAGGTCATGCATGTCTAAATAGTGAATTTTATTTGGTAGCTCAAAATTTTCGCCATGATATACCGACAACCAAAATAATAAAGAATGCATTTACAAAAAACAGTAGGCGTAACATACTAGATTAAGGGGTATAATTGGATTAAGAGTTCAGACCAGAGATGCTTCCTAAAATATACGCATTAGCCCATAGCAACCCACAGTCATTTTGGAGCACTGATTTTTTAGAGCACCGCCAATGTCACTTCCAATACACAGACATGTTTGTTGCAAAAAGTTCATACTTGTTTTGAACTTTTTTTTTTGCTAATTTTAAAATTTTGCGGTTCACTAGGGTGCATGTGAGCTCGGGAGCAGAACTTAAGCTGCACCGCTGTCATCTAGCTACTGGGTTGATGAGTTATACTTATACACGTACGTTTAGATTGATAGGAAATGACATATATGAAGCTCAGTATATTGATTCATATACTAGTTTTCTTTTAGAGAGAGACCGACAAAGCCTAGCTTCACACGTTCTCTATGTAGAAATCTTCTGAGTGTAATTAATAAAATAAGATCGACAGAGCCTAGCGTCATACTATCATTGTACAGTAGAAATTTTGTGAGAAACTGAGGATAGAATAAAAGAGATTAAATAAACTTAATCAAGAAAATTACCATTTCTGTTGGTCCTTGAAAAGTGGTTCCCTCCGTCTCCATCCTGCATGGCTCAAGAACCCTGATAGACCATCCTGTCTGTGGATATTTATAGAAGACTTATTTTGCCCAGCATGCAAGGCACTTTTCTTGTGTGCAGTGTGTACGCTGGGATAGGCTTGAACGTACCAAAAGCATAATAAAAACTTGGGTCGCACTGCATACTTAATTCCTTCCTTGCACAGAAATTTGTTAGTTCACTTTTCTTGATGCCATCAGCAAAGAACAATTAATTTGCTAGAGGAAGGTATATGCTTGTCTTTTTGGGTGGCACCTGCAGACGTCAAAATTTAGGCCTTCTCCATCACGAAAAAGGCACCATTTTTGTTACATTTCCGAACGGAGGAATTCCCTGCCATCTTCGCCAATAATTTGTCTTGCGGTACTCTTTGATGAGGTCCGAGTCTCTCTCTCTCTCTCTCTCTCTCTCTCTCTCTCTCTCTCTCTCATATGCTTGGTTGTCTAGATGACCTGAGCCGTCTAACTTGAATGTGATCATCTATATGTAATCATGCGTGCATCTTTTATTATGTGATGAATAATTACTTTATGTTCAGATTATTATGGTGATTGGATAATTTATAGGTGCATGTTGCTGTCTGGTGTATTAATCTATTGATTGGTCAGTTTAGATGAAAGAAAATTAGAGGGATTGATGTGCATTCTATGGAGTAATTCCCTATATGTGAAGTACTTTTGGTGAGTTTTTCTCTTTCAAAAAGGAGGTTGAGACGCCTGGCTCGCATCAATGTGATGCATACTATCATCTTTATTAAAGTCGATGTAAGGTGATGAGGCCAAAATCATCAACAAGCGGAATACAAAACATCGACAACTATGATAGAACCATTACAATATTTGAATTTAACACCTATGACTAAGTCGACTTCTTCCACAACAATGCCTTCAAGAAGGGATAAGATCCCTCGCGTAGCCGTTGCCACGTTTGGCCAAAGATGGCCGGGACAAGGATTTTCATCGTGATTGCTGATGCCAACAAGTGAAGGCAAACACATCAGCAAGGAGACAATGCCTTTGACAAGGTAATGACACAAGTTTGTCGTGCTAAGCCCGATCAACAAAGCCGAGAACAAGAGTTTTCACCCAGGACATGAAATGGTGCTCCAGTCACCATCTTGATGATGAATCTTTCGATCATCGTGCCAGACAGGACTCCGCGCCAGGCTGAAGAGGCGCTAGTAGATAGGTGGGACATCTTCCCACCTTAGACCACCACCCTGGCTGTCGAAAGGGGTCCATCTATGACGCGGCACGGAACTGACCGTTGCCACTCCACAACGATGTGAACCAAACTGATGTACCCACCACAACCTCGGGGCCCACTGCCCGGGCATCCTCTATGTGAACTAGCTTGACAGACACCGTCGTGCCCGAAGCCGTCGGGGATCACCGATATGCCCATGCCTCAAAGACATTGTTGTTGGAGCCTCCTCTTACGTTGCACATCCTGACACCAGACGACAAATAGCCTCCTTTGACTGACTGACAACCATTGTGCAGACGACGATGCAACGCAGTCCAAAGTGCTCCATCTACTGGATATGATACATCACTGCTCGTCCCCACGAACATTTGACACTCCACCTTTGGTAACTTTCAGTGACAGTAAGTGAGGAAATGTTAGTCGATTTACCTCACTAAGAATAAAAAGATTGCATAACTCAGAAAGTGGTTTTGTCTTCAAATATATCTCATCATGTTCTATGCAATGCTCTGTATTATTACTTAATATTTGAATGTATATGTCAGGGTTTTAGTCAGGATGGAGTGCCAACCATTAGATATAACGGTAGCTTATTGTATAGTTGTAAAATATTTATTGAATATAAGTAGCGCAATAAAATGGAAATAGCTAAACCTTTTTCCATGCATTGGTGCATGTTGAAGTGAGTCTTTTCTACGCATGATTGCATGTTAATTGTGGAACTTTTCTCAAGCATGGTGGGTGGATGTTGAGGTGACATGGTTGCAAGGTGAGATAAATATATTACTGGGATCACGAGTTCATTTGTAATCATAATAGTTTTCTTTTGAACACTAATGATTTTTCTCTGATATGTAGAAATCATAGTGACGTTTCTTTTCGCGAATAAGCAAAGCTTGCGTATCTTTTCATTGATAGAAGAAGTTAGAATAAGAACAAATGGGATACACATGGCACAACCACAAGACAACATAAAGATGGTGCCTGGAGCAGAGAAAAATGGGATGCTCAACCCAAACAAAAGTTACAAAGCAGCGCCAAACTAATTTGTCCAAGAGAAGCAACCCAACCTAAAAACATCGTTCAAAATCTCGAAATCCATCACTAGAGACGCCACGAGCAATCAAGATGACGTCTTCATGAAAGGGAACGACACTATCACATTATTGCCGTCCGATCAGAGGATCCGGGTCTAGAGTTTTGCTTGGTGCTTGAAGAGGGGACGGAGAAAGGCCACCGCAACGCTTCCAAGAAGGGGATGGTACCTATAGGTGTCGCTGCTACCAGCAGCGATAATCCGAAGATGGGGAACATGTCGCTAGCTGGAACCGCCACTGCCGTAAGGGGAGCTACACCCGCCACCGAAGGGTGGCAAAGGGCACTGCAAGACGAACGAGCAACATTGGGACAATTTCTAGAGGGAATAAGCACTGTCAGATGACGTGAACTTGGAAGTGTTGATTTGCTAACAACAGTTTTAGCTATCGAACGGCCCTCATCGCCTTCACTCGACAGCCAAGATGGGAGACGGAATGATTGACCTCTTTTACCTTTACCAATGGACTAGAGCAGCACAGGCAAGATCCACCATCACGAGTAGAAAAACAAGCATTAGAGCATCTTCAATAGATGGTCCAAATTTTGGCGGTCCAAAATCAGAGATGTAAAATATAGACCGTCAAATGATGCGTTTTAGAGCTTCAAAAAATGCTTAGCTCCAACAGATAGTCCAAATCGAAGATGTAAAAGAGCTTCTCCAATAGATGGTCCAAAACAAGATGTAAAAAACTGGCCAGCAGCCTTGCGAACATCTTGTGCGGCGGTGGAAGAAGATGGCCGCCAGTTGGATTGGCTGCTGTGGATGGCGGCAGTGATGAGAGCTAGCTCGGCGGGCGACGAAGAGGAGTTCGGTGGCCGGCGGGGAGGAGGTCGTGCGGGCTAGGTGCGGCGGTCGTGCAGCCGGCAACACGACCATGGAGAGGCCCGCGGCCGGCGGGGAGGAGGCCGACGGTGGCCTAAGGACCCGACAGAGGCCTACAGGGCCAGCCGAACCGCCGGAGGCGCCGAATCCCACCGCGGCTGCCTCCCGATTCGGCGCCGCCCGTGCGGCTGCGAGATGGCTTCCGGAGAGGGAGGCGATGGGGGCGAGGGCGGCGGCGATTTCCGGCCAGCTGGTGTTCGAGCGGGCGGACGGGCGTGACTGTGAAATGAAATGAAGGGCGGTTGGGCATTGGCAGGCAACCGCCGAATTTGGACGCAGTTGTATCTTGTGATGTAAATTTGCATCGCGAGATGTTGTATTTTACATAACCGGAAGGCCGCGGTCCATTTTTTTTACATATAAACCGTTTGTTGAAGCAGCATTTTTTGCCTCAATTGATCCAAAAATTAAGTATTTTTACATTTGAACCGTCTATTAAAGTTGCTCTTAGCAATGTCTTGAGCTTGATGCTCCGCCTGGAATCGACTAAAGCAAGAAAAATATCCTCAGTTGCGTGACAAACAGCAAATGCGATCTCTTTTTTTTTCACTGTATAAGGCATCGACGACGAACGCTTGCTCAGAACAAAAGTGATAAGTAACATGCACTAAAGTTGGAGTTAGAGCATCTTCAACAGGCGTTTAAAAAGAGCTCCGCACATTAAAATTTTGTTTTTTGGGCGCCGCACAGCTTCAGCAGATGCTGTAGCGCTAAAAGTTTTTGGGCGCGCGCACCATATTTTGGGCTCCGGATTGCACGCGCTTCACAATTTGCATTATGTATTTTTTGTGCGTGCATTTTTGGGTGTCTGCAAAAATGATGTTGATCCCGGCGCACTAAAAATGCTAAGTGACGCGCTATAATTTTTATTGGGCGCCAAATTTTTGTGCGAACCGTTGGAGATGCTCTTAGCTTTCAAGCTTAGCAAGCAAAGTAGCGATCCAGCAGCACACATGCATATGCAAGGGACCGTGGGCGATATATACATACAATAGAGAAACAACCTCTCCAAATTACATTGTATAGAGCGATGGAGGAAGGAATTAAGTAACACAATCGTTGTGACCAGAGATGGCCTTCCGAGCTCGTGTGGAAACCGGATCGGTTCCGTTGGGGCCGAGTGGCAAGACATGCTTCGACAACATAATCAAGTCCACCAAAGCAGCAACGGCCTCCACTAGAGACGAAAAGGAAAAGAAAAAGAAAAAGAAAGCTCCCGCTACCATCCGCTTCTTCGACGAGTACAGCTGCTACGTGAGGGAGGAGCTGGAGAACAAGGAGGACGGCTCGGGGTCGGCGGCGTCCGGGCGGAAAATCTTCCACCCTACGTGCGTCGCCGTCGGCCCACGCTTCCACGGGCAGGACGGCCTGAAGCGAGGCGAAGAGCTCAAGCGCATGGCGGCGCGGGACTTCTGGGAGTACTCGGACCAGCCCTTCAGCGCCCTCTACGCGCAGGTCCAAGACGTGGCCACCGCGGCCCGGGGCAGCTACGCAAGCGCAAGCAGCTTCATCTTCACCGACGACGAGTTCACGGCCATGATGTTCGTCGACGGCTGCTTCCTGCTGCAGCTGATCGCCCTCCAAAATAACTACGTGGACGGCGGCATGGTGCCGGTGGACGCAGCCCCCACCTTCGAATCATCGTATCTCAACCAGGTGGGCGCCTCCACGCTGCTGGCGGACATCTTCATGGTGGAGAACCAGATCCCCTGGGCCGTCCTCCACGCGCTCATGTCCATCAGGCCAGTCCAAGTCATGCTCTTCGTCGACGCGCACATCGCCTCCACCGTCGACGTGCGGTCGGCGAGGCCTGAGCCTCCTCCGGGACAGCCCGGCGACTACGGACCTATCCACCTGCTTGACCTGCTCTGGAAGAGGCATGTAGGGCCAGCGGCCTCCCTGATGACGGTGGACACATATCTCACCTACAAACAGCTGGAGGTCGCCACCTTGACGTCCGCCACAGAGCTGGCGGAGGCCGGCGTGGATATCTGCCCTAGCAGCACCACGCGCTTCGCCGACATCAGCTTTGGCCGGCGGTGGCAACTGTTTGGCCGCCTATCGCTGCCGCCCTTCATCCTCGACCACACTAACGTCGCCCTCTTGCTTAATATGCTCGCCTTCGAGCTCTTCTACTGGGACAATGACCACAACAGGTACTACAACTCACTGGAGCTTGGCCTCTGAAAATCCGCACCCGTACATTTGCTTCTAGACATGCATGTGCGCATACAAGTAAGGACTTACATACAGTAAATAAATTAATACTTTTTCCGTCTGAAATTACTTGTCGTAGAAATGAATGTATCTATACGTATTTTAATTCTAGACACAACCATTTTTATCCATTTATGTGATAAGTAATTCGAGACAGAGAAACGTGGCTGCCTACTTAAATAATACACGTGCATAAACCACCTTACAATACAGGAGCAACGTGGCTGCCTACTTCGGGATGTTGTCGGCGCTGATGATCAGAGAGGAGGACGTGCGGCAGCTGCGGCGGAAGGGCATCGTCGTGACAACGCTTTGCGACAAGGAGGTGATAAAGCTCTTCAACAAGCTAGGGGCGCATACCAACGGGCAGAACGCTCAAGCCAGCACCTACTTGACCCGAGCCAACATCAACGACTTCTTCAAGAGGCAGCGAATGTGGATCTCCATCCACCGCTTCATCTACAACAACCTCAAGTTCCTCATCGCCATCGGCTCCTTCCTCAGCGTCACCCTCTCCATCCTCAAGGCCATCCTCGCCCTCCCGGCGGGCTCTTCCAGCAACTGATTCATTCGTTGCAAAAGGTTTTTATATACATGATTCACTTGCTCGGTTTTCTTTCTCGAAAGGTTTGCTTTGGGTCATCTTGTATGTATATATACGGCAAAGGTTTATTTTGTGCTGCTTGAGATTAATTTGGTCAAATAAGATTTCTCTTATGGGGAGGATGATTGTGTTGTGCTAGTAGGAATCGATTGCTCCTGTTATTCAGACAAGATGCATATGTGGCCCGTCTAAAAATGCATCTGCTGACCCACTCGGACCAAGTCGTGTGTAGGTATGGCTCTAAAATTGAAATTGAATGGTTTATAAAGAGCTTAGTGCACTTGAACCCACAACATTTTGGTGCTAGAGTCACAACTGGCACTAAATCTACGATTACCTAAAATTTAGAGTTTGCCATTTGTCTCACAACAAACTTATGATTAAAGGTAACCTAGGAAGGAGAAATATGGGCAAAACCCTAGGCTGTGTTTTCTCCTCTGGGCATGACACCACTGCACAGTTATCCTTTGAATGTGTCGTGCCAAAACAAATGTGGGAGTATTTGTCTAATTTAGTTTGTTTGAAACTCGGAACTAGTTTTTATCTCTGTTGCTAGATATTGACCTGCTAATAATAATCACATTGTCCTTAATTCGGTCTATGTTTGTGCTTTATGGTGCATTTGAAAAACTAGGGATTAATGCCCATGTTTCTAACAATGCACCGTGGACTGCCATTAAGGAAGTGTGGTGACTGATTATGGCGACATTCAAGAAGTTGCCCGCGTAACCAAAGACAATCAAGAAGTGACAGATCTTGTTCACAGAAAAAAAATCTCGAGAGGTTAGAAGCCACCTCTCAGATCATATCCTCTCTGATCAAAATTCCACACTGTCTGGGAGTGGGGTAGCTATCTCTAAAAACTTCACTGGAGGTGCCCTGCTCGGGCCTGTTCAGCTCCGCAACCCCCTCTCTATCTATATATGATTATATACAGAACATTTTTGCTGCTTGGCGACAACCAAGGGTTCCCCTCCACATGATACACCACGCAGTGAGACGAATGTCAACAAAATCAGTCCATGTACTCCCATAGAAATGCCCGGGTCTCCCAAACAGTCGCCACTCACGAATATCAAGCTCAAAAGTCAAAAGGACTTTGTCGGCATTGTTGATCATTGGAGAGCCCAAGAGTGTTGGCAAAAGCAATTGATCATTGTATGTGGACTGTTGGCTCTGTTCTAGCCTTTTATTGAATTTATTCTCCTTTCCTTTTAGTTCTTGTACTTGAACGTTGCCCTGGATGGTATGGTTTCTTATTAATGGAACCAGGGGTTTTGTGGCCCTCCTGACGCTATAAACCCTTAAATTTCGACCATCCACAAACACACATGATTTTGGTTGCCTGTGTGGTTATGTTCAAAAGATTGTCAATTCGCTTACCAATTCTCATGCACACGTCATGAAGCAAACAAAACTTGTGTGCTAAACCAAAGAAAAAAATACAACCAAAGCAAACATTACGACCTTTCTTTTGGCTCACAAACTAATGTAAAACATCTAAGAACATACACCATATTTCACAAAAAAAAATCATGAACAATTTTGAATTCATTAATATTTTTAAAGTTCAGAACATTTCTAAAGTCTAAACATTTTTCAAATTTGTGAACATTGTTTGTAATCTAACAATATTTTTCAAATTCATAAAAATTATATTAGATTCATGTTTTTTAATTCAAAAATTGAGTGGAACCTACAATTTTTTTAAATTGATGAACTTTTTTTAGGTTCATGTTTCTAAATTCACAACATTTTTGTGTGTGTCACTGGGCCGTCTGTTTTTTCTGGTTTTGAGGAAGTACTGTTTGGATTTTGTCTTCCTTTTCTATGCTTTATCAGTTTTTATAGTTTTTTTTCCTTTTTCTGTTTGTTTTATTTTCTTCTTGTTTTTCTTTTTTCATTATCTTCTTTCCAATTTTATTTCATGAATATTATTTAAAAATTTCAAAAAAAATAAAATATATATTATCATTTTTAGAATTCATGAACATTAGTTTGAACACATGATCATTTTGTAAATTCATGAACATTTTTAAGTCTGTGAACATTTTAAAATTTGTGAAACTTTTTCAAATGTACAACCATTGTTTGCAGTCTTCAAATATTTTTAAAATTCACAAAATTATTTTTAAATTCTAATTTTTAATTGGCAGCATTTTTGTATGTGTCACTTGGTCGGCTGGGTTTTCAGTTTCGAGAATGTAATGCTTGGTTTTTGTTTTTCTTTATTTCCATTATTTTTGGTCGGTTTTTAGTAGTTTTTATTTTACTTTTCTGTTTTTCTTCTTTTTTATTTTTGAATTGTAATTCATGAATATTTATTCAAAGTCTTGAAAATATGAAAAAAAAACTATGGAGATTATTTTGAATTCATGGAAAATTTCCCAAATTCATGAAATTTTGAAAAATGCATGAATATTTTTAAAGTTGATGCATATTTTTTTTAATTTGTGAACCATTTTCAATTTCGAGAACATTATTTGGAATCCATAAATATTATTCAAATTCATGAATTTTTTATAGGTTCATGTTTTTGAATTTACAAGAAAAATAAAATATGTGAAATTATTTTGATTTAATTTACTTATTCAAATAAAAAAATTACGATAATGGTTTTCATTGAGCTAGCAGTGGAGCAAGCGGAAAAAAGGTAAGCAGGCGTAATCACACACGTAATAACTTCACTCTCCTCTTAGAAAAAGAATCCGTCCCCAATAATAGCGCAACATGAAATACAAATGAAAAAGCAAAACCCTATAAGCCAATAATTTAAACCCAAGAGAATGTAGATGAAATCAAAACGAAACAACCGACTGCAATAACTTGCTATAGAAAAAAAAAGTTAATCCCACGAGTGAAGAATGACGCGGCGAAGCGCGCGTTAGCCTCTAGTCACTATACCGATACACCAAGGAAAATGTGCTTTACCCATGCACCACTGCTAAAAAAATGTTCACCATTATTACTAGTATGAATTTAATCGGGCCAGGTCAGTCCCGTAAAACCAGAAAATATGAATTATGCTTTTTTAATAACATATTTTTTTGAAGACTTTTTTAATAATATATGAATTATGCATGTTGATCATTTGTTGGATCTAGAATTAACTGATGGGGCCCAGCCCAAGGACTCACATTGCTCAGCCCGGGTGACCTCGGCGGCAGTCCCTTCCCTTCCCCTGCTCGACGTCGGTGGAGGGAGACGGGAAGTTCAGCACCATGGTTCACCCGAACCTAGACTCGGCACCGTTCGATCTCGTACTGTTTTCATGTGGATCTGAGCTCAGTCAGCATTCAAACTTCCTTCATCTTGTACTGTTTTCCTTGATTCATCTCTCAATCAGGTTGCCTATAGCCCTGCGTAGGCTTTTTTTAACCCGGTGGGCTTGCACACTTATCAATGTATTGTAGCATATGAGTCCAATCCTAGTGCTTAAAATACATTATTCTGTTCATGCATGTATGCATGCAGATTTGGATGTTCTGTATCCTCATAAACAATTTCAGAAAATAATGTTGATATTTGCATGTTTTACAAAAAACCATGCAGCAGGGGTCAAAAGTCCATTCAAATTTGTAGAAACACAGCCAAACTTCATATTTTTGCACAGATCACATCCATATGTTTTATTTTTGTGACACACTGATGCATGACTCAAAACCCTCCGGTCTCCGAAAATGTTTTACTATGCCCATCTAAATCTACAATATTTTTGCATTAGAATTATCTTTTTTTTACTTTATCTGACACCTGACACATAGTTTCTTCATCTTTAATAGAGGCCAAAGAAATATACAAATAGTCAGGCAATATTTTGGTGTGCAACCTGTAGCATTTAAAAGAAAAACTGTAGCTATTACAAAACAGTAAAACTGAGCTACCTACGCCCTTCCACACCGACTTGGCGTTCTCTACCGTCCGATCATATGGCCCTGATCCTCCGAACGTCCTTTACTCCTTGTCAGCCCGTCACAATGCATTTACCAGCCGACCCAACATAACTGGGCCGCTGCTCCGCTAACCGACCTGGGCGCTTTGTTGTTAATCGGGCTTTTTAGCGGGCCTTCCCCTCAACGCTGTATCTTCTTCGCAAGGCGCTGAGATTTTCCATCGAAGCGTCTCCTCCCCGTGCGGCCGGCGGCGGTGTATCCATGGCGATAAAGCTCCCCTTTGACCTCCCTTCAGGTAACCTTACCGACGATGCAGATCGGTGCCGTGGTAGAGGGTCGATGATGGAAGAGAAAGATGTGAAAGTGGAGCCCCTGGGGAGATCGAGAAGGAAGAAAGGAGCCATGGACCCATAGTACCAGCGTCCGCTGCTCCAAGAAGCAACGGAAAATGGTCCTCCTCCTTCGAGGACTTGTGCCCACTCCGTCCCAATCTCCCACTCCTCTCCCATTTTTTTCCCGCCAACCTCAAATGGGCAATGGTTGCTTCTCGTTTCTCTCGCATCATCTCGTTTATAGATGTCGATTTCGTTTATAATATGCTGCATTCGGGGAACCGCGTGGCGTCTCAAGGTCCGGGGCGCATCCAAACAACTGGGCTACCTTGGTTTTGATGACATTGCCACGTAGGTGTACCTCGCTATGGTCTATGGGACATGTTCATTGATCATCATATTCTACTCCAGGAAGGTTCAGGTTGTCGATTTTTCTAAAGACCCAACAACCTCTGGCTTCACTGTATTAAGCAGGGGTAGATATAAAACAAAGTTTAAACCGTAGATCAGCGGTAAAATTGTAGCTTTGACCCATACTTGAAAGCAACAGTGGAAATATCTCGTTATTTTCTGAATTTGAATATAGTCATTCTCATATTAAATTTACCTTTTTCAGCAGAGCAAGTTCCCTCCAAAATCTATTGTGATGCAAGGAAAACATTTTTTTTATCAAGCGCTCCAGTATCTTTTCTCCATCTAGGTTTGTGCTTATTGATCTCTTCTTTGGCTTACATGATGCACTTCAATGCAAATTGTTTTCTGCTACATTAGATAAGAAAAGATTAAACGAGCTTAAATTCAGCAGGGTCATTGATTTTTGTCATTTCTTTAGTTTCGACAATCACTTATACCGCCGCAAAAAAACGCTTATACATTCGGCAGCTTGTACGCCTCTTGGCTTCTTGCACGCGTGAAATGATGTCCACTGCCAGAAGGAAGATGGAGCCAAAGGTTGAGTACAGGGTACGGAACGCCTTCTCGCACAAATTACTTAACCTTTGAATAAATTACATATTTTTGTTTATGACTACTTTTAAAGCATTTTCTTTTAATTTCTTGTATAGTGTGAAGATTCATTTCAGGCTCATTGTTTTGTAGATTTTATATTAAAAATTTTATTTCATATTTGTATTGTTTTATAATTGATTGAAATTGGACGGGCGTGGCAACGCACGCCTACATGGTCTAGTGTAATTGGTCAGGGCACCATGCCAGGAAAAGCACCACGGGGAAGGCGAATATAAAATTGTAGACTGATCTGGGTGCACTGTAGATAGCCATTGCATCGACGAGGGGATTTTTTATAGCCTATACTATGGGCATGCAGTAGGTTTTATTAGTAAATGTTAGTGTGATAAGTAGTTCTTGATCACTCCCGCCAATTTTCCTGATGCAAGCTGTGCACACATCCCGGCATATCCTGCCTGTAGATGTACGGTGTGGAGCATGGGTTCGACTGGACCATGGCTCCACACAATATTTTCGGGCGTGGAGGTCTGCCTGTTGGACGAACTGCTGGAGGATTTCTCCAAAGCATTACGCTCGCCATTTCCATGGTATTAAATCTGATCTCGTATTCCTGCCCTATCTCACTTTTCTCTGTTAAATTTAGTTCAACAGTGATTAGATCTCTGTATGTGTTGCCGCAGCTCTCCGACTTCATTTTGTGAGTCGTGGCTTCAAAGAGTTTCCTCCTGTAAATTGCGAGGCTGATGATTATGAACTACGTATGAAGCAGTAACATCAAAAGAGTTTATTCCTCATCTTATTATCCAGTGTGCCTGTCTGTCTTGATGTCTATCCGGAGAAATGTTTGGCTCACCGCCCGAATCTAGCAATTAGAAAAACTCCATCATCGCTTGTTTAACATGCAATGCGTATCTTGTTGTATATACAACTCTTTTGATGCAATAAGTTAATATGCAATGAATATGTTTTTATGAAACCATAAGAACTTTTTAATCAAAAAAACAAGAAACTATAGGATTCTTTTGGTTTGTTTTCAAGTGCAGGAATTTACTGGATATAAAAAAACGACAAGTAGAACTTATGGGGTACTTGGAGCTGATCATGATCTTCTATCTGATGCAGTATCTTGCTGTTGCTGCTCATCCTCCTGGTTGTTCTTACCATAAACTTGGTGTGACACTGATTGGCAGAGGTATCATTCAAGCATGGTGCCTCGTAGCACCCTTTGAAGAGGCACATCCTCATCAGCCAATGATTGCGTATAGTAGGAGAGGAAGACCTAGAAAAATACCAGAAGGGAATGATTCCGTTGAGAGTTCGTCGGAAACTGATAGGTACACCAAGAAAGATGAAACTGACAACTACTACTGATTATCATGCTGAACCGAGACTGAAAAGGCCAGGGGGGCAGGCCAAGAAAGTATCCGCTGTCAGTTGCCAAAGTGGTGGATTCAACGAAAAATAGCGGACGTCAAAGCCCAGGAAAATATCCATCCCGAGCAGCAGCAAGCATGTACCCGGCACTGATACTGAATTTGGAAAAGAATTTGGAGTCTAATTATAATTTTGGTGTTGTTACAGATGACACAGCGCTACGAGTACCATCTTCATCTATTACAGTTTGTGAGAAAAGATCAAGAGGTCGGACTCGGAGGGATAGAAGACAAACTAGAAAGGAAACAGTTTCCGGTACGCTTTCTTCGTCAGCGGTTTCTGGTGCAGGCCGATTCACAGAGTCAGGAAACCATTTCAAATAATCCTTCCCTCTGTTGAGAAAGAATTGTCTGCCCTCTAACTTAGGATCAGATGTGAGGGCAATGTGCACACACGCCCTGCTAGCTGCTTTAGAGGATTCTTTGCTGGCTATGCATATTCCATTGCACCTAAATCAAATGGTGTTATTAGACAAGGGCGGCCTAGAAGGAAGGAAGACACTTCGGAGTACACATGGTTGTTTATTTGCTTCTGGTACTGGGATCCTCAAGGGCAGCTACTCTGATCGATTACCAGTAAACAACCTGTAGGTTATCTGCTTGCTGGCCACCAACCTTGCTTGCCATGCATACATGCACGCACTTGGTGCCTCTCAACTAGACAGAGAAGAAAACAAGAGGAGAATATAGGTATATATAGTCTTCAAATCTCTGGACCACCAGCAGCTAATTAGCCCTCCTCCTCCGGCACTGAGATTCCATCCTCTTGCATCAATCCAATCCTCCTCACACGACCATGGTGAGCGCTAGGGATGTCGACATGACGACGGCGGCGAACAAGCAGCAGCTGGCCACGTGCCTGGCCCCCAACCCCGGCAAGGCCACGATCCTCGCCCTGGGCCACGCTTTCCCGCAGCAGCTCGTCATGCAAGACTACGTCGTCGAGGGCTTCATGAGGAACACCAACTGCAACGATCCCGAGCTCAAGGAGAAGCTCACCAGGCTATGTAAGATCCATCTCAGAAAGTTCATGCATATGTGTACACATATGCTCCTGTTCTTTTGTTGACACATGATGATCGATGGACATATGCATGCAATGCAGGCAAGACGACGACGGTGAAGACGAGGTATGTGGTGATGTCGGATGAGATCCTCAAGAGCTACCCGGAGCTGGCCCAGGAGGGCTTGCCGACGATGAAGCAGCGGCTGGACATCTCCAACAAGGCGGTGACGCAGATGGCCACCGAGGCGTCGCTGGCCTGCATCAAGGCGTGGGGCGGCGACCTCTCGGCGATCACCCACCTCGTCTACGTCTCGTCCAGCGAGGCGCGGTTCCCGGGCGGGGACCTGCACCTGGCGCGCGCCCTGGGGCTCAGCCCGGACGTCCGCCGCGTCATGCTGGCCTTCACGGGGTGCTCCGGCGGCGTGGCGGGCCTCCGTGTGGCCAAGGGCCTGGCCGAGAGCTGCCCGGGCGCGCGCGTCCTGCTGGCCACCTCCGAGACAACCGTGGCCGGGTTCCGCCCGCCCAGCCCCGACCGGCCCTACGACCTCGTCGGGGTGGCGCTCTTCGGCGACGGCGCGGGCGCGGCCGTTGTCGGCACCGATCCCACTGACCAGGAGCGCCCGCTGTTCGAGCTCTACTCGGCGCTACAACGCTTCCTCCCCGACACCGAGAAGACCATCGACGGCCGGCTGACGGAGGAGGGCATCAAGTTCCAGCTGGGCCGCGAGCTCCCCCACATCATCGAGGCGCACGTGGAGTCCTTCTGCCAGAAGCTGATCAAGGAGCACCCTGCTGCTGCTGCTGCGGAGGGTGACCATGGCGAGCAGCTGACGTATGACAAGATGTTCTGGGCGGTGCACCCGGGAGGCCCGGCGATCCTGACCAAGATGGAAGGGCGGCTGGGGCTGGACGGCGGGAAGCTGCGCGCGAGCCGGAGCGCGCTCCGGGACTTTGGGAACGCGAGCAGCAACACCATCGTGTACGTGCTGGAGAACATGGTGGAGGAGAGCAGGCAGAGGGCGGAGGCGCCGGAGCCGGAGGCGGCCGATCAGGAGTGCGAGTGGGGGCTCATACTGGCGTTCGGGCCGGGGATCACCTTCGAGGGGATCCTGGCAAGGAACCTCCAGGCGCGCCTAGGCGCCAACTAGCAGGTGGACATGAATTTGCTTGCGCTTGCGTTGCGCGCACATTATAAGTTTGTGTCGTGCTTTCTTTGGTTTCTGGGGCGCGTGCACTAGTTAACCTACCAGGAAGAATGGTAACCAAATATGGATCGAGTTTGTTTGCTTTTATAGTGAAATAAGCAATTGAAATACTCCTATCTCTGTTGTTCCTCTTGAAACTGGTGAGGTTTTGTTGATGGAGTTGACTAGAATGCAATATAGTGGCAGGGTAAGTGATTTTTCTGTGCTGGTGCCTCCTATTATCTCTCTGAAATGAACATGATGCATGCATGCTTCGAGACCATTGTAAATGAACTACATGATTCAAGGTAGTGCACTTGTTGGTTTGTGAATCTGGATATGTAGGATTCAGAGGGCGAAGCCGGTCACCATTGACCCGGAACTCTACATGAAGAAGGCAGGCAGACGTGTTCTGGATACCACAGCGCCGGAGCGCGCCAACGGCCTTCAAACTCTTCACTGGTAATGAAGACATTAGTTATATTGCTTCGAGTTGCTCCATTGGACCTAAGTTCTTGTTGTTAATTTGGTAGTCCGACTATTTACATATTATAGCGCTAGCATGGGAATGAATCTAGGATTCTCCATGCATCTGATTGGCTCCTGCAAATTCCTGTTTTGCCAATTGAAGGAATCTGATATTAGAAGTTTATTAGTGGTTGTGGGTGTTGAGGGTTGGAAACTAATGCGTACATGCTCATTGATATGTGCCATATTTTGTACTGATACAAATATGCTGATCATACAACGATTGTCCATGATGTTTAACATGATTATCGAGAGTCTCAATTTGAGAGAAATTGAGCTCACCGGTAGACAGTTTACATGGGCCAACTCGTTATCTATTCCGACTTATGAAAAGTTGGATAGGGTTCTTGGTAGTGTGGAGTGGGAACAAAAAATATCCGTTGGTGTCGGTTCATGCGATGCAGAGAGCGATCTCGGATCACACACCACATCTTCCAGACTCGGGGGAGGCTACACATGTGGCAAATAAAAATATCTTTTCCTTCGAGCATAGTTGGTTTGAGCGAGAAGGCTTTATGGAGATGATTGCACGAGAATGGGCTAAGCCGGTTAGTGGAAGGACTCATGTTGAGCGATGGCAAAATAAAATTGGACATCTCCAACAATTTCTGCGCGGTTGGGTCAGAAATGAGAGTGGGATCTATAAACAAAAAAAAGAGCGTCTTACTCAATTGATTGAGGCATTAGACTTGAAGGCAGAGGTCACTAGCTCTTCTCTCTGTTCATGAGCAACGCACGAAGTCCCAGGCTGAGCAAGGTCTAGGGGCCCTCTTGAGAGAAGAGGAGCTGAAGTGGGCATTGCGTGCAAAAACAATGAGGGTTGTCCAAGGAGATGACAATACACAATTTTTTCATATGGTTGCAAATGGCAAACATAGGAAGAAAAAAAATCATACAGCTTGAACAGGACGAGGGGACAATAGTGGGACATGAAAATCTGAAGGCATACATCTCTAACTATTATAAAAAAACTTTTTGGTTCCCCTAATTCATCTACGGTGTCCCTGGACGAATATGTGATTGATGATATACCTCAATTACAGACAGCAGAGAATGATGTTCTTTCTGCACCGTTTACTGAGAAAGAGTTTTATCAGGCAATTTCCCAAATGAAGTCGAATAAAGCATCAGGACCAGATGGATTTTTTGCTGAATTCTATAAAAAATGTTGGCATATTATTAAAGATGATCTTATGCCTATTTTTCATGATTTTTTTTACGGTCATTTGGAGTTGTTTCATCTTAACTTTGGGACGATCACATTGCTACCTAAGAAAGATGAAGCTGTTCGGATCGAACAATTCCGCCCCATTTGCCTGCTAAATGTGAGTTTCAACATATTCACAAAGGTAGGAACTAATAGATTGACACAAATTGCTCATTCGGTAATCCAACCGAGCCAGACAACGTTCATGCCGGGACGACACATACTGGAAGGGGTGGTCGTTCTACATGAAACGCTTCATGAGATCCACTCGAAGAAACTAGATGGGGTTATTTTCAAAGTGGACTTTGAGAAGGCGTACGATAAAGTAAAATGGCCTTTTCTTCAATAGGCAATGCGCATGAAGGGTTTTATTGAAAATTGGAGGAAGCAAGTTGATACCCAAGTCCAGAAAGGTAGTGTAGGAATCAAGGTGAACGACGACATCGGTCACTATTTCCAAACACATAAGGGGTTACGACAAAGGGATTCCATGTCTCCTCTTATGTTCAATATTGTGGCAGATATGTTGGTCGTTATTATTGGCAGGGCCAAGTAGCATGGCCATGTAGAGGGTCTAGTTCCTCATCTTATCGATGGAGGGGTTTCCATTCTACAATATGCTGATGACACTATTCTCTTCTTGGAACATGATATGGCTAAGGCACGCAATATGAAACTTATCTTATGTCTCTTCGAACAATTGTCTGGATTAAAAATCAATTTCCATAAGAACGAGGTGTTCTGCTTTGGGAAGGCCAAAGACGAGGAACATAAATACAGACAACTGTTTGGGTGTGAGTCAGGTGCCTTACCATTCAATTACTTGGGTATACCGATCCATCACCGTAAACTCTCCAATAAAGATTGGAAATGTATTGAAGAACGAATTGAAAAAAACTAAGCTGCTGGAAGGGTAAGCTTATGTCATATGGAGGTCGGCTAGTCCTGATTAACTCAGTACTGACTAGTATGCCGATATTCCTTCTGTCATTCTTCGAAGTTCTGAAAGGAGTTCGCAAGCGTCTTGATTTCTTTAGATCACGCTTCTTTTGGCAGTCTGATGAGGCCAAGCGAAAATACCGTCTCACGCGGTGGGATATCATTTGCCGACCTAAAGACCAAGGAGGTCTCGGCATTGAAAACTTAGAAATCAAGAACAAATGTCTTATGAGCAAATGGCTCTACAGACTAGAGACCGAGCCGGAGGGTATGTGGTCTTAAATCTTGCGTAATAAATATCTGCATTCGAAAACGCTAGCCCAGGTTACCATGACACCGACTGATTCGCCGTGTTGGAAGGGACTTATGCGCACGAATGACCCGTTCTTTCGTAGGGTCAAATTCTTGGTTGGCAATGACATGTCAACAAGATTTTGGGAAGACACATGGCTAGGAGAGACGCCCTTGGCCATCCAATATCCTACACTCTATAATATTGTGCAACGTAAGGAGGATTACGTGGGTACCGTCTTTCAAACAATTCCCTTGAACATCCAATTCAGACGAGTGTTAGTTGGTGAGAGATGGACCGCCTGGATGCACCTGGTTCGGAGATTGATAGAAGTTCAACTTTCCGATTAGCCGGATTCAATACAATGGAAATTAACCACGAACGGGAGGTTTATGATGAAATCTTTTTATATGGATCTCATTAACTCTGCTCCCATATCACGGTCGCTGCACATTTGGAAAGTTAAGATTCTTTTGCGTATTAAAATATTCATGTGGTTTGTTCATAAGCAAGTGATACTCACAAAGGACAACTTAATTAAGAGGCGATGGGTAGGTTCTTCGCGGTGTTGTTTTTGTGATCACGACGAAACAATACAACACTTATTTCTTGAATGCCCACTTGCCAAGTTACTTTGGAGAACGATTCATATAGCTTTTAATATTAATCCTTCAGTTGATATTGCGCCTTTGTTTGGGACGTGGTTAGCTGGGATGGAACAGATTACTGCGGCTCGTATTTGGATTGGAATATGTGCGCTATTATGGGCTATATGAAACTGCAGGAATGATATGATTTTTAACAGACAACACACTTTAACTTTTTTGCAGGTTATCTTCAGATCTACAGCTTGGATCCGTACGTGGTTCTTACTCACTCCTATGGACTCCAGGGAGCCTTTGATTACTGAGTGCAACCAATGGGAGATGGTAGCTCGGGTTATCTTCAACCGGTTCGGATGGCGCTCGCATAACAGGATAGAAGTCTAGAGAGCTTGTCCTTTTTATCTTCATTGTGCCAGTTGGCATGGTTCCTTTGTACTTTTTGATACTCTTTTCTGCTCCGTTTTGTGAGCTGTAAGACTTTTATGATGATTCTGGATGGTTAATAAGATGACTGCATACATCATCATGATGCAGAGGCCGGGGGTACACCTCCATTTAAAAAAAAATACAAGTTGGGTTGACCAGGCCACCAACTGAAACCGTCTGTGCCTAGTAAAATACAGTGGTAAAATCTATACGAGTGTGTACTGAGCTCCCAAACGGGGCCTTGCTGTGTATATATGCATGTTATTGATATATATATTTTCTGTCTACTAGGTTAATGATGTTAATGTCTTTCATGTTCTGAGGTATCGTCATCTCGATGAACAAGATGGCATATTGAAGTTCCTCAGCTTACCTAGAATTGCCAACGATGTTCCGTTCGCCGGGGATAAAACTCGGGGTGTTTTTACTTGCCAACTCTCAGAATATTTGATATTTAATGTCCATGTCTCAGAAATTACTGGTACGTTTTCAGAACCATGCCTAATCATAAGCTAATATGGATGTGGCCTAAGGCTGGTCGTAATAATAGTATTATAGATAGTATCATGCATGCCAACTAGGCAAATTTGATGAGGTGACATAGAATTAAATAAAGAAAGAGATGGTTAAATATCATATCATAATACTGTATCATATTAAATGGTGTACTACTATGTGTCTTACATGACAATAAATAAAGTTAGCTATGATACTAACTTATGATACTATGCACTACAGATGTAGTATCATACAGTAGTATCATATGCATGATACTAGTGTATAATACTTGTCATTACGACCAGCCTAAGCAACGCTTTACAAGTTTCCTAATAAGCTGCCATGGTTTGTACCTTTTCCTAGAGAAATGGTTTGCTATATATGGAGGCGCCGCGGGGAATTATTCGTCGTCAGAGGATCTAAAAGACACGCAATCGTAGTTGGGGAACGCTGCGCGAAACAAACCACGAGAAGCCGTATGTTTGTCTGATTCTTGCATGGAATTAATTAAAGACAAACAAAATCAACGGTTCTGAACTTAGATATGAGGTAAGTAATTGCATCCAGATGTGAAATAGCAATTCCGTTTTTGCAAATCACCATCTTACTCGATATGGGGGAGTGCGTCTTGCCCCAGATCTGGTAGCTGGAAGTGAACTATGCCGTTGAATCACAGATCTGGGCTTCAAGCAACTAGGGAATTCACATGGATGAAAGGTTCTTGTGCTAGCTCACTGATCGACCGGACCCTCTTTGGTAAAAGAACCCCACCATCTTCTTGCCACACTCACTCTTGAACACTGAATTATAGCTGGCAAATTTCAGCATGGTCTCTCGTACCTCTCACGTGAAAAAGGGAGGTAAGAGGAAGCATGTTAAAATTTGCCTTTGATTAACTAGTGGTCTGATTATTTTATGTTCTTATCCCTCATGTGGAAAGAAGACGCAGGCTGAGCCATCTATACATGTGATGAGTATAATCACATATTATTGGGTGAATTTATTTACAGCAGGGTGGAAGGCAGGAGTATTATGCAGCGACAACGACAGAGAAACCTCCGCGGACAGGTCTCCAGCGCTCCTGCCACGATGATGCTGATGCAGGCCCCGGCCGGGGGTTCGACTAGCATCCCAGTCTCCTACGTCTGCTGGAGAAATTTGATAGATGTCCTGCACATATCATATATGGAGGGAGATACAGGAAAAGCAAATGTGAAGCTTCTCTGCAATTCTGCATGCATACGGCTTAATTCTTCAGTTCAGTTGGAAGAAACAGAGGACCTCAACATTCTGTTTCATTTTACACATTTCCCTTGAGCTGCTCTCATTAAGAGCTCCAGAACACAACTCTCCATCGGATTGCAAAACTAACGTCACGTTCCGTTCCAGTTCCATCCAGGTTCTAACAATTATAGTATTGGTAAAACGCAAACACTAGTAGTGTACAGGTTTGGGCAGGCCGGGCAACAACCCCCACTGGCCTGCTTCATATTCAGCTTCAACAACAGAAACGCCATCCAGCAGACATGAAGCATTGCCGGGGGACGCTTCCAGGTTGCAACATACACGATTCTCTGACAAAGGGTCAGTAACACGCGCGAAGAAGCCGACCAAGATAACGCCTGCCCCTTGCATGATACTCTCAAAGGCGGAGTCGATCCAGTGGCTCACCACACTGCATAATGCATACGGGTGCAAGGTTGTCAGGTACTAGATACCTGTGTTTTGGTTTTCGGTTTGCATTTTTTTTCGCCTCCGGACGAGATGGACGAAATTCGGCCATTTCAAAAATTTCGGTCGAATCTCGGACGAAATCACAAGACCAAAATTTGAATTTTAAATGAAATTTGACCAAAATCTGGATGAAATTTGGCCGAAAAAATTGGAAACAAGCAGAACAGAGTATAGCTGTAGAATAGCACTAAGGAGTATGTATATACGTATATGTTTACCAAACTTTGCATCAGTCCAACATCAGCATCAGCTCCACAAAGATTGAAACAAGGACGGGGAGATGTGCTGCAGAGTTGAAAAGGAGTTGCCGCTGGATTCACCTGCAGCCAGCAGAGGTCAGCAGCAGGGGCCGGGCCGCCGGGACGACGCAAACGGGGCAAGAGCGGCAGGCTCGAGCGGGGAGGGAGGCGACCACGAGTGGAGTAGCCGCGAGCCCGTGACTGGGTGCAGCGCCGCCGCCGCCGCAACACACACGGGGGAACGGGGATCGTAAATTGTTTAGGGTACGGGTGTGGTTCGATAGGCAAACTGTGGGGAGGCCTCAGAAGTTGGATTGGGCCAAAGACAAGTTCAAAGTGGGCCGAAATTTTTGGCCGACACAGACAATTACCGGGCCCAGGCGAGATGGGCGAAATTCGACCGAAAATTGTTTTTTTCGGCCGAAAATCAGAACACAGGAGCAGCGCCGTAAGAGACCAGGAAAGAAAATGAGAATCTCACGTGAATTGCCGAAGCAAGTTAAGACTGCTCACCGGCAAGGCGTTGATGAATCCGAAGACAGGATGCGCCAGTCACCAGTGGAGTGGACCGATGGAGGCCGGAGATGAAGGATTGAGTGGCCGAGAGGCTCCTGTCCTGTCACAGCGGAGAGGAAAGGTCCCCTCGAAAGAAAAGAAAAAAGGCAAAGCGGAGAGGAAGGAAGAGGAGCAAGACGGAAGCAGTGCAGGATTTGTCCAGCCCGTAGGCAATGCAGATATGTGCACAGTATGCAGATCTGACCGGATACACGCCAGTCAAACCGGCGACATGATGATTGATAAGGCCAACTCCAACGTGCCACCCTATTTTGTTTGTCTATATCCGTTTGAGAGTAAACGGACAAAGCGGACCTTCCAACGTGCAACCGTAAACGGGTTGCATGTGGAAGAACACATGGGAGAAGACAAACAAAGTCACGGGTCACGGAAGCAAAAGATGGATCAGCAATGCAAAAGACGGATCTGGAGGAGGAGCACGCGGCAGAAGACTTGGTGCGTTGACTCAGTGTGTGCAAAAACCGAAACAAAAACCAAAAAAAACAAAACAGAATTAAAATTTCAGTTTTTTCAAGTTTCAGTTTTCAAATATGGAAGCCATTTAGTATTCTTTTTTGGGTGTTAAAACCCAATGGTTATCAGTTAAACCGAAATAACCAAAAAGGCACAACTTCTGTAGACAGCTTAAAAAAGGCCCATAATCCAATTGTTTTATTATTTTTAAGAAAGCCTAGAGGTTCTCGGCTCGTGCGCCGACTATTTCTCGCATTAAACGAGAGACCATACGAACTCTCGCTGAAGAGTATAGTAATTGGAGAGGCCATTTTTCATGCACAGTTAATGAAAAAGAAAACGATATGGGAGAAGTGGGGATCAATCTCTAATCTCCTCGGAGGTGGCTTGCTCTCTCTCTCTCTACTAGTCACTGCACTCATGTCTTGTACTTCCTCCGTTCCTGAATACTTGTCTTTCTAGGCATTTCAATAAGTGACTACATACAGAGCAAGACGAGTGAATCTACACTTCAAAATATGTCTACATACATCCGTATGTAGTAGTCATTTAAAATGTCTAGAAAGACAAGTATTTAGGAACGGAGGGAGTACGTTGTTAGCACTAGGCATGTCGCATACTTGAGGCGAACGAAGTCAGTTTTCCATGGGTTTTCACGGTTTCTTTTTTCTTTTTGGTTTTTGACAGGATTTTTTGTTTGGTTTTCTTTTTTCTTCTTCATTTTTTTGGTTTTATTTTTCTTCTTCATTTTTTGCTTGGTTTTCTTTTTTCTTCCTCATTTTTCATTTTTTGGTTTTTCTTTGTTTCTTTTTGTTTTTTATTCTACATTCTTATATATTTGTTCAATATTTTTCAAATACTTGTTCATCTTTTTTTCAAATACTCGTTCAACATTATTAAATTTTTATATACTTGTTTAACATTTTTTAAATACTTGTTCAATATTTTTATACACATGTTCAACATTTTTATATACATGTTCAACATTTTTTAAATACTTGTTCAACATATTTTAATACACGAGCAACATTTTTTATACATGTTCAATATTTTTCAAATATTTTTTCAAAAATTTTATATGCATGATCAACATTTTTTAATATATTGATTCAACATTTTTAAGGTACTTGTTCAACACTTTAAAATACTTTTTGAAGATTGCATTTTGTAATATATATATATATATATATGTATATATATAATATTTTAAAGTATAAACAAAAATGAATAAATAAATAAATAAGAAAACAAAAAGTTGTGGCCTCCCTTGCTAGTGGGCCAGCCCAGCTCGCATGCCCCTTCAGCGAGTCCAAAGCCAGACTCGCTGAAGGCGAGATATAGGCACGCCCCTCGACTCGTGTCATTGCAGATACTATAAAGCACATGAAATCTAGACCACAAAGGAGGATTGTTATTGAGAGGATCAACCCACATTCTAGCAATGTTGCCAGAATTCAGGACTACCACCTACCAGCCAGGTAGTATACTTTGACCTTCATAATGGCCTTCTAAATTGGTGAATCTCCAAACTTACTTCTCACCGAGGTTACTGTATCTCTCCTAAGATAGTTAGCACCAGGGCCGAGCCCAAGGGGGTGCGACATGTGCGGCCGCACAGGGCCCCCCGTTTTCAAGGGCCCCAAAATTTTTACGCAGTAGTACTCCTCCTCTGTATAGATGGGCCTCTTTAGACTTCAGTCATCGATATGGGCCTCTATTCCCTGCGTCTGCCGCGCGTGAAGAAGCCCCCGATCGGACCATCGGTGGTAACGCCTCATCCATCGCTCGATTCGATTGAGACGAGCTACCCTAAAAAAAGATTCGATTGACACGAGTGAAGCGATGAGGCGTTCCTTCGTCTCTTCATCTGGCGATGGCGGCCATCGCTCGACGCGGCAGGTTAGGGCTCCTAACTCCTCTGTCCAATCCTCTTTCCTTGGTGTTGAATCCTGAAGGAAATATGCCCTAGAGGCAATAATAAAGTTATTATTTATTTCCTTATTTCATGATAAATGTTTATTATTCATGCTAGAATTGTATTAACCGGAAACATAATACATGTGTGAATACATAGACAAACAGAGTGTCACTAGTATGCCTCTACTTGACCAGCTCGTTAATCAAAGATGGTTATGTTTCCTAACCATGGACAAAAGAGTTGTTATTTGATTAACGAGGTCACATCATTAGTTGAATGATCTGATTGACATGACCCATTACATTAGCTTAGCACCCGATCGTTTAGTATGTTGCTATTGCTTTCTTCATGACTTATACATGTTCCTATGACTATGAGATTATGCAACTCCCGTTTACCGGAGGAACACTTTGGGTACTACCAAACGTCACAACGTAACTGGGTGATTATAAAGGAGTACTACAGGTGGCTCCAAAGGTAGATGTTGGGTTGGCGTATTTCGAGATTAGGATTTGTCACTCCGATTGTCGGAGAGGTATCTCTGGGCCCTCTCGGTAATGCACATCACTTAAAGCCTTGCAAGCATTGCAACTAATGAGTTAGTTGCGGGATGATGTATTATGGAACGAGTAAAGAGACTTGCCGGTAACGAGATTGAACTAGGTATTGGTTACCGACGATCGAATCTCGGGCAAGTAACATACCGATGACAAAGGGAACAACGTATGTTGTTATGCGGTCTGACCGATAAAGATCTTCGTAGAATATGTAGGAGCCAATATGGGCATCCAGGTCCCGCTATTGATTATTGACCGGAGACGTGTCTTGGTCATGTCTACATTGTTCTCGAACCGTAGGGTCCGCACGCTTAAGGTTTCGATGACAGTTATATTATGAGTTTATGAGTTTTGATGTACCGAAGGAGTTCGGAGTCCCGGATGAGATCGGGGACATGACGAGGAGTCTCGAAATGGTCGAGACGTAAAGATCGATATATTGGACGACTATATTCGGACTTCGGAAAGGTTCCGAGTGATTCGGGTATTTTTCGGAGTACCGGAGAGTTACGAGAATTCGCCGGGGAGTATATGGGCCTTATTGGGCCATACGGGAATAGAGGAGAGAGGCCAAAAGGAAGGAGGCCTGCGCCCCCCCTCTGGTCCGAATTGGACAAGGGGCGCAACCCCCTTTTCCTTATTCCTCTCCACCTCTTTCCCCTTCTCCTACTCCAACAAGGAAGGAGGGAGTAGGACTCCCCTTGGCGCGCCTCCTCCTAGACCGGCCGGCCCCTCCCCCTTGCTCCTTTATATACGGAGGCAGGGGGGCACCCCATGACACACAAGTTGATCCTTGAGATCGTTCCTTAGCCGTGTGCGGTGCCCCCTGCCACCAAATTCCACCTCGATCATACCGTTGTAGTGCTTAGGCGAAGCCCTGCGTCGGTTGTACATCAAGATCGTCACTACGCTGTCGTGCTGACGGAACTCTTCCTCGACGCTTTGCTGGATCGGAGCCCGAGGATCGTCATCGAGCTGAACGTGTGCTAAGAACTCGGAGGTGCCGGAGTAACGGTGCTTGGATCGGTCGGATCGGGAAGACGTACGACTACTTCCTCTACGTTGTGTGATCGCTTCCGCAGTCGGTCTGCGTTGGTACGTAGACAACACTCTCCCCTCTCGTTGCTATGCATCACCATGATCTTGCGTGTGCGTAGAAATTTTTTTGAAAT